>JAWUZG010000028.1:12367500-13617500 GCA_036785705.1 Acanthornis magna | reverse complement strand
AGGATTCTTTGATCTTACAGATTTTTGAATACTACCTCTGTCTGTTAGGGCTGTTGACCAGCAATGCAGGCTAACAAGGCTTTTGTTCTGCCTGGCAGTACATGCTAAGGGAGCAGAAAGGCTGCTCTGAATTGTTCTATGTACAGTGATTCATTGCACAGTAGTGTTAACATCAGGGCAATAGTTCTCATTTCTTCATCTGTACTGATATTCTGTGGATGTAACCAAGAAAAGGCTTTATTGAATGGATGCAGGAATCCTGTTAGAAATTTTTCTATCATTAGCTATGGCTCACCATACGTTATTAAAAATATGTGATGCGTGAAAGATCACAGGAAAGATTTTGCTTCATGAAAGTGCCAAGTATAACAGTTGAAATTAGCTCTTCTATCAAATTAATTCAAATAAGCTACATTTAGACCTATCTGTTCTCCTCAATAAAAGTTTCAAGAATGTACTTGGAGTTCAAATTTCTCTTCATGTCAATGAATAGTGTAGTTTTAAGTGCTGAAGTTTGAAGCTTTAAACACTAAGAACAGAAGTGATGATTTAGCGATTCATAATAACAATTGGGGTTTTTTCTGTTGGCTTTTTTTTCTCTTTGTATTAGGTATTGTGAATTACCTCTGCAGCGTGCCATGATCATAATCTTGATGCAACACTAAACACTGAATACCAGAATTAAAGCTTTAGATTTGGGAGGGAGGTGTGTGGCAAGTTTGTGATCTTCCAGTTAAATGTGTGCCTGAACAGGCATACCTGAGGGTTTGAATTGAAACTGCATGAGAATCCTCAGTTCCAGCTTCTCCTAAATTCTCAAGTCTTGACTCTGTAACCATAACAACGCTAAGAGAATGTGGAGCTGGAAGAAAGGTTGTGATGAAATTATTTTTATTGCATCTAAAGTGTCTTAGGTTCTCATAAATTGTTTAAAGGTCATTCCTCTGAAGATTTCATAAATTTAACTTGATAACTAGAGAGAGAATTTCCCAAGCAGCTGTGAAATTCATCTCTAATACCTGCAAATTATACAGAGACAACATTCCTGCATTATTTTCTATGAGCCACACTGGCATGTGTAGAACTCGCTGCAGAACTTAAGTCTTTTCTGGGTGGTGTACAATTGAGACCGTAAACCACTGTGTCTCTGGTACAAGGATGGTAAGCCAAAGAGAAGTTTTGTATCTTTTTTGTTTGGTTTGGAGTCCTTTTTTCATTTAGGCATACATTTAAAATACAAGCAAAACATTTTAAATTATGTATTTGTGTTGATGTAATCTTAGCCTGTACTTGTGCACCTCCCTTGTACAACAGTGAGAAGGAACATTAGATGTTATTGTCCAGTGTTGCCCCTGTGCAAGCAGATACATTTATGACTGTCCAGAATGACAAAATGATTTATAAACTCCAATATATACAACAATCCACCTGCCAGGAGCAATGCCTGGTGTTAGCAGGCTCTGGTTAAAGCTGACCATTTCAGCTGATAAAATGACTAAACCAATGTTGAAAAGGGGCAGCAGAAAAAGAAAGAAAATAATTTTATTAATTTTTTATTATTATTTGTGCCAAGTGTGTAGTCTAATATAGTCAAAACACTTCCATGGCTTAAGCTTTGAAAATAACTATTTAATTTCACCTGGGTATTGTAGATTCATCCACATGAAAGCTATTCAGAGGGTAAACCACAGTGAAAAGCAGATATATGAAGCAACTGAAATAAATACGTCTTATTTCTTACTTATCTAATTATAGTGCAGATATTAAAGTAATGAGCATGTAGCACTTAGTATTATCGATTAAAAGCAATAAGACCGAACATTAAAAAACAAAACAAACAGAAATCCCTACCAAAAAGCAAACAACAACCCCAAAAAAATCAAAAGGAAAGAAAAAACCAAAACAAAAAAAACCCAAACAAAACTAAAACCAATAACAATAACAACAGACCAAACAAACAAAAAAAGCAAAAAATAACCCAAAAAACACCCGAAGAAACCTAACTCATAATTTAGTAAAAATAAAACAATAAAAGGATGGTCTCTGTTGTAAAATACAGCCACTGTAAATATATTCACATCTTTTATCAGGTTTTCTAATAATACTGAACTCTAGCTGTTCTATCACAGCACTTTAATTCACGCAAAAAAAAAAAAAAAAAAAAAGGGGTTTTTTTCTGTGAAATGAACAGGTCTTTTCTATAATTTATTGCATTATTTCCTAATTTTGCTTAAATGTGAAATCAGTGCTGGATTGAAAGCAAAATAACTTTGCTACCAGCTGTCAATACAGCTGCACAGCCAGACTTTCTGTCAGGTCATTCCTTAATCTCTCTTCAGCCCTCTAAAAGTTGCAGCTAATGTCTGTATTTGAGACACAAACATGTAATACGTGTTTTCCAGGAGTTTTGTTTCTCTGTCTCTTTCTCTCCTTGCTTTCTTTCTCTCTATATTCTTCCCTTCCTTAGTGTTCTTCAAGAACAAATCAAACATCAGCTGCAAATGCACATTCCACAAAGAGCTAAAGGGAAGGAGGGGAAGAATAGAAGAAAGAGGAACATGAGATGGTAAAAAGAATGAAAGGCATGTAAGTTGGACAAAAAAGAAAAAAAGGGAGGAAGAAAGAACAGGGAAACAAGATGGACAGGCAGGCTGGCAGGAAGGACTGCTTCTTTTCTGTCAGCTGATTTAAGCTAAAGTGTCTCTTTTCAGTGAACTTTTTCACTTTGCTTCAACAGTTTAGGTGCTGTTGTACCAATACAGATTTCTTGAGTAGGTTCTCTTCATAGGGCAAATAGTAATGTGCAATACTTCAATCTCCAAGGTTCCTTGGGGTGAGAGAAGGTGGAGATTAGTCACTTTTCTCACTAGTGAAATGCTCCACATGCTAAGCACATCACTTGAACAACCTGCACCAAAATTCCCTCAGCTGACAAGCTGCCAGCCCAGTGCTCACAGTATCCCATATTTTGATTCTAGTTCACAAAACAACTAATTTTCACTGGTTTAACCAAGCTTAAAATGATAAGAATATTTTAGGGACCAAGTCATTTATCCTGAGGGTCACTTTTTGCAAAACACAGCCCCAGAAGCAGTGGGCTGAAGCTCAGGGCTCAGTTATAATTTGGATTCTAATCTCCAGTAGTCTGTGATCAGGGTACCTACTACCTTGGTTCAGGCTGTTTCTTTTTCTGTTGTGTGGATGTCTCATGTCAGCATCAGTTGGAACTAAAAGATATGCTTGCTGGTGGTTTGGTCTTTAAGAAAAGTAGGGTTGAAATACTGGTCTTGTCCTAGAGAAAATTTCATTTTAAAAATCCCTTTTTTTTTTTTTCCTTAAAGAAATCCTGAGTCTTTTAAGTTGTTTATTAGCTAGCTAAGTGAATAGTCATTTCCCTGCTGAATTTAGCACCAAATTCTTTATTCAGTGCCAGGAACAGCTCCACAATTTGTCCCACTGGAGCTTTTAACTCAGTGATATAGTAGTGAAAAATCTGTTATCGGAAAATTATTATTTGAGAAGGTGGGAAAAGGTAGCATAAAAAAAGAGAGTAATTGTTTAAATGGTGGATTTCAGGTCTGACCATCTGCTGTGAACACATACTTCTGCTTCATTGCTGTAGCTGAATAAATCTCTGCCATAAAGCACAGTGCATGTCACATACCAACCTTCAATGAATTCTGCTGGGGCCAATTTCATCAAAGAATAAAGGCACAAAAGCAAATGACACAGCAAACAATTTCCATATAGGCCTGCATTTCCTTATGATAGGATTAAATGCCCTGAAAAAAACTCTGTCATGTGCAAGATTATCAGACACTGGTCTGAAACAAAAAGAATTTTAGGGAAACCATAAAGCAATTTGGTTTTCAAACCAGTGTAATTCTCATCAGAATAACTTCAAAATTTTACTTTGGTCTGAGGTATTTAGGTTAGGAGCCAGAAAGAAATCAGGCAGATCAGGCAAGCTTCAGGTACTGACAGAATTTCTTTAAGAAATTTAAAAGCCAAATTTAAAATCAAAGTCTCCATGAAATATAAGCTTTTTCATGTATCAACTAATTTCAGTGAAGAAATATTTGCTCTGAAATTTTCCAACTTCTCTATTTGAAATTACAGACATTAGAGAATGCATTTACCCTTCCCCACTTAAATAAATGGTTTGCCTGCACCCAACAGGAGAGTCATTCACAAGCTGTCCATGACACAAAGATCACCTTCATGCTCTTATTCTAACACCAGACGTTGCTTGTTTTGTGTTTCAACATTTAACAGCAAACATTAAAGTCTTGCCCACCTGTGAAAAAGCTAAATGGACCTATCTAATCCGAACTATTTATAGTGACATTCTTACACACAATGCTAAAGGATCCACTAAGGATGGGTCTCTTTTTTCACACAGTCTAAGTTTGTCCAAACTGTCTCTAGATACCTCACTTTTCAGGTGGTTAATGTTAGAAGAATTAAGTCCCCCTCTAAACCTTTAAGCTGGTTACCATAGTTTCATTGTGTATCTCTATAAAAAGCAATCAGATACACTGACCCAGTCCTTCCTTATAAACAGTTCTGTTCAGCTCGGGCTGTAATTAGAACCTCTCATTGTGGCTATAAGAGCAATGAGTAATCAGTGTGTCATGCTAGGGGACTGGGAGTAGCTCCCAGCACACACTGGAGAAAAGATACCTGTAAAAGATAATGATGGCAATATATGAATCTTCTTCCAAATTCCATCTGTTGTCACATTGAGTTCTGCAATCCCTGAAGAGTTTCATTCTCTGATTTAAGGAGCTCTCTCTAGTACATATCATTAAGTTCTTGGCTTCTAAGACTTGCTGTGGCAAGGACTCCCTCAGGTCAGTTAAGAACTGTGTGACAAATAGGTTCCTTATTATTAGTTTAAGATGTATTTCCTCTCAGTGTGATTGAATGTTCTAGAAGATAGACAACAACACACGATTTTTCTTCCATTTACCATACATCATTTTGTTTACCTTCAGCATATCTGCTCTCACTCATCTTCTGTATAAATTAAATCTGATCTTTTCAGTATCCGCCATATGACTTTAATCACTGTAATCTCTAAAGTCTTCTATCTTACTCATTATGCATACTGCATGCTTTTATGATACAAAGTGAGCCATTACTTTCTTTGAATAATCTATGAGGATGCATAGATCTTTTGTCAGGGTACTTATAGTTCATCTAGAATCTGTTTATACCTCATATTGCTCTCCTTCATGTTGATTCATTTGTATTCACCGGTTATGAATTTCAACAGTTTTCAGAACAGAAGCTATATCCAGGTCCTCAGATCCAGACCCTTGTTATCATACACAGTCACATCATATAATTCTATTCAGGAGCTTAGTTAGCTTTCTTTTCAGTTATGGGGAGTTGAGTTCCTCTCTACCTTGCTGTGCTACTGAGAATTTACAGCATCTGAGGATCTTTGGAGTATGTGTGCACAAGGATAACTACTTTGCTGAAGGAGTTTGCTTCTACCTTCATAATGGAATGAAGAGTTGCTGTTTTCATCAAGAGTCTGGTGAAGCTTAGTTTGCCTAGTACTGATTGCAAAGACCAATGAGCAGAGAAACTTCTACATTGATATAGCAGAGAGATGTAAAGTCTGTTTTCTGCAAGCAACCAAGTTGTGGTTTTGGTGGGCTTTTTCCCCTGTATCATCAGACATCACTCCTGGAGCAGCCTGCACTGCAGGGCAGCAGCTGTACAGCATGTGGGCGTACATGGCACAGCTCCCAAATAATGTCAGCACTCATGTGTTATGTTCCCCATGCAATGTATTATAAACATAGCAAATAACTTGGAAACATAGCAATGGCAAATCTGAGTCCACACAGGAGGTACTGGCTCACTGCATTGTAGCAGATTCATAAGAACATTCTCTAAAGGATATTGCAAAGTGTGCAGTCATGTTTAGAGGAATATATAACTACAATCATCCACATATTACTGCCTTAATCTACATACTATTAACACCACGTACACTAAATAGTTGTCTGAATAGGTTTTGGTCATTCTGGACGTACACAAGACATAACAGATTAGGTTTTCTGTGTAACAAACTTTTTAGATTAAAATAGGGAAAGGAGGTATGCTTTGATATCCTGAAATGAAGCAGTGTATCAGCCAGACATGCTCTTGTAAATTAAAATTGCTCTGACTGAACATCAAAAATGACAGACACCTTGTCTGGTTTTTATTTTTCATTCTGAGTGAGATGAACCACAACCTCAGGCACAGGATGCAGCAACACAGGCAATGCTGAGTTCTTTCCTCTGCGTTACCAATATGTATATGGGGAATAATGAGTTGGAAATCCTAGAAGCGGATTTGAAGGGTTAACATTCTCCCTTCCAGGGTGACTTTTCCATAAGAACTTGTTAATAGCAGAAGACATTTTGTCAGGCAGGATAGATTAGGATGTGCACTGGGATGGAAGTACTTAAGTGCTATTTCATCTGTCTTTCTCTGTTGCTCCTCCTGTTTCAACTGTGAGGAGCTTCCCATCTAAATGGATTTCAATGGCTATATCTGTATTTCAGATAAGCTTAAGACTCGTGTAAAATGTGATGCTGCTAATTAGTCAAGATGCCATTAGTCCAGTGAAATTAATTGTACATAAATAATGTGGAATTTCAGCTTCATGGCTCAAGAGATAAGTTCAGAGTCTTTTCAGAATTGTCTGTCTTAAAAATAAAATAGCAGAAGAGGATTATTAAGGAAGCTCTTCAAAATTCCCACTACCCCTGCATATGAAGATTTAGCACATAGCCCAGGAGACATGGTTGGTCTGTACTCTGTAAGGTCCTCACACCACAACAGCATTGATGTATCCCCAGCAGCTCTCATCAGAGAGAAAAGCAATCTTGACTTTGAAGAAGCAACTTATCAACCTCCCAGAAGTACAGTCCATGCTCAGCAGCGGATGGTAGTTAAGAGTGCTCTCCTTCATTATCTGGACTTCAAGTGAGTCGTCTCTTGGGTGCATGCAAAGGCTGCTCTGACCTACCTGGAGCTGCTGGAGTGATTAAAGTTCACTTCAGGATTGTGTGTATCGAGGAGTGCACAGTACAAGGTGAAGTTTGACTTGATTTCCTATAAAGCTGCCAGGTATTATTACTGTTATTCACAGATACAGTTTTGCAGTAACAAAGGACCAAGTCTGAGGGTTTAGAATATTTTATTGTGATTGCAAAAGCATAGGAATATGTATTCTGTGTCCTCAGTACAAACACCCAGGGAAACCTCATCCATCTCCTCAAAATCACTGTAACCTAATACCATGCTTGCCCTTACCACCTTTTTTCCCCAATATTTTTATTTTATTCCTCAGTGAAAAGAGGGACTCCTCCAGTTTTTTATCAACTGCCTAGTACTGCATGCATTGGACAGAGTGTGAAGCCTACAGGAAATGTCTCTAGATGAGAACATTTCAACACCCAACTTCCACAGCTGCCAAGGACTGCCCAGGCAGAAGGCCCTCGAGACTCAGACTCAGAGAAGGGACTAGATATATCTCACCTCTTAGGGATAATAGGTTCTCTGTTTTGTCATATAAGTTTTGCATGGCTTCTAAAGTAGTTTGATTGGCTGGTTAAGGCCTGCAATGGCTTCTGGATTTTGTTAAATATAAAACAATATATAGTGGTGTAGCATTTTCAAACTTGTGAAAGATTCTCAGTCTTCTGGATTTCTTATAAAAACCTCCAACTATCTTATAGAAGACCATGCCTAAAACATTTGTTTGTTTTGAAAGTACCCCTCAGCTCTCTAGTAGAGTGAAATGACTGGAGTAAAAATTGTATGATAAAATTTATATGATAAAAATTATTTATATTTTATTTGCCTTTATGGTTTAGAACTGATATATTCTCTTCTTCTCTAAACTAAGTTATTGGCAGATATTGGTGCCAGAAATCTCATTCTATTCTCTCCTCTCAATTAGAGAGTGATTTCTCCACCACAGCTATCAGTGTAGTCAGCTAGAGTTTCTACAGATATTAGATGTAAAAGGAACAAAATCTTGCAAGACATCTATGAAACATGATTGTTTTGAATATTTAAGATGAGTTTCCCTCTATTCTGGGCACAGAAATGCTTGGTTTCATTAAAAGCCAGAGGCGGTGTTTCTATCAGCTGAGAGCCAAGGATATTAATGAACAATTTTCCCATGTTTTTCTTGGAGCTTCACTGAAAGTTGCAGGCTTCTCAACTAGCTGTAATTCTTACTTCCTCTATTCTTTTTTTTTTTTTTTTTACTTAAGAAGATGGAATTTTTGATTAATGAACAGCCAAACATTATAAAGGGTTCAATGAATCTCCAAATCATAACCCAGATTTTTCTCAGCCTTATATTTTACCTCAGTGGCAGGGATGATTGCAAAGATCCCCCTTCAAAGTTAAAAAATAACAAATAAATTAGTGTGTGACAATACATGTGGGAGCACTTAACCAACTGGTACACTCACTCTTCTTTTTTTTTTGTTTAGCACTCCTTTTCCATCCTGCTCTTTAAGGATTCACTATGTTGTCTTTATTATCTTAATCTTTTTTTTTTTTGCTTTACCTCCTCGCTCTCCCTATAAAATAGTTCCCATCCTTCATGCTTTACGGTATTTTTCCCATCTCTTTGTTTTTGAATTTGTCCTGATTACTTACCAAATTCCAGAGAATATTATCTTTGCTCCACCTTAATCCATTTTTCCCCTTTTTTTTTTTTTTCTGAGCAATGGTTGTAACACTTATGGTAACAACCTAGAGGGACACAGTGGAAAATCATTTCATTGGCCAAAATTACACATTGATAGCCTGACATCAGATTCCTGAGTGGTGTGTGTCACGTAATATTCAGAGATTTGAAGACGAGTGAATGGCCAACCCAAGGGAGTTTACAATTGGTTATAACACCTGTATGTGTGTATCAAAAGATAAACCAAAAGATGCTTTTTAAACCCAAAATTCAAACATAGCATGAATATGTGGAAATAGATTATCAATAAATGGAAATATAGCATATGAAGAAATATTTACTTATTTCTATGTGGTAGAACTGTCCTCTACTCCTACCAGCACCCACCTGCTTTATGAGAATTACCTCTTTGCAGCTCTGAGGTGAGCTGTGCCTTGGTGCCTCCAAACCAGCAATGGTACCTCTTACTGCCACTCTTGAGTATTGCTTGCACACAGTTGCAAATCTGTTTTCTTATTCTTTCTTTTACAGTCAAGTAAGTTCTGTAGTGACAAGAAAGAGGCCAATTTTGGTTAAAAGCATATCCAGTTCAACAGAAAATCTGGTAAACAGGGAGAAGGGAAAGTATACAATTGAGAGCAATCAGAAAATTCTTTTGATGGGTGATTACCATCAGATTGCAATGTTTCTACATGGACCCACAGAGCTTGGTAGGAGCCCAGCTGCCATTTGACATTTTCATAAGATCATCAGTCTGCATAAAAGAACAGCTTACAAATGACAGGATTTTTTTGTAGTATGCTGAAGAAGAAGGAGGATTGAAGAAACCAGGTATTTTCAGTCACTGAATACAATGGGTCTCCAGCTCAGCCAGAGCTGTCAGCTGAAATTATGCCATTTTTTCTTTAAAGTCAGCATGTTAGAATATGCTATTGGCTCCCACTTCTAAAGCTAGGATTCATTAGTATATCAATTATTAACCTTGAACAAGGTAACCCTTTAGCCACAGAAAACTCATTTGTGGGGTAAATGGATTAAATAAAACCTCTCTCTGCCCACTGTGTTTGAGTAGGGCTGGTACTTCCCTTCTGGCATGGTCTCTGTCCACAACTTTTCAGACACTGAGTTGCAACAAATCCTGCATCAGTCTCTTTTGCTCTTTAGTGAAGCCACCTTCCTGTCATGTCTGCAGCCGGGATATTGATCTGGTTTCTGATATGCCCTGGTCCTTTAAGGATTCTAATTGTCACTGCAGCTACAGATTCTTGCTGCTCCTATCACCCCACCCTTCCTCTCCCTGCATGCACCACTCTTAAGTCATTTTCTGGGAAAATGTAATACTCCTGTCTCTCCGAAATGCCAAGTTAACTCAACGTGCAACAGCTTGGGTAAGGCACATAGGCAATACCATGTGCTAAACTACAGCAAATAGTGTGAAGTCCTCTCTCATATGTTTAAATTAGATAACCTTAATATAAAGATTTAATTGTGTAAATATGAGGTTTCATACTACATATTTAAGGGGACGAATCCACAATTTTAAATTTTCTTTATAAAAACTGATGATTATGGAAAAAAATTGTGGTGTTGCACACACCAAGTGTGTATATTACTTTATAATCCAGCCCACATTAATAGTTTGTGAAACTGTAAAGAAAGAAATCGTAAGTGAAATTAATTTTCCACACATTTCACATTAGTAGGACTGAAACTGGACTACTACCATCACTTCTTTCTGATACTCTCTTTTTAAAAAATGTTAAAATTTATGAAGCTCATAAATGACCAATATAATTAATACAATACAACACAATATAACATAATATAATACAATACAACACAATACAACACAATACAACACAATACAACACAATATAACATAATATAACATAATATAACATAACATAACGTAACATAACAACATAACATAACATAACATACCATAACATAACGTAACATAACAACATAACATAACATACCATAACATAACATAACATAATATAATTGATATAATATAATATAATAAAATATAATATAATATAATATAATATAATATAATATAATATAATATAATATAATATAATCAATACAATACAATACAATATAATATAATATAATATAATATAATTAATATAATATAATATAATATAATATAATATAATATAATATAATATATTTGGAAAGTTGGTAGAAATCATTCTATCATGACATTCAGGGTGGGGTTCAATCATCATCATGTGGGGTGCCTGAAAATCAGATGTCAGTATGTGGCCACTCCCCTAAAAACCCTTTATACTGCAGCCATTTCTGGATTCCCCAAACTGCACGTGTCTCAGCAAAGGCAGCTGACCCTCACCATGGTGTCCAGGGTCCCTTCATTCTGATGGAGAGGTAAGGCCACAATAAAAGCGAGTAGACAAAACCTTAACCTAGGCAAATTAAAGATGATATCGACCTTTATGGTGAATGCGATGAACCTTCAAGCCACAAGTGTAAATCAAAACACCAAAGCTTGTGTCAGACATTTTGCATTTTGGCCACTTCAAATAAAAACTGGATTTTACGAAACAGCAACTTTGGGATAATTATACATGCCTGCAGTCAAGTGTAGCTTTGGTTTCAAACAGGTATTTGTTGGAGAGGTATCATTTTTACCAAAAAAACCAGAAAAACAAGAGAGGCAAATTAGATTATGAGAGAAAAACATCTTTCTCATTTCTAACTGTGTGTCTCACTCAATATTAGGGTCCCAGTTCCTCAACTCAAAAATGTATTTAACCCTCACATGGCAGATACAGGGAAATTAGTCAAATCTCTTTTGCTGTGAGAGAACAATATGATGGCAATGTGTACAGGGAAGCCATTTCTAATCTTTGAACTTAGTTTTATTTTAGTTTTTTCTCTTCTAAGTTTTTTCTGTGTATTTCTCACTTCCATTCCATTATATTAACTTTGACTGTGCTCTTTGTGATTCCTAGATAAGCTTTAGTCACTGGCAAAAGTGTTCAAAACATTTGTATTTCCTCTGTGCTCATCACTGTTTATGAACCTTTCCTCTCCCTTTTTCAAAAGTTCTTGTTTTATTCACAGATGTGGAGAAGGATGGAAGGGAAACCATTGCCACATAAGTGCTAAGCCTCTTCAGCCTCCAACTTCAAGTCTCCTACAAAATGGTAGGTCTGTAAAAAGAAAGAAATACCTTTCAATTGATTCTTTGAGTCTCTCATTTTACTTATTTCTGTCTTTGATTGCTCTGATTTTGCAGATATTTGGATTGGATTGGGTATTGGTTTCTTACTGATTAAAATTACAGCTGCTGCCTTGTATTTTCTTTTGAAGAAGAAAGTGCCAGACACGTAAATGAAACTTTTATTTTGTGTATAGCAGACACAAATGTGGCACAGAGCAATGGCCAACTGCCCAGTCTCATTGGTTTCAACTTTTCAATCTCCCCACAGTCTGTCTTCAAATGCAACACGAAGCAAAAAACATAGCTTTGCAACAAAAGCTGACCTTAGTGGACCCCAGAAACAATGAGCAATGGCTTTGACTGCCTAGAATGTTTTGATTGTAGCATTGTATAAGTATTCCTAAATGATAAAATTCAGAGTTTTTTAGGATAGCCTTCAACTGACAATTTGCTATTTCACAGATGTATTTACAAGCCCTTTCTGTTATCCCTCTGATAATCTCTGCTTTTTCTCTCCTCCTTAATTTAAGATTTTTTCTGTTTATTTTCCTCTAACTTCTGTATGGCTTCTCTAAATCTCTCAACTTATTCTGCTAGATCCTTCTCTGTCAGCAAGCACCTAGCACTGTCCCTTCCTCCCTTTCAGCAATTCATGCTGTGCATTGCCTTGTCCATTTTTGTGTTGTTGGATTTTCCTCACCCTTCATTTTCTTCTCCAGAATTCATCTTCAAAGCTGTCTCTTTTCCCTTAAACTTGTTCTCTACTATAGACTTTTCTCTCTTTGGGGATGTTGTTATCTCCCAAGCTATCTACTAAACTGTGCAGACTCCTGTCCTGACATTATTGCTGCTGACGTCTGCTATCACTGCGTGCTCCCCTGACAGGTAGAGCTGTCTAAGAACACAGAAGCAAAATGTTGAAGCAGGAACCTTTATTGGTTGTGCTTCTGTTAATTGAGTGCATAGTTTCACCTGCTTTCCTTACATCTCCTTCCTCTTCTTTAAAGCAGGAATAACATTTCCTTATCTGATTTCACGGGGCTTTAAGATTTAGTTCACTCACATTAATACAACCTGCTAAGGCACACATATGGAAAAGCACTTCAGAAGGGCAAGGTTACTTGTATTGTAAGAGCTGCTGGATTTTTTTTTCTAATTTGAATAATTATCTTTGAAAAAAAGTCTAATTTCTCAAAACATATTTGATAGTTTTCATTTAAAAAAACCTGTTGTTTCCTACCCTATTTCTCCTGTGCTCTCAACACTTCTTACCTTTTTCTTTCATAAATGTCTGCTTAAAGGTTACTGCACTGCCATTCACTTCTTTTACCCACATATCTGTATTTAAGGAATATTTTTTTCTTTTCTTGTAATTATATATGCTAAAAAAAGCAGTCTTTTTTGTACCATGTTGCAATATGATGCTATGCACTTGAATGTCCTGTTAGGTATGTATTAAAACAGGGATGAATGAGGTTCTTCTTACTATAGCTCTAATATGCAGAGAATCAGAGCTGTGAAAGAGAGGGTTAGACAAGCTTACAAAACAAAGCTGATTCTGGTCTTGATTGTTTTCATTGGAGCTGCCAAACAGTTATGATGATGGAAATTTTTGTGATTACAAGTTTTGTCCGTTAGAAACTGAGATTGCCAAATCATTTTGCCCACACTACAGAATAAAAATTTTAATTTTCTTTGTTTTTAATCACAGTTGACTTAGCATGGAAGTTTAAATGCATTTTATAGGCATCTTGTTAAGAAATAATCTAGCTAATAAATGGCAACTTGTTTGAAATTGTGGAATTATGAAAACAATGAAATCTGAAACTTTGAATTGGAGAAGATAAGCTCATCCAGGCAGTTTGCCTCTTCGTCTTCAACTACCCAGTGCCTACCATGATCTGGTATACAAAAATCACAACTGGAAAAGTAGTAGTAAATTAAGGCAAGTTATTCCTGAACTGCTTAATCAGTAATCAGAAGTGACAAGTCAAAATGCAGCCAATGTTATTGTACTGAAGTTTGGATCTTTAGAATAAGACTTTATAATAAGAAGTGACTTGTGTTTGCATAAGTCTGTAAAATGTACAATGTGACAGCACCACACAGAGGCGTGAGATTTTACTCCTGATTTTTTTAAAGGGATTTGATGAATGAGAGGAATTTACTGGCACATAAATGATACTTTCCTGCAGTTAATTTTCACTTGTGTCTGCTTTTAGCCCTCCTGAACCATGCTGTTTTCTTAAAGTCATTAGGCACTAGACTCACTCTAGGGAAGCTTTCACATGCTTGAGGCCATATTTACTGCCTTTTGATAAATTCTTTTGTGAGCTATTTTAATGTCATTTATATTAATGTCTCCTTGCTTTACCCACCCATGCAGGCATTGGCAATGGTTCTCCAGAGGCAAATTAGGAGTTGTAGGTGTTAGCTCCCATGACATCTTAAAACAGTGTGCAGGTCCATCTGAGTCTAAATGGAAATAGTACAGGAATGTGCACAAGAGCTGGAGAAGATTAAGAGTCCAATAGAACTCTTTTTTTTCATCAGAAAACCAGGCAGGAGGCAGTACGAGTAGGCTGGGGACCCTTCATGCAATTGTCAGCTAGAAATTTGTCACTAACAGCAGTGAGAACCTAAGTGACATTTGTCCCTCTTCCTCTTTTCTAGAAACACTAATAGTGCCTTAACCCTTCCTTTCAACCCAGAAAGGATGGCCCACTTCCCCTTCTCCTTCTCCTTCTCCTTCTCCTTCTCCTTCTCTTCCTTCTCCTCCTTCTCCTCCTCCTCCTCCTTCTCCTTTGCAGAATTTAATTTCTGACCTGCAGGCTTTAAACGCTCCTGTTACTGAGTGGGAGTTATTGGAAGTCATCATACAAGTTTACTTCCTAATGGACAAGAGCAGCCTTCCACGGCTTGGCAGCAGCACACTTCATTACCATGACAGCATTCAAATATGAAAGATATTTCCCAGTCCCCAGCTGGGGACATGCGAAACTTCTGTACAGAAACCCCAAATCAGGGAAGTTTATGATTTTCTCTCATTCCTGTTTGCACTGTAGAGATGATGTTTCCTAATCCAGAAGGGAAGACTGCCAGTTACTGCACTCCATCAGTGACATCTGTCCTTATTGACCAAATAGAAGCAAAGCTTCATTTTAGCTTCCATTTTGTTGCAGCTGCCTTCTAATGCTTCACTGTAATTTAAAATGTGAGAATATGAAAACTAAGTGACTTTCTGCCTAGACAAGCTATGCCTTTTTGCTATTGCCTCCAAAGCAGTCAGCATCCCTGGATCCTTTCAGTTTGTTTCTTTCCTGTTCTTGATCTGTGCCATCAGCTGCAAGGCCAATGTACCAAAGCTATTATCAGTCCTGTCAACCTTAATGAAGACAGTACATTAAATTTTCCAAAGCATAGCAACAATGTATCTTGCCATTCAGGCAACAGAATGAAAAACTGAGGTGCTCTAAGAAAATATTTTAAAATGATAGAAAATCATGAGAAAAAAGGACCCACAGAGGCCATTTTTCATCCTGCCACATCACAGACTGAATTGTATCACTCCTGAGTTTGCATTTAAAGACCTCTAGCAATATGAATTTGATGGCATCCTCAGGCTATCTTGGTGCCTTGGGTTGAAAAAAGTTTACTGCTAGAAAGTTATTTTCTCACTGCTGATATGTCTGTTTATAATTGAAGTTCATTCCTATTCACCATGGACATAACAGATCTTTCCTTTCCTCCTCACAGAAAACTTTTTCTGTTCTTGAAGGCAGCTGTCATGCCTCCTTTCTTCAGGCTGCTTTCTTCAGGCTAAACAAGCTCAGTGCTTTTTGCCTTTCTCCATAGTTAAGGTTTACTTATAATTATGATGATTCCCAGTTTCTGTTGCCAGACTTTCCGCAATTAGGCCATACCCTTCTGGGGGCTGGTGTGGAGGAACGGGTGGTGTATTCCAAGGGAAGCTCTCCAAACAGATCTGAAGGGCTGCCAGAGGTCATTGCTGGCTATGCCTCTGTTCCTATATCCCAAAGTGATAAACAGAATGACAGTATAATGACATTTATTGAATCGTTTTCAGCTTGTGAACTGGAACAGAGACAGATACAGTTCGTGTATAATGGGAGAAAAATGTGCAGTTTTATGGGAAAAAGTAAACCAAAATTTGGAAGCATCAGTCATAACTGTTGTTTGGGAATTGTTGCATTAGTCTAATGCTGCTGTCCAAATCCATTCATTCATCTGTGGAATATTTTTGTTCTGGAGGATGAGTACTATAGTCAGAAATCTTCCATTTTTCTGAAATGTGCATCTCATGACCACCACACACAGGAATGATTGCAGAGAAAGAAGAGGTAACATACTGAAACAGCCAGTCTGTAATCTGTAGCCTTCAAGATCACTAAGATGAAAGATGAAAAGGACTGATTAAAAAAAAAAAAAAAATCCCTAAAGTGACTCAAAAGGGACAAAGTACAGACTTAGGAAACCCGGACAGCATATTAACACTCAAATGAAACGTCCAAGTGACTTGTACATTATTTTAGATACAGCTTTTGGAAAGTCTTCTCTCCTTGCATCATGCCTCCTATTTCTTCCGTGCAATGTGCAAAATACAGCCTACTTCAGCAAACCTAAATTCAGTTGCAAAGATTTTAAATATGCTTTGGAAATTAGGATTTTGAGTTTTAGTGTCTGTTTAGAACTGAAGCTTTAGCACGTCTATAAAAATTCTTTTATGAGATTATTTTAATTAGTAGCTTAATTGTATTCAAATCTTTGGTCCACTAGGATTTTGTTGTTGTTATGGACCAGATGATAAGCATTCCTCCAGTACTGTATTTCCTAAAAATCTGTGTCCTGTATAAAAGATTTGGGGGTTTTTTGAAAGGTACATTGAAAAGTACAAAATTATGAGCTCTTGCATCCAAACAAATGAAATCTAGGTACTTTAATTTTCCATTAACAAGAATGATGTTACTCAGCAGTCCATTTATACACTGGTGGGTATTTTGTGGAGCATACAACTTCCTCCTGTCTTTGTGAAATTGTACAAGAGAAACCTCTGACAAGGCAGTAGTTTTTGCTACTAAAGAAGGCAGATGAGCTTAGCAAGCTATGCCCTATGTTACCTCAACCCAGGATGATTAATCTCCTCCTTTCCTATTGTGGTATTTCTGGTTATGTTAGAAAACCCAGTTCTCTCTAAACTACCTTATCCACATATTTGAGTATTTTCTACTTTTTAAACCTTTTTTCTTTTTTTTTTTTTTTTTTTTTTTTTTTTTTTTTTTTTTTTTACTGCAGTTACCACCTCATCCAATTGATAGATTATGGCACTTGTGTAAATGTGATTAAATTTTCACTTGTGTATTCTTTATGGTCTTTTAAGTAACTTGAAAATATTTCTGAAATTTTAAGGATAACTATTGATATCCTTAGAAATAATTGCTTGCTGCGTTCACAAAGAGGTGGTAACCATATATATGTCTGTATAAACACACCCATGCATATGCATCTCTGTGTTTATATATGTCGTATGCATGTGTAACATAAGTTATGTAAGGTAGTGTCGAGGGTTTGACCCTGGCAAAATGCCAGGCACCTACGACATTTGCTCTCTATGCTCTTTCCTGCTGTAGCTACACAGAGGAGAGGGAAAATTAACACAAAACACTGGACTTATGAGTTGAGATAAGATCACTGATAAGGAGGACGCACGAGATTCAGGGCAAAAGCAGGCGGGAAACTTAAAGTTGCAAAAAAGGTGATTTATTAATCCAACAGAGTCGGAGGATAAATCAGAGGTAAAAATAAGCTCTCAAGACACCGTTTCTTCACTGGCCCCCCTTCCCTCTTAAGGTACCATTGCCCAGTTCACCCCCTCCCTCCTTTCCAACTAACCAACAACTCCCGGGCAGGGGCAGGGTGTGGGGTTTTTTCTTAATTCAGTCCATCACAATTCTTCTACTACAAACACTGTTTCTCTATTCACCCCCCCCTCCATCCAACCAACAGATCTGGGCTGGGGCAAGATATGTGGCTTTTCTTAGTCAGTCCAATGCCACAATTCTTCTGCTACAAACGCTGTTTCTCTGCTCACCCCTCTCCCTATTAAGGCCATTTCTCAGCTCACCCCCTCCCTCCTTCCTTCCAACCAACAGCTCCAGGGTGGGGGCAGGGTATGGAGGTTTCCTTTGGTCAGGGTCGGTCCATCAGGGGGAAGAGTCTTCTACTTAGCCATGAGGGTCCCTCCCACAAGAGACAGTCCTCTGCAAACTTCTTTGGCGTGGGTCCAATCTCACGAGCAGCCCCGCCCGAAATCTCCTGCAGTCTGCGATACTTCTGTCCAGGTTGCAGAGTTCCAAGCCGAGGCCAGGCTGTTTCCATCCCGGGAGCAAGGCCTCTCTCTCTCCTGCAAGGCCTTTGCAACTCTCAGTCTCTGGGACTCCCACTGGATCACAGCTTCCTGCAGGCCTCCACCTGCTCCTCTGGCATGGGCACCTCCCCACAGGCTGTGGGGGGTTCTCTGCACCCCCTGGACCCCATGGGCTGCAGGGGGACCACCTGCTCCCCCATGGTCTTCACCATGGCCAGCAGAGGGTTTTCAGCTCCGGCACCTGGAGCATCTCCTCCCCCACCTTCTCCACTGACCTTGGTGCTTCCATGTTGTTTCCCTCACATATTTTTACCTCCTCCTCCTCCTTCCCTGGCTAAAAAGAAGTGCGTGCTCACATTGTTTTGATTTCTTCTTAAATATGTTTTCACAGAGGCATAACTAACATCTCTAATTGGCCCAGGTTTGGCCAGCAGCATGTCCATCATCTTCAGACCCATCAGAGATTGGCTCTGCTGGACATGGTGGAGAAATGTCCAAAATCTTTACTCAGGACGTGCAGGAGCCATCTTTGTATCCCACCCTATTCACTGGCAAAAACTGGGCCAAGCAATACTACCACAGGTAGTATGTACTTTTAAAGCCCTGCTTTAGCAAAAATGTTCCTAAGAACAGGAGAGAGCTTAAGAAAGCTCTTTTTCCACGTAAGTTTGGGGTGTGTAAATTCAAGTAGTGCCCATATTTTGGGCCATAAAATTCCCATTATCCCTAAGATTAGGCAACCAATACATACGTTTTTCATGATTCAGATCTAGAGTGGGGGGACACCTGAAACCTGCTGGACTCAATTTTAATGTTTGAGAAAACCTCACACACACAGACAGGACCAATTTCAGCACTAAGCACAGCAACCACAAACACGCTGTTGGAGAACTCGGCCAGCACTCTTCTTGGTGCCCACAGTTTGGCACAATGCCCTTCTGGTTAGTTTTCCTCCTTGCAGAGGAAGCTGGAGGTCTGTGTTCAGCACCCTCCTGCCCTCAGAACAGACCTAAGCACTCAGCATGTTCTTGCCCAAATAAGCTGTGTATAGGTCTTGCACAAATTACTTAATTTAATGGGGGAGTGGGTGGTGAAAGATAATCAGAGCTGTCCCTGTCCCTCCCATTTGCTATTGGCACAGTAAGGGTGGCTCACACTGACAATTGTGTGACTTGGATTGCCCTTTGGAAGTGTCTCCACTGACTGTAAGCAGGACTGATTTGCTTAATTCTGTGTCATGCTTTTAGGCCATACAGTTGGCTTGTGATGTCTAAACGAGACACCAAAATCAAGGCATGCAAATCTGGCCCTTTGGGCACCAGTTTAGAAGCAGAGCCAAACTCCTTCAAAACTTCTCATCTGAGTTTGCTTCTGGCCCCAGATTTTGTGAGCCATGCTTTCATTTTAGAGTAAAAAATAAATTGTGTACACATTTTCTGGACTATATTCAGGAGGACTGTGGTGTTGGGTCATAGGATGAACTTGAAGATCTTAAAGATCTTTTCCAACCTAGTTCATTCTGTGATTCTGTGATTCTGTGACTGGGGTGCAAATATACACTTAGTAGGTATATAAATAATCTAATATGTCATCACTTCACTAAGCTAACTAAACAAATCAGAATATCATGATTTATTACAGTTAAGATAAGTTCAAATAAAAAATCAACAAGTTCAAATATTTAGCTCTCCCCATTGTTATGTCAGGTAATCAAAACAAATTATGAGACTGGCATTAGAGGCAGCTACTTTCTGAAAGTCTTGTTGTGAAAAATTTTAGAGAGACAAGTCTGGTTTAGTCTAAAACCCAAACTTTGTTTCTTGCACTGATTTAATTCATAAGGTGCCATAGTCCAGCTGACAAGGTGGTGATCAAAGGTTGGACTCAGTGATCTTAGAGTTCTTTTCCAACCTAAATGATTCTGTGATTCTGTGATTTCAAGCATTTTGGAATATTAACAACAAGTCATCTGTATGGGAAAAAGAATTTAGGCTGCAAGTTCCATCCCCATTCTGCCTTTGCAGAATCAATGTGATTAACTGTGCAGGTCATAAGTGCTTCCAAAAAATATGGGAGAGGTGAAGACCTCGTCAGGAAAGCATGTATTTACCTCTAGATGAGGTAATGGACATGAGACCCATAAATAGCAAATTTTTCCTTTTAGTCTACTATAAATTGTTTAAGGCATTGTGTTAATTAATGAAAAATTTCAATCCCTTGAGTGATTATTTATTCCTTGCTTTGTAGTAAAAGGTATGGGTAGCTTCTATAGCTTTAAAACTAATGGTGATGATTTCGCCCAAAACACAAGTTCTTTCCCAATTAATTGGAAAAGTAGAGTACTTATAATAATTAAATAACTGACATGTTCTTGAACTTGGAGCCTAAAACCACGTTAATCACTGAATTTTCAGTGTGATAGCAAAATACAGGAAGAACATGATCTCATTCCATGCAAACAAATTATAGCATTGAAACTTTTAAGGTAATACCGTGCTTTATTCAATATATAGCACTATACCTACATTTTATAAATACCAAATAGTTCTGTGCACATCCAAAAGTATATATATTTTTAGGAGAAACAAATGAAGAAATATTTTTTTAACCTAGACATTATTTATACAGAATATTCATTTAATTTCATTAATTTCAGTAGACCTCAACTGTAAATATATTTAACCACCTACTTTTTTGGACTCAAGTCTCCTCAACTTTAAACTGTTTGGTTCTTTGACAACCTGTGTGATATGATGGATGTTTTTCCTTTTTTTTTTTTTTGTTTGACTTCTCAAGGAAAGTGCAGGAAACTGCTATTTCTTCATTTGCCAATCCATTGTACAAAGACCTTAGTTCATCTGGGAAAGTAAAGGTAAGTAGCATGAGCTGCTTCTATATGTTCAGAAAAATGTGAGGTTGTAGTCCTCAAACAGTTTTCCATTAAAGCAGTGTAATCCCTCAGTAAATGCTATTTAATAAAAGAAATTAAAATTAAAAATTAACTCAGTATTCAGATCAGTTCCAGTGCATTTTCAAAACACAGGAATATTTGAAATCAGCTCAGTTTTGACAACCTTTCAATGTTTATAACTAGTATGACTATGGGCTGATGATTTGAATAAAAAAAATTAAAAAGGAATTTTGGATTAAATATTTACCCACACATAGAGGAGAAGAAGCTCATTGGGACTTGTCACCTTTTCGTATCTGAAAAAACAACCAAACAAAACCCCAAGAAAAACTATCCAACAAAGCAAACACCCAACAACAGAAACACAGCAACAACAATAAAAACACAAACTGCATGATTCAGCATCCAAGTTTCCTTTCCACACTCACTTAACCTCAATAAAGTTTATAATCCTTCCCAGCACCTTAAATGTATATCATGATTCCCATCACTGTAAAATTCACCTTGACACTAAACAAATGATTAGTCACACTTTTCCTTAGCACTTTTCCCTAGCTCCAAGAGACTGCTAGAGTAACAAGAAATTTTTAAATAAAATATATATCAAAAAGCTAACATATGGCAGCAAAAGGTTTCAAGGCAAGATTTAATTATCAAATAACAATTATACCAAAAATTCATGTCTTACATTTAACAAGAAATATATGATTGACTTAAAATAAAGATATCTCTGATATTTTGTTTATAATTAAAAATAATATAGGCAAAGCACCTTGGAGTGGAAAAAAAAAAAAAGAAAAAATTATGCAAAATATCCTTCCTGGCCTCATTTTGATACTACCCTTATTAACATTGATAAAGCTAGGCTTGGTTCGAAATAGAAAATAAAACTTCCATGTCCTTTGCACAGTCAATAATATAAGATTCCACAGCAGCTTTGAATAGGATTAACTGTGACATGCCATTTACTTTCTATAAAAGGGTCCTTACACCTGATTTTAGAGACATTAGATCAAATGAATTCACTTATAGGTTGGAGTTTGTGAGAGCTCCAAGTTGGAAACATTCCCATCACAATCATGTCCAATTTATCAGGACATTTTTATTTTAGTTAAAATAGATTCCTGACAGGCTTCATTTAATAGCAAGTTGAAAAACAGAAGCACAGAGTCAGGAGAGACATTTTCATGGAAGACAGCCCCAGGCATTGTGATTGAAGTCCAGCCATGTACCAGAATTTCCTCTATTTTCGCTAAGACTAGGAAAATACATGTTTACACTAATGCTTCTTTTTAAAAGAATACAGAAATTATGAATTTACTCTGAGTCTGATGAGACTTAAATCTGAATGGTGTATCATCAGTCATAAGATATGACAAAACGTGAGCAAAAGCTCTTATCTCCAGCTGAATACTCACAAGTTATGCACTTGTGGGAGTCTCTGAATTTCATAAAGAACAATTCTCCTGGACCCTTCTGAACACAAAAACCGTGTGGGCTTAGCATAGCTACACTCTTGCTCATAATACTGCCTCATAATTTTGGATCCATAGGGTGTGTTACTCAGGCAGCCACATGGCAGAATACATTATTTGCAGATCACTAAAAATATTCTAAAGCAGTTTTTTTCTTTTTATAGTCTCCTGGGTATGCCACCTCACCTGCTGTTCAAATCAGTGTTTCTCCATGGCATGAGGTATGTAATAACATATTTCTAGGGTATGTGTTGGGTGAGTAAAGGAAATTTATTTGCAGGGGAAAAGGAAAAATATCACTTATAGTCAATGGTATATTGCTAGTTATAATGTTAGGACTTCTGGAAATCTGAGAAAGATTATCAGGACTGAATTGGTTGTCAAGGACCTCATAATAAAAATTTTATTAATGTTGGTCATCAGAGTTACTTGTTACACCATACACTAATTCAATATGTTTCAGTCTGGGCAGATGCTGAAGAAAATGTTTAGAACTACTGAAATCCTTACCTGAAGGCTTCATATTACCTTTCTATCTCATACGTTCCTCATTCAAGGAAATCAGAATAAGGAAATTACAATACCTTGTAGCAAAATTAGTTACCCACTGCAATTGTGCTATTGTACACAGATTGCCCCAAAATAATACTAAATGCATATTAGAGCAAGGGCTCTGGAGACAAGGGGGAAAAAGGTGGAAACAGATGCAGAAGTAGGTTAAATTACTTAAATTACCTGTATGTGACAGGTAATTATTTTGGTGGAGTTTTGCTAACTTTTATCAGCTTAAAGTCTGGCCTAAAAAAGTTTAGATATTTTATAGTTTTCTTTAATATGTTACTAGATAATTTAATATGTTAATAGAAAATGAATCTATGGCCATTCATATGTGCATCTTAAAAAACGAGCTGAATGACTTGGTTTTTAAATATCATTATATCTTTTTTCTTTTAGTATCCATTTAATGAAGATGTGAATGCTACTTCTTTTCCAAATCCTCTCTATGCTGTAGCAGCAGAAGACATGGAGAAATTATGTAGTTCCTTGAAAACATAAACATAAACAGGATCAATATGATTATAACTCTTTGCCTGAAGATTTGTTATAAAATCTTAAAGTGTGTTATGATGCTGTAGAATTTGCAATATTAATTAATAGCTCATCACAGAATAACTCTTATTAAAACATTTATGTTCAGAAAGTAAATTTATATTAAAAATGGAATCCATATATAAGTAAACCATAATTATATAGTCTTCTGCCATTTCTGTTGTTGCAGAAAGAGATTTGTAATTATAACTATGAATTCATCTTACATTTGTACAATTCAAATTCCAGCATGTTAATAAAATGTTTAATCAAATCCAGATTCTTAAAGATTGGGAATCATAATTTTATGTCCATTATTTGAGAAATGATGACTTAAATATTTCTGTAATTTTGCATTAGAAAGGGATTTTAACTGATTCTTTTAGTGTTCCAAGAGGCAGAAGCAACAGAAAAGTCTTTTTACAATTAGAAACATATCGAACTAAATCAAGAGTGGTCATGAATCACGGATTTGAATATCAGCTCACCATGTGATTCATCTATGTGACACACCAGTATTTTATTTTTTAAAAATATTTTTATTATTAACCTTGACAGTTATATCGGACCAAATTTCCCTCTGGTCAGCTCTACAGTTCTACAGTGCTGACCACAGTGCTACTGATAAATTTAGCTCAGTGGTTGACAGAGGGTGGAAACTGGCTTATTCAGGAAACCATATTTCTGCTGAATAGGTTGGCCTCCCACACAGCTGAAACTTATGTCAGCCCATGCCTCCATGAGAAAGATATGGGGAGGAATTCTGGAGTGCCTTGTGATTTTGATTGTCATCCTCTGTGGTACCAGGCATAGCTTGTAACAGTGTTTACACTTTAAATAACCTGACAAAATGTCATCTTCCATAATACCCACTTGCATTACATGATCGTCATTTTTAGCTTGAAGGCTTAAGTGTTCCTGCTGTGCTTGTGTTTTCTCCCTAACTGTATTTCTACAGTCTGCTTAATTTTAAACCCATTGGCAAGTTTTAAAGTTGCTAAACTCCTACAAATTGCATGAAAACAGACATCCGCACTGTAGATGGTATCTCTGGTAATACCTTCATTCAGGGAAAGCTGAATTGCTTAACATTTATTAGACTTTTGAGACTCCAGACAAAAAAAGCATATTGATACCTGGGTTCATCCCATCATGTACAGGGCTTCTTGGTTTGGGTTTGGGTTTGGGTTTGGTGATATTTTGTTTTTCTTTCACTTCTTCTTCATAGCGTAACCATAACCTATATCTTTCTATATATCTTCCTATATATCTTTCTATATACCTATATATCTTTCTATATAGCTGTATATCTTTCTACCTGGAGCCACAGAACTCTTTTTGACTAAGTTTATTTTCTGTCTGACTGGCATGTAGTTTCATAGGTAGCAGAAGTAACAAGGCATGATATCTGCACATCATTCTCCCCATACCTTCCCAGCAATATGCTCCATAAGAGCCTCTCTGCTGCATTCATACACACACCTGCCTTAATGCCATTTAGATGAAAGTTACCAAATGTTATTCGTTAAGGTTTGAAATAAGGAACTGTGACAAGAGGATCACACATGCTCTTTTCTTTCTGAAACAAGGTTAGTATGACCGAAACACAGAATTTTCTTATTACACTTGTACCTGTTGGGTTGAGACACAGAGAATGCATTTGATCCAGGGAAGTGCCAAGTGCCTCCAGCTCCTGAATGCTGATATTTTGATAAATCAGTGTGAGATGATTGATGTCCACATTATAAACAGGCATTGAACATTCCTACATGGTTAAGCCCATGTACTCAAATTCACATTTATTCTGCAATAGACCAGCACTGCTTGCAGAATTTCATTAAACACTAAAATTCAGGTTATGCTATAGTTCTTCAACTTCCATTCATTGTGTCATGCTATTTATATCTGTAAAAAATTACAGTAATGAAAAGGATAAGATTAACAATAGTAGAATTTTATTACATTCTCCCTTAAGAAACAAAACATATTTATTTTACTATTTATGGTGTTCATATTTTAATGTCCCAAATAAAAGTCTATGATTACAAAGAATTATTGTAAAAGAACTCAGAGAGCATCACATTACTCATCAGTAATTATCTCCTGAGAGAACTGTGACTCTTCTGGATTATCTCTGAAACAAGGTAGGCCTTTCACCAAAATAATTTTCCGTTTTTATAATTGACAGAATGTTTATAAAGAAAGTGCTGAAATTCAGACTTTTAATCTTCCTGAACTTCAATAATTTTTTACTCTGTTATTTCATGAAGAATTACAAATTTAATTACATTCAATATATGGTTATTGTCTTAGCTGACTAACAGCCCCAAACTGAAATGTTTAAGACAAAAATCTTACTTTTTATTTAATTTTCTGAAACTTTTCAATACTTTGAACCAAATTCATAGAATTCATATTTTCAGTCATCCTTTCCACAATTTCAATTTCAAAATTCAAAGAACAAATATAAAAGAAATATATAGGAAAAAATACTGTTAAAATTTTCTACATAGACTTCTTACATCTTCCATTTGATAATATCCCCTCTTCACTCTTATGCTGCTATTGTCATAAACTTTGAGTAATAAAAATTATTTATTTCCAAGTGACCTGTTTTCTGGGAATAAATTAGAATATGGATACTCTATACAGACGATGAATACTATCCTTAATCTAATTTAAACATATTTGTACATTAATGATCTAAGGTAACAGCAGAAATAAATTACAAAGTAAACTTTTAGCAAAACCTAATACCACTTTCAGTGTGGCCAATATGGTCTTCTCTAGTTGTTTTGCTCCTGAGGTCTCACAACCATAAAGAATACAAGAAACCAAGTCTCGCATCTGGCTAATCTTCATTTCAATCCAGGATATATTTATGGTACATATCAACAACCATGTTTCACACACAGATGGCCAGATCTTGTCCTAGAAAGGGTCACTGTATTTGCAGCTTCTTCCAGTACTTGCCTTGACATCTGCCACTGGCTGCTACTTTGCACTTTTGGAAGAGATGTTGAAGGAGAGCAGGATCTTATCTCCTGTTTGCAAAATCTGAAGTACAGCATGTGTGCCTTTCCTTGCCAATTCTGAGGGGCTCAGGCCTTGTTCAGAGCTCCCCTTGGGTTTAGTGGCTGCACGGGTGGAGTGGTACCTGTGTTTGGCACTGTTGCCCCATGCCTCCATGTTTTCCTGCATCTTCTGGCCATTACAATGGATATGCCCATGGATGTAGTCTAGATGTTTGTGGATGGTGACTTTCTCTCATCCTTGCCCTGTTTCACCAGCAGCAGCCTGATGAATATGAAGATGATAAAACTGACCAACCACATGATCCAGTTTTGACATTATTATGGTTTTTATCTAGAGGATGGGTTAGATGGCATCCAGAGGGCATTTTAGACCTGAATGTACTTGTAGTCCCATGATTCCATGGTGTTGGTGGCTGTTGCTCTGATTTTCTGATATTCGTGGAGATTCTCGGAAGCTCGCAGGGAAGTCAGGCAGGCAGCACCAAGATGATGAAAAGAGAAACTTTACTTACAAGAACTTCTTTATATATCCATTAATAGTCTAATAATTATTGGTCGATAGTTTTTCCACCCCCTATAATGATTAGTTACAATGCTAAAGCATCCAGTACCAAAACAATGAGATTAGAAAGCACAAGAATGCAACTTATCTCTATTCTCCATGAGAAAGAAGAGAAAGATTTTAAAACAGTGAAACTACAGGTGGCACCCAATTCCTCCTTGACATCATTGTCTTCATTAAGTTCTGTCTCCAGCCTGTGCTATGCACATGTGTCTACTGAGATCATCCTGAAGCCAAAGGTGTCCTCAGCTCCCCCTTAGAGTTCCTTTGTTATTTGCTCAGCTGTGGCTGAGGCCTCAGGCACAGTTTTCACTTCTTCATTACCTGTTTCTGTATCTCACACAGCTGGAGATAGGCTCTTGGATTACTTAGAGCTTTTATCTGATCCACTGCATTTTAATCAGACATGCTGCCATATATAAACACTGGAGCTACAAAAAATGTCCACTTTCTGTAGCCATCAAGTTGGCAAGGATTAAATTAATCTTGTCCTCAGGTAGATGCCTACCCTAAGATGCAGTATATTGAATTCTAGCAGCTCCTAATTCTTTCTGTTGCCTGTTAAGACAGTCTAGACATTATGTCTGCAATGGAGATGTCCAGATTTAATAATATGAATCCCATACATACTGTTTTAATTAACTCAAAATTTCATTAATGTATGTATGCAACAGGAAGATTTTCACTGGATAATCTTCCTCACAAGTGTGCATACAAATGCTCTGTAACACAGTCATTTTCCAGACCTCTCCCTGTTTGTATAAATTAGACAGAAAGAGCTTAATAAATACATATAACTTGCAGTAACGCATCTGTCAAAAGCTGACATCTTCTGTTTTTCATATTCAATTTGTGTGTGGGAAGAGAGGGAGAAGGGGTGGGAAGAATTCATATGAGAACAAAAATGGAAGTTCCTAAGCACCTAAGCAGAAAAATCTACTGTGGGATGGGTTGCTCCATGTGGATTACAGCATGTGAGAACTGGAGCACCTGACATGGAACAGAATTCCTCCTCGGCTGAGTACTTAAAGACAGTCATTAATTCTCCAAGTCAGTTACTAAGGCTTGTGAATAGGAAATCGTTCTCCACTGTGTGAGGATGAAGTGTAAAGCGCAGCAAAGGAAGGAAACACAATACTAAAAACATGTATAGTAACATCATTCCAAGCTGTTCCTAGAATGTTACCACTTCATCAGCTGTAGCCCTTGTATTGTAGCCACTTTTTATTTGAAAACAGCTATGCAGCTGGCCAGAAGGGTGACCATAATGTACATGTTCCTGCAGCAGCCATCCACAGATCTTCACAAATGTCAGGCAACTTAATATTCATATCTGGTCTTTAATTTACCATCTGCAGCTATAATCTTTCTTAGGGACATATTTCATGCTAAAAAAAAAAAAAAAAAAAAAGGCTTAAAAAGAAAAGGTGCACTTTTCTACAGGATATTCATTACGTGACAACTAAGAAATGATAAACTGTAGGACATATTACTCCTGGTGGGTCGGCATTTTACTTTTATTACAATACTCAAGGTACATCTTAAAGGGGGATAGGGGATTAGATTAGAACATAACCTTAAACACACCAGGAATTTACAGCATATTTGCTGTTTTATTATAAAACCACATATTTTGCCCTCATCTTAATATAGCCAAAAAACAATAGAGTGTTCAGCCTAGACACAAGAACATAAAGCTTGATTTGAGTGTTCAGGGGGTTAAAAATGGGTGTAGGAGGTAAACCAGAGTAGCTTGTGATGTGACAAAGAATTTTTTCAGTCCTCTGGCCCTCCATGGACCACAAGCTAAAATATGCCTCCCAACATTGATTCCAGCTACTAGAAGGACTTTTCCATTCAGATAATTCAATGAATTTTTAAATGTTTGTGTTTTCTTTTTACCATTTTTCATAAAAGGAGATATTTTTTACTTTTATAATTTATTTATGAACAGTGCCAAATGATTAGCCTTTGGAGAAGAGCTGGTCAAGTTCAGGGAAATGTTTAGGCAACAAGATAAGCCAGAAAAAGTTATCAGCTGCAGGGGAGGGTGGGTATTCTACTTTTCTAATGAAAATGTGAGTCTCTGAAGCAAGTCAGCAAGGCACGCTCAACTGGGTTAAATGGGTTTAACAGGAAGAAATGAGCACAAATTATTCATGGGAATTCTTTAATCTTCTGTGTAATTATGTGATCATTCTCAGAACAAAGACTTTGGTTGCTCATAACAGGAGGAAAAAGTCAGTTCACACTCAGCACAATGATTAGCATAGAGCTATGGAGAACAAAAAAACCCTGATAATCTAGTGCTTTAATTTTTTCTGCATATTTTGAAAGTTTGGGATGCTAAGCCTAAATAATTTAAAGGTAATAATAAGTAACTCTCTTTTTCTCAAAAGAAAGCTGTCTTCATTTTATTCTTTATCTTAGTCTGATTTCGAGTCCTACTTCTTCAAGTGACTAATTTTTCTCTGTCTCAACCACTTTATTCAAGTCATAGAAAAGTATCATTCCGTGACAAGTATTTTACAATACATATGGATGCAAATTTGTAAAGCTTTAGTCAACATAGTTAGGGTTTTGATATCTCAGGCTTACAATACAATTGGGCACTAACATACAGCTATGTTAGAAACATGCTATGTCAAGAGCATTAACATTAGTGATCTCTTGGGTGTTCACATGGACATGTTGGCCAGAAGTGGACATTAATAAGCACTATATTACAACTGGTCCCCGATGCAGCTGTGTATTACAGCTACTTTAGTAGTTAAAGTATTCAGTGTGATTCATGCGAAGCGTTGTCATGGAATTAATAACGATTTGCATCTTTTTGTAGAAAGGGTCTGTATTCATTGTAACAATGTGATTATTCATGTAATAAATTGAAGAGGTAAGTAGGACTCTCAGGGTTATGCATTGCCTTGAGCTTATATGCAAAATTCCTACTGACACAAAGCCAATCAAAAGGATAAAGGAATATACTCCTAGGAGTATACTCCTAGATATATACTCCTATACCAATTTAGAATATCCAGAAGATAAGGATTAAATTACTTTGCAGTTCCTGTTTAGCTGTATTAGCCTGCAGGAGGTTTCTCTGGACACCTTTGAGAAAATGCAGTGGCCAAAGGATGCTCAAGTTGAAAGTTCTGGTAACCCACAAAACTTCCTTTGCATATGTTAACCAATCAAGGCAATTTTAAAGAAGTGTTTCTCCAGTTAAGCAACACATTAAATGCTACTTTAAATTACTCTAAAATCTGCCTAATTTACTAACTCTGTGAACCTTCTCTTGAAGATCAGTTTCTTACAGGTGAAAGACTTGATACATTTGGATTCAGTCTCAGTTTATTTTCCTGTTTGTATGACTTTGTCTTTAATTTCTCTGCTAAGGTAGATACAACAAAAATCCTTTCCAGTAACTACAACAAAACTGTCTTCAATTAGGTATGGGGTAGAATGATGAGAAGCAAGGGAGAGAATTAACATCAGTAAAATTCAACATATTAGGTATCCAGGAATAGAAATATTTTCATGTATCTATCCTGTTAATGAACCTTTTCCTACTTACAGATAAAAATCAGAGTGAGCTAACATACTCCTCCTGTAATTTCACTGCAAATAATCTTAAGAAAATTCTTAAGGCATTTAACTGAAAAAACAGGACCAAAAATTTTGCTTTACAATACCAGAGGGAATTATAGAAAAAAATCACCAAGAGGAAGTTATTTCACAAAATGTTGCCTATAAGTAGAGACGTGGGCTCACTCCTTATATTTAGCTCGTCATCCTCCTATAAATAGCAGTTAAACTCACAACCTCATACACTCCTGAAAAGCTCTCTGGAAATGAAATTGAAATGTAAGTGCATACCCAGTGCATACCATCCAGAGATCTCAGGTTGTTGTAAAATTTTTTATCTCAAATGAAAAGAAAATTATAGAATCATAGAACGGTTTGGTTTGATAGGGACCTTTAAATGTCATCTCTTCCAACCCCCCTGTAAGGAGCAGGGATATCTAGATCATACAGCCCAGAGCTCTGCTCAACCTGGCCTTGAACGTGTCCAGGGTTGGGGTATTGCCCATCCCTCTGCACAGCCTGTAACAGTGTTTTACCACTTTAATCTTAAAAAATTTCTTCCTTATATCCAATCTAACTCTATCCTCTTTTAGTTTAAAACTATTATTCCTGTCCTATTACTACAGGTGTCACTAAAAGGTTTGTCCCCACCTTTCTTATAAGCCCCTTTACATACTGAACAGCTCAAAAAGGTCTCGACAGAGCCTTCACTTCTCTAGGTTGAAAAACCCCAACTCTCTCAGATTTTCTTATAGGAGAGGTGTTGTATCACCCAGCTTTGATTTCTTTTACCATGGAACTGATTAATCAAGTTGCTTGTATTTGTTATCTAAAACAAAGTTAAGCTTGCATTATTTACTTTAACCTGACACAATTTAATCGTACAGCTATACACAAACACACATGGTAGCTGCCATGAGGAAAGGCAAACAAAGCACATATACCTCTGAACTTCTGCATCTTCAGAGAACTCTCTATGCTTTTGGCTGGACTTTTCTTGTGCCAATGGGCTGTTTATTTCAACTTTCAGTCTTTCCATCTTTTTCAGCTTATCAATCTTTATATATCCCTTTTTATCCTCTCTCTTATATTCTCTCACTGGTCATTCAACCCTTCACTTATTCTCTTTTTTATATGAAAGGGAAATGCATTTTTGATCAAACAGACAATTTTTTCAATCATGCTAGTTAAGTTACACTTAATCTCTATACTGTCTCTAGCTTATACATTGCACTGCAAATTCCTCAAGGCTTTCTTGGTCCTCAGGTACTACTACATTGATTATCATGAATAATGGCACTGAATTTTCAAGAGTTTCAATTGCCTATAAATCTTATTGAAGTCAATGCAAACTGCAGTCCTGGGACCTCAAGAAATTCCAGACACACCCAGAAACTCTTATTTAATAGCCAAAAATATATATTGAAACTCTTAACTTCAGGGACATTAATTTCAGTGTTTTAAGTAATTTGCTTTATCTTTGTTTCATTGTCATTTCTCATTGAACTGACTTGCCTCATTAGATCAAATAATTTTCAGATAGTTCCAAACTGTGATGTAGGAATCGTACCTAAATCCTACCATCATAGACATTTGAAACATTGCTGTTTTTCTCCATCTCTCCTTTGCTATCTGGTGCAGTAAGTGCTGTACCCTGCCTGTTTGAGTGAATAAACCTCCAGGAAGGAACACACGGCACATGGTGGTGAGGGGTAGTTCATCGCAGACAAGTCATGCTCTTCCACTTGACACACAGCAAAGTAAACATATAACAATAGGACAGACAAGTTTGGTGTTGAATTTTTGTTGTTTCACTATGAATTTGCAATATGAACAATATACTGATTTTACCGATTTCAGTGATGTGGTTCTGGAGCTCATCTTTCACTTTGGTATCTACCTTAGCATTTCTCACTGCCACAGAGACTGCCCCAGCTGCCTGTAAAACAGCCATGCTCAGATAACAGATTAGATATAATTTTTAATTCTTCTAATCAGAGAAAATCTTAGTTTTCAATATCACCTCAATGAAGTCTGAAGACTTTGAGTCCCATTGAAAGACCCTCAGTACCACCAGCAGTATGGGTTGTTGACTCAGGAGCTGGACTCAGTGAACCTTGTGGGTCCCTTTCAACTCCAAATATTCTATGTGGTCTGTGAGTCTGTCTGGGAAGCGGGAGAATGGTGCAAAACAAACAGTTTTGGAACCTGGATGCATGTTTGGTGTGCAGGTACCAGGATTATTGACTATAGAACTTCTGTTTCTCCAATGCCAAGAACCTAACAGAATGAAATATTTAAAATTCTGAATAATTTTCAAAAATATGTTAATAATCTATCAATATGGCTTATGAAAGCGGTCTCTTCAGAATGACAAAACATATGGGGTTTTGTTTGATCGTTTTTGTTTGGTTTCTAACTGGGTGTACTCAAATCCCCTGTAAATTTTAATTTAGAAAGAAAAGGCGTACCTGCCTGAAATGGCACACTTGTTAGTAGATTCTTCTTTCCTCGATAAAAAGGTCTTAGTTCACATGAAGGACCTGTATTATGTGGTTTCCTCACTCAGAAATGTCCCAATTCACTATTTTTGGGGTACATCTCAAATGGGGCTGCCATTAGAAAGACTCAGGTGACTTTATGGAGAAATGTAGGCAGTAAAGTAAAAGATTAACTGGTCACTCGCTTGCTTTTGGGAGAGACATGGTTTGCAGATGCAGGAATGGGGACAGATGGTTCTGGTTTTGGCTTTAATCTATTAAAATGGCCTAATCTGTTTGAAACTATTCCCAAAGGACCAACAGTGTTCGAGAGATCTACAATACCATACAATGTAAAAATTTGCTTAATGAGTGTTTTAAGTAGTGAATTAAGATTCCTCAAGAAACATTTGAGGAAAGAAAAGAAATAGCCCAATAAGGAGAAAATCTTTCACATTTAACCTTTTTTTTTTACATAGCTTCAACTTTCATGACACATTCTGTCCTTAATAAAACATGAATAGTGAGTACATATTTCTATGACTACTTTATATTAGGAAATTATTGACTACAGATTTAAAATGCACTGCAAAAGTACTGCATGCCATGTTTCCATTTATATTATGCTAAAAACGTAAATATGTTGAGGACCCAAGAACAGACTTGCAGGAGGAGCCTCTATAACAGAAGATATTTTGTCCTTCTCTGACACCCACATGACACATTTAATATACTGCCAGAAATATAAATCACACAGACAGCCTTTTCAAGATAACAGAGAAGTATTACTATTCTCTTAAAGCTGTACTTTTTTTGGGTGATAGCACTTGCTACTTTATGCAGCAGTCAACAGAGCCCTGTATCAAAATAGATTATTGTGTAAGCAGAAAGCAAACATGCAAGTTTTCAACTGCAAAACTGCTTCAGCTGCAGTACAGACACAACAATACTTGCTTTCAATAGCTAACGGGAAAAAAAAAAGATTAAGAGACATACCAGTCAAATTGCTGTAACTTCAATCCAATAGAACAATGGCAAACTGCCCAAAGGAAATGCCCAAAATATTTGATCTGAGCTACGCAAAAGGACAGTGTGTGGCACATTGGGAACTCTTAACCTTAGCAATCATGAATAAGTTTAAAAATAATTTAAAAGCCATCACTACTGTTAAAGATATCTTGTCTAGAAGAAAAATTCAGGCACTGGTATTTTTTAGGATATAGTCTATCTATATATATTTAACAACTCCCTCAGAAATTAATTCCTTAAAAAATGTCATCACAAACTAAATTGTAAATAAATTTTAATTTTCATACATACATAATATATTACTATCTTCTTCTTTATATATTTTATGCATTATATATAAATATTTTATAAAATACATACATACTTTATAAAATATGTCCTCTACATTGTATTTAGGGATATGTGTTAAATTTAATTCTAAGAGCAGCCTAATAAAAAAAATCAGTCTGAATAATAGTTCTTTAAATTCATTTTCTGTTAATCTTTCTGTTATGACATAATATTTTCTATATCATTTTTCAATGGAAAGTAAAGCTGCACATTGTTGCTGTTAAACGTTAATAGCAACCCTTAAAAACCAGTAAAAAATAACTTCAAAACAACTTGAAGTTATATGCAACATGCAATTCCATATTTGGTAGCCTAGTTTGTAGTGTACTTTTGCACAACATGTTTGTGATTGATCAAGAAAGAGCAGGTAGGCTGGTTCTGAAGCTAACACAAGGACTTCAACGAAAAGCCTTAGCAAGCTTTCCTTCTAGCACATTACAGCAAAGCAAAGACCTTGTGCTTCATTTTAATCACGTCAGTCATTCCAGTGCAGTGCCATCAAAATCAAGATGTGTTTAAGACAAGTAATTGCCACAGTTGTTTGGCTATTTTTTGTGTGATGAGTGACATCATAAATAACCAGAAAATACACCATATACTAACTGATAATTACGCAATGTGAATGATTGTGGGTATTCTTAGGTGGGATTAATTTTGCATGAAAAGGTTTTATATAGTAAGACTACCGAAGTATTAATATACATTCTCAGAAACACAAAATTCTGTTCTTATATGAAACTAGCTTTTCCTAAGCAGTAATAGATATTAGCTAGTCTTACTAAATCCCCTAAAAGTGGAGTGCCTATCAGCTTCTTTTTAATATCCATGAAATGGTGAGAAGCATGAGTTAAGTTTTACTTATAAAGCTAGAAATGGAACTACAGTAAATGACACATTTCAGACTAGTTCGGTTCAAGGGGAAAGTTCAGTGATGTTTTTAAGCACACATTTAACTTTTAAGCAACTGCTGAAGGTATTTGCCTAAGCTTTACCAGAATACATCCTTACATTTCATTGCTGTGATTTACTTCTTAACTGCCTTAAGCACTAAAGTTCTGAGCAGGTAAAGCCATAGTTCTTAACTGTTTAATGAGTAGTTTTTTTTCTTTTCCGCAAGAGTTACCCTCACATTCATACAACTCACACCCCTAAACCACCTCATTTCCACCAGCAGCACCATCACTTTATGTGCACTTCATGTGCACCCTCCATGTGGGAGTCAGAATGGACTGAGTTGTGTGAAACCTAAGAACAGAAATTCTGCTCTTCAGCTCCGCCAAAGGACTCCTCTTGCCCAGTCACTGGCCTCAGAAACTCTTCCTTCCTTCCTTCCTTCCTTCCTTCCTTCCTTCCTTCCTTCCTTCCTTCCTTCCTTCCTTCCTTCCTTCCTCCCTCCCTCCCTCCCTCCCTCCCTCCCTCCCTCCCTCCCTCCCTCCCTCCCTCCCTCCTTTCCTCCCTTCCTTCCTCCCTCCCTCCCTCTCTCCCTCCTTCCACCCCTCCTTCCACCCCTCCCTCCCTCTTTTCTTCCCCCATAACCCACTCTTCCCCTGTGCACGGACATCTCTTCCCATCACACAGCCCCAGAGCTGCACCTGTCACAGCCCTTGGTCTCTGCCCCCACAGGAGGAACAAGCAGGGTGCACACACAGGGCTACTGCCCACACCAAGACCAGCACAGAGAGGAAACAAAGCCAGGGAAATGAGAGCAGCTAGGACCCCAGCACGATCCATAATTTTCTCCTTTCCCCCTCACTAACAGAAAATGTAATACTATTTGACTAGCAAAAAACAGAAGTGCCCAGCTACAAAAGAAGCTAAATCTTCTTCAGGTTTGAAAAAATATTACATTTGTGCAAAGCCTTTTTTTAGTTTTACAGGTGGAAATTAAAATTAATAATTCCTGGAACTGGCAAATATCCATACAGATATTCTCCCTAGTTAACATACTTCTATCCCTGCACTCTCTCAGGGAGTTTGGTGAAAAAAAAACCAGATATTCTACATTAATTTTTAAACTTGTCATAACCATTTAAAGCAATTATATGGCCCCTACCATTAGGATATCCTCATTAGATGGTTGATCCATAATGAAACTATTGGGTAGGCAGTCAGTAGTTGAGGTTCAATTTAAATGTGGGAATTGAGGCAGAGTACAAGTCTGGATCTCCCTCCCTTCTCCAGCTGCAAGGATTTAGGTTTATGCAGTGCAACACAATAGTTCAGACCACTTGATCCAAGCCAGTAAAGACAAATATCCTGCCTGAGACCTGTGAAAACTTCAGTCTCCCTGCACCAATCTGGTGACCAGACCATGCTGAGCTTCCCCTTGTAGGAGGATAAAACACTGTCACTGTGTATGTTCACAAATATGAGCAGGACAATTACCTGCTGGTCAGTGCATTTGTCTCAGAATGGTGAGATGTGGATTCCTAGACTACATTATTCTACTGGTGGAAAGGAGTGAGAGGCAAAAACAAAACAGCTCTCAACCCCATATCTACATATTTTTCAGAAAAGTACATAGGCAAAGGCAAGCTATATACACTCTGCACAAATTCTCTTGAAAACACACATTTTTAGAGTGAATATGAGATTCACTGCCAGAGAATCAGAGGCAAGAGATTGCTGCATAGGGATGTCAATTTCTGGTTCTTATCCATCATGTAATTTCATGACAAATCCCTTGAAAGAAAATGCCTTCTTCATCACCTGAAGAAATGTCTTTCAGAAACCAGGATCAGACAGCAAGACCCAGTCCCCATCAGAGATTTGAAGAAAATTATTTTGTTATCCAAAATCAGCACTAGGCAGGGGCTTTCATGCTATGACCTCAAATTTAACAATTTGGGTTTGCAGGTGTGTGGGTAGATACAGTTGAACAAAGATTTAGCTTGGTAGTAATAAATGACAAAGAACTTACTTTTCCTCCCAAAGCTTTGAAACTTAAAGATGCAAGTGTTGCTTGAATAAATAACAAATAGCCTGTGAAAGGGTGCTACCATCTGGAAATAAGAATCCAGACAATGCAATGTATACTTGTCCATGCCTTTCCCGTTATCAGAGACTGGATGTGCAGAGTGCCTTACCATGCAGGGTTAATTCAACCTCCTGTAGAAAATCCAGCAAATTCTGGAGTGTTTATTTGTGTCTGCAGAGATTAGAGATCTGTCTATCCTCAGAGCAGACAAAACTATATTTGGCATATAGATATATATTTTAAAAATGCAATTTGAGATACTGTTCCAGCAATATTTCTAACAGATTATTTTATTACAGTATCTAAAAGATGCCTTTACTTACCTTCAGTCCTGAGCATTCAGACATTTTATTTATTTTTTTTCTTGTGCTGCACATTATTTGATAAAGGGGAAAGATAGAATTGGAATATAGTTACATATTATTGTATAAGGAACAATGTTCAGCACAGGTTTTCTACTATATAATTCCCCCAAATATTTTAGGTCCTCCATGTACCCAGAATAAAGGTGATTTGCCTCATTGCAATGTATTTTCTTCTTGTTCTGTTTCTAAACTTGGAATACACACACATAAGAACTCATACAGATAAACACAAATTTGCACATGCTTTATATATTTTAAAATGCAGTTACTTTCCTGACAGCTTTTTTAAAATATGATCAATGCAGAGCCAAGATCTGAGGAAATTGTTTGGTTTTTCATAACCACAGTAATCAATCAAAAAGTAGAATGAGATCTTTTAGCATTGATATTTCTGAGCAATGGTAAAAAAAAATTAGCAGTTACTTCATGTTTTCTTGACAAATATCTTTACCACGCCATTCTCTCCAAAACTCAAACACATTTCTTTGTGAGCTGCAAATGTAGAAAGATTTGCTTTCAATAGATGACTACTGAGACCAGTACCAATGCAGGTCAGTCACACCATGCCACTTTACACTCCCTGTTCCTGCCAAGTTAACAATTTTGGGCACGGATAGATCTTTATGCAGAATACAATTGAACCGATACAACTTTTCAGCCAGCTTTTATCTCACAATTAGAAACTTCTTCCTCCAGTCACTCCAGCTGGAACTGTGGAACCAAAGACTGTGATGAAGCATGTGCAGTCCACAGCTCAGCAGTCAAGCAGGACAGGTTAATAACAGCCCAGTCCACTCTCCTCCTGCTTTTTCCTCTACCAAGCAGTTAATGAGGGGCAGATGCTATAAAAGACTGAAAACCAGCTTGTGCAAAGGTGATGGATGGTGATACCACAGCTGCCGCTAGAGCTGCTTGGAGCGGCTTGGTGTGGAGAGGGACCCTGCCCATGGCAGGAGGCATCAGCAGGATAACACAGGCTGCAGCCTGCAAGAGAGGCTGGACTGGATTTCCCTGCAAAAGGGGAAATTGTGGCTCTGAGATTAAGGGACTGATAATGCAGGGCTAATCTATGCCTGGTTTTGAGTTAGAGATGGGTGATACCTGCTGTATGTAGGACCAATGAAGAGTTGGTGTGCAGACATTATGGACATGCCTTAGGCACGGGTGTTGGCTTTTGGTACTCTATCCTGAGATTTTAAGAACATGTGTGATTAGACTGAAACGGGGCTTTTAATGTTATTAATTTTTAAGAATAAAATGTTCAATTCATTTCTTCTTCTATTTCATCTCATAACTCTTTCTTCAACTCCCCTTTTTCCAAAAGAAAGCCAATTCTGTAGTGTCACACCGCGCTGGTCCCCAGGGCTAGGCCAAATCCTGCCAACAGTGGTAGCAATGAAACAATCAGGGAATCACAGCCCTGGAGAGGAATCACCTGAAATAAGAAGAACAGAATCTTACCTTCTGCTTCTGTGGTGATGTTTATTTTTACTTGGTTAGCTTTTATGGCTGGGTTTACATTTTTTTGCTGATGTATAATAAAACACTTTTACTGTGGTTGGTTTAATTTTCAAAGCTTTAAAAAAATCAATTTGCTCCTTTGCACTCAGTATATTGGACTTGAAAACCATAATATACTATTACTTCAGGGTCACTGCTTAACTTCTATTGACCCTCTCGCCCATGAATATTTCCTGGAGTTTATTGCTACAATCTGTTTCCTGGATTATTTATGTATAAACTTACTTTTCTTATTCTTAAATAACCACTATCCAAGTCTTTAAGAACAATGATTAATTTTAGGGCAAAACAAATTTTCTACATACAGGAACACAAAATCCATTTAAAAATTCTTATGATTATGCAGGTTTTCCTCTTTGTACTGAAGAGACTTTGAGAGGATTGTGACAGATGTGGATGTTTCAGACACCCCAATGTACAACAGGGAAAGAAAAAAACACAATGCATAGACCTAATAGGACACAAATAACAAATATTATTCTGTCTTTTGTGTTAATTGAGTTAAATACCTGCTCTTGTGTATTACAGCTTCTTTAACCAGGAGAAGGAAGACAAAGACGGTACCAAAATCCTTATTAAGCTTTTGGCAAACTCTTTGAAAAATTACTAGATTGGGGTTTTTTTTTTGTTTGTTTTTTTTTTTTTTTTTTTTTGCTTTTTTGGGGTTTTGGTGGGGTTTTTTTGGTTTTTTTTTTTTTGTTTTTTTGTTTTTTTGTTTTTTTTTTTTTTTAATGGGGAGGTTTTTATGAGCTACTTAAAGTACTGTGAGTCAATTGGAGAACAGCACTAGAGGCCAACCAGGATTCCTGTTGTGACTGTCCAGAAAATGGTTGACAAGTAGAGTTACACCTTTACAGGCAGGCATCAGCAGAGCTGAGGACAGAACACTACCCTGCTTATCTCTGTTGTCAAATGCTGGTATCTACATTCTTTGACAGAGGTACATATTATTACAGCGACAGCAAGACAACCAAGGAATAAAGTTTCTGTTTGACTATGTCTATATTCATCTAATTAATCTCTTATGCCATGCTAAAATCATCTAACTCCACATCAACAAGATGCCATTTTGTATAAAGATTTCTAATACCTCACTCCCGCTACAAAAACCACTTTTTTTATATCAGTGCAATATACTTAATGGATAAGACGCCAGTGTTTTCCTCACTGCTGTTATCCAGTTTGGATGCCCTGTAACAGTATTTCTTACGATGCTGGTATCTCTGTGTTTCACAGGTTATAGCAATATAATGGTGCAACATTAGTCACACCAACGACTCTCACTCTACTTATCAAAGCAGCCTTCAGATAACTTCCAGATGAGACAGGACAGTGGGTAATCCATTATCCTCTTTCCTGGTTCTTTTGTCTTCTGAACAAAGGATTTGATACAAATTGTTAAGCTGATTCCAACACACAGCAGCTAGGACTAGCATTTAGAAAATGTGTTTTCCATACTCATATGGAATGAATGAGCTTCTACTTGCTTTAGGGAGAGAGGGCAACGTGTGGAAACTGAGATGAATAATGACCTGATTTAGTAGAGGAAAACTGCTGTAGGGAGAGATAATAGTAGGTAACAAATAAAAAACCCCAAAGCAAGGAAGCTGAATACCACTTGAGGAAAGTGGGGGGTAATGTTTTAATAATCCTGCTCTTTGTGAGAATATCATGGCAGAAAAAAAATAAATCAAGACATCCTCAGCACACGACTTGTAGATGAGAGACCAGAGAACACCCTGATTCTGAAATGTGGGAATAGCACCATCTATTGCAGGGCTGTTCTTACCTTATCAGACTTCACAGCCCCCCTGGCCTGGCACTCACAACAGCTTGGTATGGTAAGGACAGGGTATTTTCTTGAATTAGGAGGGGGCAATCTGCTTTCCTAGTGGCTTGGGAAAAGCCAATGATAAGGCAGGAACTGAGCCCAGCTCTTCTGAATGAGAAGCTCATGCTGTAACTTCTGGCTCTGTTTCCTCTCCTACTATGACGTGTCATTGTCATTGTCATTGAGAACCTGGTTAAATCAGGCTAATGAAACCACTTGCAACAATATCTTTTTCTGCTAATCCTAGGAAACCTATTTAACCTTACCTTTCAATTTCTGAGCTTTGCTGTGTCTCAATTCCAATTGCATCACCTTTTGCAGGCATGAGAAAAACTGTGAATGTTTGTATTAGGAAAACATGTTTTCTAGAGTTGCACATAGAAAGTAAGACAAAGGAAATTTATATGGAGTAGTGGAAAGTAAGGGAATGTATACACACTAAAACTTACTCAAATCCAACTTTAAAGCTTGGAAAATAGCTGCCATTTTAGAAAGAAATATAAAATTTCAAATTTTTTTTTCTTTTTTTTGTAATATAAAAAACTCAAGCACTTTTCATGTCTTGAAAATGCAGTTCAGCAGACAAGAAAATCAGGAAAGGCAGCATGTTAGAACATCTTCCTCTGAAAATCAGTACCTGTCTACAAACCACAACAGTCAAAAAGTAGGAAAGGGACTTAGAAACATCACATCCATCCTTGCATGTGTCATTTCTATGGACTGCTTTTAATTTTCTTGCCTTTTATTATATGACTGCAAAAATAAAAGTTGGCTTTAAATGGGTGTGTCCAGACAGACAGTGAGCATAACGCAAGAGGGTGCTAATTAAAACTTGGCCCAAATTTAAATGAGAAAAAGTTAGCTCAAAGCCCTCTTGCTACTGGAGAAGCCTTGTCTCACATTGTGCAGCAGGCAGAGGTTTATGTCCATGCACACACACCCTCACCCCTTGTAAGCCCCTACCCTGCATTTTCCCTCAAAAATCAGTTTTGTAAAACCCTCCAAGTCATGCCAGCTGATATAATTATTTTTCACCTGATTGTTTTCAACAAAAGTAAAGGCAGTGTAACATGTTAGACTTTGCTCATTTATTTTCATGAAAACATAAATGACAGGTTTTTAAAGGCTGGATATTATTATAACAGGTAACAGCCATTTTCTAATTGTTACCTGCATAACCATTTCACCTGCTGAAAGACTCCAGGCAAGTCTGTAACTCTCAGAGGGGCATTCTGGAGAAGGACTTGAAATCCAGCCATGTGTTTCCACTATATTCCAGATCCTCAAATGTTTTGAACTGACATAACTCTCTTGGACATCCAAATATTTCTGTTCACACAATCCAAAGACTCTGTTCAGATATATTAACTAGATAAAACTGTTTTGCCTGGTATCGGGGTGGACCTCTAAAATTGATTTCCAGGAGGAGTTTTTCTTCAGCCATATGAGAAAGCGAAAATATTCTGCAATTGTTGTAGTGAACTAGTACAGACAAAAAAAAAAAAAAAAAAAAATCAGGAGGTCCAAGTCAGTTGCATATTTTTGGGGTTTTTTTCTCCCTATACTGCAGCTTGCTCTTATTTTATACACACTGGCTCAGTTTTCTAACTTGGCTAAATTACTTAGCAGTGTTGAACCCAGAGTGTGATGTGACTGACTCTAGCCAAGAACCTCTCCCTGTGGTCCTGCACAGTTAACTCCTATTCAGACCAATGTAACTGGAATGTAGATAAATGGGAATGTAAGACTTCCTACTTGTGTTTCAATGACTGAAAGAAACAGTATTAAGTACATGCACTGGAATGAGTTCACAGTTAGTGTTGAACAAAACTCTGAATTTAGAAAAATGTGCTGTTCTGTTATTATCTTTCCTAAGCAAACAAACAAACAAACAAAAAATGCAGGTGTATCCAAAATCTCAAATCATAGTTAAAAAAAAAAAAAAAAGCAGTTAGTCTTCTTTTTATCCTGGTTTTGGCTGGGACAGAGCTAATTTTCTTCTTAGTAGCTGGTACAGTGCTGTGCTTTCTTTGAATTCATATGAGAATAATGTAGATAACACACTAATGTTTTCACTGTTGTTAAGTAGTGCTTACCCTAAATCACGGACTTTTCAGTGTCTCATGTTTGCTAGTGAAGAGGAGCACAAAAAGCTGGGAGGGAGCACAGCCATGACAGCTGACCTGGACTCTCCAAAGGGATATTCCATACCACAGGACACAATGCCCAGTATATAAACTGGGAGAGTTGCCTGGAAGGAGCTGGTCACTGTTCAGGGATGGGTGGGGTATTGCTGTTTAATTGTATTGTGCTTCAGTTTTTTCTCCTGGCTTCTATTATTCTATTATTTTCTCTCCCTCTCCTTATCATTATTATTACTGTTGTCATTATTGTTGCTATTATCATCATTATTATCATTATCATAATTATCACCATTGTTTCAATTATGAAAGTGTTCTTTTATCAGCCCACGAGGTTTACCTTTTTCTGATTCTTCTCCCCTTGAGGAGTTTGTTAGGGGCAGTCAATAAGTGGCTGTGTAGTACTTAATTGCCAACCGGGATTAAAACACAACACTTTGAAACACATTTGGACAAAATTACTACTGTCAAACCTCTGAAAAACAATTCACTTGAATGATAAAGAGAGTGTAAATCTCTGAAGTATATTTGACATAAACTTATTTACACAGTCTACAGTTTATAACTTTCTTGTTTCAAAGCACCATTCTTCATGACCAAAAAAAAAAGAAACAAGGGAAATGAAATAAAAAAGGGAGAAAGAAATGGATGATGGATCATAAAGCAAAGAAGTTTATTTTTCAGAACATATTTTGACTTGTGACACTGATTGACCTGCATCTTTTAGATACATTCCATTATGTGTGGAAATTTATAGCTGCAAAAATACCAAATAAGATTAAGATAAAATCCTCAGACTGTATGCAAAGGTATTAGCTTTATAGACTTCTTAATTTATTACTGAAAGGAACATAAGGGAATTGTTTCTTTTGCATTATCTGCTTATTTGATATTGCTAAAGAGCTACTTGCTGCCAGCACAGCAGCATGGTTTGAGGAGAAACAGTGAGTTATCACTTCATGAAATAAACAGATTTCAGTTAACATTATCATGTGTCATCTGTCCTTAAAAATTCACTAAGTGCTTCCAAATTTAAAATTCATCCTTTTTCCTTTAGTTCACGAGGATTCAAACATTGCCAGCTTTAGATGCTATTTTAATTTTAAAAACCCTTTGGTTTATAATCTTCATATGCACTGTATGTCTTCTGTATGTAGGATTCATTTTGCACTAGAAATAAAAAACCCAATTCTTCTTGATGTTAGCAGAGCGACTTTGACAGCTGCAGCTGGGAAACTCAGTTCAGACTTCATGGTGAAGCATAAAACTGAGATCTGAGAAAAATCTTATATTTGCTGGATAGACAGATAGATCTAACTTGTATGTTTTTTACTACCTACTTACTTCTGAAAACCAGTCTGAACTGGTGGCATGACCATACTGGAAACATCCAAATAAGACTTTGGACTTATTTCTTCATTATTATGTGAATGAAATAGATGCAACAAACTGAAAATGTAACGAAGCATTAAAATACATCCAGAAAATCTTCCTCAAACACAAGAACTCCTGTTGATTCAATGACATTTCACCAAGTGGCATCTTACGAACACTACCGCGAAACTAATTTTTTGGATCATGTGAAATAAGACTGTTCAAAATGAATGTTAGGAGACAGAGAAGTTGACAAAGTAGTCCACACAACATTCCTGAATCAAGCTTAAGACCACATTTTGACAATAGTAACCTCAGCTTTTCACATGAGCAGGTATTCTGACCTGGACAGTTGACTACAAGAACAAAGAAGCATACCATGGCATGGGTTTTTCTGAAGATAAAAGTTGTTTGCCATTGAAAAAGGTTTAAAATATTTACAGTTTATATTTACTTAGAGCTTTGTTTAAAATTTTATATTGAACTGGATACATTTTCTGGGATTCCCAAACTTTTCTGAGTTCTCTAGCATCCAAAGAATTTGTTCTGTGATTCTGTGTTGGCAATACCATCTTGTTATGCTTCCCAGAGGGAAAAGTACTTCTGATTTATCAGAAGCACTGGAGATAATTTTAAACACCACAGCAGATTAACAAGAAAATCAGAAGTTTTATTCTACCAAAAGGAAAAGCTTTAAGTTCTTAATTACAAAACTGGAAAGCATCTAATACAGTTCTGAATCACATTATCAGAAACTTCTTCCATACCTGCTTCGGTGAGGTGGTTGACATGAGGCAGACCTAGCACATTAATATTTCCAGTTTCCATGGCTGTCTTTGCTTTGGAGAAACTGCTGAGTTGATATCTATTTTGAGGATGCTGAATAAGGCGAAAACTCCCTCCCTTCTGTTTTCAGGTCTCTTGTCCTAAGTCTGTTATCTTGTAAGACTAAGATAGCTCTTCATACATTATGACTGTGATAACTCAGTTTTCTCTTCCTCTGTTCAATGCATGACATAAAGTAAATCAGCAGCGTTGGATATTTCCTGGCCTTGTGTCTGGGATTTAATGTGGTCTTCAATAAGCATTAATTAAATAGGCTTTCTGTAAGTGTTAACATTTTCAAGACTCTTAAATGATAAGTATTAGCTCTAAATGTATGTTATCAAACTCCTTAATCTCTAGGTTCATGCTAAAGTCTACATCAGGACCATATGTGACCTGGTACATCTGTCAGATTTATTACTGTTAATGAAAGCAGGTTTTTATCCCAATCACCTTATCATCCTGCATCTTTCAGTAATATTAGATACTTGCAGTTTCACAAAACAAAGCAGTGCAAATAGGTTCATCCTGAAGTAAACATGGTAAGTGTGTTGAATTGTTGCAGTTGAGTTTAAAAGAGGATGTAATCATCTCTTTCCACTGTCTAGACGTTTGAAAGGGTTGTCAGGACTACAGCTACAGCTTACCAAGCATCTGCTTTTGCTCTGCAGGGAGAGCTAAATCTTTGAGATCAAAGTCTCACAATAAACACTTATCTGGGGTGGATTTCTGACATGAAAAATCATCAAATAAGTGCTACCCTTCACTGGACAGTTGCTTACCATTTCGCATTAGGCACACAGCCAGGCTCCATGGTGCATGCAGAACCCACAGAAAATCATATCTTAATGTTTATACAGGGGCTAAGGTGATCAAGGGTAGTTTGGACCAACGTGAAAGGGCAAATTACAGGGAAGACTTACTGGAGAGAGGGGTGGCAGCTGTCAGAGAGCAGAACTTGCTGCTTGGGGCAAGCCTGTCGCCTGGCAGACGGGTACACCTACCTCTGACTAAATAATTCTTGTGTTTCTTAGAGACAGGAACCACTACAGAAACCTTTCCAATCTGTGATATCCAAGTAAGGACCACTTCAAAACAACATAAAAGGAGACATTCATCTGCTTTAGCATCCAACTGATCCTGGAGAGTTCTTCCCTTCTTAAAGATTTCCCTGGCAAAGGAAATATTGCCACAGTGGCTGAAAGGAAGTAAACCTGCTAGGTTCTGCTTTTCTTTGAAGATATATCCCTTCCTTAAGCCTGCTATCAGCACAAGTCACAGTGGCATTTTGCACATCTGCTGTGCATTCCTACACACTGAATGTTTATAGTGCATTTTAAGATCCATCACAACACACAGGAAATATGCTAAGGTGAAACTAAGACAACACAGCTTCTAAGGAGCTGTATTTCTCATTTCATTGTAGCCAGCTCAGCTCTGCACTAAATGTGATTCAGTTCATTTCAATGGAAGCACTGTTAAGAGAATATTTCTGACAGACTCCATTCCCTGCCTGCGCAGGCTGTGGCCTCTGTGGTCAGTTTAACTGGCCAATTCCCTGCTTCGCCACCCCAGTGTGGTCCTGGAATCTCCATGCTGGGGATGCAGGCTGTTGGCATTCTTCCGGAGCAGGTTTCGGGGTTTATGGCTCATCAGATATGACAGCTGTGCCTAGAGACATCAGCCCAAATAGCTGATGGGAGGAAGCCAAAGTTCAGTACTGCTTAGTCCTCACATTTAAGGGAGACAGTTGTTCAACAGTGTTGTTTATTTTTCTTTCAAATGTTGAAATGAAGAAAAAGCATAATACCTGAGCTGCACTTTAAACATATTGCCCAGTCTTGATGCCCATAATGGACCAAGCTGGGGTAATCCAAACAACAGAGATTTTTCTGGCCACAAACTGCTGGAGCAATGTGTGGTGTGGTTTCATGTGCAACCAAGTTTGGAAAGACAAATGGGCAACAAGCTGCTGGATGTGCAGCAGATTGTTATGCTCCTGGGGCCACTGCACAAAAATGTGGTAGTTGTTTTCAATACTTAACTCCAAAACTTTGGCTACTTGCTGCAGCTGCCCCTTTCCCCCACCCCCACAACCATCATTAACACCAGGCATTGACCCTCTGCAGGTCAGTGTCACAGCTACTCCTGTGTCAGTTGTCTCAGCTAAGCACTTGTTAGGATCATTCTAGCATTAAAGTTTACCCAGGCTTGCTGACCTAAAACCTAATCCCAACCCAATTACTTTTTGTAACACCGGTCCTAACCCCAGTCTGCCTTCCCCTGCTGTGCTCAGCAGCAGATTTCTTTCTTTGGTCTCAAATGATTAAAAAAGTTAACTCTACTCACAACTGTATGGGCCATAGTAATTGCTCAGGCCCTCCTACCAGCTTCAGATCATGAGTAAGAAAGGACTTACTGGAGAATTGCTTGGCATGCTTCTGCAGATTCTAATAAAGATTGCTTTCTTGGAAAATGTGGCCACTGAAACGCTATGTTTGAGGTTGATTTGGTTTTAATTGTAGCTGAAAATTTCTGTTCTATCAAAAAACTTCCCTTAGCTTTCTTGACTACTTCAGTGACTACTGAAGACCACCAAGAAATGTGTCCATTCTGAATATTATCCTGTGCTGAGTGCCACTACCTTGGCTGAATGAGAACTAATGACCTGGTCTACCACCATTCCTCTCCTTAGGACACCCCACTTTCCCTGTAGCCATCCATGAAAAGAGGCTTGGATCCTGCGCCTGTACGGTTCATCACACAAAAGTCTGCATCCATATGTAAATAAGGTTTCCACTGCAGCAACAGAGAAATGTCACTGACAAAATTGTTTTTTTCTTCCCTCACTTTCATTTCCATGCTTGCTTTCTCTTCTGTGTCACCCTTTAGCCTCTTTCAGTTCTCCTATGGGTTTAATTTAGCCTGCTGACCAATGCTATACTGAAATATTAACTTCTCTGTTAACCTGGCCCTGTCACAAGAGTTCAAGAAACCTTCTAGCTCCTCCAGTCCTGGGTCCCTAGCTATCACTGTAATGGACAAAAGTCGAGTAAGGGTCACAACCACAGCCTTTGCTGGAGCAGCAGGGATGGGGTGTGTGACTTGGAACTCCCAGGCCCTGTTTTGGGATTTGCTGCCTTGTGGTTTTCAAAGTTGAGTAACATCCTCCTAGCTCCCGATCACAAGCAGGCAACGGCATTGTTTGGTGCAGCATTGCTTTTGCCTGTGTCAGTGTTGTTGCAAAGGCAGATTCATTGAAAGAACAAGTTTGAAGCATCTTGAGTTCAAATAATTGAACTTTAGCTGGAACTTTTTGGTTTCTCATTCTGGAAGTATGTTCCATTTCAAAACAGATTCTGTTCTTTTAAAATCATTTCAGAGTTCAAATAAATATCAAAACTGTTTTGGATTAAACTCTTTGTTTAACCTCAAACTCTCTTATTTTTTCATGCTGCCTTGCTTGCTGAAATGTTCCTCTTCAATTTTTCCCCTCCTCAAATTTCCAGTGAACCACTTTGTCACTGCGTGAGATAATGAGACTGAGTCCCACTTTCCACATCACAAAGTGTCTACCACTCCATGAATCTGAACTCTCTTTACCCCAAAAGAAACTCTCCCCAGCCATGCGTCCTGGCATAGGCAAAAGGCAGTACATGTGGGAGGTTTGCAGTCCTGCTGTCCTAGAGATAAGCAGAAAGCTCCACTGAACAAAGCTGCACTGGCATTAACCACACAGCTCTCAGAGCCACAGTACGGACAGATTCTAATTAAGCACAATTATGCAAACTCATGTATTTGCATATAGCACCTCGCAGAGAGTTACAGTGAATCTAGCAGAAGCCTATTGGATGTGGCTCAACCAGAAAGGGAACCTCAGTGCTTTCCCCAGAAAATCAGGCTGAGTGGTGAGACTCTAGGCTCTCCCAACCAGGGGAAGAGGGAAAGAAACAAAGGCTTGTTTAAAAGTGCAGTGCAGCTTATCTGGAAAGTTACTGCACTTCCCTGTTTAACAAGGAAGCTGCCTCTCTGCCTCATGCTTAACATCTGAGTTCTGCAGTGCCCTTTAGTGATTCGACTGAAACGCTGTGCTCCTGCTTTGAACTGGCAAAGTCAAAGGCAGCTGCCAGCTGGGCAGCACTCTAAGTTCACAGCTCTAACACCTCTTTTTGACAATACTAAACCAAGTGCCTCAGCCAAATTCCCAATAGCTACACAAATCACCTACTTGAGCCCCAAAGGGAGGGAGGTGAATCTCAGTGGCAAACTCACCCCTGGGGATTAAAGGCTATGTACAACTTCAATATGTGATACTCGTAACATCAAGCTGTGGACTCATTGCTCCATAAGGGTCCCATAATCAATTTTGTTCCTGTGGGGACTGCTCCTGGCGGATCAAGTATTATTTATGGCTGCAAAATTATTTAGATCTTTTTCTCTCTGCAGTTGGGAAAGCAGGTTATTTGTTAGGCACTATTAGGTTACAGCAGAAAATATTGATGGTTGTAGTCTATTTATTAATATGCAGACACCATCCTCTGCAGAAAAACAGCAAGTTCAAGCTCACCAAACAGGAAAACTCACTTTCTTTTTTTTTTCTTGGAAGAGAATACAGATATATTCTCCCCTCTCTCGGAAATGCTGCAATTATCCCTACCAGTTTCTTTTTTCCAAATTAAGCAGATATCCTCCCCTGACTTCTCAAAAGCAAAAGCAGTCATTGTTCCAGGCTAGCACTTGAACAAAGTGCAAAGTTAAAAACTTTGTTTTTCATAAATGGTAATGCAATAAGGCGAGAAAATGTGTAGATTGAAAAGACTATGTTGATACAAAAAGAAAAAAAGAAAAAAAACCCAGCAAATTTTTAAATGAATATGTAAGTGAGAGCAGGCACTTGCAAGCAGTATGACAGTAGAACACAATGGACAGAGAGAATGTTCCTTTTTTTCCTGAGTGATTGATATTATAAATGGGGATGGATTACACAGGAAGAGAAATTATAATGTTGTATCCTTGACTGGTGGAAACAGAATTGTTCTCATTGATTTCTATGGAACCACTGCTGTTTATGCCACTGCAAGACACATACCTAAGAGAGGTGAGATAATGTGTGAGGATAGCGAAGATAAAAGCACCAAAGAGTAATGAAAACTTGTCACAGGCACTGTGTTCCAGGTAAAAACAGCTCATCACTTCAGATAGCGTTCAAGAAGTTGTTCTTTCAGGTTTACTTGTGCTTGATAAGTAACTACAAGTGCATAAACTTCTGTGCTATGAATGCCTTTCCAGAAATGTCATATTGTCATTAATCACTGTAAGATTTATTATTGGCTTTCATCTCAGGCTTTTTTCTTGGTGCAATAAAAAGTTTTGCATGTACTTTTACACACAATTATACCAAGACAAGCTATGTCATAAAGATGTTCTCTAGTACAAGAAGCACAATGCATACAGTTTCCTTTGGAGGACACAGTTTGTTTTTTTCTGTGGAGAACAAGATGTACTGAATGCTGTGACTCTGTGCTAACCTTGCAGCAGGCACAATGCAAAACTGTCCCACAACTGCACAGAACACAGCAAATTAGGACTGTGGGACCTAATATGTTGCTGACACTTTTATCTGCAACTACATGCTTCAGCTGTCTACTGCTAATCCTTTCTTCAGCATGAAGTTTTTGTAGTATATCTATGAAGAATTTAAATCTGAAACTATAGAACTGAGAAGCAAAGAACAAATGAAAGGAAGTTTTATCTGTCCTCATTTAGGCTTCTCTGTACTATATATAAGGGTCTTGGCAGATTCTTACTTGTTTTAGCAACATGCAAACTTTTTTCTCAAATAATTCAAATCTTTTGTATTTTAAGATTTACTATAACTTTACCATAATCTCTTTATTATTTTTTTTAAAAGAACAAAAGAAGATGAAAACAAATTTTGAAGGTTTTAGAGGCCTTATTGCACTTATTCTCAGCTAATAGCATTGCTGAAAGGCTGAGTGGGCAGCCCTTTAAGACTACCTCCCTACCCCTTCCAGTCAAGGCCAAAAGCTCAATAACCATCTCAGCAACTTCAGCAAAACTTTGGGTAAACTGAGCAATTTGACCAACTGTCAAGGAAAAAGTGATATTCCAATAGCATGAAGAAGCCTCTGTCTTACATTTTTATTTAAGGAACAGCAATAGCTTTAATAATAACTTGACCAAATCTGCACAAAATTCTGTGGCATAATCCAGATCTCTTGGTATAGAAGGTAGTAACACTCCCTGAATTCCCACAGCTTTCAACAAGGCAAGGATTTCATTCCTGATGCATAAAATCTCCAGTATTATCTTCTCATATACAGAGAATACAGAAAATATTTTCTGCAGTTATTTTTAACAATACTTGGACTGCTTTTTTTCTTTATTTTGTTTAAGGGTATGTGCAAGAACCTTGAAACTAGAAAGGCCCACTATAAACTCAAAAGTAGAAACCTTATTGGTAATATCCTCCAGTACCATATTTCAATATATATTGAAAAGATTTTGCAAATTTCTGCTTCTACTTCAAATATACTTCTTAAACTCACAGGTGTTATGCTTTGATTTACACATAAACACATCAATGATTAAAGAGCAAGACATTTACAATGGAACTGATGAATTCTTAATCTCAGGAACAGCAGTAAATTAAGGAAAAACCACGGTCTTGTTACTGGTTGTTCTTTTGTGATTAAGTATTAGTTATCTGCTCTGTTTGACATTCCATAGACCTATTTATTTGATTAATTTAATTGTCATCCTAATTAATTTAATTATTTGGTAGCAAGTGCCGAGAGGCTGGTGCATTCATGGCTCTCTACATGTTGCTCAGCTGATTACCAGCTCCACAGTTTGCTGAACTGGTAAAAAGCCGCCGCCCGGTCCCCGGTGCCCCTTTCGCTTGTCTGGCTTTGATTGATGTGCCCTCTGCTCGCTTCTGTCTCCGTGCCGTTGTTCACAGATTAATGTAAGGGATGGGATTATTCACGGTGCGTTTAATCAAGCATGTAGATAATTTTTTTTTTTTTTTGGCAGGGTAGAACCCTCCCAGTCATTGCACTTTTGAAGTGATGGGTGTACACAAACAACTCTTTGGTTTGCGAAGAGAAATAGAAAATAAAAGGGAAGGGGTGGAGGGGCGTGTGTGTGTGTGTGGGTAACGGAGGCTGCTTTGCCCGAAAACACAGGGAAATTCTGGGGGGAGAGGGGGAGCAAGGAACGGGATTTAGGGTTTTGGGGCGTTATTGCAGTTGCCATCCGCGAAACTGACGCACGTTTACACAGCAACTTTCGAACGAGCCGGCGGCGCCGGGCCGCGCTGCCCCCGTCCCGCGGAGCTCCGGCGGGCGCGGGGGTCTCCGTGCCGCCCTCCCCCGCCCCCAGCGTGCAGCGGCCCCAGCCCCCGCCGCGCAGCACAGGCTGCGGACGCTCCCCGCCCCGCTCGGGAGCCGTGCGGGGCCAGGTGCCCGGCCGGGCAGCGCCTCCCGGAGCGCCGTGCGGAGCGCGGCACCGCCGGCAGCGGCGGAGACACGGTGCGGCCCCGGCGCCTGCGCCCCACCGCGCTCTGCGGAGGGGGCGGGGGGCAGAGCGAGGAGGCGGCCGGGACGCGGCCTCAGGCGAGCCCCCTGCCCGCACTTGCGCGGCGGGCGGCGGCGGCAGCGCGGGCGCGCTGCGGGCCGGGGGAGCGCCCGCCCCACGCGGCTGCCCTCGGCCCCGCACCGGCGCCGCCGGCCGCGGAGACCGCCCCGAAAGAGAAAGAGAACTTGTTCGTGCGTTCCCGCCTGCCTCCCCGCCGCCCGCGCATCCTCTCCCGCCGCGCATCCGCCCGCCCTCCGGGTCCTGCTCCCCCCGGACTCGGGGCCGGTCCGCTGGCTCCGGCTGGAACGTTTCCCCGCTCGTTTCCCTCGGAGGGGTTCAGTCGGTAGCGGTACACCGAGGAGAGGCTCCGTCCCTCAGGCACCCTGCCTCACCCTGCGGGGGAAGGGAGCTGGGTGGGGGCAAGCCAGGAAGGGAGGATCTCAGTGGCTCTCCTAAAATCTATCAGCAGGCTGCGAGGAGGGAAGAGTTTGGCACTTCGCAGCGAGGCTGGGCTTGTTTTCCCTAGCGGTGATGCCGCTGGACTGAGAGCGGCGCGGCCGTGCGAGTTAGGGGGACGGAGCCCCCCCGCCCCCCGCTCCTTCCAGCGCCCCCCAGACCCGGTCCGGCGCCTTCAGCCCCAGCGGCTCGTCCGTGCCGCCCCACTGCATGAGCGCTGCTCCGAGGACACGGCGGCTCGGCGCCTGCTAGGGCTGCTCTCCGCCGCCCCCCGGACTTCCCCACCACCGACGAGGAGCGGCGCGCACCCCGCACCCGGAGAGTTGTCTCGGCAGGCTCCGTGCTATGGCGAGGCTGCGGAGGAGCAAACTAGCCGCTGGATTTCTATTACTTTTCCAGTGCCTGAGCGAGCGCTGCCAGCTCGCCGGCGGGGAGACGCCGAGGCAGAGCCGCGGTAAGTGAGGCCGGTACCTGCCGGGCGGGGCCGGCCCGGGCAGCTCCGCGGAGGTCGGGCGGGGTCGGGCCGGGGTCGGGGGCCGGGTCGCCTCCGCAGCCCCCCGCGGTGTGGGTTCCGCGGGCCGCGTACCCAGAGAGGGCAAACGCCATTCGGGGCTGGATCCCCCTCCTCCCGAGAGAGGCCCGGGGTCCCGGGTTCTCATCCTTCCTACCCTGGCTTCTCCGGAAAGAGCTCTCCATTACTTCATTTCTTATTTTAATGGGAATTCGGGAAATTCCTCCTTTAATGGAGCTGCCCCGCGATCACCGGGAGCCGATGCTGTTCCCCTCCCCGGCCCCTTCGGGGGATCTGCGGAGCCTCCTTCCCAGCCACGTACGAGACGCGGGGGGCCGCAGTCTGCAGCCGGGAAGGGAGGGACGGAGCCCCCCGGAGTCCCCGGGAGAGGCGCCCCGGCAGCTTCCCCGGCCCGCCCTCCCGCGCCGGGGCCCCCCTGCTCTCCCGGCAGCGAGCCGTGGAGGGATGGCAAAGTTTCCCTGCAGATCCTGCCTGGGAGAGCTAGCGGGCACTCTCCTCCCCCGCGGAAGTCGATAGCTTGCAGCCTTCCCTGGAAACAGGGCGTTTGAGAGAAGGAGAAAGATAAAGGAAGAAGCCCCAGGGACTGTGGGACCTGTTCGTTGGGAGCGAGAGGCTCTGTTGACTAAGTTTGCTTGTGAAGTGTCAGGGTCCTGTTGTCAGTGCTGCTCGGAGACACCTGTTAATGCGTGACACGCAGCACCTGTAGTGCTTTCTCTTGGGCCACTGTTTCTCACAGCATGGGGCTCCCTTTTGATCACTAAAGCCTTCTGTATCCCGCATTCCTGTGCTGTGGGGGGGAAAGCTGCTGAAGGAAATCTTGGCACATTTGCGGACAGTGAGAAAAGTCGTGGGGTTTGTGTGTCAGGGGACCTTTTTGCAGCAGCTGCTGGCTTACAGGTATTTTCAAAAGCTGTGCCTGTGTATTCGAAATACCAGCTAGATTATTATCGGATGGAACACGCCCACTGGCTTCCCTGGTGCAATGGAACTGCCCCTTCTTCCTTTTCTTAGAGGTTTGATACAAATGTGAAAAGTTTTGTGGTCACTGTGTAAATGACCCGAACAAGAGAGGCTGGGTAGTTTTTTTTAATGTCCAGTGAGATTATGCGCCAGACAGAGCAGGAGTTTCCCGGGCAGGGGCCTACCACTGAGTTTTGGAATTGCTAAATGACGGGATGGCTCAGCAGGTTGCCGGGGCTCACATGTCACTTGGGGCCAAAGGAAAAAGCCAGGAGGAGACTTTTCATATACTGCTGCAAAAACCCCCTGTTGCCACAGTCAGGGCCGTAGGCAACAAGTGTTGGTATTTGTTAATGTTAGTTATGAGGGAAAATAAATTGTGGTGGTGATATTAGAAAAAGAGAATTCCTGTCTTATGTGATAGTGAATTGAACTCGCAAAGTTTATTACCTTCCAGCCATTGTATCCAGACAATAAGATATTAATGCTGACTAAATGCAATATAGTTTCTCAGTGGGCGAATAAGCACCATAGATCACTGATTTAGTATTAAGTTGTAGTAGTCATCAATGTCTGTACCAGAAGGTGCAAAATAGAAGGTTTACCAATGTATTGCTTTTTCATAAATCATTTCATAATGTATTGTGTCTTCCTGAATGTGATATGAAGTATGAAGTAGTTTATAATCAGGCAGATATTATTTTGACATTTAATACATTCTGAAGAAAATATAGCGAGTAATTGTTTTCTTCAACTAGCAAGATGGGCAATCTGAAGTCAGTTTTGACATCTAGATGTTTATAACTTTGACATCTTTTCCGTAGCTCTTGATTAAAAAATCTGTATTGTGACAGCAATAATTAAATGTCGTCTTCAAAATTAGAGTTTTATTTACTTTTTTTTTTCTTGGTTTGTTTGTAATACTGTTGCTATTTGGAAAAAAAAAACCAACAAAGAAGGCAGTGATAGACTGTGTCTAATGAGTGAGAAGAGGATAAATATGTAAGGCCAGAAATTCAACTTCAGGTTTTATGAGTCAAAATGAAAAGTGATATTTCAAAGTTTTACTTTATTTAGCACCTACTGTATCCCTTTGGATCAACTCAGAAAAAAACCTTTAAAGAATTAAAGTACAAATGTTCAAGGTAGCTGCAAATTCTTAAGGGGAGGCTGTTTTGACATTTTCTTCAAATGCTCAGTAACAAAACAACTTATTGAAAATGAATGGAATAACAGTATCAAGAAATAGAAACATACAGCAAGCCCTGGCAGAGCTGGAGCGAGGGAGGATTTCTGAGGATGCTACCAAAGGGATACACTCTGGTTCCAACAGAGATGGAAAAAAATGCAAATGCGTTTCTTGCCAGCTCCTTAGAATTACCTTATGGGGAAAATCAAGTCGCACCAATTCAAGTGCAATAATTTTCTAGGCGTGTCGGAATTTATCTGGCTGCCCCTGGGGGTTTCTAAACCCCCACCTCTCCTTGCCAGGCTGCGCTGGCCGCAGCGGGGCTGTCCCCGCCAGAGGGCGCAGCGGCGGCCGCGCGCGGCCAGGCTCCCTTCCTGCATCCATCCATCCAGCCATCCATCCATCCATCCGTCCAGCCATCCAGCCATCCATCCAGCCATCCAGCCATCCATCCATCCAGCCATCCATCCATCCAGCCATCCAGCCATCCGTCCATCCAGCCATCCATCCAGCCATCCGTCCATCCAGCCATCCATCCAGCCATCCAGCCATCCATCCAGCCCTGGCCCCGGGCAGAACTTCACTTTTGCTGTCAAAAATGCTGTAAATCCAGGGTGGCGGTTCTTAAACACAAGGTTTGTGTGGGTTTTACAGTAGCCAAACTGAATAGGACATGAATTTAGTGAAGTGAAGCAGATGGTCTCTCAAAACCTCATGAAACAATTAAGGCTTCCAGTTGTATAAGTGAGGGCTCATTGTTGATGTGTTGCCACAAAGCCTTGGAAGTGTTGCATTCTTTTACAAACGTCATCAGTCAGAATTAGGAGGCTGATATTGTAATTTTTATTCTGTCAAAGTATGTTCCAGAATCCTGATATAATTTATATTCATTGGACTGCTGTTGTGTCCAGGCATCAGCATTTGGGGGGGGGGGTAGAATTATTTTTATAGGATAAACTTCTATTAAGGAGTGTTTATCTAGCATTTATCTACTGCTGAAATAGTACAATTTTGTATATGGCCTGAGCTTGACTCTGTTTTAAAAAAAAACCCAAACAAAAACCCCACAACTGAGATCAAACTTTCATCATTACACATTAGAACATTTGGCTTTTATCTTAGAAGTATCAAAAAAACACCAGTATTAGACAATGTATGTATCAGGTATATTTTCCCTGTTTGCATTCAAGTTGGGGTTTTTTTTTTTTTTTTTCTGTACTTGGTATGTAAACAGGGACTATTGGGTTAGAGAGTCCTAGTGACATTTGAGAGCAAATCCTATTTGCATATAATATATATTTCACTAAGAATTCCTTCTAAAGTAGTAATCTTTTTTTTTTTTCAACTTTCATACTGCTTCTTCCTCCTTTTTGGTGCTGTTTGTCATTGTCATTTCCTCTGAAAGAGTGGTTTGAAATATTGCTAGTAAATAGTGGCTAAATTAAGACTATAATGAGGTTGACTTAAGTCCTTAATTCAGTTTTACAGAAACCTATTTCCACAGATATAGAGCAAGATCAATACTCATAGTTCATTGAAAGTTTAAAAATCCCTTGGGAAGAATTGTTTTTGTTTGGCTCTGAATATTCCTGTTCAGGGTTTATATCCCCATGCAGGCTCTTAAACTCCAGCAAATACGTGACTCAGATGTTAGGTTTTGTCTGACATGCAACTTGGAGTTGATGATAAATAAAAGGGGACTGTCTCTCTACACTGTAAACAAATGTAGTAGATGAGGAAAAGGTCTTTATAATTTGAAAAGGTCTTTTTTTCTGGTCAACAATTTATTAGCAACACATAGAGGCCATTTAGAGCAAAATCTGGTGACATGTACTGCCTTACTGAATACCAGATTCCTCTCAAAAAATTCGGTTCAGGAGGGCTGTTTCCTTTCAAGGAGGAGACCCCTGAGACCATGAAGGAGGTAGATGAAGAAATGCATAATGTCAGGTGATAAGACAGACTCCCTGAGGAAAATAGTCACAGACCTCAGTGTTTTTCATTAAGGACTTTTTGGCACATTTTTGGTGGAGCAGTGCTGCAGGTCCCTACACCTGCACAGACCTCAGGAGATGGAGGTTTGGACCTAAAACTTGTGTTTCTTGAAGGACTGCTGTGCAGCGATACCCAGAAAGTTGCTTTGCTTTTTTTGTGTGATAGCTGTATTTGGCATACAGCTATCACACAAGAAACATGCTCTGTCAAATCCTACTGGTTTTTCTCCACAAAGGAGATAAAAATTTCATATTAAAAGGAATAAAAATAAAAGTGTAATTTGACCCTGCTTTTTATAAAAGTCACTGTAGTTTCATTGGACTATCTGAAGTACTGAGCTGTTCTGCTGCTTGTAACCTTTAAAAAAGAAATCTCTGTAGCAGCCCCAGTTTCAAAACTTACCAAGGCTGCAGTCTCTTAGTCTGAGAGCACAGCTGGGGTCACTAGTATTTTGCATTCCCAGTGTGGTTCATGCTTCCTAAGGAAAATGAATACCAAAGGAATTTAAGGCAGCAGTGGTTAAGGTAATCTCTCCCGAGGACTCTCTGCAGAGGGAACAAAGGTAATTTGATGGCAGCATTTACAATCCAGTAGAAGGAAATGCTGCAGGCTTGCCAGCAGTGTGGAATTATATCCAAGTTTTAGGTTTGATGAGGGCTGAGCTAGGAGTGTTAATGTGGTGCAATTGGCAGATGCCGTATTTACTAAACTGGAGAATTGCATAATCCCAGCAGGAACGAGAAGAACCTATGAGTTTGCTTTCTATGCAGAAGTATGCAGAGAGACCACGCTAAGTGCACATGGGGATTGTTTTTGTTTGTGGCTTCTCACAAATGAGCATAAGTCATTGCCCTGAAGTAACGTCTGTGAGTGCTGGGTGCTGTGTCTCATCATGGAACACTTCCTCCGCTTTCTCCTCTTTCCTTTATTTTCATCCAACCAACAAACTCAGCTTCAATTAGCACTCCTTGCTGTCAAGACTGAGCAGTCAGTTGTGCTAAGTGTCTGGGTTTGAAAGAGCTGGTGTAACCTCTTCATCTCCCTCAACCAAAGGGCGCCGTGTTGGTGTGTGTTCCCAAATTGGATTTGACCCAAGCTCCTGAAACAGGCAAATGGAGCAGGTTCTGAGGCCAGAGCCAGCGTCAGGCATGGTGAGTGAGCTGAACGCACAAATTCAAAAGCAACATCTTGATGGGGTGATAGATCAAGAGCAGTGTAAGGATTAATGGGAAGATAGATACAAGACATCACAAGAATGATGCATGTGCTCTACTCAGTCATGGTGAGATCCCAACAGGCATATTCTCTTCAGTTTCAAGCACTGCACTTTAAGAAATACATGGACTAATTGAGGACTGCCATGTGAAGAAAAATGGAAAGAACACTGCTGTAGAGAATAAAACTAAGAGATGACACTGTAACAACCTTAAGGTGTGTAAAAGGCTTCCACAGAGGAGGGAATAACTTGTCTTCAGTGGCAGCTAATGACTGAAAATGCAGTAAGGCAGATATATATGATAAGGCTAGAGGAACAGATTATCTATGAGTAGTTTGCATCAGTGAAACAGGTTAGATAAACATATGTCCAAAATGTCATTCTGTCAAAAAAGGCAGCTGTTCCTGCCTTGGAGCAAAGGGCTGGACAACATGACCTTTCTAGGTCTCACCCAGATATCTGGAATCATTCTGTGTGGATAGCTTTAAGTACACAGGGGTTCACCTTGAACTGTGCAGCTACATAAAATACAAGCATGAATTTCAGTGCTCTCTTAGCTTGAGGCCTGTGTCTCTCATTTCTAAATGATATATGTGGCTTTAATGGGATTTCAATATACACTTTCTGTGGCTGTAGATGAGATAAGGACATTTTAAATGCTGCTTTAGTTAGTGTTCTTACACCATGAAATAAAGCTTTTAAAATCAGATTTTGTTCTTACTTGTTTAGAGCTTTTACCTTTTAATATGAGCACTGTCCATGTTCCATTTTAAGCAGATAATTTTTTTTGGATATTTTCATAGTGACTTTTGGTCTTCAGGCAGAATCACTTATCTCATGCTGTTTTGTTCAGTGAACAATCCTTGACTTGAATAGGAAGGGTTCCACAAAGGGAATATATAAACCTTTCCATTTAACCTTTCTCTGGCAGTGTTTCAAATATATGTTGTGTCACAGTTGATGCTAGGATCTCCTAGCTTTGCTTTACAGATGTAATTGAACTGTGTCAAAGGGCTGCTTATGTTTCAGGAATGCAATGCCATTTATAGTATTTACTGCAGCTTTCCTTAACTGCTGTCATAGGGCAAATTCTCTTGGAAGTTTCAGCTGCATTTAGTAGCAGAACAGGATGCAGTGGTTACCCCGTAATAAGGACTTCGAGTTTTATTTAATTTTTTCTTCTATTCGTGCTTTACCTTTTTTTTCCCCCTTCAGTCATAATTTGCAAACTGCATCTCTGCTGAATAATTGTATCTTTTCTTCTCATAAGAGTTGCTACTAGGCTGATTGTAAAAGGCGAGTATCATCCATTGTAAATTCAGTGTTTTCTGAAGGGTAAAGTGTTAAAGTATGTTCATCACTATGAAGATTTTTTTTTTTAATGAGTCAGCAGCTGAACTAAAAATCCATTGGAAAATGCAATCTTGGCCTCCATAGAAAACTGGGAACCAGCATGGGTCTTTTTTTATGATAGTTGCTCCATGATATTCTCCAGCTGCATGTTTCTGCTTCCCTGTGTGGGTTAATATGACTCTATGTTTGAATTTGCAAGAAAAACTGTGTGCATTTGCAACTCAGCCTCAGCCCCCTGGGATACAAACCCAAGGCCCTCGGTAAGGAATGTCTTTTCAGCAGAACAGGTTTCCGAGTTCCTAGGTCCATCCTCTTCTGCCCCATCCTGCATCTCCTCCTTGCCCTTCCTGCTTGTTTCAGAGATGGCTTCCTCCGTCCTTGCACTGTTTCAGCAACTGATGTGGCCATGCTCTAGGTCAGATGGATTAGACCTGCTCTTGTTAATCAAGTGAGATTTAAAAGAGAGAGAGAAACAGAAAATACTACATTTCAGAAGAGGTAGAGGAGGTGAAAATAAAATTATAAGGAGGATGGATGTAGTATTTCAAAACCTCTGAGCAGAAGAAATTCTCTTAGAACAATATAAAAACTCTGAAAAAGTAGAATAGCTAAAATCTGTTTAATACTGCCAGGTATTATATAGGTTTAATCAAACAATGTTTAAAAAAAAACCTAGTTGAAATTGGAAAATTATGTCAAAGTTGACATGCTCTTGCCAAGTATTTCACTGGCAAGTGTCAAAAACAAGTAGTGGTGAGATTCTTCTTTTAATGGTGATAAAAAATGCATTTCAAATTTTGCATTTGGACTTTTAGCTTAGAATTTTTGTGTGATATATAAACACAATTAAAAAGCACTTTAATTTGAAATTTATTTGTTTGTGTATTTACATATTTTTCATTTAATATCCTACAGCAAGCATTGACTGTTCACTTTTAATCCGAATAAGATCAAAATTTTTATGAGGCTGGGAAATTAACTTTCTTCTCATCTCTAATCAAGACTTACTGCTGTTGAGAATTTGGCAATGCAAGCCCTGTAAGAGCAGGCCATTTTATCTTGTAAGAAACCTTACTTTTATTTGATGACAGCAAAGGTGAGAATGGCTGAAAAGAAGAGTTGTCTTGATCATCCAGCTAGGGTTTGGGGTTTTGGTTTTTTAAACTTTATAGTATATTTCTCATTCAGGTTGCTTCTTGGTTAATAAGATATACATGAGGCAACAAAATTGAAAGAGAGCACATTTTCCAGATTGCAGATGCTGTAAAGATAATGTTTTACGTTTTACTCTCAATGAAGGCATTTATAGACTAGAAGTTTTGCATTTCATGTAGTGCAGAAACCTGACCTCAGTACCAACACAATTTATTACTGGTTCCTATTTAAACTTATATATACTGATCTAAGTTGTAGTCTCAAAACAAATAAAATTATTAGTATGAATCACCATTATAAATTATCATCAGTTCTGTTTTCCATTTATTTTTGTTATGTCTGTCACTCATTTTCTTTTTAAGAAAAGGTTTTATGGATTAAGGATGTGTAATGCAATGCTTTTTAGCTTATTATGCAAATGCTGCAAGACTTACTAATTGAAATGTACAATTGTAGACTGTGGAAGTATGTGGCTTTCCATGTTTACATTCAGGCACAGAAACCCAAAAGGTTCTTTCCCCTATTAAACATCACACTAAGCAATAACATAATTGCTTCCAGTTTTGCTAATGTTAATGAATTTATTCTTTCCAAACCATTCTTTTAAGCTGTTGGAGACATTTCTGTATTTCCAAAGCACAAATGATATAATAGCAGTCATAAGTTGTCCTAAAAAAATTCTTACCTAGGACAGCACAGCTAAGAAGGGAAGACTTAGGTCAGCAAGTATTTCCTTGAGATGAGAAGCAGTTGTGTCATGAAAGTCTGCTGCACATGCCCCCATGCACCAGAGGCCGTCAGGAATGTGCTTCACTTTAGCATCCTTTGGGCACATGGCAAAATTGCCACAGACCCAAGTATAATGTGCCACAGAATGTAGCAAGGGCATTCAGTTTGAGTTTTTACAATAGAAAAAAAAATTAATTCCAGCATGCTTTTCTTGAAGCCTTGTTGGTCTTTATCTGGTTTTGCTTAGCCTGTTTTTCCATTAATTTTTTTACTTAATATACTTGGCTTTTTCAGCCCCTGTCTTGTTTCATGTACAATTGCATGGACAATGATTGCAGAATTGGTAGCACTGGTTTTGATCCAATTCAGAGCCATTTTCTAGAATAGCATAAATGACCTGCAGAAATACTCTTCTTTATAGAAAACTTGTCCATTTGAATGCAGAAAAGGAACTACCACACTCTTGTCAGCCTCCTGAACTCACTGCATACACCTCTTGGAAACCAGCCTAGTGTTTAAAAGGAGGTGTATTTATGCTCCCACATTCTGTTGTACTGCGGGCTTGGATCCAGCTTGTGTTCCTAGCTTTGTTTAGGTGCTGATGTTGAACCCCAGACTTTTGATTCCCATCACTTGTCAGGACGCAATTTGTATGCTCTGCTTCTCCACTGCTGTTTTCAGACCATACTTGTCTTACAGCTTTCCTGATCATTCCCATAATCATCACAGATATGTGCTTAAAATTCATAGTATTCTTATTGATTGAAGACCTTGTAGAAGTAAGGTAATATCCTACTTTTATGAATAAGGAGGTGGTTTTGAAGAAGTAACAACCTTGCCAAGATTGAAGATTCATTTGTGTATCAAAGTATGAGTTGAACTTTTCTGCAATAGCAGATCTTTTGAGTTTCCCCTTGCTTCTTCAAATTCAGGGGTGTAATTTCTCTCTGAATTCTTATCCTTCAATTCCCTAATCTCAGATTTTAAATCCCAGTCAGACCTGTGATCAAGGAACCTGTCGGTCTGGAAAGAAATCCCGATTAGAGTTGACAGAGGGCTCTGATTACTGCAGAGACCACAAGGCTTAGTTTTGGACTCCTCTAGATTCTGCCATTTCTGATATTCCTTTCCTCACTCAGGCTTGCATCAGGAGAGGGATTTGTCTCTCAGCTGTTTATATAACATATCCCAAACTGCAGCATTTTACAGTCTAGTGTGATAAGTTTCTTTCCTAAACACAAGCATGTCTGAAGAACAGACAAATACTGGGTCAGATTTCTGTCTGTTGGCACTTTGACAGCTTGAAAAGACTGTGTCCAAATCTTTTTGGTTTTGTCATTGAGTTCTTGGAGAGAAGAGAGCGATGGCGTTCCACACACTGTAAAATTATTTTTCCTGTAATTAAACTTTAAAATAACAATGCAGATTCAGAAATTGCTGGTCTGAAGAATTCCAAAGCAATCAGTTTGAAGCCCTGCTAACCAGAATGCTTTGATTGCTCAAAAATTTTATCATCCTAAGAAAACAATCATTGCAAGATGTAGAATATTATTATTTTGCTTCATAAATATGATAGCAGCCTTTAGTGGGACTGTATCTTCATGACCTTTTAAGGAAAAAGATTATTGACAAATGGTCTATAAAACATGTATTTATACATAGTCCATGTATAATACTGTGCCTCTGATGCTATAAATCATGTTGAAGTTTCCTGTAGAGTAACTATCTTGCTGAAAACAGAACTGATAGATCAGCAGACTAATACTTTTCAGCATCTGCTTTTTTATCACTGATGGTGGGGTTTGTTTGCTCTGCAGAAATAGTGATAAGTTTAAAAAGCTGTATTTTAAAAAGCTGTTATTCTCATCTTGCAAAGTATATGAGTTTCCATCCTCCCACCTAATTTGAAAAGAAATTTAAATTATTGTTTAGATAATAGATCAATAGAGCCATCAGTGGGGGAAAAAAACAAAACAACACAAACAAAAAAATCCAACAAAACAGGAGAAGAAAGCAACAAGGAAAATAAAACCAAAAGGGGGAGGGGGAGAAGGGTAGGAAGGGAGGGGAGGAGGAGCAACCACCAAAAAAATAACAAACCGAACCAAATCCCTAACAGACTTGATGCATTGGAATATTTGGGATTGCATATCTAGGCTCAAGTTACAGAAAACTTCCCTTATTTAAACTGTGCTTAAATACTTGCTTAACAGTATCAATCTATACCAATGGTGTCCTACAGATGCGTAGACTGAAAAACATGTAGAAGTTTGAGATTTTTCTCTGATCTTGGACTTTGGAATGTAGCTAACCCAGAAGTGCCAGGACATTTACAACAGAGACAATGATTTTTGCAGCTTTTTTGCAGACCCTGACATGGTTTGAGGAGAAAAGGATCTTTCAGCAGGCCGAAAAGACTGACTGCCACCTCCCTGTATAGTTGTGGATAACAGAAGCGAGTAATCTCTCTTCTAATGCATGTTGCATTCCTCTTTAAGAGCTGGGCATTCGGGATTTTTTTTTTAATATGATGTGGAAGACACATTTAGGAGATGCACAAACTAAATATTCACTTAGATTTTATGATCTGTCTCCAAGGGACTGAAATGTGGCCTGAGCTTGAGAAGCAATAAGCACACATGGCTCACATCAAATTTAAGTGTAAACACTTATTACATGGTGCTTCTTGAATGCAAATTTATGGTTTATTGTTCTGCTCTTTACACAAAAACATTGCTGTTAGCTTCAAGGAATGACCCAGAGATGTTAATGAGTCACATTTTTATCCCTAGGCATGTATAGATATAAACTGAAGGTGAGGTCTTCAAGATAGGAAGTTTTAAATCCAGCTTTATCTGCAGTAGTTTGCTGTAGTTAGAGCAGGCTGTAAAATAAAACCAGTTCTTTTAGCTTTAGCTTTGACTGTCCCATGCTTCTTTTTGAATTTCATTATTTTATCCCTATTTTGCTGTTTTATGGCACAGCTTAGTGGGGGTGCATACCAAACCAGCATTCCTAGTGAAACTTAAAATTGCTGTGGCCATGGAGATTGTCCAGTGTTTGGTTATATTTTCTGCTGACATAATTATGTTTTATTGATCATCATAAATCCACTGTCATTCTAACTTCATCTTTCTAATTACCTGAGAGCCTGAGACTGATGCTGGAACAGTTGTAGAGCCAGCCAGTTGCTTCTCTTTTTCCAATAATCTATGTTTGGAGATCTAGGGAAATTTTTGACTTTTAAGTAGAATTCTAATCCATTTTGAGGTTTGCCATAAAATAGGAGAAGGCAAAGAGAGAAAAGATTTAAAAGATTTAAATTCAATATAAAAAGAAAAATAGTTGCTACCCTTGCAAGCCTCAATTTGGCACAGCAGTTAAAGATGTGACTGAAATGTGTGCTTGAAGAGAAATGCATATTCAAAGCCTTCACCAAAATGACTTGTGTTAGAACACGCTGGTAGGTGTTGCTAAAATGTTTATAGGGCCTTTTATATGTAGAATTTAATTTAAGGAAAAAGAAAGAGGTTATATTCTACCCTTCAACACAGCCACAGTTTACTCCTGTAAGAGCAGCTTGAGCCAATTTGAAATGAGTCTTTAGCCCACAAAGCCTTCCCTCTAATTCCATAGCGTGCTCAGCAAGGCTCAGTGTATGTGATGTATTGCAGTGTGGGATCTTTGGTCACAGTACAGCTTGATGCCACTTTCCCACGGGCAGTGAGCATGGCTTGTGCGCTCCCAGGAAGAGAATGAATGAATGAATGAATGGGATTTTTACCTTGCTGCTGAAAACCTATTCCATACCTCAAAGTTGTTCATTATACTCTTTGAAGGCGCTTGGGATTTGGGGGCTGAAAGGTTCTAGGTGCCTGTTTCTTTGCTGATGTTTTTAGTTGCATTATCTGTTTATAATATATGATAATTTAATTTGCTTAATTCTAAAGGTAAAGGAAGTGCTTTTGATTTCAGAGTGCTTGAGACTCTTGAAATGGGAAAAAGAGGAGCAAGCAGAGAAGAGTCCATGAGTTGACTGTGAGAGCTATGAGAATATTTGCTGGGCAGGAATGAAAGGCCTGATTCAGTTCGCTCTATACGTTTGAGCAGCCGTATTATTTCTGTGGGGCTATTCAGGCTGGAAGTCTAGAGGAGACAGATCAAAACATCCATGTGAATTAAAAAAATAGGTTACTTTGAGGACAAATATTCTACTTCTGTAATTTAAATCTGTAGGGAGCCAGAGAGTGAAGATAGGAAAAGATATATTTAGAAGCTCTATAGGGAAGCCGTGTCCTTTTAGGGGAAAACGCTGCATTTCCTATTCTAATTTGGTTTCTTTTTCACTATTAAAAAGTAATTATTAAAAAAATAAAATAAGAAAAAAAAGTTACCTTCTCTGATTCTGTTTTCCTGAAAATCACAGAAAGGAGGAAGTGTCTGTTGCCGTTTCAGGAATGTTAGAAACCTCTAAATTATATAGGACAGGTAAACCGGGAAGGAAAGCTTCCCAACCTTTATCTCCCTGCCAGGTGACTGCTGTTATCAATGGCTGCCTTGTAAAAAAATATATGAGGAATGAAAAGACTTTTTGTCTGGGTCTGCAGGGCTATGCTTCTGGGCATTCAGGAGCAATGCTTCCTTTTTCATCACTGAACACCTGTTTTAGCCAGGCATCACAGGATGGGGGGAGGACAGGCCAGGAAGGCAGAGCGGGACCCTTCTGGCCTGTAGCATTTCTTCAAAGGTCCAGTTGTTTCCATGCTCCTATAAACATGTTTTCTCAGGGGAAAAGAGGAAAAAAATTGAATAATGATGCTAAAGATAACTACAGGCTACGTTCTCTTGGCCCTATGGTAATTTCCTGTATGTTTCCAGCTGTACTGTGGCAATAGCAGTATAGCTTGGAGCTTGACAGAGTATCCTCTGACCATCCTTGAGGCACTAAATCCCAGCAGAAAACACTGAGTTACAACCCAAAATAATGGCTTCATTAAACATGGGATGCGGAATTTAAAACATATTCTGCTCTCCATGCACATCCCTCTGCAATTGTGGGCTGCATTTCCTTAACTTGTTAACTGACATGGTAGATCACTTATCTTTGTTTGCCAAGGCAAATTGCTTCAGTCTTCAATGTTCCCAGGAATCCTAAAACATGTTCCTGATCAGAGATGCCCATCTCCCTCAAGATGGTTTTTTTTTATCAGTAACAAGGCATCCGTGCTCTTACTCACTTTGGGATTTTGATACCCACCTGCCAGGGTATTAGTAGGAAGTCCATTGAACTACAGCAATTTCTGCTGTTTATATTCATCCAGCCAACTGGCATCTTATAGTCATCATTCTACACACTCAGGGAAAATTTCCATGTACAATTCATGATTTAAAATCATGTCATGTGCTTTTTCTCCCTCCCATCTCTCTTGGTATTTATGCTGTAATATATTGTACTTACCATTTGTGGATTTAGAGTGGATGGACCTGAATCTTGAAATAACTATTTATAAGGTTTTCCATAGGTTTCATTATCACCATTTATTAAAGTGGTTTTTAAAGACTGATGGGTTTTGCTACAAAACTGCCATGTGTAATAACTGTTATTATTTATTTTCATTTTACCAATGGAGCACCCGAGTATTGAATGTCTTGCCAAGATCACACAGCAAACTGAGCGTAGAAACAAGAAAAAATATCTCAGAGGTTTTTTTTTAATTTATGTTTTCATGTTTAACCTTCAAAGCAGGCACCGTATGCTTTGTAGTGATTTTTACAAATTTAAAATTGCACATACAAGAACCGCTCACTAAAACACAGGCCGATAGCATCTTTACAATTTCTGTCAGAACTCCACCATCCTGCCAACAGCTCTTGAACTTCCATTTAAATATTTGGCAGTCCAAGACTGGTTTTTCACTCTCTCTGTTGCTGCAAGATGGCATTCAAGCTTACTACTGAGTAGAACTGCAGTCTCTTAAATTAGGGAATCTGTTTTGCTTCCATGGCATATGCTTTAAAGGAAAAAAAAACAAACAGAATCAACTACAACAATAAAAACAGCACCCAAAAAAATCCACAAAAAAAATTCACAAAGAAAAAATGCCCTCCACCTCTGGCTGAAGTCACTAATTTAGTTATGGATTGTATTCATTGGTCATTTTAGATTTTTGAACACTTTTCAGCAATTCTGTTCTCCTTTTTCTCCTCCTTTTACTTTTTAATTTTTCCTTCAATGCTGTGAGCAAGAAGTAGAAGTGGAAGTTGTGTGAGGCCAAAGGAACAGGCAGAGACCCCCACTGTCCTGGAGCTAAGGTTTGGCAGAGAAGTGGAGGCCTGAAAGGGTCTAGGGTTGCATTCAGCATCTCTTGCATCTTTGTGAAGGAGATAATGAAGGTCTTACAAATCTCAGAAGAGAAGAAATCTGGACAAATGCCACAGCCCAGGGTTAGTTACATTACTAAGACCTTTTTTCAAATGCTGCCTTCAGATGCTTTTCAGTAAGAGCATGAGCTTTGCTTTGGTGTGCAAGAGCAAAAGAAAAATGATGTGACTCCCTAATATTTCTTCTGGCTTACACATAAAGTGTAGCTGGTCTTTCACTAAATTACACTACATAGTCACAGGCAGCAAAAAAAAAAAAAAAAAAGAAAAGAAAAGACTTAATATTGTAACTGAGCTTGGTTTTGGGACCTACCAGCAGCAGAGGTACTCCAAAATTTGAGCTCTGACGTTAAAAGAGCTCCATATTCTTTAGGATGTGGAATCCAACACAATAACTTTTGAGATTCTCTCCTTGATGTAAAGATTGTATAGTGTGTAGCTTAGAAATAGAATCATAGAATCATTCATCAGCTGAGTTTACCTTGAAAAAGATATGCCAAGTCACTGAAAAGTTGTTTCCAAATAAATGATGACCAAGAAAAGGCAGCCAAATGTGACCTGTTAATTTTCTTGTGCAATAAATGCATCTGAGCATTTAATCTAATATAAAGGCCTCCTGTGATATAAAATTAATGACCTGTATGATTTATTTTTTAAGGTCTGCTATAAATTAGATGCATCAGTTGGATGTTTTGGGGTTTTTTTCTAAAGAATAATTGTCTGATTTGGAAATCTAATCAAGCCATTGAGTTTAATTATTGTCTCATTTCTGACATATTTCTGACAATTGCCTGAATATTTAGAGAAGATTTCTAGGGGAAAAAACAGTTAAAAGTTTTCCAATTCTTTGCTTAATAACTTCCATGAAACACGTGCTCCGTTTAGCTGGGAATGTCTGGTTTTACAATGACCACAATACATTTGGAACGCTCTCCAGAAAACTGAAAATATGAGACTTTAATGAATAAGATGAATATAATTTACAGTTATTTCATGCAGTTCTGCAGCTCTTACTGTACAGTTCCCTAAGTGCTTAATCTTGGGCATTTACCACTGACGTCAGTGGGAACTAAGTGCCCAAAATCTCCTTAAGCACATCTAGATGTGTGGTATACAAGGTTATGTTTTGCATTTAGTTTGTGTGGGTTTATTTTCTATTCAGGTAACGTGGAAGTTTTGCAGCTTAGTAAGCCATTCACTTGGGAGGAAATTGAATTTCAGCCATTTAGTCTTTGAAATCAAAACAGAAAAGATAATAGTCAGTCCTGGGACCAATAGCTCCTGATCAGCAGTCTGCTGTACTCAACAGGACATTTGAATATGTGTTTCTTGAAGAACATTTCCCATTGGTTCCTGAAGAGCTCAGCTCTGCTGCCCTGAGTGGCTGAGGGAAGCTCCTGGTCTGGGAAGCACATAGCTCGATGTACAAGAGGTTACCGGGTCTTATGGTCCTGGTTGTCTTCGCTTTCCACTGCTAAATAATTTTTAAAGAAATGTAAACCATGACAGCTGTGTAGAAAGGATGTGAAATAAATTAGAAATATTTAGAAGGAGCTGTGGGACATTGTGGATTTGCACATTGAAAATACTTATGAGCCCGTTTTGACACTCTGTATGTAACCTCTTATAAAAATGAAGAGATAGAAGGGGTGTGTGTAGGTACTTGTATCACAGAATCACAGAATATTCTGAGTTGCAAGGGGCCCACAAGGATCATCAAGTTCAGCTCTTAAGTGCATGGTCCATACAGGGATTGAATCCACAGCCCTTGGCATTATTAGCACAAGGCTCTGACCAGCTGAGCTATATATGCATATGTGTAAATATTTAAGGATATGTTTAAAGATAGGGCTGCATATCAGTAATACAGTAGATTTTCTTTGTTTTCATTTTTTATTTGACTATTCCTATATTGATTTTCATAGCCTTTATTATAAGGATATTACTTTGAACATTTGGTGTGTTTACTTCCCAGAGGTACCATTCCTTTCACTATTCTCACAGCATATTCCACTCCAAGTTTTGCTTTTTTTAAATGATGGAATGTCATGTATTAAGGAAACACAACCTTCTTTATCCTAGCTTAATTACTGTTTTCAGTATTTTTTCATCTTTTTAATACTCAGTACTTATCAAAGTCATAAATCAATAGTCTGCAAAGAGCATCTAGTAATTATCTTTTTTCAGTGTTTACTTCTACTTTTCCACTTTTCACTTCTATTAGTAATTCATACAGTTTCTAATAGTACCTCATAATGCATTCAAATAAAGTGACTACACAGGGACATCAGGGTTCTTCTGCTCACTTTTTTTTGCTAGTCCTTATACAACCAGCTTCACGTTGATGGTCACTGTGCACAGCTACACCTATTGATGTTAGTCTGAATTTTCCTTTCTCTGGCAAAAATCCTAGTGGCTCCAGTAACAGCTTGCCTGTTAGGGTTTACACCTGTCCCTGGTGGAGAGGGCTGGAGTCCCAAGAGGAAGAAGGCACGTGAAGCTGACAGGACCTTCCAGCCCAGGAGGAAGATGGGTCTGGTGACCCAGGGTGTGACACAGCTCTTGGGAGGCAGTGACTTCTCCCTGAGTCCGATGGCTGTGGGATAATAATGTGGGGCCTTCGAAGGCTGTTAAACCTGGGGGCTAAAACTCATGTGGAGACAAAAGAGTAACCATGTGGTATCAATACTGTAGTAGGTATTTACTGCTTCAGACCTCTCCATGGGCTGCAGGATCAAGTTTCAAGAGAGAAAATCCCCTACTTGCTTATACATCTAATTGGTTTCTCTGTAGCAGGTGGATAGTTTTTGTGTTTGGCATGAGTTATATGCTTAGCATATAAAAGAAAATAGAGGAATAAGCTTAAATTGAAACAAGATGATTGGGGTTTATTACTCTTACGATACTGTTCTCTTATTTGGGGAAGCAGGAACTGAAGAGATTGGGAGTGCCTAATGACTTTTCATAAATAGACCTCATTGGCAGATATGCCTATGCAATTTCCTGCTCTTGAGAGTTTTATGACCTCTTCAGCCCTGAGTCGCTGTCTTTTACTGCTGCCCTCTGTCTGCTGAAGAGAGAGAATCTTGCAAGAAATAGTTGTAAGTAGAAAAGGAGCTTTGTTGCTCTTCCTCAGCAAACTGTTACCAGCTTCCTCAAGACTCTTCATTAGGACACCTGAAGTGATGCATTTTTTAAGAGTGTTTAATTATAGGTCTAGTGAAATGGGAATTAAGAAGGAACTCAGCAGGCCAACAGATGTTGAAGCAAATTATACAAAGTGTTGTTGAAAGAGGAGCCTTTTAAAACACACATACTTGGAGATCTCATAACTTTATCCAACAGTCAGAGCAAAGAAATTCCTTACCCTTTTCACCCCATTATGATAATATAAATCTAAAACATTCTCAACAGAATGTTAGTCCAGGCTCAATCTGTATTTTAATAGGTGGGTTCTTTGTTTTGCAGATGGTTTTGTAAGAAACATGTTTTTGTTGGGTTTTGGGCATTTTTAAAGATGACTAAATCATGAAAATGTATTCATTCCAGGGAAATAAAAGAAGTTTTCACCTTTTCACCATTTGACTTCCAGTGTTTCTCTAGGAAAAGAAAAATCTGTTTTTTTAATTTGGTAATACATAACATTTTGTCATGTATCTCATTTGTCAGAATGAGAAAAACAGTGATACAAGCAATTATACTAAGGCTTTAGACATTTTGAAAGAATTATTTTTAAATTTCAATTATATACTGCCATAATGATTTTGCCTTTTTTTTTTTTTTAAGATCTAGGTGACTTTAAAAAGGGAAGATTATTTTTTTACTGTTTAGTGAAAAGGGTTTGTGGTAGATCTTCTACTTTTCTTCCCAAAGGCATTTGTTATTGTATCCCATAGAAGTTCAAACAGGGAAAATGGTTACTTACTTACATTACAGAAGAACTGTAATGGACATGGCAAGACTCCCTGAAAGAGCAAGTAGAAGCAGCTTCTCTCCAAGCAAACAGAGATTCTCATAAATTGGCTTTGAGAGTTGGTCTTCTTTATTATTTCCATAATAAAATTGTCATAAAAATGGGAGTATGCCAGTAAATTCTGCTGTTGTAGTGATAATTCCTATTAATTTGTGTCAGAGGAGGACTAGCAATTCCTGTAAAAAAATAATTAGGAGATGATGAAGTATGAAAAAGGCATGAAATATAATATAGTCAAAATTCTCACATTTGGTTATTGATTGACAAAATTTCTGCTTCTAAACTGAAAAGAAACCTTGTCATCTGCCTCCTTACTGGAGAAAAGGCTGGACCATAAAAATGTGTGACAGATGTAGAAAAAACATCTGTGCTACTGAAAGATATGAGAACCAGCTTTTTCAGCAGTGAGAAGGAAGTACACTGATATAACTGAGCATAAAATATGTCATAAAGTTCTGGTCATTCATTTGCTACGAAAAATCATTCAAATTGCAACAGGTTCAGAGGAAGCCCATTTGGGATGAAAAGGACAAATCATTCTCTGTGAGGTAGGATAAATTTCTCTAGTCTCACAAAGTAAAGTCTGGAAGAAGTTGTAATACCTTTCTGTAAATATATTTTGGGAGAAAAAACAGAGAAGAGATATTTGGGGTAAAGAACAGATGTATATTGACTGTGAATAAATTTATGCAAATACGGAGCTCAGTAACCGGTAGAGCAGTGGGGTTCTGAATGTGGTTCCCTTTCAAAGTCAAAGAGATTTCTAATGAGTGCGCACCTAAAATGTATGGAATGTTATACCGTGGATACTCATGTCTGCAGGGTCCTGGCGTCCTAATTCTGGTGTTACTGCTGCATGACTTAAACTGCTCCTGGAGTGCAATACTGCAGAGGAAAGAGTTTTGTCCATCTCAGGAGGTGAGGAATGAGTCCTTCAACACTGCTCAGTCAGTGTTCCACAGATAAATACCTTCAGGAGCAGTGCGAGGGAAGGGTGTTGCCCAAAGTTTGTGATTGAAGATGTAAGAGAAGTAGACATGTTCACAGGCAATCCACTTTTTTTGCATGTTCTGGCCTTGCGATTCCCTTTCTTCTGTAATCTGAAAAGACACTTAAATCATGTGTGCTAGACTCTAAAACAAGTGCCACAGCTCCTGCTGCCTGGAGAGGATCCCAGTGGGCCTTTGTCCAGGAGACTTGGCTTGCAGTTTCACCAGCAGTGCTGTCTGTGGTCCTGGGTTATATCATAACTGTGCAGTTTCTGTTCCAGATCTCCCAGCGAGAGCGGTTTCTTAGCGTCACAGTTGTGAGTCTAACCTGCTGGCCTCTGCACAGCCTTTATGGCATGGTTGTTTATCTCCAGGTTTCACTCAAGGTTTTCCCATAATGATATTATGAGAGGTACTTACATAACCCTGCTGTACTACTTTGCAGTCTGTCCAAACCTTGCAGTGTGAATACCAAGAGAGTGACTGGTCATTGGCTTTTAAAACCACTGTGGCCCCTGTGTAGTGGAGGATTGAAAATGAAGCATCTTAGCACAGTGTTTGAGTCCTTCAAGTACTCCCCTGAAGGGATACAGGTATGTCACACACATCAGACAACCTGTTCCCTAATCCCGTAATTAAGTTGTGTTTATATTTGCATTGGCTCCTGAAGGTGATGTAATTTCAGTTATGGGACTAATACATTGTGTCAGAGAAAAGTTGGTATGATAACAATCAGTAAAATTTTATCATTATTTATTAGTCTTTTAAGTAGCAAAAGAAGTTTAAAGCTAATCCAGAAATTAAAAGTAATTAAGAAAAATCTTAGGATATTAAAAATAAAAGAAAAAAAGGAAGAGAAGGGGAAGATCTGTGTGTCCCAGCACCCACTGACAGGAGAAGAGGAACCACCTTTGAAAGGACAAATGAGCAGCGCTCTGTCATTTGTTCTTGGAAACACATTGAGAGGATTCTTTACTCTGTGCCATTCATCCCTTTTCTGAAATGCCATTTAAGGAAAAGAAAACAGACAGACTCAAAATGAGATTCAGTAGCAAAAAGAATCTTGAAAAAGTGGTGGAATTGGTGGCCCAAATTGCTGCTTCAGAGAGACCAAGCCAGTTGGCTGGTCAGTCTGACAAAGTAACTGCACTCTTGGAGATGCTGGGAGTGTGCTCTCTTGCTTTTGTCTTCTTGGAGCTTATTTCAGTCATGAAATCTTCTTACAGGGGACAAAGAGCACTAAACACCTCTTCCATTGTCCAGTGTCTCAGTGCCTTTGTTTAGAGCATCCAAGGGATAATGGGGCTGTACAGGCTAATTTCAAAACTGGAAAACAGATTTAGGAATATATGTGTGTCATCATCAGACTAACCTCAAATGCTCTGTGGTGGGCAACTGAGGAACAGAGTCCATTCCTGGGGTTCACTGGGAGCTTGTAACTTGGATGTTCCATTGTTAAAGCCTGAGTATACATGTATCTTACAAGAAATCTGACTTAAAGCCTTCAAATAATGAAGACCATGACATATAATTTCATCCTACTTTTTTAGGATAGTGGCCAAACCAATTTTCAGGAGATTCCCTTTCAATCCTAGTTCTTTCAAGTATTGTCTCTGTAAAAGAACCTAACTAAAAATCAATTTCTATGCCTGGTCTCCAGCAGGTTTTAGAACAGTGTTTCCTTCTTTATGGCTCTTGTCTTCGAGGGTGGTGGCAAATTTTAATACATTTGCATGATTTCTATAGCAAGGAAGCTTCCAGCCTGGATCGAATCACAGGGGGAGTGAAATCACAACTGTGCTGTTTGAGCTCCAGGATTCAGGGAAACTGTTATTTATGTTGCCTGTGCTTCTCCACACACAAATAAAGACATATGTCCAAAGAGTTTAGCGAGAAAGAGAAGGATGGCTAGGGGACCATTTTACCCTGACTCATCAATACCAATTGCACACATTTCTGCATCATGTGAAGAGAAACTGTGAAACCTCTGCTGCCCTCAGGACTCCCAGAAGAGGCATGTGTTGCAGCAGTTGTTTTAAATGCAATTGTGATTTAGGAAGTGATTTTTGCTAGTACCTCAGTTAGTATAAATACAATTTTTTTACTACCTATCAAAAAATGTCAGGTAATAGGAACACCTGAAAGAGAAATCAAATTTATGTTCTGTGTAAGTTTGCTATTGAATTCTTTCTTTTGCTTTTGACTTGGTCTTTTTCTTTGGTTCACTGATGCACTGATGAGATGTACATGTCCCATGTAATTATTAGCATCCAAGCGCTGATTGTAGGGCAGCAGATGTCAGAAAAAAACATTACAGTAACAAGGACATGAATTTAGCAGCCAAATTTTGCTATGGCTGGAAACCTCTTTGTGAGGAGCAAGTGCTGCAGTGTTTTACCAGGCACTAGCTTAATGTACTCTTCAAAGTGATTTTTATCAGTAATTGGAGAAAATAGGAATGTAAACTTTTAGATTTTCTTTGGTGATGTTGGAATAAATTCACTCTGGTACAATGTTCAGGCTTCTTCAATGCTGATGATAGCAGCCTTGTATCCCTGCCTTTATGGATCAAGCTTTACCATGCAACTGACTCCAAAATTAAATGCCACAAGGCTCAAGAAATCATGGGATTTGTTAAGAAATAATGGCACTTTTTATTTGCTTGTATAATTTCTGAATTGTCCAGACTAATTTCTTTTCTCCCCTAGAAGCTAGAGTAAAAGCCACAATCTTTATTCAGTGGTAGGACTTCTGTAATTGGTCTTTTAAAGAATGAAGTATATGGGAGGTAATGGCACTTATCTGTGAGTGCCCAGTAGTATATTAAACCTATTTAATTTCTTGCCATTGTTTGGTTGCCTTTGCCTGCTGGTTCTTAGGTGCTTTGAATGGTTTGTATTGCCTCCCTCTTTTAAGGTCTCTCCACAGACTTGGGAGCTCATAAATTAGACTGTGCCAGTTTGTGTACTATACCCTAGGCTGACAGTCCTTTCTCTAACCCTCCCTTGCTGGTGCTTCACCTGGCTGCAGAGGGAGCTGCAGCTGAGTTCTGCATCCCTGTATGATGTATGGTGTGCATAGCTTGGAATTGAAGAATGGCTGAATTCTCTCATTTAGGAAGAAATTGCTTCAGCCCCTGTGGCTGCAGGACTTGGGACGACGGAATTTTCACATGGTTGTCATTTAACTTTGATAAGTGCAGTGGTTATATGTAGCCCTAACTGGCAAATGATGGAGACACATCTCTGTCCCTGCTATCCTCTGACCATAACTTCAGAGCAGCAATGACAAGGTTCATTGGTGGGGAGGGAACTTGGAGGGCAAATAATAAGGTTAGCACACCATTATTTGCTGCCCTCTGGAAGAGGAACACAGAGTGGGGGCTGGTCCCCCTATAAGGAGTATGAGGGTCTTCTAATAAATTGATTTATCACTGGATGTCCTTGAGAAATGGCTGCATGGCTGAGAAGACTACGGATTTAATTTCAGTACTGACCCTAGGAAGAAAACAGTTGTTCTGTTTTCTTCTCTCCAATCCTGTGATATCACAGGACTTCTGAACTGAATTTTTAAACCAATAAGATCTGGTTTTGTCCTCTCTGTAACTTCCATAAAAATATTTCTTGCTTTTAGAGAGACAGTTGCAATGTGTGAATTGTCGGGCTGGGATCTGCTTTGTGAGTCTGGCTTCCATTTAAAACTCCGTCACTTTAGACCGGCGGCTGTGGCTCTTCACGCAGCATTGCTGTGACATCTGTGGCCTTCCTACATGTCAAGTCCATCTTTTTCAGTGTCCTTTTTAGCAAATCTGGCAGAGTGTGATCTTGAAAACTGTGTTTGAGTTCTGAAAACTGTGGCTATTGCAGGGCTCTTAAAACACCTCTAAGTTATGTGAAACTTCTGTACAGTCCTTTCAAAAGGAAACGAAGATTCTTTAAAGTATTATCTTTTCCAGGTAGATGGTTTAAATAACAAAGTTCAATTTGCATGTGTACATATGCAAATACTCCCCCATAATTTTCCCCAAAGATTTTTTAGGCATTTTATTTTCTTCCACTTTCTTTATTTACATCTCACTGACTGTAACCTTTATGTTGCTGCATTGGATGTTCTTGTCTGATAGATTTTTTTTTTAGGTAACCTGGGGATGAGTGTTCAAGAAAATCACTGCTCTGATTCTAAGGCTTCAATTATCTCCTGGGGCTCTGCTTTAGGAAACATACTTTCACAGTTTCTGCCTTCATGAGAATCTTCTGATTGAATAATAGCCTTGAATTCCATTAGGAACCTTGTGTTTTTTTTCTGACCAAAATAAGGAGAAGGTGGTTATTTTCCCATAAGCAACATGTTTAATTTTCTTGTAGTCTATCTTCACTATACACATGTGCTGCTCCTGTTGTCATTCATTAATTTTCCTTTTGAGATCCTTGTTCAGTCATTATTTTCTGCCAAGTCCTGAAGAATGTATTTATATAGGGTTTTTTTTCAACTCCTTCTTTCTCTGAATTAATTATAAATTGAATCATTTGCTATCTCCTTGTCTGTGTTCCAAGTAAATGATTGTTGTGTGTGCATTTGATTGCCTCAGTTATTATTTTATGTATTTCAATTTCTGAAGTAATCATAGTTTGACAAGTGCTGTCCATTCTTCTGCATGTCAAAGACTCCACGCTCAAAGGGAAATTACAGAGAAAATATGTTCCACAGATGAAAGTGCTACGTGACTATCCATGTAAGGAACCAGTATGGCTTCTTTCCTTAGGCATGCAGCTATAACACAGTTTTAGTTAAACTAAAATAAGTCTCTATATATAAAGTCGATATTTCCCTGGTACAGATTAGGGAAAGTGGTGCATATGACTCAATGTAGTGTATTGGTTGTTTTGCAACTGTGATTAAACTATGACTATTTTTGCAGGGCAGAGGTACTAGAGGAAGCATTTTCTTTTATGTTTCAAAGAGTCTTTAATGCTTATGGTTGACAGCCAAATCAGAGAAGCAAAAATTCAGATGGTTACAAAAGAGTGTGAGCTGTGGTACAGTAAAATATGATGTCTCTCTCTAGCCTGCCAGGTTGCCATGTGGGATTTGCCTTCTGCACATTTGTCTGTCACTGGCCTCTTCACTAAGACTCACAGCAAACAGAGTAACTGGGAGCATAGATGGTGGTTTGGCTCATGTCTTCAGAAATATTTAAGGATGTTACACCAATGGGATTTTGGTATCTAAATAACTTTGGTATCTAAAGACCTTCGAGGATCTAAGTCTTTCTCTTTTTTCTTCTTTTTTTTTTCTCAAAACATGTTTATACAGAGAAGTTCATCAAGAGAGATTTAGTGCTGAGCACTTTGGTCCCAGTCCAACATAACCTTCAAACTTGTAATCAATTGTCAAGCTCTTGGGTAATCCCATTGAAATACCTGCATGAGTCCTTGGCTGGAACAGAATAGACTTGGCATCCTCTAGCCCGCCACTGTAGAGAAACACTTGTCTAGCCAGAAATTGCTCATCACAAGCACAAAAAAAGGACTGTGATTGCCAGCTCTTCTTGTGTCCTCTGAGTCACTGAATAGTTACTGAACAGTAATGATATTTTATATCTGATGACCCAGAATCCAGGGGTTATGTCACCATTACTAAACAATTTCTCTAGTGGGGGAGCATTGAGTGCTCACTTGTGTGTGCTGATTGTTTTTTTGGGTCAGTGGCTGGTAAAGTCTTTCAGATTCATTGAAATGTTGGCAGTTAAGTCTCTTTTATATAAAACAGTTTTGTGCCTCTCCTAAAAATGAACAATTGGGAAGCCATTGATTTCACAGCCTGCTCACTTTAGTGAACCTGATGTTGGATGAACAGAAGGAATGCACTAGGTAAACTTCTTTATCCAAGGTCTCAGTAAGCATTTCACATAGCTTAGTGAGCAGCAGACATTGTGCTCTGCCCAGTCTGGACATGTTGCCTGTTTGGGCATTGTAGGTGTCAGAGCTTTGGCATCTTGTCACTCTTGAACAGATTACTTTAATTGTAAAGCTGAGCTATAGTTTATTATATTGTAATTATCCTGTGCCACACTGCTGGGATTGTTCTCTTCTCAGTCTTGAGCCACAGAATAGGAGACAGAACTCTATTTTCTGGTATGCCTGGTGCCGCTGGAAAAGGATGTTCATTGTTGTTGCACATAAATAAATAATGGAGGGAATGTTTTGACTCTCTACATTGGTATGAATGTAAAATGAAGATGCTGTATTCTGTAGCCAGTGTTTTTGGGTTGAGTGCACTCATACTCCTGGGTATGTGTTAATTATTCCATGTTTTGAATTCGCCCTTTTATGGAAAAAAAACAGATGTTTGCCTTCTGATGATAATGGACTTTTTACGTGGCACTCAAAGGAAGCATTGCTTCAGCTCACAGGTCTGATGTTTCATAGATGTTTTCCATGTTGGGGAAAAGAAGGGATGGATAAGAGAAAATGCCAGTAGATGTCTGCAAATTGCAACCCAAATTCTGTGATTACAAAGGCCAAGCCAGGTGTGGTAGTGTGAGACAACAGGAGATACTTTGTGGTTTGAGTTTTATAAAGCTTAAGAAAACAATGGCCCCAGTGTTTACCTGGGAACTAGTTAGAAAAATTACATGTAATTCCAAATAACCATAGCTGGGTTGTGTTTGCTTGTTGCTGTTTTTTCCCTTTAAATGGCTTTAATTAATGGTTTTATTATGTTCTTTCAGATCTTGGTCATGCACCATAAAAGTAACTGGGCTTTTTTCCAGTGGCTTAAATGTGGCCTGCTGTACAATTAGCTTTAAATTAGGAGCTAAAATAAGGCAATGAAACCAGCACTGGAAACTGAAGTTGTGCTGCCTTCAAGAGAGATGTTAAGGAACTCCTAAAAGTTTTGTTAGGGGATGATTTGTACCCCACAAATCAACCATCCAATTCTTCCATCTTTCAAAGTGCAGATGGATGCTGAAACGGATCCAGATAACCCAGATAACATTTTACAAACTCACCTATGTTCAGCTTCCTATTCTTACCATCATACCTGCCTTTAATCCCATTTGTATGGGAGCTTTTTTAAGGAAAAGACTCAGTAAATTCTTCAGCAATCTTTATGTCTATGGATGATGTTTCATGCACTGTAATTCCTTGGACGCTACTAAATTAGTATTACCCGATATTGGAAATGTTCATCAGGCCTCCTAGAGCTCTAGCTGCAATAGTTTTAAAAAAAAACCCAAACCAAACAATACCAAACTAACAAAAAAACCCACAAATAAACAGCCCACAAAAAACCAAACAAACACAAAAACCCCAAAGAAACAAAAAACCCCCACCACAAACAAAAAAAAACCTAATAAAAAACAAAACAAAACAACCAACCAAACAAGAAAAAAAACACAAAAAACCCAACCCAAAACAACCCAACCGAAAAGACCAAGAAAAACTAAGAGACTACTTTGAGGTGCAAGCAGATTGAGTATCTGATTTGTTTCTTCTATGTTACTCCCAGTCATCCTGATGATCAGAACAGGATAATGTGGGAATTTATTGTGTGCCATGTATTGGAGTGGTACGATAGTGGGTAAAGGCCTTTTTCGCAATAATGGTTAATTGGACAATTATCAGGCTTATTCTGTCTGTGGGATGATGTACTGCCACATTCATGCTGTATTCTGGATCCTTTCTTGCCTCTACATCTGTACAGAGTTCCTGTACACATTTTATTTATAGATTTTCATTTGCCACTCAGATATTCAATGAAGACGCAAAAGAAATTCAAATCAAGCTTTGCATTTGTGGGTTTGAGGGGCAAAAAGCAATGAATAAGAAGTTGGTTTTTTTTGTAATTAGTGTGACTTTAAATCAGTTATAGATCTTAAAAGTTTGGGTAAGAAAATATATGAATGTGGAATATTCTGATTAGATATTAAGATTTTTCAGTTTATCATGAGAAGGGTCAAATACTGGAATAGGATTTATGGGGAGGTTACAGTGCCTCTGTCCTTGGAGGGGCTCAGCATTCACTTGGACACGGGCCAGAGCAGCCTGTTCTAAACAGACCTCTTTTGAGCCAGGGTTTGGACTGGATGGTCCTGAAAGTCCCTTATGACTTCAGTTTCTGTGATTCTGTGATTCCATTCACCATTTTGAAGAAACTCACTTCTACCCATGCTTTCAATGAAAAGGAGTTTTCTCCTCCTTCCCTTTGCCACAATATGGTGAGATTGCAAAGGTTTCTAGTAGAAGCTGTATTAGCACATATTTATGAAGAGTTACTGTCTCCATGAAATCTGAGAAATTATGTCCTTCGTACTGAATTATTAAGAAGGTTACTCAAGGATTTATCTGAAACAATGAAAGTAGAAGAAAGAATATTCATAACACTTAAGAAAAAAATAATTGAAGACCATCTTTTTTATAAATGCTGTGCAGTCAGTAAAAAGGAGTTGTAAGTAGCATTACACCCCTAGTGATTCTGTCACTGAACAACTACTATTTAATGAATCGATTTGACTCACTGTTCATAAAATGCTTCAGAATTTTGTTTGCAAAATGTGTTTTGCCAGGCTGTCAGTTACCATGGGAAGATGGAAGAAAAAAGATGATTTTTTTTTTGTCTGTGTGTGCATGTGTGGAAAAAAGGACAACAGAAATAACAGCTGCAGTTACAGCTGGTGAATGCAGTAGGTAGCCATAACATTTTCCAAAATGAGTGAGCAATTCAGGACAGAATGGGGCAGGTGCAAGTCAAGCTAGAATGAAATCAAGTCAGAGGAGACCCTTCAGCTTCATAAATTAAGTGATTGTTTCTGTGATGCATCCTGTTCAAGGATACAATTCCTCCAGATCTAGTTATATTTTCACAGATTAATGGCTGGGTCATGATAGTGCACTTTAACTCTATTTGGGAGCAAGACCAAGGATAAATGGAATCGCCTTTGCAATCCTTCTTAGATCTGTTGCTGGCCATTTGTATGTGTAAATCATCTCTGTAACACTGCGGATCAAATACAATGAAACAATTACAGGGTGCATTCCCAGGTACAAATTATTTTCTATAGACCACTTGTGTTAAGTTCCTCTGAAAATAGCCCAACTGCTTGGTCCTGCTCCAGCTGGCCTGGCTCAGGACTATTCAGTATTCTGGTTTTCACTTGCATCTCACTTGTAGCATCCTTTGGAAATGAGTAGCAGATGCCCAGTTTGATGGTGCAGGTCCTCTGATCATTGAGCACATATGCTCCTTTGTCATTCTGTCTCAATAATTGAAAGTACTGTCAGATGAGGAAACAAAACAAAAACCTGCTAAGATTCTAAGGAAAAATTGTTTCTGCCTAATCTGCTGGATGATTTTTCAGTTTACAAACACTTCCTCTGCACATTTATCATCTTCTGTCTAGGGGAAGTCTATCAGTACCAGTAGCTCTGTGAATTGCTTCCTGAGTGCCTCAGCCCACTCATCTTTTTTTTTTTTCTTTGCTCTTGTATTGTATTTCATGTAGAGAATTTTTCAGTTAGTAATCTAACTTCTTGGTAATGAAGAATTTTCTTCTCACCTCTTTGACTTTATGGTGGCATTCATGATGCTTACATGTACGAAAATAGATATTGTGTGGCCATTTAGTTCTGTGCTATTGAACAGAAAAATGTTGTTGGTGGAATAAGAAAGTTTTTTTTTTAGTTCTCTTTACCAAAATTTATGGTTGGCATCTTTGTCAGTTGCCAGCCATGTATTTCCAGATTGGACCCACTGAAATGGAAATTTAGGTTCTATAATGATGCATGTTTATATAGATGTATTTTTACTTCAGTGTAAAGATATATTTCATTTAAGATTATTTCAGCTTTGTCTTTCAAAACCACTAGAATTAAGTCCTTAACCCATTTGGATTTGTGTGATCAAGGGAAAAAAGCAAGATGTGGTGCAAGTTATTAAAAGGTTGCCTATATCTCCTTTCATCATACAGCATGGAAAATTTCTTGCAGCATCTGTCAGAAAATACTTCACAGCTGATTTTCCATGGCATGTCATACCATAATGTTAGAGGAATATCTTGTGCATTGTGTCACTCTTAGGCAGCACAGGGTGCAAAGGAATGATTTCTACAGAGGACAATAAAACTGAACCTTTCTAAAATCATTTAACATGTTAGGAACTGAGACAGCAGTTTCTATTCCTGATTCAGCGGCAGATAATACAGAGCAGGGTGAAACATGGATTAATAAATGCTAATTTACAAAGTTTTGACTTGGGGGATTTAACTCTTCTATCAAAGAGATTTGCAGAAGTTACTAGTTAATGAGAAGTGATGGGACTTGAAGTGGTGTTTGAAAGAACTGTGGGAACAAAGAGACACAAACTCCCATTGCAGAGTTAATAGCAGTTTGGGGAGATGAATTATGGGAACACGGAAAGTTTGATGTTTGAGGATATGAGATGAATATTTTTCTGGTAAAATTAATTGGTTCTGAAACATTAGATAAATGAGATCTTTTAGGACTTTCTTGAATCTGAAGAGAGCTGTTATCTACAAGGAAGAATGTGGTGATGATGTCTATTAGAAATTCTATTTTTACAGTTCATTTTTTAAAAAAGTAGTTTAACAAAAAGAAGCAAACTGTGTGCTCATAACTTTGTTGTTCTGCATTATACATCCTTTTGTGATATATAAATGTAATGGATAGGCTTAAAAGCATCCCTGTTCCTTTTTTGAAGTACATTCTGATCAATTCTGGGTTGGATATAGGGAGACACTTATTTTCAACTTCAGAAATAGTTGTACAGAAAAAGCAAGGATGATATCAGCTGGGATCTGTTCTTATTTTACCTCTACTGATTCAACCATCCTCAGGCTTTTAAGAGATTTATAACTAGACACTTGAGAAATGCTATCAAAATATGCAGTGAAACAAGAATAATAATTACCATGAGAGCAACAGTGAAAAGGCTTGTTGCCAGTTCCACAGACATCAACTAATCAGAGTAATTTAAGTCTTGGACACATTTCAGACAGGCCATTTATATAACGACTCCAAGTGAACTGTCTAGCTTAGGAACTCTTCCCTCTGTTGCTAATTTATCAGCTTTCATTCTGAGAATAGCAGAAGATGCTGCTAATAGTTTTAAAGAATTTTGTAGTAAAGGCCACAGATGAAATGTGGAGCTTTTATTAGCCAGAGCTGTGATTTTCTAACTAATGGAGGGAGAGTTTTTGTTTCTCACCTATGTGTCATACTTGACAGTAATAATAGCTGTGTTTCACATTCTTCTTGTTCAGAAAGTCCTTTCTGCAAAGTTCAGTGACTGGCCTCAAACAGCAGAGATGGTGTTGATGAAAAACACCCTTTCAATCATTCTGAAACATTCCCTAATTACATGCCTTATTTCACAGAACCTCCCATCTGAAATGTCTTTAGGCCCTCTCCACACTTCAATTAAGAGTATGCACACTAGAGTAGGATATGTTAATGAAATTACTGACCCATCCTCCAGGCCTTTGCTACAAGAAAGACCATTTGAAGCAATCGGTTTTGTTTGCACGAAGGTTGGGTCCCACGTGCACGGTGATACTGCTCAGTGAAGCCCAACAGGCTAGGAACTTCGAGCAAAAAACATGCATAGCTTTACCCAAAAGATATGCCATTAATAGTTTTGTATTATGCATGTGTTAACTTTATAACCAAACAAATAGGCTCTTTCAGAATCTGTTGTGTAACTCATATGAACAGCTGCGTTGATATCAAGCGGATTATCCGCAACAAGGAGCAGCTACAATGCCGTGCTTATACAACATTAGAAACATTTTAGGCTTTTAAAGGCAAATATTATCTTAAGTTGCACAATATCTAAGGTAGTAGGGGCAAACTGTCATAACATTCCTTCAGCAATGAGAGGTTTAGTACTTATTGTATAACACTATTGTAAAATCAGGAACATTACTCGGGTGACAATACATCTGGGGGGAGGGGAAGAGTTCAGGATAAAATGGAAGAGAAATAGGTCCATTTTGTTCTGTGGCTATGGATTCTGTAACACTGAAAAGAAACTGTAGAAAAGAGCAATTCCACGATCTCATCTGAGAACTCAGACACTAATGCACGTGCTAGACACACTTACTAACAAGTTGCCAGCTTTGAAAAATCAGCTGGGAAATACTGAATTTGCAGATGAAGCAAAGGTGAGAGGATTAAAAGTACACTGGAGGGTTGTATTCAGCATGTTCATGACAAATGAGAGCAGCATTCTGAAAGAAACAGAAGCTGATTCTATGTGAAATTGTACAAGATTTTCTTTCTCAGAATAGTGACTGTGACATTACAGGAGTGAGAAAGATGGGTGAGGAAGAGGATTCATATTTGAAGTTCTAAAGGCTGAAATGGATGCTAAGAAGAAGAAAAAGAATATAAGATTGTCTGTTCTCTTCTGAGCTCCTACAGTCTCAAGAGAAATGATGGATCCAGACTAGCACGTTGAATCCTTCAGGAAGGATGTAAGTCACCTAACTAGACCAAAGGAGAGAGCAAAGAAGGTATAGCAAATGGGATCATACATGTCTGAAAAAGTTGAGAGAAAGGTTAAAGGGGCTTGGTTACTAAAATAGCATCGGTCTGAAGTGGACCACAAAATTATTTTCCAGGTGCTTAAAACATAGTTGCAAAGGGAAAGGCAATAGTTTTCTCTCCCTGTCCAGTGTGGATAGGATAAACAGTGCTGAACTTAGAGGGCAAGGAGATGAATCAGACCGGGGGTTTGGGGAAACCCTTGTGACTGAATGAGCAGTTTAAGCTCTACAGTAAATTACTTAATGACATGGAAAGTCTCCACTGGTAGAGATACTTGAGAATGTATTAAACAAATATCTGGCAAGAATATCTGCGGTTTAATTGAGTCTTCTTTCATGCAGAAGGATGTAATACATTTTTTCTTCCTCAATTTTCTAAGCATTCTGTGAAATACGTAGAAGGATACTCACCTTGTCTTTCTCCAGAGAGTCATTTATGTTTCTCAAATCATTTTAGTTTGAGGCATTTTGGTTGACTTTAGTGCCAAATAACTACTGCTGGCCAAATCTTGACTGCTGTTGCCTAAATGGACTCTGTGACTGAGGCAGAGGAATCCTTGACATCATCTCAACAGACCCAGAGCAAAGATGAGCTGGAACAGTTGCATTTGAGTTGAAATCCCAACAGCTAGGAGTGAAGTATGGGCCTTTGCTGTAGAAACTTTTGAGACAAAACTGGGCAACAGTTTCTACCTGTTTGCCTTTCATTCCATTTTAACTTGTCAGCTATGACAGTCTGAGTGAATATGGGCTGTCAGAAGGGCCTTAGAGTAAAGTTAGGGTTCCCCCAAGTCAAGAAACTTTGCCAATGTCTTGCAGGAGATCAAGGCTTTGTCTCCAGTCTTTATCTCCTCATATCATAGTGGGACCTTTTTTCATTTGTATTCCTGCCTTCAGAATTTTAGATGGAAGTCCAGGGACTCTATAAAACCTAAGATTCATGGGATTTTTTCTTAAAAATAAAAGCAGATAAATCAGCACTGGAGCAGTGTTATATGAATGGGCTCCTGGGAGCTGGCTAGACCAGTGGCAAATGCCTTGTGCTTATTTGTGATACGATCTAATTCTGGATGTCAAAAGCTGCCAGATGTGTTCATGCCTTTTCCTCAGAGTAGTAAATGACGGATATGTTTGTGAGTGTCCTTCAGATGTTCTGAATTCAAGGTTGTGTAATCACCCTGAGTTTCAAATTTGAGAATTAAAGCACATATTGCAATTACTCCTCTGGGATAACTGTTTCGTTGAACAAGAATTTTGTTGTTTTTGTTGCTCAGCCAGTCTTGAAGTACTAATACTTTAAATAACAAATAAAATAATTGAATTCATATTTTATTTAGCAAGTGTGGTACCTTGTTTTGGTTTTGGTTGGACTCTGTGCTGTATTATTCAGCACCTCTCTGGCTCTGAATTCAGACAGCTGCCCTGGCTCCCAGCTTTTACCTGGCAAACATCCTCCCTCAGAAAGTCACTGGAGGCTGGACAGAGTACCTGCAGATTATTACATAATGTGTCTTCTAGCTCCAGTTGTGTTTGATTACATAAGAATTCAAGAAAATCCTAGTCTCACATGAATTAATAGATTTAAAATTTGTTTATTTTTGAGGGTCTGACTGATTCAGCATTTGATAGGTCTATCCCAAGAGAGATGGAGCGAACATTTTTCTTTACAGATGCATTTATCTTATTTTCTTAATTATTATTCCTTCTACAAATAGTTATAGTGCAGGTTTTTTTGTTTGTGCTTTGATGGTACTAAACAACCTTCAGTTAAAGCTTTTCTAAGTCCTTTTTTAAATGTATTATTTTACTTTTTCATCTTTAATCCTACCTTGAAGTCTTTTTATTCTCTATAATTTATTGAGGCCCTCTCAAGACAAAAGAAACCAAATCAAACAAAAAACCAAAACAAACCCATTTTCCCTCCCTCAGAGACTGGTGGTTAATTATGTCATTATGTTCATCTTTGAAAATGAATCAGATTTTGAATTCTTCTCAAGTAAAACTATAATCTAAGCGGATCTTTTTTCTCTATACTATTCAAGCCGTCAGGAGTCAGGCATATAGTAAAATCTCAGCATTGTGGTTATATCTGGCAATGTAGTGTAAAGTATCCAAGGAGTGTTTTGTCTAGTACTTCATGGGACAATAATGAAGATATTAAGGTATTACTTGCCTTTGGGAGAGAACTTGGAATAAACTCTTTGTTGAAGGAGCTTGAATAGGACATGGCTTCTGAAAGCCTCAGCGTAAGGCCACCTCCACCGTGTCTAGCTCTACTTAATCTTCACACTGCAATATCTTCTCCTTCCCATTATGCTGTTCATTGAAATAATTTCTTCAGGCCAGACAGGGAGCATGTGCTGAGGTGTATTGCACTAACAGAGGTGTTTTGGTTTTTTTTACTTACTAGCCAGTTTTATTGGTTTGATGTATAAAAAACCTGCATGTAAGTTCTTAGACCTTTCCAGCACAGTGATGATTTAAACCTAAAGCATATGATTATATTACCTTCTTTTTTTTTTTTCCTAATGGTGGTAGGAATGTTTTTCAAAACCTTTGAAAGGCATTCTGTCTTTTTGGGAGTATTCTTGAAATGAAGTCTATCTAAACCAATCAGACCTGAAAGAAGCCTATTTGCATCTCCTATGGTGTATGGCAGTTTCATGAAAGAGCTATATAAAACTGTGCTGTAATTTGCCAGGCCAAATTGCTCCATTGTTTTCAGGCAGGAAAGGTGGCAATCTGGGAACGTCCTTTCAGATTTCAGTTTTGCCAGGTATATGATTTTGAGGAGGTATGATGCTTCTGGGTGGAGAAAAATCAGTTTTCCTCCAGAACTGTATTTAAATATAGTATTTAGATAGCAAATCATTCAGTCCACTCAGAAACACCTTTGGAAGGAAGATTCTTACTGCTAACAGAAACCAAACTTTGCACACATACACACTTTATCTGCTTTGTGCATGAAAAGGGAAGCTGTATGAAAGGGAAGCTCTGTATGAAAGCTGAGGTCTAAAATTCCCCTCTCTTTGGATCTCACTCTTCCTAGAATATTTAATATTTACTCAGAAATTATATGGTATAAATTGGAAAAAACATACCCGTTTTTCCATACAGAAAAGAACAAGTCTTTCACAAATTTTCAGTTACTGAAAAATCTTCAAAACAGGCCTTTTTGAGGTTTTGAGAGGGAGGAAGAGTTATTTTATTTTACTCTTTCATCACCTTTTCTGTGTAGTTGATAGATGATGGTGATTCTTTGCTACTTCCCATGAATTATTACTTCTGCCCACAAGAGTGGATATAACACACAAAAAAAGAAAAAATAATTTTCTTACCTGTAATTTTGCTTTCTCTCAGTATTGATTTCGTGCTTGGCAAAGACTTTTTTTATACTAAAATGGTAATCTGTCTTACATTTGGTCTGGCATAGAATTCCTTGGAGTTTTTTTATTTGTCTGAACGAAAACAAGAGTGAGGATCACATAAGGTAAACTTTCGTATATTGGCACCCTGTTGTGTTTCTTCAGTTGGTTCAAAGTTGCTATTTGTGCATAAGTTTTGTGTTTTGTGTGTCTTTTGCTGTGGAATTCTGCTTCCGGGCAAGATCCAATGGGCAATCAGTGTATTAAAACTCAAATACCAGGTTTAAAAAAGAGACAGAAGAATTGCACAGCCCCCCACACTCATCTAGGTCATTATTATAATGCTGCAATATGCAAGCGGCAAAACCATCATAAGCGGAAACAAAAGATCAAAAAAAGAGAGAACCAATTTGGCTTTTCCGATATGAATATGCTATGAAGAAAATTATGCATCTCAACATTAGACATCTGAAGGATTTAGCTGGTATTAATGCCAACCTCATTATATGCCAAACTTGATACTATTCCAATTTCGTTGTTTGAAAGCAATCTTCACGGGGAGAAAAGAAACTTATTGCAGTGAGATAGTAGACAATAAAAGAAAAGAATGCAGTCAAATCATCTTATGTTTTCACTGAAAATCTTTCTGCCATTTCATCTGGATTTCATTTAATCAGTGCTTTTTTTCACATTTGGGCTTTGGATACAAACGAAATTTTGAACCAGGTTGAATAACTGATGCCTGCACCAGCTGCTAAGGCTTCCCACTTACCCTGTATTGATATTTGCTTTTGTTTATTTGAACCTGTGTAAAGCTTCTAATCTGCTATCTGTTTCAGGCATAGAGAACATTTTGGGGTGTGGAAGATTTTCCCTTTCCTAAAGACTGGCAGAAAAACTCTAGCTAAAATTGTTTCAGCTGATGAGTAGCTCCATCCATATCCATGTTACGTTTTGGTTTTGAATAGCCTCTGAGGAAAAAATGTGAGGGAAAAAGTGCAGAAGTTTCACTGTTAAAAGAATTTTTGGTTTGGGCTTTTATTTTTTGGGCTTTTTTTCCTTGTCTTTCCATTCCTTGTCCCAGGGGCAAACTTAAAATATTTATTTTGAAGGCTCTTGCTTCATCCCCCATTAGATGTTTGTGCTAAAGTTGTATTGACATAAACATTTGCATAAATCCCAGTTCAAAAGAATACTTAAATGAGAGAGTTGTTAGAGAAAACAGCTGCCAGGTGACATCCTGTCACTGCAAGGCTGGAGAGGCTGGCACACACCAAACATTTTTCCCTTTCTGCCTGTTGTGAATAGACAGCTGAGCTGGCCAGAAATTGCACTTCATGTAGTAGAGAATGAAAGACTGGGCCAGATATTCTAGACAGCCTGTGTTACTGACTCCTCATTAATTATTTAGCATTATTTTGCTCACTCACTATGATCATTCTTCATCCAAAAAAATCAAGAAGCTGTGAAAATTGTACTGATGCATAGAAGCACCATAACATCCCTTCGTATATGAGCAAACCATGGGGGGAAATAAAGTTAATAGAATAATTTTCCAATGTTAGTGTAGGTTCTGTCTTATCAAAGTCTATTACTAAGCATAGTCAGAAGCATACTGATTACCTTTTTTTTTTTCACCTTCAATTAAAAAAATAAAGCTTTTTTAAAATTATTTTTTAAGGAACAGCAATTCATTTTCATTATTGCTTTATTTCTCACTCTCAATTTCAAAAGAATGTGAGGGAATACCAGAGGAGACACAGATTTTCGGGGGTAGAGAAAAAAGAGGGGTTTTTTTTCCCTTCTCAACTGAAAAAGATTAAGAAGCACTGTGTTTGGGCTTTGTGCATGTATTCCAGGGCCAGGAGAACATTCTGTTTTCACTGATGTAATGGTGGGAGTTGTCAGGGATAGACATCAGGCGTTTCTTTTCTATGCACTGGTTAAATCCAGGAATATGATGGTACAAGAAGCACAGCACTTGTTTTATTAGGTTTCATATTTTATAATATATTATTGCTGTATTCTGCAGGCAATGGCACCTTTGCCTAATACATGGAGCAAAGGGAAAGGATTTAGTATAGACCAAGATGGTAATTGCCCAATAAAAGTTTCATTGCAACTAAGGCAGTTATTAATGCTTGACAGATGAAACAGATGAAAAAAGAGAGAGAGTGTGTCCATCAATGCCTTTGAAAGCCAATATGTTTGTTTTTCAGTTTTCAAAGCTCAGGATGATGAGAGGAGATACAGAGCTGCTAGGTAGTAATGTATTTGTGGGTTATGTATGTCTTTGTCATGAATGACATTGTAAAAAAAAATAAATTAAATCTTTGGATGTACTTTTGATGAAACAATGATAAAGCATGTATCATTCTGTCAAGATTATTTATGCTTGTCCATTCATTCAAAGCAGGGTAAAAGACCTTAAATGCATAGTTAAGCATCTAAATTCATGCCATGCTTTTGGTTTGGTGTTATTTTAGCTTTTGCAAATCATGTTATGTGTCGAAATTTGACAATGTAAAGACAAGGTGAGAAATAGCTATAGGATATATCTACTTTACAGGTGATGTACTTGAAAAATAGAAAATTCTCTTTAAAAAATGTTCACTAGCTAAAATATGGCTTCACCTGATATTGTTTTATAATGAAATGTTGTATATATCTTTAAAGCAAAGCCTTCACAGTGTTCTTAGCTCATTGAATTAGGTGTTTGTTTCTTGGTTATTTTAAGGCAAGGTAATGACCAAAAAAATGCTGAGCATTGCCATCTTTTGACGCAGTAAGAGCGCTTGCTGACAAAATCCTCCAGGTTCCATTTGAGATTACATTTTGGCCATTCCAGACCTTTCTCAGAGCTGTCCCTTCTGTCTTCTAGGTGTCAGAGCTCCAACAGCTGTACTTCCGCATGGGTGGCACGATACAGAGGCTGGAAGGAACCTTGGCAGTAAAATGACAGTGGTGTTCAGAGGCAAGGGAGTCATTATCTAGAGAAAAAAATACTGTGACATTAATTACTTTGAATGAAGCAGGCTTTCTCCAAATGCAAGCTCAACAGAGTCTTGCTGTGCTTGAAATCCCTTAGGCCAATAACAGACATGAGCCAAGGCTTTGATTCTCACCTTGCATCTCTCACAATGAATGTAGAGGCCCTGATGTGCATTGCTGGGCACAATACACTTCCCAGGGAGAGGCAGTTTAGGACCTTTTATTTATTTAACATATTATTTAGATTAGAATAGTGCTGGTTGGAAGGGACCTACAATGATTACCTAGTCCAACTACCTGACCTATTCAGGGCTGGACAAGTAAAAGTATATTATTAAAGGCATTATTCAAATGCCTCTTAAATGTTGACAGGCTTGGGGCATTGGCCACCTCTCTAAGAATTCCATTCCAGTGTTTGACCACCCTCTCTCAGTGAAGAAATGCTTCCTAATGTCTAATTCCACTCAAAAGAAAATGAAAGCTTTTTGTCACTCATCTAAACCAAGCAATATTCTCGTGGTGATGAGTTGTCAGCAAAGTATTCTCTTTGTCTCAATTACAAGAAGGTATTTAACAACTGAACCAATATTAAATCATGCTTTCATTTTCCTCAGAAATCAATCTAGATTTTGGCACTGTATAAATAAAGTATAAGAATAGATAGATAAAAAAATATATTAAAACTTTTAAATGGGTCAGAAAAATGTTGTTAGGGTGGTAAAGACTCCATTTTTCAGAAATTTCAGCTAGAAGCTCGGAGATGGTTGTGCTGGGAGGAATGTTTGGAGCAGCAGGCATTAGAGAGAACTAATGAAAGGGAAAGGGAAAAGGAACTCATAAGTAAAGGAAATTATTCTTCTTGAAGTGTCCCTTGATTTTCGTTAGAAAATAATTAGCAATGAGGGTAGTAGAAATGATAGGAGTAGGCAGGCTAGATAATTATATGCAGGTAAGGATTTTCTGAGAGGCTTTACTGACTAGAATACTTCTTTAGTGAATACTGCCTTGGTGAAATCTGGGGAATATAAATTCAGCAACTCTTAGTGGTTAAGCAAAACTCCAAAAGGGAAGGTGTGGGTATTATTTTTGCTCTTTAAGACTTGGACATTTTTACTTAATTTAGCAAATCATAGTTAGCATCCTTTTTGTTTTATGAAAAATCTCTCAGTTTTCCTTAGTTTGAGTGCTCCACCACACAGACAGACAGAATGTTTTATTGTCTTATTTTTAAGTGGTAGGTGTTTCGTGTTCTCCTTATCTGACCTGTGATATGATCTGGACAAAATCAGAGGGTTCTGAGATATCTGGGGTGCCCATAATAATCAGTTGCACATCTGTGCAACAATCATAATCCTTTTATCTGGAATATGATACCTCTGCAGGTCCATTTTATGGAGAAATTTATCTGGCTAAAATGATAGTCATTCAAAATGCCAATCTGTTTTGCATTAACATCTTCTTGGATTCTCTGAAGTTATCAGCGGTTTTGTCCAGGAAAAAAAGGCAGAATCAAACTGGAGAGCCACCTTCTGTCCTTGACTTTTGTTGTTGAGCATCTTTTTATATTAATGATGTTGATGTCAACTGGGGCCATTGTTTGCTGCAGAGAATCCAAAGCTTTGAAAAATAACAAGTACCCTACTCAACTTAAATCTCATTATGCTTTCCTACTGTAGCAGGTAAGGAGGTGATCAATATGCATTGGAGAGTATGTGCCACAGTACAATAGTACTTTCTGAAAGGTCAATGTGTTATATTTTCACCATGTTTTCAATTTCTTCACAAATCAACATAACTGATAGTCAGACCTGATCATCAAAAAAATCCTAGTGCAGAGAAAAAAATTGATTGATCTCATAGAGGGAGTGAGAATTTTCCTGAAAATAAGGAAAGTAATCAGAAAATACCTTTTTTTTTTTTTTCTTTTCTGTGTACGCATTAGGTAATTATTACCTTACTAAAAGACTTTTTCAGCTAGAAAGTACTTAGAAGTCACATTTCACATAAGAAATGGCAGTTGCTCCAGCATAGCTTGGAATGCCCTTTGGGTATTTTCTAGTTCAGGCATAGTGCCTTAAGCTTACGGTCAAACTTATTTTTCAAAAGGATTGATGGCTGGGGACTGTTGGGAAATTGCTTTCTTCTTCTTTATCAGTATAAGGTACCGAATCACCTGCTGCTTAGAATAATTTCCCATAAAGTACCTTTGGAAATCTAGATGAATAATGGGCAGGGAAGAAAAGCGAGGATTTTACATTGTGCATATGTCAAGGCTTTTTCTGTCTTAATAAAATCATAAATATATTGGGTCATTTCCATAGCATGTGAACTTGAAACCTGACTGCTAGGTTTATTTGTACATCTCAGTCTAAGACTTTGTACTCTTCGGGATCTTTATTTTATCGTATGTGTCACAGCGTGCCATTAATAAAAACCATTTGGATTACAAAGAAAAGATTTTCTGAAACTTTAGGCATTGCTGCTGTTGGTATAGCACTGTGTTCTGAGAAGGCAGCCACAGAGCAGTAGGAAAATGGCATTTTGTAGCTTTTCAGTCTTAGCTATAAAGCTCCTCACTTGCACCTGGGGAGCCTGAACACTGTGCTACAAATCTAATTAGGTTTTTGGTTCTTCATATTTTTAAGTAACGTAATGCCTTCTGGGAGATCCAGGTATTATTTAAATTTTGGCCCAGTTTCCACAAAGTCCTTTGGAGGGAACTTTCTACCTGCTTTTGTGGGATTCTCTTGGCACAGGTGCCAGCATCAGCAGGTACCCCGAGGCTTCCCTGCTCTCACTGCTACCTCTGCCTGAGCTCTCGTGGAGCAGGGCAAGCCTGCCTGCAGTTCATGTGTCTGCCTTTCAGAAAATGGGAAAACGTTGTGTACTCTTTTGTTTTTAGATACTTTGGTAGGGAAAGCAAAAAGCAAAACTGAATGTAGACTTCTTAGGTACCTTTGTTATAGGAGCATTGTTGATCAGTGTAATAGTGAGTGGTGTGTACCAAAATAATCTTCTAATGATGTGCCTTTAACTCAGAAATCAGGCAGTTTATTATTATTTGGCTAATAAGGCAAATACGTTCCTGTGCTAAACTGGTGGGTAGGAGTGTATTTAGACTGAATGGTAAGGGTACTTTGATAACGTGAGACTTGTGAGGTTAGTCTGTTCTGACACCAATGATTTTGATGGATATTTCTGTAGCTACTGAGGTATGATTTATGTGGAAGTAATGTAAAGGACATTCTACTTTTTGCCAGTAGAGTTGCAAGTACACTGTAGGGAAAGCAAAGACATTTAAAGTATATGAAAATAAGTATAAAGAAATTGTTTAGGAACGTCCTCCAACATACTATCTGTTAGCTCAGTTTGCCAAGCCAAAGAATTCCTGGACATGAAGATAATAAATAATAAATACTAGCAAATATTTCATTTTATTATAAGGGGAAAATTTTATCTATGTTTATATTTGCTGAGAAAATAAAAACCACATTATTTGGTAAACATGTTAATGACACTGGTCAGAGACAGACTTGGCAAATGTCATCTGTGCCTCGGTTAAAAAAAAAATTGTCCATCAGCAGTTGATAAATAACTGAATTGTAGAAGGTAATGTTCATTCCAACTGGTAAATTACAAGCTTTGGTAGACCTGCAGTACAGCATTACAGAAAAAACATATACACTGAGAAAGGCATAAATGCATAGTTCATATGTTTCCAAGGCAACAAATAATTGTTATTGCTACATTTGGATGTTACTGCTACATTTGGACTTAGAGCTGGTTAAAAAAGCAGGAATTGTAAACACAAGGTGAATTGGTCAGCATTTCTGCGAAGTTTGGTTGTTCAAGAGGCCAACAAATCTACAAAGGGGAAGATGAAACAAAAGATAATTTCTTTAGTGTTTTTATATACACATTTTCCACTTCTATATGAGGTATGGGAAGTGTTACAAAAGGCAAAAGTTGTTGCTGTCATTGATTTCTTGATCAACAGCTGCCAGCATGTGACAGCTAAGAAAGAGTAAAATTTGAAGCATATATCTTGCCCACAGGTTTATTGCCAGCAGTGAGGCAGACTTCTTAATACAAGATTCAAATTACAAATATCTAGATACTGTGGCAAATAATAGAAATTTCAACTGTTGAATCAGGTAGATTCCAAATACCATCTTTTTTTTAAAATTTCCTTTTCACTGAACTCACCTCACCAATAGTTACAAAAAAACCCCCAAAAAATCCACTGAAAAAACTGAATTCCTCTGATAAGACTTCAAACTATATATTCTGCCACATTTGTGGGACTGTTGGGATGTTTAGAAGAAAGAATTTATGATCTTCTGTTGCAGAGGGTTTGAGAAAGGAGAAGTGCTATACTGTGCTTGTCTCTTGAAGAGTAATTTTAACTAGAATCTGATTCCTAGTTTTTTCTGTTTGGGTGAAGTCCTGACAAGTTGGAGAGGTATGGAGAAGAGGCATAAATTCCAGGATTTTTTTTTCTTTTTTTTTTCTTTTTTGGTCTCAGAGCAACAGGTTGAACAGGTTGTGAGTGTGGAGGAGTGTGGAAGGATATGCTGTCTGAACAGACTGCCCCGTTCGTGGAAAGCCATGCTGGTTCCCTCGGGCATTTGCAGTAAGCAGAAGTACTTCTGAAATAAAGGCAGGGCATCGCTAAACCAGTCAATAAGCCTTGCTAACCTCTGCCTCCAGTGTGTTTGACTGAGAAGTGGTTGGAGCCCCTAATTCAGAGATGCCCTTCTTAGGTGAGTTGTGACGTCGCCATGAGTAATAGCTCTGCTTGCAGTGGCACAGGTGCCCAGCCAGGGAGCTGCTGGGTCTGTCTGACCTTTGCTCTGCTGCACAGGGGTCACAGGCTCTCTGAGGAGCTTGTAGAAGTTTTAAGAGGAAGAACATGGAGTAGAGTAAAAGCAAGAATAGGAAACTGCAGGGAGCAAGTGTGGACCTTCTAAATTACAAAATGATTGCAAGCCTTTCCTTTTCTCCACATAAACTTGCTCACAAGCACATGTATGCCATGTGGGAATGGAAGCTAACTCCATCACTTCAAACTTATTACCTGTAAGTTTTTTACACAAAGATACTTTCTTTGTTCTATACTTTGTCAAGATAAATCTGAGACTGTAGTACAAGGCCCCCCAAAATCGGCCCTTGCTATAAGAATTAGACTGTAAGTATCCAGGCTTGCCAAAGTTGATAACTGAATATCGAAGATAAAACATATTTAGAGCCACAGAAGTTTATCTTGAAAAAATCTGTTGTCATCTTGGACTATGTATGTCTTCCCTTGCATCCTCTGTGGATCTTGAAAGAAGATGTAAAAATGCAGCCACAGCACTGCGGGGGGAATAGTAGAAGGCTGTAAGCTTGGAAAACCCAGAAATAATTGTAGATACACTGTACAAGCAATGCTGCAGATGGAATTAAGGTGGTAAGAGTTCTCCAGAAAAGTGCATTTTTTGATGCTTTTAGAAACCTTGTGGAAAATGCACAAGAAACAGTGTAAGAGGTTTGGGTTTTTGGGAGCTGTAATTTGCAATTCAAAGTATTTGAAGTGAAGACTTCTTGGCCAAATAGTGGAAAATAAATGAAATGAGCACAGTAAAAACAATCAATAAATTCAGCAACTGCAGAGAGAGGCACACATAATTAGTGCATATCCAGCATGGAAACTTGACTCAGCATGGACAGCTGAAGCTGACACAAGAGATTTTGGGGAGCACTCTGGTGTCAGGCATCCTGTTAATTCCTTTAGATTAATTTTTTCACCTTCTGCACCTTCATTGACCATATCATTTGCTCCATCTGGCAAAGTCTGCACTGCTGATTGTAGAGACTCTGAGCATGCTTTTGTTTTGATTTTTCCTTTGTGCTTCATGGTTTAATGGCTTACTGCCAAATGCTAAACCTAGAGGCAGAAAAATACGGATATTAACATGGCATAGACTGTGAAAATGAAAATCCATGACTGCTGTGTGGAATCCACATTAACATACTCAGAAGAATATTATAAATATTCTATGATTTTGTGAAATGATTGCTTTTTTCCATTCAACGTTCTGTGTGTTCTTTGTTCTCATCGACATCAATCGAAATTATGCCTGTGGATCTGGGGACGACTATTCCAGAACTTTACTTGCTGAATTATGGAACTGATTATCTTGTTGAAAACTTTTTGTTTTAAAGTTAGCACTCATCACCCATATTGAATTGTAGACCAAGAAATATGTGTCCATGAATGAAATTTTAGTGGTAAAAGAGTTTTATAGAAGAGTCATTTCTCAATCCCAATGTTAGCTACCCTTCAGATGGCTTCTGGTCCTCCAATAACCAAGGAAACCTTAATGTGGCCACAAGCTGCACAGCGTTTGATTCGGAAAGGCAAGAGGAGGATAAATTTTGTGTGAGTGTCTCAAAGGCAAGAAGCAATGACATGGCTGACGCTGTGTGGTGTTCTGGGGACTTGGCTGGTTGGGGTGAGCTGCTGTGCTTCGTGTAACCCTGCAAACCTGGCCTCAGCAGCTCCCTCTTGATATTCACAGTTGCTTTTGTGACTGGTTGCTTATATTGCCACCCATATACCAGGAAGGTACCTGCTTTGTGATTGTCACAAGAGAGCTCTGGTTTGGAAGCCACAAGTCAGCCATCTTTGCTGTGTGCTCTGTTAAAGCACTTGTTGAAATAGCAGTGAGTAATAGGATTGAAGCATTGCAATAGGAATCCTTATTTCCAGTATTGCAAAATCCAAAAGGACACAGTTATTATAATCTCATAGCTTAGCTTGTTTTTGTATCTCATTTCTTGTTATTGTGCAGTATAAAATGGAAAAAAGTTTGTTTTTAAAGATATTGTCACATTTCACAATCAGATTATTTCAATGTGAAAAGGAGATAAAAATTTATTTTATTATTGCATAATTTGCCACAGCATTTGGTAGAAATTGCTAAATCTGTCAGGGACTGTTGTCCACCTACAGCTTAGCTAAATCATGGGTATTTCTTGCTCAACGCAGCACAAAATATGATCAAGGAAACACCTGACCTAAAACTAAGGCTTTACTTTTTTGCTTCAGGACTATGTGTCACTATTCTTGAAGGCAGAGAATAGGCCAGACAGCTTTAGATTGTTTTTAGCTTCTCATTTGTAGAATAGTCTTGCTCTGACTTTAGTCCTTGTGAGCATCTTAGTAAATCCATTGCTTTCACTGGGCTTTCTCATCTGAATAGCAATTATTTCTGTGAATAAGCATTTGTGGTAGTGAGCTCTTAATCAGTTGTGCAATTGCAGAGTGTTAATGATGCACAGCATGTTCTGCAGGCACACTGACATTTGCCCTCAGCATCACTGTGAAGCTCCTCCATTGCAGGTGGGAGAAACAATGGCCTGCCTTCCATGACTTCATTACCCATTTTATATTTCAGAGATTTCTAAAGTGATGCATAAGTATAACAAAACATTTGTCGAAGCCTTCCCTATATTGAAAGGATTGCTTTGAGATATTAATCAATGAAAAAAGAAAAACTGGCCTTTGGGTTTCTCCAGCATCATGTAGGAGTCATGTCACTGCATACTTTTTGTTTTCTATCAATTATCTGATTGCCTTGGCGGGATGGAAGTTTGAATGAGTGTAAACTGTGGACAATAACAATTCCAGATGCAAATTGAAAGTTTCTGGTTTGCACTCATGTCTGGCCTGCTGTCTGCTCAGCTTCTTCTTTCAATGTTGTTCTCTGTGGAGCTGTGTTGCTCACAGTTCATTGGTAAATATATGGGATGATCGATGGTCTTACTTGTGGCTTTTGTAATTATATGACAACTCATTTAGGAGTAGGGATCATTCAGATCTCTCAAGCAGATGTATTTGACCTATGAGAATTCTACCAGTCAGTGATAAGTTAAAGGCATTAGGAGGATATTTAATTAAAGAATCTAGTAACTCCAAATTTTCGGATTATAATTAAGAACATCCAATATGTGATTGTTCACAGTATGAAATTTTATTGCTCCAGTTGTGATAAGTGCAGGGAAATCTGGCCTATTAATAAAAGAAGATTACATTTTTGTCTGCTCTGGAAGGCAGGAGTGCTTGTTTCCTGCGTTCTAACTCCAGGGCTGGCTGTGTTCTTACAGTGTCAGTCTGACATGGCTCTTCTTTACTCACAAAAGAAATTGTTAGAATTTAATAATCTTGCTTTGGTTTTACCCCCTCTGTATTTGTAATAGCACTGATTTTTACTTTTTTTATTGGAGTCCAATTCTCTGAAGGTGGTGAGAGAAAAGGTGAGCAAAAAGGCAGCTATGTGGATGTCCTCAACTCCTTGCACAAGATGCCCCTCTGCATTGTAGCAAATGCCAAAACTTGGTTATACTGCACTGTGAGGTACTGAGAGGGAGATAAGAATGTCTTCAAAAGCAATGCTATAAAGATGTGAATTGCTTTTCTCTCCTTTGATTGTATTTTTAAAATAATTCTACTCATCTATGTGATGTACTAGACAATGAAGACCCAGTAAAGTCATGATTTTTAACACTGTAAATTTACAGGCTACTATGTCTTTCTAATGACTGCTGACTGATTGTGCAACTAATCTTATTTTATTGGTTTCTTTTTTTAATTACCTATTGAGAGCCACTTGGATGGAGTTCATAGAGCTTCAGACCCACAAACCACAAATTAAAAACTACATTCAGTTAATTAACTGAGCCAGAACTACCATAAAGTATCTACGTGGAGCTGGGTTCTTAATACTTTCTCAGGAGAGATAGAAAAAAGCAAAATTTGATAGAAAAAGTGCAAAATTTGTAACGTAATAGTAAATCTTATAAAATTTTCTCTGGAATAATGTAAGAGCACCTGTATCCAGCACCTGTATCCAGTCTACCTCAATCTGTGTAGTTATCTTAGCAGACTAATCAATATTCTCATGTTCTCACAGAGATATCCTTTATTAGTTTACAAGGTGAGAAGGCACACATCTCAAATATTTTATTGTAGAGGTTTGAGGCTAAAGAACATTTTGTTTGTTGACCATCTAAGAAGTCAAAATCTAGCATAAAGATTTCAACAGGACTGGCACAATAGGCAGTGGGAGGACAAAGCCCAGCTCCCTGTGCTTGTTACCCTTTCTCCCAGTCATCCAAGCTGAGCCCTTGGATTCCAGCAATAGGCTTGTGGTTACTGATATGGCAAAACTGAGTTTTGCCTTTATTGGGAGGAGGCCTTGGTATGTCCCTGACCCTACTGTGGGAACCAGTGTCATGATGGGATGGCACCGAATCTGCAACTGGTATATAGCTCAGGTTATTTGAACACCTCTTAAAATAATGGATGTCTTTATGACTTTTTTCCTTTTCCTTGTTTCTACAAAATCCATGCTGAGCTTTAAGGTAGGGAAGAAAAGGTGGCCTTGACCATACCTAGGAGTCAGAACACCCCTGGAGATGTTCTTAGTCGTATGTGCAGCAAACATGTATGACCTGGGTGGACAGGAGACATTTCTCCTTCTTTAGCCAAAGCTGTGGTAGTGCAGTTGTGTGGCTCTCTCTTGTCCTTCATTCTCTACCCAAAGCAATGGGTGTAGAGGATATGGGTACTTATTGTACACACTATTAATACAGGTCCATGGGAAACAGACTTATATATGGTCTGTTAATTTTATATGCAAGACAATCTCACCCATCAAAACAGGATTTGGGGATTTTTTGGGGGTTTTTTGGGCGGGGGTTCTTTTGTTGTTGTTTTTTTTTTTTTTAATGTGCTGAGAGCAGTAATGGCATTCTGCATGTGCAGTGTACCAGACTGTGGTTTTGAGAAATTCTGATGTCTAGATTTTTGTCTGGTTCCAAAATCTGGCAGCAATAGGTTCTATTATACCAGCTAAAGCTAGAGTCCACAAAAGGGTGATGGGGCAGGACCATGTGACCAGGAGGAGGAGAGAGAGAAGGGTGGCTCTGGTGACAGTGACCTGAAAATTCTGTTCTGTGGTCTTGTCAGGTCAGGCTCTGGGCCATGGCAGTGTCTGCTTCCTCAGTCTCTGCCTGTCACCTAGCTCTGGGAACAGCATAACAAAGACTCTGCATTAAATAATGTACTGGCTCTGTGCACTCACTGAAGACAAGTTGTCTCTCATAAATAATTTAAGTGTGTATTCACAAATAAAGCATACTTAGGTAAGTTTTCGTTGGCTTTTTCTGCCTTTCAAGAGCCACTCTTTATGAAGTTTTATTGGCAGAGAGCTTATTTTGGAAGAAAAAGGAGAAGAAGGAAAAGGTGAGAGGAGGATGAGGGGCGTGGGGTTGTTGAATTCTAAGGAAGAAGGGTGAGGGAGGACCTCGCAGCTGTCTGCAGATAAAAATGAAAGTTGGTAGGACAAGTAGAAATGGATACAAGTCACAATGGAAGAAATCTAGTTAGATTTTAGGGAAAAAATCACAAGATCGATCATGGCTTGAGTGAGGGACTGGACCACAAGACCCTCAGAGGTAATTAAGGGTTTTTTGATATGGTATATCATGTACCATTGACCCCTTATATGTCTACAAAAAATCACACTGGCTCCTATTTGTTTGCCTAAAAGACATAATTATTTTTAGTCACCTATCCTTTCTGCTGGTTTTGGTGATTGGTATCTGTCTTCTTAAAATAAAGGAAAAAAAATAAAGTTTGATTCATCATGCTATACCAATCTCCTAATTGTGCCTGCACACACTATAAACAAATCATGATTAGGCACAGATAAATTCTTCCGTCTACAAGTCCACCAGCTTCAATGTTACGTAATATTCATCTGCCAGGATTATTAGATTGCACACATGTGGCTCAGTGAGTTATGGTTGTTGATGGAGTTTGTCTGACAAATGTCCTGGCCACTATCCACATTCCTCCTGTTCTGAAAAACAGAGGACATGAGTCTGCAAGTCTACTAGGCCAAATCCTTTCGTAACCTTTACATTTATTTTCATCTCTTTATTTTGGAAAGTTATCAGCAAACTGAATTTTGTGTTTTTGCTGACAGACTAAAATCCAAACATAAAATATTCCATACTTCCTTTTTATTTTTTTTTTTTTTTTTCAAAATTACTTGGAAGAAATGTGACAAAAAATTTTGGAGGCAATAAGAAAAATTGAATTTGAGAGTTAAAATGGGTAAATGACTATTCTTAATACCAACCTGAAAACTCAGCTGCGTTAAATATTTGGCTCAAATGTGATCTTAATTTAAAAAGGAAGAACAGAAAACATGGAAAGAGAAAAACAAATTTTTGGCAGGAACATGACTAGACAGTCACTGGGGTAGAAAAGAAAAGGGAGTTCACTGTCTCCAAAGTATGTCAAGATCTCACAAATGTCACTGATTTCTTCACTGTGAAGCTGACTCTGCACAGAGGTTAGGACTGCTCTGGAAGATTCCCCATAGAATAATTAATAAACTGTTTGAAGAAATCGGGGGGGGGCACAAAAAGGGTAGAAAAGGTTCAGATTCATTTGCTTTTTGTGACAGTTGCTTTGTTGGGAATAAAGTCCTTATTTGGAGCCTGCACAGACATTTTTCCTGCTCTGCAGAGAGGCAGAAGGGTTTTGATACCTCACAAACGCTGTTTGCTTTTGCTGATCACAAGCTCCCTGTGTTGTCTGAGTGTGGAGGAAGGTCTTACACTGTCTGTGATCAACAGTAAATGCTGAAAACAGGGAGAAGGCCTCCTGCAGTAAAATTTGTGGCATTGAATCAGGCCAGTGTTCAGCTTCTCTGGATTTTGACCCTTTTGGTGTTTAGTACCAGCTGCTTCAGATGTGAAACCCATTATGATGCACCTTACAGACTTGTTTTCTCTGATTTTAAAATTTGATGAGGTTGGTTTGTTTGGATTTTTTTTTCCCTAAATCACATCTTATTCATTACTTTTTAAGTCTTTAGTGCCTATTTTAATATCTTGTTTTAATGCCTGAAATACATACTCTCTGCTTGAAAAAGACATGGAGAAGGAAAAAATAAAACCTAAAGATATAAATTTTTTTCTCTTGGAAATAAAAGTGGAAGCATACTTTGCTGGTTAGTAGCTGTTCTGCAATAATAATTTTTACAGTACATACCTGCCTGTTTCTACCAAAAGAAATATGGTTTAGGATACAACATAAGATCCTAAAAATAAGTTAATACACAAATGAAAATGTGAAAACTAGTGCTTAAGGATCCCACTGTGACATGTTGTTCTAAACTCTGTGGGATTTTGGGGGGTTTGTTTTTAAGCTCTCATCTGTGAAGTGCTTTGTTGTAAGATTCCTGTATTGATCTCTTCTTTCTTTTACTAAAATGTATTCTGTTATTCACTTCGCTGCTGCATATAGGTTAGGCTTCATCACTGAGTCTTTGTGAGACTTGGAGTTTTTACATCAGGAAGTTACTGGAAAAACTGTAAAAATGAGATATAGTCATAACTGTCCCTTATAGTTTAGTTTACCTTATTATATCTGTCTTTATGTCCTTCATCTAAATTCCATATTTATATATTTTGCATTCTGATCTGAGAGATGCAGAGAAATCTGTCTCTTCCAATAAGGTTTTACAATTACCTGTAGTCCTAATTAAAATAATTTTTCATGTTGGCACCCTTTTTAGGCTGTACTAAAACTATCCTGGAGGCTAAATTATTATTTATTTTGATGTTAAAGAAAGCTTTCCTATCTTTGCCCTTTATTTCCTGCCTCTTAGCCATCATCACACTTTCTGGAAGGCAGCTTCTCTGAGCAACAAATGTGTTAACAGGAACTGAAAGGATTTGTACAAGGGTGTAAGAACAAAGTACTTAAAGAATTGCTTTTTGGTAGGAAAGAAAAAGAGGTAGCTTTTTATAACCACAGTCAGACAGCTCTGACAGGGCATATGTCATTTTGAAATAGAGTTAAAGCTGAAACTGCTATAGGCATAAAACAAACAAGGCATTTGGGGGTCTAACATTATTTCAGCCCAGCCTATGCTCTTTCATGTCTAATTGCTTAATTACAGTTTACTGTACATTTTAATGGCATAGACTCGGAATCACTCAAGCTCAAGCAATGTATGATGCTGTGGTGCTCACTGCATTTTTCCAATCTAAGTGGAATTCATTAATGTGCCTAGTCAAGCAAATGAAATGATCTTTTGTGCCATTTACTCTTGTTCCTTCCTGGTTTTCTCAACTCACTACCATCTTTGTGGGGGTTAACAGCTTTGCAAGGGAAGGGATAATAAGTGAGTAATAATTTACTTTTTTTTGTGGTATTGAAAACAGCAGTGATATTGATTCACAATACAGATTAATTCAGCATTTAGCAGAAAACAACAGATTTCCATTTTTCAAATTCAGATCCCTGATTTGTTGACTGTTGATTTATCTTGGTCACTGAAGCATGTTATAGTCTTAACACACTGTTGAACTTCCAGATAGTCCTTCAGGGCAGCGTTAAAACCTTGTTGCTGTTCAACAAATTATTTCACCATTAATTAAACAGTAAATCAGTAAGTCAGTTCCTACTACCTTTCACTTTATTTCCTTTTCCTTTTTTTCTTTTTCCTTTTTGTTTTTCCCTCCTTCCTCCCTTTCCTCTTTCCCCTCTTTATTTTTCATGAAACAGAACACAAAAACTACACAGTTGTTTTGAAATGTGCATGCTTTTGTTCGTAGTGAACCATGATTTCAAAATAGATTATTTATTATTACAACCAAGCAGCTACATGAGTGGTAGGGAAATATTTTTGTACCCTGCTAATGAGCTCACCAGTTTTTGGTATACTGTGATAAATCATGATGGCTGCATGGCATGTTACAAATGAGAGTTGCTATCAGATTTCTCTTTTTCTGGGTTCTAGTGGTTTTCTAAGTGCCCTGTTTGAGGTCCTCAGAGACAGAGTCCAAATTAAAGCTTGGCTGTAGTCAGCGTGACAAATATTTTATTGACATTCATTAAAAGTGTCAGCAGCTGTTTTGGATGATACACTTCAGAGAGAAGCAGTAGCTGATTCTTGCTTCCTCACTGGTCTCCATCAGGTGTACCCTAATCAAGGGAGGAAGGGAGTATACAGAACAGAAACCTCATTGAAATCAGGCATGGGAGGTAAAGTGTTTGAAACAAACCAGTAGTAAAACTATCTTTGATTTCTATGGGACCCATTTGGAACCTGCAACAAATGCAAAATTCCTTTCTTGAGTTTTCTTCAGAGGTGACGGATGGTTTGTTTCAGTGCAGCCACTTCCAGAGATGATCTTGTTTCTTGCTCTTCCCTGGGAACTGCCTAAGGCTTGTATGCAACATTAGATTGTGCTGCCTGCATTGGCTACTTATTCCTCCAAAACAGAAGCTGGAGGACTGAGATTCAGCTCAAGTCGCAGAGAAAAGCAGAGGGTCAGAGCCTGAAGAACAGAGCCTGCAGTGGGGCAAGGCTGGCGCCTGGACCTGGGTTGGGTCATAGGAGCAATGTGTCACCTCAATGTTTCTAGTAATGGGTAATGCTGAGATTAGTTCTTGCTCACATCAGTATTTGCACTTGAGTACAACTTTTCTGTGCTCCACAGACTCTTACCTGTTGCTCTCAGGCCGTGTGAAACAGAATATGGGTTCACACAGTGTTTATCCCCTCATCTTCTCCCAAGGGGTGGGGAGGGAAAGTGCCCATGGGACTGCAGTGCGCTGCCTTGTTTTCACAGGGATGTTTTGCCATGAAGATTTCATGGTGATAGCATCTTGCCTCGCTATATGATGTATTAATAATTTCTAGGTTTTTACTCTTCGTATATCTGCAACTTGGTGTAGTTCTGTGCTTCTTACAAAGTGCTAAAAACCTCTGTTCCCAGCACCTTTAGCCAAAACAAAGCTCCCTGAGTACACATTCCAGGACATATTCGTTGTCCTAGGGCCTGAAAATATGTAAACAGCTGTGAGATGATGGGAGCGGGCCTGGGGTGGTTAACATCATCACCTAAGGGTGTGATTGGAGAATTAGGGGCCAATATGTTAATGGGATAGAACTTATAAAAGGTGAAGGGCTTGTGACCTGCCGTGCATTTTGGGTGTCATCCCCAAGGGGGGCATTTGCTTGTCCGAATGTACCTTGAAGGCCTTGAATAAATTTGTCTGGTTTTTATACTCCTAATTTGTCTTGGCCTCTGTTTCAGGTAGCCTGCTTTTAGGCATCACACAGGTTGTGAGGAAAAGGGGAAAAGCAACAGAAAAGTGGCCTGTGCCTGGAGCAGTTAGCCAGAGGTTGGTGGTCATTGTCACAGTCATTCATGCTGCTTTGGACCAGACTCTCAGAACGTTTCTCACCTGGAGACCACATCTGCTCTTACAGCGGAGATGCTTTATCTTTGCTGTGCCAGTGTGTGACCTGCAGTCTTGTAATACTGAGCCCCGTTCTTCCCTGTTTATTTTATTTCCTTAGGAGCAGGACATGGGTTATGAAAAGGAGATACAGAAAACAGAGGCTTAAGTTGGTGCCACAGGTGCAAATGACAATCTTTGCCTGTTGCCAAACTTAAATTGTTGGTAGAAATCAGTTGCTGGTAGAAAGACCAATTTGTAAGAAGATATTTTCTGCCTTACCTAGACAACTGTTTACTTTTTCAGCTTCATCACCACAAGAATCATTTTCCAGTGCTGTCCCTATTTTTCTCCCAGGCCAGTTGTTAAGTGCCAAAATGAACAATTTTTTCACTTTGAAAAGTATACAGACTTTCAGAACTGGAGAGGAAAGTGAGTGTCCCTGATCCCTGGCATCTCCTTGCATCCCCCCCCCCCGTCACTGTCACCCCCCCAGGGGAGCTCAGGCTTGTGCTTTCCTTTGCTTGTGATGTGCTCCCAGCTGCAGCCTAGACCTGTGCCTCCCCACCCCTCTCCATTTCTTGTAAGGGAAAGCTCTTACATAACATGATAAGTCAGGACTTTTCCTTTCTATTTAAACTTTCAGGCACTCACACGAGTCAAAATGAAGTAGGATAATCATTCTCAGTTTCCATTTTTAGGTATAGTGGTCATGTACCTTGTAGATCAGTGGAACAGAGTAGGATTTCCAGCATGCATTACAAATAAAATTTGAAAGCGTAAGTTCCATTAGTGCAATTGGTGTGACTGGCTTTTTCCACAGTGAAAATACATCTATTGCATTCATCTCAGATCCACTTAATTGCTGCTTGTGATTGAATTTTTCTCACTGATCAAACTCTAGTTCTGCCTACCACAGTGCAATGCTGGCTGTTACCAGACATCAGCAAGGGCAGGATTCCTTCGAAATGAAGGTTCACTTCCAGGAAATCCATGCCTGTGCTTAGATATATTGAACCAATTTTACTGGCAGCTGTAGAAGGCTCTGGTTTTAAATCCTAGTATGAAATTCTCCGCTGTTAAAATCATTTAGTAAATGAATGTGAAGTCTCTTAATATGTTCTCTGTGGAGTTTTGAATTTACATGTGCTCAGTTTCTTTCAATCTTGAGAGACGTCTCTTAGCAGCTAAGAAAAAGTAATGATGTTGCAAGTTTCTATTTCTTAATGCCACTGTGGCCAAAGTGTCCCTTGGCTTCATCTGTGTCTCATGAGTCAGGATTGTTCTGTGTAGGTGCTTTGAAGATGCTGGTCTGGTTTACCTTCTGCCCTAAGGGACTGGTCCTTACCTTCTTCACTATGGAAAGTGAAAATCCTGTTTTCGGTGTGACTGACAAATGCAATCATATCTTGCTAGTCACACTCATATAGTCTTTCAGGGGCTTTGGCAGGGAGGATTGATTTAGCATAGTGTCTGTGGAAGTTTTTTTTTTTTGCAACAGTATAGATTTTTGCAGGATTCCAGGTGTTCCTGTAGCTTAAAATTAGGAATGAATTCCTACTCGTCCTTATTCTCATACTATTCATTCTACAGGAGGATTATGCTCTCTTCCAAGGGTGGGCACACATTAAAAGAAAATACTTGATGTTGATTAGACCTTCTGCAATGGAAACCAAAATAATCATCACAGCTCTGCTGCCAAAGCCCAGCTAACTTTCCGAGGCATTGCAGTGGTAGTGTACTGGAATCGCTTTCTTAGGGAAAGCTTGCTTTGGCCGAAGAGAGTGTGTGTGACAGCAAGTAATATTGCAGCTTGTGTCATTTAATTCTCCTGTATGACTTTGTTTTGTATTTCACTATGGCTTTATTGACTTATCTGGATAGCAATTATGTCATGTGCTGGAATGGTATTGTGTACATAAGAATCACTCTCCAATACAATTCAAAGGCCATGGACTTGTTCCGAAGATCTGAGCACGTTACTGAACGCATTAACGCAATCAAATTGCAAAATGCATTAGCGAATCTATAGTTTCTTTTAACTTTAAGCCCTCTAGGACTGTGGAAATCTGTAACAGTGAAATAGTTGTGACACCATTCCCATCCACGTTAGCAAAGTCTCAGTAATAGCATAACCCAAAAGAAGCAGTGCTTACACTAATCTACCGTAACTGTTAAAAAGAGAAAGGGAAAACTAAAAATAATTGAGAGGCCAGAGAGAGAAAATACATTAGCCAGAGCAGAATAAATGTTCAACTATTATCAGTCTGCCAGGATGGGAAAAGCTCTAAACCTAAATCCACATAATTCTCTCAGATCTCATCTACAAATTCACATTAGTCATGAATACCAAATACACTGATTTAAAAAGTATTTATGTAAGCTAAGTAGGCTAAAACAGAAAAAAAATACTCAAAAGATCATCTACTTGTATATGTTATGACATAGTTTCCAGACCAAGCAGCCAAACCAAACCAGGAAAAAGAGTGAAAACTGCAGAAATTGTGTCTTGTGTACAACCTCTTAATTGCTAGCAGGTATTTTTTCACATGATTCTTTAGAGAACAGATGGTGTCCCTGTTATTTGTAAATTGGTTGCAGTATTGCAGAAATTAATATAACTCTGCAAGTTATTACCTTTTAAGTTGTACTCTTTTCTTGCATCAGATTTGTGCATTGTAACATCCACAGCCAGCCATATTCTGATTTTATTTATTTTAACTGGATTTTTTTTTTTTTTGTTTTTTTTTTTTTTTGTTTTTTGTTTTGTTTTGTTTAGTTTTCATTTGGTTTGTTTTATTTTCTTGTCCAAAGTAGGAGATGTCATGCCAAGGCTGGTGATATAAAATGAAAGTGAGCTTCAGTTTAATCTTCATTCTTCTGGATTTTTTTCCAGGAATAGTCAGAAATTCCACTTCATGCTTATACTGAAAATAAAAAGGGAATATTTGTAGAATTTTTTTTTTAAATTATTGCATGGCCAGAATAACAGACTAGATTATGTTATTTTAAATAGGGGTAATGTTCTAATGCATACTGGTACATAAAAGAAACTATAATGGCATTTCCTGGAAATCCAGAAAGTATTTTTGCCCATATAGCTTTTCTTTTTTTTTTCTTTTTTTCCCCCCATATATACACCTTTTTTCTCCTCAACTTCCTCACTGAATAAATAGAAGAAAAATATGACATTATAATAGATTTCAATCTGAAATACGTAATTTTTTTAAAAAATCAAGGCTTCCCAATATCACTAAAAACAAGGTAACAAAAAAAGAACGTGTCTAGAAAAGGAAGTGTTTTTAAAAGCAATCACACTGGGTTGGTTTAAGAGCTTTGGTGGTGGCCAGTGGAATATCATTTCCAGTGTGGTAAGGGGACTTGGAGACCAAAAACCATTGGCAGATGCATGAACCAGCTGAAAGGGACTAGAAATAATGTGTATCATTAGAAGCCATCACACTCTCCCTTTGGAAATAATACTGGTACGCTTGAAAAGATCGACAAGGATGATGTTTTTTGCAGTGAGAATCTTGATGTGCTTGCCTGATTAGTGAGAGAGCAAAAGGGTGACATTCCATGTTCCATAGAAATCCTGGTGAAAATATTTATTTTAGAAGAGAGACACAGAATTTAGCAGAAAGACATAAAGGGTCCTAATGACTGAAGGCTTCAATCTAATATATTAAGACTTGAAATGAGACATGATTTTAAAATGGTTAGAATAGAAGAGAAAAAGAGAAAAGCTTGCACAGGTATTTGGCAGCATCTCCTTCATGCAGAATACCTAGAGTTGTTTGTGTCTATCTATGATGTAGCTAACTGGAGGTTATGGGCTTGATCCAGAGATGGAGATGTGTGTCTGCACAGCGAGCTAACCCTGGTCCTCTGCCAGTTTCTCCCAGCATCCAGAACATCCATTCCTGGACCTGCCCATCTTTTGTAGTTTGAAATCTTAATGGAGAATTTAGGGTAAGGGAAGGTCAAGGGCTGAAGTTAAAATTCTTTTTGTTTCAAGGACAGCATGAAGGCAAACCATGCTGAAACTTGGTGACAGACACAAACTACCCCCTGAGAAGTGGTCCAGAACAGCTTTTTAACTGCAGCTGAGGGTGGCTGAGGCTGCCCTGCCACCAGTCTGGCTCTCCCAGATGGCTGAATGGGGCAGCAGCTCCCAGCTCACAGAGCACCTGAGCAGGTGTTTGCTTGTGCAACCCCCTCCTTTCCTTCTTTGTTCTTTTGCCCATCCGCACCAAAGCTGCACTTTTCCCTGAGAAGGTGATTTGTGTCACTTTTTATTCTCCTCAGCATCTTCAAATATTCTAAAAGAATACATATACTAATTGTTAGAGAGTAACAATGAATGAATGAATGAAAGCACTGTTATCATTTTAATTGCATTTTGATCAAGGCAGCATCAAATGCTGTTTTGCTCCTTATTCACTTCAAAAGGGATATTTTGCTGTTGTCTGTGTGCAGGGCACTTGATTGTAAGCATTGCTGTAGAAACCTTCATGAAACGTGGGGGGAGGGATGGCTGGCTCTGGAGAGAGGAAAGACTGGAAATTTGTGCATATGGCTTAAAAGCACACTGTAAATGCAACTCTTAAAGTGAATCTCTGCCTTAATAAGGAACTAGGTTGGGGGGTTTTTCCTTCAGTGGAGTTTTTCCTTGTACCTTTCTAGCACTTACTGCAGGACTCATTCCCTGTCCTGGAATCATGAGAAGTGATGTCAAAAATTACTCTGGTCTATAACTCTTTGAAGTAATGGCAGGTAATTTTGAGTTATTTAGTTGTTTCCCATGTCAATAAAAGGAGTGGTGGGATAACTGCACCTAGATATTTCCAAGTACTGAAAACGCCAAGAGGTTCTGAGAATGAATGAAATGTGACAGTGACCCAAACCAGTTTGATCTTACATTCCACTCAAGTACGGCAACTGCCACTGCAATGGTCCTGGATGGTTGCCATCCTGAACCAAAGTACAGCAACTACTGCTTGAATGTGTAAATCACAAGCAGCATATTCACTGGCTGTCACAGCAACATGCAGCCAAATTGGCCTTCAAATTATTATCTTCATGCATGGGCTGGGAGGATCTCTCTGTAAAGCAGTTTGATGCTGTCCATCCTCTTGCCATGCAGTGAACTGGGAGGGAATGCCATTCTCTGAAGCTGCTAATTCCTCACCAGCCATGAATGCAGAAATGGTTTCGGGTTAAAAAGTATTGTCAAGTTGAAAATTTTTATTCTGGAGTCAGGGTAGAAGCAGTAGGGGAGGAGAGTCTGAAAGAAATCAGTAATTGAATTAATAAAAGTATAATAAGAGGAAAGAAGGATGCATCTTGGTTCTGATTGATTTTCACCACATCCCTTTCAGTCACAGAAAAATGTAATGTTCCGGTTTGTTCTGCAGATATTGTCAGGATCATTAATTTACCCCTTTTAACTTATTACAAAGGTTTCATGCAGTGGGTTTTTAATTAAAAAAATAAAAGGCAAGACTCAGCCTTTTATTTGGACCACTCAGTTTGCATTTCAATCTCTTTCATGAATTTCTTGTTGAGCCCTTAGTTGCATGTCACTTATACCCACTGCATCTACCCTTTGGCATCATTTGAAATGAGAAAGTAGAACTGTCTCATTCTAATTCGGCAGACTTTTCTATCTAAAAATTCCCACACACCTTCTTTTGCAATCCAGTTATACAGGAGCAGAGAAACAATGCTTCCAACAACAGAGGCGGCATTCATGAAAAAATGAAACTAGGCACTGATTGCCGGAGATAGAGCCCACAACAAGCCACTTTAAGTTATATGGTTCTCACTGATTTAACTCCCGAAGGAGGAAAGAACTCACAATTAAACTGCATGAAAATTGGAGGTTCTGTGTCGTATGTGGTCCCAGAGTTATGTAGCAACATTTACCACCCTGCTGAGTTTTCACTTCCAAGCAGTTTAGCTGTATGTGTGTGTCTAGTTTATTGCTTACTTTATTTTTCCTTGCCTGTTTTGCTTTCCCCAACCTTATTCCCCAGGATGTTATTTCTGGTAGCGGGATGCAGGGTTTGGATGAATGACTCCACAGGGGTTCTCCTGCTCTGTATTCTGCAGGGGTTCTCCTTAAAACCCCTTAAAGCCCGCTGGCAGCAAGCAGACACAGCTGACATGTGACCTCACGACAGCTTTCCTCCGGCGCTGCACAACACCCTCTGGAATATTGTTACTAATTCTTATTTGTTAAACCCTGACACTGTGCCAGACAGAAATACCAAGCCAGTTCTGGTTTCAGAGAGCTGTAGTCCAGAGAGACATAGAAACGTAAATGCACGGGGAGACTGAAGAGGCAAAAGAAATTCGTATGTAAGTGTGATGTGTATGTTAAATGTGTAAAAACACTGTCAGAGTCCCCTGACCACAAAATCAAACTTCCAAACAGATTTATAGCAGGTGACTCGCAGTAGGTTTAGCAGCAGTGCATTGGTACCTGAATAAAGATGTTAATAATCCAGAGGAAAGATGCTGGATGAGAAGGAGCTTAACAGCAATAAAACCACACTTTGATGAGCTGGCAAGTGCTCTCCTAATAAGTTCAAATCAACTGAAATACAACAGCACGGTTTTCATCTTGTTTAAATGGCGGTGACCTTCCTGTGTCTGCTGGCGCTACTTTCATTTACATGACACCAAAAGCTGATGTCTTGGGCTTTTAAAAATCTTTAATTTTGAATTTTAATAAGCTGGCATTACCGTATTTCCTTTCAGAAATTACTGTGAACTTTGTTTATAAGTCTGCAATATATATTTATTGCTTTCCAAGCAAAATATTTACAGGTACCTATGTAATGAGCACTATTAATCCTTTATAAAAATAGAAGTGTTTGCCACATTTTCTTTTCAATAATTTATCCTGTCCGTCTACTAGCTCTACATCTGCTCTGTTTATATGCTTCCTACTCCCGTTATCAGGGAGTTTCTCACTGCCTTTCAGAAATGTGCTAAGTAGCTTGACAAATGTTTGTCATATGAAGTTCATTCTTTTTCTCCTTTCTCCAGGTGGGAGATTGTTTATCCAACAGCTTTGTACTTTTACGAGAGTTTTGTAAATTATGTGCACACCATCTATATGCTATAAAATACTGTGTTAGCAAAATCAACGAGTGTCTATAGCACTTAGAAAAAACAAGACAGTGAGGTTTTTAGCCCCCACAGAAGATTGTTCTGGTCTGCAAATTTTCTTCTGCACAGCTGAGCTTTATTCAGTTGTGATAAACTCTTTTTCAGTCTGCAGCTATAGCAGCCTTGTTATAGAAGGAGATCATTAGATTTCTTGGCTGAAAGAAATAGCACATAGAAGCTGAGATGGCATTTTAAAGTTTGTCACTGTAGAAGCGAAGATCACTATCATTCTTGGCTTAGAATTCCTTGCCAGTTGATTGCTTCAATTGCTCCATCGTAGGCCAGCTGGCAAGAAACAAAGCTGGGTCATCATTTGGGAGGAAAAGAAGACATCAATACATGTGATTTTTTTATATATCCCTAATCATGGCAAATACCTAAACAGTGTTCATTACTTCAAAATTCCATATGTGCTTAGGGGATTCTTATTTGTGTGAGTATCACTTCTATTTTCCTGATATTGAGAATATTTTTTTGATGTATTTAAGATTTGTAGTTTTATGTCCCATTCTTCATAGGACATAAAAGCAACTTTAGGAAAGCTGCAAAATTCCAATTCTATAGTATCAATATTTCTGCCATTTTTTCTCATGCTCTTGGTAAACTATACTATGTTTTTTTCCCCTGTGCTACAAGATGTGACAGTTTTAATCATTATAACATTTTTTTCCCGTGGTTGTTTATTATGAATGCATTGAAGCCCCTGTGAAGTAAAAGAAAGAAAAAAAGTCAGTTAAATTTAACAAGAGAATTTTCTGTAATTTTTACATTTGTTTGAGATTTTACCTTTTAATCTGTAGGGCAGGGACCACAGTAAGTGTGTTATGCCTGATGCCAGTAGTTCATGCAGAGTGAATAGACTGTGATGGATTGCTTCTTTTCAACAATTGAAGTAAACAGATGGAAATTTTTACCTTGAGACCTAATAAGAGATGATGAATGAGAACGTCTGTGGAAATGGAAGTAAGGTGTACTTTCCTAGGGCATAGCAAAGTGCTGAGAAATCCCTGGGAATATGATGAAGAACAGGCAAGCAGCTCCATGGAAATACACACTTTTCCAAATAGAGAAAGTGAGGCACTCAGTAAGGCATGACTTCATAGATTCATAGAACATCCTTAGTTGGAAGGGACCCACAATGTCCATTGGTCTACAAAGTCATGATGACTGGGCTACAAGAAATCTCTCTTTACTTCCATCTTTTCTCTTTTGCTCTCTTTGTAAGCCTGAAAAGAGAGCAGCTCTTTCAAATTTCAAACTTAATTTAGATAGAATGGGAAAGGTGGTGGCATTGTTAGGCTTACAGACTTTTTCTCTCCTTTGAGGAAATTATTATCTAAAATGCAGTTTCAGGCATTGAATTTCTGCTAGTTCCAAGCTGGGACACCATGACATTTTAATTTTAGGCTCTGATAACCAATATCTTGCAGTTCTCAAAACCATTGAATATTTTGATAGATTTGGGGTCTGGCCTAGCTTTGACAAATTGTTCCCAATTATAATCTCACAAGCACAAAACATGAAGGCCAACATGGTCAGGCTTGCTCCTTGCTAAGGTTGCCTGACCACCTATTTTTGCTTATTGGACCTGCTTCTTCTATCCCTGTGCTGGAAGCCTCTTAACAGAGGTTACAAGAATTTGCACACATTCAATACTCCCACTACAAACGCTATTAAATTAAATAAACACTTGTTAATGAGAGCCAAAAGTAAAACACAGAGAAATACACCAAATTGCTTGGAATTATATGAAAAGCTTAGTGCATCCCTACAATGTCCCAGTATAGATGGAATTTACTCAGTTAAATCAATAGCCTGCAGTCTATGTTTACAAAAATGGCAATCTCCATTTAATGAATCAAATTGTCTTCATTTTACTCGGCAACAGTCGCACACTGTGCACAATGAAATTACTCCTTTAGAGTTGTCTCTGTCTTTTTTCCTTCCTTCTACTCCCACCACCTTTTCTTATTTTCCTGTAAATTCGATGAAAGGAATTCTTTCAGAAAGGACTCCTTGCAGCATATGCTCAGTAAGAACAGTGAGGCTCTCAGTCCCTCTTGGAAGGCACTGCAGACTGAAAAACAGAACTTTCACGTCTCCCCTTGGTATGTTTGATTGCCTGTGCTTTGCCCCAAAACACAGTAAAAAACACTGCTGATGGATGGACTGCATTCATTTGCATATATGACATTTGTAACAGCATTTTAAGGAGATGTATTCAGCATGAAGCTCCCTCAATTAATGTATCTGAAATCACCAGCTTTACTGCAGCATTCAGAAATGTGTATTCATTTAAAAAATGTAATAACTTGATGATATAGCTCTAACTGCATGAGTGGTTTAGACATGTACACATGCCTGCCTCCTGAAAGTCAAACCTGTCCTGCATCTTTTCTCTGTGTTGTTGAATCCGAGGGTGCTGGGTTTTTCTAAATCAGCACAGTAGTAAATCAGTGTTTTTAAAACAAATTTTAAGCCTGTAGAGTTAGTGAAAATGGGATGTGTCTGAACTGTTTTGCTGAATAAGAGGTAGATGGGAGAGATGGGCAGGAAGAAGGCTTCTGATTTATCATCATCTGTACTCTCTCAGGATGCACAGCTGACTGTCTCAGTGCTGTGATGGATTCTAGCAAGGCAGCTTTTGTACAGGTTCAACCAAAGTAAAAAATCAAGAGACTGGGATGATGCATCAGGAGCACAGGTAGTGATTTCCTCAGTCCTTTCAGTAATAAGGAATATAATTGATAGGAATAGGCAGATCCATCAGGTCAGTGCATGGCTCTGAGGTTGGTGTAATCAAAGAAATTTGGGGGGTTTGACCATGGGATTATCTACTCCACACCTGGCATCTGATGGGAGGCACTGATCTCAGAGGGGAAAAAGAGCTCTAGCGTGGGGGCTAGCAGGGCTCATTGGCAGGGCTTTAAACTAGCCTGGAAGGGGGAAAGGGACAAACCCAGGCTGGCCAGTGATGAGCCATGGGATGGTATGTCAAAACTTAAGGAAAGAAGCACTAATGGGATCCCTCAATCTGCCTCTGGAGGTGTTGGCTACAGTGTACCACACCTGAAACATCTCTAAGGTAATGCACCCAGCAGGAGGGACAAACAAGGGGAACTCGAGGCTTTGGCCCAGTGCCAGAGGTTTGACATCATTAGCACAATGAAACTTGGTGGGATGAGTCCTGTGACTAGAGTGCCCTGTTGGATGGTTCAAGGCTCTTCAGGAGGGACAGGCATGGCAGGAGAGGTGGGGGATGGCACCGTCTGGGATAGAAGGGATAGAAGGTATGGAGCTCACAGCAATGGCACAGTTGAGAGTCTTTGGATAAGAACCAATGCACAAACAAATAATGCAGATGTCATCGTGGGAGTCTGCTATAGACCTCCTGGCCAGGACAGTGATGCTGTCACTGGGAACACTTCCGCAACCAAGGGGCACTTCCAAATCAACTGCCCTTGTTTTTATGGGGGACTTCAACTTGCCAGAAATCACCTGGGAGCACCGCACAACTGGTGCAACCCAGGCTAGGAAATTCCTAAAAAACCTGAATGACAACATTATGGAATAGGTCCTAAGGGAGCTGATCCCCTGGGAAATGTTTTTGCAGGTGCTGGGGTCCATCAGTGCTGGTCACTTTTTAAGCATCAGGAGGAGGCAATGCCCAAATGTCAGAAGTCAATAAGGGAAGATGAGAGGGGACTCTGATCTCTTCTCTGTGGTGACCAGTGACAGGACTCAAGGGAATGGCCTGAAGTTGTGTCAGGGGAAGTTTAGGTTGGATATTAAAAAAAAATATTCTTCACCCAGAGGGTGGTTGGGCACTGGAGCAGCTCCCCAGGGAAGTGGTCACAGCACCAAGCCTGACAGAGTTCCCGAAGCATTTGGATAATGCTGTTGGGAACATGGTGTGATTGATTCTTGGGGCTGTCCTGTGCAGGACTAAGAGTTGGAGTCTATGATCCTTGTGGTTCACCTCCAACTCAGCACATTCTCTGAAAATAATACTGGATCTTGTGCTAGCTGAGTTTACAGAACCTTGATTTATGTGACATGCAGGTTAAGAGGGTTGATAGTAATAACAATCTCATTTTCTGAACATCTCTGCACATCTTCAAAGAATGTTTTAATCCTGTATTTACTTGTATGCTGGCTATAGACATATGTCACATTTTTACTACATAAACAAAGGAGGACCTGATTTCAGGTGTTAAAAGTGGTTTCATAAATAATTTTTTTTTAGAAAAAAGAAAAAGGTGGAGTTAATCTTCCAGAGCAGAACCAATTTGTTATTTCACGACTTTCCACTTTGATAGTCAAGCTGCACTCCTACTGAATAAATGACTTGTACTCCTGTAAAAATAAGGAGACACCCTCAAATACCTGATTTAAAAATGAATGCAACTCCAAGACGGAGGATAATCCATTGAGTGAAATGCAAGACAAGGGCTTGGCTTAACTGTGTGATTTGCTCTGTTCCTTTCTCACTGTCTGATGTTTGCCAGATTATTGTAGTCAAAATCAGCAAGTCTATATAACTTGGGTGCATAAATTTATTGCTAGGTATGAGTCTGACTTACTTTTTGGAAATCATTTTATGAACTGTAGTTGCCTGTGGAGCTGGGTTAGCCTTAGTCTAATTGGTGAATTATCTAGAATGTCCTTGTAACCAGCGGAGAGAGGTAAGTCCCACCAGGTTGGAGTCAGCCCAGTCTGGAGGAGGTGTGTGAAATGCTGGAACAAGTGAACTTCTGGAGCTGTTGGTATGTTGTCTTTCAGTGTTGTAGGGGCTGAAGCATCTAATCCACTCTAAATATGACTAGTAACTTTGAGTTGTGAAAGCTAAGTGAAGTAAATCCATCTGGTTTCATTCTTCTCTGTGGTCAGGACAGTAGATGGACACTGTGAAAATAAAACACTAGGAGCTGCTCAGTGTTTGTATCACTGACTGAGACTGGTTTTGTCCCTCACACCACTGTAAAGTCTGAACACCTATATGTCTCAGCTTTAGACGTGCACAAATACTCACAGAATGTTAAGAAAATGGAGAAAAGGTGATTTCTTGGGGCTAGTTCAACTTTAACCAAATTTAATATAATTCAGTATGGCTGATTTTCAAAAACATAGTTTAAAAACTTTTTCATTTTGGTGTTGTTTTTTATTCTATTTTGTGGTTTTAGGGGTTGTGTGTGTGCATGTGTTTGGGTTTGGTGGGTTTTCTTAGGTTTTTTGGGGGTTTTTGTTTTTTGGGTTTTTTTTTCTTTTTTTTTTTTTCGTTTTTTTATATTAGGTAATTCTAAGATATCCTATAGAGAAATGCTAGATAACTGCCTCAGGCTGTATGTCATTCTCTGAAACCAGGGAATGTTTTGGGAGGCTGAATCAAAGAAAATCCAGTAATTATATTTTTTTTTAAATGTTTACTTTTTTTAGTACATATCTTCTGATTAATTTTATTGGTTTTGAGAGGAGTATTACAGCATACAGAATTTTTCCTTTATGATTGTCTGTCACTGAATTATGGCATATATTTATGTTAAGTTTTAGGAACTTTCTCAAGTTGTCTTCAGATTTTTGTTCTGTGCAGAAGGCTGGCAGAGTAGATCAACTGTACAAGAGTGAGGTTTTCAGTACATATACTATTTAATATCTGATGCTTCATTTAAAATTACATTGGTAATTCTCACTTTAGGTTGTATAAAATATTCCCATCGCAATTATACGTTACATCTAAATTGGAATATTTTCCATTGCTCATAGAATCCTAGAATGTCTTGGGTTGGAAGGGACATTAAAACTCATTTAATTCCACCTCCCCTGCAATAAGCAGGGACACCTTGCACTGGACCAGGTTGCTCAGAGCCCCATCCAGCCTGGCCTTGAACACTTCCAGGGACATCCACAACTTCTCTGGGCAATCTGTTCCAGTGCCTCACCACCCTCACAGTAAAGAATTTCGTCCTAATACCCAATCTTAACCTACTCCCTTTCCATTTAAAGCCATTACCTTCATCCTATCACTACATGACCTTGTAAACTTGTATTTAAGCCATGGCTTTATTTTTCTTTTTACTTTTATTCCTGTCTTCTTTGAAAGGGTTGGATCCAGTAAAACACTGCCATTTCTAAGCCCAGTGATGCTGGCTGTGATTGTTGATGTTCAGAGTGTGACTGATGGTGCTTCGCACCAAGCAGAATCAGCTCCCCTGCAGGTGCTAAATCTCCTCATGGACCATTTAATCTGCAAACAGAGCTGTTATCTTTCAGCAGGAGTTTTTTTTAGGTTTCATTTCTAAAAGCAACTGCAAGAACAGATAAGAAATTATATCAGAGTGAAATATGAAATGGAAAAAGAAAGAAATGAGAATAAAAAATGCGATATGTTATAGAAGAGCAGATAAATATTTGAAAGAGAACAGTTATAAAATATTAAAAATTATATTCTTATTCTTCTAAGTCTTACAATCACAGAAAATCTTTTACATTTCTGTTATTTTAATATATAAATTAATACATATGGCCCTTCAAATGAGCTGACAATCTTTCTTCTGCAGTCAGTGTGCAAGCATGTGAGATGTGGTTTTTATCTTGAAGAGCAATGCAAGCTAGACAATTAATCCATCAGAGAAGGTAGTATTTCAAAAATCAGTTTGTTCTGTTCTATTTTATTTTGTTTTATATTAAAATGGAATGGCAATGAATATTTCCATGCATGGGTTTCATTTTTTTTTAATTGTCAGGAGCCATGGTGTTATACCTTTGTTGTTTTTTGAGTTGGAAAGATCAGAAACAAGAGATTTAATGCCAGATAAAGTCTGATGGGAGATCAGTGTGGGTCTTTCATGTCCTTGGTTGGTGCTTTCATTCTCATTTTCTATTCAGTCTTGATCAAGAGCAAAGAACCTACAACCTTGGAGCTAAATGCAGATTGCCTGCAGCTCCATTTCACTGGCCCGTGGTACTAATGTGTGACTTATGAACATAAGACTCATCAAACCAGTTTTCTTTTCTTTTCTTTTCTTTTCTTTTCTTTTCTTTTCTTTTCTTTTCTTTTCTTTTCTTTTCTTTTCTTTTCTTTTCTTTTCTTTTCTTTTCTTTTCTTTTCTTTTCTTTTCTTTTCTTTTCTTTTCTTTTCTTTTTTCTTTTCTTTTTTCTTTTCTTTTTTTTCTTTTCTTTCTCTCTCTTCTCTTCTCTTCTCTTCTCTTCTCTTCTCTTCTCTTCTCTTCTCTTCTCTTCTCGTCTCTTCTCTTCTCTTCTCTTCTCCTCTCCTCTCCTCTCCTCTCCTCTCCTCTCCTCTCCTCTCCTCTCCTCTCCTCTCCTCTCCTCTCCTCTCCTCTCCTCTCCTCTCTTCTCCTCTCTTTTTTCTTTTCCCCTCCCCTCCCCTACCCTACCCTCCCCTTCCCTCCCCTCCCCTTCCCTTTTCCTTTTTTCCCTTTTTTTCCTTTTTTCCTTTTTTCCCTTTTTTTTTCCTTTTTTCCTTTTTTCCTTTCTTTACATTTATTTACATTTTTATCTGATTTACACTGAAAAAATGGTTTTTCCTCACAGGGAAAAGGTTACCCATGTGAGGCTCTTGGGGATGATGAGATGGCTCATCTGCTTCACAGAATATTCTGAGTGGGAAGGGACCGTACAGGGATGATCAAGTCCAAATCTTAAGTTCTATCTCATGTATTCCTGATTTCCTACCTGATGTTGTGATTCCTCCCTCAAAAGTTTATGATGCAAGGATGGGGTGAATTGGTACACTAATTCATTGTGATGTCACAAAATTTAGTCATGATAATTCCCAAGAAGCTTTACTAAAGGCAATGTGGAAGAAATGTGGTTCAATCTCACATTGATTTTGCCCTTTAATTTTAAAGAAAATTATTACTCCTAGGAGTATAAAAAATATTTTCTGTATCAGGGAATTAAAATGCTGCCATATTTGCATATCCTATGGGGTAGATTGGTTTGGCAATACAGAATTACCATAGAGTTTTGATAATTTCAGTGGAACAAAACTGAAGTGTTAAAGAGCAGATATTCCTACTGGCAAATTGCTACCAAGAGAAGTATTTTTGAACACTGAAATGACACTGAATTGATTTACTGATTTATTGATTTATATTTCTTTAGCTCTGGACTCTCCTGACTTTCAAGACAAGAAACATGATTTAGAAAGTACTCTACTATACTTAATCTTCTCTTGATCCTTGCTTGGAAGGAATCATGCAAGCCACTAAAAATAAATTTAGTAAGGTATAGCCCTGCTTCAGCATCAGATCTGCTCTGTGTCATAATGGGTGAATAATGGGGAAGACCAAGGCAGCATTTAAAATATTTATGCAGACAGAAAAGACACTTGGCAAAATTAATCTTCAGAAAAAAAAAAAAGGGGAAAGTACAGAAGACTCTGAAAGTGGAAATTAGTGAAGTACAAAAATGTGTAATTTTCCTGCACTTTTAAAGGACTGCTTAAGGGTTTATAGGGTTCTTGTTTGTGAATGTCAGTTTTATAGAGAAGTGTCTCTGTGTTTCACTCACAGCACAGAATAAAATTCAAAATTTCCAAAATTTTACCTGATTTAAAATATCTTTACTTAGGTGGAGCTCTTACGCTTTGGCTTTTTTAGAATGGTTGATTGTGAAAACAAATCTGTTGCTTTCTCTTTTCCCAAGTTGAGTGCTGGAGGCAGAGCGTTATCCAGTGATAAACACTGCTGCTCTTACGTCCGTCCCGTTCACTGTGTAAGATTAAAACAACGCTCTGTTGTGAGCAGATGCTGAAAGGAATGAGAACTCCTGAGTCAAGCTGCCATTGCTCAGCCTGATGAGGAGCCTGTTGCAAAAGGGCAATGCCCAAGTTATGGAACTGAACAATCTGCCCCAGAACAAGTTTCCTGACACTTCCCAATCTTGGGGGAAAAATAGTGTCCTGTTTCATTGCCAGCCTTGGGTATCTGCAGTCCCATCCTGAGGTGGGAATATAATATTAACATTATTTACTTTCTTGGTGAAAGCTTAATGTTTCAGATCATGAAGTATAGATGCAAGCTATGTATTATTTTACGAAAAAAAGTAGTTTGTTGATTGGTTCTCTATTTATTTGTAATGTGATTTTCATATGATTTGTGGCTTTATGTGAAGTGTTGAAGACCACAAAGTAGTTGTATTTTTAAGTATTTTATGTAGTGTTTGTTGTTTGCAATATGCCATAGTTTTTCCTACCACATACTTTGCATTGTAAGCAAAAATCTATTTTTCATAAAACTGCAACCTTGTTAGATATCTTGATGGATGATGCTTTGCATCATGGCAGAAGAGGCAAAGCGCCTGACCTGCTGGCCATTGTTCTCAGCACTTTGTCAACATAGTCCCTCATGATGTGCACTTTCTCTTCCGAATCTGTCTTCTGATTTAATAATAGAAGAATTTTGTTAATATGCACCCTGTTCCCTGAGGCAGTGAACTATGCAATGATTAATAGCCTCAAACACCTATAAATGTTTCCTCTGAGTATTTTCCATTGCTTTGCAAATAGTAAGTTCCACAATATTCCTCTAACATACTTTATGTTAAGTATTTTCTATTTACCTTTTGCATTTGAACAGTTCCTGCTACGTGGCTAAAATGAATAACCAAACATGGTGTGCCACTGAAACCTCCTGCATTGGGCTTCGAATATGTCCACAGAAGAGTAGATGGTGACAGCCTTTGCGTGGGCATGCACAATTTCAATTTAATCTCATTAGCTCCCATGCCAGCAGAAGTGCAAGTGCAGCAAATGCTTTGTGATCCAAGAATGCATTGATCCCAAGCACACCTCTGGAACTTGTCTTTGGCAACCTGTCTGGCGTAGATTAAATCTATCATGCTCCACAACTGTGGACAAAAACTTCCATGCTCAGAGTTTATTTTCTGGGTAGACATTTTGCCTACATCAGGCCACATGTACCATTAACCCATACAAAGGAAAAGTCACTCAGACATGAATATTTTCTTTGCTTTATTATTATTGTTGTTCATTATTTTTACAAAAACACCTCCAACCAATGTTATGGTGATTTTAAGACACCTGGCTCACAAGCAATTTTGGATATCAAGTAGGTTGTCATCCTTAACGCCATTTCTATAATAGTGTGAAAGTATTCAAATTAGCGCCAGAAACACAATTCCTAGTCTTTTTTAAGATAGACTTAAAAATTAAAGATGTTGCTCAAAATCTTGAACAAAATACTTTTGACCTGATGTGTAAGTGGAATCAGAGGTTACCCTCAGGCAACAGAATGGTGAGTCTTGATTTTAAATTCAAGTTTAGTGAAATTTGGACCTTAAAAATATGACTATTTTTAGAATATTTTCAATCAAAATTTTTTTTAAAACACCCTGGACCATGCTATTACTCAACATATCTCAAAGTAATATTCCTGAAAACAGATTTTTTTTATAGTACCCAAAATGAAAAAATATAGCTTGCAAGAAAAGGAACCAGGGGGGCCCATCTCTATAAACATTCTCTCTGAATTATAAAAACTGACAGTCCAGTTGGATGCTAACTTTGGCAGCACCCAGGAATGCTTATTAACAGCTCAGAAACTTTCTCTTGCATTACGCTTTGAATTTGTTGGTTTGTTTGTTGGTTTATTAGTATCAAACACCAAGGTTTTATTCTTGTATTTGTGCTTCAAACTCGGAAATAAATTGTGTGGCTCTGAGATAGGGAAACAGATACCCTCGATGTATAATATTTGGGTCCTGAATATGCCATGAAGATCAGACTTTTAGGTGTTCACAGTGCTGGATCAGGGCATCTGGAAATCTAATCTAATCTGGGAAGAGGCCTTGCAATGTTCATAACTTTAGCTAATCTTTGCTAGTTAGAAATTCAGTGCAAATAATTGTAAAGTGGTGCTTATGGAAAAAAAAAACAAAAACTAACTTCACAAATGGCCCTTGACCTTCGGCAATTACTGCTGAAAGATTATAGTGGATAGTCCTGTGAAAGATTCAGCTGAATACACAGGAGTGATCCTGTAGAATTAGAAGTTTAGGGCTTATTAGGAAAGTAATAGAAAACTAAACTTGACAGCATCACTGTTATTGCAACATTCCACAAGGCCCTTTTACATTGAGTACTGTGTGCTGTCCTGGTCTCCTTCTCCCTGAAACACTGTGGTAGAACTGAAAACTGTCCAGAGAAAGGAACCAAGGATAATTCAGGATTGTTAAACTTGTTAATTTATTTTAATTCTCTAATGTTTTCGCAGTGCCTACAATAGGATAATAGATCAAAATGGACTACCTCAAAGCCAGGAAGGAGGTTATTCTCTAACTGGTGTTGTGACATGTTAATTTTATGATAGGAATCCCTCTTCATGCATTGTCTAGATAGAGGCAATGAACATCTTCTGCAGTAGCTTCTCAGCTGAAGTATTTGCAATTTCAGGTACTGCACATCAACTGCTTTATCCTAAACATGTTATCACAGCCCTGTCCTGATCACATAGGATGTTTCTTTTCATCTATTTCAGAAAGAAAGATACATTCCTCTTTTTAAAATGTTTATCAATGAGTAGAAGACCTCTAAGAACCTTGCATATTTGACCAATAAAGCTTCATTTAATTAACTGGGCTTACAAAAAGGGTTTCCTATGAGACTGTGAGCTTTTAAATAGTCTGTGTTCACACAGCTCAGAGACAGCGGTCTCAGCTGAGTAGTGGTGGTAGTGGTGGCAGTGGTGGCGTGTGCTTTTAATAAGTCTGGTTTTACTTTTAGCTGTAAATTTGCTGTGAAAAGAATAAGCATCCAAAGAGCGCGCTGTTAGCAGAACGCCTCAGGAGCAGGGAAGATGTGATTTTCTACTTAATAGAAGAACCAGCAGGCCAAATTCTCCATCTCTTTTTGTTTTGGGTTAGCATTTTTTGGTATTTGTTTGTTTTTTCTACTCCTATAGCGTTTTCATCAGACATAAGAAATGTAATAAGCAATTAATAACAAACACTACTAAAATTGTTTCTTTTTATGTTCTGAAATAGAAGTGAAAGATACACTTTACATTTTTACTTTCTTTGAGGAGTCTACAAGAAATCTTCTAAATTTTTGTCATTTTTATTTGTCTCTACTACTTTTGTCCCCAAGAAAAGTACAAATTTAAATAAATATGTGTTATAGTGAAGGTTGCAAAATGTTTATTTTAACTCTGACTTACACTCTTATAATGACAAACCATAAAATTATAATGAGCTGATATGGTCCTGTGCACAAGCACTTTCTGAACATTCATTTTGCTGAGAGTCCCAGCACAAAAGAAAAAAAACAGCAAAATCCATATTGAAGAACACTGTGTTTAAGGTAGATTTTTTTTGAAAGGTGAACCACTAGAAATTGTTGAAACACTGACGCCTTGAAACTTAGGTTTGCTGAAGTGCAAAATCAGCTTCTGACAGAAATATCCTAATCTTCGTGGGAAATACTCTATTTCAGTTTATTCAGTAAGTTCTAGTCAGTGATTTGTTCCCTAAAAGTTAAGAAATGGTCTGAACTTATAAAAGCCTGAAAGCTGGCCATCTTTTTTATTTTCAGTCTGTGGTTAAAATACAAGAGAAGTACTGCTTACTAGTTTTAAAATTTGAAAGACTGGGCTAAACAAAATCAATGTATTTAAATTGCAAAATAGAGACAGTACATCCTTGGCATTTGAAATAATTTTATTTATTTAGTACTGAAAATTTGGGTAGATTTTTTGCATGTCTCTAATGCACTTAGGTGTTTAGATTAAATAATATGAGTAAGAATCATTCCACCTAGCGTGAGCTGTTGAATTCTAGGCAAAAAGCTTGTCTTCCCTTTTTAGTCAGAGGGAGAAGACACGCATTACAGACGGCAAATCATCTCATCATTAAAATAGGGAACCACATGCTGAAGTTGTCTCTTACCTCCACTGATTGCAAACCAAGCCTAGGTTACCTGTTGAGATGAGGTGCTCAACTTTTAGATGGGTGAAGTTAAATGAGATTACTCCCTGACTGAATTGGTTTAATATTTTCATTTCTGTTTAGCCTAAACTGAGATACAATTTTCCATCTGTATGCATGGACCCAAATAAAGAATAACCATTATTTTATTTGTAAGAAATACTACATTCACTATTTTCATACTGAATCCAAAGTAAAAATTAAGGATTTGAATGAATTTTACCAAGAGACAAGGTTATGGTAGTCACTGTTTATGGGTATATTTGGCATAATGTTCCCTGATTGCAAGAAGAGAGGAAAAATTATACCAGCCATAAAGACTCAACTTTTCATTAAAGAAAAAAACTACAAATGGAAAACAAGATTAAACTTGAAGATCTTAGTCAAACTCTTCTGCTGACTCATTTAACTCCTGATTAAATTTGGTAATTCCAATCATTTTGATTTAAGTCTGTGCACTCTTACATACAGTGAATTGTCCCATTAATTTTAATGAGTTTATTTTATGTGCTAAACAAAGCACCTGCTTATGTCTTTGCAGGAAGTAAGCCTTGGAGCTTAAGGTTTCCATTTTAATTGTTAGCTAGTCTTTTTGCTATTAATTTATAGTTTTATATTTTCTTTAAAAAGATATCACATGTATTAACCATCTCATCTACAACTCTTATGTCAGTACTGGGTTTGTTGAAGACTTTTTTTCTCTAAGTGACTGAAGTGAGTCTCATGAATATTTTGACTTGTTCCTTCAAGAGCTGGTCTGTGAAACAGGAAGAACTTAAGGAAAGATAAAGAGTCAAGGAGTATTTGTGCTTTTATAAAACCACTTTTTTGACTTCTAAGTCTGGTAGCAGGGAGAGATTTTTTTTTTTTTTTTAAAACATTTATTCTTTCAGTAAAGAAAGTGCCAGTACAAAATGGCAGTGGAAATGTAAGTTTATGCTAGGACTGGAAGTCAGATTAATTGACAGGTTATTTGTATTGTATTTCTGATTCAAATAAATTCAGTAATGTAGTGCATTTTGAAAGATTTCCCACCGGAAAAGGTCAAAGGACTGAATCGATGACAGCTGAGAGAATTACTCGTATTGTCAATGTGCTTGCTAGTACTCCTAGCAAACCTGCTAAACTTGAAAGTAAAAATTATTCTGTTGATAATGTCAGCTCTTTTAAGATGCCTTCAACAAATGAATTCACTTGTGGCATTGTCCTGAAATATTTAAAGTTAGCCTTTTCATGCTGGCAGTGAATAGTCTAACACACCAGTTTTTTATTCCTCTGAAAATAGCAGCTATGCAGGAGTAGCAGAGAGGAGAGATGACTTTAGCAGAGGTCCAGACATCCGGTAGGCAAATGTGTAATAGTATTCCCAAAACCTCATGTTCAAAAAGTAGGTCAGGAAAGGAGAAATAGGAATTCAGAAAAAAAGCCACCAGTGGTTTACTGTACATGAAAAAAGTAAATGAAAAACAGCAGCTAAGTATTGGCTCAATAGGCTTGCATGATTCGGCTGAGAAAAACTGCAGGATGTGTGCATTCAGTACATCAGCATGACTTTATCAGGAAAAAGCAAAAGCACCTTTATCTCTTAAACTGGTACAAAAGGGATGTTTTATACTAAAGACAAACAGGACTTTTACAAACTTGCTGATACCTTGGCATGGCACCTGGCATTCTAAAACTTAGAAAAAGTAGCTTGAGCTGTCAGGATCTTTAAGAGAAATATTTTTTTTAATGTAATGGAGATTTGATTTGATTTTATTTGATCTGATTTATGAAACTGCCATTTTTTTATGATGCATCATGGGCAGCCATTCTGAAAACAGCCCTAAGAGAAGTAGATAAAGTTTCATTTTCAGCCCATGCATGTGAATGAATAGATCTTACTCAGCTCTTGGTTCCAAAGGCAGCAGCCGCTGATGCAAGAAGCTGTATTTTTGACAGCCAGCTCTGGTTAGTGTTTGCTGCAGGAAGCAGATATTCCCCTGCCTTGCCATTCCTTGTGCAGCTCCAGTCATGCAGCAATGTTCTGCCTTTCTTATCTTTACTTAGTGGCAGCACTTCAAATGATTGAAAGAAAGAGGGGAGGAAAATGGCTCTCTTACTTATTTTCATATAAATGCCCCTCATACTCAGTAAAAACAGTGTGATGTTTAGAGAACATGTTGTAGTGTGGAAATAACTTTAATTACTAATGTTGTGGAATGAAACACAATGCATCCTGCAAGAGCACTCCTGCACATGAGGAGCAACATCCCTGCTCCTATGTTTGTAATGGTTGTGATTTCATGAGACAGTTCTGTTCACCTTTATGCCTGTTTTGCAACCTCCTAAGCCTTGTTAAAGAACACAAGAATTTCCAGCTAGTTAATCTCCAGCAGTTATAATCTGAATATATGTATTTGTGTATGTGCCTTTGAATTGCAAATCTATTCCATGGTTTTTAGAGTCCAGGGGTTATTTTTTATGTGACCAGCATTTAATCACTGTCATGCTTGAGCCTCATGGAAGTTGGCAGCGTTACAGATGTTATTTTATGTGACCTGCATTTAATCACAGATGATCTGTGAGTCTTGTTAAACATGGTAGGATCACAGAGATCCTATTTTAACATTCTCTAATGTAGTAACAAGAAACCTTTGTGCCAGTGGGGTGTATACTTATGTTTCCTCATTTCCTTCATCTAGCTAATTGATTTATCCTGGAATTTGCAAGGAAATTTCAAGGATTCCCTGTCAAACTCCTCCTATTTCAAAAATAAGTATGAAAATGTTTTACTTTTAGAACTGATCTAGATGCAAGCAATCTCTACCTGCCTCTCTAATTCTCCCATTTCCTCTCCCCTTTTCCCTTTTTTCTTCTTCTCCACTTAAATACGACTGAAATCTAAAAAGATTCTGGCATAGAAAATACTTCTTACATCTGACATTTCCAAAATAAATCACACTATTTTTTCTGAACCCTTCAGAAAATGCGTAAGTATTTTATTTTAGTTAATGATGGCAGAAAAACCGGCATATACCCTTAAAACAAGCCCACCTGTTCTTAAATGACCTGACGGTTACAACTGAATGTCATTATATTTATGCATTACACCATACTGTTGAAGCTGTGGTTGACACATTCACTGGCATTTTTTATGATTCTCTGTCACAAGTTCAATATTATCTCTATAATTAGCATTCTCCAAAGGTTTACACTGAGGCTACACCTCCATGGACAAAATAATTTAATAAGATCAGCAGATCCTGGGCCATGCTTACACTCAAGGAAAAGCCTGAATTCTTGGTGACACTTGCCAGTTGGGTGTGTGGAGCAGGACTTTTCACACCTTGGGCTCCTAGGTACCTAATTTAGCAGTGGTGAGCACGTCAGCAACAAATTTTGATAAAGTTAGCCTCTCTTCCTCAGTTCAGTAATCTTGCTGCCTTGTTGCCTGTTCCTCAAACCAAATGTTTTTAGAGTTATTGCATGATGTGGATCAACAACACACACTGCAAAATCAGAAAGTGTTGCTTATCCATATTTGCTATCTGTATAACATCTAATCAGATCTGTGCCATACTTTATGCTCCTTGTAAAATAAGATTGGGACACTTAATATTTCTGTTCCAAGTATGCAATGTGTAAATATTTTATTAACCATATACTGCAAAGGTTTTAACATCACTGGTCTGCTTTTTTAGCACAAGGGAAGCATGCTAGAATTTCTGAGTATATTCCATGTTCATGCACTTTACACATTTTTAAGTCTTATCAGGAGAAAAAAAAAGTTTTTTAAGGGCATAATGATGAGCACAGCTTTAATCTCTGGCCATGGATTGATCTTTGCTGACAGTAAATGGCTTCTTTTTCCCACACACACTTTTTCACTCTTGGGGGTGTAGCAGGGGAGGGAATTAGAACAAGGAATATTCCCACAACCTGTTGTAATAATGAATCTTATTTATTCTTTTCATTATTTTTCTTCATGTTCGATATTTGACTTTTTACACTTAATAGCTTGCTAATAAAAGCTTCACCTAAGGTGTGTGCAGAGCAGGTTCTCGAGCAGTGAGGGTGGGCGCGTTCATCACCTCTGCACAGCCTGGGGTACTCTGCAGTGGGTGGGCGTTTGTGTCTGCTGTATACCTGATATCTGAGAAGCATAATGACCCCTCCTAAAACGAGAACAAGTGTTGAAATTAGGAGATGTCTTTTCTAAGCAAAACTTTTGTCTCTATTAAGATATAAACCCTTTCAGAGTGGATAAGAGCCTGGAGATAAAGTTGCTTAATCCTACGCAGTCCATTATCACATTGATCCATTGCCTCATTTTGTCTTAGTTGCCTCATAATTGTCAAAATTTACACCTGTGCTCTCCTTTAGCCATGACTTTTTATTCCAGCTGGACACAAAAAGCATTTCTTGGTTTTCTGGAAAAGTTAGAGGAGAGGCAAGGCCAGTACTTCCTCGTTAGAGCTTCTTGGAGTTTTTCCACAAGGAACACTCAGGTTTAAGTTCCAAAAAAGTTTTCAAGAGTCCAAGAAACATTTTTGTTTCTTAATGGATAAAATGAAGAGGCAGAGGCATACAAACACTAAAAAAAAAAAATTGTGGGAAAGGGAAATAGGTGGCAGGGAGTGAAGGAGAAGAAAGAGAAAATAAGAGGCTGCAAAAGAGGGAAGAAGGCAGATGAAAACATGGCAGGAGTTGTAATTAAATGGTGGGATTGACATCTGTCTATCCATTTGCCATGGTCAGAAGATTCACTGGAGAATGGGACTGTCTCAGGTGTTTACCTTTGAGGATGAATGAATTCAAATCACAGTGAAACCAACCTTCTCTGAGAGAGGAAAGGCTCACTACCTTTGTCTTTCTTGCACGTCTGCATTTCCATGATTCAATCATATGTATGCACATATGTCCTGGATCTACAGTTTGATATAATAACAAAGAATGGTTATTTTTAATGATGATTTTTATTAAATTTAATTAAATTTATCCAAAAGAAAAATTCAGAAATTGGTTATATTTGTGTGTAGCAAGTCAACAATGGACTGATCCAATGGCATATACATGTAGAGTCTCAGTAAATCAAGTGATGGAAGGACAGTGAGATCAACCCTGCCAAGAATACAAAGTGATTGTTTCTATCCTAGTTTTATGTCAAAATGGGGACTCTACTTATAATACATTCTTTTGTTCTTATATTTGGTACACTGCCATCTTTCTCAGCTGTACTCTCAGAGAAGACAGTGTTCACCTTTAAACTACGTGAATTAAATAAAAAATAAATCCTTTTTTTTCTGTTTTAGTATCACTGCTAGTTAGTATTACTTTATCTGCTCAATATTATTCAGCAGGACCAGTTGGAGCTGCAGACAAAGCTGTTAGGAAGAAAACAGGAAAGACACAGAACAGTTTCGAGGATGAAATGTGTCCTAGAGAAATGTGAGGCCCTGTGAGAGTAGAGGGAGTGCTAATAATGGGGAAATGTCAACCTCGATGCAGGTGGGCTAACAAGATTATAAGGCTTAGGACTGAAAGACAGAGAAAGCTTAAAAGTGCCTCTTAGCCCAGGAGAAAAGAACATCAGCCAAAACTTCTGGAAATGTTTTCCTGAAAAATTGCTACAGAGCTGTTGCAGCAGGGTTATAATTCTTTGACTCTGACTTTACATCAGCTTCACTTGCAATGAAAGGACAATATTTAAATAAGAACTTACAGCCTGAATTATTAAATGCATTCTTTGTTTCAGTGGCAGTTAATGATGCTAAGTACTGAATATTCTAAATATTTCTGAAGTTTTGGACCAAGCTGTATAGGCCAATTACTATTTTAATCCTCATTGAGCAAACAACTAATACATTATTTTGTTGAAACACTTTTAGAATCATTAAAAGTATTTGTGTTCCAGAGAGAAGGGTTTTTTTTCAAGTAGAGTAGCTGAGGGATTTTCTTTTTAGGAGCACTGAACAGGAATTTCTCCTAATCCAAGCCAAGAAGAAATAAATCATAATGGATCTTGCCTCTGAGTGAGGTGGAAGAGTCCAAGCCTGTCAGGTGGGGTAGGTGGTAGGGAGAGAGTGAAGGGACCTAAATTAAAATTGTCACATATTGAAAAAGGTGTGTTGTGACTTACATGTGAGTAAACTGCAGAAGAACCCTGCTGATCACTTCTTGAAAGACATGGACTGTATTTATGGTGAGAGGTCATGCCTTGAGACAGACAGGACAAAAAAGGCAGTACTTACTAGAACCCATCACTTGAGTTCTCTTTATTTCAGTTGTTCGACATGTAACCAGCCTATTCATGAATATTGAAAATCTTCTGTGTCCCAAGCGGTTTTTAGCTTAGTTTAATACCTTAAGCACAGTGTTCAGCAACCATCAAAGAGTAAGAGCCCTGCACTTTGTTCAGGAAATATTAGGTAAGACAAACCTGTCAGTGTGGTCAGCCCTTCTAGTCTAATAGAGCTTTTGAACAGTGGAAGAACAATTTGTGTTTGCTTTGCTTTGGCTTAGTTCCAGTCATCTGAGAAATGTAGTGCTGTGCTCTTTTAAGTGTATTAAACTATTCTTGTAAAGTGAATTATGCTGATAGCTTGTTTTCTTGGAGGAGAAGACAGCAATAAAAATGATTTGTGACTTTTTTTTAAAAAGATGGACTTCAGACATCCAAGAAATCAAGATTTGTCCAACATGAGGCCCTTTCACTTGCTCAAGCAGACTATTAGCTCTTATCACTAGGGTTTTTTTGTTTGTTTTGACATGCATTGTCCCCTTTTTACAGCCATTTTGAGGGTGGTGTTTAAAAAAAAAAAGAAAAATCTCAAAAATATCATAGGAGCATCTGAATCACTTCATATTCTTATAAACCAATCTTTGGGACTGGTGCAAAGGAGAGAAAAGCTGTTAATATATGTAGAATTAATTCTGATGAATTATTTAACATGTAGGAATATAGTGTATAATCTCTTTGAATAATCCTCCCATCTTAAAGCCTTCAGTTCTTTTGGGATTTAACAATGCTGGCTGATAGTACTGAGGGTTGTAATACATTCTGATATGTCCTGTCTCATTTCAGTACAGGTAAATTAAAAGCAAATTTAATTCTAATTAGCCAGATGGATTGCTCAAAGGACGAGGTCTGTGAGGTAATGTTCAAGCTTTTAATTTCTTGTGATCTGAAATTGAGGTTATATATGATTGATTATTTGAATATCTGAAAAGTTAAGAAAGTCTTAAGCAAATGAAATGGACAGCCTGAGAAATAGGGGTCGCTTGCATCCAGAGCCTTTTTAAGACAGTTCTTCACTGTCTTACAGTGTGTTATGGCATTTAAACAAAGATTTGGTATTTCTTATCCATTCTGAGAAAAAAGTCAGTAAGTAGCAGAGCTTTCCAAGCCTGACATAGGGGTTCCTTGGAAAAATCCATCATGCATTTTATCTCGTTCTTTTGACTTCTTTTTTCATTTGACTTGACTTGAAAATCTGGTGATGCCATTCACTGGGATACAAAGTCCAGTGCTTTCCGAATAATCCAGAAAGCTCCAAACAGAAACTCAGTAAGATATTTTAGGTTTTGGCCTCACTTAATCTGTCATAGTTCACGAAGAAAATTTCAGTAGGGTCACAGAAATAAATATGCTCCAATGATGCTGTGAACATAAAGTGCATTATTTGAGGCACTTTTGGTGAATGAAAACTCATTACAATGTGCAGAGAATGGGTAAGGCTTTATTTTTTTTCCTGTGGTGCTGCATGGAGCTTTGGTCTTCCATCTTCTGGAGGGATTAACTAAAACTGGAATAGGCACTGAAGGAGGAGAAAAGTTAAATGCAGAGAAATTTTAAAAAACCTAAGAGGCCTTGGCTTCTTTTATCTTCTAAAATGGAGGGTGAGTTGGTTGATTTTCATGCTTGATTAGGTGTGTAAATAAAATAGAGGAGAAGATCTGTTTAAGGGATAGAATTATACTGTCACAAGAACAAATACATGCATAGTACTTATAAAAACATGTAAGAGTTTAGGAGAAATATATAAGATATTCTTGGATAGCTTTCTGCTAGGTTAGTAAGACCAAACTACTGTTTGACTACCAATGTGATCAATTCATAAAGGAGTCTGTGAATTGTGGGGGTATTAAGTTTTCTACATGAGTGAATATGATAAACAGACAGAATTATACCTTTGGATGATCTTAATTTTTATTATGCATTCGGCTGGATATATGAGGCTTGAGATGTTTTCTCTAAGAGTTTGCTGATCAAAATTACCACAGGTTTACTTTACTTGAGGACTAAACTCATATATTCATGCTGTGAGTCTGTTGTACACTTTAAAGCCACACTTCTGTTCCATTCCTCTTTTTATGGTATCCAAGTGCCTTTCAGAAACCTGTTGATTAATATAACTGTAATGCATCATACAAATTATTAATTCTCTCCTTCTTTCTCATAGTTTTCAGGACAAAGTGCTGTGTCACACATACACATACAGAGGCACATGAAAATATTTGGGAAGGCATACTGAAAAAATGGACTTTACCATAGCATGTGTGGGTGAGGTGCTGGGATTAAACAGATTTTCATCCTGTATTCTTTTATAGAGATCAGTGTTCTGTCAAGGTAAAGGACAAAGGAATGCAGAATGTCCTGACTGCATTCCTTAAACCAGAGTCTGAACAAATGTTTCAGATTCTCCAGAAATCATTAAGGATCATGTTTTCAAAGGACGTGTTAGAGGATGCAAGCAGGCATACGGAGACTTTCAAAAGCATTTTTGTAAGCCTTTCATTTCAATCAGTTGGAATTGAGCACTGAAAATCGAGTCAGTGATCTGCCTCATTCAAGGTGTACCTAACTAGGCAATTTTTTTACTGAGACGCCTAAAGACAAAGAATAATATTAGTCTGGCATGATATTTTTAAAAGAATTGGCATCACGAAGGGATTCATGCTTATAAACTTCTGAATGGTTGGGTGCCTTAAAATTATAAGTTTGCATGTAGTTTAGCTCGATATTGCCTGCTGATGTAACTGTGGTCTAAAGGAAGGTGTTTGCAGCAACCCATATGGTGGAGAAAATGCAGTGCTCATGTTGATAATGACTGTAATCTCTTGAGAATGTGTAGTTTCGTGTTCCTGTTGGTTTCATTTCTGTAAAGCTGGAATAATAAATGCATGCATTGATGAGTCCAAGAGATTGTTTTTCAAGATGAAGAACAGTGTCCTAGACAGCATCAGTGGTAGGACATGGAGCTTCTAGAAGGTGGTATAGAAAAACATGGTACAGTAGGAGTCAGGTGTTTGCTTAAATTCTATTCCAACTCAACCATTTTTTAAGGGGTAGTAGCAGCACATAAAAACAAATGTCAGAAGAGCAAACTGATTGTGAGCACACTGTTTCAGAGTAGCACAGCTGAAACTGTCAGTCCTGGTTTCTGTATGTTTTGGGCATGTATTCCACAATCATGTGTGGTTTAGGATAACATCCTTAGAATTAATTTTCTAAAAGGCAGGTTGAAACAAACTGATGTAGTCATAGGAAAAATCGAGGTCAAGTACAATAAAATCACCATTATGAAAAAGATGTAATAATGTACAAGACTTCATGGAGGATGCTAACTCTTCTGTAATGTTCCAAGTAACTACTGCAGCTGGCAGGAACTTCATCCTGAGCTGAAAGACATCTGCTTGTCTAACTGCAGTGGCATCTGCACATCTCCTGGGAGCCTGCAAGGTTAGGCTTAGAGAGAGAGTAAATGCCAGTACTTAAAGCAGAAATTTGGATAACACTAGGGAGATATAGTACTCATTGAATGAGAGCAACTGAGGGGCAGTGTGTCAAAAAATGCTACCTCTCTTTCTAAAATATGAATAATTCTGCCTCAATCTGGCCAGTGATAGCATAAGCTGCAGTGACGGTGTTTCATTATCTGTCCATTAATTGGTTTTGTATTTGATGTATGATCTTTAGAACTGCGATTGTTTTGACTGGGCTTGGCAAAATTCACAGCGTAACTGATACTAGCTGTCACCCTTCTTTAGCTCACTTTGTGAAGCTGACAAAAATCAAATGGATTTAAGTTGAATTATCTTCCACTTCTAAATCTGTGATCTCTAATTCACGATATTTTGATAGGTTAGACTGTTTTTATGCTGCTTCTCCCTTAAACAAAGAGCACTTTAATGCCTAATGTTGTCAAACTAGAAATTCCCCTTTCACTGGAATTTGGAGAAAATAATTCAAAATAATCAAAAAAGACAAAAGTGTGAAAAGATGAATGTCTGCTAGATTTGAGGTCCCCTCTCACACTGTAGTTTTTGGTTCCTGTTTTTAAAAAGTAGAATAAAGTAAAACAAGGCAGGTTATCACATTTCCTTTAAAGTAAAATTATGTGAATCTGCTGGATAAAATTGTATTTGGGCAAGGCTTAGCAATCTGCTATGTCAACTAAAAAAACCAAACCAAAACTGATACTTGAAGGTTGTTCTACAGATGGTGTTTAAACAGCATTACAAGCCTGAATCAAAACATTAAATAAGTGAAAGTATTCTTTTTTTCTTAAAAAATTAAGGAAAAAACCTAATAAAACTGACCAACCAAAAAAAAAAAAAATTATTCTATTCAACTCATTATAACGTCTTTGAAACAAGAACAATTACATGCTTTTCCCAAAGTGGTACAAAGTATTCACAAATTAGTTCCCAAAATGTCTGTCCATCCTCATCTTCCAAAGATATTTAGTAGATAATATCTTGGGACTGTCAGGTAGTTAATATATTTGCTTCATTAGGTTAGAACAACACATGGAAGACAAATTCAGCTCTCATTAAATTAATTGAAAATTCTCATTAACTTCAACAAAATCAGTGTATGGCACTTCAGAGTAAACTGTCAATGGAGCAGCAGTAGTGGATTCAAATTTGTCCCTGTAGATTGCACACAGATTTGAATCTATTTCATAATTTAAAGAATCCTTGTAAAATCCAAGGAGATAGATATATTCACTATAGCATTCAAAATCTCTAAGGTCATTGCTACTGGGTCTACTATAGTAGTCAGATAATGTTCTGGTTAACTGAAGCTGCAGCAGAGCCTCATATACTCTGATCTTGAAAAGCAATATCATGTAGCTAAGATTCTTCACACTAAACTAAATCATCTGTGTATGTAATAGTTTTGTAAGTGCTGTTATCTTATTCCCTTTATGCCTGTTATACACTGGTTGGTCATCCCAAGAAAATGCTCCACCATTACAATAAATACTTCTTCAAATCTTTCATCTTTCTTCCACTTCAGTCAGCAGCTATTTTGAGGCTTAAAATAAGCTTTTGTCCTCAGTTGTGTGTCTACTAACATCAATAACAAAATTATTGCTGACCTCACTGAAAGTAAAACAAAGTCCTTAATACTTCCTAAAAGCTGGATTCTTTTTGTAGCAGCCCCAGATGTTGTTTTATCTCTGTTTTATTATGTTACATAATTGACAACAGATAAGTGTTAAGACAGATGTCACTGCATGGTGCTGTTACAAATGTGCTTCCAAATTCTTTCCAGTAAGTGCTGGAAAGTACATGCTGCAGTGTTTGTCTTCTGTTTCATTACACTTGGCAGAAATAATGGTATTTGGAGAGAAAGTTATATGACCAGTGCTAGAGCCTGCTTTTGGCATTGGTCTTTCATCAGAGCCTGATTTAGAAAGAGAATTTCTTCTGAAGAATGGTCTACTTCTATTGAGATGAAAGACAAAATCATACTGTGTCCCTTTGGTTTCAGTCAGATGCATTTAGAATATTTTTAAGGAGCAGCAGCTGTTCACAGCAGAGTTAATGTGGCAAATTAGTGACTGGGTTAGACCAGTCTAGGTATGAAATTCTGGTATAAAAAGCTGTATAAGAGGTGTTTTGTTCAAATGGGCATTGTATTCTCTCCTGTGAGCCAGTGAGGTGTCTAAGGGAATATGTCACATGGTCCTCAGAGCTGCATTTGACTGCACGCCTTTGATTTAATTACTTCCTAATATAAAGTGAGAGAAACATTCCATTCTTTCTATACCCTAGCAGCTGTGAGTTTAACACATCAGTGCAGGCAAGCCATTTCCTTCAGTGTGCAATGCTCTAGATTTCTGTCTTGCAGCCTCTCTTCCCACCGGGAAAGTGGATACCTGTATTGACTGCTATTTTGGGTAACACTGCCTATTATCTTCTGCTTCCTACAAATACTGTGAGTTGCTCTCTGAAAAGTTGTAATCATGTGTGTACAAGTTACAGTTTGATGGCAGAGTCCTAAACTTGGTGTGTGGAAGCCAAAAAGCCTGTTAGACACCAGCAGTTACTGTCGTTCCTGGGATCACAGCATGCTGAGATGATAAAAGGCAAAAGCAGGAAAATAAAACACTTAAATAACCAGAAAGTGCACCTTTGCTTACTCAGGCACAGTCCAGAATATTTGAAAATTAGCTCCACACTGTACCTTTCGTGTGAAGAAACCTGTATTGGGCATGTGATTGTGACCAAGGACATGGAGCACAGCCCTCGTGTGCTATGTGAGTTTGCATTTGAGACAAGCAATTTTACATGCTCTTTTTTTGAGACTATTAAACCCTTCACTTTGAAATTTCTTTATTCTCTCTCAAACTGAGACACTGAACAGAAAAATTCTCTATCAGTAATCTAAATAATAGACAGCTTGGAGAGCATCAAACCTGTAGTGTGCCACCCTCATATGTGGCCTGGTGCTGGCTTTGCACTTAGAACAGACCTCATCAGAACAGGGCTGGCGGGATTGCCCTGGCTCTCTGTCCCCGAACCACAATTGTCATGGGGCTGGAAGGATTTCTAGCAGCAAGGGGAACCATCCCAACAGGCTGGGTCCTGACCAGGAGAAGCATCTGGAGTGCTGTGTCCCACTGCCTCCTGGCTGGTGCATGCTGACAGCTCCCTGCAGAGTTTACGATGCCAATGGCAGTGATGCTCCTCTCACCCACGCCAGCTCAGGGAGTCTGTTAATACCTTTTTTTTTTTTCTGTCCTAAGGATGGTTTGTGTTGCAGCCTCTGTGGTTTTTACTCGCAAAGTCCTTCAACTCCTCAAACCACGTTTTTGTTGTATAAAGCAAATAAATATTTGCTTTGTACTAATATGTTATTTTGCTGTATGAGGAGACAAGAGAGGAAGCAAGTGAGAAATGTCTTCTCTCTGACTTGCTCAAAAGGAAACTGAGTTTTACCCCTACAGTCAAGAATTCCATCACTTTCTCCAGCTTTGCTCCTCTTTCTGCTCAGCTTTTTAGTCAGTAAAAATGTACTGTATGATTTATACTAAAGAAAAAAATATACCTTAAAGATGTGCCTTAGGTACTTTGATATATAGCCTGAAGAAGTCAAGGTCCTCTATAATTTGTGGTTGTGTTGGCAATAGAAAACAGGAACTTGCTGGGAGATCCTGGAGTAAAGACTGCAGTAGTAAGTCATCTGTCTATGCCGTGTTCTTCATCCTGTGGTACGCAATTACCAGGATTGAGCAGAAGGGGCTCTTGAGCTGCAAGGAGAAAATGGAAAACCTGATTTGCCTGGAAGTTTAGTTTCGTGTTCCAAGTTCCTGCTTCATCAGATAATCTCTTGCATCATTAGCCAGCAATGAGCTAAAATTAAGGCCAGGATAAACAGGATGTTAAAATAAAATGCTGCAGCATGCCAGCATTGCAGATGTCTGTGCAACCCACACCCCTTGTCTCTTCCAGCAGCTGGACACCAGATCTTTAGGGCCAAGAGTGTTCTGAACATAAAACTGCCTTAGTGGTCTCAGTGCCTGATATCTATATTGCTTCTGATGATGACCAACAGCTGATACCAAGGGAAAGGAAAATATGCTGTCTCTTGTCTGAATAGTCATGCATTGTACTAATCCCTCCTCTGCCTGCTTGCAGAAGTGAATTCTGAAATAAAACCCTTGATTACACTTGCACCTCTGCCTGTTTGGATCACAGCTGGGTGCAGGATGGGGAGCAGGAGACAGGCAGGGACAAAGACAGTGAAAGGTCTTCAAATCTCCAGTGAAGTGGTACATTAGTTATCATCTCACAGCTTGCAGAATTTCTGGATTAGACTGTTGAAATAATACTTAGAGATGGTTTTAGTAAATGTGCAAAATTTCTGTGTCTATACTAGATTATTATTTCTGCCTGATCCAGCAATTGCTCTAAGACAAGATTCTATTCAGTGAGCCAATATTAGAGGGTCTTGCAGCTGATAATAAGCTATATTTGTTTCCAAAGGGCTCCATTATGTTTGAATTAGTATAACTATTTTCTTTTAATTTCTTTAATGACTTGCTATATTTCATGCACTTCCTTTTAAAGTAAAAAGCTAAAATAGATTGTTCCAAAATTTATTTGTTAAAAGGTGCCTTCAGGTTGAGCAATAATAGTCTCCTCTCAAGACAAGAAAGTGGTTATGGTCAAGTTGGGCTCCTTTGTGGGTAGATGATTGGGAAAAATTGCTTTCTAAGGTACAAAAATGCAAGCAAGACAATCATGTGAAAAATAAAATATTAACAATTGGGTTGTAAGATTGCATTATTTTGATAATATTTTCTAGGTGAATCTAGAAAAAGATTGCTTCTCTTTAGAAACACATTAAAACTAATCATACAACAAACAGGGTAACAGGACACTTTCCTGATCTTATAAATACTGAGAGACATTTATATAATTTCCATTTTAAACTTTAAAATTATTACCATCCTGATAAAACTTCTTACAGGGCATTATGAATGTGAAGATCTCCAGGTATTTGCATCTAGAAGTGTTTTATATCCCTGGTTCGTGTGTCCGTGATGAACGCAATGCATTGATTGAGGTGATGCAAAAGACAGGGTGAAGGATTCCCCTTTCCCCCCCAGCTGGTAGAACATCACTGACTTTCTTTGATGCACTTTCCCTGACAAGAAATTTTCTGTGAATCTCTCACCCCATTGGTCCCTAGTTTCTTCTTTGATATTTCCTCATGAGAAGGCAATTAATGCTGGCAGTGCAGCTCAGCTGAGGCCTTCCCATGTTTTTAACATATCCTTTGGGCACGAATGAAAGAGGCAGCAATCTACTTGCAAGGCTGGATTCTTGTTTTGAGAACATAGCACAGTTTCTTTCAGAGTGAGAAATTTACTTAATTCCTCCTTCTAGAGATATTTTAAAGGGATAGGGAAATGTCTGTAATATGTTGCCTCACATCGAAATCACAGCAGGGATTTACTTGACTCAGAATCTAGAATAAAGACACCATTATTTCAGCAATCAGAGGAATTAAGATGCATTAGAAAATGCTGGTGCTATTAAACCATCACTGATAAGTAGTTTGTTAACAATAACTCATTGTATTGGATCTCACAATAAAGAAAAATTCAGCACTTATATTTTGAACTTTTGAAAAAATAACAAAATCCAGTTTAGAAACACTGGAAAATATTTTATGTGACCACTGAAGTGTTAAGGGAGTTGCCAAATGTTTGTGAGAACTTTGTCTTCAGGTTGCATTTACTTTTGCAGAAGTGCTGATTATTTTGGGGGGGTTTATCCAATCAGTTGACATTCTACACTTTGGGCCAGTTTTTTGACACTTTTTGTGTTCTTGTTGTAGCTGTGTGGAATGCAGCACATGTGGACATATGTGGAGCTGATGAATTTCCAGGGATTTGCTATGTGCTTTTATTTTTCAGACTTGTGTATGTGTCATGGGCAGGTCAAAGTCATACACTTGATGCTTTGCCTATCTGCATTTTCTAATGCTGGAGTACAAGCCAATTATGAAAACTAGAAAATGACAGGGTTTGGATAAAATACTGCCCTTATATTACCTAAAATAATTTTCCTTTTTTTTCCCTAACTAATGTGAGAATTAATTAATGTTCATTGTAGATTCCATTAGTCTCGGTGCATATCCAGGAATCCTCACCTTCATTACAGTGCACTCATACATAGACTGCTGCTGGCTCAAATCCATGCCATGTGAAAGAAAATGGAAATATCTTGAGTTTGGATACTTTTGCTGTCCTTCATTCTTCATATTCACACCTCTATTCTTCAGGTCAATAAGTGCCTTCTAACATGTCCAGCAGCCAAGAAGCAATAGTCCGTAGCAGGAGACTGTTTTCTGCACAAAAATTGGACAAGGAATATAGGTAGTAACTTGTCTGTCTCTGCAGAGTAAATGACTGAGAACTGATAGAAAATGGGTTTAGAGTAATTTTAGGATTATATACAGCTGTCTATTAAAACAACTATTTCCTTGAGAATGGGTAATGGTAACAAAGTACTTGATGGATTTCATGGAGTTTTGCTGACTTTGCTTTTAAAATATAAAAATCTCCATATTAATTTGTCAATTTTTTTGGTCTGTTACTCCTAAAGGATTGGCTGCATGTTGAATACATTTGCATTTTAACACTGTGATGGTAGTTGTCATGTTAAATCATCTCTTCTACCTCTGGAAATCCAGAGGCTAAATGATATGTTGACACCCTGCATGGGCTGAGTTTCCCTTCTGCTGAACAAGATCTTTGTTTCTACATCAGTATTTTACAGCATTAAAGAGGCTGATGTATAATGTATAATTATACTTTTTGACACTTGTAAAATTCACAAAATCACTGAAGTCACACTGAAGATTAATAACATAATTACTGGTAAAACTTGCTTAGCTTGCTGAAGAGGTTTGGCATCCTGGAGAATATTGTTTGCAACATTTTCCAGAACACAGCTGAGCAACTAGATATTAACCTGACGGATTTTCCCATGCATTCTTGAGCTAATTTAACAGGCAGTCAATTTACACTAATCTAGATTAATTGCTTTACCAAAGTAAGGAGAAAATATTTTAAAATAGGCAAAATGTTAGTTGATAAAATTTCATCTAACAGACATGAATGATGATGAGAGTCCATATTCTCAAAAATTTTTAAAAAGGTAAGCAAACCCTTACCTTTGAAAAGGAAGAAAATGCACACGAAAACCGTTAAATATAATTAAGAGAATTGCCAAAATCTGTGTTTATGTTGCCTTGATGTATAACTCCAATATGTTTGTAGCTTCCTTATCTTGAATAGAACCTAACACTTAAGTTCTTTATATTTTTTTTCTTTCCAACCCCAGGTTTTCCATTTAGAAATTATCTGTATATCACTACATCATTATATCCAGGTCTCCTTCAGAAGCTGTTGGATAATTGGTTTATGTGTATTTTTTCAAGTTATTTGTTGGAATAGCTTGTTATTGTTGAAATCCACAGTTTAAAGGAATATTATTAATTTATTACACTATATAAATTTTGTATGGAAGGTTGGTATATGAAAGGAATTAGCCTTCTAGCTCTGTTTGTACCTTTCTTTTTTTTTTGAAGCAGAGCATGTACACAGCTGTGTTGAGGGAGCCTCTGTCAAAGTCATTGGCCTTGTCCTGCAAGCCTCTGCAGTGCAAGTAAATAAATAAATCTCACTCTGAATTAGGGAAGTACAACTGAAATTAGTGACTGTATTTGTTAATTCAGTCTTTCATGGTAGACTGAACTATACTCTTTTCCATTGGTCACCTTTTCACATTCTGATAGCAGGCATTAGAGCTCACACATAATTTATGCTTTTAAACTATGTGTCTATAGCTGTCCAGCTGTGTTTTAAATCTTGTTTTTTAAAACCCTTTTTATTTTTTCCATGTGACACTACTCAGCCAATGAAAATAAGCAAGTCATCCATGTATCTGTTACATCCCTTTTCATTTATCTGTGTTTTTCTAACCCAGAGATGCAAGGTGCAAGTGCATAATTGTATAAATCCCAACAGCTTGAACCCAAAACCCCCAACATTTCTGACATCTACATTAAAAGTAGGGCTTTCTGAACTCTATTTGAGAAAACATATCCAAGCAGCAGAAAAAAGGGAGAACTCTAGATAAAACCACATTAAAGACCTAGAGGACACCAGGAGTAAATCTTCAGAGAAGTCAGTAATGTGAAACTCTGCAAGCAGTTTTACAACTTAGAACTGATTTAAAATTCAGATGTAGAGCCGGTGATGAGACATTTACCTGAGCTCTTCCTCCTCTGCATACCATTTGCCAGAGGGTGCTAGCTGATGCTCTGACAAAAAATTATTCTTTCATCCTTGTGTCTGACATTGCCCAATTCACATTTTAAATTTGGTTGCTCAGTCCAGCTCTTGAGTTTTCTAATCTTGACCCTATTTAACTGTATCAACATTTGTATTCTCATTTCTTACTTCAGGGACAGAGGAAGATCCTCCAGAATATCAGAAACACATGTGCACCTCTATAGACTACAGAAGCTGAAGGAAATAAGTTTCATCCAAGCAGAGGAGTATGTTCTTGATTTAAAAATAAATAAATAAATAGGAAGAAACTATGTTCAAAGAAGAAAGTAAGCCACTACAATTCTAGATGAGACACTCCATGTGGGCTCTTCCTGAACTGGTCCAAAATTTTGCCTGTTAACTGCAATCAACAAACTAGTTTCGCTCACCCCAGGTGAACCTGGGCTGGGACATGCAAACCTGCAGGTCCAGAGGAATTTAGGCAGATTGGAATGGATTAGGAGGAGTTCTTTGCTGGATTTGAGTGGATGCTTAGTTTGATTGCTTCTGTAGTAGCTTCACTCCATAGCATGGAAGTCCTAACTTGTGAAAGGGAGCTCTAAGGAAGAGTAGGCATGGCTTGGCTTTTGTTTCAAAATTTTGAACAATAAAGGACATGTCATATTTCTTCTACCCAAGGAAAAGGAAGGAAGAGGGAGGCATGTCTGCAAAACATCAGATATGCTAGCAAAAATGTGCATTTATGTCTGCATTTCCACCATGATTTTCAGCTTTTTTTCTCTCCTGAGAGAGAGAGAGAGAGAGTGGATGATGCTTTTGTTTTAACACATTGAATAAAATGAAAAATCAAACCAAAATAGTTGGCATGTAGAATAATACAAGACGGAATAGTTAGACCAGTCTGGTGAGAATACTGCTCCCACATTTAAGCACATTTATGTCTATTTGCAGTTTTGAAGGTGTCTGAGAAGATAGTGCAGTGAATACAAGAGTCGGTCTTCTTGGCTGTGGCACTGGGCTCTGTACCCATGTGTAAATCCCCAGCACACCCTGTACCCCACATGGAGAGTCCTGAAGGGGAAGGGTGGGGGCAGCTGGAGCCAAGCCCCCCTGGGACAGGGACACACGTGGGCACAGGCAGCTCCTGTGACCAGCAGCCTCCAGTTTGGCACTCCAGAATCACTGCTCAGGCTTCTACTGATGGTGCAAGAAAGGCTGTGGCTTCCCTCTGAAAGTGTCAGAGCTTGTGGAGACCTTGCATAGGGATGCAGATAAGCAGGAACCCTGCTGAAGGTGATACTTTATTTGCCTTATTGAGCGCTGGCCTAGAGCCCACCAAAGTCAGCAGAAGTGCAAATATTGGATCTGTTCTTGAATCTGTGTGGGTGTCTTCTTAGCTGAAAGCTTGGCTATCGTATCAGTGTACTTTATTTAGCCAAATTCCAGAAACAAAAGTATATGCAAAGATTTCTTTTGTTCTGGCAAGGCCTTTTCTTTTTTTTTCTCTTTTTTTTTTTGTGTATGTGGGGCTTTTTTTTGTTGTTTCTAATTAACATGTTTAGTCTTCAGAAACTTCCTTATTTGCGTTCTACAATTATACTGCTGAGTAGGAAGCAGGGGGTCCTTGCAAAGAACGAAGCAAATTAGTTTTAGCTTACTGCATCTAAAAAGGAGAGCACGTGGTCTTTTGGCCTTGCACTGAGAGTAACTCAGCTAGTGTTTTGGACAGCAAACTCTCTGAATATTAGACCCAGGAAAAAATGTCACACATTATTAGAAATGGGATGAATGGGAGCAGGCTTTATTGGAAACATTGGCTACGCTTACGTCGTAATTGCTGTACTGAAGCAGTAAACAGCTGCTGATCCTGTGATCTTTCTAGTGAAAATCAAGCATTTGTTGTAGTTATTTTTCAGATGTATGTTGTTGTTTGCACAGTATTTCAAGTGTCCTACTTGGTATTTATATTATTAGCTCAGTGTTCTACATTACAATAAATGTGTTTACTTATTATGGAAGTACTGACCCTTAAAACATCTGCTTCTCAGCTGAACATCCACAGCTCAGTGGGTGTGGGTAGCTTCTGTTAGCCATTCTTTCATAATATTTTGCAGTCTTTGGCAAGCAGTTTGAGTCAGATTCTGACCTCAGATGCACTCCTGTACAATGGCAATAGCTGTGCTCCAGTCAACAGCATTCTTCTAGTTTTATGTCAGTGTTAACTGAGGTCAGAGGACATTGCAGCGAGTGGGCCACAATCCTGTCTAATTTTTGCCTGGCAAAGTTCTTTAAGCAAAAGCCATAAAAACTAGAGTGGCTCCAAACTGATGCCAAAGTCTCCCTCACTCTTCTAGAGACTGAGCAATGGCAAACAGTATGGCAGAAGGTTAATCAAATAGTTACAAGGAATAAAGGGTTCTGTGTCTGTCACCATTAGCACAGGAGCTGTAACTGCAGTCTGACAGGCTTGGAAGAGCTGTGGCTGTCTGGAAAGTGCCTTTTGATCTTGTGCTGTCTCTTGTCTCTACCCATACTGGACCCAAGGGGAATGCTCAGCAGCTTCTTTTGGAGACAATGGTTTCAATTTTTTCATGAAGTAGGGAAAGGACTGGGAACACCCGGCATTTCCTGCAGTGGGGAGAAGACTGTATTGAAATCTCTGTGGTTGGTGTTGAAGTAGTGAAACAATTTTAAGAATTTTAGTGTCTTAGCAAAAAGTCATCCTTCTCTCCCACCGTAAGCAAGCTGCCCATGGTCTGTGATCCATGCCCACTCTGCCAGTCCTGCCTGAGGTTCTGCCTTTCCACCTCTGATAGTCCCCTCCAACGCTGTGGAAAGAGAACCCATCTCAGACCTCCTCCTCCTCCTCTCCCAAAGCCCTACAGCTTCCTCTGGTCATGGGCTACCTGAGGAGAGGGAAGGTGCTCACATTACCTCAGAGCACAGCCTAATTTGGCACATGCTTAACTCTTTATGCAGCAATGGGAAGGATGGGACAGTCCTTTTATCCTGCATTTGCAGTGCATCTACCACCCTGGACCTCGTCAGCAGCGAAGGAACTTGCCCACTGTGGTCATACCAAGCAAAAAATAATATCATCAACCAACCACAAGCCAATTGGGTTAGTGTCAGCTGGGACTTCTATAGTGGAAAGAATTCAGAAGTAAAAATGTAGTGTAAATTTAATATACACAGCATCCCCTAGAGGTTTGTGCTGCAACTTACAGATAGGATAAGTGCTCTTTTTCCATTACTGGTTTCTCTTAAAAGTACCATCTAGTAATCATTATAATGAGAATACATATTGGAGTTAGTTTATAGATGATTCATGGCTAAAACTGTGTTGGTAATACATCTTATAGAATAAATCTCATTCTAAAACAGAAAAAAATGATTTGTAAAACTACTTAGCAATGTAACCTTTGCAGACTGGTGGGGAAAAAAAAGAGCTATTCTGTATTTCTGGTCATTGTTTATCACCAAATTCCCTGTTTATTTCCCAATTGTTTATTATTGCCCTTTTAAATGAAATAAAGTGTTGTATTTTCTAGTACATAGATTTACTGTTGACAGCACAGTTTCCATGAATGAAATGGGCTCTCTTAAATAACTTCAGGCCATACAAAATGTTTATGCTTGATAATGGATATCCAAATAAAAATGGAGTGAAAGTTGGCCTGGACCATACATGGAAGCATCTTGATATAGTTAATTTCACAAGCAATAAAACATATTCACACCATGCATGAAACCACTTATTAATGAAAAGTACTCATCGTTTCACCTACAGCTTCTTTTCGAGGAGGAAAACTGATATAAATGTGTTCTGACATTCCCGCATTATAATATTTAGGATGCCTCCTTGCATGAAGGAGAAAAACTTCCTGATAAAACTTCCATATAAAACTATTCTGGTGTTGTTATGTCTTATGGAAATTGGTGATTGAGCATGGAGAATACAACAACAGATGGTATAGCCCCACACCAGGTCAATAAGCTGTGGAAATACAAACTGCCAATCCTGAAATTGAGAACAGGTGGCAAAAATTTCACTTGGAGATTTGGCATCTGTAAGTAATCAGTTAGTGTAAGAGCTTTGGTCAGACATGAATTAACTTTGTTGCTGAATGCATTTTCAATAAGGAAAAAGCAGCTGCATTTGGTTAGAATCACAATACAGAGTTGAAATACATAGAAAGTGTTTAGAAGGACTTCATTTTTGTTCCTTTTTTTTTTTTAGCTAGTTTGGGTATATACAGTTCATAGCATTTTGGTTGAGAAAAGAAAATGTTTTACAGCCGTTTTAACAGTGCTTCTGGGATCAAAGATTCTTCTTCAGGCTGTTTCACACCATTCCTACATCACTTTCTGTGTCTTAAAAATGTAAATAAATAAATAAACACAGGACATCTGGATTTGATTGGGGGGAGGGATTAATTTCAAATAAAGACATCAAAAAGTTATTTTGACTAGAACTGAACTATGCTAATGGGGATGTTGTGTTCTTGAACTCTGTGCTTTCTGGCAAGCCTTCCTTCTCCCCACGAATAGCAGTTACTGATCTGAAAATGCAGATGTCTGACACTGACCCAGTGCTGACTTTCTGAGCAACGACAGGGAGTTTCAGAGCAGGCAATGTGCTAGTGGGTGGTACTTTGAGAAAAAATGAGGTTACTTGTATGCCAGATTGAAGTTTAGAACACTTTCAAAACATCTAAGCAGACATTATTATTGTAAAGCAGCCAGACTACCGGAATTAAATTCAATAGATAATGGTATTGATCACCTAGCATATTTCAGGTTTAAAGTATTTCATGTTAGTCAGGGCAGAAGAGGTTTTTCCCAGGGGGGAAAACTAACCCAGCAACACCAGAGCCAGAGCAACCTTCAGAGTTGCAGTACACAAGTGGATTTATAAAAAAGGTGGGGAGATTATCTCTTCCTCTTGATGTTGTATGATGCACACCCATTTATGAGAATGTAGCACTACCTGTTTCCAGCAATTCAGGAGTCTGTGGCAGTTGATTTCAATTCAGATTTGAGTTGAAATCAACAGCTCTGAAACACAGCTGGATGTTTCAGAGAGGTTACCCCTCCAGGCAGACACCACCCTATACTAGAAGCAGCTTGACATCAAAGCTGCTCTGAGCATCCACAGCTCCACAGCAATCGTAAAATCTTCAGGAGAATGCACACTTGCATTTACATATCCCAAAAATATTATAATTCTAAATCTTGAACTATGTGAGGGTAATGTAATGTGAGGAAGGAACTGAGCTTACTAAAGAGAAGAACCAGAAGATCAAAAGTTGGTGGATGTCTGTGGGGATATGTTCTGGATGGAAGGATGTTCAGAAAGGGTCAGTAGATCGCCCTGCAAAAATTATGCCTCTTTAAGATGCTGCAGTCAGGCACCTGCAAAATGTGACATTCTCAGTCATGTTGAACTGTCCTGGCCAAAGGGTTCACGAATTCATATTTCAACCAAGATGTTGCCTCACAGGCCTACTTCCCAGCCTATTTGCCGTTGCATAGATGATTATCCTTTCTGGCAATAGAATAGTATTCCTGTGGCATTTGCAGCAATTTCTTACATGGAATAATAAATATCAAATAAATATTTAATATGAGTTTAACTTTTAAAGTGCTGTTTAATAGCTGAAAACTGAAGGAAACCGTGTGCTGTGACTAATCAGCTCTCTGCTGAGCACCAGCAATTGCTTCTATTAACTATAATGCAAAATGTACGGCTTCTAGATCACTTTGTGAGATTTAAAGATGCCAGTTTATTGGCTATATGATGTATCTTGCAGTAGATTAATATTAGGATTCTTTTTCTGAATTTTCTAATGTCTGAGTTTTCTAAGAGAAGCAAGGGTGACTCAGAAGTCACTCCATGACTAGCAGTTTATGGTGCTGTTGTATATTAGATATCATCAGTAAATTGCTTTCTGCTTTTTCCTTGAATCTAGACATCCCACTGCACCCAACATACACAATCACTTCATTCCTTCCCTGTGTGCATGCAAACCATTTTTTCACTGCCTTGACCAAGAGATTTTCTTAGCGATTTATGTCACATTTATTCATATAACAGTAAGTAACAGATCATAATATGCATATGCATATTATGTCTGTCCTGTGAACTAAAACATGCTAGTGATTTGTCCACAGCCTTGAAGAGTATGAAGTAAGCCCAGCACTGTTTCTATGCACTTATAATGTAAAAAAATTCTGATATTAAGTTCAGATAAGAAAGGTCTTAATTTTAAAATTTCTAAACAAGAAATAAAATTCCTTCTGTGATACTGTGAAAATACATGATAGCAAAATAGAGTTCAGGCTTGTTACATTGCTTTTCAGAGAATTGATTTTCTGACTGTAGAACTCCACACAGTCTTACTCTCCCCTCTGCTGTTTTATCTTCCTCTGATAGGTCACTGGAGAGGATAACATTTGATTTCAGACAATAAGATTGGGAAGAGGTAGCAGCCAAGTGGGGCCAAATGCTAGGCCGAGGATATGAGACAGTCTCTGCATGCAACATCACCTTTTCCTCCCTGCTCTGCTCCTCCTCCCTCAAGCTGGGCTAAATGAATGGTGCAACACGGGGTCTGACAATGTGCCTCTTCCTGGGAGAGCACAGGCTGATCTGGAGACAGCAGGCAGCTGTGGGAAAGGGAGGTGGTCAGAGCAAGGCTGAAAGGTGCTGAATAACTGAACTGGAGGCAGAATAAAACCTGACTAAAGCTATAAAAGGAGGAATTCCCTGTGTAGATCTGTTCCAGGTGGGATAGACCTGTCAGGGCTCTGGATGGTAGATGCTCTAGTAAAACCTGTCATTCCCATTCCCATTCCCAAGGTATGGGAAAGATAACTTTGGTTGTATGGGGAGAGACTTGATTTGGAGTCTGAGGACATCAGAGGGAATAGTCAGTCTGGAGTTTTGTACCCTGCAGGGAGGAGAGGTGAGGTGTCTGGGGCAAGGCACGCAGTGAGGAGTGGGGTCACATTCATGTGTAGGGTAAAAAAAACCAAACAACAACCAACAAAAAATAAAAAGAGAAGCAAGATTCAGTTTTCCCATAGTTCAGCGCATTACAGATGTTGAGTGCATTACAGATCTAAAAGAAATTGTATGAGTTGTGAAAGAAATTGTATGAGGTATATGTGAAAACACTCATATTTAAAGCTGAAGGTGAAAAACAATATATTGATGAGCCTGTGCTTCCTGTGGAGAGGCTGTATAATGACACAGAAAGTTTTCTCCCACAGCTTTCAGTCTCCTTACTTCAGCAAAACTGATGGGAGTAATAAAGTAAGTTGTTGCTTTTTCCCTTCTTACTGCATTTATATGAGAGGGAGGCCGAATGTGCTGTCTTTTATTACTTTTCTCCTCCAGGAGTAGGTAAAAAGTGATATATGCTTCATTCTTTTTTACAAACAGATTATACTGGACAGATGCTTAGAAACAGCTTAGCTAAATCATGTGAAGGGATGCCTACATTATGCAATGTGGAAAATCTGCTGCTTTTGGTATAACCAAGGAGAAATGGAGATGCATTTGGAGCACAAGAAGTTGTGAGGTTATGGTTGACCATTAATGGAAAAGAGGAAAAATGTCCACCATGAGTTATGCAATAAAGTTCAGTTAAATAACAAGTCTTTGAAAAGTCCTGGTTCATGGAAGTGTCAGTGGGTTTGTGGGCTCATTTAGAGCCAAACAATGTGCCCAAGTACACCAAACTATGAGAAATTCCCACATGATTGACAAGCATGTGATACATGGGCTGAAAAACCGGGTTTAGTCTTTGTAGCAAGTGGGCATTTGCTGTCAGCACTGGTTAGTGTTTAACAAACTCTTCCTCTCAAATTTGCTTAAGGTTACAAATGTGATGAAGTACTTGAGCACTTACAAACTCTGTGTTTTCATGACAAATATGTAGTTTTGTAATTCGTAAGTGGAATTAAATCCTTGTGTGAGTTGCTTACTGTTATCACTTAGTTTGCAATCCCAAACACTCAGTTGTGGATCTGGGAGAGGCGTGAAAATTAGAAACAAAAACAAGCAATTCCCAATTTATGCCTGAAATCCTACTTATTTCTAGGGATTAACTGCTATTAAGGTCTGCAAGAAGAGACCTGCTTGCCTTGGGAGCCCGGCATGTGCAGTGCACTTCTGAGAGTGAGGTTGGTCTTTGTGAATGAGAGAAGCTCTCAGCTTGTCTTCCGAGCCCAAGCACTGGTGTCTTGTATTTTCATAATATCCTGGTGGTTATGCACTCTCCAGGGAAGGGAGGCAGAGAGTTCAAGGCTGCCTTTACCCTCGGGGAGGTCTTCCATCCCCTAGCAAGGTGTCCCGCTTTTTGAAGTTTTCCCAGAAAATAGTGAAGACTAATTTGAACAAAAGAGAGAGGGCAGGACAGACAGTTTATAAAATCCATGAGGACTGTAACCAGCCCTGATTCAAGAAGAAAAGTTTACTGTGAGTTTTGAGAGACAGTTCTGTCACTGTGGGCATATGCTTTCCAAAACTGGAAAGCAGGATCAAGTGAGCAGCTCAGGCAGCTCAGGTGGCCAAGCCAGCTCTTTGGTAAGGTAGGGATGTGTTGTCTGCCAGTCTTTTACTGACTGAACCTGACTCCATCCTTTCCCACTAGATAGCCTCACCCTCACAGTTCTCTGAAGAGAAAATGCTGCAGACCAGGCCTGTTAATGGCTGTGGGTTTGGAAGTGATGGGTCTGTGGGACATAGTGCAAAAGGACAGCCAGCCTGGGCAAGCTCAGCAGTCAGTTGGGCAAGACACCTAGATATCCAGGAATTTATTCCTCTATGATTCAGACATGGAATGATTTATCTTTAGTGACTGAGCTGTTTCTCTGCTTGAGTAAATGAGATGTATGTACTGAGGAAGTCAGTCAGCATTCAGCAAGAACACAGATTAATTTAAGATTAACTCCTCAGTGGAGCAGAACTGACAGGCCTGTAGAAGATGAGCAGTTCTAGGGGCTGTTAAAGTCCCATTAAAGTTCATCACCTTGGGACTTGCATGTGTTGCAAGGGCTTTGAAAGTGCGGTACAGAGGGAGAGTTTGTGCCTTAAATCAACATTGAGCTAATTGGAAACAAAACCAAAATTGTTCTTGAGAAACCTAAGTATGATTTCTAGGATCTTATTAATTTCCAGGAAACAGGAATATCTTTGCATTTTACTCATGCAACAGTGAATGTAGTCTAGCTGCAGCTGAATCTGTTCCCTGCTGCAAGATGTGAAAGCTGGTTTGCAAACCTTACTGTGGCTGCTCTGGCTCTGCATGGGCTGCCAGCCAGCACGTGGGTTGAAACCTTGGCAGCAAGATGCTGTGACACAGAAATATAAGACTGCTCTAAAAGATGCCTTTTTGTGTAACTGGCTAGTGCTTTCTGTCATTGAATCTCAAGGGCAGGGCATGGGGAATCATAGCTGACTGTTGGCACTGTGCTTCGTTTGGAAAGGGGAAATAGCATGTTGAGACAGCATTATTATGTGCTTCTTAGGAATAAATTATGCAGTGAGTAGAATAAGAAACACAGGTGATTCTTCAAGTATATTTTACAGATATATCAATCTCTGTCTAACAAAATAGGCTAAATTTTGACTTGACTTATTTTCCCAACTCATTCTGTACATGGATATTCTTGTCTTTGTTTATTAAGTAAATACTGAAATGTCATTTTATCCAAAAAGCTTTTAAAACACACTATTTTTCACTCTTACTTGAGGATATTTTTCTCCTTTCTCCTTTGAATTTGCCTTCTAGCCAGTGATAATAAAGAACCTGAGCAACAGCTTGAGCAAGTGGCTGAATAGAGGTATAAATGCTCTGCACTGTAGTGATTACCCAAGCAGAAAACCAACCATCTTGTGAAGAAGGTCTTTTCCTCACAGAGTCATTCCTTCGGCTCTGTATAGGCACTAGGCAGCGTTTGCATGCACTGAGCCTACCAAGTCTGAGTTCCTGTAAGCTCAGGTTCATTTTGAAAATAAGCTCCTCCAGAGCATTTAAGCACATTTGTGTTTTTTAAAGGAATGTACTGAACTCCCTTGTTCCGTGTGTCACATCTATTCTTTTTTACCCTCTGAAAAGTAAAATACTCTTCATGTGATGATTAATGTGCAATGATCTTCACACATTACATAATGTCCTATCTTCCACTTAGAAAAACACTGGCAAAGCAAAGAGTTGCAAATCTGTCCCTTCATAAGTGTAGACTGATGTCATTTGAGCTGGATCATCCCTGCACAGCTTCCAAAACACCATGTGCTTTGCAACACGGCGGCATCCATTTCTGCCTCCTCCTTTAAAAAAAAAATCCACAGATTAAATGTATGTGCACACCATGCTAGAAAATGCACCTTAGCAGGAGTGCTGCAAAGCTGATTGTGTTTTTTCCTTGGAAATGTTGTAGTTGAATTGGAAGGTGTATAATAGAGAAGAAAAAAAAAAAAAAACCCAAACCCACATTTATTCAATCTTCTCCCAGAATATGTCTATCCAAATAACTAAGTTCCATGAAACTTCTGTGGATGCCAACAATTCAGTTCCCTAATTTTATTTGGGCATGGTGGGAGTGCATGTACACAGTGTCAGATGTAACATATATTAAAAAACAGGTTTTATCTGTAAATTTTAAAATGCCTTTATAGGAGTTGAGTCCTTCCAGTTCTGTTCATCAGCTAAAAACTGTGAAAACATGCCCTTCCTGCTCTCCCCAGATCTGCACAATCCACAGTACTAGCTTGTCTGCCTTTGGGTAGAAGACAAAGGCAATATTCAATACTCCATGTATCGGGCAGCCCAATTAAACATTTTCTGGATAATTTCATTGCTTTGACAGGTTTCAAGACTGATGCAATATTTTATCTTCTGTTTCTCCAGTATCTCTGCCAGTTTTCAAGGGGTTTATTTCTTTTCTGCCAAACAAAGAATGTCTTTCTATCATTCATATCTCAAACTGGCTTAATTTGTATTTTTATGTCTCTGATTTCTGATGGGTTTAATACAGCTGTTCTTTGACTCTAAACACATTTCTACATCAAGTCCTCCTTAATCTATGATTTTCTTTTTTTTTTGGTCTCACATCAAGTCTAGCAAGGCAGGTTTTGTGCCAGAGCTTAAAAACAATCTCTGCTTTAATTTCCTCCCATTAGTGTGCTAGAAATATGATGTTTTTCTCCAGCAGATCTCCTGATCTAGGATTTTAGCTGATTTTAACTGAAGCTAAAATGAGAATTTCTCCTGGGGGAAAAAAAAAAAAGGCTGAAGGCATTTAGACCCATTGTGATTTCAGTGACAAATTTAATCTTCATTAGACAAGACAGAAAATACTTTGCCAACAGAGAGACTGGAAGAAATAAGCAATGGCCTTTCAGTAATAAAATAGTACATAGCTACTATCTAGTGCTTGTCATCAGTAACGCAGACCATGTTTAACAGGGAAAGTGAGTTTCATTATCAGCATCTTACAGATTGAAAAAGAGAGGTATTCATTGAGCTATTATGCAAAAATACTAAAAAATATAAGTAACCTGCACTTTTACAGCATATATTTAGTTTCTTTTAGAGACTCCATCTCTACACTGTATATGTTTAGTATAATTACTTAGGTTTCTCTTGTGCTTCCTGGAAAATGGAAATGTTCTGACTTCTCTAGTGACTCCTCTTACAGAGGACCTTATCTGTGGTGCTGCATTGGGCCAGACTGGAGCCCTTATTATTTAGAATCACTACTATGTTTTCAGAAGTCCTTAAAACACTTAGTTCATGCATATGAGTGAAAATGGAAGGCAATAGGTCTTCTTGTTTAAAGTTTTGTACTATTCTTTTAGAACAAAATATGCAGAAATGAGGAAACCGGGCAAATATATATATAGATATTTAACTTGGACAGCAGTTGCAAGCTGAGGGTGAAGAGACCTTGAAATAAGCTTCAGTGTCCTTTTTTTAATAAAATATAATTTTTATTTCTTGACCATCCCATCTCTACAAAAAAAAAAAAAGGCATCACAAATAAAACACTGTAAACATAATTCAGTCTCTCTGTAAAGACATGAAAATCAGATAAAGTTATCTTGAGAATTCTAAGTACTAGTATTTAATGTATTTCTCAATCATTACTAACCTAAAAATGTAACCCTGCCATATAAACCCAGTGAGACCACCTTTACTCTTCCTGACCCCTGAAGCAACTCTGAACATGACAATTTACTTCTTTTACTTTTTGCAGGACATTTCATGAAAACCATTTTGACACCAGAGTGTAGTGAGTTCTGGCACTAAGCCTTTACTGTTTATTAAATGAATTCATTAATTCCACAAATCATCAATCTGTTTACTTGTAGCTGGCTTAATCTTTCTTAATCCTGAATCACTGTTGGTCTAGGAAGCCTTTGTGTGCAGAAAATGAAAGAAGATCTATAATTTCCTTGTTTGATCAGTAATAAAATTGAAGGAGTTTAAATTTATGGCTTTGACTGAAATCAATACGTGCATTTAGTACTGAGCTGAAGAGAGGTCCAAGTTATGTCTCCATAAACAGTTGTAAATTTTAATTTTCCCATCTTCAAAAAATTCTCTTTTGCCATTCTACTGGAAGAAAAATTATGAAACTTTTTACTCCAGCTTTTATATCAGATACTGTTACATTCTCTGCTACACATTTCTGGGCAACAGCAATTGCTTGTTCAGTTTCCAGTTTTCCAAATCTTGACTGAGCTCTGTGAAGCATCTAATACTGCAAACCACTTCCTTTCCACTCCTGTGATGGGGACAGAGGGGATTGAGGATGCAGCAGGAGAAATGTGCCATATTTAAGTCATGCTGGGGTTACATTGCATGATCTACCTTTCTTTGAAGTGTCCAGGACGTGTTGAGTTTTGAGAAGTGGCACTCTATATGTAGGCTGTATGTTGGCCCACTGCCACAAACTCATTAATAAATCTGTTTGGAGATAGTAAGAGGCTTAGGAGTTTGCCCTTGTTTGCAGACAAACTTCCTAAGGGTGATTTCAGTCTGTCGGGCACTGCTGGCAAGGGAAGGAGAGGAAATCCTTCATCTGTGTGTGTCCCTCAGTGTTTGTTGTACCTGATGAGGCCATTGTGCCACCTTCCTTCTCTCCTTTCCACAGTTCCAGGTTGCTCAGACTTTCCCCTGTGCCCCTGAGGTGCTGCTGCCTGTGCCTGTTTGTAGGGCAGCTCCATAGCATGGATATGTGAGCCCTGTTCTCCATCTGTGCCTCTCTGCTTCAGCAGCCCAATCCTGCCTGGCTGCCTTTGGTGGGAATGCTGACACTGATCCCTGTGCCTGATTCGCAGTCAGCCTGACAGGGCTGCCCAGGAAGCCAATTACCCTCTGGAAGTGCTCCAGCAGCAGTGAGTGACAGCCTGTGGAGAGCTGACCGGCGGTGCCTTGGCCAGAGCGGTGTCCCTGAGTCGCTGCTCTGTGTGTGCAGCCTGTGCTAATCCCTGTCTTGAGCAGTCTGTCTTTGCCTTTGGCTTTTCCTCCGGCTAAAACCGAAGATAACCCTTCTACCAGAGTTGCATTTGGTATCTCAGCAGATACCTATCTGTTGAGAAGGGCGTAATTAGCCAAGCTAACACAGGTTACTGCATCCCAGTTATTTGCTGTCTCCCTCCTCAACAAGTCATGCGAAAGGAGTTCCAGACAAACTCTGCAGTCCAAATTATGAATGCCTAGCTCACTTTTTGTGTGCTTTTCTCTGGTGTCCTCGGGTTGTTCTAGTGCCTGGGTTTGCTAGATCCTTCAGGAAAAAGAAAGATGCTCTCAAGTTGGAACTGTGAGGTGGACACATAGGAGGCAGCTCTAATGCTACTGCCCAACACCAGAAATCATACTGTGATCCAGTTGCCAACCAGAAAAAAATTTTATTAACTTTTTTACAATGTGTTTAAATAAGGTAGAGTTGGTATTAGTATTCTCTGGAAAAACTTTGAATTGAGTTTGGAAAAGCAAGAATTTGCATATAAATAGAATATTATAGAGAGATCTCCATTTCTCTTGGCAGGGCAGTTTTTTTTGTTGAATTCCTTACTTTTTGCTGCTCTTCAAGCAAATAATTCTGTAGTTTAGCAAGGGTTTGTGATATAGGGAGGTTTGGACAGAAAATGTATAAACTACACATGAATTAACATTTTGACATTATTGCTACAATAGTTAATCAGAAAGCCACAAATTATTTAAAATGTGTTGACTTCTTGCTTTTCTATGCTGTACTTTGATAATCCACAAGTAAATACAATTATTAATATTGCAAGTTGTGTGCCAGGGACATAAGAACATTACAGATATATTTCCTTTTGGAAACTCAGTATGTGCTAAATATTCATCTCTGTACAGCTAGGTATCTGCATTACTAATAATTATTGCAAGTGCTACTGCTAATGTGGATATTGAACGTATTAGTATAGCATGCAAAGATTAAGTCAGTAGTACTCAAATTGAATTTGCCATGGCTGGGCATCTAAGTCTATTAGAGCTTCTTTTTTTCTTTTTTTTTGTAAGGAAAGCCTAAACCAGAATCAATTCCAACTTCATTATCTTCCTTTTCAAGGTGATTTTGTCTTCCTCTCTCAGAAAGTGGAGGGTTGAGATAAAGGATTACACTCTGCATTGTTAGCTTAATCATAATTGTGTTTTTATCATTCCAAAAATAATACAAAAAAATACAAAAAAGATCTGCAAGTGTGGGATGCAGTTGTGCACAAGACATGTAAGCACCTAGTAGGTGTGAAATGTTATATGCCTTCCACTTCTGTTATAATCAGCCTTGCCTGGGCTCTTGTCACTGTTTTAACCTCAGTTGTGAAAGCAACTTAAGTCCCTCTAGATTGTGTACATAAAAAACTAAGCACGTCAAGTTAGAACGCTTTTTTTTTCCTTTTTAAATCCTATTCTTTTTACTATGATAGCTTGAAAATCTTGATACTGGCTAGGTTTTTAGGATGACTGATATCACTGTGTACTGACCAACGTTCTCTCTCCTTCTTATTACTCAGCACCTTCAAGTCAGCAAGCTTTCTTTGAGACATAAGTTGTATTTTTTTGGTTCTCTTTGTATCCAGTTAGCAATAAATTTAGGTCTTGCTCCCCAAGTGGAACTGACAGAAAGAATAGCAAAACAAATCTGTAATAAGTTATGGAGCCATAATCAGATTGCTTGTAAATTCAGTGTGCAAATTATTGTATTTATGTCACTGGAGAATACAAGTGAAGCTGGAATTTAACAGTATTTCCTCAGGGCTGATGTAGGCTAATTAAAGTAACAGTGTTGTTATCAGTGGATTCAGATCTCGACTTTACTTATACCATTTTAATTTACCAGTATGATGACATAAATAATTACAAAATGAAAGTAAAACAGACAATTCAAACAAACAAACAAAAAAACCCCACAAAACAAAACAAAAACCCCAAACAAAGGAAAAAAAACAAAACCACAAAAACCCACATAAAACACTACAAAAACCCATCCTGCAGCAGTTGTAGTTGTGACAAAGATAAAGTTCTAGAAGTGGTTATATGCTCTTTGGGACCACTTGTAGTGGTGAAAAATAGTTATTGAGTAGAAAGCAGTTGTGAAGGGAAAAGTCTGAGTTCATATTGTTCATAAAATGGATGTGGAAGGAAATTACCAGTTATGTTATTTCCCTGCTGTAATACCTATTGTTATTGATACTGATTCTGTGTTGGACATGAGTCTTAGTCACTACTTATTGTATAATTACAAGGAAAACAAACATCAAGATAGTGTTATTATTTTAGACTTTTTTTTTTTTTTGTTCTGAGCAAGCATTTCAACAGCAGTACAGTGATCACCATCTTCCATCATTCAGAGTTTTATCATCATTGACCTCTGATTCTCTTTGCAGGCCTCGTAAATTCTCATCTCTAGTTGGGGAAAATAGGATCATGCTAAGCATTATTTTCCCACATATTATTACAATTCTGTTTCAGACAAGTTTTTAAAAGAATCTATGAGGATCTGGTTTTTTGTTGTTTCTAAAATTGTGAACCAGACTGACACAGCTATTTGTGTGCTAATTATCAGTGTGGGATAGTTTTTACAAATTGTGTTATTTTTCAATGTGTTAAGAAATTTATTGTATCATTATCAAGGACATAGGTCAGAAAGATGGAATTGGTCCTAGGCCCATGAATCAGGTACAGAAGATGAAAGAAGTCTCTATTTTGTTGAGGTGTTCATACACAGAGTTAATTTAAACTAGAATTATTTTTTTTTATGAGAAGTATGGTTGATTTTTGCTGTGGTATTGATTTAGTATATATAAGCTCTCTATCTGGAGAATACTTTAAAGGCATATTTATGTTTTGAAAGAGTCTATAACTTTATGGGACCAGTGTTAGTATCTTCCACCAACATTTGTTGGTTTCTCATCCTTACTAAAAGGGTCATAATAGAAATAAAGACTCATAACACAGGCTACAGAAAGTTAAAGTAGTATGATGGCATTTTCTGTCCCTTGATGAATAAATTTGTGTATTTGATACTTGATTTTGCTGGCATTTGGGCTGTGTGCATATTTAGAAAGTTGATCATGTATCTCACAAGCAATCTGCTGAATAGAGGTTTCAGTTTATGGGTATTTCTAGTCTTTCAAAAAAAATCTTGCTGATTATGGTGCATTTATGAAATTAGTCAAATTGCAGAGTTGGCTTAAATGTGTGCAATCATGAAATGTAAATAACACACACGTTTCAGAAATGCAATTCTGAAATTCTGATGTGCTGAAACACTCCACAAAACTTTGTTTGACCTCATTGAAAAGGGAGAAAAAGCCCAAAACCAGTGGAATGAATGGAAGAACATTTACATATTTGCCTTTCTTTTTTCCAAATAGGGTTTCTTTCTCCTTTGGTTACATTGCCACCTGTAAAAATATAGTTTCTCTTTTGTTGTTTCTTCCTTATAAATAAAGCTTTATGTAGAACAGACTTCCTTACAAAGTCAGAGCTGTCTTACTTGTCAAGTTCAGCTACTGCATTTTGGGCTTATTTGCTTAGAATTTTCCAGTTTTTCTTTGAGGGTAATCTTGGTAAAGGAGAGAACCCATGTCCCCACCAGAGTTAGGCATCTTCTTCCCTTCAGCAAATCTTTTTGGTATAGCCCAGCATCTTTTAGAGCCTCTTGTATAATTCACAATATTGAAGTGGACAAACAGTATTGATTTTTGTTAATGATGTAAGTGTTAAGCAGTTCTATGTATTTTATAGTACAGGACGCACAACTTCCTGCCCAAAACCCCCAAGCCACCTCAACAGGTCCTGATGTACAAGACAGAGGTTTCAGATATGTGTCTTCCATCGCTTTAGTTTAACAGATTTAGAATTTGTTTAGTAATTGTTAAAATGCAAGCTCAAGAGGTAAAAAACTGTTACCTGGGTACATGGTGGTTTAAGTAATAGACGCCAAAAGCTTTCTTTTTCATGTGAGCATGTGAACCTGTACAGAAGGAAATTTGAAACACTTGTTTTAGATATGAGTGAAAGTGATTCTGCCTGTAATTTTCACCCATTCCCGCTCCTCAGTGTCTTTGCTAAATATTCTGTGCAAGTCTTTCCAGTTTGTGTGAACGAGGCACCTCTTCCTCTAAAGCCTTTGATGGAAATTCTGATCAATCACATCAGCTCTGAAGAGCTGAACTGGCCAACAACCATGGCAAGAGTTTCTGATCTACCCAACAGTCACCAAATAATCTCAGAGCAGTGAAATATTTTTATAGATTTGTTTCCCTTACCCCCACCCAATTGTCTCTCTAACTTAATTCAACACAGAGATGAAATCTTAAGTTTTAGCATAACCCAAGGAGGAAAGGAGCTGCAGACATAATGATTTTCATCACTATTTTTATGAAAATGTCAAGAGCAAGAGCTGAAGGATCAGGCCAGAACACCACCTTCATTACATATTCATTGGAAAGACCTTACTCTATTTTTACTGCTTCCAAAATACTGCAGCACAGTATCAGCCATACAGACCTTCCCACAGAGATAGTGGCATGCCAGTGATAGTACTATATATAACACTCTGATGGTTTACACGTAAAAATATCAGTTGAAAACTGTAGCTCCAGCTTTAACAGATTTGAAGGCTTACTGTAGTTTTGAGTGTCTATTCATAAAAGTTGAACAAGTTGCTACTCATCTGTGTTTGCCAATATTGTGATTTTATTATAAATCAGATATTACAGCATTTGGCTTCTTTTCAATTGATTTGAATGACATGTTCTCCTTCAGTGTTAATTAAGTGAGAGCCCCAAGATCTATAAGATAAGACTATAATACCTTGGTGTATTTCTTCTAAAGTGCCTTTTATGTGATTTCTTAGCTACACAGAGATTTCAACCAGAAACATGAAACAGTTCTAACTTGTAAAGTGTTGGAATTTTAGGTCTCTGAATGTTTCTTCTTCATGGGCTGCCTCCTCTTAGAACTTAAAATTAATTTATCTATCCATTATCTGAAAATTTATATGGGTTTTATTTACATAAAAGTAAAACATCCTGTTCAGCTCATTTCAAAAGTGCATGTTATTTTCTCTGCATTAGAGATCTGCTGGGGTAAACAGGGAGGGCATGCTGGAGCAGAGCTGGTCTAGCCAAGCGTGTCACCTCTCTCTCTCCATCCCCTGTAGTTTAAGGAACAGGTTTAATGAAGGAGGAATCACAGAGTACATTTCTCTCTTTATTTCTTGAAATCACATCCAGATTTTATCTCACATTGTAGATCAGTATGTCTACGCTGCCAGTCCAGGACAGTTAACTAGGTTTTTGATAACAGTGTTTTACAGATTTCACAGGTAATGGTGAAAAAACCACCAAAGACTAGTTTTAAACTGAAAATTAATCACTTCATGCATTTAATTCTTGCTACTATTCAATTTAGAAGTATATCATGCATTCTGAATACCGCCGGATGATTCTAAAGCTTACTTATGTCAGTATAATTTGTACCTGTAAAAGAATATTTATCAGTGTAGTGGCAAAAACAGTATTTTATAAAACATTTTCTATGTCTCAAAGAGAAAAATCACATAATTAAAATATTCGAAAGGGGATAAAAATTGTGCACTAATGACATAAAAAAATCTTTGTAATGGGGAATGGCCCAAGCCAAAGTTTGCAGATGCCATGATGCAATTATACTGTAAAAGAAAATATGGAGAAAATTGTGCAGATTTTCCAAGCCACTAGAAATACCCCAACACACTTCTTTCCTCCTCACCATCATTATATTATTATAATTTTAAAAAACAGTTTATGTTACGAACACTTTAAAATTTAGAAACCACATTCATTTCTATTCAGGATGTGGGAGAACAAGTTGTAATTGCTTTTCTTTACAAAAGGGTCTCAGCTTGAGGTGAATGGGATTTAAAACTCTCCCCTAACTTCCACATGTTATATTTGCTAATTTAGGCAGTTGCCTGAACATGTCAAGCATGTGTGATAGCTGTAAGAGAGTAGGCTGGAGCAGGAGTGCAAAATGGGGGTAAAATGCTTCTTTTTCCTGAGTGTGGGTTTTGAGCCACCAAGACCAGCCAGGAAAGGTGCTCCAGGGGGAGGTAAAGGGGTCCTGCAGACCTCTCCCTGACGTGCTGTGGCCTGGGCTCCCCATGGCTTGCAGAAGGTGCTGTGGTGTCGCAGTGCCACAGCCTCGGCAGCAGCAGGACACACATTGCTCCGTGGGTCCAGCCTTGGGCACTGCGGGTCACAGGCAGGGAGCCCAATCTGCCCATGCAGCTGAGAGGTTTGCCCTGCCTGTCAGCTCCCCCATGCCTTGTCCCCAAAACAGCACGGGGAGGTGCCTGCAAGCTGCAGCAGGGAGGGCTGCTTTGAACAGATCTTGATAAGGACTGTGGAGGAATAAGTTCATCCACTCAGCTGTCCCTCTGCACTGGGCTGCTGATTGTCTGATAAAATAGGGAGCACAGTAGCAATTTGTTGAAGGCAATGTTCTAAGGCTTTTAAGAAAGGTGAGGAAACAGGCTTTAGAAAGCCACCAGTTAAAAGAAGTCTGGTTACTTGAGGTCTGAGGGAAGGTAAGGCCTGAGATTGCTTGTTTTGCATGTAAACTAAATTCTGATTTCTCTAGGTGACCAAGAACTTTTGTCTCACATTAATTGCAGTTTGGATGAGACTGATCAAATAGGTTAGGAAATAAGTTTAGTAGATTTGGGGGAGTTTGACAGAAAAATGGAACCACCTAGAGCCCAAAATGTATTGCATATAGTTTCTGTATTGTAACACTTTCTGGTCTGCCAAAAACAGTGTCTGACAAATTTTCCTATACCCATGACTCCTATACCTGTTCCTGCTGTGATCCAGGAAAATCTCACTTATTTAAACCTTTGATAGGTAATTTTCTGTTTTCCCATCTCTTCTGTACTTAGCCAACATGCACGATGCTTATTAAGGACCTTGGAAGTGGTGCCATCTTTTGTTCAGAAGCTTCTGTTAAAAAAAAGCAATGGAAATATTTCTGCAGATAATTATTTACCACGCTAGCCTTTCAGTACTTTCCTTTACTTTGCCACTTCTTTTGAGAGTACTTTTTTTCTGTTTTTGAACCAAATCGCCTTCTTCCTGGCACATCAAAAGTACAGAGCACCCCTCTACTTCTCCTTTTAGACACAAAGACAGTATGAAAAGCATATCTGGTTTTTAGTGCAAAATATGAAAACTTACTTCACCCTCTATTGATGGTGTTAACAAAAATAAAATAACAGAAAAATACTTTGATGCATGTTTGGATTGGGCAAAATAGAAACTTCTGAAGAATTAATGGTTCTGTCTGGTGAGAGTTTTATGGGTTTGTTTTGCCAATAGTTTTACTAGTATGAAAAAGTTGCAAATGAGCATGAAAACATCCAAAAGGAATATGTTAAACACACCGCCCAACTGCTCACCCTATTGCAGAAGATATAGTGGGTGTCTGCAGACTTCACACATCATTCATGTTTATCACTTATACAGCAGGGCAGCTTTATTTTTGCTCTGGAACAGCTGTTTATGAGAATTTCACATCTTTCATAATGTTTATTTGCCTTTCACCATGGCTTCCAAGCTCTTTCGACATAAAATCAGTAGGAAAAACTAAGTCTGTACAAGTGTTTCTCTGTCTCTTCTTCATTTGTTTTTTTAAGGTGATTAAAATATTTTTTGTTCGGCTTATTCTATTTTGAAAAGTGTCAGCTATGGGTAGACATGTATTAAGGTTACGAAAGTTACAGGAAAAGCTATTTCCAGACAGAAAACAAGCAGAAAAATAAAACATTTAGGATGTTTAGAGGAGTCTACAAAACTTAGTCCAAATTCCTGAATTTTGTAAAAGTAGAACAGTTCTTTTAAACTCCTACATTGCCATGGAAACCTTATCAGGAATACAAATGGCTATTTTATGGAGTTGTACAAAACATTTATTAAAAAATCCTTAGGTTTTCCATTATGATTAGCAAACCAATGCTCTGTTCACTTATGGTCTTGCTTTGTTTTGCCTCTCTTTTCTTGTCAAATAGGTGCGTTTTATGAAGTTGTTCAGAGCTTCCCTGGAGTGGAGGAAAATGTGCAGGTGGATTCATATGTAAGCAGCCACAGGTGGAGAAGGCACTCAGAGTCCCTCAAATCAGTGGACACCAACAGAGCCAGCATGGGGCAGGATTCCTCGGAGCCAGGTGGTTTCACAGACCTGCTGCTCGAAGAGGGGCATGACAACACGACACAGATTGAGGTAGATATTCATTCCATCTGTTTTTTAATTCGTTTTATTATCTCTGACTGGGGGTAGGTGAAAAATGAGGACATTTCCTTCAGTGTATTCAAGCACTGACGGGGAAGAGGGCCTCTGGTCTTTGTATTTGTGAGCCTGTCAGCACATGGAAGCTGGAGTTTCCTCTTGTCCTGAGGCTGGAGCCTGCCCTTTCACTTTTGAAGATAGTCTCTGGAGGATGTCTGCCTCTTTGCTGCAAAACACTTAAGGGAAGTCCCATGTTTCAGCAGTTCTTGCTGGAGAACTGGAAAAGGAAGTAGTATTAAAATAGAATAAAATTGCATTCTTTTTTAAAGCTGTTGCAAACACCTCAATTTGCAAGACTTTGCCTAATCTTTATGGAGAGTGATATCCAGGCACAAAGGAGAAAAGACCCTAAAGAAATGAGAAATTAGAAGAAAATTCAGGTTGGTGATTGAAAAAGATTGCACATTATTTGATTTTTGGTCTTCCAAAGAATAAGATGGATCAAGTCCATCTGTGTGAAGTCTTGGGACATTCTCTCTCTGTTTTATGGTGTCATTCAACCCTAATTTCTTGTTTAATTGACAGATAGCCCTCTGTCCTGGGGTTTTTTTGGTTCTTTTGTTGTTGCTGTTGTTTGTTGGGGTTTTGTAAGTATTGGGTTTGGGATTTTGTTATTAATAAAATTTACATCCTGTTTTTCAATAAAATATAGCTTGGAATAAGTTACACTTAAGATCTTAAGTCATGATAATCTGCTTCCAAAACGACAGTGTTGTTGTTTTTTCAGTTGAGAACTTCACTCTCAGAGAAAAAAAAAGCAGCTTTCAGATTTTGAGTTGTTATATTACACAATAAAAAAAGCAATGCAATATAAAACCCATCTGTAGAGGCAATGACATCTCTACTGCATGAGTAAAAAAAATAGTACTTTCTGAGAGGTGTGTTTTGTGTTTGTTGTTTGTAAGCTTCCCACTTTGCACAGCACTAATTACGTTTCCTCTTGTACAAACATGAAAGTCACTGGTTGGTAAATTGTAGGTTTGAATGTCATGTTGCTTTTATAACTTCCTTTTCTGCCTCTTGTAATCCCTATCTGCCCATACTTGTAGCAATTCATTCAGGCACAACACAGATCAATCTTACTTCTAGTTATTTTAGCAGGTACAGTGCAAGCTGTCTCAGGCACAGGGAAGTTTTCCTAGCTGATCTTTCCATGGCTTACCCATAGATCCCTAAGCAGCGTCTCTGTTCAGTTGGGTTCCAAGCTCTTATGAAGCAAAATGGCCAGAGCTCCTCCTTTAATACTTATGTATAGCAAGATTGGGGGAAAAAACGAATGCTTGCAAACGGATATACATAGAATGGTATTTTTCCAGGAACATCTTTCCTGACAGATTAATGGCTTTACAGTGTCTTAACCTGAAAAGTTTATTGAATTCAGGTTTTTGTTCTGTTGCAAACCTCTTTTTCTAAGGTCTTTCAGCACAATAAGATAGCTGAGTTGTGGTTTTACACATTATCGGATTCCATTGAAAATCCCTACTACAACACACGGGCATCTCACAAAAAAACCCTTGAAGCCTGGCCTTATAGTAAAGGTAGGGTGTACAACAGATATCCAAGAGGAAGAATCCGTATGCTGCAGTCTTCTGCAGCTTGGGAGTTTATCGGCAGTGCTGGAGAGCTTATTGATTATTTTAAATCCTTCCTCTGTGTACATTGCAGTGCTTGCTAAAGAAAATCGAGAGAATGAGTATAACCTGCCACTTCTATTTAGTGATGCTACAGGCTGACAACATCCCTCCTTTACAGATAGTGTTTCTCTCTAAATTATTTTGTAGGCTTACCATGCAAATGCAGACTTCTTTAATATGAAGACTGACAGTGATGAACATGTTTTCTCTTGATATTATTGTTTGTCCTTCTTTATCACAATGAGATTACATTCTCTCCAGCTTTATAAACCCAAACCAAACAGCCTTTACTGCCTCTCTCACCCCTGCCACTCCCTGCAAAGAAAACAAAACAAAACAAAAACCCAAAATCAACAAGAAAAACAAAACAAAAATAAACCCAGAAAATCCCCCTAAAACAGCTAAGGACAAAAGGGAAGGCAGCAGGCAGAAATTTCTGCACACTGTTTAAAACTAAGTCTAAATAATTCTTGTGTTATTAAATCCATACAGTTACAAGGTGAAAAATAATAAAATCAAAACTGTGTGGAGAGCAGCTTTGTTCCACTGGATTTCCTTTTATTTTAAGGTAATGACACTTTTGATTCATTTTTTCCAACTGGAATTACTGGAATTGTTCTGTAACTTCACAGACTCACCATGCTGGATCTGCCACCAGCCCTGATCCAGAGGTTATTTTAACATTAGCTTGAGTTGGGACCGTGAAGTGCAGATCTTCTCAAGCTCTTGCTGCAAGCGCATTGTAGATGGGTTTGTCACACCTCTCCAGTAATCAAGGTGGATCTCCTCCTATGCATAGGAAAGATGATAATGGTGAGATTCCCTTTAGAGTGCAGCCTCTCTGGTCCAAAAATGGAGCAGTATAACCACCAGGGACCCCAGATGTCACTCTTCACATCTGTTTTGTCTCCTGCATATGTTTGGCGCTGTGATTAAGGAAAAGACTCATGCAAAATGATACACACATTCACGTGCTTTTTTTAAGTAAAGATATTCTCTTGAACTGGTCTTGAACTAAACTGCAGAGACTACCAGAAGCAGTGGCCATAGCCATTAGATGTGCTGGACCTTCAGAAAAGAATAGGACCTTGGGAAGAAGAAAAGACCTCCAAGTCCCATTGTGCTCCTGGAGAAGAGGAATGCTGTGGTCCACAGGTGCAGTGTTGTGGTGGCACAAACCCACAGAGACGGATGTTGCAAAAAGAAAAGCAAAGGATGTACAAAACAAGTTTCTGCTGCAAGCCAGATAGGAGACCTGATAGCTAACTTTAAATTATAGGGTAAAACCAATGTATAACTCTTTATAAAACAGTATGACTATCTTGAAAGTATTCTTCTTCTCCTACTTTAGTAGGGTTATTATAGTGTGCCAATTAGAGACTATAATATTGCAAATCCAAAAAGCCTCCCAAGGGTGGAAGTTAGTCCCATTTGCTTTATTTGCAATTGGTAGTCTGGAGCTCAAACGCATAGGAGGGTCATATTCCATAACACCTATTATATTTTCATTCACATTATAAAAAATAGCTACAGAAAGAGAGAGAGGGAGAAAGCTCTGACGAGAGACAAAAGAGTGGTGTAAAGAGTGAGATCCCATCTTATAGAGGTGGGTGCAAATGTTACAGTCTGAGAGAAATCCCCAAAGCAGATAACTTTGGGACACGTAAAGAAATATGTCGTCAGCAATCTAAACTGATTGTAAGGGGCAACCCCAAAAAGACAGGATTCAAGTGTTGCATTGCAACAATTTGGCTTCTTGGTTTTGTGGCAAACAAGTTCCAGAGAGGCTCTGTTGAAGACATGAGCACCCATGGCTAAGCCATATTTCTTCCCTTGGATCATAAAGCCAAACATTAAAGCTTTCTACCTGGAATAACTTTGGTACTGTCAGAATTCTTCCTTTTAGAGAGTTTGTTTCTCAAATTTCTGGGATTTCACAATCTTATAATTTCAAGCCTAGCTTTCCTTTTTTCTAATTTTTTTTTTCTTCCATCTTTCTTGGGATTCTTCTCTCCTGTTTTAAGGGTCAGGGTTGTTTTGGGTTTTTGCTTGTTGTGTAATCTCCTGCTTTTGTTTATTGTGCTCAGGACGTTTAGAAGTGCCTTTTACTTATGATAAATAGAGCCTAGGAAATGCAACGTGTCAGGTGGAATTTGTTGCTGCAAACACTGCAAGTCCTTGTAAAAGCAGTGAGTGTGAAAATACATCTTCATGAATATGTCTAGTTTGGCATGTCTTCCTTTCAAGCAAGGAGAAAAATAAGACAAATATACTACCTTTCTTCATATACTCATAAAAGAAAAGTATGCTCTATAATAACTCACTTTTATTAAGTAGATTAGTATTAATATTTTTAACATAAACTCAGCTTTATGGCGATGATGTGACCACTTGTTCTATTAATCCCTGTAGCCATACAGATAATGAGGTTCTTGCTGCCTGCTCGTTCGTTGCATTACTGAAAAAGAAGTTGATCTCTGAAATGATCTGGTGTGGATGCTGCTTCCCTAGTATTCACCACTAAGGGATCCACAAATGCATTCCTGTTTTGCCCTAGTACTTGTTTATGCAGGTCTGGCTACTGAGCACTGGAAAAGGCTTAATAATGCAATAATATACAGTTAATGCATTAATATACAATTGTGCATTACATCATAATTTTTCCATGGTTTAAAATGTGCATAATTTTTCAAGTGATTTCCTGTATTTTTTGCTATGTGTAGCTCCATACAGAACAGATTCTCCCTCTGGATATGTAGCTTTGGTCTCTTAATCACAGATCTTCCTTGTGACTGCAGTCACACAGGCACAGGGTAAAACACTGACAAGAAAAATACAGAGAAATTCAAGTGGAGAAGTCTCTGATATATAGCTTTCATTGGCATGAGCAGAAGGTGAAAAACTTTGCAAAATAACTTTAGATCATGTGAATTACTTTCAAATTTGTTGCCATTGTACAGAAATACTACATCAAAACAATAGTCTTTCACAAACTTCAAATATCAAAAATAAATCCAGCAATAAAATAATAGATTAAATCATAGTCAAGCTTGAGCTGAGTGCAGTAAAGTTTTATTGCTTTGCACCAGCAAAAATGTGAGGAAAACATAATTTTTCATATAAAGTCTTAGAACAGAATGAATGATTGCGGCTGTATGACAGAAGAAGATTCAGTTCTGAGGAAAAACCAGCATGCTGAGCATGCTAAATCAAACCAAACTCAACTTTATCTTATTTTCTCCACCCCACCTAACATAGTACTTGCAAGCATAGAAAATTGTGGCTATTTCAGTGCAAAATATTTTTTTTTTCTGTAGTGAAGTGATTCATTTATTCCTGTGGATGTCACTGATATCTCCTGCTGTGTATTGCTTTTAACTAAAATAGAGTTGTTGCCAACTGAAGTCACCCTTCTTTCTTTTTTCTCTCCTTTCCATACTTTCTCTAGATGTTGTTTGAAATGTAAATTTTAGCAGCCCCAGTAGTTTGTACCTGAAAAGCATCTTGCCCGTATCAGAACAGCCCTAGTGAATTTCCCACTGATAACAAACAGTCTTTTGCTGGATTTTGCATTTTGACCCAGAGTTTCTACCCAAAAGAACACTTCTCCCTTATCAGTCCCAGTCACTCATGGAAGTGAAGATGTCTGATTCTGACTCACAAAAACAACAGAAAGGATTGAGTTTTACAGCCCTTGGGATTTGAGAGCAATTACTCTCAGCTACTGACAGCAGTGTCAGCATTCCCATTGCTGTGTCCCTGCTGCAAGTCTGAGCAAGGAAGAAAATAAATGGTTGAGATTAAATTTCCCTCAGCTGGACAAATGATAAGGCAATTCTGTGATTACTTCTCTAATGCGCTGTATTAAAAGTAGAAAAACTTGTCCATGTGTAAAAGAAACCTTAAAACTAGAGTATCATAGTTTCATAATGAACATGGTTTGTTTGGCCAAGCCTGCTTCTGTTTTGTTCCTGTTTTTTTTCTTTTCTTCCCATCCCAATTCTTTCATGCCAGTTGCATCTGAAGGACTTAGAAAGACTTAGAAAGGACTGTTAATAACACTGTATTCTGAAACCATGGTCCCTCCAAGTTATTGGCAACCATATTCTGTATTTAAGAAAAAAAATCCTTATTATCGCAGTCTAATGAGTACTTCTGTTCTTCTTCCTCATCCCAAGCTAAGAGAGTATGCCCCTTTACTTCTAAACCTATTTTCTGACTTGCAATTTTTAGAGCCTTTAATCACCTGTGTAAAGTTGTCTGCTTGTTTAGCTTTTAAATTTATAGTTCAAATGTTCAGTTTGAATAGTATTTGTATCTTCCTTTCTCATCAGTGATCCTCAACAGTGCAATTCCATGGGCAACGTTTCTTCTGTAGTCATTGAGTTTAATAATATCGGGGATCCCACCACCAGGACAGAATTCCTTTCTTAAGGCATAGTCACATTTTAATGTGGATTATGAAATATCAAAGTAATGCATATTCAGGACAATGGTTTAACCAGATTTTAGGTTTCACTTGAAGCATCTGATATAAAAGTGAGGAGGAATGAAGCTTTGCAGAACAGAAATTTGCCATGGGAATTGGCTGATTCTTTAGAGAGCGAAAGAACAATAATTCTGTTCTGAAAATCTGTATTTACAAAAAACGTGAAAAAACCCCAAATAACTAAAAAACCTGAAGCAACAATCACTTTTATTTTTGATACCTGTTTTCTGATGTGGCTTTATTTTAGGGACAGATTCTAGACTATATTGTTGAGCTTAAATAGTATTTAGCCCTTGACTGAAATAAGGGAACCATTAGATTTTGGTTAATGATCATTTAAAGTTCTAAGTCAAGAAATACACTTTAATTTATTTAATTACATGGCTGAAGTTTGCCAGGTCTACTTGCAAAATCTTTATCATAACAAGTTATATTCACTCTAACTTTTACTTTTAGGGGTGTGTAATTATTTCTTGTTCACAGTTAAGTAACTACTATATCACGTGATTTTTAATGTGTGTGATTTTTGGTGTATGACTCATTCAAGACAAGGAGGGAAAACCTGGGCTCTTCCTGTAGGCTTGCAAATATTTTTCACAATCTTTGATTAAACTTTGGTAACCGAGTATACACCTGGAACTTCCAGAGCTAAAATAACTGTGACTAAAAACTGTGGTTTTACAGTTGAAAGTGGCACTGCATCAGATTTGCAGCCATTTCAGACCCTCTCTTACGTTGCCGTGTCAGTCGTACCTGCAACAGAGTTGTCTTGCTGACTTTAGCCAGCGTAACTTAGGTCCTGAAGTCTCAGTTGGAATATGTGCTGTTCATGTCTCTGGTGTTTCCATCACGTTCTAGAGGATTAAACAAATGTTCCATGTGATTCCTCTCTACTGCACATCATTAAACTGCAAAAGCTCTGGAGCTCATTGATGGTGAATGTTGTGGATGTCAAAATTTAGAAAATTAGGCAAATTAATGGAATACAAATTTGTCACGGATTATTAAACACAAATGGAGTTTCTGAAGAGATTACTGGAACCTAGGGAAAATGGGGAATTGCCATTGTTTGCTCTGCGTCCCCTGTGCTTTCTGGGCATCAAACACAGAATCACAGAATATCCTGAATTGGAAGGGACGCACAAGGATCATTGAATCCAATTCTCTTTCCCAGTCATTTCTGAGAACCATACGAAAATGTTTGACTTAAGGCAGTCCAGCTGTTCTTGTGCTGCTTTTTTGGTATTCATTTACTACAGTAAGTTAAATATCAGGTTACTATTTTCATATTTAGAAACTTGAAAGTTACAGTGGAGATTAAGGATGTACTGGAGGAGGAGTCTTGGGATATGCAGAAACATTGCTGCTGCACTGAAACCATTGTGGATATATCTTTTGCTTTTCCACATAGCAGAATGTTTATATGTCATATTTTTCTTGTAAGAGAGCTAAAATTTTGTGTTAAATGATATAGCTGATATAGTAATTGAAGGTTAAGTTGTATAGAATTTTCATGCTGTATTTTAATTTACTCTTTTTTTTTTTGCAAAGGTTGTTATTGTTATTTTAAAATGTTTTTATTCACAATTTTCAAGAGTTTATTTTAGAAAATTAGCTTGTTACTTTGGAGATAGGGTCAGGGTTAGGGTTACATTAAATAGTGTAATTTAGGGTTATATTAAATAATGTCATTTATTTTCAGAAAAATCAAATATACATTTTTCAAACTAAGTCAAGGGAAAAAAATATGTTTCCTCTTCATGTGACCTAAGGAAGTTATTTGAACTTTCTTTTCTTGTGCCATCCTAAGTCAAACCAAAATGTCTGGAAATTACTGCTAAATTCAGTATTTAACTGATAATTTTTAATAATTATAAAGAAGAGCCAGAAAGTGAATTGGTCTGGAAAGCAGCACAGATCACACATGAAATATCCTAATTCTCTGCTCTTGCTAAACTACGCCAATTACGTCACCAGCAATTAGAAACAGAATCTGGGATAATCATTCATTTACTCACTATTTTCTGCTTGTCCAGCTGAGTTTTTCACCAGTGATGTCACACTTTCTAGCCGGCCAGCAGACTGAAATATCACTGTCTTGTTTTCTTTAAGGCTTTCTGTTGTGAAGTGGTAAACTAAGCAAATGCCACATGTATCTTTTTGTTTTGAATATACTAATTGCTTTCTTATATCAAGGTCATCTTAACACTTTTACTGGGTCTTGCTGCAGTATTCAGCTGGACTGAATGCACTGCCAGCTCTGTAAAAAGTGTTGTAGCAATAAGTCTGTCAACATTTCCAATACTCTCAATTTAAACTCAAGAAGTGATGGTTCTCCTAATAACTCAGGTATAGCTGAAAAGGGAAAAGGCTGGAGGAAAGATTCATTCTCTATTTCCTTTAAGCTTGGAAGGAGAGGATGGGGAAGGAAAGAAATTAAAAACTAGTTTCCCCACTCCTAAATAAGAGAACTCCATTGTAATCCTGAGTTCATTTCCACAGGCTTAGCTATGTTGGCACACAAGCTATTTAATTTAACATATTGATGATAATGAATTTTTATAGCAAGGAAGGAGACAGGGAATTCAGAATTTAACAGAACCTGCCTTTGAATTTTCTTAATAATATTTTACTTTTCCATATCGTTCATCTCCAGCTTCCTAAAGCGTATTCCAGAGTGGCTGAACTCATGACTGAAAAAAGCTGTGAACAGAATCAACAGACCTTGTACTCTCTGAATTAATTATTTTGGTCATACACGCCTCAGCCCTTGCTTGCAGGGGTTTGCTGAAAATAGATTTAACTTGTGAAAGCCAAATATTAGTGTGTGGCTGTGAAGGCTGGGAAGGTCTCTCCTTTCCCAGGCACTTCCTTTCTGACCCTTTTCACCATGTTCATATGGAGTGTCCTTGAGAGAGGAGACTTTCATCAATTTGGTCATGCAAAAAGCAGAAGATTATGTTCGTTTCTACCCATGCAGAGCAAACAGCCTTAGCTAATTTAACAGCACTCAGCAAATTGTGCATAGCTGGTTGGAGCAGGGAGTGAGGGTGAATACATTACCAAGTTGTTAGTGCAGAGGAATTTGGGTAAGTAAGTAAAAAGTTGTCACACTAAGCCACACAATTCCAGTTTGGGTAGCACCAGTCCTTAGGGATAGATTTTCAAAGCTGTAGGAATTCTGCTGACATTGATGGATTACTTCGTGCCTCTTCAAATCTTCCGAGTTTCTTTAAAATGGGGAGTCAATTATCTGTTATCCCAAACCAGTAACAACTTGGCATGTAAAGAGATGGGTACATTGTTTCAGAGTCAGTCAGATGCTTCCTTTGACTCTGTAAATTTAGTATTTATGTGGAAGTCAGTGATCTGTCTTCATTGTATGAGTAATACAGACTTCGCAAAGAGAATAATAAATGGGGCCAATGCTCAAAATTCATATCAAGAGGGGGATCAGAGTTAAGAAAGTACCATTTGTAAAATGTGCATTTGTCCTTCCAAAAATGCCAGAAGAAAATGCTGATGAAACACTTTTAAGAGCTGTAGTATTTCATACACACAGCAGCAATAACTAATGGAAATAATAGATTTTTTTGTTTTGTCTTCTATTATAACACTGGCATGCATTCATGTGTGGCACGTCTAAATGTTCACAGACCATCAGTAATAAAACAGTAGACTTATTTCTAGAAAACAAAATTGGCAATAGGAGATCTTAGAGAGTGTGCAGCAAATTGCAGCGTGGATAACAAGGAGAAAAAAAGAATAGCAAACGTATTGCCAAGACCTTTTGGTGGCACAACATTTAACAAAAGTTAGAGTGATGTGACAGGGTTACTGGAGGTTTGTTTCATGCATTTGTAGCAAGCTGCATAATGCTTCACAATTTCCTACTAAATTTTTTTAATAAATCAAAGCATCACTTTCTGAGCATTCGTTCTGTAACCTTAGCAACAAAAGTAGGAAGAGGGAGAAATTGCAGATGGAAATCCTATCTGCCTGATCTCATCTAGGCGGAGTAGTAAAATGTCTTGAGGGATAAAATGCCATGATCTCTCAGTGGTGTTCTGCTCCAGTACAGACAACAAAGCAAGCTGTTTCTCAGGTTCTTCCTGCTGCAGGCAAAGTATGGATGCCTCTCTTCTGGTGTACAAAAAGTGTCTTTCAGTGCTAGAACAGACATAATCTGGCTCCAAAGTGCTACTGCTTAGTTTAGCCATATCCAGGAGTGGGCAAACGATCTGGCTTACATAGGTTAATGACCTGGTGGGTGTTCATTTTGGGGGTATTACTTTGGGTATACAATATTAGCTGGCACAGTGGATTATAACAAGTTCGATGAGGATGTTTGCAACATCTTCTTTCCATAGTCATAAGCTAGTGCACCCAGCTTCCCTATTTGTCTAGAAAACAAAACCCTCAGTTCTTAGACTTGTAAAATTACTGACTGTGTCGTTTGAAGAAATAGCAATTTATTCCTGAGAATTTTTTTTCTATAAAACTGGAAATAGAACTGTCAGTTCTATCATTTAGTCACTAGCTGGGTATACAATGTTGACTTTTCTTATATCAGGCATATTATTCCATCAGCCTTGGAAATCAAGGTAATTTCTTAAATATAATGCAGAAGTTTTGTTTCTTACATAAACATTCAATAAAGGGTAGTACACATACATATACTGGTCAAATAATGTATATTAATTTATATTAAATACTAGGCTACTGTGTTTGCAAAAAGAGGCTAGAGTCTGTACAGGTGTTTTTCTTTTTTAGTTGTACTTAATACTGAAATTGGAGGTGAAATTCAGCTCTTGTTTGGAAACCTAAGCATAGGTGCATGTGGCATAGACAAGGTATGTGCAAGTTTTCACCAGGGCATGTAGTGGTAGGACAAGGGGGAATGGCTTCAAACTGAAAGAAGGTAGGTTTAGATGAGATATTGGGAAGAAAGTCTTTGCCATGAGGACGGGGAGGCACTGGAACAGGTTGTCCAGAGCAATTTGGATGACTCGTCCCTGGAAGTGCTCGAGGCCAGGTTGGATGGGGTTCTGAGCAGCCTGGTCTAGTGGAAGGTGTCCCTGCCCGTGGCTGGGGAATTGGAATGAGATGATCTGCAAGGTCTCTTCCAACACAAACTATTCTATGACCCTGTGATCAGAATTGGTGTAAATTTAAGGTGAGAGTTGCCTAGCTACAGATGTCTGGTATCATTTTAGGCTGTGGTTATACTGAATAGTCCATTGGCGCTCCTGTAGGATAGGTCAGCTGTAGGTCCTGAATCATATCTGCAATTTTCAGATGGCCCTGGGTTCCTCCTGTGCTTAGTCAATTGGATCTCATCCATGGTCAGTACAGGCAGTACAGCTGAAGTGTGTATTTGTGTGCTGTATTTAGATGAAAGACAAAAAAAGAAATACAAGTTTATGCAACATTCCACTTTGGATCGATGTACTCTGAAAGAGCAATATAGATTTAGAAGTTATAGACAAGAAAAATAACATCTATCAAAACCAGAACAATGTGTTAGTATAATTTTGAAATATTTGCACTCTAGGTTAACTTGAAGGCAGTACTTTTCAGAGACAACGGAGGGAAGATATTATTTAGCATCCTGATCTTGTCTGGGTAATTGTGAAGCGCACTGAGTATCCCTCTTGAAAATAACAAGAGTGCAGATTCTGCAGAAATCTTGTTTGGAGCCTGATGTCAGGCAAAGGCAGTGACTTGGACATGCCTGTCTAGGCAATATGTAACTCATCAAGCATCTCAATTAAATATGATGTCTTACAGTTGTGGCATGAGAGTTCTCAAGGGACTTATTTTTTTTTGAGCGTGACTGCAAGATCTGATAAAGAAACATTTCTCTGACAAGTCCTTAAGAAATGTGGCTGGTGATAACAGTTTGTTAAAACTGTACATATTATTTTTTTCAATATTCTTGTGTAGACAATCCTGACTGAAATGCTGCTACAGATACATACAGAAAAATACATGGGAATAAAGCAAAATACCTACTTTTTCCAAACAAAAAAGAAGTAGAAATTGCTACAGGCTAACCACTTTCATAATCACTGTCTGTCTTTGTAAGACATGAACGGTGATTTTGAAATTTTGCATATTGATTGCAGATTTCAGCCAGTCCCGTCTTTTAGTAACTAAAGCTTCATGTGTGTTGTATGTGAGAGCTAAACTAGAAAGTGCTGTGGCTAAATAAATTACCAGTTTGTTTGCAATCTGTTTAAAAGCAGTGCTTCCCAGGGAAGCCATGGTGATGCAGTTTGTCCTGCGATGTCCAGGATCTCTGATGGACATGGTCAGGCCCTATGCTGACCAGCACACAGCTGGACTGAACAGCAAGGCTTTGGCAAAGACTGGTGCTGAGTGAGGTGTATGGGGGCACCTTTAAAAGCTTCAAATTAAGCTTTATTCCTACAAATAAAATGCTACCATGTTAATTAACTCATGCTCCTGCCTGTATCACCTTTGTATGGATCATGTATATTCCTACAACTGATTGCCCGAGAATTTTGGCTCAAAACCCCAATGGGCCCTGAAACATGGTGTTAACAGCTCAGGAAGTGCATCACACCCGGTGAGCATGGAGGTAGCTTCCTGCACTGTCCTATGGAAAGCCCTGATCAACTACAAACTATACCTGCTAATATCAACTCAATGCTTCAGGCCTGTAGCACTTTTCATACCAATTTAGATTTGCCATTTCCCCTCCTCGTGTGGGGTCTCAAAGCTCTTGGTTGGGTCTTGGTTGCTGTTTTCCTCTTGTCTCTTCCAATGGAGAAGTGCCAAAAAATGGGAAATAAGGATTGTTGTATAACGCCTGGCTATTCCTGGCCATCCTTGACCCCAGCGTCAGCCCCTGAATGCTTGGCGGCTTCTTCTTCTGCGCCGCTCTGAGCCTGATGTGGCTGGATCACGCAGAGGAGGGGCTGCCCCCAGCAAGGGACCGACGAGGTGCCGATGGAATGAGGCGAAAGAGGCAAAGGGTTGCGGGAGGGGTCTCCCCCAAACTCTCCTTTATTAGGTGTAGGGCGAGGGGATCCGGGAGGGAGAGTCGTGGCGGAGAACACCAAGGGAATATCCCCTTGCAACTGGTTTTAAGGGAGGGTAACAACCAATAGGGTGAAGGACAAGGGGAAGGTACAAGGGTCAGGGGTCCAATAAAAACATTTGAGGGAGGGGTACAACAGAACCAATAAAACTTCAAACATAACAGAACTTTCGGGAAGATGGGGTTGGTCCAAGGCTCTGGACATGCCTTTCTTCAGCAGCAACCAGGGTTGGACCTCCCACAAAGGATGACTTAAATCTCCTGGCATTTGAATACATATTGGAGGAGTACATAGGCTACAGACAGTTTGAAGTTGCTCTAATACCTGGATGGAAAAAAAAAAAAAAAAAGAAAAGACTGTGTAATATTAAACTGAACTTATTATCTATTTAGGGTGAGGAAAAAATTGCCCAAGTGTGGCTGTAAGTAGGTCAAAGTACATATGCTCAGAAACACTCTGTCCCTTATATTCCACACAGGAAGTGGATCTTTAAAAGACTGAAATACTAAATCTTTAAAAGCTAACTTGACTAAAATATAGTTATTTATGGTATTATCTGGAGTCAAAAGCCCCCAAGAATGGAGCTAGTAAGAATCATAGTGTCACAACCACTAACGCTCTGTAGTCTAGGACTGGCAGATAGTTTTTTATGTTTACAAGCAGTCTTTTTTGCAGTTTCAGTTACATGAACACTTCAGTCATTTATGCATATTTAAAAATGAGAATATGAATTCTAAAATCTGTGTCATAATTACACCAAAATAAAATTTCTGTTAGACATTTTTTTGGTCATCATATTGAAATGGTTCTTTTTATTTTCTTTTAATGGAGAGGGTGCTATGGGGCAGCTAATAAAGACTTATTTTCAGAATGTCATTTCTCAGACTTCTGCTCCAGCAAATCAGGAACAAAACTGCATAATAAATATTTCCCTACTGTAATTGGGTTTTGAGTGACTGGTGATTTGGCTTTTTTCCTTTCTTAAGTAAGGCATTGCAGAGATTTTTGCTCTTTTGAAGCTTGTCTCATATGACAAGACAGTCCAAAGGGCTTTATAAGCCTGCTGTAATGACCCCTAAATAGGCTGACAGTTTTATAGCAGTCCCCAAGAGGGAAGCTTCCTTTCAAAAGCAGCTGAATATCATGGAAAAGGCAGTGACTCCACATTGACTTTTCACAAAGCCAGAAAGACTAAATGGCTTTTTGGATTAATAACAGTTTTATGGCATCCTTCTCCTGCAGAATGTCTGTCAGCATGTGTGATTCTCCATTATAGGTGCTGTCAGGAGCTCAGAAAAATGCAGTTTAAAACCTGGGAGCTTAAGTTGTTATAGGGCTGTGTAAAGCCTTGTGTCTGCATAGGGCAGAGATGTGAGACAAATTCTTTGTTTCATCCCAGCTGATGACATAATTTAATTTGTTATGTTTACTGTAACAACTTCCACATGTAAATCTGTGAGATTCTGGGCAAAATGATTTCCACACTGGCCCTAGTGAAAACCTGAGTGTGATAACTGCTGCACACACACAAGAGGACTCTATTTCAGGACTCTGCAGTGCGCTCGTATAGCCTTTTCTTGGAGAATATAGTGTGAGATGATGTTTTTAATCCCAATGCACTCGCACACAGAATTTCCTCTTCAGTTAGATTGTGTTCCTCTCATTCATTAGTCATTACATTAGCTGTTCAAAATGGCTTTTGCTAGGGTTTGTGTAATCAACAATGATATTCACAAGCCATCTTCAAGTTTCTGCTGATGGTTGATGTTGAGTATGTATGCTATGCCCATATTGATATATATTTATATATATATATATTCCCTTAGTTTTTCTCATATCAGATATTAAAAAATAAAAAAACAAAAACAAAACAAGGAAACAGCAGATTGCAGCTTTGTCACTGTGAAAGCAGCAAGTCACTGTGAAAGCACTTCTCTAAATTGCATGTTTCCTCAGTAGATTCATACAAAACAAAGACTTTTGTTAAGGAATTGAACAGCAGAGAGTTTATCCTTGATGCAAAGCACTTATGAAATTGGTAATTCTGAGCAGTTCAGAACGATCGAGCTTCCTAAGCAGCAACTCCTATATATATCCTCTGTAAGACTTTGATTTTGCAATCCACATGTAGCTTATCTACCCAAATTAGAGCTTTCGCATTTTGAGAGGCCAGTTCAAGTTAAGTATTCCTCAGGGTTCTTCGATTATCAGATCCTATAAACCTGTAAATCATAGCATTGCTATGTTACGATTGTAATTACAGTATTCTGTTAAAACTAGTTATATGGCAGCAACAGGCAAAGTGTCTCTCTCCCCATTTTCCCTGGCCCTAAATCTTCCCACTAAGACCCCATCTCCAGATAGGTGATCATTTCTTGTGCTGTCTCATATCCTGTGCTAATGGCTAGGGATATTCTCCATGCATCCTTGACACCTGCCCCTGTCTCAGTCAGGGTCTGCCTACAGAAAATGTAAATAAATGAAGAAAATCGGTTGCCACACCATACACACATGCTTCTCCTGCCCAGGTAATGCAGAGTGTGACCGTGCATCTCTCCTGCCCTTTCTCGGTGCCCAAAAACATGCTGTTGAGAAGAGGCTTTCCATCACCTGCAATGCAGAGATAGCTCAACTCCTACCAAAGCTGTCACCTCTGTTCTCCCCCTTGGGCTGATTTTAGCTGGTGGGGACTAATAATGTTCAGAAATCTAAAAACAATTTTCTAGCAAAAGTCTGAAACAATTCAGAAGTCAATTTTGGCTACATTTTATTGACATGATAGACAGAGATACCATAACAGAGTAACTGGCATTATATGTGATTGGGTAAAAGTACAAATAGTTTTGAGGAAGTATTTGCTGTATGTGTGCAGGGGCATCTTGTTGCTGTCTTATTTAAATAGAAAGGATGTTTTAGTTCCACAATATGGATTGCTGGAACTGCTTTATTCCTTAGAGAAATCATTTTAATTGCTAGCTTATTTCCTTTCTCTAAATATCAAAAAAAGTATTGTTATCTTTGCTTTTTCATTGAAAAGTAGTCTGTTTTATAATGGGTAATTTCATGTTTTCTCCTTTCAGTGTTTCCATTTTAGTCGACAAATGCACCTTTTAGAAAACATTATTCTCTGATTAATTTCATAGGATGTTAATCTAGAAATGTTTATACTCAGCAGTAAAGATGACTTTCTGAAATTAGTAATAGGTGCTGAATTTTCTCAAAAGTAATTTTTGGGGCAGCAATTTCAGTTAATTTAAAAATTGACCTAGTCTGTGAGTTTGCCAATATTTGAGCAATTTGTTAATGTATTTTGTTAAAAATCGGATACCAGACCTTCCTTTCACTGTGATAAAATTAGACCTCTATAAAGTCTAACATCATATCCTTGAGGGCTTCAGAGTTTTTTCATTATGTTGTCATCTCAATTGAAGTCTGGAAATGCGATTTCAATCAGTAGCATATTTAAAGAGACAACAGTTATCAAATTAAATGCAGTCTTGTTGTCTTCTGTTGCATCTGGCAATAATTCATGACATTTGAAGATGAGGATCCATAGATGGGATGATTGATTGATTGATTGGTTGATCAATTGATTGATTTTTCATTGTTAATGTCACAAACAGTGTTCCCGTACTGGGAGAAAGCAGCCAAAATTTAATCTGCTGAAATGTAATGGCCATCTGGTTGGCTGATAAGTAATAATTTGCCTTGTGAATGTTTCTTCCTTCCTTCCTTCCTTCCTTCCTTCCTTCCTTCCTTCCTTCCTTCCTTCCTTCCTTCCTTCCTTCCTTCCTTCCTTCCTTCCTTCCTTCCTTCCTTCCTTCCTTCCTTCCTTCCTTCCTTCCTCAGAGAAAATAGGACATTTTCTACAGCATACTATTGTGCAAAAGCAGAGCTCATTCCTGGGTGTGCCAGCTGCTTTTCTCCGATTTAAGTTACTAGTTTTCTTCAATTGTAGCCTTACAGAGAGAGAGAGCTTGAGAGATGGCAGAACTTCTTGTTCAGTAATATTTGTGGTTTGGATCAAATTGAATCCTGTATTTAAAACAAAAATATTCATGCAGTTGGATTCAACAGGGGCTCTTATTCCTAAATCATGTTTGATAATATCCTCTGTGTCCTAGAGATTTATGATACTTTTCAATTTCTGTTGAAGAAAAAATGTGACAGGAAGAGAATTAAAACTAAAAAGTCCCTTGTTTACCTATGTGATTGTATTATCATTGAATCATGGTGTCATTGAGAGGGAACTTTATTGTTTCATGTTTGTTTGGTACTATTTTCATGTACATCTTTGTCCCAGTTAATAATTGAAAAAATGTCAGAGGCATAATGTAGTTACTGTTAAATATCACATATAGTTACTTTATGTTATCTTGATTGTGAAAGATCACATCACACAGAAAGATTAGTCTGTTAAGGGACAGAACTTACTGATAAAATGAGTATAGGAGTATGAGTTTGGACTGTATTTGGGATTATCCGTATATGTAATGGATGTCTTTGAATTTGACAAATACTGAACATCAAGAATTTAAAGAAGGCTTAATCCTCAGTTGTGCTAAGCTTTTATGAGTAGTGCGTGTATTCGGCTTTCCTGAGAAAATTCAGTTGTAGTTGGAGAAGCATGGGAATGTATTCAAAGTGTCATCAGACAATATTCCTTGTGGAAACTAAGAAATTAGTCTCCACAATCTGCAATAAGATGGCCTCTCAGCATCAAGGATTGCCTGAGGTTAAAAATAACTTATTTCCCCAAAAGAAAACTGTTATGAGAGATGTTCTAATAAATATTCCCTTTATACTCACAAAGGTTGCCAACAGTAATCCTCATAGCTGGCGCAAAGAATATCTGGAAAAATCCTTTGCTTTAATGCTGTAGTGTTTGGTAGAAGAAAGGTGCTGTGTACTTCATGTACAAGCAGTATTTGGACAGAACTGGACATCTAGAGAACCAGTGGGAGATAATGCTCATATCCCCCAAATACCTGAAAAACAAAGAAAAAAGAAAAGCTTCCTTGAAGTAGTAAAGGGTATGTTCTCTGCTTTCTCTGCATGTTCCTTTCAGTAACATGCTTCCATGTCATTAATAGATACTAAAAGGTTTGTTTCTCTTCATAATTGTATTTACATATAATTCTAATTATCAGCAGAACTCTAAATCTATCTCATATAACTATTAAAATTATTTTCTTAATTGAGTAGTTTACATGCAAATTCAGTATAAGTTCTTTAGCATTTTTGCATCTTCCTGTGGAGTACCTACCTGTACGGAATGGAATGTATTATGAGCAGGTACAATCAACCAAAGCATAGAAACAGGTCTGACAGAATGAAAACTCGTACGTATCTAATGAAACCCAGAAAATCATATTTATGAAAGACTCCAAGAATTTCATTTCCATGGTAATGCAAATTAGAAGCTATGAAGGCAGTGACTTGGAACAGAAGCTTGGATCCTAACCTTACTGGGAGCTCCCAAGCTGCTCACACCAACTTTAGTTGGCATGTGCCTTTTTGTTTCAGATTGTAAATCTGCACATAGGATTAAGAAATATTAAGATGTGAGAGAAAAATAATTAATATTATATTCATTAAATACATCTGCATGAAGGGTATGAACAATTTTCAGAGAAGAGGAACTCTCTCTTCCTTCTATCATCCATGTAGAAGTGATTTTGCTTCCTTCCAGAAGTATCTAAAATTATTTAATTTGAATTAAAATAAGACTTTTTATACACAAAATTTGGTAGACATAAGTAATTCATCACACAGTGACAAAATCTTGAGCTGCCGGCTATATTTTAAGTGTTTGATTTACAAGCTATATGATGAATCTGCTTTGACCATGGGTCAAGATACCATTTAAAACATTCTTATAGAGCTCCCAACTACGATCAGTGCTAGAGCGTTCTAGTGGTGGAGGTGAGGGCTTAGGTACTAGAAATTAACTGGAATGGCTTTATAAAAAATGGAAATGCAAAAACTTTGCCCAGTTCTGACTCCAGTTTAAATATTGCATGTTTATCTGAGACAAACTGTTTTGGTAGTTATTTGTTATTTGTCTCTGGAGCTCGTTCCTTGAGACTTTGTATGCCTTAAGTGTGACCATTATTCACTATTGAAATTTTGTCAGAATGATAAATTGTACTGGGAATATATATATTTGTTTTCAAAACCTTTTAATTTACAGTACCTCCATTGTATACATGACAGTCAGAACTGATTCTGTTGACCATTAAAGGAGGAAAAAATTTGGTAAGGTGGCTGGCTTTTGTCATCTTCCTGACAGTTTAGTTTTAATTATGTTTACTTGTGGAACTAACCTAGAGCTGGTGAAGTTGTTAGAATTTGCTTCAAAATTGTTACCGAGATTTACTGGACATGTAAAGTACATCCTGGCATACAAAGTACAGCAGAAGACACAGAGATGGTGAAGGAAAAAATAACCTGATTATATCTGCAACAGATAAAGATGCCTCAGTAATGGTCTTTATGTAGGGTGAAATCTAGCTGGAACAGGATTTATGGTCGATATGTCTAATCTAGGACATGAATGATGTCATCTAGAGCATAAGTCCTTGCCAAGTATGTCTCCAGCTCAGGATTATGTCAGTAGGAATGGGCTGTGTCTGATCTGGGTTTGTGGCGAGGGGGTGTCAGGTCTGCGTGGCAGCGTGGCCTGGAGTGAGGGTGCTCCCTGGGGAGTGCTGCCTGGACAGAGGAGCTGCAGCAGGAGAGGAACTTCTTCATCAACAGGGGAATTCTAAATTCTACATCCTCCACTTCCATTTCCTATGGTGCTGTTTATTTTCTGAGTCTATTTTAATTTTTATGCTCTATCATCGAGCCTTTGGTATTTTTTGCTTTGTATCAGAAGGGGAGGAAGTGAGGAAGGAACTAAGAAATTACTTGTATTACTTGTAGCTATTCAGCTGGAAGCTGGCAGTGCTGGTGATCTAAATATTTTATGGTTGCAACAGCTTGGTTTGGAAGGAAGACTGGGAATCTGAGATGGGTTTCATTCTTGCCTCATACCACACACATTTTTTCTTTTGTCTGTCTTAGGTAGGAAGGTGCAGACCTTCACAGTAATTGACCTTAACATAAATTTGCTGTGATGGGAGTGTAACAACATCTACTGTAACTTTAAAAACTTTAAAATAATTAGGAAGATTTCTTCCACAAATATGTATATGTTTGTCTGTCTTGGAGGGGCAAATCTACAGTAAGCCAGACTTTTGGAGATTTAAAACAAAATGGCATTGTAAGGCTACAGCTATTAGGAATGTTTTGGATGTTTTTATAAAGGATAGTCTAGTTAATCGTGTTCAGAAATATTAATAACTATGATTTTTTTAAAGATGTTATCTGTGAATAGTGTTCATGACTTCGTTAAAGTGTGGCCATTGTTACAGGAACTGTCCATTTTGCCTCAAAAGCCATCAAACATTTCGCCATAGATTTCACTGATGTGGTTATTACAGAAACTGTATGATTGGGATTTGGGATAGTGAACATTATAATCATAATTTAAGATGATTGCATGATGTAACTGCCTTGTTCACTGCTAGTGGCTAGTAGCAGAGCTGTCTCTGCAACATATTTACAATTTGTGCTTTTTTCCCATTGTTACTGAGTTTCTTTGAGGAGCAAAAGGACTCAGTATTTCAAGGGTGAATTTTTATATAATACTAAGGTGCATCTTCCATTATAATCTGATTTTTCTGTGTTTTTCTCCTTTTTTCAGGAGGATACAGATCATAATTATTATACATCAAGGACATATGGCCCGTATGATTCTACCAGCCGGGATTTGTGGGTCAATATAGACCAAATGGAGAAGGACAAAGTAAAGATCCATGGGATCCTTTCCAATACCCATCGTCAAGCAGCAGTAAGTTACTTTATCATTTTCTTCTGTGTCTAACATGGATATTTTTCCCTAGTGACCCACACAGCAGTATTACTAAGTACCATGACTACTGTTCACAGAGCTGTATCTTTGAATTCTAGTTAAGCGCTGAAAGTATTTACACTGTTGTTATCACATGATTTCAATTTGCCTTTTTGAGCCTTCTATAACAGTCCTCCAGAAATGCCTTTACAGATATGTTTAAAATTGTCCTCTGTCCATAAGGGTCGCAAACTATCAAACAGCAAACCACTTGTGTTGCTGAAATCAGAGGGAATTTTACTGTTGAATTTGATAATGAACTGGGTTCAGGATGAAGTTGATGAAGTTTTAAGTCACCCGTGGAGTGTATATGGTGTGTTTGCACTTCTATTTTATATGAGGAGTCACGTATTTTTCCTTTTGGGAGAACAGATAAAATTCATGAGAATGTCATATAGTGACAGAAGTGATATGATCACAGTTTTAGGTTATCAGCAGATAAATAAATTGGAGTGTGAATAACAATCATATTTAGCTTACTGTGTGCTGGTAAAATGGGTATGAAAATAATGGGCTCACACACTTAGAAATGGAATCCAATACTGTGTGATTTAGAGATTGCGGTCTCGGCTCCCACCTGTGGCTAGAACCTGCATACATTGAAGAGCCAATATTAGCACAAATTAAATACAGAAAATTGCAGCTCAGATCTGTGGTTCATGAGGTTCTTGTTTCATCCATTCACCAGTTTATCTCCAACAAAAAGTCCTTGGGTTTTGCCAGCTTAAAACAAAATCTAGTGAATGCCTTACTTAAAAGTTACCCGCTTTTTTAAGATGTAGGTGTGTTTAACAGTTTTAAATCTAAGAGAAAGCCCAAGTTTAATTCATCTTTTCATTTGTTTAACTGTTATCTTCATGGCACAAGCCAGGTGATTGTTCAGAGGAATGTAAGAGGCAGCAGAAAGAAATACTGTGGTATTTAAGTCAGAATACAGAAAGCAGAGTGAGGTGATAAATCCAGCACATGTAACTGACAGAGAGTCCAATTAAAAAAATATATCCTTCATAGTAAAAAGACTGTAGGCAGTCAGGCATAATGCAAATGCAGAGGGTTCAGACAGTTATATATCTTTGGGGTAGACTTAATAAAACAGTGTATCAACTATTTTCTTAAGACAATTTGATTCTAATGAGAAGAAAAGTACCTCAAGGGTACCTAAAAGTGAGAGCCTCTATTGTCTGTCTTGTCTACTTCATGTGGGATCCTGGTGCTCTGTGTCAAGGGAAAGAATGGAAATATGCCAAAATTAGAGGTAATAAATTAATTAAAAATACCTATAAAAGGTATAACATCTTTTCCTCTTAAAACTAATTTCTGAAGCCTAGGACCTAAACATTGGTGAAATTCCTTTGAGAAACTGTAACATATGTTTAATGATTAGTGAAGATGACACCTTCCATGTCTTTCTTGTAGGCACTTTTGTTTCCAGTTGGATCCCTGAGATTATGCAGCTAAAATGTCCAAGGGACATATTTGGTGGAGTTATTAAGCTACAGGCTAGAACAAGGCAGTATTTTTGGTCTGGTGTGGGATCAGTGTAGAGGACCATTCAGCATGGCAGACAGAACCTGGAGGGCTTCAGCTGTTTCTCCCCAAAGCGAGTGGTTTAAGACCTTTCTTCTGAATGTCAGGTGCCCTCTCCCTTTCTGCCAGCTCTGGCAGAGAAAGCTGTGGTCTCTGTTTAGCACACTGATATCCACATCTTTTCATGCTCCCCCAAGTACCTTGGACTGTCAACTTGAGTGGCTGCAGCCATGTCTACACAGAGTGTTAAAGACCCCTTTTTCAGATTCATTTTATGTCCCCTCAAAGGATGAGAAAGTACCAGAGAGTCATCCTGTAAGGAGGGCTTTATACTTTATTTATCATCTGTAATTGATTTTTTGTATGCGTGTCTCCAAGTAAACAATATCCATATGTACTACACATCAAAGTTATTTAACAGAGAGATGTGATCTCTCAGACTGTACAGCTGTAGAGTCATGTATTCTGAGATCATACATAACTCAGCAGCAATCTCTTACCTTCTCCCCCACAGAGATAAACTTTGCCATTACTCTTTTAAAAGGCCACTTTGCACATCTTTCTGTGACTCAGTGATTTAGACGCTGATAATTTCTAAACATTATTCTCCTATTTGACAGTAAAACCGGGAGTTAAATTATTATATGCTAAGTATTAAGTACTTAATTTACAATGTCAGGGATTCTTTGAATGCTAAAAATTTTATACTCCGTTTGTGTGTTTTCCTTCATTTGGAAGAAAATAATCCTAAGAGTTCCCAGAAGCTGTTAGTTGGTTTTGCTTCTACAAGAAAAGTCATAAAAAAAGAGGATCCATGCAATGGTTTGACTTTTGTAAACAGCATAGTAATTGTTTGTGGAAAGTAGCAAACATATATTAATGGAACAATTAAAATGTCTAACACTACAGGATTTATATCACTAGTAGTAAGGGTGTTTTTTCAATATATTGCCACCATCTTCTTAACCTTATAATAAAATTTTAGAGGCAGCTTTGATATTCAGTGTGTTTAGATTAGATATCTAAAAATTGATTACTCAAACACCTAACTGGAATACAGGATACCTCATACTTGAGAACTCAACTCCCTTTTCTTCCAGTCCATTCTATCATTTATGTATGGAGAAAACACTTTTGTTTCAGTGAGCTGAAAATTCTAATATTATTTCTAAAAAACAATGTATGCTTTCTAGTATCAAAATAAAAGTATAATTTTAGTGACTGTTAGCATATTGTGTTTTAAAATACTCCTTAAACCTTGTTGGTTCTTTATTACAGTATTATGCTAAACAATTGACTATTTTAAATATTTTTACATCGCCAGAATTTAAGGTACCACTTCTTGACTTAAGTCATTGGGAGATCTGTATCTAGTTTGAGTGGGAATGGGATCAAGCTTTTTTTGCAAGCATCTTTATACTAATGTTTATATTATAGCAATGTAGAAGACAGATAAGGGGGCACAGTTTTCATTTGAAGTAGTTTAATGGTTATTGTGTATTCAGAAATTTAAAGCTAATAGGTAAAATGGCGGATGACATATAAAGGAAAGAGGGAAGGTTTGTCAGAAAATTGGTAGTTTTAACTGAGTTCTTTGAATTATGTTTGGTAGAGCAAGGACATAATTTAAATGGAGTGCATTCATTGATATAGCAGACAGTTCAGCAGTGAAAGCTGTAGTGAAAGAATATTCGTGTAAGTTAATTCATGTGCTTTTGCATATGCCATTTTTTATTAGAAATGCTCAGTTGTACATCCATATTTATGTATATACAGAAAAGGTCATTAGAACCTACTCAGTCCAATTAACACAATGCAAATGAATTTTGCGTTCTAATTAAAAACAAACAAAAAGTGTGCTAATGAATCCTGTCAAAATTCTGCCTTCCACTTAAATGGAAAGCAAATCTAATCTAAAGTTACTGTAAATCTTCAACTGCTAATTTCATGCTAAATAATTCTTTAAACATTTCTGGTGGATGTAAATAAAACTCTTCCTAAGAGAAGAAGTATATAATCTGAAAATAATAAACATAGGACAGAAACAATGGTAGGGAAAATAAAGACAAGAGTACTTTTCTTCTTCCTTCCCCTCCCCCCCTTTTAAAATGCGTGGGCTGTTGCCCTTTCTTAAGAGGAGTCATCAAAGGTTAGGGTTGAGGGACAGTCATCAGCAACCCAATTTCACACCACTTTTTACTGTAGTAACTCCTCCAGAATAGGGAATTATGGACTGCATGCTTATTTCTTAGTTGGTATTTGGACCATTATGGAAGTGATGTGTTTTTCATGGGATATTATATTTAAACAATTAAAAGACCTTGCTGGGATTTCAGTACTCCTTTCTGCCATGACTACTAATTTATTCAGAGTTTAACCTGGTAGCACACAAGGTGATAATTACAAGTGGCCACAATAATCGATAAGCTTTGGGAAAGCAGTGGAATAGATGGAAAAAGATAAAGCCATAGGCAGAGAGGCAAAATGAGATGGAATTTAAATGGTGCTTTATGGTGAGCTTAGTTGAGGAGAAGAGTTCATTCCCCAAATTACAATTCTCTGCTATGAATTCAGCTGATAGAGTATAAAGACCTCTAGGGAGATGGAGAAAAGATTCTTTTTTAAAGAAGGCTCGTGTGGCAGAGGAGCCAAACTAGCAGGCATCCTGTTAAACACAGGTGCTAAGGCTTTAGATATTGATGAGTCCTTTTAAAAAAGAGGTTAAAGCAGCTTTTTTTCTTAAGGAGAAACTCTACAAATCTTTATTAATTTTATTCTTGTGATTGAGTTACAATGTCTGTTCATGTGTTTTCTTTTCTGAAATTTTTTGTTATAAAGATCCACTGCTTTAAGTGTTTAAGTGCTCCACAGAATTCTTTCCGGTTACCTACTGGCAATTCCAAATTAAGAATAACAAGGCTCCAGTGAAAAATAAAAAGCAATGAAACAGATATTTGAAGTGGATGACTGTTCATCTTTTTTTCTCTTAATGTTCTGCTCAATATTGATTTTATTTTCTGGTGTTATTCATTTCAGAGAGTGAATCTGTCCTTTGATTTTCCATTTTACGGACATTTTCTACGTGAAATTACTGTGGCAACTGGGGGTAAGTGTCTTCCTAACTATTTACTTTGAGTAAGATGAGAAGAGTTTCTTGCAGCTATTTAAAATGCTTTTTTTCTCCCCACTTGTCTAAGACAAGAGATAAACTGCAGCTTTTGTTTAGGAAATTTTCCTGTCCACAAAAAGAAAATCACAGAATATCAATATGATGAAAAACCTCCAGCAGTTCAAGTTGAACTGTTACAAGCACATCTCATTGTAAGACTTTACAGCATTAATCCTTTTCCTGTTCAGATATTTCCCCCAGGACTCGGGGGTGTGTGTAGCATTGCACCTGTGGTGAGCATGCTGGGGTCAAAACAAGAAGGCACACAGGGTTTGCCTGCATGAAGGGAGAGGATTTCCTGCCCAAGGAGAAGTGCTGCTAGAAAGGTGTCATGTGTCACCTGTAAGGTGAACCCATTGCAGTGCAGTGTCCTGGTGTGGTATGGCCTCTGAAAATGTACCATGGAGTTCCTCTCCTCCTTCCACGAGAGGAATGGGGTGAGAAGGGAGCGAGGGCACTGCTCGAGCTCCCAGTCTGGCAGCTCTGGGCACCACTGATGGCTCACAGTTGGGGTTCTCCCTCGCACTGCTGCTGGCTGCTGCTGGCACCCATCTCCTGAGCTGGGAACAGCTCCTTCTGTTCCCCTCCCACTCCGCCTCCTTGAAAGACAATTTGATTCTAATGAGCAAGAGATGATGTGGGAGACAACAAATGAGAAAAAGAAGGAGATAGAGTAATAGTGAAAATATGAAAACAGGGAGGCAGAAGGCAGCATCATGAAGAGCACACCCCCAGGATCCTCTGCTCCTTGAACGTGTCCAGCAAGCTCATGGACTTTGGCTGGTGGGGCTCTGCCTAGAGATGTGACAGGACAAGCAGGCAGAAATAGGAGCCACCATCATCAGGAGCAATCCTACCCTGTCCCTGGTCAAAGTTTCTCCTCTTGCCATGGGGGTCCAGATGGCCAGGATCAGGGGATATCCATGTCTTGGTGGTGTCCTGAATGGGGAGATTATGACTAAAAGATTAGGGTGGAATTGCAGACAGTGTCTCAACAAGAGTGGGAACAGGAGCAGAGATTCCTGTCATGTTCCCCATCAGGATCTCCATTTTGCTACCAAAGCAGAGTGATGGACAAAGGTGAATAAAGGCTGATATTAAATTGTTGATTTTCAGTAGAATGACAGAAAAGGATGCAGAATTATAAGGTGGCTTCAGTATCAGTTTTCCCTTCTTGATCAGCAGTGACATTTTGATGCTGATTTGGATCAGATGAGCCAAGAACCACTGATTTTGAGACTGATTTCTATTCTGCTTTGCTTTTAGTTTCATTTTGGTGCTTGATCATCACTGCCTAGTTCTGTATTCTTTATTAGAGGAGTTGCATTTCACAGGCTGCCAAAATCAAGCACCGTGACCTGTGTATCGTGAAAGAATGGGATGGGGTGGATCCTGCACAGGTAAAACAGCAGTGGTGGGGACAGGGTTCAGCCTCTAAATGTTCCCTTATTCTTACTGCTGTTCTTGGTTCCTTAAAATTTCACAAAGTTCACTCCGAGTAATTCTTTTTGTGTGGCCATTCTGCTGAGCCTTCCCATTTAATGAAAGACCTGAATTTTTATGACTTTTACCTCTTTCACTAAGATGCTGCTGTGACCAGTTTCTCCAAAAGACTTGGAAGGAAAGTTAATCATAACTGGGGGATTTATGTGTTTTTGTCTTTGGGGGAGTTTTTTTGTTGTTGTTTGGTTTTTTGTTTTTGGTTTTTGTTTTTTGTTTGGGTTTTTTTTTAACATGTAAGCAAAAATTACTGCAGCTCTGCAGGATTCTTTTCTCATGCTATAATGGAACACTGGCTGATAATTATGCTTCTCTTTTTGCTCCATTTCCACTTAATAAAATATTATTGCTGTAAATAGATGTATGGATTATTGTCAAGCCAAATAGGACTTTAAAATCAGTCTTTTTAATGTAAAACATTGACATTAGCACAGAGATATTTCTGTCTGACATTTCCATGATTTTTCAACCTCAAAATTAAGCATGAAAAAGATCTAACTAGTAATAGATTTTAAGATATTATCTTGATAAAGCTCAGAAAGTAACTGTAAGTCATTCTTTCAGTCAGTATAACATGCAACCTTTACTACAACTGTAAGACTCCTAAACTCACTTAGCAGGAAAAGAAAGGTTTATTTCTGTACTCTCTAAAAGTGATTTGTTTTGGATATATTTGCAAATTTTGTTGCTAGGCTAAGCACCACACTTCACCACCAATGATTTATGATAAGAAAAGATAAATACAGGTTTCATGTACGTTGTATACTCTACAGTCTGCTATTTCCTAGTAACCAAGATTTTACAATGGCATTACTATTATTAGAGACCTGGAACACCTCCAGAGGTTATTCTGGCATCAAAAGAATGACAAAGTTAATGTGTACAGGAGTCCCACATGACAGATGTCCACTTCCTGGAGAGCAGGATATTATTAATTATGCTAATGACAGCACTACAAACTGTTTTTACATCCAAATCATAAACTAAATAACCTTCTTAAAAGTGAAGTTGAGGACAATGACACATTAAATCCCTGTCACAAGAAAAACATCTGCCCCAATGGTTTCTGCCATTCTTCATGGAGTGTGCAGTGTGGCATAATAGGGTTCCCAAATTGCTTAAAGTGATTTTTAAATCACTGTGGTTTAAAACTCAACTTTTTAATTAGCAATTGGTTCTTTGCTATACAGACATTTCTCTGCCCACATTCCTATAGCTAACTGTCAAAACTTTAATAATAGTAAGTAATACAAGAAGAAGCTGAATTTTGTTATTGTGACGCTTTCTAAAGTTTGTGCCCTACAGGCCAAAAATGTAGTTATTTTTGTTTAAAAACACTCGTGAGATAGCGAGTCCTGTTGTGCATGTCAGGAGCTGAGGATATGAAGTCTGTTTGTTGCCCGTCACTGATGCCCCTCACGGAGCTGGCTGGAGCTGGGAAAGCCCTGTCTTGTGCTCCATCTCTCCCGGCAGGATCGTAACCCTTCTCACAGGTGTCTTTGAAGCTCTGTGGCCCCACATCCTGCTCACCATGCAGCAAAGCTTCATTGCTGCCTGTGTTCATTTTCCATGTTCGTGCTAGTAAGCACCTCTTGTTTATTCTCCATGCAGCAAAGCTTCATTGCTACCTGTGTTCATTTTCCATGTTCATGCTAGTAAGCACCTCTTGTTTATTCTCTCTGGGGTTGTTTGGTTTGTTTTGCTTACCAGTCTCTGGCTTTTAGTGCAATTTTATATCAGAATACTCTAAATTATTTAGTTGGGGTTTTTTTTCTTTTAAGGTATTTTTCATTGACATTACATTTCTCTGTGGTATTGCAGGGAGCAGGAAAGGTGTTGATGCTGTGCAAGCACTGCCCGGCATTAACAAAATACAACAATAACAGTAACAATTGAAGTGACTAGGTGGTTCCATTTTTAGATTTATAAAGCTGACTATTGAGACATTTTGGCAACTAGCATGAAGAAGGCTCCAGAAATGTCCACCTACCCTGTGTAATATCAAATTGCTGAAGTTGAAGCAAGCAGCTGAATTTTTAAATACTGTATTACATTCTGGTGAGATAATATTTGGTGAATCATCTTTCAGTAGAGAAATATTCCTGATGAAGGAATTGTTTGAAATAATTCTTATGGTGAGGATGCTGTCTGAGCATTTCTACCACTGTCAATAATCAAAGGAGTACCAAAGAAAGAAATAAAAAGCCATCCCATCAGTAAAACCTACTGTAATTGAATTAAAGTTGGTACAGAAATCAAGAACTCTTTGTATGGTTATTACTTCCTAAGGCCAGATATCATGCTTAAAAATATTTGTGTTTATGAAAGAAAGAGCTCTTTGTGCATCCGAGATTCACACAGCTTTTCATCAAAACTACAACTGTCCTATGCTCTGTTGACACAAGATAAGAACACAAGCATTGAAAACACTGAAATAATTTTTCAGCTGAAACTTGATATTATTAGATCTTGTGTTGAGGAGCACCTGTGAGGTACCTGAGTATGGTTTCTAAACCCTGACTAGTCAGGACAACTGATTCAAAGTAATCTTTCATTCTCACAAGGAATCACGCTTATTTCAGTATCAAATTCTTTTAAAGTGTACATAGGGCTTGTGGGAAAGCAGCAGAGGCAAAATATCTCAGGCTAGCAAGCTAGTTGGTTAGCTGCTTAAAAGTTGAAGTTCTATAGAGAGATAACACTGTGAATTTCCGTTTGGACATTGAATGTGTTTATGTGGTTATGGAATTCATGTTTAATTTTACTGTTTTCAATGTAGCAAGAGGGATATGAAAAATAAGTACCAAAGTGTGGAGAATTTTAATATAATTTCCATCACATTTTGCAGTACTTTCAAGGAAAAAGGATCATTGAAAGAGAGAGCATGCTGTGGGGAAGAAATAAAGCCTGATGTTGCACTGTCTGAGCCCTATCTTTCTGCGTTGGCACACAGAGCAATAATTCTGAGCAGGAGGGAAATTTGTCCACCCAGCTGGTGATGGAAAGAGAAGGGTCCATGGGGTCAGGACCTGAGCTTTTTAAGGGTGAGGATGCTTGTGCATTTGGAGTCTGCAGAAAGTCTATGGTAATGAAAAGTTATCTGTAAATTTCTAGTCCTCAAGGAATGATTATGCTTAATTTTCCCTGCATCTCATACATTTATTTTCTTAAACTCTCAAACCAGTGGATAGGTGGAGTGAAATTTCCCTTCCTCTTTGAATTATCAGTGTCGTGAGCAGAGCATTTTGTTGGAGTCTGTCAGAAATCTCAGCAAGGCTTTTCTGGCTGCTCCTGCTGCTCTGAACCCTTCAGCACAGGAGCCAGCAGGAGATGTGTTCATCACTTAATGAAGAGCTCATTGATAACACAAATTACCCTGTGGGCAACATCTGTTAAATGGCAAAGGTGATACAAAGCAGTGTGAAACACGGTGTTTCTAGCCAAAATCAGTGGCTCAGAGTGGCTTGTGGCTGTGACAGGGGATTACCCTTGTCATCACCAGTGGGCAGCTCACTCTGAAGGTACTGCAGAGGTCTGGCTGCTGACTAGCTCACACAATTGTCTTCATTTACCTCATCTTTTTTGGATGTCTTATATTGCCATGCAATTGTTACAAAATATTTCTCCCTGTAAAGATTCCTTTGTCTGTCATTCCTGTGTCAAGGGAACATGGAATACCCCTCCTGTCTTTCTAAGGGAGCAGCCCCTCCCTTGAAACTCTGCTTTGCCTACCCTTTCTTAAAACTTTTTCCATTCCCACACTTATGCTTTATCTTTACAAATTGGATCAGAAGCACTTAGGGCAAAGAGAGTTATAATCTTTAGGAAAAAAAAGCATTCCATATGCCTTGATATTACTCTGATCATCATATATTAAGGCATTCGCCAAATTTGACTGTGAGGGTTATGGGCAGTATTTGCACAGAAGTGGGAACAGGACTTAAAATTACTCTATTTGTGTTTCTGGATGACTCTGTTTTACAGAATAACATAACTAGCCAAAGCATTTGTCCACATGTAACACCAAATAGGCATTAAATAAAATCAAATAATTTTGCAGAAAATAATAATTAATTAAATGGCTTAATGTTAAGGCAAAGAGCCTTCAGGATAGGTGAAAACCACTCCACTGAGCACTGAGGAGTTGTTAGGTATAGACTATGTCTAAAACGGATCCATAACTTTTTATAGTATAATTTTTTAGTCGGCATTTATCTTATGCTCAGCCTTTATAGTGGCATTCAAAGTTTCAATAATATTGTGCTATTACATTACAGTAAAGATTTTTAATGCTTGACAAGTCTTTTTTTTCTCCAGCTAATACAAAATATGATGTTTATTTGGTTTGGTGCATGCTTATAAGTTAAAAAAAAAATAAACTTCAATACATTTCTGCCTATGGCTTCTAATTAAAAGAGGAAATGCCTGATGAGGAGTGGGAAATACACCTTTTGATGCTGTAAGGCAGTACTCCATAAAAATTGTGTATTAATATGGAATTCCTAGACCAAATGAAATGTGGTCAGTTCATAACTCTTTTAAGATTTGTAAAATAGTAATTGTATATATCTGTTTCATAAAGTCAAAATTAAGACCATGGTTGGTTACAAAGTTTTTTTAAAAATTAAGTCTTTCCAAGGCTGGAGTATTTAGAGGCCAGTCAGGCTGGGAATTGTGTTAAAAGTTCATCTCAATATTAATTGTTAAACTCAAGGACTGCTATAAGGTACATTGTTTGTAATAAGAGGTGGATCTTAGTTTTAATTCTGTCCAAATGTTATTAAGAGTTGTTCTTTCTGAAAAGGTTAATTTCTTCCTTTGGCAAAAGTTATGTTTCCTGGTTTTGTTTTCTTAGTGTTTGGGTTTAGTTTTTTTTAAATGTGTTGAATTCCTACTAATATCAATGTTATTACCAAGGGGTAATAAAATTTTTTCAGTCACTTGGTCCTACGTGCATCCTAATGAAGGCTCTTTTCCTTGAACTTTTAAGGGAATTCATTTTACATCTCAAATCAGGCAGCTGTAAATGCAGTTTTATAATTTAGGATGTGAAATCCTATATTGTGTGATGCTCTCGCTACCTAGTACCCCATAGCACCAGGTACTATTGATGATTACCTGTAACAGCTGGGGAAACTGAGGGCTTCATTTTCCTTAGCATGTTTTCCTCCGTATCTGTAAATGTCATAAATTTATGTTATTGTTCTTAGAACACTTACGAAATTCATATTTTTCCTCATATTTCTGCTGACATCTAGGCACCTGCACTGGCTGATCATTTGGCTTCCTTGAGAAATGACTGTTGAGACAAGTGTTCACAGAAATGATATCCTGATCCTATTGCCTAACAAAATGAGCTGCAAAACTCCTTAGGTTGCCACAGGATGCTCCCCTAATTGTCTGTACTTCATATCAGAACAGCTCTCCATCCCAAGGTGGCTGCTTTGTTAAAGCCATGCTCTGCAAGGGCAGGAAGCACCAAACCTCACTGCTGCTCCTCTCCAAAATAGTGGGGAATGTTCACAAGTTGTAGCAGAGCAGCACTCAAAGAGAAAAGAGTCAAAGTCTGTTTAGCTATTTTTTTCCACTCTGCTTGGGTACACAAAGAGATTAATGCAGGCATGGTTTTTGCATGTGTGGATAAAGTACCTTTAATTCTGTCAGGAAAAGATATTAGAAATACTGTATTTGGAGGTGCTCATCAGCTACAACATTAGTTCAACTAAATGGTGTTTTTAAACCTACAGGTATGAGTCTTATCCAGTTAATAATTTTTGTTCTATCAGTGGTCTTTCTCCATTTTTATGCTGTGCATTTTATTACCTTAAACAGTATTCCAACAGCTCACAGGAGGATGTATGTCAAGGTGTTTACACTAGTGCAATGTTAGTACAACTTTTAAGCATTTATTCTATATTACTTTTGTAACTTAATCTGCTTTGCAATAGCTTTAGTATCTTTAATATGATGTATCAATAGTAGTATAGAGCCATCATCCAAAGAATTAATTAATAACAAGTCATAAGAAAAATATAAATATGAAGTGTTCAAACAATGTCCTAGTTTGCAACCTGTAATATTTTGGAAAAGAAGATTTCTTGCCCCTCTATTTTGCTTCAGACTTACCCATTTTCTGGCCCACTGGCAGTATGTCCAAAGCAATTATAACATGTGACAGTACATTTGATTTCCAGCTGCATTAGTAAGTACAGAATTTCTGGTTGTTGTGCTGTAAGCAGCTTGTTGTTATCTAAAAGAAAAGTTTGGAAGCTTACACAGGATTAATTAAAATCAATGAAGGATTTAAAGGTGAACACTGAAATTATTGCTGGAGAAATATAATTAACAAAGTAAATTGCATCCTAAAATGGCCCCGGTGCTGCCCCTCACTGATGAGGAAGCAGGACATATTTTGTGGGAGCTAAGAGAAGGCAGCAGCAAAAACCCATCCTACTGGAACCATCCCACTGATGGCACAGCCTCACATTAAGAGGCTGTTTAGTTGCTTAGTTTTACATGTCACCAGCAGCATTATGAAAATGTACATATAATTTCTCTTTCTTCTTGCTATTGAGTTTCTGCTTTGTTGTATCCAAAGCCACAAATCACCCATAATTTCCATATCCTATCTGTATCTCTGACTGTTAAATAGTATGAAAAGCACATGAATGAATCTATGTAAGGCTTTTTATGTTCATTACTCCAGATAAAGTACTCTAATTTCACTACTTGGGATCTGTCAAGAAAAATTCTGCACATGGAATTTCTTTTGCATCCCTCACAGGACAGGGAGTACAGATTTTCTTAATATCTTGACTGTAATGCAATGTTCATCTGAAGACTGTCCATGTCCGTCCATCGCTGACTCCTGGAGAGTCTTAAGCAAATGCTGCTTCGTGTTTTGCATGATCAACAGTTGGAAAACAGACTGCATGCAAATGTTGTCTGAGCCACATTATGAAAAATCAGTTGCCCGTTGCCAGCATCTTCATTATAACATCATTCCTTCCCTGACAACCACCCAGTCTCAAGCCAGTCCTTGCTAAATCCATTACCCTTGCAAATTGTTCAGATTCATATCAGTCTGCTTTCTGAAACCAAAGCCATTGAAACAAATAGATTCCCATGGATCTTTGTCAGTTTTGAATTGAGACTTTAATTTTTTTCACTTGCTTCCCACTCCTCCTTACAGTCTTGGCCTTGGCTCTATTCACATCCCTTCCCCTTGCTTCTGTCAATGTTGTCACTGGGCTGTGACATCCCCAGTCTTCACGCTTTTTCATGCATATGCCTGTTGCTGAGGAGATGGTTCCAGGTGTGAGCAGTGGACTGAATTTCATTTAGGACTGAATTTCTTCTAAAATCTTAGGAAAGAATTCAACAGAGATTGGTGGAGTTGTTTTCCTTGCCACAGCTTGAAGTGATAATTTTGTCACAAAGCATAGATTTAATGACAAGACATGTCAGGAAAAATTGAACAAATAAAAAAGTTTTGTTGTTTTCATGGAAAGCTTACCTCAAAACTACATTTGTTTTCACGTGCTTTAGTTCCATTTACTTTGAGGAGCTTTTCCATGCACCAATCCCTTGAAGTGACTATTCTAGACAGGATTTTACTTTAGGAATACTATTACTGGGCCATAATATTATAACAATTTCACATATTATGTGTGTCATTTTGTTAGTGATGCTACATCAGCCTGGAAAAGCAGCGTGTTGAGGTGTGTTTCCAGGAAATTATAAGGCAGGCAGAATCACTAGCATGGGATTCTTACCCTGCCTCACTCACCAGGGATGGTCTCAGCTCTTGGAGGAATAGCCAAGGGGTCAGGGCCCCAAATGACGCTTCTCCTTCAAGCATTAGTGGGTTCTGTGCTGCCTTTTCTTGCCAGAGACAACATTGGTATAGCTCTTCAGTCGGGATCTGCCCTGCAATTCCTGTTAGAAGTGATTTATCTTCACCCATTACCGTACTGCAAAATCTGTGCAGGCTGAAGTGTAGCCTATAACTCTGCTTTTAACCAACCTGAAAAAAAAAAAAAAGCCAGACTCTGCAACCTGCATCATTACCCATGATGCTTGGGGCTGCTTACCTAGAAAAATCTTTTTGTAGCTATTTGCTCAAGTAGAAATGGTGACTTTTTGACTTCAAGCTGCCACACGTGGCAGTCTGGGACGTGCCTGCACATCTGAGAGCAGAGAGCATCTGAAGGCTGTTGAAGAGAGCATGAATGGCAACTATTTTAAGAACCAAAGGGCTTAACTACAATTTGTCAAAGAAATGCTCATTAATTTGAGATTTTAATAATTGAAGGGAGCTAGCTGCAATAATTTTAAATCCTGAGCTGAATGACAGTAGATGTGTGATTTCATATATCTCACTAGTTAGATGCAAGTGAAGCCAAATAAAACAAAGCGTTACTTGGCAATGACTTAATAGTGCAATAAAAGTCATCAGCCCATTCTTTTTTTTACTGCAGTTTATGTTCTGCTTTCATTTCCTGCCTAATGTGGAGGAGACATGAAATATAAAGGAATAAAAATATCTATGGAGCATTGACTATGACTTTTAAGCTCCATCTCTCTCGATCTTATGCACTAAAATAAATATTTTCCTTCTTTTGAGTAGATTTCTATGTAGTGTTATTGGGAGGTCATACAGATATGAGTGAATTTCACTTTCTGATTCCCACTCCCTGATTTCTACCTCTCTCACAGTTGCATCAAAACCAGTATTTTAAGGGAAATTCTATTTCTTAGTCTACAACCTGAGTTTATTCCCTGAGAGGGACTCTGTAAGCCATTAGACCTGGAGCCTTTTGAGCCTTCTTAATAATCAGAGCAATTACTGTGTGGATTTTGCACCTGCTTTCCTGTCTGAATAATACACTCCTACCTACTGCTGCCTTTCCTCCACCTTAACAGCTCTGAGCTGTACTTGTTTTCAAGTGTCAGAGCAAGGTTAGGACAGCAATGACATTGTTTACCTTGATAATAAAAATCTATGTCCACATTTTCAGGAAAAAAATAATCTTCAGGCCTATTTTGAAGCAAGTTTTGTTCTTAGTCATCCTACTAAATAATTAGTTTCTTTTAAATAGTGATACGAAAAAGAAACCATTTTTTTACTTTGGGGGACAGATGCTTACGCTGCCCATAAACATCCAGCCAGCAGATTGATTAGGTACATGAGCATTTCTCTTTAAGAAGAGCTTCTGAATTTTTACAAATGCTTTTTTTTTGTGCTTCTTCAGCTGTAGCTTTTATAACGATTTTATTTGTTAATTCCAGCTCCTAGTATGAACATGGACTTCTGATAACACAGAGATGAGAGAGTTGTGCATTCAGCTGTGAAAATGTCCAAGGAATAATATTTGACATTACTTCATATGTATTCACACAAAAAATAGTGGAAAAAATTTGGTGGAGCAGCTTGCATCCTCTGGTATTTCTTAGAAATTATCGCACTTTAAAATCTAGCCCTAGATCACCAATCATGAAATACATTTATTTCAATTTTTATAATACATTTTTCATCTATTTCCAGGGTGGGAGGAGGGAACAGAACAGATTTTTATGAGGCATTCAGCTGATTTTACCCTACATGAAGAGGAACTCAAGTAATTCTTTGCAAATATGCTCTGGTTATTTGAGCATTTGGAAGGCATAGTTGGGGTCATTTAAATGCTGTTTTCACTGCTAACCATGTTTGGTTTATTCTATCATTGCTGGCGTTTATTGAGAAAACATAATTTTGCTGGAAACACAAATGGAACACAAATAATATTTATCCATAATACACATCTCAAAAGAGGGAGACTGACAGTGCAATTATCAATTATTCCAGTAAGATAATTACAATTTATGCAGACCAGAAAAGAATAGAAAAATCTGGATTTTCTGTGGTAAATTATGTATTTGCTTTACTGTGAAATAATAACACTTAGAAAAAGTAGACAAATATTTGTTCAGTGTCCTTTATCCATAGAAAATATATATATTTTAAAATCTGTGTATGGGGAAGCCTCTAGTTTGGAGACTTTACTGTATTCGTTTAGAAATTTAACCTATTGCTGTTGCATATGCTTATTAAGACTAGGGAAAGGGGAAGAATATGAATTATCAAGAATCTCACATGACATTTACTTTTCACAAGTGTTGAAAATACTTATCATCCAGGCAGAAATGAAGTACTGGCTAGATAGTCAAGAAGATTCTTAAATATTTCTGAGGTTGAAATATAGCTGTTTTGAAATATAGTACTGTTGACATTTTGTTTTCTTTTAAATGTAGTCATTTTGGCAGCCAGTATTATAGATATTAAAGGTCAGCTCCACTCACAAAAGCACTTTAAACTTATCAAATATTTGAAAACTAATAAAGGCATGTTTTTTATTCAGTGGTTTCCATTTAGGTGTCTGGTTTTTTCCGATATATTTACAGTTTGGGATTTATTCCTTGTAGTCAAATTAGCAGGATGCCACAGCCAGGTAGGATTTTCCTAGTTTTGTTTCTGGATGTTTTCTTGTGAAGTGAAATGAAATGTAAGCACCATTATCAACTTGCAGCTCCTCTTGGGTCACTCAGATTCTGCTGTTTGCATCTTCTAGAAAACTGTTCCATGAGAAAGGCCTTGTCAGCTTTGCTCCATTAGATGAGGATCACTGAAAATGAGAACGAATTGTAGCTGCTGTCCCTTTCACAGTGGCTTGGGAGGTACAATCTTGTCGACATGGTTGCGTGGAATTATTCATCTGATAGAGACACCTCTTGGTCTTGCAAAGCCAATAACCATAGATGACTGTCAGCTATATTAAAACCATTCTTCGTCTTTTACACAGTCCCAAAATGGTTTGGGTTAATTTTTTGTTTGGTTTTTTTTTTTCAGAAAAACTAGTACAGTTTTTTAGAAGCAGAAGGAAGGACTGAGGACTCCAATCCTCCAGCTTTAAAATGCAGAGCTGCTGCCTTCTATTACCAAAGGCCCAGCATTACCAAGGCATGGTTCAATTCTGAGAAATTTCTAAAATTATTTCCCCCCTATTGATGATTCCCTCTGTGTGACAAATAGTTTGACGGTCAGAGGGCTCTATAGGTGTCTTTTTGTAGGGTGCAGAATGACTTCTCTGTGCTCTCCAGCACTGCTGCATCTTTGTCCTGATGTCAATTGGCTCCCCTGGACAGGTCAGCTCTGCCCACTGCAGAGCAGCACCAGCACAGGGTTGATGGGCAGCTCTTTGGTGCATTTTAATGCATTACTGTCCGATTAATGTGCCCTTGAATGCGTTATAGTGTGATTCACATGCCCATTAACTGCACCGCAACAGAGCGGCCACTCTGGAGGAGAGCAGTGGTTGTGTCTCAACAATCAAACTGTGCCTTCTGATATTATGGCAAATAACTTTGGCATCTCAATTTATTAATGTAAAATTGGGACAGTGTGGGAAGACATTCTGCTCAGCAGGCAGTCAGCTTGTTCTTTAAGCCAGCAGGAGCTGAAAGTGTGTTTATTGGACAGCAGTGTGAAGCAGGTGGGCTCAGAAGATAACAATGTACCAGAAGCTGCTATGTAAAGGAGCAGCCGAAAGGAGAGCGCATTTTCAATAGGTTTACAGAGATCTTGTCATCTCATCGCTATTTTCTGTGGCAGACTAGCACTGCTATTAACATTTTGACTTTAAATAATCTAACATCATTCCTTCAGTGTGTTTGGGAGTCTTTTATTTTTTATTTTGTGAGGCAGGGAGACTATCTTTAAATGAACGTCCCCCGCTTCCAACCAGCTGGAACTGTGCACTTAAAAATATGATTTTTAGTTATGACTCAAGACGTCAATCAAAAGACAAATATTTTGTCCTCACATCTTTCTGTGCATATAAATATTATCATGTCTTCTTTGGTCTCATGTTTTGGAGTAATGAGGAAAGTCCTGGCATGACAGAAATTTGCCTAACTTTGTAACTTGGTGAAACCCCATTCTCATGGGAAGCCAGTACAAAATCCTCAGCCAGTTCAGCTAGCATCTCTTGTGGGCTGGTACCAAAACATAAATGGAGAAGGTCCATTTTCTTGGTAATTTCAAAGGTAATGACCTATGTGGGTTCAGTGTGTCTTGAGAAGTCTGCCTGGCCTTAATATTGAATGACCATCCTGTGTGGAAAGAGGCAATAGCTGATTCGAACATGTGTTCTGTGTCCAGACTTAGCTTACAGGAATTCCTGTATTCAGCACATTATTGAAATGTGACCTTCTGTGGCCACAGTAAGATTATGAATTCACAAATAATTTTGTTGATCTGGTTAATTTTTGCCAGAGGGAAAGAAAAAGGAAAAAACCCACAATGCAATAATCTCGGGGAATATGAGGAAATACATCTGATCATGCATATCCCTATATGTATCTGCTTATGTGACATCAGAATTATGAAAAATGCAAATTACTTGTTTAAATTGATACAAAGTCATGGTAATCAGTGGTATAAATCTGTCTTTAAGATATTTATAATGGTTGTTGTATGCCTTGACAGAAAAGTCATGTTACCAGATTGCTACGTCATAGAACTATGATGAAAATTTTCTGAGTTTTCTATTCAAACGTTGTTTTGTTTTATATTCCATTTCCAACAATAATTCTGAATTTTAGTTGCAGCTTTGCGTCTGTTCATGGTCTTGGATGACATTTCTTGGGGATTTCCTTCTGCCACATTCATGGGTGTTTAGTGGGTTTGGCTGTCTGGAAGTAGGAGGAAAGAGCAGTGATCAATGCACCAGCTTTTCAAAAACTGTTGTTTTCTCTGTTGATTTTAAATGTGGGTATCTCTGGCTTCTACTTGATTTTTATCCTTTATTTTTTTGCATTCAATTTTAATTTCATACAGATGAATCAATGAATACATTCTTGATCTTATTCCATTCATCTCTAACATCTTCTTGTCCTGTTGATAGTCTCAGAGCTTCAACCTGATTTGTCTCTTCTCTTCCTGTCTCTATTCACTTCATTGTCTTCTTGCTGTTATTTTGGCTTCTTCTGTGTATTGCTTCTATATAAGAATGCTCCCATTCAGGAGCCACTTTCTGCCTATATTTCAGCATATTCTCAAACTTTTAAACAGAGGTTGAAGCAACCTTTTAGCTCAAACTTTTAAACAGAGGTTGAAGCAACCTTTTATCTGAAACTCAACATTGTGCCCTCAAAATCCTTCAGAGATTTCTTATTGAGTTTGACAAGAGTGGGAATCAATGTGTGATGCAGTTTAGCCTCTTCCTCCTATTGTGTCTCATCATTAACTGAGACTGAAATCTGCTGGATGGGGAAGAAATTCTGTTTATGGCAGGCTTCAGAAAAGATAAAAAAAGGCTGGACTGCTGATTGTGAACTCTGCATAGGACAACCATATAAATAAGCATAGAAATTTTGAGCACCTCAAATAGAGAAAGACCTTCAGAGGTCACATCCAACCATATGCTCCAAGCAGGGAACTAATAAATTAGACTTGCCTAAAATAATTATTCCTTTGGGGTATTTCAACTATATAATCTAGGTGGGCAGACATTGAAACCAATACGAGTTGCAATGAAATTTGCAATTAGGTACTTACGCTTTAAGCATTTCCAGCAATATACAGGAGGTAGTACCACAGAATATACTTAAAATAGGGACCAAGGAAAACTCACAAGTATGTGAATTTCAATGATATGTGAAAAAGAATTTTGCAACATGAATTCAGCAAACCTTGGGCTGCCTGTAGGCATCCCTGCTTCATAAATATTCATCTGACCTTCCAGTTCAGCTGTAATCAGAGGGTAGAAACCCTTGTGGATTCAGTGAAGCAAGGCAGATTGTGGTCATGGGACACAAGGACCTATTACATTCCTGTTACTCTTTGTTCCACTTAATTTCTGTACGCAGTAACTTCTTTAACTGTTAAAGTAATCTTCATGTTATTGGCCTAATTCACTGCTTTCATCTTAATCAGATGTTATATGATCCTTGGATAAAATATCAAAGCTGAGGACAGCTGAATGAAGCTGTTGTCATAAACACAGGAATTTTCAGGTGAATTGTTTTGACTTTTCTAAAAAAAAACCAAAGTAAGTTCTGCCATTTGTTGCATTTATTCTGAGCATATGTTGACTGGTCCTTACCATATAAATATCTAAAGCCTGACTGCTTCCCTGATTGACTTCATGAAAGCAAATATGCATGAAGCATTTTTCCTTTCACCTGATCAAGAAAATGAATGATTTAAAAGCACCAGCCTGTAAAACCATTTTGTATCACAACCCCTTAAGCAGGTTCTAGCCCAGTGGTTTCATAGCAATAAATCTGAGGAAGAAACAAATAAAAGGCTGCCTTGGTAATGAGTGTGTGGAGAAACTTTAAGGAGACATCGAGTAGAAGAATCTCATTTATAAGAGCTGATTGATATCCATGGAAAACTTCTCAACCTTGCAAGAAGGTTGAGAAAATAAAATAGCCATAAGAAAAATTACTGACTAGGAATCAGTACACTGTTATCAGTTAACTAGATGATTAAAATGAAGGAGCATTTAGATTTGACTCCTCCTTTAACCCATCAACAAAATGAACACTGTCTGGATAAATTTGTAAGGCAATGCATTTTTTGTGGGAAAAGTTACCATGGTAACACAGCAGAAAATCAATTAAAAAGTTGTGGTGTGATCTAAACACTACCTCACAACCAGGTAAAGTTTGAAGCAGTACGAAAACAGTATAGTTATCAGCAAAGTGCACATATTTTGTGTAATTCAGCCAGTTGCTTAATTTTTTCAAGGCTGGCCCTAACTTCATCCTATAAGACTGCCCTACTCTATTACTATATTTTTTCCCACAGTACGATTTAATAATTAAATTGTTTTGCCTCATGGGGCAGGTGATAACAACTTCAGTAGACAAGCAGTAAACACAAAGGACCATGGTTGAACTAGTTTAGCAGGTTTGCCAGTGTCTTAATGACTTTGATCCTCATTAAATATTCTGTTTCCTAGTATATCAGTTTGATCTCACTACACTGCTGAGGCAAGAAAGAGAATTCATCTAATGCTCATTTATGGTTTTGGAGGTAGAAAAAAAGCTTTTTTTATTAGTCTGGAAAATAAAGGATATGTCACAAATATACATATGATAGCCTTGCATGCATTTGCCTTCACTCAGTCATAGAGAAGGTAATTTTTAAACCTAAAAGTATCACAGAATACAGGGGCTTTGAGGTTAGAAGGGACCTCTAGAAGATCATCAGGTCCAACCCCTCACTCAGGCAGGGCCACGTGCAGCCACTTGCCTACGTGGCCAGAGAGCTTTTGAATATCTCCAGGGATGAAGGGTCCACAGCATCTCTGGGCAACCAGTGCAGAGTCACCCTCACAGCACAATATTCCCTCTGATGTTCAGACAGAGCCTTGTGTGTTTCAGTTGTGCCCACTGCCTCTTGTCCTGTCACTGGGCACTAATGAGAAGAGCCTGGCTCCATTTTTTTCCACACTGTCCCTTCAGGTATTTATATACCTTGATGAAATCTACCCCAAGCATTGTGTTCTCGAGGCTAAACAGACCCTTAATCATCTTTGCTGGAATGTCCTCACTGGAGCATCTTTCACTGAGCTCTCACCAGTAATTTCAGACCTCTGTCGTGCTGGGGAGTCCAGAGCCGGACACAGCTCTCTGGATATGTCCCACCATTACTGACTCATGTTCAATTTGCTGCTCACCAGAGTCACCATGTCATTTTCTGCAAAGCTTCTTCCCAGCTGATCACCTCAAGTATGTACTCTCAAAAACAAACAAGCAAAAACGAGCTCCAACCAATAGTCAGATTACTGAGTATCTCATAAATGCTGGAGTTCTGTGTGTCTGGTTTGGTAACATCTAACCTTAAAATGATAGCTTGCCAAACTGTATTAATTTAATGGCATGGTCTTGCTCGCTCACTCTTGTTCAGAAAAGTCTAAAATGGAAAAAATCAATTACTCCAATATTTATACTAATTGTGGACTGTACTTTGGACCAGCAATGAAAATTGATGTATAAGATGAAATTTCATTCTAAGTGGCATGCTAAAAGTCTAGCTGCGGACTCTTGTTGTTTTAGAACTTGAAGGAAAGACACATGGCTGAATCCAGCTGTGATGGGAGGGATCTCACAAAGCTTTGCTTCAATGCTTCAATGCTTCAATGCTTCAATGCTTCCTTGCTATCAACAAAGGTAGTAAATTCACCTGACTTTGAGATAATCAGCTGATTTTTTTGGAAAACAGACAAAGAGCCAAAACCAACTGGCAGTAGAATACTGTAGTATATCTAGGCATATATTTCAATGGATCTCATTCCACAGATTTTGTGTACAGGGTACATGCTCTTGTGACACCACAATTAGAAAGACTACAATTTAAAACTCATGGATTTAAAAAGCTCTAAGAGCTCAGAAGAATTGTCTTCTTCAATTAAAAAAAAAATTGTGTTGTGCTTGTAAAAAGTGTTGGTGAGTTTTTGTGATTTTTTTAAACGGTATTGATTGAGGAGGTCTTTCTCAGAACAATTTAGCTTTGCAATAGATCTTTATCTCAACACAGTCTGGTTTGAGTCAGTTTGACTGCATTTGGAAAGGTATTCCTCATCTGAGATCCTGGCTAACAGGGAAGTGGTATCACTTTCATTATTTTAGATATAGTAGAGACTATATTATGTGGCACTAATGTAAAGAAAAAGAAAAAAATAAGAGTATAGAGCTACCAGGCATTTAACTAATTAACATTTGGTCTCAGATAAGGATATAGCAGATGACACTTGAGCAAAGTGTTTTCAAGCAAACTAAATCTCCAGGAATAGCTTACTTAGAAACGAATTCTCCTTAGTTATGTAATGAAAGTAAAGCTTGACACAGCAAAAAGTAATCTGTAGATCCAGAGAACTTTCTGTGAGACTCATTGTAACAGGATAACCAGGTAGTATCTGAATGTGATAGTAGGAATTCTTAATGTCTCATTAAGTCTCTTCCCTGGAAAATTAAATGGTAACATTGCAGGGAGGTTACTTATGCAGCTTAGTAGCAAATATCTTACCAACCAGGACACAATTTTTCTTCCCATTTATCTGCTGTTTCAGGAGTCACAGTCACTGCCTGAAGTAAAACTTCATAGCACAGCACTGTAGCACTAGAGGGCATTTTCACTTTGCTCTTGGTATGGGAATTCATTCCAATAAAGAGAATGTTGATGAAAAACCAAAAGCAGGTCATGTCTGATGAGCTAAAGGAGTGTATTTCCAACAGACCTTCACTCTGAGAAACAGGGTAAGAAAATTAGCCCTGCTGAAAGTAAATTATTTATCTCAACCCTGCAAGGTTCTCAGATCTCTGACTATAAATGTGCTAATAAATAAAATGAGCAGTCTTTTGTTGAAGTGCAGTGTCAAAATATGCAAGATGGAAGATTTCATCAACAGAAAACTTAGCAGGACAGGAAAACTCACAACAGTTTGATGTGTGTCTGAGGCCACAGCTAAAGCAGCTTATGTGAGCTACTAGTCGTGTGCTGTTCTAGCTACCTTTAGCAACAGGCTTGATACAAGAGGAGAAATAGTCATTGAATGTTGTAGAAAAGCTTTTTAAAAAAAATTAAAACCCCACTTTTTATGGGGTTTTTATGATACTGCCAAAAATTTTGTGAAGCATGCAGGCTGCATAACACAGATAATTGTTAAAATCAAGAGTTGCTCTTTTAGGTAGAGAACCTATTCCCTTTTCACAAAAAAAAAAATCCCTCAGTTAGAAATAAATAGTTAAAATTAAGCACTGAAATTCAGAAAAACTATTAAAATTCCTGCTGAGAGTCAGTTGCGGAAGATGGTACAATTTTAACCTAGAAAACAAAAAGCATGTTTCATGGGGAAAGACACAAAGTATTGAAAACATGCAGCCTTGAGAAAGAAGAGAGGACTTGATTGCAAAGACCAGTGCAAGTGCCTCAGGAAAGAGCTGCTCAGATTAGGGAGGATGGAAAAAAAAGTGTTTGAATTGTGATGTGTTGAGAACTGACAGTAAAGAGAAAATTTATCTCTGAGCAGAAGCGGATCAGTAGCAGTGAATAGTCAAGATGAAATATTCAATATATGCAACTGAATAGTGAGCAGTACCCTGCAAAGGACTTCATCTGCAACACTGGTATCTTAAATTCCTTTCTTCATCAGCAGCAAAAGGAAGAAAAAGCAGGAAGAACTTTGGTAAATCCTGCCAACTTTTATTAAGGTATCAAAAATCAGCTGAGTACTTTCTCTTCCGGCACCTCATTCAGAAAACATTTGACTCACTATGCATAAGATTAAAGGGCATAGATCCAAAAAAGAGTTGTGCCCAAGAACTGCATGAATTAGATAAGCCAAATATTTTGCACTGTGTTCTTTCTGTGTGGTCAATTTTGCTAAATTTTACTAACTATCGACAATGAATGTGGAGATTTTCTGAAGGAATCCATATGAACATAACATGAACAATTCAGCTTTCCATATGGTATTCAGACATAATTGTATCTTATGAAAATAAAGCAGTAGTTTAGACCAAAAGATGTCATTTCCCACTGGTAACAGCTAGTGAAATTTGAGCTTCTTTTTTTTGGTTTGTTTTGTTTTCTTTTGTTCTGTTGGAGTTATTTGAAGGGAGGGTTGGGTTTGTTGCAGCTTTTTTGGTGGGGGGGGGGCGGTGCTTTGGTTTGGTTTGGTTTGGTTTGTGTTTAATTGTTGTTAGGAGACCTGGAAAAACTGTTTGGGTTATACCCAAATTTTTCATTGATTGAAGTAGATTTCATTAGAGCTTTCTTGCTAACATGTGAAAGGACAACTTGTGAATTATGTTTCGCATTACAGGAAAACTTGTGAATTATGTTTCACCTTAGTTACTCAGTGCAAACTCAGCCATATCAGAGCAGGATTTGTGTGTACTCTGTCAAGACAGATGCTTTTCTAAAGATCGCATCTATCAGGTCTAAAGTTGCTTCCTGAGTTTGGATGATTCATGTTATGTGGTAGTTACATTTTGTCCTCTGCACTTAAAAAAAGTAAAATTATCGCCCAGCAGTTCAATTTGGACTTCACCCAAGAAGAGCTCCTACTAGCTTATACTGGTGCTTATTCTACACTCTGTAAATTTTCCCAGTTTACTAATTTATTTGCAGGTCAAGGGAAAGGGTACAATGTGCATGTGTTATAAGAAAATTAAATGTGCAAAACCATGCAAAATCGCACATTACCAAATAAAAGCTTGAGTGTAGGTGAAATTAAATTTTCACTACAGAAATATGTTTGACTACAGATCTCTGCTTTGAAAGGGAGATATATTGTACCGAAAAGAAAATGTGCAAATAAGTGATGTTTCAGTAGAAATGGCATTCCACTGTTTACTGTCCATGTAGACTTCCAGCACCCCGATCTACAGAAAAATCAGCCATGTTTTAAAACAATTAACAAACGAGAACCAGAAGAAGAAGACAAAGCAATGGTAGTAGAAGTAAATGTACAAACTCATAAAACCTACATATAGACTGATTAATGCCACCTGTACAAAAAAAAAGACGACTTTAAAAAGTGAGATTAAATAAGGAAAAATTTGTCATCTTTATTCTAGAAAGAGAGGTAGCACCGTCCCTGTGCCCAAAATAGCCTGCCACCTTTATCAGATTTTCTGTATTGATTCTTTTAAATATGTTCTCTGCTTGCTCATTTCAATAAATACTAAGAAATAAGAAACATACCAGTGGCACTATGGAGTTGTTGTCTAGCTAGCAATAATATATACATGATGGAAAAGAAGTTTTTACAAGTTATCTTTTCTACTTAAAGAGTAGCTGTATAATCTGAACATTATAAATTCTCAATTAAATATACTGGACAAAAGACTATTTTTGTTACTGTGATTTTTAAAGAAGCAATAACCTTTGCGCAATGAAATCTCTCCTCTATCTAAAGGTGGAAGGAAAGATGGAACAGGAAACAGGAAAAGAGAGATAGAACTCACTTTCAATTAAGGCATATATTTACTCATGTAGTCAAGGATATGAAAAAGGTGATTCAGAGCACCTAATTTAGCCTTCTTGGATGAAAGCCTATTAGCCTCTGCAGTAGGATTCCCTCCTCAGAGCAGGCCCCTTCCACCTCTGCAATCTGGAAATATGCTGTGAGAACAGCCAGTGCCAAGCAGGAAAGGATTTCCTCTCTTGTGCTTAAGTGAATGGATGATTTCCATCTGCCAGAGGTGTAAATATGGTTTTTTCTTGAGATTGGGTGGAAGGTCTGGAAGCAGCCTGAGGCAGAAAGGTCCCCTAGGCATGGCTGGGTCTTGTTTTTCTATGAATATATTCAGCAAAATGGGAAACACTGTCCATGGCATTCAGCCACCTGTGCTGCAAGGTATATTTGACTGCCAAGAGGACCGTGTGTGAATGTCTCATTAGGGGTGAAGATCCATCCTGCTTTGGTATTCCCAGATACCTACTCCATCTTTTAAGGTAGTAACTTAAGTACGTAGAAGTTTGAACTTGAATTCCATGTATGACTGAGTGGTAGCTGAGATTCTTCTTCAATACTTTGATAATATTGATAGGAGATAGAGATAGGCATTCCCTTTGTTAGAAAAAAAATTAGTAAGTGGAAAATAAGACTTCATGTCAAAACCACTATTCTTTTTGTCCGCTGTGACCACCCTAAATATTGCCTGAACTCAATAGGTACTGATCGTCCTTTGAGCCTTTGCAGGCACAGGGCCTTAAATATTTTTATAATTTCCTAAATGCAAGAAGTCATCTCTGCAACTGGTAGAATATTCAGCCTTTTAGGGCTTTTCATTTGTTTGTGTTTCCAGCTTTTACGGAATAACTGAAGCATTACATACTGTCATAAAATGAATGGGTGTTGTATAGGTTTCACTGTAAATAAGGTGCATGTATTTTATAAAAAATTATTTTCCTGAGTATTTTAAAATCTACATTAAAATTTTGGTATTATATTTAACATAAATTGAATAGTTGAGTTCTCTCTTTGTGATTCTATCTTGTCAATTCATCAGCCTTATTTCAATAGGTATTTTCAATGGTACTTGGTCCTTCTACTCTTTCTAAAGTTTATGTTAAATGATAAGAATTGAGACACGCCTGCGCTTTTTCTATTGAGAAATGGCTTGGTATTCATTTAAATCAAATTTATAAGCCATTGTTTTCAACCTGGTGAGGTTTAAGGAGTTTTCAAAAGCTGAAAGAAAGTGTGAGTTTATGGTTTAAGAACCAATGTTTTCTGCCACAGAGAAACATTTCTGGTTGAGTGGGTTTAAGTATCTTGTTATAATAATATTTTAAATTTTTTTTACTGGCTTATTTTGAACCTGAACATGAATGTTGAACATATTGATGTTGAATGACCTTGAGTGTTAGACGTTCAAGTTCAGAATTTTCCTGCCATGTGATTTCCTTCTCATTCCTCATCACTGAATCTGTGTACTTGCAAATGAGAGGAAAACCTATGTCTCTCCTGTTTTCAGAAGCATTTTTCAGTCATTGTTGAAAAACTTTTTCAGGTGTCTTAGACATGTAGGCATGTGATTTCAGTTCAGGAAGAGGTGACCAGGTCGTCTTCCTAGAACTGATAAAAAAGAGAATTCTAATGATCAGATTTGCTCTTACTTTACACTTACAGAAGTAAAAAAATTTGTTAGATGTAAATTAGGCCAAAAATGTTAGCAAGTTGAGAGGGAGTAGGTTAGCCCAATGAGAGTCTTAAGTGGAAATGAAAAGCTCAAGAGATTTTCAAAATGACATTTTTCATAGCAAGTTGTAGGGCTGGGAGTTCATAAAGACTTTGAATTGACATAAGCCTTCACAGCCAAGAGAAGAAACCCTCACTGCTAACCCTATGTGCTCAGTATTTTGGGATAGCAGAAGTGCTTCTACTGCAGTTCAGCGCAGTGGGGTGATTAAGCATTTCTTTAGTATTATTGCTGGCTTAGTTTTCTGTTCCTTGGTAGGAGGTACATGAAAGCAGGGAAAGTGGCTGGGGACCACTTTGGTTGGATGTGACACTGGAAGAGGATGTGAGTTTACACCACCTCGATGAGTTTATTAAACGAGATAAAGAACTGAGAAGTTGAATTTCAATGGGAAAGCGTGAGTCTGGTCTTGGAGGAAAAAAGACTGGCATGAAGATCATTAGTGACAGGTTGGTGACAACCTCTTGCAAGGTTATAAACACATAGTGGGCTTTTATTTTGGTGCCAGCTGTCTGTACTGTACACAAAGGGAAGGCAGTCCTGTTCTGTGATTGGCATTTCAAGGCAGTTTCCCCAAAAAGATAGGAAAGTTTTCACTTCTGATACCAACGATAATTTTAACAAAGAGCTTCAGAGAAAGCAACTAGAGATGGTTCTTTGGTGACTGCTGCTTGGGTTTGGGCACTACCAGAGCAGTCCTGCTTCCACTTTTGCCTTGGGCTGCTGCAGAAGGAAAAGCAGCAGCAGTAATGATAATTACATTCATCCTGTGGTACATCTATACGAAGTTTACTTGTGTTAAGAGCTTTGCCGGTCTTAGTTGACATCTTACATTATTTGGTTGAGCACACACAGAATCAATATAAGTCATATCAGTCACATTGGCAGAAATCCTCAGGAGTGATGTTTTTGAGATGTTGTCCATTCTGTATGAATGAGTTTATGTGAAGAGTAAGAAGCTGTAGTTAAAGTTCATCTCCAAATAGGGGAGGATGGGTAGTGAATACAGAAATTAGGGACAGAAATATGTTCTTTAAAATCCATATTGAATTTGCGTCTTATGCAGTGCTTTAGGTGACAGAAGAAAAGAGCTGATGTGACCAGTTGGAAACTGACCTTCCCTGCTCCAGAGAGCTTAGTGCAAAAGAGGCAACAAGCAGTACAGGAGAGGATATCCCTCAGCTCTCTAGTCCAGTATTTGCACTGAGCAATAGATCTAGGGATGATCATAGTGGGTTTGATTTGATGGCTTTCTCAATGTATCAGTCCTGTTGATCAGACGTGTCCCAACCATTATTTTCTCTGTCAATGAGACATATTATTATTCCATCACAGTGTATGCCAGTGTATATCACACTCAAGTTTTCCTTCAGTCATTTTGCTTGATCTAGGAAGTTGCATGACATCCTATTTTCAAAACTCATTTTTGTCTGATACCATACAAAAAAGTCAGGGTCCACATGACAGTACGTCTGTTAATATCAGCAAAGCCTCTGTGCTGCTCTTGGTCTTTTGTGGTCTTGCCTTCCTCACCAGCAGTCACTGAGCTGAGGAAGCTGAGCTCTGACAGTGCAAGGAATGACTACAACTTCACTACTCACAGATGGAGCTGGGTCTGACCCCTTACCAGGATCCTGGTTTTCTGAAATGTCTCGTATAATGTTTGTGTGATTAAAAGGATTGCACTACCCTTTGCACTAGCTACATTTCTTTACATTTCCAGATGAATCAAAGCTTCAGGGGGCCTTTGTGTGGACTCAGTAACAAAATCTTGGTTACTGCTAGCATTGACTTGACCTTCATATACTCATAGTACAATTAGTAACAGAGGGCAAAAGCTGGTTCTTCCTTGCTTACATTTACAAAACATATTTCCCATTAGAAATATGATTATTTTTATGAGTTTTCCTGTCCACAGTGAATTTTAAAACATTGTAGTCATTGCTGCGGACTGGCCATTGCAACTGAGTCCCCAAATCAGAGAGAATGGACCCACAGTTTTGTGAGCAGATTGTCAAAGCATAGATAGTACTGATGTTAATCTTTGAAAAAAATTTTCTTTGTTGTCTAAGTGCCTCAAAGTGTATGCTCAGGGTGGACATTTGAAAACTTTTCTTGATGCCTTTTTTTAAAATTTCTTGAGAAAACTCATCAAATCCTGTGGTGACAATTTTTCCCCCCTCTATTAAGAAGTACTCATTACCTAATGAGATCATGTACTCTGAACAAATAATTATGTTCCTCAAAAATGGGATGTGAGTTGCCATACTGATGACAACTTGTGAAAGTAGCAGCTTCTGGGGTATAAAGTTTGTAAAAGAGTAAAAGTAATAATGAGTTCCCTAATGGAGCCATGACTGCAGACAGAAAGATGACAAGCCATATGTCTGCATTCTCTCAAGGGAAATAAATAGAACCTGCATTATTTTGTTCAAACTGAATGAAGTAAAAAAAATTCATAGGTTCTCCATTTTTCCTCTGCTGCCATTCTTGACCTGCAACAATGAAAACAACTATGAATGCAGGTGGTACCTGAAAGCAGTTTTGTTTCTGCACCTGCCTGTGCAGGCTTTCTGAATTTAATCTTTCAGGAACTTTATTTCTTAAAAAAATAATAGAATGTGAACAAGACTACATTTTTTTCATTGGATTTCATGGGAGGCAAGATTTTCTTCTTGCATCTTGGTGGTTTAATCCATAGTCTCCATTTTGTTATTCATTCCAAAGGAAGTGGTTAAAACGCTCATGGAAAAAGCTGTCACCACTCTCCTATAGCTGTCATCTGATGTGAAGAGCAGCCTATTGTGTCCTGTGCCACAGACAGACATTTTCCACCAAACCATGATGAAACAGCCTTACCCTCATTACAGCTAATGTCTGTCTAGGGCTTTCTCCATTCAGACTAATCTTCTAGCTTTCCTGATATAACTTCTATCTTTTGGGTGGGTGATGAGTCATGGGGCTACAGTTATGCTTCACCATCTCCTAATGTTGAAAGGAAAGAACATGTTTTCTTTGGGCAGACCCTAAATGGCTTTTTCTTGGCAAATACAATCCAGCCACATCTGATGATTACTTTTACTATGTCTAAACATAATTATGTTGTAACCTGCACTTTGGCTTAGGAGGCAGGGATCACTGTTTATGTACCCTGTGATTACATGGCATTTACCACAGATATCCTATTGCTGCTTGTAACTTACCATATGATTAAATGACCAACATTTATCATCAGAGTGAAGTGTGCATTGTATCATATGTCTTCCATAATGGAGAACAACATTGTAACTTACATCCTCAGCTTTTTAGAAATTAATTTTTGGTCTAGTTTAGTCTAAAGACATTTTCTGTTTAGTTCTTATGTCTCTTCCTCCTATAGTCATATTTTAGCTCATCAGCTGATTGTTGGAAAACATACATAAAATGTTTTCAATCCCAGTCATTTAGAGTTTCATTCATATCGTGTACCAATGCATACTGAATTTATGAAAGATGACCTTTCCAGTCTTTTGCAAATGTCTGAAAGACATGAACCATGTGTTTTCATATGTATTTTTACTGAGGCACAGAAACACAAACCCAGTTTGATGCTTCTGTTCGGACATGTTCTCCTGTGCTATAAGGCACCCTTCAGGCAGGGCTAGTTCTGTTGTACAATAAAGTCCCCGGGTAATCCATGACAACGTGTGTGGCATTCCACTGATGACTGCACTGCTACCTGCTAAAAACGTGTTAAAAACCAGCCACGAGACTAGGCAGAACTATATTTACTAAAGGGCTTTGCAGAGATTGCACACCAATCCACTTCCTCCTGATGGCTTTTTAGGCCTGTGACAATCTGAACTCTGAACAGCACAGCTACATGCCACCCACAGCATAGCCATGGCTTATTTCCTCACTCTGACCATATGGAAAAGATGGAAAAGATGGGTTATAACAGGTCTGAGGCATTCAGATGAATGGATCTATTCCCCTGTGCTCCTAAACCTCTGCATGCACAACTCCAAAACAGGCTCACCCCTGCCAAGATTCCTTTTCTTAAGGGGGCACCCACGTTTTAAAAATGTCTTGAAATGATACCAATGATGTTTCCTTTTTTTTATGTTCATAACAGAAATCATTTCACTCTTCCCTTCAGAGTGCTTATTCATACACACAAACACTATTTTAAAATAGAAACCATAAAGCTGCTACTTTTACTTCAGTCTTTTTGTTCAAAGCTGAAGCTAGTATGCTTCCCATGACAGAAACTTGTAATCATCTAGTTCAAACTGGTACTGAAATTTATTTTGTCATTTATTCATTTTGGTCAGATTATTAGAACCTTGGACTTGGAACTGTGATATAGCACAGGTCCTGTTCTAATAGGAAGATAAGGGAAAGCTTTTTCTTTAATTAAAAGAATTAATTTGAAAAGAGAATGTAATTACCCAGTTTGACAGTGCAGATTTTCCTGACATCATTATGGGACTTTTTTTAAGTTACTTACTTTGAAAGAAAGCTTCATCTTTTTGGATCTGGGTGAATATCTTCCTGTATTAAGTGCATTGAGAAAGAAATTTTGATCTTCCCATCCCCATCATGTATTACAAAGTTGTGTGTGACCATGAAGGTAAGGACCATGAAGATCTTTACTATTAAAATTTTATAAAAACTGAAACATCATAAAGGAACAGTTCATGCAAGCAATATTTCTCTTTATGGAAGGAAAAGTGGTCCATTTCCCTACCTGTTTGCAGAAGTTTTTCTGTGTGCTTTAAATTACAGATCAATACAGTGCTTTCAAGCAACTTAATTTGCTTTAATGTAAACTAATGCAGCAAAAGAGAGGAAACACAAGAGAAATACGGATGATACCAAAGCTAATGTGATTTAATTCTCAAATTCTAAGCACTGAGACTAGTATATTCTAGTTTTTCCCCACTTAGATTTTTGCCTGTTCTCTGTTTTGTTCTGCTCATGTTGCTCTAAGCCCAGAGCTTTTCATAGATTAGCTCCACAACCGAAGAGCGTAGTCCAAAACGATTGTGAGGTAACAAGTGGATAAAGGAGGCAAAGGATGGACAAGACCAAAATTGTCTCAGTTTCAGGATACAATGTGTCTCTACAATCCTGGTTGAGTATTGTTGTCCCTGCTTGCTGTCTGTTCCTCATGCCCCAGCCTGCCACCCCAGCTGCCTACACAACATTTGCCCACTGCACTAAGAGATAGACCAGAAAACTGATCTTAATCAAAAAGGGTTGGTTTGGGGTTTATTTACTTTTGACCGAGGGTAGAGGTTCCTCATTCCAAGCATTGTCTGCCATAAATTTCACTAAGATGGGAAATAAATTGGTGAAATTTGATGAGTGGTATCAGGCTGAAGTGACAGAAAGGGGCAGAGCTGGCTGCTTTTCTCTTACAGTGGCTGCCTTAGAGAGCTCCTCTTGGGAGGGATGTGGAGTGGAACTAGCGAAGAGGATAATATGCTTATATTCACACAACCTTTAACTGAGCAACACGTATGGACAAGAACCTCTTTCTGAATAGACAAACATAGTTTTTCTCCCCTGAAGGGCAAGTTGCACAGGGACATCTACCAGCTTCTCTCTCACTGTTTTGAGCTGTACATTCACTGCTGAACAGTTCTGCCTGAGGCAAACCCATGCTGCCTCACCTCTTTGAACTCCGTGTCCAACACAAACAAATGTGGTGGGAGAACAAGGAACGAGACAGCACATAGTTGTGGCAGGATGTTGACAGTAGAGGAACACAGAGATAAATTCCCTTCTGAAAAAAATCCTGATAGAATAAAAACCATCTTCATTACATGCTATTTCAGTGTTATTTTTTAATGTATATGTGTGAAATGTAATTTGTGTCTAAAACTTCTCTAATGTTGCATGTTAGCCTCTGCAGTCTTTCCTGACATGCTGCATGCTGTTGTTTTACATAAATATGAATATTATATACATAGGATTAGCCAAAGTAGTTTATGAAGGATTATTAGAAGCAATGCAATAGCATTATATGATGGGTGTGGAATTAATCTCTATATAAAAACCCCAAAGCTGTATTTCAAATAGCATTGGTTTGTTGCAGTAGAAACCCAGATAGTCACCAAACTGTCTTTCCATTTTGCTTGAATTTTAAGCAGATTTTAAAAAATTTTTTAAATATTCTTCTTATTTTCTGCAACCTTGTTGCTTTAAATTTCTGTAGAAGGAATGGCAATCCAGTTTGATGGCATTCAGTATTTTTCTAGACTTTATCATTCTTTACTGAATTTTTTGAAAAGTTGGAGAATAATTATTTCATCATAACCTGAAAATCTTTTTTTTTGTTGTTTTTTTTTTAAATTCCTGTGATTCATGTGATTTAAACTTCCTGTGATTTATCAGGTAAGAAATAACTTTAAAAGTTAGATGGAAGAAAGAGGAGAATAATCAGAGCAAGCAGAAAAGCTTAGATAGTTATTTTTATTATACTGGCAATATAGGAGGAGAGAGACAGCAGCAAAAGAAAAAAATCTGTATTGATACTACAACAGTTCAATTCAAAGATGAACCCCATTATATTAAACATCTTCAAATATTAAAGGACCATCCAAAAACCATCCAGTACTGTACAAACTTTTTTACTGATGACAGGAGCTGTTCAGGCATGAAGATGTTTTACCCAATCAGTGGAAGAGACACTTATATCAGAAATAGGCTGCAAAATTAGATTTCCCCCTCACAGCTCTATTCAAGCCTCTTCCAAGGAATCAGCAGCACCAAAGTTACTACAATGACGCAGCTCCTAAGATATTCGTCCCAAGTGAGATAATCCTCCCATCAACCGCTTTTCTCTGGTTCCAGCCTGTCTAGGAACTTGGTTGGTCTTTGTTTGGCTGAAGCTGAGAGGCACTTGGGAGCTATCACGTGGTAATGTCTCATTGAGTAGATAATGTATTTCATGCCTCTCTCCAAGAGTTTTCTCTAAGGAAGTAATCGAATGATGGGAGAGGAGCAGATATAAGTCATTAGACATTAAATAAAATTTGGGTTTCTTTCTCCTGAAGTCAAGAGCATTGGAATTTAGAGTCATTAGAATGACGTGAACAGATACTTCAGTTGCAATTATATTTGCAAGTTCTGTGCAGTCCATCATTGTCCTTACTTAAAAGTCCTCTTGCTCCCGTGTTCTACCCAGAGGTATCTAATAGTCTCCTGACAAGGCATGTCTTGTGGCGTGTCAGAAGAAAAACATCTACTAGAAGAGTTTCATGGTATCCCCTAAATTCCTTCACTGAGCTGAATAGGATATTAATCAGAATGGATTATATTCCACTGGATCACATACTTTGCACAAAGAGGAAACGACAGCAAGCTGGAAAACTTACTGACATTTTCTCAATGTCACACATTGCACATTCTCAAATTTTCCAGACAATGCTTGCTTCAAGTATTAACAAAGCAGCACAAAAAATAATGGTGAAAAACTAATTTTCTGGCCTTTAAATATCTACATAAGATAACGCAAAAGTACAGAGAAGAGTAGGAGAATTGTGGGTAGCTTTTCTTTTTACCCTCATTCACAGACTCACAAGAAGACCTTGTAAGGTTATGCAATTAAGAAACACTGTAATGCTCATGCCTTCTGGGGTTTAGCTTTCAGATAGCCCACTTTTCAGGCCAAAAGAAGAAATGGGTTAGCCATTCAATCTAGTCAAGCAAAAGCAAAGCAAAAAAAATACGTATAATCTCTCTCTAATTCATTTTTCCCAGAAGGCTGGAAAAAATCATAAAATAGCATGAGAGATTGGTTCATTTTACACTGATCTTGAAAGCTCATTAAGGTATTTAACTTTCATGGATTGTCTGAGGGATCTGGAGTTGCTGTTATCCTTTTGTTTAATTACACTGTAATCTTCATGCAATTACAGTGATGATAACAGTCTTCCACAGACATAACAATAAATTAGCCATCTGGGGATAAATGACATTACTTAAAGCTTACTTCACTGAAATATCAAAGAAAAATTAATATGGCTATATAGGACAAGGCATGAAAGTAAATTGCGTTATCTGTTTCTAGAATTCAGCATTCCACTATATTTTAGGGGCTTGATAGCATAACATATTCTTGAATTTGCTTCGTAAAGAAATAGTTGGTGGAGAAATATCAGGAAAACCACAGGGAAAGCACATTACAGCACAGTCAAAAAAGAGGCAGTGCAAAGTTTACTGGGCTATGCTTTATACACCTATGCAATACCTGTCAGCTTTACCAAATAAACACAAGCAACACTACTGATATTTTATTTCCCCGTATCTTTCTGTCTTTCCATTGGATGCAAATGTCTCTTTTGAGCCCTTGTGTAGTTTATTTCCAGAACAAGAATAGATTCATCAGGTTTTTACTGTTACTGCTGAAGAAAATAAAAAGAATGCAAGATAAAAATGCAGTATGTCAGAAACAGTAAGATGTAAACCAAGAAATATCCTGAAAATAAAATGCAAGGCAAAGTTCTCAGTAGCATTAATTAGAAGAGTTACAAAAAATCTTACATCCCACTGGACTTTCAGCAAAGAGAAAACTTGCAGCTCTGGATCAATCAATTATAAATTTTATGTGCTCTTTATGAAAGCAATGGCATGGCTATTTGAAGGTATAATTTCACATCAGCTTATTTCACTGCTGTTATTTAACACCGGTGGACACAATGGTTTCTTTTCTTTCTCGTTTTCTTCTTGCCAGAACATTTTTTTTTTCTTTTTTAGAAGACAAAAGGTATTACACAGTGTGAGTAACCTGACCTGGGCAAGAACTAGCAATTACTAAGGGTAAGACTAGTACATCAAGTGCTATTTCAGCTGCAACTTTCCACATAACTTCTACTAGAAAATCGCTAATCTAAAAGTAAATAAATTTTTAAAACTCTTAACAACGTGCAAGAAATTCCAGTAATTCAGGTAAATAATGTTATTTTTGAATATTAGGTAAAATAATTTATATACAAAATAAAATATGACATAAGTAATATATAAAACGTTCAGAATATTAGGTTAAGTTTTAGTTTGTGTTAGGGGTTGTGGTAATCTCTAGGTAGTGGGGTCACTGCCTCTAAAGAAGGAGGTGAGGGGCTGTCCCTCACCAGACAGAGACAGATCCACTGCTGGAGACAGCTGAGCCCATGAACCACCCTGGTGGCACCTCTAGGGGAGCTTATTTAAGAAAGGGTAAAAAACGTAGCACCTCAGTGTCAGGGGAGAAAAAGCATGAGAAAAAAAACACTGTGTACACCAAGGAGTGAAAAGAAGAGGGAGGAGGTTGTCCAGGCACCAAAGTATCTGTGGAGGAGACCAGGCTGGAGCAGGCATTTTGTGGCAGACCATGGAAGAGCCACACTGAAGCAGATATCCACCCTGCAGCCTATGGTGGATCCAGCACTGGAGAGGTAGAAATGTCCTGCGGGAGCCATGGGCTGTGGAGGACTCAGGTTTATCCTAAAGGACTGCAGGCCATGGGAAAGATCTACAATGGAAAAAAATGAGAGAAGAAAGGAGAGGCACACATGAATTTTATGAACTGTCCACAAGTCACATTCCCCATCCCCTGCACTACTCAGTGGGGTGGAGGAGGTAGAGGAGTCAGGAATAAAGGAGTGACACTAACTTAAGCCTGGGAAAAAGGGAGGGGTGGAGGGAAAGTGTTTTAATCTGTCTTTCTTTCTCACAATGCAAACCTATTTTATCTGGCAGCAAATTAAATTAACTTTTCCTAAGTCAATTCTTTCTTGCCCATGACAGCAATTGACAAGTGTTCTCCCTGTTTATGTCTGGACACACATTTTTTTATTTCATTTGGTCCCCTTACCCTGTTGAGGAAGGGCTGTGAGAGAGCAGCTATGTGGGTGTGTGGCAGATGGCAAAAGTCAGTCCACCACAGAGAGAGACTAGGGTTTATCTTAGAAGTTAGTTATCAACTAGCTTAGAAGATGGTTATCAACCTAGGTATTTCTTCTTTTTTTCTTTTTTTTGTGGTTGTCTGCATATCCCATATCCTGCCATCTCTTTAGACACCATAGCAACTTCAAAGGACTCATTGCCTGTGCTGCCTTGGAACTATATTTTATTATTCTGTTGGCAAACATTGTCAAAAACCTCCTAAGCGATACTGAGTTTGTGCAAAGCTAAGAGTACAAAAAAGAACTCACAGAAATCTTATTTGCAGGGTGCTGTAACCTTGTATGTTTAATTTTCTTTGTAAACTTAATATGTTAGCATACTACAGATAAGAAGCATATTTTGGAATGGGTAAATTCAGACATAAAATTAATTTTTAAATCAAGTCAGGGTATTACATCAAGTGGAACTGTGCTTTCATGCTTAAGTGGTTATATATATTTTTTCCCTCTTTGTGTGAGTGTAAATTTGTATACTGTAAGAATCAGAAGTATATTCTTCTTGACTTACAAGTGGTTTTAGTATTCGTTCTGCCTTAGTTTTAGTTAAATTTATATGTACGTATTAAACTTACAAAATGCGGAACACTTTTCCCTATTTGTCTTCATTCCAGGAGCATATTATTCTTCTAGGTACAGTACTTGTGGAGAGTTTTGGAAAAGAACTCTCCCACAAAGGAGAGATTAAGTAGTTCAGGAAATTGCAGGTCTGAAAAATTCTTCCTTGACTAAATGAATCAACCATGAACATTTAGCACTGTCAGAAAATTAGGTCACAGATAATATAAGCCAATTTTCTGTGGAATTCCATTCCAGAATAAGTTAATTTTACATTTGCTTCTCTTTTTAAGTAGTTGCAATGACAAAATGTCTGTGGTCAACAGTGGCTTGGTCTTTTGAATCTCTGAGATGATTTGAAATGACTTTGTGTTTGTTTTCAAGTTGCTCCAATGCATGACTGGAGTTCTCATTAGAATGATCTTCATGCAAGGCCTGCCTGCTTCCCAGCTATCATCCACCTCCTGCTTTCCATTCCTGTCTATAGCAGAGCTGCATCCGGCAAACGCTTGGAAATACGCTCGGTGGTTACTAATTACTTGGGCTGATTTACTTAGTTATGTGTTCCAGCACAATTAAGTCCTTTCTTTTCCTATTGTATCTGCCCCATTATTAGTTATAATGGTGACATTTATACTGTAAATGGGACGAAAGCAGGAAAGGGAAACTGTAAGTCTAGGATCATTGTGCAAGGGATGAATAAGTACTGAACTGTTAAGGCTAATTATAATATATGAATATGGATTCAAAGGTTTTATTTGTAGTGTCTTCAAAATATTTTTTGAGGAATGGTTTCAGGGTTATAGACCTACCCACAATTGTGTTAAAATATGTGTGCATGTGTCCACAGGGATAATAAGGAGCACATAATATGAAATATACTTCCATGAAATAATATGTATTAAAAATGTCTAAATAAGCATAAGGGATTATTTATCAAGCGAATGACATTTTAGAAGCAAACAATAAACAGGAAATAGTGAAAATGCATTTAAGGGACTATACTTTGACAAGATAGTTGGCTATCCTAAAATGAATAATAGAGTAAAATTAGCCATACTTGTATATTCTGAAAGTTCACATTTATGAATGACTTGTAAATATGTGTGGGCAGATTTTTTTTTAACTGGTGTTTCTCTCTCCTTATCAATACCAAAAGAGAAAAGTGATATTTAGACATTTAATTGGAGGAATCTGCCCCCTACTCTCCCTCTCTGCCCACTAAAAAAAAAAAGTTTTCATTTAATCCTAAGAATTAATTTAGTCATTAGGAAGTGCCCAGATAGTAAAATATTGTATCTTTTGAATATATAGATATGTTTTAAATGAAGAAAAACAGCTTCTCAGATGCTAGATCTTTGCAACTGAATCTTTTGTTTTATTTTCCCCACACTTGACTTTTTCTTAGGTCTTCTGTCACTGCCACATGAGTTGATTTCACAGAGGATGATGTTAACTATAAGCAGCCATGCAGGAGATTTACTCCAGAGAACCAAGTTTTTTGTTTATCGGTTTGTTTATAGCATCTTAAGACTTCTAGGTCTAGTTTCATGAGCAGTTGTTAAGCATTTAACTACATATTTCAGGAGAGTACAAGAGTAGAAGGATGCCTAAAACACGCCAGAAATCTTATTTTTTCATGCACTAAGACATTTCCTATATCATATCAAACAAGTCTGTTAAGGAACCCTCTCATCTCACAGTGGTTAGGATGGAGATATTGTTAAGAAAGTGAGGTTGCATGCTAATAGTTTTTAATGCTAAAGATTAAAAGCAGTTTTGAACAGGTTTGTATTTGGTTCTGGAATTTCACAATCACGTTTTAGAGTTAGATTTATAGGCTACTTCATCACATGTTATGTTGCCATGATACTAAATGTAAGAAGAAAGGAAGTCTTGGGCTTGGCAGTGAAAGGTGTTGTAGAGTAAGAGGGATTGAAGATGGAGAAGGAAACATAAACCAGTACTGATACTGCTGAAATTAATATTATAATTTGCCAGTAAATAAGTAAATTTCTTTGATATGTGTTTCTAATAAAATCTTTCATGTTAGAAAATTTTCAGCTCTAGTATTATTCTTGTTGAGATGTTTGCTGTTGGAATATCCTTCACTGAATCAATAGAAGTAGAAAAAGCAAAAACATTGTAAGGCACATCTGGTAAATGCCTTAGGAGGAGAGGTAATATGCAAACCTTAGTTTTGAAGATCTGCCTGTAGCTCAAATCAACTTAAAGGCAAGGGGTAACAAAAAGGCTCATTCTAGGGCAATGGGAGTTTTTATGTCAAGCTTTGGTCTGGGGCTCTTAAAATAATTAGTTCTATTAGCTAGTTGCAGTGGAGTTGGCAAACCTAAACAACACAAGTTTATTTGTAGAGCATTTATTTTTTAAAATAGAAGGTTCTTGCCATTAAAATACACTGAATTTTGCTTTGAAGAAAACTGCAGGATCACTGTATTCACCAGAGATGACTGGTCTTCTTTCAAAGAAAGGACTCCAATTCCAAACCAGTAAGAGGTTTTGGATGAGCACTTCAGATGAAAGAAGTCAACTATTGATCTGAGGAGTACTGTTGACTCAGGGATGAATAGGGCAGACTAGTGAGACCTGACACTGCAGAGAATGTACTAGAAATGGCTTTTGCCTTATAATCCTGAAAAAGTCCTACCTGTTCCACTCTTCATCTGACTTTTTTTTTTTTTAAAGGTTGTCACCTCTTGTCTGAAATAGGCTCTTACTCTGTGTCTCTAGAAATATGAAAAAAGGTTAGACTAACTTTCAAAGAGGTCATAAACTGCATAAGCAGAACAAACTGCAGATTTTTGCAAAGGATGGAAGAAAGCACTGTGGAGTATGTCTGGTGGTAAATGGCTTATTTTCATAGTGCCACATACTTGTGTTTTGCCCTTAACTGGAGTTATTCTTCCTTGAGTTTTCACTGTTTTTATTTCTGTACAAAAACTTCTTGAACTATTTGTTCCATTATTCATTTTGGATCTTGTTTTTCTGGCAGACATCACAGATGTTTTTCTGAAATTTTAGCTCTTATTTAATTCACTATAAAATCTGTGGTGGGATTAATTTCTCTCAGATGACCCTTTAATGCTCTGGCAATGCCTAACTCAACCTGCCATTGTATTAAATCTTTTCAGAATTTACTGAAATTGTCTCAATTTTTTTTTTTTTTTAGGTTTCATATATACTGGAGAAGTTGTGCATCGAATGCTAACAGCTACTCAATATATTGCACCCTTAATGGCAAATTTTGACCCCAGTGTGTCAAGAAATTCAACAGTCAGATACTTTGACAATGGTATGTAGCAGTTCTTGATAAATAAATGTTTCTGTATCCCTTGGCTCTTCTTATTTTCCTAAATAACTATTTTTGAAGGAAACATTGAGGCTTTTAAGTTTTTTTTGTTTTGTTTTGTTTTTTAATTTGGAGGCTGTATAAAGCATGTGGGTAGACATCTATAAGCAATTATTAATTTAGAACATGGTAAAGAGTCATGAATACCTTTTTTTAATGAAGAAGATATCTTCTGGATGTTGAAGCACATAAACTCAAAACTGGCAATGCATTTTATCAGTTTTAAAAGGAAAAATCTGTCTTATATAACAGTGTAAATTCCTGTTACTTCAAAATATATATAGTGAATGCCATCTGCCCACTACCTAAAATGAAAATAGCATTTGTGGAGTGCAATAGCAAGAATACACAGAAGCAGGGCAGGGATAAGGTTAATAAACCTGTCAATGACTAAGTGTTCATGGAGTCCCAGAATTGGAATCCAATACACTCATCTACAGCACGAGTTCTCAACAGTTCCTTGTAAAAAAGATTGAAAGAGGAAAAGGCAAACTGCAGTGTTGTACTTGAAACTCTGTGAGAAGTTTCAAAGCCCTCGAATGTGTGGATATTTTTCTCTTTAAGTCAGTTGTAATCAGTATTTTAGAAACATAGTCTGTGTGCTTAAAAGGCAACTGGTGCCTTACCTCAGGCCTTTACTGATCAACTACAGTGGCAGATAAAACTTGGAGAGTTTAGTATCATGACTTCATGTCATGAGATCCAGGACTTCTAAATCATCCTGAATACACCTGTGCTATTTTATGTATGTTTATTTATAGTGAATTTAAGCAAAAACTTCCGGATTGTTCAAAAACATTTCATATTTCCATTATTTCTTTTTATTCTTTAGATCAGTTATCAAAAGGTATTCTATAGCTTTTACGCCTAGTCATAACTTTTCCCTACAATGTAGTCGTTGCAACATTTGTTTGTTAAAAATCCAATAAAATACTTACATGAGAAAATCCTACTCCTTGCATGAATAATTTTGAAACAGAAAAAGATATAATTTTCACTTTATAAATTATTTAATGTTACGGTCAAAGATTTGTAATCTTAAAGAATCTGAGGATTCTGGAGATGTTGCTAATTTTCATGATAGTGCTGACTGCCAGTCTTCACACCAGGTGTATCAGGCTGTATCAAATGGCTTTCATGACAAGGTTGAACAGTTCTTTGAGATTTTGGATTCCCCTTCGTGTCTAATGAATCATCTTTTGAGCTCCATGTGTTTTAGGAAAAAGAATTTTCTGTCTTAATACAAGCAAAAAGGAACTGAGCAGATTGTATCTTCAGCACCTTATTTCTTACTCATCCATGCTGTGTCCCTATGAGTAAGTGCTCTGCTGTAGAGCAGCAGCTGCAGTGGGCAAGCACAGAGCATGGGCATCCATCAAAGTCTCACTGATGGAGCTAACTGCAAGGAGCTTAGGTACTCACAAATCTACATAAAAGCCCCTGGAATGAGATGGCACTTTGGGTGGCAGCTGGTTTCCATTTTAGCTTGGGGTTCTGAGATGCACATAGATTTGAAGTACTAAGTAACTGACTAGAGGAAATTCGGGCTAATTTTGCTCTAATAATTTTAGAAGCTACTTTGCATTTAAAATTAAATTTAATAAAACCAAATAAATATTCAGAAAGTAGTTAATTAATGTGGCCACAAAGGAAAAAAATGCAGTGTGCACAGTTAATGAGTATCTACTATAGAGAAAGACACAGGAGACAATAATGTGTTGGACTCGGTGCAGTGTGGGCCCAAAATTTGCATGCTCATAGTTTCATGACAACCCCTGTCAAAAGATATGGTCATGACAGTGACAGCACAGAAGATCTATAACAAAAGATTTTTGAAGGATATATCAAAAATATATTGAGCAGAATATGTACTGACCCATTATGAACATTCCAGGAAGAATGGAAATTAAAGTGTGAATCAAAGCACTGAACTCCCATTACTGCCAAAAAGAGAAGTTGTTGAGGAAGGCATATAAAGATGAAAATGTTATTTTCAGTAAACACAATTTTAGTGATATGTTTTTCAACATCTGTAAAACATGCTCACAGGGCTTGCAAGTTGCTTGCGGTATATTTTTAGTGTGGTAAGTGGATATTCAGTCAGTGAACTCCCATGAATATCAACAAGGCTCTTCAACTAAATCTCTGCATACCAGACTCAGTATTTACCCCATCTATGAATTCTCAGTGAGTTTGACTTAAACTACATTTATTTATTGCCAGTACCTAATATTTTTCAATTTGCAGAACATTAGCTAGGGATTGTGCCATGCAGAAAAAAAAAAAAAAAAAAAGATAATGCTATTTAATTAATGCATCGTCAATGGAAGAATCTGAATTTTTTTAATAATAACTTTTACCAAGCAGGAAATGCTATTAGCACTTCACATTTCAAAGTCATCAGGATTTATGTATTTAGTGTAAAGAAAGCCACTGCAGAGACATGGTAATGGCAGCACACCTGAACTGCTGGGTCCTACCTTTAGTGGTTGTTGATTTCTTGTACAATTTCAAACAATTTCTTGGCCACTCTTGCTTTAGCAGTAGTTGAGGTGCCTGTGTGGTGCTGTGGTGTCTACATTTAAGAGGATTTCAGTTGCAACTTGTGTTTGTAACATCTTTGGCATTTAAAGGTGTGGAGCTGAAAGTTGCTAAAAAGAAACAAATCACAGTTATTGTTTTGAATAACTGCAGTTAAGTACTTTCCCTACAGTCAGTTAATTTATTTCTCACATTTTTTTCTTCCTTTTGCCTCTCTACCCTCACTCTGGGGTTCACAGGCACAGCACTAGTTGTCCAGTGGGACCATGTACATCTGCAGGATAATTACAACCTGGGGAGTTTCACTTTTCAGGCCACCCTTCTCAATGACGGGCGTATCATTTTCGGCTACAAAGAAGTAAGTTGGCTCTGAGAATTGTCATTTCAGTGGACAAATTACTTTATGTACATCAGGAATTTCCCTACATTTTGGGGTGAGGCGGGGGGAAGATATTTAAAAGATCAGTTATATAAGATCATTTCACTATGCTGATTTTAAGATCACTATTTTGATGAAAATGATATTTTATTGTTAAAGTGATGTTCATGTAATGGACTTAAAAACCATCAACATGACGCAAATGTGCTAATCCCAGATTTCAGCTGGGCTTTTTTGGGTGGTTGTGAGTGTTAAGTGTTTAGTAAATTCCTGGTTTTTTAGTAAATTTCTCGTGGATTTTGAAAGATAGGGTCTAATTTTTTCAACTAGTTCACCCAATTTTGACCTATTTCACAATACTCTAGAATCAATAGTTATTGTTAAAAGGTCACCTTTTTCCTGCAGCTGTCGTTTTTTGGCAACTCACACATTTCAAAGTTCATATATTTGAAACTAAATAACTGGTTTGTATCGCTAGCTCTGAGGTTTTCCATCTGTTTGGTGATAAAAGTGCTTAGATTGAGGCCATTTGGTTTGCCTTCATAGCACCAATATATTGTCTTGAATGGGCTCTTGTGCATTCTCCAAGTGTTTCAGAATTCCAGTTGTTGCTTTGAGTGATTTTTTTTTTTTTTGCTAGAGTTGCTCGAGTTCTGGAAGCTATAGCCTAGTTGAATTTCAGTGCTTTTTCCAAGAAAAGCTGGAACAGGTGATCCTTGAGGTCCCCTTTCAGTCTGGTATTCTGTGATTCTGTAATTCATACAAATAAGAATCAGAAAGTAGACAAGCTTAAATCTCTAGGGACAAAGAATAATTTCATATTTTTTGTTTGTTTTTTGGTTTTGTTTGGTTAGGGGGTTTTGTTTTGTTTTGTTATTTTAATCTCTGTTTGGCATACAAACTGGGAATTTCTCTTCAAGATGCAAGTCTGTTATCCTCCTTGTGGTAACAAACTGTAATCAGTGATACAACCAACTGTCCAGACTTGGAGAAATATCTTTTCTCTCTCTGCTATAAAACACTTGTGAGCCTTCAGGCTCATTTTTCGCACCTGTGTTGGAGCCATGCACCTTTAATGAAGCAGAAATAGTAACACTCCTCTGCCCTTCACTAGAAGACTAGACAGGATCTGGGTTGTTCTACTAGCAGCAGTCATACCTTCACTTACGACAGATGTCTTTGCAGCTTGGAAAAGGATTGCTGCAGGATGTTCTTACTGGATCAGTATTGTAGAAACAAGAAATTTCTAGTATGCCCGCCTACCTGGCTTTCCTTGTCTTATAAAAGACATGCTGGTGCAAGGTCTGCTTAGGTCTTTTTTCTGAATGTTAGGTGCTGGCTACAGTCTTCATCTATGAAAATGCAGTTTATTTGGATTTTGAATCTTACTCCATGTAAGCTTTACTCTGCTTAGCACAATGGGGCTCCGTTGCACTTGATGGAAGGAGTTTGCACTAAAGCCTTTGGTTATCTCCTGTTGTTGGAACCTTTTTAAAGAAAAGCAAAAACTTCTAAAGACTGAAGAAAATTTCCTGCCTTCAAGACCAATAGAGAAGGGGGGGACATGAGTTTTAAGACAAATTTGTCAAAAACTATATATGCATTCTGACATTAAAATGTGACATTTTCAGGAGACTTCTATTCCTGGTTATGAAATGCTCTGCACTCTCTGTTACTGTCCAGCCCTGTGCAAAATGGATCTAATGTGGGTGATAGAAGTTGCTGCTCTAAATTGAAAGTATCTTCTGCACATTTTGCACAAAAGCAAATGATGATGCAGAGTGTCAGGTAGTGGAAAACATTATTCATTTAGGAAGACAGGAGTAAATGGGCCACTTCTTTACCACGAGTGGTTCCTAGAATTGCATGCAAGCATGACATTTAATCCATGGATAAACAATTTCTGTGCTACAATGAGCAGGCTGCTTGCTCTCATTACACTACTGTAAGCTTCCTCCAAAACCACATTGCTTTTGTGGGTAGAAGTTATTAATGTTCTGTTCATTAATCTTGAGACAGAAAACTGGAATTTACAAATGGAATAATGTCCTTTTTTTCTACTGCTGAATCTTTTAACTCATCCTCTCTCTTGAGTTAATCTTGCCCTGAATGGAATTACCAAACATTGTTTTAGAGCTATTGCGCATAGTTAAGGAAAGAGACTTTTTAAAGTGGTGGTAATAATGTACTGATGATCTGTAAATCTCTTTGACAGAAGATTTTTCTAAAAATTTTAGAAAGTTACAAACAGTATATTCCATTGGAATTACTTGGGAAATGGATTTTGAGGCTGAGATTTCCAGAAGACTACATTCTTTATCTGCAGCCTTTACTCCATTACCACTACCTCAGCTTTTCACCTAAATGAGAAAAATTAAATTAAATTGCCAATCACTGATCAGACACAAGTTGTCTGAAAAGAACAAATGAGACACATACCATTTTAAACTTGGTCCTAGTGCTTATAAGTCTGGCTAGAAGTTTATTTCCTTTTAGTGCTGAATCCATTGCATTCTGAGGAAGTCCATCCGTGTGGAGCCATTTCTCTTGCTGCTGAGTCACGTTGTCGGGTGCCCCATTAACTCCAGTGAGATTACTCATGTAAATTCTCACTAGCATGACTAAAAGTTGCACAAGAGTTCTACTGTCTTTTTGGTGCCATTTTATTTTAGCATCACAGTTCATCAAAAATGACAGTGAGGTATGGCAGATCTGAGAGGTCTTCATGGCGTTGTCATTGAAAGTCTCCAAGCTGAAGCACCAAGTAAGAAATGCAGCAAACAGATTGCCAGTGGCTTTATGAAGCATCCCACAGGGGCTCTGTATTAGTGACACCAGGCATTTATCTAGAAGAGTCTACCTTTAAAATAACTGGAATTATCCATTTAAAGCAGATACAACTAGGGGCTTTTATGTCTTAGGCACTTTAGATAAATTTTACCTTTTATATCTTATTTATTGAAACAATTTCAGGGTCCCTTTTTCACATCCTTCCTGTTCCCACATCAGGTTTGCTACCTCATAAACCTGGTGTTGACCACCAAGAAAGGATCTCCATGGAGGTTTGCTGAATACCAAAGGAGCTGCTCTGTCCAATCTTTTGCATTCTGTTGTTTTCCCAATAGGAAACAACCTGATATTTCCAATTTTTATCCAAAAATTTTTTAAAAAAATTAGAAAAGGAGCTGAACCATCAGAAAAAAGAAACATGGAGATGTCAGAATATCTTTCAGAAGAGTTAATTGTTAGAAGGAGCTGTACAGTCAAGTTCTCAAAGTGTGAAAACAATTTGAAATATAACAAGGCCCTACAGCAAGTAAAATATTTATTTCTTTAGCAATTTACTTTGTTTACAGTGCATGCACCTTCCATTTTAAGTATCACTTTGCTTATACCAACTCTTAGGATTCTGGCAAATGGTTAATATGTCAGGAAACATCAGCTGGCATGAAAATTTTACTGGTGCACCCCTACTACATATGAAATACATTACAGTGCAAACTAGCCAGCAGAACATAATAATAAAGAAAAATTTTGGCAAAGGCATACTTTTTATGTATTAATAGTGAATACTCATTTCTTATGATCTAAATTTCACTGAAATTCAATTCTCAAGAGTTGCATTTCTTATTAAACAAAATAACTATTCTGTACAGTCTTTTCCCATTAATGCTTAGAGCTAAGGTTCCTTAGTGTAATATTTGGTTTCTTTTCTTGTCCATGATTAATACAGGACAAATTAGGCAAAGGTGCCATAGGCTTTGCTAATAGTTTAGGATATTTTTCTTAATTTCATTGACGAAGGCTTTCTTTGTTCATTTACACAGTAATGACTTTCTATTTATGTAGTCATCCAGAAACCATTATTAAAGTTAAAATATTTGCTCTAATTGCCCAATATGTGAATTTGGAAAATAATTCTGAAAGAGGATTGTAGTGAAATGAATTTCTATTCTGAAAGGAGAAAGAATTGAATGAAAATTATAAAGTGATAGCACTTAAATAAAATTGATGCACTTGCTAGGCATGAAGGAAAATCCTCTGTTTTCAGTAATAAGAATTCAAACCTTGCTATTGTTTCCTGAAAACTAAAAAAACCAACCAAACAAAAAACAAACAAACAAAAAAACCAAACAAAAAAACACCATCACCACCAAAACAAACAAAAACCCTCATAATCTGAATGGGTATTCTGCCCACATTATATATGCTTGGCATTTCTTTGACTCCTGCATTATTATCAAAAATATGAACATGGAAATGATCTTTGATTTTTGAGGTGGTCAGTTTGTGCAATTTAAAACTCCTGATTAATTTTCATGCAGTTTAGCCTGTGGACTAATTAATTACTGGTTGGGAAACTGGCAATGAAAACCCTATATAGGCGCTATTATTGTGTTCCTAATTATTATTTTGCAAGATACTCTGGCCCTTATCTTTGACAGTTTTGAAGTGGGGCGGTAAAGGCATCTTGCTCACCACCTCTTTCAGAATAAGGTTAGAGACCGTCATGTTACTCTCTTTTGAAGGATAAGATTCTGATGTGACCTCACAGTTGAAAAGAATAAAATTTGAGAAGTCTGATGAAAAATACTATCTAGATAACAGATCTCAATGATAGAGTTCAACATGATTTCTAAATACCCTTCTCCCTGTTGAAATATATAATCCAAAATATAGACATTGATGGCCTCAGTGCTAGTGTGGGAAGTTTATTCATTAACTGGTGACTTGTACAACACAAAAGATCCTATTTTCTGTGGTAGAGCGAGCAGACAGTTTAGAATTATTCTAGCTAAAAGCCTTGTATGTTCCTAGCTCTCTGCTCAACTATTTAATGTGTCAGCTTGTTATGACATATCTTGCCATTCGGGTGAGAAATTCAGAACAGCAGCTATCTACTTGCTACCTCTGTTTTGCTGCAATATTCCATAAATTAATTTAATATTTACTACAAGCCTTCTGTCAAAAGGGAATGTTTCCTAATCAGCCAGCATATGATAGAAGCTCATTTTATCTTGACATCTCATGGAAAAGATTTCACCTGTAATATGACACTCAGTACACACCTTACCAAATTCTTTTTCCACACCTTAAAAGCTAATGTATGTTTTTGTAAATACAGGTATAATGACACTGTAGTTTTTCAGGAGAATAAGAGTGTTCCTGGGTTGTGGATTGGCTTCTATTTCTACTGCATTTCTGAGACAAATTTTGGCTGCTTCTTTTGTTAGACTGGCCCCTGCTACTTTCTTACTTGTTTTAGAACAGATTCAGCAAGTTCCCTATTCTCACCAGAATGCCCAGCACAGGAGTGTGGACAGCTGCAGGGATTTGGGCAAAATTAATTGTTATTTCTGCTTCAAATTTTTCTAATTTCTCCTGAAGTTTTTCTTTTCATTTTCTGTTCAGCTTGGCTACAGTGTCCTGGTTTAGTACCACATATCACTGAGTCAATCATAATTTTATTAACTTCGAAGGTCTGAACCAGAATGTAATGAAAATATATTTATTTATTTATTTATTTATTTATTTAAAAAAAAAAAAAAAAAAAAAAAAAAAAACCTCACTGCTGGCATTATTACTGCAAGAACCCATCACTCCTTCCCAGAAATAAAACAAAAACAAAGAAAACAAAATGAGTAATTAGTTTGTTGTTTTCATAATTCTGGAGGGAAAGATGCAAATTTTTCAATAATTCAAAAATTCACTATAAACCATGTCATAAAGCCCTAGACTTAAAATAAAGGAGTCTTTTTCAAGAAGACCTGAGTGCAATTCCTCCTGATTTACATTCACACAATACAAATGAGTATAATTCTTCTCATGCATCAGATGCAATTTATGCCTTAAGATGACAATTTTGCCAGCATATTTTGTCACACACATACTAATGCCAATTCCAAATACACTTTGTGTCCTTTCTTCATCTGCTCTGTTTCCTCTCAAGCTTTGAAGAGAAAGTCATTGCATCCTCCTCATCAGTGCTTTTTCTAACTTAATTTTCAATAGTTTGTCTAGAGTATCCTCCTCAGAATCCTTTAAGACAGTTTCTTTGATAGTTAATGTAAGCTTTTTATTCCACTGTTCTGAGACTATGAATAATTCCCTTACTTTGTTTAAGCTTTCACGCTGCAGAAAATTTATAGAATTATTTCTGAACTTAGTGAGTCTTTTATTTTGAAGAACTTGAAAATATGGCTTTTGGCCTTCTTCTGTCATGTTCTCCAATAATTGCATCGAAGCTCAGCTGATACAAGCCAAATTTAAGCTGGCAGTATTGCTGGCAGTATTTCCAAGCCAGTTCTTTTTTTCATGTCAGTTTGACAACATGCCACAAGCCTTTTTTATACCAGATCGTGTGTGCAAGAACCCCTTAAAAACAGTCCCTAAATTAAGTAAAAGGAATGGAAATTCATGACAATGTTTAATTCACCAGAACTTACTTTTTCTGTTAGCGTTTACATATTCAGCTTTTACTAAACAGCTACCAGTGTAATTGGGAAAAAGCATACCTAAAAGATATTTTGGGAACAAGGAGAACTACTGATGCCTAACTCATGCTATTAATTGACACATAGAACTGAACCCTCAGTCGCTGGATGTGTAACCAGCTTTTTACTCCAGCATTTTTCTGCTATGTGAAAAATACTGGCCAAGAGTATAATTTTGGTAGCTTTATACAGGTAAAGCCAGAGCAAGCTATTGGGTTAGGTAAACTAACACCTTCTATCTCAGTTTCTTACACTTGATCCTGTTACATCTGTCTTCAGCCTAGAAATTTCTGGTTAAGTGAAGGGCAGCTTTGAAAAATAAGATATCTGACTGTGGTCTGAAAGCAGCAACTGGCAGAAAGTCATAATTGCTCATAGAAACACGTGGCTTATTCTACTCTGAAGGTACCGGCCTGAAGTTTCCAATTTCAGGTTATATCTTTCTGTGCTGGGATAAAAAACTCTTTAGCCCTTGAATAGTTTCTCCTTGTCGTAGTACTTGTCTGTGGTAATCCAACCATCTTTCATTATCTCATTGAGAAGTCAAATGATAGAACACTGTAATGCTTATGTTAATGGCCTTTGAGAAATGGAAAAGTTTACAAAATATTTTTATGCTACTTTTCATCTTCCTTCTTTTAATTTTTCGGCGTATTTTTAAGAAATATATCCTCTTAAAATCTGTGTAATATATCAGCAATGATCTAATTTTCAGGTATAAGTTAAATGGTTGCCCCCATCTAGGCTATGTTTCACTGTTTGTGTAACCAAATATCATATCAATTAAGTTTCCTTCTGACTGCTGGAGTTGTCCTTCCAAAACAATACTGAGATTCCTCTAGAACTGCTGTTTTCTATGCCATGGTCCCCAAACTCTACCTTATGCTCTTTTTTGTCTACAGTATATCTTTGCACTTTTTTGCAACATCCAACCTTGCTAATTGATCCAAGCATTTCATTATTTTTATTCTGCTAGAGCCATCTGGAGAACTGCTAGGCAGTAAATTTATGTTTCCTTCTCAGTCTTGGATATAACTTGAATGCTGTAAAGACACACTGTCAATCTGAGCTGCTCCTTTTGTGATGACTGCTGCTTGTGATCAGTCATTGTATTAATATTGCAGAAATGCTACATGTCACTAAATCAAACTTCTTTAAAAATTTCAGTCCTATTATATCTATACAAGTATCAGCCAAAGCTGCAATCTTGTCCCAAGAATGGAATCAAACTTGACATTTGTTTTCGTGCAATCACATTGCCCAGTGTCAGTAGGTTGTGATGTAAAGCTGGATTGGTCCATGATATCTTTTTATTTCTTACTCTAAATATTGGCAATTGAGCATCTGGAATTTTCCATATTTACCACAATAGTGATGGTTTTCCTGCTATTCCACGACATATTAAATATTAATATCATTGTGTCAAAGCTCTGTACAGATAATAATTTACACAGTTTTCAATGCAAGTTACTTGAGCCATAAGTTTTAAAATGTTCATCCCAAGCTGAACTTTCACATCTTTTGTGTCCAATAGTAGAGAGGAGGTATTGCCTCCTCCTCCTTGAGTGTTACTAGCACATGATCCCACTTTTTCTTCAGTTGAGGGAGATAAATTACTGGAAATTACTACTCTTTTCTGCTTTGTCATTGACAATTGTTCTACCTCTAAGTGTTCATGTGAAAACAATATAAGAAGCAAAGCAAATTGAGATAAAATACAAATTAAAATCAGTAATTTCTGTCTTCAAAAAATTATTGGCTCTATTTTGCTATATTGTATAAAATATTTATTTAGGACTTTTAATTTACACTCTAAATGTTAAATGATTTAATGTTCATTTTGGCAGTACTTTTATTTTTAGTCTTCTTTTCTAGCTTAATATTTCATTGATATCTTCCTGTTTTGTCTTCCAGATTCCTGTCGCTGTGACACAAATAAGTTCAACCAACCACCCAGTGAAAGTGGGACTTTCAGATGCATTTGTGGTCGTGCACAGGATCCAGCAAATTCCCAGTATGTAGAATTGTAGTGGTGCAAATGGTTTGGAGGCTGAGAAATTAGTATAAGCTGATTTCATCAAGGATGATTAGCTGCACAGCAAATCACTTAGCTAATTTCAGTTTGTTAATTCAAGTGTAATTTTATTTGCTTGATAATTCCCAATATGGCTTTTCCTGTCCTTGTTTCTTTTGAGCTGATAAATTAAGTAAATAAAATTAAATGGGCAGTCAAATAATGTCAAATTAAACTCTCAACTGGCACAATTTGGTTTTCCATAAGATACTTTATCTGGAACATGCTTTCATATCCATAGTAAAGAAGAAGCAATCTGTTCAGAAAAATCATCTGTATCAAAAAATATCCAGGCTGGAAGCTCTTGATACTTTATTCTGTACTTCAAATTCATATACCCATTTTAGTGAGAGGAAAGAAGAGGAGATGTAGTTATTAAATAACATCTTGAGCTCACATAGTCTTGGCAGCAGTACTGCAGGTAACATTTAGTTTTCTCTGGCTTTAGTTATACTTCGTATGGCTTCACTGAAAACAAATAGTTGGAAATCAAGTGTGATTTTCTCAGTGCTTTAATGTGCTGTGCACAGAACCCTTTGAGGTCGTTTAGCCATTAGAGAATATGTTCACTTTCCAAGTCTACTGGGTTTACTTACATACTTGGAGAAAATTTACTGAGCTGAGTTTTCAATGAACCCCTAATAGCAGGGTGTAGATGGAAGGAGCTGTGCTTGGCCCAGACTCCTAGGACTAGTGCAGGCCTGTTCCCCTCAAGGGAACTCTGGCAGACCTGTGGTGCTCACAAGGACTGACCTGATCCAGCCCCACTTTAAGACAGACTGCAGGTGGGGCTGGAAACAGCAAGTGCCATTGGCCTCTCAGCTCATCCCATCTCTTCATCACGTACAAACATGTGAAGGAGTCTTTAACATGAGGGAGCATCCATCCTATGTCTTATATGTCCTGTCATGGGGAATGTGGAAAATTTCAGTACCATCTGTTACTTGTTGTGAGCTCAGAGTAGTGTGAAGATCGTTAGCATGCCCCAATTTCACTTAAGAGACAAGAAATTTGTTTCTAAGTATGATAGGTACTTGTGATATGTCTCTGGTAGTTTCATGGATTGGTTTTGAGGGTTTAAGAACAAATGAAACTAGGCAACAAATTTGAGTAATGTGAGTGATATTTGCAAGCAAATGATCTGGTATTGCTGAATCTTCAACTTGTAAAAGCTCCAAAGATGGATTCAGGTGGAAATTAATTGGTGGAAATTGATTGACTTATGCAAAAGGTTTATGAGGATAGTCACAGAGACTTTCTATCCAAGAGATGCAACAGGATGCAGGTCTTTTGACCTCAGGCATCCACAATCAAACACTAAAGGACTTTTATTAGATTTACATATTTTGTACGGAAAATATGTGAGACTTTATTTGAGTCTGAATGTTTCTTTCTGTAGCAATATTTCAGACAAGCACCTTGTTTTACTACCACTAAACAATACTGGTTTTGATGAATGCAGAGTTGCTTACTAGTCTTCTGGTTTTAACATATCTATAATTTTTTCGTCACATGGCACTTTCTGCTGACTAAAGTGAGACTACTATGTGGGTAAGGAGTATAAAGGGGGCCACTGCTGCAGCAGTTTTGAGAGCGTTATTAATGTATTGCTGTTTACAATGCATTGCTTTTCCCCCTAACTACCAGTTCTGGCGATGGCAGTAATTCATGATTATTTTTGCTAGATTGCAGCTTACACTAGAGCTTATATTAATCAAGGGAACCATCATTACACAGTAGATTTTCCTGAAGCTGAATTGTGCTTTCAATGAAACAGGTTTATATCGATGTGTACAGGCAATATAATAGCACCTTGACAGAACTAGTAAATAATGTTGGCCCATAGAAAGCCAGTATCAAATGCTCTTAAAATATGCACGTACTTGAATTCTTGTTTTTAAGAGGCATTAAATCAGCTATGGCTCCAGTCGATTATGGAAAAAGTGATTTGATAGAATTGTTGTTTTATTTTTTTTTGCTTCTTAGGTCAGTGGAAGAAGATACAATTTTTTTTTGGCCCAAAAGAAAGCAAACAAGTATAACTACAAGTTCTAGCTTACCTCTTTAGCAAAGATTTTTCCATCAGAAGAACCCAGTCTCCCTTTATGTTCATGGTTAATAATTAAAAAAGGAAAAAAAAAGCCAAAAACATCCCCCTCAAAAAAATACAGAAAAACAACCCCAACTCTATTGCTTCATGTTTGAGCTCTCTCAGTTTTGTCTATATTGTGCATTTGAAAAGGAAAGAGACACTAAGTGAAGCACAAGCCTATTTGAACAAATGTATCCCCTCAATTTCTAAGAATACTGAATGTCTTTGGTGCATTTTGTATGCTCAGTATTCTAAAATTTCAATATAACAGACCTAGTTTATTAAAGTAATTTCAGAAGATTTAGAGCTATTTATCAGATTTTTTTCAGGTGTACTGTCCAAAACATTGGTAATAACTTTTTTAATACTTTTGAAAAGTGAGTTCAAAAGCCAGTCAAATCTATTTTGTTCTGACGAGAGCAAAACATGTTTCTTGATCAGACATTTCATTTCAAGAGTGAATTTTAATGAGTGCTGAAAAGTATCCTCTTGAAGAGCCAAGAGCTAAAAGAAAGTATTTTCTGATTTTTTTTTAAATGGAGGACCTTGAGAATTTCATACCTATTATTGTTAATATACTTCTACATATAAAGACTTTGCAGTAATACCCCTTTTATCTGCCCCTAAAAGAATACAGGCACATGCATTTTTTCACCTTATCTTTTAAGAGTTAGAGCATGGGGATGGGGGATTTTTGGCAGGTGGCTTTCTGCCTGTTTTTTTATATATTTCCTTGATCTGCTACTACTTCTTGCACATAGACTATGTCTTTATTTTCAGCTTATATTGTTGCAGATTGGCCACTATTTTATATTTTATACCTAGATATAGATAGGCCTCTATATACTCTAGAGGTGTTTTGGAATGAATGGTAATTTTGAAGGGAAGTAAATTTCTGCTTGACGCCAAGGTTAACCAATAATTCTGAGATTTATATGACAGCAAAATGGCAAAATAAGTCCTTTGATTAATTTCAGAAGAAAAGTTTCAGGTCTTTCCAGGTAATTCAAATGAAGTGAGCCAGGTTCTGATTCTCTGATTCTCTGCTTCTGATTTATAAGTTAGAGGGAGTACCCTGATTTCTTCTTCAGACAGGCTGAACACTTGCACGCTAACTATTTTTCCTTTTGGAACAAAGACACTCAGAATGTTTCATGGATGTCTTCCAGTTAGAAACATGACTGGAGATGATGAAACTGGGAGCTTTATGTATTCCTCCAGCAAGTCTTTTCTAAACACCTTCACTACTTCCTTTTCCCATTGCAACCACCTTCTCTTACCAGTTCGCTTTCATTTCTTGTTTATTTCTCAGCCAACCTTGCTATTCTGTTCTTGGTCCCTCTTTCATTTGCCTATGGTGTCCTTTGCTCTCCCTTCTGCAGACTCCCAAGATCTCTCTTTAATTTCATGACCATCTTTCTTCGCCTTTGTTTTTCCACTCCTTCGGGGTTAATTTGTTTCCCTCCTTTGTTTCAGCGCTTTTCCCTATTGTCTTTCAATTAGCTTTTTGTTGGGCAAGAAGAAATGGAAAAGCATTTCCTGCAACCCACTTTTGTATTTTAGCAATAAAAAGCCCACCAGAGAGCCTTCCCATATTGTTTGTTTTCCACAAAACCATGAAATACACTGGTAAAATGAGAGAGTGCCAGATTCAGGGGCTCTACACAGTGAATTACTAGTCTTGAACTTAGAGATAATGGGTTGTAGGTTTGTCTCCACAATGAGACATACTTCTCCATGATCTTAGCCTCTACTGTATGAGATGCAGCTCTTTTAGGAAATCCGTGCCTTGACAACTCAACATTTAATCACACTGAAATTATTCAACAACATTGTGTACAAAAATGAAATTGTAGCTGTGTGTTTGTAATATTCCAGTTTCAGTGCAATTAGTGTCACTCAATATGTAGTGTAACTCAAGCATTTAATTAAGTGACAGCTCTGCATGTTGTAAATGTTTGCTGAAGATGTCTCACCACTTTGTTTACAGCAGTGACACCCCTGAAAGAACCTTAGGATTACCTTCCTGAAGGGTAAAAGACCATTGCCATTTATGCTCTGATATATATTGTATAAAGGTGCAGCACCACTTCGGAAATCACAAAGTCGGATTTCCTGCTGCCTTACTGGCAGTGTTATCATTTACCTCTGTGCAAAGTAGGCCCCAAAGTTATCACTCTAAATTCTCAGTATTTATTCTTCTTTCCTCTAGTGTAACTAATCCCACCGAGCCAGCTGCTCCAGCCCTGCGTGTTTGTCCGCTGCTCCAAAAGGGTTTATCCAGGCAGCTGGTTCCTTGCACTCGATGTCTGATTCAGGAGGATGCTCTTGATCCTTGGTAGCATGACTTCAGGGACTGGCACAAGCTGATCAAAGTTTAAAATATTCTCCTAACTGGACACAGACAGATCTCAGAGTGAGGCAGTTTGGTGCATGGTGGGACTAGGGAATAAAGCAAGATTTTCACACGTAGATCCTGTGCTAAGAGCTCCTTAGCTGGCATCAGGTATTGGGGCAAATATGGAAGGACATGGAGAGTTTCAAAGTAAATCATTTGGCAGGCACAGAGCATTAGGGCAGAACAGCTTTTAGTACACTGTTCATAAAGAACATATTTTCAGAGCCTACTTCACTGGTTTGCTTGTTCTCAGATTATGTCTTTGAGGTGCAGCTCCCAGGTTTAAAAGGATTTTTTTTTAGTCATTTTTATGAGAATGATAAAATTAATACAGTTAGGGAATCTGAATTTTTATCTAGATTCAGATATGTGTAGTATTCAGTGACCAACAGCCATTGTGGTGGTGTTTGGATTACAGACATTGGTATTTGGTTCTGGTGTCAGTGCCTCAAAAATTAATTCGTTAATATTAGTAAGTTGAGCAAAGTAAAGCTGTTAAAAACAAAGAACAGATTGCTCTGACATTCTGATTCCTTTACGTATTGTGATGACAGCAATCAGATATACCAGACTGACAGGTTTTATTCAGGCAGTGATGTTAAACAAGGTCCCTGTCAAGCAAAGTCAGTGGCTGTATAGCCACAGCTGTGCCCCACCCTTCTCTATGCATTATATTTTCCACAAATTGCATGCAGCTTGCTGGAAATGTTTCATAAATTGTTTACTTCAATTTGACTTCTGCATAATCAAATGCACCCTCTTACAATTTGTGTTTTCTCTATCAGCGAGGTTTAAAAGTGAAAGTACAGCTGTGTGAATACATATGGCCTTGTTTAGAAGTTATTTCTGGGTATATGGCCAATCCCAATTCCCCAGAAATCTTTCACAGACAAAGGTCTTTATTTGTGTGAACATATAATTTAAAAACTCTGAATGACTTCTCCAGTATTTTCCCATTTCACTGTATTGCAGGTTTTAGCTGAGGAATGGCATATGAGGAAAAGTGATTATATAATGGAAAAGATACAGAAAGATTATGCATCTGTCAGATACATATTTAGAATGGTTTGTTATGAGCTGGTGACCCTTCAGACATGTTAAGAAGTCATTGGTGCTCTCCTGGCACTTCTGCCTCTCCAGAGCACTCTCCCTATCAAGTACATTTAGTCAACTCCTGCAGTTCTGTTTCATAGAATACTTATGTTCCATTATTTAGTTTAATGCTAGTGTGATAAAACTATATAGAAATTTTTTGTCGCACCAGAATCTTGCACATCTATAATTTACCAATCCATTGCTTAATCCCTTGAAAGGACTCTTTCAAATGGCCTTCTGACCCCCCATGTTATCTCTCTAGGTCACTGAGAAAAGTTCTTACCTCAAGTAGCTGGTGTTTTCTTCAGGATTTTCTGTTGGGACTGTACCTTTGGCCTTGTGTTCAAAGATAGCACAAGTACATGCTGTGAAAGCAAACTAAAGAACAATTTGAACCATGCTGTAAATTAAACCAAATAAAAAAAATATAGTTTGCTCTTGAAAAATATATTAAAATTTATACTATTCAGTTAAAAAGTGTGTTTGAGAAACTCAGACTTAGAAAAATATAAAATATTTTTCATGACTAGAAGAAGAATATACACATATTTTCTAAAATTCAGAACCAGTAATGGTACTTCAAAAGTGTGCAAAAAGTCCTGCTAGACCTGATGTAATGTTTTTTGCATTAATACCTGCACACGATGCTTAAATATTTATCTGTTACTGCATCAAATTATTTCACTAGTTCTTGTCATGTTAAGGTGTATTCTGAGGTATAGATGGGCTCATAAGCTCTTTGTTATTCTGCGCAAGTACTTTTTTGTGAAAGAGCTAAATATACAGCATAAGACAAAGGACAAGTTCCACCTGAGTGAAAGGCAATGTGTGTCCTGGGTTGAAGCAGGAGCGTGTGAAGAGGTTGAGGGGGAAAGCGTCAGGGAAGAATATCCATTTTTCTGTTTATCCTGGTGAGTTTAGGGTTTTTTTGGCAGTTTTGTTAAGGGGAACAGGCTCAGAATTCTAAATAGGGAGAGAAAAGTGCATTTTGAGGATCTAAGCATGGCATATTTAAATCATCCTTTCACAAGAATCTAGCCTGACCAGAAAGATAAATTTGAATGCTCACGTTTCCAACCACCTGTCTGCAAGTATATACAAAGATGTTAGAAGGTGACTATGCAAATACCTCTCTGTGCTTAAGTTTCTTACATTATATAGATGCCTCATTTGCAAACTCACCACCTGTGGCTGACACAGTCATCTTTCTGAAGAAAAAGATTAAATTTGAGTCTGTCAGGCAGTGGGATTTAATGGGATCAACAGTCATGCTGAAATATGCATGATTAGATTTTTTTTTTTTTTTTAGGTAACACAATTCTCTTAAAAGTAGTGTTTTTCAGAAATTTCATGCACTGGGTGAGGTAAAAGTGCCTGTACCCTGACTCACTGGCTCTTACTGAGTCTTTGGAAAGCCAGAAGCTCCTTATTACTTGTAAGCCCTGTAAGGAGCCTGTTAAGAAAGTTTCAGCATTAACAGGATTATAACATACCAGTCTATACCAGTACTGATGAGATAGTGTCAACACCCACCATTTGAATTTATGAATTCACTTGCTTTTTTTTTTTTTTTTTTTTGGACAGAATGTTACAAGTTTCTGTGGAAACAAATTACAGCCTTCAGCATTGGCAGGAGCTCATTTCAAAGACATTTTACAATCACTCTGATTTGGCTTTTATGAGATTGACCATCCTGTGAGCATAAACCTCTTGCAGCTGGCAAGAGATTTTCCCTACACCCAGCACACAATTAGCTTGGCCTTGAAAACTCTTTCTGTCCAGTGGGTTTGTAGGACATGGCTAAGGTATTTATTGGGGTAAAATTTGGCACCTGGCATATCCATTTTTAACTAGGCAAAATGGCTTTGTAGGTAAAACATAAAACTAGTTCAACTATAAGTTCATTTCATTCTGAAAGAGAAATCTGCTATCAGGAGGGGTGAACCTATAGCGAAATTTCCAATAAATCACAAGAAGTGGTTGGCAATGGTGCTGGTTTGGAGCTAAATAGAAGCATTATTGTCTGAAAAGAAGATACTACCCACTTGTTCCTGAGAGCTAATGAGACAAGAGAGGGCAGAAAATCTGCTTCCTCAAGTGACAAGGTGTGCCATAATCCATACAGGACTGGCGACATAGGAGACCTCCTGAGATTGAGTTTGTGACTGTCTACAAGCCACTTTTCTTCTGTTGCATGTAGGCTGAGACTCGTCATTGACCTGGGTAGCCTCTTAGTCCTTTGTATGTAACCCTTTATTCCTCTCTGGACTGATTGCACAGGGTCAGTGATTGTATTTGGCTTCAATTTCAGTTAGTTTAGCAGACCTTCAAAAAGAACATGAGTATGAAACTAGCACACCAGAAATTTGATGGGTTTCTGTCAGATTGGTTTTATAGGTTGTACTTTTAACTTGCAAATATACAAGCTCACCAGTCTGTATTGCAACTGTACACATACAATCTGGAGTTTTCAGAACACATTATAGGATATTGTTCTGGCAAATAACGTGATTTTTTTCACATTTATCTTGTGCTTGTGTCTTACAGTTGCTTGTGAGTTCAAAGCCCTTAAGAACAGTGCATTGACTATATTGGATTTCTGCTTTGAGAAACTCAGGTGCAGTCAGCTTGTGTAAAGATTATGCATAACATTGGCTGTTTAGGAAGACTTGTCTTCTTTAATATAATGTTATAATATGGAAATACAGTCTAGTACATTTAGATGTGAACCATCTTGTAGATAACAAATTTGATTAAGGAATGAAATCAGTTTTGTTTGCACATCTTGGCAGGAACTGACAAAGTGAGCATATAAAGCATTTCTCTCAAGTCTGTAAGCTGAGAAATGTCTTCAGAAAGCAAGCATTTGAAATACACCCTAAAATGACTGACAATGTACTCTCTAGAATTTCTGCCTAAATCAATGCTTGGGAGCACATTCAGCATTTTCATAATTCTTTGCCAGGAGTACATATTCTGTCAGCTTTTACAGCTTTACAGGTTATTTTGTGATATTCAAAGTTTAAAATATATTCTTGAGGAAAATTCTTGCCATATGTGCACCTAAGGAACAGTGTGTATTCATTACCTTCACTGCTTTTTATAAATAAAATAGAAAAATGTGATTTCTTTTTTTTCTTTCCTGTTAGATGTCCGCAGAAGAACAATTTATGAATACCACAGGGTGGAGCTACAGATGTCAAAGATTACCAATCTCTCAGCCGTTGAAATGATACCTCTTCCAAGTAAGTAAAACATCACATTAGCAGGAGCCAGATCTATCTAGGAAGCATCTCCCAGCAACACATACACAATTTCAAATATTTTGCTTTATCTGTGGGCTTGGAATCATGAACAGATTAATTTATCCTCTCCTAGGCTCCCATATGGATGATGCATTATCCAGTACATCCTCATGTATCTCAAGTTAGTTTATAGGTATATAGCTCCCAGTAGGTTTTGAATGAAATTTGTGCCAAATCATTTTTTCAGGAGAATGATTATATTGCCTTTAAATGTGTTTCCTCAAGGAAAAAAAAGAACAATTTTCATGCTTGCAATGCAAACATGAATCCTTCTGTGTACTGTGCATAACATCACAAAGGAATATCCCCAAACAAATGACTCCAAATATTTTGCAGTTCATCTGACTCTTCTTTCCAAGGTAAAACTACATTGTTTAGAAATCTCAGGGTTTAAAATGCCAACTGTACTACTGTAAAAAGAATAAAAACATCTATTTTGAGGGTTTTTTTTAAATCCAGTTCTAGTTCTGGCACATTTTTCTGTCAGTCTTATTACCTGCTTATGTCTGAAGGTTAACAAAACCAAAGGACAGTGGAGCCAGGGAAGAAGGAGGTTTAAGGAAATACTTAATTTTGAGCAAAAAGATAAAAATTTAGGAATGAAGCTGGATGAACAGATGTGGAAGTAGGAATACATTTACAAATGGAATATAAATGGAATACTTCAGATTAGTTGTATTTTTGTGCATGCAGCTGTGCAAAGCATTGTAATAGGCTGGGTTCAGGGTCTTAGTTTGGACATGAGTGAACCTGTTGAGTTCCTAAATATATATATTATCACAAGATGCATTCTTCTTTTATGTTTTTATGTGAAATATATATGAGACTAATGTAATAATTTGTGTTTGTTTATCTACATCCCAGCTTGTCTCCAGTTTACCAGCTGTGGTCCCTGTGTCACTGCCCAGATTGGTTTCAACTGCAGCTGGTGCAGTAAACTCCAAAGGTAAAGAAAATAATTTTTTCTTTTCTTTTTTTTTTTGTGTGGGTATGTAGCTGTGCTTCAAGTATATCCGAAACCATTGCTTACAGGTTATTCAACACTAAAAGTTGTTATATTTGGGTTTCTCTATATGCATTCACATGAACATAAACCTCAATTGAGATCAACAGCAATGCATCATTGTCACATTTCACTTCAACAACTAGGCAAGAACAGTCAAAACAGTTGACTGGGGAGTTAAGCTCTTGTTCTTATTTCTTCAGTCATACTTTAAAATCCTTTTGAAGTAGAACAAGAAGGAGAAATCATAATAAAAATCATATTTTCTCCCTACATTCCTGGCTTCATCAAAAATAATTTAACCACATGGAGATGCAGGGTGATACTGTAACTCTAAAGACTTTCCTGTTAAAAGTAGGGAGACCAACACATCTAAGCAGTCAGAGTATTTTCCTTTTTAACCTGACATTATACTTAGTGAATGTGTTGGGTCTCCTCAGCCTCTCACTGCCACATTGATGAGGACAGTCAAGTCCATGGCAGGAGTGATTTAGACTGAGGAGCAGCTGGAGCACAGCCAGCAAGATGGAAACTCTGCAGCTGTAGCTTTCCAAAAAGTTTTTCATTCACTGACCTTCACTGACCTTCATGGCAAGAATTTAACACCAGTTCTCTGAAACAAAATGCAGTATCATAATGGATATTTATTGTTGCTGTGCTTTTCAACTCTAGTGATTAGGTTCAGAAATACTGTGTATGAAATGGATGTATACTGAAACAAGAAAAGGTAATTAACATTCTAAAATAGTGCAATAATTTGACACCATGTTGAAGAAGTGGTAAATAGCTGAAGAAAATGCCATAGAATTAGGAAACTGGGGTCATTTTTATAGTGTCTTCTTAAGCTGCAACTCCTGTAGTAAGTCACTTGAAAAGTAACTCTGTTCCCCATTTGTCTTGCAAGAACCTTTTTAGTGGAATTAGGGCTACGAGAAATCATGTAATAGGAAACAAACAAAATATCTTCCAAGAATAAGAATACTTCTAGAAAACTGTTCCAAGCAAGCGTGAACAGTTCCTGGTTGCTTTAGCCAATTCCTTGCTTTCTGAATTGCTTGATTCTCCTTCCATCAATCGATGCTGTAGCACTGAGTTTCTGTTGGCTTTCGTTTGAGCAAGTCCTGCTGCTTTGTGGCCAATATTCCCATTTCTGTTTGATTAAACTCAATTATATTGTAAAGTTCAGACCTCTTGTGAAGAACAGGCAGACCTTCAGATCTTTGTGTTTCTCTGTAGTTTCTGAAGACCTGAGTTTCCTGAGTTCTGAAATTGCTGGAAAAACTGTTTTGCTCACTAAGACACAAGTTTACATGGAGAACTAAGTTTTATCCTTCACCTTTAGCAGCAGCAGAGCCAAGCATGAAGTCACACTGTTTCCTTCTGTTCATTTAGGAGAATTTGTGGCCATCCCCTCACAACTGGCAAGGTGTTATTTACTGCTGAAAAATATACAGTAGGAACACATCTATTTCTATTCAATTAAAGTTTGAATGAACAAAGTCTTGCTTTTTGTTTTGCCTGTGGAGATCACACTGCAGTCAAAGATGTGCCTACTGTGAGGCAGTCCTGCACTGTTTCCCAAAATCAGCTGTCTCCACTCTGCAGCATGGTTGTGCCTTTGACAAGCTGCAGCAGATAGACTGAGTAGCTTTGTTGCTATTAATTAGCCCATTACTGACAGTAGTGAGACTGTCACTTCGTGCAGGCTGTCTTTGGACATTGTTTGAGTACCAGCAAAAGCAGGAACTGCAGAGGATTCCTTAGAGAAAGGATGGATCCAGAAAAGGAAACTAAGAATATGCTTCTATATGGGAGTTTCAGTAGTTTAAAAACAGCCATACCATCCAATTTTTATCTATTAAGATGAACAATGTTCAGTCAGGTTTTAGCAAATGGAGAATTGTGTATAGAGTCATAAAATAGCTCAGAATGGAAGGATGCTCTAAAGGTCATCCAGACTAACCTGCAGCTCAAAGCAGGGCCAGCTGTGAGATCAGACCGGTTTCTTTGTGGTTTTCTTCATCTGGGACTTGACCACAGAGGCTGTGGTCCAGTCCCCAAACATCTTACGCCAGATTTTACACCTAATTTGTTAACTTCCTGTTTCCTCCAGAAACATGGCTTTGGTGATGATGTCTGCCTCAGGCCTCATTATCTTTCTTGGCCACTCTTCTCCATTTCTTTCAGAAATGAACAATTTCAACTATTTCATCTCCACAGAGAAACAGATCTGAAATAATAAACTGTTAAATCTTTTGTGAAAAGAGGAAACTTGCTTTCCAAAATGTGAAAACTGAACATTTATTTGGTTACACTGCAGGATTATTGTGATGAGGAATCATTATGTCTCAGCTTTGAAAATTTTCTACCAGTTCTGGATATTCTCTCTGGTCTTCTAGTCTAGTGCCTGTCTTCTTTTACTTTACTTTTTTTCAGCATGTATATTTATTTTAGAGAGATACAAATTAAAAAATCTTATTCTATTCTCAGGGGTAATGTCTGGATCAAAGGAGAGTGCTCAGAATAATTTTCTTCAGTACCACATTGTGGTTTTGTTCCCCTCAAAAATAAATTTGCTGTGTTAAAATGGTTTTTTTTGCGTATGATAAACATTTTCTCAACAAGAAAATCTAATAGCCTGGTTAAAAATCCTAAAGGATGGAAAGTTGTTCATTCCTACCTCACAGTCCTCCAGCATTTTCTGTGTGCCACTGCTCTTCACTCACCAGCCTTGTAAATCAATGGAGACTTTTACCTCTGTATGATATACATTGCTCTGCAGCAGTAGGATAAAATCAGCTTGAAAAAACAAGGGCAAAGCATTGCATGAAGTATTAACTTAGACATTTCAGAGGTGCCTAGAGGACAAAGAAAATTAACATTTGCAGCCCACTTTCAAATGAGTGCTCATAAGGATTTTTGAAGTAGGAGTAATGCTTAGGAGTAATGCCTGAGTAATGCTTCTCAGTTGCAAATCTGAGTGGACACACTGGTCCAAGAGGTGAGGAACCAAAACTGTGTCTCTTGGCTGTGGGCAAATCCCAGAGTGAGGAAGCCAATTAGCCTTTTTGCAGAAGACTGAAGAAGGCTTTGAACTGCCAGTGAGTGGTTTTCAGTGTATCCATAATCTACTGACCAACCTAGCACTCCGATTTCTGCAGAAGGAGAATACCTGTTTGCTTCTGAGGGGACTGATAGGTAGTGAGGGTCAGAAATGCCTGGAACACACAGGGATGTTCTTTCCATGGTGCCACAGTAGTACTTTGGTGCTCTAAAGTGAGACCTTCTTGAGCAGACAGAATTCCATGTGGGTAACAAGCATACACATGTCCATTGGGAAACACAATTCTATACCAATTCTATAGGCTTTTTTTCAGAAACTTGTTACCCCATTTAGCCAGAGCAACCTTACTACCAGGAGCACCATCTTGCATATGTTTGGGTTTTTTTCCTTGCATAATATTTAATCCACATACTGAATCATTCATTCAGCAAAGTACAGTTTTTGGGGGGAAAAAAAGTTTACGTAAAACCTGTAACTGCCTGAGGAAAATTGACCGGCAGAGCCATTGCAGAAAAGCTGTACTCCCCCATGTGGGCAGTCTGTGTTGGAATGAAAATAGCTTTATCCTGCCACAGTGGGTTGTTTCCTACCTGTAACTTCAGCCCAGCTGCGCAAACTCTGCAATGGTTGGAGACGCAGCTTTATTTTGTATGTGATTCAGGGCCAAATCCTCTATTCCTGCACTCTCTACAGGCTTAAATCACCATTAGCCCTTTCATAAGGGGTCATCAAACTATCCACTGTGAAATCCAATATGATGTGTGTCATACAATTTTATCATAACTGAAGCAAAGGCACATCATTTTCCTTTGACTTCAGCAGATGGAGGATCCCCCTAGGAGCTCATTTTTTTTGAACTATGTATATTTCATAACTGTTTCATAAGAAAAACTGTTCAAAAGGAGATTAACTACAAATGTGTAACCTAAGATAGTATTATAACTTTCTCCAACAAAAGTATCCATGTCTGTAAAATGCCAGAAACACTTTAGCATCTGTCCCATGGTAGTCTCCTGTGGCTGAAACTTGGATCATTTGCCCTTCATTATCTCTGGCTTCCTGACATGTACAAATTGGGAGAATTCATTAATGTTAGATTTGTTTATATCATCTTCTTGTGCTTCTGAAAATGTTTATATACTCTAGGCACTTGGTATAGCTTGCATGTTAGAGATGTCATTTTCTAGGAAAGTTTTTGGAAGCTCTAAAAAAACTTTGCTGTTATTTTATAGCTTCAGTTTGTAAAACTTGCTTGCATATATTGAAATAGTGAGTTCCTTTGAAAATATTTTAAGTTAGTTGTCCAATAAATAAAATTTCTCTAGATACTGATGTTTTTATTTTGATGAACTTCATGAAATTCTTAGATTTGGACAGCGAAACAAAACTGATATTTCTCTGTGTTCAGAAATAAGCAAAGAGCACGTTCTTCCAATCTGTACACGCTGGAGACCCAGACTTTGAATGTCTCATGCTTCACTTCATTAAAACAGAATAAAAGCATCTCCCAATACCTGCAACATCAGTCAGGTTTGATGTGGTACCATCTCCCCAGCAGTGAAGACAGGGAACTGGAGTACTGTAGTACCAAGGGCAGGAGCTGTAAACAGTTCAGATGGTAGCTTTACTTAGCTGTCACTGTTGGTACTTATATTCAGATTTTTAATCCTCAAACCTGTCTGCCTTATGTCAAGGGCACCTAAAAGCCTAGCAGCTAGATCCACCAGAATGTTTTGCTGTCAGCCTCACTTAAGTTTGCAAGGGAAGTTACACAGAATAGGAGAACAGTACTAAAAGCATCTTATTACCAAATTCTGGACTTAAGTATCTAGGACCAAAAAATCCCTAAGGGTTTGAAAAATGCCCTGAGATGGACTGAATGAATTCCAGGGCTTTCTGAGTGCAGTGATGAGCCAGGACACTCCATGCACTTTAGGCAGAGTCATACTGCCCATGTGTGTATGCAAAGCTTCTTATACACTTAAAGCAATCCTGAGCTAAAAAAAATTAAAGAATCCCATTTGTGATGCATTTTACTTCAATGCGTAATCCTGTGTGCCAACAACAGCACTAGTTGTGTAAATGGAGAGGTTATGCCTGAGTTTTATGGAATGTGTTCTGAGCAGAGTGAAAAATCAGAAATGTGCCTGGGAATAGTAGCAATAATGTGATTTAAGGCTTGATCCTTCTAATCTTTTATTATGGTAATCACTATACCCATCTAAGCAGGTAATAAAAAAACAAGTTGTTTTGCATTCTATGCTGATTAGCTGGGAAATGGGGAAGGAAGAATTTTTAGGCACCTGCAGGTTTTAAGAAAACCTGTTACAGTTGAAATATGAAGTGACAGTTTTCTGTAGTGCCTTTACGGTAATTGAGATAAAAAAGAATCCTATTACTTGTCTTACAAAGTTCTGGACAAGTTTGAAATGTCTGTTTGTTCATTCTTCCTTTAGAAGCAAATTGGAAATATGTTTAAGTAACTTTCAAATGTGAGTTTATGCCTGGAAATTTTTAATATCAGGAAGAGGAAAAGGATTAGGTTTTTTGTTTGTTGTTCTGTATGTCCCTATTGACAAGACTGTTTTCATAAAAGAAGTGTTGACTCAGATATTGTAGTATAAGTAACAATCTTATGTAATCTAAAATATTTATCAGCTGAGCAAAGCACCTTCCATAAAGAATTACAAAACGCCCATAAAAATAATTACTATTCTATCTGACTACAGAAGCCTCTGGATTTACAAAAGAAAATCATTAAATCCAAATAAGAAACACCTAGCTTATTGTTTGTTAGCTACACTTTCCTCAGCTTTTATTGGATAGCTGATACCACAACGAAGGTTGTAGATTCCACTGGAGAGCAGGGAAAGGCAAACCACATCACTGAGCTGATGATGGTGACACTCAGGTGCCCTCTGCAAACTTGCTGAGGGTGCTCTCAATCCCATTGTCTGTGTCATTGGTAAGATATGAAGCAGCACGGGTCCCAGTATGGACCCTGAGGGATCACTTGTCACCAATGTCTATCAGGACATTGATCCTTTGACCACTCCTTTCTAGATGGAAACATCTCACCGATTCCTTGTCCACTGCACCATCCAACCACCAAATCTATCTCTCTCCAATTCAGAGGGGGATACTGTGGGGGACTGTGTCAGAGATCTTACAGAATTCCAGATAGGCAACATCCATTGACCTTCCCTTGTCCACTGATGTTATCACTCCATCATAAGTCCTCAAGGTTGATTCAAAATGCTCACTTTTAAATACTTTCTTATTTTAACTATTTGAGGTTTTAATTTTGTTTTTTGTTTGTTTGATTGCTTCAGGAGTATTTCATAGATCAATTGCAAATTAAAAGATGGGAGGAAGACTTGCTGATTTATACTCAGGGTGTTTTTATCCAAACACTATTTAACTGAGAATAGTGTGCTGTTATTACAAAATTGGCCACACTATCTTAGCCATTGAACAAACTAAAAAATAAAAAAATTTAAAAAAATAAAAAGGCATTTCTATGGATTAAATAAACCACCAGAGGGAGCATATATAATCCAATCAATGTAATAGTTTCATATACAAATTACAAGAAAAATCTCATTTTAGATGCTTTTGAAGGGCTAGAGGTTTAAAATGTAGTGTATTCTGTTAAATATATTCCATTCTATCCATGTATCTTCATGAATTTGCTGATATAAACCTGCTTCAGACAAAGGAAAAGCAATGCACCCAGATTCTGGATGTTTGTATGCCATTACAGCAGTTCTTTATGCTGGAGTGATTTCATATGAAAACATGGCTGAGTCCTAACACCTGGGTCTTAACAAGCAGATTGTTGAATTAGATCAAACTTACCCTGTGATAATGAAAAGTAATGGCAGTACTGTTTTTCTAACCTGTATACTGTTTCTTTTCCAATTATGCAGCAATCATGTTGCAAACTGCAGGATCAGAAATTATGGCTCTTTGTCAGAATTTGCTCTGACTACAAATGCAACATATTTTCTTCTATTTTAAAAGTTGTATTGAGACAGCAATTGATCAAGTGCAACAAGTGTATCAAGAATGAATGTGTAAGTTTGTCAGCCCTGATACATTACTGATAGGAATGATACAATAAGTAGATCTATACTTTATTGAGCAGAAAATTGCTCCACACCCAACTTCTTCAAATACTTTCCAAGGTGCTTGCTCTTAATTTGACGAGCTAATTTGCCCTCATGCACTGCAAGAAACTGTTAGGAAATTAGCATTCAATAATTGAGAGTTTTGTATGCATGACAAGCCTGATGGGACTAAAGCAAGAAAAGACAGTGGCACAAAAGTGTTTAATGAACAAAGTATTTTCTCCAACCAGAATGAGCTCAGTGATGGTATTGTTTGATAAGAAAAGCCTCACATGATTATAGTAATAGATATTCCCAAGTGGGATGGCAGTTCTGTTTAGAAGGGAATATAAGCTTCAGTGACCCTGAAGGTACACTTAAAAATAATGCTTAAGATGTACATGTCAGTAAAATGTACATCACAGCACACTGGAAAGTACTGTTAAGGAACATAGATGATCCTGAGCTCACAACATGCTTTTATTGAAAGTTAGCCTGCAGCCAGAGGAATTTGCTATTCACTGACAGTCTCACATGGATAAATAGCAGATTACTAGCCTTTCTACATTTTTGGTGAGTTTGTGGGATTTGATAGTAGCTGGAGTCAATCGAATTATTGTGGAATTTCTGTAATTCCCTTGAGCACAGATTGTCTGGAATAATTCCTATGATTAATACTAATAAACCTAAAAAGCTCAGCCTCTGAACAGAAGCCCAGTGAACATGCACTAGTTCTCAGCGGCTTAGTACAAGCCAGTGCAAGACCATTCATTCCCCAAGTTTCTTTTCTCCCCACATTCTTTTGCAGTGTACTCACTGATGTTCTCAGCAGCTCCATAACATTATCCTGATCCTAACATTAATAGATTTTATATCTAACCAACTGAATTTGAATCCCGCTTTCATACAGAAACTAGCCAGTTTTCTTGCAGCTGCAGCATTAGTCACACATATGCATGCCTTGCTTTGTTTTCCTGAATAACTCAGAACAGCATGAGGACAGCAGTTGCGCTCACACCTGATGCAGATTTTTAAGTTCAAGGCTGGGTTGTAGAACTTTAAATTATCTCTCGAAAAGGAGCAGAAGATTGCTTAAATTCTCATTACTCCAGTATCCTACTCTTTCTGTTAAAATATTTTCTGTGAAATCCTGGACATGAGGATGGGGAAGCATTTTGAAGATTCTCAATCTAGATGTAAACACAGTGATTAATTTAAGCCATCTCACTCAGACTATAAATATCGTATATCCCAGTTTCTTACAATATCATTTGCCTTTCAGAATTTCGGATTGGTTTCACTAGCTAGATGTTTACAGTAACATCCCCTGCCAGAGTTGTTGCTGTCTTCTGGAGCTTAGAGACTCTGTTCATTATCCACTCTGCAGGTTCCTGTGATATCCAATTTTGCAACACAGCTTGGACAAGATGTAGATATCACAGTTAATATAGAAAGGGCCACTGCCTGGACTGTTCTAAGACCTTAATGTAAAGTCTGTCTCATGTGGGTGTGCTGTCAAATAGATGACATTCCTAAGGTGTTTTGTTATAAATGCAGGAAGTAGTTAGCAAAGATACAGAGGACAGTTAAGCACTTAAATCCCATTGAGAGGAGCGATAGAAGACGTCCACCTGTTATATATACCTTGGAGAATACTTACTTTCGCTGGTTAATTTGGAAAGAAGATGACAACATCTGTATTTCATTTCCATGTTTAAATTCACAGAAGCACCTAAGACACCATAATGACAAAACACTAGAAAAACAGGTAGTAGTACAATTCTTTTCAGTAGAAACTTCTGTTGCAATTCTTTTACATACTGTAACATTTTATTCTTCACTTAGTGCAACAGAACAGTAAGACAAAGCCCACCTTGGTCTTTGATGAACCATTTATATATAGAACTGCAACTTCCGTGCCAGTCATAAATCTTTCAAATCACAATAGAACTGAGTACACACTTAATTCCTCATTGTTTGTTTATCCTGAGTGTTATAGCCATTCCAGTGGGTATTGCCATGCTCTATTACAGAGGCATTTACGCTGGGATTAAACTTTGGGTTTTTTCGGACAGAACTATGTCACATTCAGTCACATTGCAGCCTAAAATTCTGTTCGGTTTGGTTTCATTTTCATCTGTTCTTTTCTTACATTGATAGTTAAGTTTGAATTCAAATGAGTTCCTATTTGATTGATGAATGTTGACACTCACCCATGAAAGGGTTCCACAGATGCCTTAGGATGCAATTTATACAAATCCTAGACATTTTAAGAGACTTGATTCAGGCTTCTAATCATCATTCTCTGTGTGATAGGCTGTCTCTGATGAGTTCCTACATAAGACACTATAGATTGCCTGATTCCCAAATAAATGTCTCAAATGGTCATCTACCATAAATACTGGGCTTTAATTGTATAATCCAAAGAATATGAGGGGAATTCAAATTCAAATTTCAAATAAAGCAGACTTTCCTGATAAAAAAATTAAAATATTTATACTTAACAACACTGCATTAAATAAATTGTAATGTAAAATGGTTAGGATAATAATTTTCATAATACATGAAATGTGAAATGTAGAATATAGGTAGATGATGAATAGGTGAATACAGAACACAAATGAGAAAAAATAGAAAAGCTAGGATTGTTACTTAAACACAAGGCTGCTTAAAAATACTGTGAGGGGTGTTACCACATAAGGCAGAAACTGTACCTGCTTTACCTGAATTCAGAGAAAGAGCTTCCAGAAGGTTTTGACATCTTCAGATAGGAACCACTGCTGGATGAACCCATGTTCAAAGACAGAGGAACGCAGTCAGGGTCTCAAACTTCTCATTAGTTGTCTCACTATAATGTATTGTAACAAAACAACAGTGAGATATAAATTTATCATCATGTCTACAGCATAGATTTTAGTCTACTTAGGTTATCTTCTCAGACTCTTTCTTCCACTTCTTGTGTGGGTAAAGTCCCAATATATCTTTCTCACACCTCTGAAATTTGCTACGTAACCTAAGTAACATTAATTTGCAAGTGTTATCTTTATTTGCTAAACTACTGATATTTTTATCCAGTTCTCTCTCTGTTGACTATCGTGTATCGTTCTTCATACTGTTTTATGCTAACTACTATTCCTGTGCTGCTGAAAGAGTCATGAGTGAGCTGACTGTCATCCAATAATGAAAATGGTGGATTCTGAAATAGTTCATGGTCACTATTCACATATTGCAGGATATATGTTTTGACTTTGGAGAGAAAATCCCTTCAAAGTTCTAATATGAAAGTTTAAGGGAAAAAACCCCAAAATGAGTAGGTTCTTAGTTTCTCAAGAGCTGTTAGGTCCTACAACAGAAGTTTCTGAGCCAGATATAGAAATAGGCTGCTCCTGATGAAATTAATTATTTTTTCTAGTCCTAAGTGAATTTGTAATCAAAAAAAGATTGGATAGTACTGTTACAGGTTAGTCCCATTACCATCATTGCTCATTTTGCTATGTTTTTATGCATTGCTGTACATAGAGCAGTGCTACTGCTGTTTTGCACTATATCTTATCTTCTCTTCCAATGGACTGAAATAAATCAACTGTACTGCCTACAACAGATGAACAATTTGGGAATTTTTTTCTTTCCCAAAAATGATATATTAGAAAATGCACAAATTTGGCCAACCCAAACTTTATGACTTTAGGATGATTTTTCACGTAAGTTCAGTTACAAAAAAGATTTGTTAATGGATTAGTAAAATAATGATTGTGCAGTAGGTGCACTTTGTCTCACAGACTCTCTTAATAGAATAATTTAGTGAGGAACGAGGTACTAGGTTTCTTCTCTTTCATGTCTAAGATGAATTTAATTGGTAGTTCTAAACTACTTCCTTGATTATGAGAGAATATTATGTTCCAAGAAATTACTTTCTGGGTACCTTTTATTTGAATGTTCATGAGACTATATTTCAGAAGCCGGATACCACCTACCCATTGTAGCCTAAATTGTTGGCCTAGATAATAGCTTTCTCAACTGGTCCCTTCTTTCCTTATTCCAAGTGTTAAAAAAAAAGTGAAACAACAGAAAATGAGAACAAAGTATTTCAGCAATGTCAAAACTCAGGAACTCAGGACACATCTGTGGAGACGGGCAGCTCAGATTATCACACCAGGCTCTAGGATAATTCTTAGGATGAACGTTAATCTCCTTTTTTGGAAGCATTAGATTTTTCCCTTTCGTATAATCATCCAACCTAGTGCATTACCATGGAAAAATCTATCTTCCACCAATTTTTTAATGATCACTCTTAATTTCCTTTATTCTCATTACAAGGGAAATAGATGAAACAAGGATAAATAAATTAAACAAGTCAAGTGATTTTTAATGGAATCAAGCAATATTTTTAAATGGAAAGTTTTTGCACTTTATCGAATTTTCTTTTTCTCGTGTTTCATTGAAATAATGCAGAATGGCAGCCCCAGTCACTTGTACAAGCACAGTTAATCTTCTCATACCAAATATCTTTTTACATAGTATTGCAAATTTAACACAGCCTGGGAAGCTTCCTGGGCATTGTAAAACAATTGCGTGTGCCATTAAAACAGTTATGATGTTTCCTGGTGTGATTTCAGTCCATGCCCAGGAGCACTGTCCAGAGCAGTTCCCAGGCATGGTTCAGGAGCTGGACTGTTCCAAGGATTATTCCTAGCTGGGTGTTTATGTGCAGCCTCCTTCTTTTCAAGGTTGAGAGAGTTTGCTACTTCAGGCATAAGCCATTGTGTGCCAGCAGTCTTCAGTGCCAAAGAACATTTCTGGGCATGTTTATTGTACTAGTATAGACAGAATGATCACAATTGTCTTAATTGCTTTACAGAAGTGCTAACCTCTTATGGTTGTACTTCTCAGTATAAACTGATCATAGTTGAAATCATATTTGCCTCATAGCCTCCTGGATATCATTCTATAATGAAGTGCCATGAATGAAAAGTCTATTTTTTTCCAGCATATTTTAAATTTTAATATTACTGTACATACTGTACATTACATATTCCTATGTAATTTTGCAAAAAAATTTTATTTAAACAAATCTGAAATTCATATGTCTCTTCATAAATTTTGGATTATCTGAGATTAGAACCTGCTAAAGCAAACTGCTCCATTTCCTAACATAGTCTTCAGATTTTTTTATAGCATATATATTTCTCAATCTTTCTCAGTCTTTCCAGACCTGTAAATAGTGGGACTCTCTAGCTTGTCCTTGTAGAAGATATTCCCCACTTCAGGGAAATAAATGAAATGTTATCAGTATTCTTCCTTTAATTTCATCTTTAGTTCCCCCTCTATTCAAATCTGTTAACTCTTCCAGCATCTGCAATATCATAAGGCATTAATGAAATCACGGCATATCACAACAAATATCAATATGTACAATTAATTAAGAAACTGAGGAGCCCCAACTGTTATGTAATTCTTTGGCAATCTGTTTTGATGACTGTTTCTGCTCAATATTGTCTTCAGAACTGGACTCACTTTTAGAATAAAGCATGAGACGCAATTATGATACTAATTTGGGAAACAAAAAACTTTCGGAACTCTTAAGTTGCTTTGAACATAACAAGTTACAGGATGATTCATGTCCTTCCTTTTTTTGCTCTCTGTCTGAAGAGTTCACTATGTTTTAACAGAAAGTGTTTTTCTTAACTCTAATTCACATACCTTTATAGGCATATAAACATTGGATTATGTAGAGTCAGTTTAGCACTCTGTGCCTCTTTGGCCTGTCATAGCTCCTGCTTCCTCCGAGTTCTTACTCTTTTTAGAGTTATGAATGGGATATAACAGGAGCAGGAACCCAGCCTAACCAAAACATTGCTGCAATTCTCTTTCTGGCAGCTCAGTGCTGATGCCCACTAATACTGAGTCACCCGTGGTGTACACTGTGTGGTTGCTGGGGGTTCACGTGTGATAACAGAAATGTGGGCAGCCCCATTTCACACCATCCCTAGGCACCAGATCATTTTAATCCTGTCAAAAGGACTCTACTACTTGTTAATTTTATCAGTGTGAGTTTTTTATAAAGGAGTAAAATCCCAGTGAAAGTACCTGAATAAAAAAAAGGGAGCATGGCCAATGTGTGAATGAGATCTGTGCCTTCGTGCACACCACCTGACACTTGACATTTTTCAAAGTAATTCCCAGTTCTACAATTTCTGTGTCTGGGAGTACTATGGGAAACAGAAGCTGTGATTTGTGCATGCTCATCTGGTTTTTGGAAAATCTGGGGTTAATTCTAGGTTCTGTTACAAATTCTGTGTTATCTCAGCCATTCATTTCATGTCTCCTATGTTCTGTTTCCCTATCTCTAAAGTGGGAAAAAAAATATTTTCTCCAAAGGCAACCTTCGTATTTTTATTCTTAAAATGAGACAAAATCAATGGGTATGTACACCAAATGTACTTCTGAGATTGTCAGTGTCAGCTGAACATTCAAAGACAGAAAATAGTTCAGACAATCATGTGAGAAAGGAGGGCTAAATTGTGCTAGTTAGGATCACTAACCAGAGTGTAAAGTGCATCCAGTAGTACTTCAGAGCTCTTAGCCTCAAACCCTGAGAAATTACCTATGTGCAAAACGTAGCAATGCCAACAGATCAGAATTCTCTGCTAACTTCTGTTTCTGTTAGCTCTTTATACACACTTTGTGCAGGCACAAATGCACAAAGCAGTGGAGAATGTAATCTAGTATCGGGGACTAATCTCAGTGTGGCTTCTTCCCAGAGAACACATTTGATATAAATTTCTGCTGATTCTGTTGGAAATTCTGATACTAGAATCTCAGAAATTTGACTCTAGGGTCCTCTTCTTACACTTTCTTTTTCCTTCTAGCTATTCAAAGCAGAGCCTTTAGCAAAAGCATATTTTTTATTCTGTATCTGCTTTTCAGCATGTTTCCTTTTTTGTTGTAACTGACATTAAGTTTATAAAAAATATCCTCCTATTCTTCTTTAATCAGAACTCTGCCAAGTCTCACTTTAACCACAGTTTTATCTTTTTCTTTCTAGTTGAATTGGAAATAAAACTTACTTCTTTTATCCCACTTTTATTCTTAACCTCTTTCAACAGAAAAAATTCCCTACAGGAGTCTTTATTTCCTACTGCCTATTCAAATGTTGTGTCAGAGTTACAAATATTGAGGCTTATGCCTGTTCAGTATTTTTCAGTAAAATAACATCTTGGGGTTTAACATCTTTCACTTCTATGTTTACTTGATATTTCAGGAGCATTTTACAGAACATGTAGCTATATTTTTCCAAACATTACATCCCATGAAATGTGGAACCATTGTCAGGCTGAAGACTGCTGAACTTTGTGCCACTCTGATCCTCCTTATCATTACCTGAATGTTTTAAATTTTAAGCAGCACACAATTTTAAAACAATAGTGGAATTCATTGTTGCATCAACTATTAACTATGCTTTCATATCATTCAGATTTTTCATAAACATTAAAATAGTGCCGACTGGTTTTAGTTTAAAATCCTTATATTAAACTAGTCAGCTTATTTCTACTTTACAAGAGCAAAGTGGGAGCAAATCTTCTTCTGACTAATCAAATTGTTGCCCTGTTCTGAAGTACAGTTTAATTAAGCAATGTTTAAGTAAAGGATAAACACAGAGAACACATTTATGCTTGAATACAGATATAAGATTAGGTGTATTGAGCTAGGTGATAAGCAGAAATACCATTCAAATACCTTACAAATGCATACCGCAGTTGCTCACTGTGACACTTCACATGAACTTCATAAACACTTTGAGCTGTGATAAAGTTCTGCATTTGAAAGTGGAAAATAACAAAGGAAGGAAAATTCAGTCTTTCCTCAGACAGCACAGTGTGACAAGAAAGTGATATTTGAAGGGTGAAGGAACCAAACTGGAGCCTGTTCTGTGGTAAAGGGAGGCAAAACCAGACCAAGAGCAAAGATAAACATTTTTCCCTCCAAAAATCACTCTATGATTAGAGTTATTTTTCAGTTGGACAGACACAAAGTTCCAGTTTTGTTTTTTTTAATATTGTATATTATTTTTTACTTCCTATCTCACCTTGTAAAGAAATTCCACTTTAAAATGTTCCAATTCTTCTTTTAGTAATTCAAACATCCTATCAACTGTCTTAATCTTTTCATAATGTGATGGTTCTTCCCTAATGCTTAAAGTCAGAAAAGAGTTCTGTCAATTTTCTATTTCATTTTCCAGATTAACTTTTTATTTAGCTGAGTTAATAAACCTTTTAACTGAGCTAAATCATTACATGGTATTTACAAAATCATTTCAGATTTCTGGAATGCCTTTCATTTACAAAAAACTTGGTTTTTACATACTGGTACAGACCTAAAAAGACTAGAAAATTATTGGTTTAAAGGACATGTGTTGTGCATTTCAGTGCTCTTGATTGTCCTACACCAGCTCAACCTGGTGAAAAGATTTTTCCATACCGACTCTATGCCTTTCATTCCCAATAATTTTTCATTATGTTTCTAGAATTTTGCAGGTTAAACCTTGATGAATTTTCTGTACATGTTATTTCATTTTTTATTATTATTGTTGTTATTGTTATTATTAATCCTCATTGAACTACCTTCATAAAGGAGGAGCAATCTCATGCACTGAATAGACACTTCTTGTCATTTAAGTATTCTCTGCCATATACAGGTAAATGGCATTTGGTAGATAGGATGGCATCTCCAGCTCCTTTCTAGCTACATAGGGTTCACTGAAAGGATTTTGACAGCTTTCTTGTTACTCAGACTCAGCTGCATTAGTTATGCCAAATCATCATTGCTACACATACAGAGACATTAATTCTCACTTTCCTGCCTGAACCAGTACTCCGCAGTTCCATGCAAATCCTGAAATTCTTTGCATTTTGTGAATGTCCCTATTTTCATTTCCTAGAACATCTTTATTATTGCTTTCCTAGGAGCAGAGTTTGGTCATCACTTGAAAATGAAGTTGTTATAAAATAGCCGTGTTGACAGATGGCATAAACAGCCCAGCAAATCAAATCTGCTCCTGTGTTTTAATGGCAACAGGGAATTATCACCATGCTACTAAATGAAGCTCTTAAAAGTGCAGTCACTAAAGCGGGTGCTGCACTGAAATGACAGTTTCCAGAATTCGAACTCAACGAGGCAGCAACGATAGTAGCTACTCTGGCTGACAGCTAGTGAAATATGCCTCAAAGGAAGTTCACAAACAGGTTTGCCAGGAGACTATCTCATTCCTGATAAAGCGGCTTTCTGATAATATTATTTGGACTCACTATGCATCAGTGGAAAATGTTAAATAAAGAATGCCCAGGGTTTAATGTACTTTGTTTAAGGTAGAGTCTTCTCAACAGTGCCCCACATGTTTGAAAGAGACATTCCAAGTCCTTGCATGTGTTGCATTCAATTTTTGGTGGTTGGTTAATTCCTGGTGAAAAAAAAAATTAACCCCAGAAATGTTACTCACCACTGTAATTCAGTAGCTTGTAGGAAAAGACTTAAGAACTGTAAATGAGTGTACCTGGGCTACATTTTTATTCATTTAATCTTTAGAGCCTTAAATCTGACACCATTTAGATACAAGATAAAATCTACGTTTGTTAATCCATACTAGGTCTAAGTACATTGGGTTTGAATTAGCATAGATATGTAACTGCAGTAACTGCCTCAAATGGAGGAATTTATGGAGTGGCTTGATTTCATGTCTAAATATTTGGCTTGGTTTTCTGATATACTGAATATCTTCAAACCCATTAGATTTTAGCCAGAGCAATATGAATAAAATGTAATGGATTTATGAGTATTCAGTGCATCTGAAAATCAGTCCAGTCCTCCTTTGAGATGGGCACAGAAGCTCCTAACAAAGGTCATCAAATTTTAGGGAAAAGTAGGGAAGACTAAAAAAAAAATGTTCTATTCATACCTGGAATTCCATGTCATCATTTCTTTCAGCTAAGTAAGATTTTCCTTGTTCTTTCAAACATTCAGGGAGACAGAACACCACAGGGATGGAGAAGCTGCACTGAGCTCCCTGCCTAGCCCTGATTCGCTCTCACTTCAGCAAGAAAACACTTTTTCCAGTGGTCTTTATTCATCGAATAAAGGGTTTGGTTCAAAGGGACCTTTAAAGATTACTCAGTGCAGCCCCACTGACATGGGCAGGAACATCTTGCTCTATATGCAAGGCACAAAGCTCCATCCAACCCGACCTTGAACACTTCCAATCATGGGGCTTTCACAACTCTCTTGCCAGTCTGTTCTAGTGACTCACCAACATCACTGTAAAAAACCTCTTCCTTATATCCAATATTAATCTGTTTTCTTTCAATTTAAAACTATTTCCCCTGGTCCTTGCACTATGGGCTTTGATAAAAGGTCTCTCGCCATCTTTCTTATAAGCTCCCTTTAAGTATAGAAAGTTTGTATTGGGTTTTCCTGGAGTCTTCTCCAGGCTGGACAACCCCAACTCTCTCTGCCTGTCATCTGAGAGGTGTTCCAGTCCTGTGGTCAAGTTTGTGGCCCTCCTCTGGACTTGATCCAGCGGGTCCATGTCTTTCCTATGTTAGAGGCCTCATGCATTGGGAGATACCTGTATTTCTCTGAAATACTTTCCTGGTTTGGACATGTTTTTCTTAACTGCAATAGGTTTTTGGAGAAGCCAATTGCTGTCGAGTGTGTGAAAATTGATACCTATTAGTGTTTGGGTATGTCTTTTAATAATATTGCAAATGGCAAAATGTGGATCAGTGCAAGTATAACAAGAGAATTAATATTTTTCTCAAAATCTTTTCTCAAAGACATTGCATATTCTGCTCAGAATGATTATATGGAGAGTTTTCTTACCCCAGGTGTGCTTTTAGCATTGTTTACATCTTCATGTAACAGCCTCTCCTTGTATAAAATAATTCCACTGTTCGATTCTTCCAAATGAACCTGTTACCTGAGTTGAAGCAAGTAGTACTTGACATGTCTTATCATCTTTCAATTCTTTGAAAACAAAAAAATTACTCTTAAATACAGCTAACCATAGCAGTGGCCTTATTAGTCTTATTAAAAGACAGCAAGAAAGTTGTTTGTTATACAATCAGGTGAGTTATGACCATGGATGACAAATGACATCATCCTATCTCATAACAAAATACTGCAGGAAATTAATGTAGAAACCAAAAACCAAACCCTCCAAAATGAAAAACACCCTAGCTGGGAAGATCTCTTTCAAACGTGAACATTGTGTTTTAGTTATTTGCTTGCCATTTTAATAATGCTTTTTGTTTGTGATGCTGCCTGTTGTCTAGGAAACACAAACTTATTCTACAATCCCTGATAACACTCTTGAGAGATGGGGATTGCCAGGGGAATCATTACGTTAAAGTGTTACATGTTTCTTAAAAATTTCTTTGTTATATATAGCAAAAGAGAAAGGATATTGCAAACAGGTTATTAAAGTCACCTAATTTGATAAGTATGCATGCAGTTTAAGTTTTTTGTGTCTAGTGAGGAGGTAGACGCAGCTGTACATTGTTCTCTGTTTGTCATGGAGAATGTTCAGAAGAGCTGTGAACATTGATCAAATGGCTACATGTGTATCTTGATGTCTCAGATCACTTTGCCTGATAAACCCAGTGACTGGTTCACTGCATCCCTTGTGGGATTAAATTTTCCTGGCAAAGAAGTCTGGATAATAATAATTAAACTAACTTAGATCAATATGATTGTCATCAAACTTTAAAATGCTATGGGTCGGTGACGTCTTAAGAATAATTATCCAGTCAAAGGCAGATATTCCTATTTTAAAATTATAAATACATTTTAAAAACTAAAATAACATCCCATTCATTGAAACACCTTTCACTGAAGTGGGTTAAAGGAGTAACTCATATTGTAAGCAACAGCATCCTGAATAAAAGTGATACCATATAAATCATATGGATTTTAAATCACATCATTTACTTATTCTTTCTGTCACTCTATTCTGTTCCTCTCCCTTCCTTTCTTGTTCTTGTTTTCCTCCTATTTCCATCTGGAAAACTTCTATCTATTTCATCATTTAAAGATGCTCCAGTGGATTTGATCGTCACCGGCAAGATTGGGTAGACAGTGGCTGCCCTGAAGAGGTATGTGAGTAGTTTACATCCTCAGCCCATCAGAGGCAATTTCTATAGTTATAATGCTTTTGATTAAATTATTCAGATTATGAAGCATGGTTTCAAGGCCAAAGACATGTCGTATTTATCATTCAGGGGAAATTCTATAAGGCATAATAAAGAAGAGTAGTCTGAGCAATATTCCCCATTTGAGGGACTAAAATGACTAAAAATTGAAATTTGGTCTTTGAGAAACTAACTTTAAAAAAAAAAACAGAAAGCCTCCTCCAAAATGGGGTCCATGCACTAATTTTCTTTTAGATTCCTGACTTTTGAGAGAAAAGGGGAAGAAACTGTTATATTCCTCGCTTCAGTAAACCCTTTGCCAGAGTAATCTCAAGTGAAAAACAGGCACTGCATTTTGATTATGAAATCTGGCCCAATCATTTAGTAAAGCAGAAATTGCACAGATGAATTCAGAGATAAAATAAAAATAATATTTTATTTTTTTTTTAATTTAAAACCCTCACACAACAAACCTACATGGCATTTTGATTTCTTTCCATGGAGATGCAGTGAGAGGATGAGAAAGATATCTGAGTGTGGTAGTGGTGAGCTGTCAAACAGGGACCATAAGCCTCCTCTGGAAGTTATTTGGGCTACTCCTAGGCCAGAGAAGTTAGTTTTCAAGAAACATTTATAAATATGCTGATGATGATTCTTTTCCAGTTTAAAAGCCCCTTTGCAAGAGTTTTTGCGTTGGGGGTTGGGTTTTTTGGTTTGGGTTTTTTTTTTTTCCACATGTTGGTATTGTGGTAATAAGAAGAAATTAATTTATGGCACTTTTAGTCTTCTGGTGGCCATAAAAAAAGGCAGTTCTTTTTCCCTTTTAGCTGAACAGGCTAAATTTTCTCATGAGTTTCAGCAACATAAGCCTTCTGAAATGTCAGGTGAAACCTGGGGCAAAACATGGCCCCAAGTGTCTAATTAGAAAAGCACATTCTGTTTTATTTTCAGTAGAAGCAAAGAGAGCTAACCATATAAATCCAGAGTAATTGAATTTTTTCCTTATAACTGTAATTGCAAAATAACTGCAACCAATGTACTGCCTTGTTACATGGCCTTGAAGATTCAGCTTTGCAGTTTGTCATCTGCTGATTCAAAAGCAAAATTTCTGAGAGATTTATTTGTCTGTGGGGGGCAAACTCTCTAAGAACATAAGATAAAAGTTACTGGAGTATGTGTTATTGTAGTGCACAAACCTTATATTGCTTTAATCCAGATTATGATTAGCTAGGATCCAGTTACGCTTGTAAGTGAAGTTATCCAAAAACTTCTCTCTGCAGGACAGTAACATCCCATTCTGCTTCTCCTTTCTTGTTTCAGTCCAGCCAGTGCTCCAAGGTTTAGTACACAGTCCGAGAGGAAATTATCGATACACTAAGTGTATCTGAGAAATTAATAGTTTAATTTGCTCAGTTTCAGGCTCCCTGGTGACAGCTCACTGTCCAGGTTTTAGGCTCTATGGAGTAGAAGCAACAGCTTATTTGGCATCTTCCAGAATTATGCCTGAGCTGACTGCTAGAGTTCAGTGAGGGATCAATAATTAGCACACAATTGTTAATTCGGGATGCCTTCACTCAAGAGGATGAATAATGAGCATTCTCATTTCCTTATTATTCATATACACTTTGAGCTAAATTTTGATTAAAATGCATCAGTGAAATTACTGGTCGTTTTCAAGAAAAATGCAAAGAAATTTAAAGAATAATTATCCTGCAAGTACTGATACCTTTCTTTAATGTAATAAATAGTTTCTGGTAAGACAAAGAACAATAAAATACCTGTGCATATTAAAAGACAATGCCCACTAGGTTCTGACAGCCAGATCTCAATAAAATGAATTAAGTGTTTGCAGGACTCCACTTTTCACTCTTCTCATTAAAATGAATGGGGACTGCAGGAGTTAGATGCAGTTCCCATATTTGCTGCAAGATAATTGGACGTGTTTTCCTGCAAAACTCTGTGAATCATGAAAGAAATTATTCGTTACATCTGCAGAATTTTAAAAGTGTTCAGAACATGGGGGTAAAATTTAAAAAAAGAAAGCAGAAAAAAAAAGCAAGCAGACTCTATACTTGTATCAAAATGTTTGCCCATGCAAACAAGTTTTAAATTGTTATGTGATGGTGACTGTTATTCATAGTATGCTAATGTTTTATAATACATGACATTTTAATATTATGTAGAATTAATAGGCATATAGAGAATGGATTGCTTTATTGTGGTAAATAAATATTCTATTGGCTGAATAAATGTGCCCATTTTACACGTATATGTGTGTTCTTCTGTGATAATTGCATGTAAAGTCTAATTAAATGCTCCAGTTAACTACACATTGTTCACTATGATGAGCCACTATTTAATTCCCACATATCTTTTTTTAACATATGTTATGGCACCTGGATTGATGGCAGTGAGCTTTCATAATAGAAGAGTGAAAATCTGAATTATAAACTTAGATGTTAAAATCTGATAGAGGGAAATAACAAGTTTGACAACCTGGGGTGACTTTGAAGCCTTGTCATTAACAATTAAGAGCTGTAAATTTTGCAGATAAATGAAAAAATATATGTTGCTAAATGCTGCATAGAGCACTTGAAAGGGGAAAAAAATTCAAAGAAAAAGATCTTGAAATTTTTTGAGATAGGGTGTCTATTTTCCCTCTTTTTATCACAGCAGATTGTCCATGCTTAAATTCTTCATTCTTGACAGTTTCCACTGGGAATTAATTTTCTCTTCCTTGTTTCTGTTGTTTCCCGACAGTCAAAAGATAAGATTTGTGAGAAGAATATAGACACAACTGAAACACCTCTGTACTCCACCACCACCCTTCTGCCAACCACCACAAGGTTCAGAGTTTTAACAACCACCAGAGGATCCACCACTTCCCACCTGCCAACCAGCCTGCCCACAGAAGGTGACGTGTATACACTGCATTTTTAGACCTGGGAAAAAGAAATTTATAAGTCAGAAAGAAACTTATTTCCTTTAAGTATGTGTTCATGATGACCTTTTTCCTCTGGGGCAGCAAGAGGAGTTGGGAATTGCGGTCAAGGCTCTCTCTGCTGCTGCTTTTAAATTGCTCATTCTTGTACCAGTAAGGTGCGAAGGGAATGAGGTCTGAAGGAGAGGATACTGCTGGAGAATCAAGAATGAGTCAGGCAGACTTCTGGAAAACTTGAGGTTACAATGACTTCTTCATGTTCCTTTGCCTTCAGGCTATAGTCCAAAACCTGCTGAGTAGTAGTAGTAAAGGTCCCTGCTAAATCTAGAAGAAATTCCCATCACAGACTTCATGAATTTTTAATTATTTTATGGATTCTATTTTGCCAGGTGAAGATTATAGATAACCCAAATTGAAAACCTCTTTGAAATATGCCTGTTTACTATTCTTCAGTCAGTTGACACTGTTCTTTTCATGTAGTGCTCACTGTTGTGAAATAGTTTCTCTAGGCTTCTGAACCGAATTAACTGGCTAAGTGATGGTGGGTCTGTTCTCATCCTTGTACCACTGTCTGCTTAAATCTTGCCTTTTTGAGTTTGGGATATCGTGCTTTCCTGATTTTGGAGAAAATTCATCTGGGCTAGAAAGCTAACTCAGATTAATCAAGGAACATCTATAAAATGTGTGTGTTGTGTGCATTTGTTAAAATTTTATGGTAAGATCAGAAAAGGTACTAGGTACAGACAGGTTTTCCAAGTGGCCTGTGACAGGAAAATCTGAGCTGAAGGCATTTCAAGGTAGGACTCTACTGATAAGTAAGGCTGGTTTTTTTTTGAAGCAATAAAAGTTTAGAAACTGTCAGGGCAGCATTTGGACTGCATTAAAAGGAATGTTCTCTGGCATTTTGTTCATTAAAATTCACAAGAAAAAGAGGAATATGGAAGTGAATAGGATTTCATATTAGTAGACCTTTTCCAGATTCTTCCAAAAGGAACTAAGTCATTGTCTTACTTAACTGTCATATATTGCTTCATATGGTCCTTCATATGGTAGAATGCTCAAGCTATGTATGAACATGTAACATATATTAATTATTTGTAAATGTTATGAAACAGTCTCTAGTGCCCTTATTTTCCAGTGTTTTGAATCCTGCTGAATGCTTTAACACTCTCATAAATGTTTTTTTTTAGTGGTAAGAAAGTGTAGTGCTCAGTGTAAGAAACACCACAATCTAGTTCTCTTCTGTTTGAGTACCAAATAATTTTCTGGTTGTGGAATTTCTTTGACATTAGAAACTGATTACTAAAATGATTCATGACCTAGAAAAATGCATTTTCCTTCGACTAACTGTCAATTTCCTTTATAGATGACACCAAGATAGCACTGCACCTAAAAGATAATGGAGGTAAGAGATTTTTTTTCTGTAAATAGTGTCAGTATTTTGTCAAATTATACCCCACTGAACCTCATTAATCAAAATCAGATTGTAGAAATAGGTTTTACCAGACTCTCAAGGGACTCCAGCATCCCACATACGTGTGGAAGATAAGTAGGGCAAATAAGCTTAGGAACTGCTTCAGAAACTAAACATTTACAACTTTCTTTATAATTCTATAATAAAAGATAAGGTTTAATTATGGACATATTAATAAAATTTTAATTGTATTAACACAGTTATTGACTAATAATGCAATATTAATACAGTTATTTGCTATAATAATGCAGTATTATATAACTGTATTGAGACTATATGATGCTAGTTCTACATAATAATATTGTGGTGTAAAGAAATTCATAGTAGTGAATCATTACATGACATTTTGTTCATAAGCATACCCATTTTATATCTATGTCTGGACTAGCAGAGATCCTGTATTTCTCAATGCACATTTCCTGTGCAAGTTAATAAGATCACCTTGTCATACTGATAAAGGCCCCTGTTAAATGAGGCTCTGCAGGAGACTGCTTTTGTCGTCTTCTTTGTGAGTTCAAGGACTGAGACCTGAGGTTTGTTCCTTCTCCCTTTGAAGTGGATGAGAATTCCCCTGTTAGGGTAGGACAGAGTTGTTAGACGTCGCCTGCGCCTCTGTTCGCTGCCAATGTAGAGCTTGCTGAGGTGAAAGGGAAGATTTGGGTTCATTTCTGCAGGCTTCAGAATGGTCTATCAAATCAGAGAGGACAATTTGCTGAACAAATTTAAATTAATCATATTTCCACTGATATAAAGGGAAATATTATTGGCTCTGACTGTCTTTCCAAGCAGGCAGCACCAAGTTTCTCTCCTGGGTCAGGGGAACAGGTAGCCAAGTGTGGCAGCCCAGGGGAAGCAGCTGGGGTCAGCCCTGGTCTGGTGACCATCAGCTGAGTGTGCAGCAATGAGACAGACCCAGGGCCAAGGCAGGAAGGGAGCAGTGAGGGAGCAAGGTGGCACAGCTGCCAACAGCACAGCTCAAGCAAGGACCAGGGGTAGCAGCTCCCATCAGTGATCCCAGAGAAAGTGAGATGATGAACCAGGTCCGTACAGAGACTGTGCAGCAGCAAAAGGATAAACAGCTCCAAGGCCCATCCAAGCAGGCATGGTCCATGGACAGGACTGGAGACAAGCTACCTTCAGCATTGGTCCAGGACACAAGATCGGAGATGGGACTGAATATAGGTTCATCTGCAACATAGGTTTGGACCTGAGCCTACATGGAGTCCCCAGGGTCATGGGCAGAGGTCCCACATACAGCAGTCGAGAGCAGTTGAGATATAGTGTTAGAGTATAGACTGAGGACCCTCACAGAGAATTACTCAAGTTTTGAAAAAACACAGTGCAGATGCTACTTAGCTTGTTGGTCAGTTTTTCCTGTCTTTTTTTTTTTTTTTTTCAGTCATATTCAGCCATTATTTTCTCCTTCCCTCAAACTTGAGATCTGTTCACTCCACAGGGGGTGGTTGTCATCCTCTTCCTTGCCAGTCTCTCCTCTGTCATTTTGCTGTCACTAACCCCAGCACAGCTGGTCACATGCTGTACTGGGCATGGAATTGTCTGTTTATTGGCAGTGGTGGTGTTTGACATTGCTTTGACACATAGGTGATCCCTTGGAATAAGGTGAGCTGTAAACTCAGGGTGGTACTTTTAGGCATTTTGTCTATGGAAATGTCCCTCAAACTTTCTTTCTCTCTTGAAATCAAATTATTTTTTATTTTATTGTGAAAAGTGCTCCAGTGCCCTTAGAGGTCAGTAGTCAACACTTCATTCTCCTGTTCCCTGTCCGCTCTGTGCTGGAGGTGTATTCATGGCTGAACTGTGCCCACGCTCTGCCCTGGCAGCCAATGCTCCATGGCAGGTGGCTGACCCAGGACCAGGCAGCTCTCCATCGTCAGCATCTCATACACAGCTCAAAATAGTGTGCTGTTGTACAAAAAACGAATCCAAAAGTGGGGGTTAGAAAATACATCCAAGTTTCTTTTCGTTTGGGAATTGCAACAGGATTGTTTTTTCACTTGTCCATTCTGTGCCAAAGATCTGAAAAGAAAAACTCTGTGGAAGTGTTGAATCCTAGAGCAAATGATAAATGGCTGTGGCCTACTTGGCAGGTGAGGTGTGGGGTTTGAGGCATCAGTTATCTTAAACATAGAAAGTTCATTTCCACAGAGAAAGCTGCTGCATTTTAGGAGGACAAAAACAACACCCGATGTGATTATTCATTTTTCTTGAGCTATTCCTTTTATTCTTGAAATTTTTTAAAAAATTGAAAATTACTTCAAACACAAAAGCAAAGGAGCACTCCAGGATTTCTCATTCACACAGTAAATGTAGCTTTTAATCTGAGAACTTCTTTTTGATGAATCTTCAATTATGCATTGAATTTTCCAGTGTCCCCTAGATTAGACTCAGATAAAACCTCTGCAGCCGCAGGCACATTCTTTGATTCTCTGTGGTTTGTCAGCCTTTCATAAAGAGTAGATTATTCCAGGTCACGAATACAGGGTCTTTACTTTCTCACACTAAATCCTTTAAAACTCTAATGAAAGGGAACCCTTTATAATGGAAAACCAAAGCTATATTGGATCAATGATTGCCTATAGTTTGATGTGTCCTTGGGTGATAGCAGTCAATATCTGGTGTTAGGTAGAACAAAAGGATTCCACAGAAATTTTGCATCTCACCTCTGTCTAGAGATTTGAAACCAAATATTATAAATGTATAAATTATTATAAGTTTAAATTAAATTTTTTGTTCTGGTCATACTGCTTTGACCTTTTAATTATATGAGAAAATCTTTTGCAACTTCATTTTAATCCATCCACAATTTTGTGGCATGTTTTAAGGTACATTTCAGATTTGCTTCATTTTGTTTCCTCTGTGTGCCCTCTTTCTTTACAGACATGACAAATGCCTATTACATACATGCTTAAACCATTTTAAAATACAGCTGGCATGCCATCACAATTTTTGTTATATCTTGGTTTTCCTTAAAATAACAAGCCTTTTGTAAGTTCTAAGAGATGTCCAGCACTAAAAATGTATGGGTTTTTTGTTAATAATTTCAGAGTCTGTTGGTTTTTCATTTTTTTAAAATATAACACAACTGACTAAACAGTTTAAAAGCCTAAATTTTCATAAAAATTGTGAGCAATTGGCTATGGCTATCCCATAATGCAATATTTTCTTGTTGAGAACTCATTGGTGGATGATTTAGATGTTTGGCCAGCACATATAGACATTTTATTTGACCTTTTTAGGCACTTTGTTGTGATGATTTGATTGTTATGAGTCTCCCACAGTCTTTCAGCTTTAAAACTTCAAAGAAAAATCTATGTCTGTTGGACAGCAGGTATCAGACAAAGTGCTACACTTCTCATTCATCAAGGTGTACAGAAATTTCTGTTTCAAAAGCAGGAAAACGTTTCACAAAAAAACCCAAAACCAACAACAAAGCAAAACAAACAAACAAAACACCTGAGGAAGAAAGCTGTTAAGTTTATTTGTTAGCAAGTTTATCCCAGCATATGTAGTTCTAGAAAATGTTGATATGCTATTTTCAGTCTTGTCTGGACATTTTCAATGATGGTCTAGATACAAATAACAGGGGTGTACAGGATTAATATTTGTACTATATAGAGCTTAATTTGATTTTGAGATATTAGGAAACTCAGTAGAAATGATGAAAATGTAGACCCAAGTTTTGGAAAAAAGAATACTTTTATATATTTTATAACAGTCATAAATTTACCCAAGACTATTTTTTTCCAATAGTGCCCTATGTCTGGAAACAAGCTTCCATTAGTCATCTGTCTTCCTAATTTCTCTTAATAAATGCAGTCTGTGCTGTTCCAAATTATGGAGAAAACACAGTAATTTTTTTTCTTGTGTACCCTGAACTCCAGCTGCAAGGCATTAAACACTAGCTAATGCCTGATAAGAGTCATATAACTTATTTCTTTCGAATATGTTAAATTGCTAAATGATTCAGAAAATGAGAACTATTTCACCAAACAGATAAGCCAACCTTTTAGGCAAAACAAATCTTTTTGACATAGAAAAAGTTATTATGACCACACAGTCCAAAATGAGGTGACTCAGCTTAACAAGTCCCTGTGAATTAGCTGAGTCTTCTTCAATTTTAAAGTAAAACATCATAAACTAAAAATTTATAAAAGTAACCTTTGTGGTGGCTTTAAAATGTTTTAAAGCGGACTTTATATAAGATAAGATTGACAAGATATGGGTTTGTTTTATTGCCATAACTTAGCCTAGCCACAGGAAATGATCGTCTAGAGGCTTCATCTCATCTGCTCATAGTCAGGAAACCACAAGCTGTTCTTTCAGGCCTTTCTCCTAGCTGGTGGCAAGCAGCAGGCAAGAGGAAGTATTAGTGTCATGTTAAAAGAAGTGCCCAAACTGGGATATGTTATATATATATATATATATATATATATATATATATATATATGCTATATAGGGGTCCCTAACTCCACCAGCTACAGAGAAAATTCTAAATTACATACTCAGTGTTGACATCTTCCTTGTAGGTGCCCAAGGTTTCCTTAAATTAATTCTGTTCAGGGTGTCCTAGCTGATGTTCAACTTCCTCATGCATCAGACACAGGAAGAAACATATCTTACATACTATATGCAGTGGCCAGTGGGCTACATGCATGTTTTTATAGCAAGTGAAAAGCAAATGAAAAGTGCTGAATTCATCCATTCTGGTTAAAAAAATGGAATAATTTTTATTCTTATAAATTAATAATGGCATTAATAAACTCTGGGTTTTTTTCATTTGTTTCGTGCTACTTTGAATTGTACTTAAATGTTTCTTAGAACAAGACATTTGTGCTTTTTCCAGAATTTTTGCATCTCCACTGCATGCTGGTTTTGTTGTCGTCATCTTATTACAGCTATGATCACAAGATATGTAAAAAAACCGTCAATCCGATCAGCAGAGTCAATCAAATAATGGCAGAGGTTTTCCAAAGTAATAGCACTGGCATGCAAATAACCCCTAGAAAAAAAATCACTTCCTGCTCAAGCACAAAATGGCACTTCTTCATCTTATTAAGCATTATATATCACATTAAAGAAGCATGACGTTAAAAAAACAGAACAGCTGTGTGTAGACACTTCAACTTATATTGAAGTCTAGCATAATAGTTTTGGTTTTCTAAGACAGATATAAAATCATATACGGTATCCTACTCTTACAGTTGTCTTGACTTTGCTACAAAGGCACACAGCTGACTTTGTTGCACATTTACATTTTGTTGACTTTGTAACAGATCAAAGGGTTAATGTGAAAACCCCATGTAGCTGTAAACGCAGATTTTAAGGAAGGCTACGTGTTTAAAAAAGGGGATAAATTTTTAAGGAAAGGCTGTATTACTAAGTGTTTTATCTTGTCATCTGCTCCTGTTGCTGTCACAGTGCTATCTGTTTCTGTCACAGTGCTATCGCAGACCTTGTGATCTTTCTTTTTGACTGCCTATTCTACGTAGAGTTAACCCAGGTTTGCAGTTAGTAGCCTCCTTCTCCCTACACTGCTCACTCATCCTTGACATCAGTGTGAATGGGTTACTGTAAAGAATAGGAAAAATGAAGGCCAAGTGAAGGAAGGCTCCTGTAGTTGTACATTTTGCATTGAAGTAGCTGAGGTTCTTCTGTCTCCGAGAGGTGTGGTGGGCATGGTGCTGGGTAACTCTACAAGCATTAGACACAGCATTAGAGAGGAACAGCCTGCTTGACCTCATTGTGCTGTGTTTGCTTTCACTAGGGTTAAGAGGAGTCAGTGGGGTGACAGAATTGAAATTCTTACAAATAGCTGACATTTTGTTCATCTGGAATTGTCCACTGCCTTTACAGGCAATTGGTGCGGTCCTTCATGGTACAATATTGAGTTTCATGATGACAACTGTTTGATGCTACTAAATATTGTAATGGCTTGCATAGTCTCAAGCAGCTCAAACTAAAATTAATGCAGATGACAACTGTTGTAGCATTAGGTGATATTTTAGAGCAGAAGAATGAAAGCCCTTAGCTAACGCTTAGAGTACTGTCATCATATAAACAGAGGGATTTGATTGTAATGCACTCACATCAATTTACTACACTAAGCAGATGATCAGTCTTGGAGAGACTTACTGAGTTGCCCTGGGTCCTACAGAAAATTGACAGCAAAGCCAGATACTGAATTCTGATTTTGTGTGTTATATTTCATAATATTCTCCTTTCATTTCTTACATGCAATAGGAAATCAATTTTTAAAGCATTAGCTGAGCCATAACTTTATAAATCATCATGAAACCAAGTAAGGTGTAGCAATGGTTTAAGCTCAAAATGTTAACAAATGCTAAGGGATTGAACCCACAAATCAAGAAAATCACACACCATTACTGTGAATAAGTTGAGAACTCCAGAGCATGCTGTTCCCAAAAGAGGTAGAGAAAAAATATTTATGGGGATTCCTTTGAGTCTCTGAAGAATCCTTCCAACTGTACATTCCCTTATTCCCTCCCACAGGTCATTAATCATCTTTTCAGGAATCTGCATTATGTACAGGGAAAAACTTTGAGTTTGAAGAACCATATACCTGCCCCATAAAGCAAGGAGTCTCCTGGTAGATTTGCATTCCAGATGTAAATGGAGGCTCCAAAGAGGGGAAAAATCCAGTGACTCTATTGAGCTAGCTCTACCTGTATCCCTGTGTGCTCAGCCGTCCTAAACATTACATCCTCAAACCCACAGTCATGCGAACAGGGGTGATACATTTTCCAGGCTACAAATGACAAATGTGATAGGGTGGAGGGCTCGAGTGAACTTATCTGTGGTTGCATGTTAACCTCAGATCATGCAACAAGAGAAGGTTTCTGCTCTTTGGCTGACCAAAAAGGAGAAAATTCATTCTTCTGGTGAAAAGAGAAGAGAAAATATCAGAGCTCAATACTGAGTTATCATCTTGAGGCTGGTTGCTGTTATTTAAGTCACCTGTATCCCTGGATTTCTGTGTCAGTCAGGATGGTCAAATAAGGCATTGTGTTTTAGCCCTTAATGATTCATGTTCATATAACTGAGTTTGAATCAAAGGTTCAACTCCAATGGTGTTTTTCCAGATGATCTTTTACCATCGGATCAAAATACAGGAGTAAAAAGGAATGCCATGGCTTTTGGAGGGAAAAGCAAAATTTTATTTTCCAAGTCTACACAATTAAATTCCACTTTTTTTGTCTGTCATTCACAGTTTGTTCCATAACACATTACATAAAGGGAATTTTCTAGCCAGGAAGTACTAGAAGTTCATCGATTTTTCCTCAATTTTCCTGTAAAATATTTTGTAGCTCTGTTCTCACAGGCAGAGATATTATCTCTGGAAATTAAACTCTTTTCCATCTCTTATCATAAGAGGTGTAAATGTCTGTATCACAATTTTGTTTTCTCATATATAAAAATATCACAGTAGAAACTTTCTGTAAACCTTAAATTTAGGTAATATAAAACAATGTATTTTGTTATTTTGCAGACCTCAAGGGTTAATATGCAGTTATGAGAAAAATAATGTTGACAATGTGTCCTCAATGTGTTTACAAACAGCAAGTAGCTACTTGTAAACACTAAAAAGCAGTCTCAGTTTGTGGACACCTTTGTTCTATTAAAGTCTGCATTGCAGTCTATGTGTGCCATGGCAAGACAAGATTTTCATTCCCTGAGGTTTTTTTGTTTTTCTACTCCAAAAGAAGCTAGCCCAACCATAACTGGAGACATAATACAGTTATTTTAAGTAAAAGAATTCATTGTCTTTATGTGTTCATCACGGAAACGATGAGAACATGTTTATTGTGTTTGCACTTCTGTTTTTTAAACAACATTCCAGCAGGAGAATAGTTTCGTGTTTGGATTCTGTGCCTTTATATTATGGAAAAAAATGGTACTTGTTCTTTCTACCCAGTCATTCAGCACCTAATGAGAAGCAGACTGACCTTGGAGATGTTAACAGGCTCCTTCTGCTTAACAGTTTTATGCATTTAAGAGTTTGAGAAGGCATTATGAATATAGAGTATATTATATGTAACAATTGCTCCTTGAGCATAAGAAAAGGAAAGTGTGCAGAAAGTTCCGTTGAGAATACTCCTTTTGGGAAAGGATTGATCATAAAACAAATAGCTTCCCATGGGTTTAGCCTTGCCTGGAACAACAGATGTGCTGTGATAATCTTAGTAAGATTTCTACACCTGAGAAAGTTTCCAAGTCCTTGTTTTTTCATCTGTTTCCCTTGGTGGCTTTTTAAAAGAACTGACAGTTGATTTTGCAGCAAAGGGTATTTTCAATGTTGACAACACTGTTTATTGTCTCTGTGCAAAGAGAGTGAAATCAATTTCTCATGAGTATTTGAGCCCTGGGGTCAATTGACTGAATTTCAATTATGGAAATTACAAGTTACTTACACTTGTTGTAATTTAAGGAAAGCATTCCTTTTGTTTCATTATTTTTTGCATTTGGCATTCTGATCATTGTACTGATGTCCACACAGTGCTGCACCTTCAGCTAGCAGAAATCTGGGCAGGCAGTTGTTACCTGTGTTGTTTTGAAGATATGGTGTTCTAGTTAGCAAAGCTGGATGCTGAAAGCTGAGAAAATATCAGATCAAAAGGGATTAAATTGATGAACTTTACAAAGTGGCTAGGACCTTTGCTGAAGTCCAGCATTTTTTAATATGCAGAATATGATGCTATGCCTTCCACCATAACATAGTAACAATAGAAATTGCTCATTTAGTGCAAATCAGCCTGAAAATGGGTACAAGTGACAAAATAGTTTTTGATGCACCAACGTTACATTGAGGAAAGAGTATGAACCTGTCAAAAAGACAATTACGAGACAAACAAGCTATGAATCCTCTGCTCCTTTGTGGCAGCAGTTGCTCCTCTGTAGGGTGACTCACAACTAACTGTTCGCCAGTGGGAATTAATGGTCCAACCAAGAGGATGTACAATCAAGCAGACCTTTTCTGATGGTCTTTCAGTTACTTAATTTCCATTTGTATGGCAATTTGAAATATATGTATAAGTACCACATATTGTTACAGTGCATGAACAGAAACTAAGACAGGCATTTCTATACATTCATGTATTCTCAGATGAAGTGAGTATTAATGGCCATGTCAAGTAAAACATTCTGCTGTCTGAAAATAAGAGGAGCCTTTTTTGGGATCACGTTTCTTTCCTGTCTTCTCCATGAATCTTGCATCCTTTTTTATATGGTGCTATAACTACTAGGAAGTATTTTAATGACCCTTTGGGAGTTAATTTGAAAATAGATCTTCCAGATTCGAGGCAATATCTCCTTTCCTCCACTTCAGTATCAAGAATGGCCTGGAAATTTTCACTGTATGTACTGTGTTTAAAAAAAATTAAAATCAAACAGGGCCGACACTACTTCTCTATTTTAAAAGCTCCTATACATTAGTGTGAACTAAGATTTAAGAAAGCAAAATAAATCCCTTTGTAGGATTTAGGCAGGGAGAGACTTGGTTCTTGGATCCTATTCATGTGAAAACTCAAAATTCGTGTCCAAAATCAGTAAAATTAATACTGAAGTTCCTGTGTGAATAGATACTCACAAAGTTTTAAAAAGAAAGATACCTTCAGGATTAGGCTGTATCTGAGTGGGCATCATGCTTGCAATTTTTTATTAAAATTAGTAATGCTTCCTACATCCTAGTTTAACTTCCCACTTTATTGGGATCTTCGTCTTCTGATTCTGTTACTCAGGTCCTTACTCCACAAAATGTCACTGACTTTATGGGAAAGAGCAGAGCAACATTGTAGGATTTTGACTGTCCTAAATCAAGATCAAGGAAATATGGACAAAGACAAGGGATATGTACACGAATCCCTTCTCTGGCCCCAGAGATTCATAACTATTACATGGAGTAATAGTCAGATATATGTCTTGGCTAAGACAAGCATCTTCATTTTCCTTTTCTCCCTGTTGTTGCAATGGTGCTATGCAATCTGCTGGGGGATGCTGGTCGGGTGAGAAAGATTAACTGTTCCTCTTTTACTACCCCTCATGCAAGGCATTTACCACTTCCTGCATCAATATGCCTTTCTTCTATTATTTGCCAATTCTCTTTTTTGACATGGCCATGGAGTGTTCTACTCCAGTCTGATGAATGGTGAAAGACCATGTACACTTACTGCTATTTTTGTTGTTATTGTTGTTCCTATTAATAACAGTACCAGTGATTTTTTGAAGTGATGCTCATAACCTAGTATCTGTCTTCAAAGAACAAATGAAAGGGAGTCCCTGTCCTCAAAGAACATTGCACTCTAAGACAACCAAATAGCTCAAGGGGATGGGCGCAGCAAAAATGATGACTGCAGAAATCAATGATTTTCATTATGGTCAGCTTGGCAAACAAGCATGGTGAGAGGAAATTTAAAAGTGGAACTGAAAGAAAATTTCTTGTAAGCAGGACCAGAGACAGGTACTGTACAGAGTAAGGCATGGAAGTGATTGGAAGGATTTCCAGAAATGCAGAAAGCAGTGGGAATATCACACAGACTCAGAGAATATGCTGAGTTGGAAGGGACCCACAAGGACCATTGAGTCCAACTCCTGGCCCTGCACTGAACCGTCCCCAAGAGTCACACCGTGTGCCCAGGAGCATTGTCCAAATGTTTCTTGAACTCTGTCAGGTTTGGTGCTGGGGCCACTACCCTGGGATGCCTAGCCACCCTCCGGTGAAGAACTTCTAGAATGATGGAAGTTTGTGAAGTCAGATTACCAGTGCTCTTCTGGTGTTTGTTAAACCTAGGACTTCTGAATGGCTCTTTTGCCTGGAGAAGTGGGCAGAGCAGTAATTCTTTTATGCAAGAGTATGATGAAGAACAAGCAATGAGTAGGCTCTTGGTATAAAGTTTAGTAAATGGATGGTCTTCTGTAATACTTTGGTAAGATGTGTGTTCCATTCAGACCAAGATCAGAATATGGTAGGATCATTTGCATCCATCTGTTACACTTTGGACTGTGACTCAGTTGCAAAGAGTTGTTCCAAACTCTTCTACAAGCTATTTCAGAATGTGTTTAATAGCTAGACCTCACAAGGGTTTGTGACATGTTTCAACTTTAATATTTAAAGAAAAATACAATGTTCAAAATTTATTCAATTAGTACTTTTTGTTTGTGGGGCAATTATGATAATTTTATAAGAAAACCAAAGCAAAATTTATTATGAAGGTAATTAGGAACTTCAGGCTGTCCATTTTGTATTCAAAAGAAAGGACGTTATTATTATTTATTGACTTAAAATCAGTAAAACATTTGAAAGTCTGTTCATTAAGATTATGAGAGTACCCAGTTGTAGAAAAGAGACATCTAAAATCTTTTTCCAACTTGGGCTGTAGAAAATGAGGTATGTGTAACACAGGAAAAGCAAATGTTCAGTTGCCATCTGTGTAATGGAATGGGTAAGACATAAGTCACTGCGCTAAGAAGTGTGCTCCTTGTGCAGCTTCAACAGATGACAGTGCGGAGGAGAAGAAAGGCGGAACACTTCATGCCGGCTTGATTGTCGGCATTCTCGTCCTGGTCCTCATCGTGGCTGCAGCCATCCTCGTGACTGTCTACATGTATCATCATCCAACGTCAGCAGCAAGTCTCTTCTTCATAGAGGTAAGACAAGAGTAACATGGTGTGTCACTAGTCCTGTCTCTTGGCTGGGATGTTTGGAGTCTCCAAAATAGATCTTTCTTAAGTAAATCAGAAAGTGTTTTTGGGTTCATGGTGTAATCTTTGAAGAAATGGACCTCTCCTAGGAGGTGATATTGTTTTGTTCTCAGCATGTTTGTCACTCAGCTCCTTTAACTATCATTGCTATTGCTTTTTTTTCTTTTAGACTGGACATATATCTAAGAGATATATCTCAGATACCACTCCACCTCTCTTTTCTATCCTTCATTTTCTTCACAATAGCATTTTTCCATTACCTTCCTTGTGCACTGTCATTTTCTTTTGGGACATATAGTTTTTCTATTATTTTCTTATGGGAGGATGAAAAAAAAGTATTCATTCTTAATTCTACCGAAGGCTGACTTATAGTAAGTTCTTAGCTGGAAACTTGTATTAGCTGTTCCTTGCATCATTTAAAGGAATCTTTTAACACTTTGTCCCAGGGTGTGGAAAATATTATTTTCACCTAATTTTTAGCGTCTGTCATCTTCTTCTGCTCTTTCTATTAGTGGAGAGAAAAACAGGCTCTTTTAGGCCTAATTCATCTGACCTATCTGGGACATCTCCTTAAGGATTAGATAAACTGACATTTTTCTCCCTCAAATACAGATAGCTACCTTAGGTGCAGATACCTACATTGCAGATGCTGACATTTAGTCAGTTCAGCTCCACTGTAGATGAAAATATGAGAATTGAAAATTCTCCATAGGTGTTTGAGTCTGCAAAAGCCCATGAATACCTATACCTCCTTGTGGTTTCTTTTTCAACTCAGCAAACTTCTTTTTCAACCCCTGCCTTGTGATAGGTATGGATTTTCTGAACATGAAAGAAATACGTTCATAATCCCCACTTGTAATAGTCCCTTACTGTTATAAGCCTGGACACTTACTACTGGACAACAGTAAAAATGCAAAACCACTGGAAGTGTCGCTAGGGTCATACCTTAGGGATTGCTTAGGCAAAAGCCTGAACCAGGAAGATGTAGATATTTATTCTTAGTGACAGCAATGAGAATTGAAGTGAGACATGAACATGAACAGAACAATTCATCTTTAAAATCATATTATAATAAATATACTTTTAGATGGAATAGTAGTGACAGAAATCAAAATGAACTGTTTATCAGTATTCAAAGGCTCAAGTGATGCAACTGTGTTAACCATCAGGGAACAGAATCCATATAATAAAACATAGTTTTCTCTCATGTTTATGCAGCATTTCAAGCCAGTTCACTATTGATATAGACAAACCAAATTCTACTGAAGTCCTTGTACGAAAGACAAAGTTTTGTCCCTTTCTTTTTTTCACACAGAGATTAAATTTACACAGATTGAATTTCTACTCTTTCAGTCCAGTAAAAGCAGGTTTCTTATCTGTCATGATGTGATGGAAAAGGCTAAGTAAATGGCAACACCACATTTTAAGAAGAGAAGAATACCAAATTACAGTACATATTTATTTATTTATTTATTTTTGTTCTAAATGCAGTAAAGGCATGCTAATTTATTTCTTTCATTCATACCAGACTCATCATGCAAACAGAGGCTCCTTAATCAGTTTTGTTACACTCATTCGGCTGAATTTAATCTTTAGGTGTCATTAATCAATCTATTAAGTTATTATTAGTCAAAGCTAAAATGTCTTTTGGCAAGCAATGTAGTCTTCTAGGAAAACATAGAAAATCATAAAGTTTCTGTGTAAAATAAAGAAGAAATCAGTCAAAATAAAATTTATGCAAGGCAGGGTATAACCTACGTTCTCTTTTGGTTACTAGTATAATTGTTGTGCTTGTGAAGAATCAGCATTTGCAAGAATTGTAAAAAATACTAGTCATGACGGGGTGACCTTTCCCTGTAAGTGGTATAAACACTGATGTAGTGGGAAAATCACAAGGGATGGAAAAGGGGATGACTGTGTTTCAGAACACTTACACAACTTCCAACATTTTAAAACCATTTTTGGTATCATAAGCCTAGAACAGAACAACATAATCCGTTCTGGAAATAAATTTCCTTATAATAAGTTTAATAATTTATTTTTCAAATGAAAAGGTCATTTGATCAATTTAAAAAAATAATAAGTAGAATGTATTATTCTTATATTCATCTGATCTATAGGAATTACGTTTCCAACACAAAGAAGAAAATATCCTCTCAAACTTGCCTTTTAAAAATTAAGTACAAAAAATAATGAGACAAAGCTGGTATAAATAGGCCAGTGTTACAAGAAATCATTCTTTATTGCATTTGGCAATTGAAAAATGTTTGAGTAAACTGTTACAGATAACATGATAGCCCACATACCACAGGAGACAAACTGCCCATTATTTATGGGAAATGAATGAATTACGGATCTGATGTTACCCTTCTAGGGAAAGAGCTCAAGAGGATTGCCATGGGCTTGGTCATGAAATGAGGACAAGCACATAAATATTTCAGAAAATAATACTATTTTCCATGAGTCTATTGATTAATAAGCACAGTTAAAACAAGATGTGACAGATGGACAGGCAGCTCCCTCCTGCAGTTGTCTAAAAAATTACAAGTACACTGTAGTCTGCCATCAAGTCTTCCAGCCAAATCAAGATCTGCATCAGTTTATCTATCTTTAGTAATTAATATAACTCTAAGGCTGGTCAAAAGAAGGAACAGGAACTTGCTGCATTTGTGTTCAGTTTTAAAGAAGTTACTTTATGGAGGCATCATATAGGTGTTAAACATAGCATTCATTCAAAACTCTAATGTAACTAATGGAGAAACTTATTTTTACATCTAAGATACTATCATGATTTGGTAGGTAAAATGTCATTTTCAATCAGATTTTGTTGGGTTTTTTAGGTTAAAGGCTGTGTAAGGAGTTTTCAGTTGATTTGTTTTATAGTCATGAGTGGTTCCTGAATAAAGAACAGTACAATAAACTGATCCTGTATCTGAGGCTTTAAGTCTCTTGTGTTCTCTGTAGATATTATCCAATATTCACTTACCTCCTCAGTCAGGTTCTCATATAGCTCATCTCAAATCCATCTCATGTTTGTCATGAAGTGAGCTCTCCTAGACAAGAATATATACACCCACATTTCGACTGCACTCTTTACCCTTGCACTGATAAAGGCAATCCCCTGTGGCACCTCTGAACACCATTAAATGATATCCTGAGTGCACTAGTTGGTTTAAATAAGCGATACACACAAGCCAATAAAAATACCATTTATTACAAAAGCTATTGTTTTAGAACCTAGTAACATTATTCTATTAATTGGTACCCTTTAAGTCTGAAGAAAATGCTTCCCTAGGGGTTTTGTTCATACCTGTTGAGCAGAGCACACATGTGCTGCCCCACCTGGAATAAAAATAGCTATTTTTAACAAAGAATTTGAGAAGTCTGAAATGCCAGCTATTCAATCTGCCTGTGGTGGTGTGCAATTTTAAAACAATACCATCCAAACAGTTCAACACATTTTTTAAAAAGTTCCACGTTTCATTAAGTGTGTAGAAGATTCTAATCAAAATGCACTGTTTGCCTGTTTCTTCCAACCTCCACACTGTTCAGCATGTATTTCATTGTTTAAGTTGGACGCTTCTGTGGTGGCCCAAAGACAGAATGAATTATCAACTTTTAAAGTCAAGGGAGCTTCAGTCAAAGTTCCAATGAATGCAGGCTCTTCCTAAGAGCTAAAAGTAAATATTGACTAAAGATTAGCTTGCAGAGTGACAGAAGAGATGTTGCATGCCTTGGTTTTCTATTTACTTATCGTTAACCTTGCAGTATTTCCTCGCCAAATGTTGCCAATTATTTCCTCTCTTTAATCACATTTTATACTCTTACCTTGAGGAATCCTGTGTCTCTTGAGTATCCTTTGAACTGATTTGGACTGATTTTTGGAAAGTAGGATACATGTCAAATAATGCTCTTCATTACTTTCTCAACAAAGCAGAAGTTTATGTCAGAAACATAGCTATAACATATATAGCTACACACTAGCAATAGCACAATTAAAAAGGGAGTGATTTGTTTACTAACCTATGTAGTGTACTTGCTTTCAGGATGAGGGGTTTGATGGCCAAGAAGCCAATCACGATGTCCTGAATGTTGTGGATTTCATACCTGTGATACAGATCATAGCACATGTGATCTAGATGTCTGGAGATGAATGTGAAGAGGAATAAAGAAATTCCCAGCTGAGTCAGGTGGACTTGCTCAGATTTCAATGAATTCAATGAATTGTGGGCCAAATTTCAGCTTTAGTTTTATATTTTAATTCTTTCTTTTCCCTCATGTTCCTTCTTTTTCCTATATTTTTAACCTCTAATTATTTACATAAGTGTTTGAACTTGGGCACTGAGAGCAATTAATATCAAGGGAATATTTAGCCAATTGAAAAACAAGGTTTCTATTCAGTTGTCTTTTGCATGTTTGCACCCAGTTATCTGTGGACAGAAGGGTTGCATATGACACAAGAAGTTTTCACTTGCATACTTTGTGTTTTTCTTACCTTCCTTCCTTATATTGTGATCTGAAGTCCTTTTAAGGCTTGAAACTTACCGCAGCTGCTATCCCAGTGCTCTGCCTTTGGAGACCAAAGGCAATATGATCTGGCCACAGCTGAGAAATGAAACCTGGTGGGATGAGTCCTGTGACTGGAGTGCCCTGTTGGATGGTTAAAGGCTCTTCAGGAGGGACAGGCACAGCAGGAGAGGTGGGGGATGGCACCGTCTGGGATAGAAGGGTTAGAAGGTATGGAGCTCACAGCAATGGCACACTTGAGAGCCTCTGGATAAGAATCAATGCACAAACAAATAATGCAGATGTCAGTGTGGGAGTCTGCTATAGACCTCCTGGCCAGGACAGTGACGCTGATGAGTTATTCTTTGAGGAACCAAGGGACACTTCCAAATCAACTGCCCTTGTCCTTATGGGGGACTTCAACTTGCCAGAAATTACCTGGGAGCATCACACAGCTGGTACAAGCCAGGCTAGGAGATTCCTAAAAAACCTGAATGACAACGTTATGGAATACATCCTAACGGACACAGCTTGGAAAGATGCCCTCCTTGATCTCCTGATTGTCAACAGAGTGGATCTTGTGAGCAAGTAGAGATTGGTGGCCACAGTGACCACAAAGCAATCGAGTTTAAAATTTCTGATGGCAGAAGGAAAAGCACCAAAACCTCAGCTCTGGACCTGAGGAGAGCAGACCTCAGACTGTTCAGGGAATTAGTAAGATCCCCTGGGAAAATGTTTTTGCAGGTTGGGGTCCATCAGTGCTGGTCACTTTTTGAATATCACCTCCTAAGTGCTCAGGAGCAGGCAATTCCCAAAAATCAGAAGTCAAGCAGGTGAGGCAGAAGGCTGGCTTGGTTGAACAGGAATCTTCTCTTGGTAAAAAGGCAAAAAAGGAAGGCATATGCCCAGTGGAAGAAAGGTCAGGTGACATGGGAAAAACACAGAGATGCTGCTGGCCACTAGGGAGAAAATTCATGTGGCCAAAGCTTGGCTGAGTGGAACTGTGGGGGACAATAAAAGGGTTTTTTTCTAATATATTAATGACACTAAGCTTTGTAAAAACAACATTGTCCCATTATAGGATGAGGATGGTCTCCTCACAAACAGGGACAGAGACAAGGCAGAGGTGTTTGACACATTCTTTGCTTCTGTCTTCAACAAGGATGATGCACCAAGGGGGTCTCAGTGCCCTGAGCTGGAGGACCATGACTGTAAGAATGATCAACTCCCAGTCCACTCTGAAATTGTGTGGGATTTGCTGCTCCAGCTGGATCCTTACAAATCTGGGGTCTAATGGGATTCATCCAGGAATCCTCAAAGAGCTGGATGATGTCATCACAGAATCTCTCTCAATGATTTTTGAGCAGTTTGGGGAATCTGGAGGGGTCCCAGCTGACTGGAAGATGGCAAATGTCCTGATTTTCAAGCAGTGCAAGAAGAAGGACCCCAGAAACTACAGACCTGTTAGTTTCACTTCACCAGTGCCTGGTAAAGTTATGGAGAAGATTGCTCTGGGAGATACTGAAATATACCTCAAAGACAACACAATCACTGGTCACAGCCAGCACAGCTTCATGACAGGGAAGTCCTGCTTATCAAACCTGATTTCCTTTTATGACAAGGTAACCCACCCAGTTGATCAAGGGGAACCAGCTGATGTGGTCTTTTTAGATTTCAAGGCTCCATCCTCAGTCCTGTGTTCTTCAACAGCTTCATCAGTGACTTGGACCCAGGACTGGAAGGGATACTAAGCAAGTTCACAGAAGATACAAAACTGGCAGGAGCTGTTGACTCCCTCAAGGGCAGGAAGGCCCTGCAGAGAGACCTCGACGAATTATAGACTGGGCAATCACCAACCATATGAAATTCAACAAGGGCGAATGCCAGATTCTGCACCTGGGATGGGGCAGCCCTGGATGTACAGACAGACTGGGGAGTGAGAGGCTGGAGAGCAGCCCCGTGGAAAGGAACCTGGGGGTCCTGGCTGATGGCAAGCTGAACATGAGCCAGCAGTGCCCTAGCAGTCAGGAGGGCCAACCCTGTCCTGGGGGACATCAGGCACAGCATGACCAGCTGGAAAAGGGAGGGGCTTGTCCTGCTCTGCTCTGACCTGGGGCAACATCACCTCGAGTCCTGGGAGGATTTCTGGTTGCCACAATATAAAGAAGATATTAAACTATTAGAGAGTGTCCAAAGAAGGGCAACAAAGATGGTGACTGAGGTCTGTTCAGCCTCAAGAAGAGGAGACTGAGGTCACTGACCTCACTGGAGTTTACAACTTTGTTATGAGGGGAAGAGGAGGGGCAGACACTGATCTTTTCTATGTGGTGACCAGTGACAGGACCTGAGGGAATGGCCTGAGGTTGTGCCAGGGGAGGTTTAGTTTGGATATCAGAAAAATGTTCTTCACCCAGAGGGTGGTTGGACACTTAACAGGCTCCCCAGGGAAATGGTCACAGCACCAAACCTAACAGAGTTCCAGAAGCATTTGGACAATGCTCACAGCCACTGTGTGGCTCTTGTGGATGGTGCTGTGCAGGGCTGGGAGTTAGACTCAGTGGTCCTTGTGGGTCCCTTCCAACTCAGCAGATTCTGTGATTCCATGATATGAAAGCAAAGAGTCAGACATTGGGATGTCTCTTTCCAGATGGAAAAATTATACCATTGCCAAGCATGGTTATGGGAGGCTTGACAACAGCTGAATAAAATTTTTCTTTGGCAATTCTCTGTGGGTTAGGGGTTTTAAAGAGTCTAAACTGACATTTTAAATCAGGACCATCTTAACCACATGCAAAGAGCCTCTCTCTTGTATTCAGCTTATAGGTACAAAACTTACTAACACATATGGACTGAGAAGCTGTGAGAATATGAAAGAATTTAGAGCTTATGTATTAGTGGCTATGCATGCGTTAATAGTAGATAATATGTCACACACTGAAGGGCAAGGTGGGTGTTTGTGGTTAAAAATTAGCATTCTTTTGAGTTAGATACTATTTGGAAGGTCAGAATTTTTGCCTTCATGTTCCCACTCTCCTTGGAGGTATTCCAGAGCTTTATTTTGCTGGTTCAGCTGCTTAGAAACATACATGTACACTTACACACACACATCACACACATGCACATACCTATGTCTTTTTTAGTTGTTTGTTTTACTTCATGTTGGATGTCTAAGATGGATAATTTCAGGAATCTGTTTAAATGGCCACACAGAGAGTTGAACTTGTGCTATCAAGCCAGGGAGTGACCTTCAGGAAAAAGGGAGGGAGGGAGGGATTTTCAGCAAATAAATAATAGTGTGTGATTAGAGCCTTGAGGATGCACCTTGACTCCTCTTGGTTTAACTTAAATTATGTCTTTGCTAGTAAATTAAATAAGGCTGACACTGTTTTTTAGCATAAAGACCAAACAGCATGAAAAGATCTGCATTCCTGTCATTTAAGTCTGTCTCACTTAAAGCTGACGGAATGTAGACTGTTAGCATGGACTGAGGATGATTTCCGAATATGGAGTCCTAGCTGGGGTGGTTTGAGAAAGCACTAATTATTGGGGGCTTTTTTTAATGATGGGGCAGTATAGGGGATTGTATTTTGGTATCTGGAAACATTCACTGGCACACAGATCTAGCAGTAGTTTTTCTTCAGATTTTGACCTTCTGTTCATCCTCTGTCTGCTTAGAGGAAGGAAATAACATGAGAAAATAGTTTTAAAAGCTAGAGACAGTTCTTGGTGTTTCAGAGCTCAGGAAATTAGTGGACATTTCTGGCTCACTATTATACTTCTCTGCTTGTGACAGCACATCACAAGTAAGAGCCAGAGTTAACATCCAGCCATGTTTCTGTGCACCATTTCCAGGCTTTTGCATTAATGTCACAAATGCAGTGTATGTCTTCAAATAAATGAGAAGTAAATAAGGGACAGATTTAAAAAAAGAAAAAAGTACTTTTTTTAAAAAAAGAATGAGATCCTCAGCTGTCTAAGCCTAACCTGTCTCACACAGATCTGCTGTTTTCTTCTGGGATATGGCCCATTGTTTTTTAAAGGGGATTACGCTTTTAGTTTGAAATAGGCTTCACATGGTTATCAATTACTTTTTGTCCAAATGTTCAGGCTGAATTGCTTTTCATGAAGATGATGATTAAAAAGAAGGGAACAGGCATTTTTCTCTTCTTTCAAAGTCCTGCATTATCCTGGCATTTGGAGTATTGTCATAGATCTCACTGTCATTGCCCAGTACTGATAGTAAAGTTATTTTTTCCAAAGCTTATCCAGCTCAGCAGGAACCAGCAGTTCAGCAAGGGAAACCTGTATCAACCACAAGGGAGAAACACTAAAATAAATAATCAACACTGACAATAAAAGTCAAAGGTGTAGAGGAAGGAGGCATTCTGTTTCTCGTCCTTCAGCAGCCAGCTCCTCAGATGAACATAAGACTGCAGAAACTGTTATAGCAAGATGGTTTAAATCACAAAAAGATACTTTAAGCAAGTACTTCTATCAAAAAGAAAAATAAATTAAGCCAGTAAATGATTCTACTGAATCTTCAGTCTGAAGCAATACTCATTTGAGAACAGTTTCTTCAAAAGAACAGTTTAATGTCATGTCAGGCAATTGATCTTTTCTTATTCCTGGAAATATGTATCGCAAGTACAGTTTCAGATATTTGTAGCCTCATCCACTTCTGACTGTGATTTTCCAAATAAATTGTGTGTTTCTAGAAGAGATTAAAGAATGATGCCCAAATGTCAGGTAACATTGAGCACAAAAATACATGTTATGGGGAAGGTAATTGATAACAGAAAGATCTTTACTTCTCACAAGAAACCAAAGGCCTGACTACTGAGGTAGATTAACACTCTAAGTACAACCATGTTCAGATCATAACTGAGTTTTAATTAGACCATATTCAATTAACTGCACTCAGGTATGTATCAAAACTTTTTTTTAACATGTCTAAATAAGATAATATGATTTTCATGGATAAGAGAAGCCCTATAAGGCCCAAAATTCCCTGATGTTGAAAGATGTCAAAAGAAGAAATTGGTCAACATGAAGAATACACTTGGAGACCTTTCCATGCTGTGAGAGTGAGAAGTTACTCCAGTCTCTACCCTTTGGTTTTAATAGGGGGAATCCCCTCTGTTATTCCCTCAGAAGTAAGATAAATGGTATGAATTCTACCTCTACTGCAAGATGGATGTAAATATACCTCTTTTAGCCTTTGTATTGCTTCAGGAAGTCAAACATCCTGCACAGCCACCAGCAATGATGTAGAGAGACATAATGTAAGAAACATGGAAGGTAGACCTCACTTTGCATGGATTATCCAACTGCTAGGTTTTTTTTCCTTTTATCTTACTGATCTTCAATAGGAACTAACTTTTTTTAATGTGTATCATAAATTTTTTTTCTGCATCTTAACACATTTTTTCTGCATCCTGGTCATGTAAGGTCACAAGTGCTTTTCTCTCAACTTCACTGCTTAAAATAGTGAACTTAAGGAAGCTTCAGTCCCATGAAAAAGAAACTAGTCCTGTTTTCCTGCTTTGTAATACACTGAAAGGAAGCAGGAATTACAACTCTCCAGCCACAGCTCAGAGGATTTCGTATAAGCGTTCTAATTCCAGAGGAAGAAACATATTTTTCCTGCTAAAATTGGGAGTTAATTAATTAATTAAATACCCAGCTTGCTTTCTTCCAGTTTGGTTTGGGTTTGGTGGAGTTTTTTGGTGTATTTTTTTGGTTGGTTTCTTTGGGGATAGGGTTTTTTCTGTCTTCTTATAAGTCTTCACAGAGAACAGAGAAAGAATGCTTTAGGTATTTCCTGAGCTGCTTCAGTAACTGAAGGAACTTTGTTATCTCCCAATATCAATCAAGTTACTTTTGTTTTTTTTTCAATTAAAGCTGAAATATTTTTACAGCTTTCGAGGGGTTACATAAGGCAATGAATTGATAGTTTGTCAGTGCTCTCTCTTAAAACTGTCAACCACTTACATTACTCATATGCGCATAAAGAAGCTGAAATTAAACAATCACTATGAAGGGCAAATCTCACCTCAGACGTGACAAGAAACCACAGAAAGCTGTAACTGCAATATTAGGAGATGACCTTCAAGTCTATTGCTTTATTTCTGGATAAACAGTTCATGTTTATGTCTTATGGCTTTGTGTCATTAAAACTGATACACATCTGTTTCATAACTAATCATCTGGAAGGCCAGAGTAGCAAAAAAAATGGTAGATCTAGTATCCATGGGCAATGTAGCAAGGAAGTAGTAGCTAATCATAGGTATATCTGCAAATTAAATTTGGGAGCAACTTAGAGGATTAAAACCCAGCTCATCCTTAGGTGTTGCTATTTGATGCTGTTTCTAGTTATTTTTTTCTGCTAGTTTTCCAGTGGTTTTTTGTTTTCCTTTCTCATTAGACACCTGTCAAATTCCTTTCTCATTTGTACCAGTGTCAATCTGAAATAAACCCTTTACGTTTAATTGAATTATTTTTGATTTACTTTAGTGAGCCTGAGAACACAATATGACCCTTCTTCTTTAACAGTAACCAAACTGTCCTTTTTAATCTTGAAAACACACAGAATCAAGCTTGGGTAGAAAAAACTCTCCAAAGTTTGAATAGACTAAGTTTTCTTGTTAGGAAGAGACATCCATTAAAGAAGACAGTGTTCTGCCTTCCTGCTTTGTAGGACAGTGCTGCACCGAAAGGCCTGAGATTTTAAATTACCTGTCAAACAGAATTTAGCTCTGAATGCCTCAAAAGGAACCCGATCCTGCAACAGGAGGGAAAGGAAGAGGTTGCTTTTATGTGGTATCTTTCCAAAAATGATCACCGAGGAAGGCTTTGTGCTGAAGCTGCAGTCAGCTGTGTGTTTTGCTGGGAACAAGATTCAGTGGCACCCCGAGATTTCTTCAGCGACTCCTGCCCAAGAGCACCGCGAGTCCCAGCAAAACATCACAGCTATGGCTGTTCTGTGCCCACCACCAGCACCCCTCAGCAGCATGAGGTATCCTTAGTGAGTGAAAGGAAATAAAAATGGGGTATTATGGGGACAGAAAATCAAATGCAGTGTTTATATGCAGAAGAACAATCATAAAGTAAAATTATTTAGCTTTTGAGCTGTCAATGAAAATATAGGCTGTAATTTATTTTCATTGATTCTCCTCTCATTTTCCGGCAACGTTTCTATATAAGTTGTGGTATCTTCTAGCCCTCCTTCCAAGCACATTGTAACTCTTGTCAGTAAAGAAAAATAAATCAGTATATTTGGCAGATGAAATTTTCAATAGGGAATAATCTTTTTAGGAGAGCTTTTTCTTCTCACTAACTCTGTGAAGGAGTTTCCATATTTTCCTGAAAGCTATTCCCTTTGACATAATCTCAGAGTGGTCACCCCAAATCTGAGCCTTACCTGACATTAATTAGCTTGAAAATACAGATTGTTTAAAGCACTTTTCCTCCCTAGAGGTATCATAATAATACAGAAATTGCTTTATCTGCCCTATGAAATAACAGTTTATTTTCTCTTTTTATTAGCTGTTTTTAAAGAAAGCACCCAAGATCCTAGTGGAAATTGGTTAGGACTTCTTAAGGCTCTTGTACTCAAAGTTCTTAAGAGTTTAAATAAAATGTTGCTTTTGTTTGAACCATTGAAGTAAACTACTCGAGTAAAAATTATGGTACTTGAAATAGAAAGTCATTATTTTGAGAGTCCTACATAAGCATGCCAGAATTTTGTCCTAAATAATTTTTTAAATTACAGTTTCTGTCAACTCTGCCACATATTCTCCCATGGCATAGAGTATGTTAGCAAATTCCTATGCAGAACTAGGAAGGAAGAGCATTGGGCAGATCCTCTGTTAGGTTAGTGGATCAGCAGTTCTTTATGCGACAAATCCAATAATCAACCATTTTAGACAGGAGCTATTTCATCCTCTTCATTGCTAAGAGTAGTGGTAATTATTTGTGTCTTTGAGAAGAGTCATCACTCATAAATTTAAAAAGAGGGATTAATTCCTCTGACTTTTGCTGCTGCTGAGCTGTGTTTTTCTATTCCTGTAACAACTACAGGGAGTGGGTTTTAGTATGAGAGGTCAAAATCGCAGGATATTGTTAGATCTTTTTATTAACAATTTATTGTACTACCCTTCGTGTTCTGAAAGTTTATTTTGTTGCTGTTGTAGCGACGCCCAAGCAGATGGCCAGCAATGAAATTCAGAAGAGGATCTGGACATCCTGCCTATGCTGAGGTGGAACCAGTTGGAGAAAAAGAAGGGTTCATCGTATCAGAGCAGTGCTAAAATTTCTGGGACAGAGCACCAGTACTGGCCTACAGGTGTAAGACATTTATTTGCCTCTCTTTAAAGAAAAGGAGCCCTAAGCTGCTGTAGCCTGATAGAAAGAAGATTCTGGATAAACTTTGTCCAAGAAGAAAAACTATCTAAGATACCAGATTACTACTGCACAGTAGTTTTTGTTAGCGGACTGAGACACAATGGTTCATGCAGAACACTTGTCAGTGGACACCTACAGTATCAGAACTATGGCACAAGTGCCATGGTATTTGCTTTAGGTATGGGGTTGCACAGTAATCAGAAATATAATAAAGCTTTGGTGCGCAAGGGTATTGCCCTTTGGTTCAAGTCTTCTCTGTTATCTCAAAGACTGAGGGAAAAATTGGTACCATTTCAGTGCAAAGGGCACTGATCAGTGTTCACAGATGATTGAGAAAAGTATCTTAAGACAGGTAAAGAATCAAAAAAGGAATTTTCCAACATTTATATAAGCAGATGTGAAATACAAGCACTTTTCAATTATAAATTAATGTACCAACCTAACTGAGTGGGTCACAATGTAAATGCTTTCCAGGAGTAATACAATGTTTCATTATATACAGATTGGTAAAAACTGACGACAACAGAGAATTTCACAATGGTGAAATTATTTCATGGGAGTTCACAATGACGTTGGGCTGATTTTCAGTTTCAGTGTTCATTAAAAAATGAATTACCAGGTTTGTTTTAAGGTATATCTTTCATTTCTCAGCAGTAGATTGAAGTAAAGGCAACAGACCCTTTTAGCTTCCAGAGAGCTTATGGACCATTTCTTAGGCAATGGGGTAAGAAAAATAAGATTTAAAATAAATGGGTTTCTGTTCTTTGTCATTTCATTGTGAGTCCTTACTGAGAAGCACCATCGACTTCAAAGCACCCCTTCCAGAGATTCAGATACAAGTGTTACTGAACCCTGCTGATTCATACAGTGGTTTTGTTTAATGCACATAGTAGTTGCATAAATATATATATAAATATATTTTTTTTATAGCTAACACAAGGCGGGTTCTTGTGACTGTTAAGACTGCATTTTTGTCATCCAGACAAAGGAAATGAATTGCATTACTGCATATTTCCACTGAGTTGTAAAATAATCCTTAATATTAGAATATTTTTATGTTGTGTAGGGAAGGTGGTTAATGTAGTTGCAGTGCCATAAACTTTCTGCCTATTGGAACCATTCTTTCTGTAAAATCGACCCTTTCCCTCCCTGCAAAAGGAAAGACAAGACTATAAATTCACACCATCAAAGAGAGTTACTCCTTTCAGGGAAGGGGTTGGCATACATGGAGACCCAGAGCTTCCCTGAGGAGTGGGAACCTAAATGCTTTGATGATCTGGGCCTGAGCTATTAAAATATAAAATTCAGGTACTGCATGTACTTTTCATAACAGTCATTGACTATCAATTTTTTTACATACTGTGCAAGGCACTTAAATGATTTTAAAGTGAGGTATATAACATTTGTGGTTTTGGATTTCAAGCAGTTTAAACAGGTTGTAGATACCACCTTAATAGTACAGTTACTTACATTTCTTGTTGATGCTTGTATGGCCTAAATTTGATTACTTAATGCTGTTTTAAAAAAAAAAAAAAAAGCAAACATGATTTTTATTTGATTTTTTGTTCAGTAAATACTACAATACTGTATTTTCTGTATTCTTTTATTTTGGGTAACACACTTTTATTTTCATCTGATCTAAATCATCTAGCATGAGATTGAAACTGTTCAAAAACTAACTGGTATTAATCTGAAGGTACTAACAAACACATTGTCTTGAAGCCTAGTGAAAAACCTGTGGCAAGTAGTCATTTCAATTTGTGTGGGTCTGCTGAGCCCTTTTTCTAATAAGCTGGGGTTAAATTGCAGGCTGTTAATTCTGATAGCAATAACCAAATGTATGCACATATATATGTGGTGACACTCATTTTTATTAAATAAAAAGGTATCAGTGCACATCATTTAGGAATGTATTTGGTGTGCAATAATTATCATCAGTTTTTCTGGGAATCTTGGAAGTCATCAGATAGGGGTCATTGGCCACAAGAAGCAATTGTAGAGTTTCTGGAATCTTGTTTGAAATAATTCTTATTTCAGAGCACATCTTCGCAAATTATACTAAGAAATTTACAAAAATCTACATAGTACTGCAATAAGTTCAAGGGATATTTCCTATAAGTAAAGAAGATTTACATTATTATGGGTTTATAGGTCTGCACTTCATCTGATTCACTCACATTTTTACCCAGGTATGTAATACGTGTCATGCAATGGAGCTGACAGAGTATTTGTAATATGATTAGACAAATATGACAAGAATTTTAAAATCTGGTATTTTGATTACTTTTGGTTTAAGGCCCTCTTTCACAGCTGAAGGATGTTTGTTAGTATTTGCAGACTACCTTACATATCATACTCCTTCATAAAATAATAGCAATTATTTTCTTCACTCTTTGTCCACCTCACGTGCTTTGGTAGGAGATTTCACTGGTCTGCAGGGAGCATCAGAGTATACTTCTTCAGATTTTTACCATGATGTTATATGCTATGGATTATAGCATGAGGAGTTGTTGGATTTATTTAATAAGATTGATAGGCATATGCTTATGTCTGATAAGAACTGCTATCTGAAGAGAAAACCTCCTGCATACTAATGGATGTATAGTGTTTCATTGGTGTCTGCTTTGATATATTCTGTGGTATGTTCTATTTACCCCAGTAGGCAAAAGTTAATTAAGTAATCTGTTGCTGTTTTGTAATTCCATCTGGTTTTCTAATTTTTTAATAATTAAAATTGCCACATTAAAAATTATACAAACATTAATCTAGAGGTGTGAGAAAATATTGAAATTAACTGAGAATCCTATTCTTATATTTTTATAAAGCACCAGATTTAAATGATCCAGACCAAAAAACTGTCATGTAACCCTTTCTCAGAAATCCAGCTGAAATGTTATTCAACAATTACTAAATTTCCATCCAAGTGTCTGAAACAGTGGCTTCACTGGCATTTGCAGTGGTCCTTCATTTGAATCTAACTCAGAGAAATGATTATTTACAGAGTCATTTATCCCAACAGTTATTTTAACTCTTAAACATCCCTATAAATTATGTATCTAATACTATTTAATTGTTGCAAGATCTCTTAAATTTTTTTCTTACTATTTTCCATTTTAGTGTCAAATGTTCCATAATACCTGACATTCTCAGTGCTCTGCCTCGGCTCATCCTCTTCCACAGAGAAAAAGGAAAATTGGAAAGGACTCAAAGCACATTATTAAATAGCTTTTAAATCTCATTAAGATGAAACACTAAATCATATATATATATATATATGTTATATATATATGTTGTATATATAAATATATATGTGTGGGGGGTGTGTGTGTATATATATATATATATATCTATATCTCACACACACAGAAATTGTTGAAAAAAGACCCTAGCATTTCCAAAATTGTATTCATATTTTAAAAAATTGTGGAATTGCTGAAGAAGTAGAATGGTAATTTCATTCCCATGTGCATACTCATAATGATGTGATCTTATGTAATTGCTTTCTATGTTTCTCAGTGCATCCTGTGATGTATTGGAGTACAAGAACACAGATTCTTCACAAGAAACAGCTATTCCATATTTTTCTCTTCTTTGTTCAAATTTTGTTGCATTTTGTTCCATACCATCCAAAGCCTTTTCAGAAGACTTCTTTTTTTCATGGACTTTTTTTCCTTACCCATCACCATTACACTTGAAGGATGTATACACCTTGATTTTCTTCTGCTCTGAGCCTTCCTGTGAAGGGAGTCAATTTTCCAGAGAACACCATGTGAAACAGTTCTTCTTTTATAATTGCCCTTCTCATCCTCTGCAGCCTCTGCTGCAAATGATACAGATATCTTGTAACAACCTACTTCAATGCAACATTATAATTTAGCTTCAGCTCAAGTTCATTTTTACAGCTAATGTGTGTGCTGGAATTCTGGGAGAAAAGATAGTCCATCACTGTATTTTGAGAAATTGTGGAAGCCAAATTAAATTTGCACAAGCTGAACAGAATATTTGACTTTGCAAATTTCACCATTTTTCCTTGGTCAGCAGAGTTCAAACCATAAAAGCCTCACTACACAAGTACCTGAGTCAGCTGAGTAGTCCAGGCATTAGTTTGCCATCCAAAGGTGGAAGAAACGGAAAATGAAGGGGTGATCCGGTTTGCCAGTGAGCAGGGAAGAGAGGCTCTTTACAGAAAAGTGAAAAGAGTTCCAAGGAAAAGAAGAGAATATTTCTATATTCTATTAGAGAACCTCTTGGTTAAGCAAAAGAAACTGTAAATTGTACCATACATCATTTCATTTGTATAGAATCTCTAAACAAGGTTCTGCAAACAGTTGTCAGGAGCCGGCAGATTTTTCCGAGGTAGGTGAGTGACTAGAGCTTCAGAGTACCCCATGCTGGGTCATGTTCCAGTTCACAGATCATCAAAGGGAATTTTTACTTTGAATGCACACAGTGGAGAAAGCAATGGCTGTGTTTTTATTTTCTGATGCTGGCAATGAAGCTTTGTATAAAGACAAGATCTGACATTTACCTAGAAGATATCTCAGCTGCACGAAATCACAGTGCCTATGACCACAGTATTAGCCATTAGGAGAAGAGCTGGAATAGAGCACAAATTTGGCTCAGATCAACATTTTTGATCTCAGGGTATTTATTGCTTCCAGTGAGGAGAAAGACCAGCAGCAAGCACTGTTGTTCAAGATCAGGAATCTTTACACGTGTGCCTCTGCCTTCTTGCAGAGAAATGCTTGAAGCTTGAAGCATAAAAACTCCAGAAAGAAATGTTACTGATGGACAGGGTAGCATCAACCGTAATTCTCATGTTTTAGACAGAGATTTCAAGAACTGATACCTGCTACAAATTTCTTTATGCATGTATCGGTAAATTGGGTTTGAGCATTGTTTATTTTGGAGTAGGAGAAGGAAAAAACATGGAGGGGAAGGAATTTCAGTATTCCCAGATGCTCTAGAGGTACAGCAAGAAACCTTATGAACAGCCTTGAGAGCATTTGGTGCTGTGTGCCAGTGGTACTCAGTGAAAACACATGAGGTCTTCCTTCATGTCCAGCTCACTCATTGAAAAATCAAAAATGTCATCAGAAGCACTAGCTTCTGTCTAAATCTACATATGGGTCCGTATTTCACCTCCTGAATAGTTTATGTCACTCCTTTAGGAAAAAAAGTTTGAGCCACAAGCATTTTGAGGTGGAAGGGTGTGCCAGTAGTGTTTTATCAGAAGCCAAGTATGACAAAGCAGGATGCAGCTTGCACGGAACTGAGAGGAACAAATCAGTTTAATTTTATCCAGAGCGGCCAATACCCCTATGGCTGGAGCACTGATAAAATATTCAAGTCTGTGAGCTGATTCTACTTGATTTAAACAATATCATAAATCCAAAACTGTCCTTTAACTACCAATGTATTGTCAAATCTTAAGAGATTTTCTCGACTTTTTAATTTTTTACAGGAGGAAAACACCTGAGGATGCCAAGTAGAATAAAGTATATTTCTGACAGGAGCAGATTCTCCTGATGCAGTTCTTTCCCAACCAGAATAGTGGCTCCCCTGTGAACAACTCATTTTAGTGGGTCTCATGCTGACTCCACACTCTTTCTCAGGACATTTCACACTTTTTAACACAATTCTCTTTCTCCTGCAAGATTTTTCAAAACCTATCTCCTGCCTTACTTTTTTATTCTTTGGTTCTTCACATCTGACTTAACTCTACATTCTCACTACTTTGCTTTCCTGCACTCCTTTAAGCTCTGAATTATGTGTCATCATGACCACTTTTGATATCTCTCCAAAGAAGCCACTATCTGAAAAAAGCTCCACTTGATTTTTCCTCTGTATATGGGTTCTAGTTAATAGAATTAGATGAAGGTAGATTTTCCTGTTACTCACTGGATTCTGTCCACATGAATTAGCAAGCTAAATGCTGAATCTCTTGGTAACTTTTTGTTTAGACATTTTGGTCAAACAAACTACTGCTCTCTTCAATGGAAAACTTGTCCCAGATATTTTTTTAAAGCAGCAAAAGGACTTTAAAAGACAGATGTCAAGACATTATTCTTAATTACATCCATTTAACTAAGCAGATAATTTTACCCCATTAATTAATACAGATGCTTGTTGCCTTTGTGGTCTCTGGGAAGATAGTGTTTAGGGATACTAATTAAACTCTTCCCATGCAATTTGTATTATTTGCTTTGGTGTAGCCCTTTCTTGAAAAACAAAAAGGCTGTTTGTTAATTGCTAATGTTAGCTTGAAAGAAATTTGCTTTATTGACTGCTTTGGTGGCACAGTGTTTCCTCACACATGTAGAAGCTGTTAGTAAGAAATATTACTTGTTCCTGTCTAGCTTTGTTTGGACTGCTGATTTTATCGCTAGACTTTTTTCAGTTTCAGTAAGTTTTTAAATTTTGTTTTGGGAAGTAGCAAAAGATACCAGAATCTGAGTGTCAGATTTGACTATACACTATCAATGTCCTTTATTTAAGCTTTTCACCTTAAAACTTTCCAGCTCTGACTTGCCTATGAGGACATCAGGACTTCACTCCAACTACACACCCTGTTTTAGTGATAAGATGAAGCTTTCCAAAAGAAAAAGGTGTGTCTTTCATGGATATGTGGGCCTTTTCACAATGGCCTGTTTCCAGGAAGAATCCTCTTCCTGGAGAGATGAGTCTGTCAGTCTAGGTTACACAGAGTGTGACTGAAAATAACTAACTCTGTAAAACATAAACTGTGTGTAGCTGTACTATCAATGGATGAAATTGCTTCCAGCTGGGGCCTGACCCTTCCAGAGCCCCTCTCCAACATGGGCTTTGGGCAGGGTGAGGGTGGGGCAGGGATTGCCTGAAGGACTGCAGGTTCCATTCCTGCTTGGAAAGCACAGAGGCAACTGCAGCTCGCTAAGACTTGCACTCTCCATAAAAAGAGGGTGACCTTGTGGCAGCCTCTGCCTTGTCAGTGCTGAGCACCAGCCAAGGATCTCCTCAGCCCCCCGAGGCCATCGCTGCAGGGAGAGCACAGCCCCTGCTCTGTGCAGGACAGGCTCCTGCAGCCATGCACACACAGCCTGCACACCCTCACACTCACCCACTCCGTCCAGCTGCTGTCAGCCATGCATTTTGGGTTTCAAGGGTTGTCTCAGAGCAAGAGCACTTTGTTGCCATAAAAGATGACACAAGTTGTTCCACTCTGTGTCTCTGCAGCGCACTTTGAATCCTGAGGTGAGGACCTGACAGACCTCCTCCCAGAACTCTGTCCTCCTCTCCTGGAGCATGTCAGGGAAAGGTGACATGTGCTCAGGGATTATCTTGGCCTGCAAGTTTCTGCCTGGATGGAACAAGACGTGACAAGAAACCTGGGGAGTGATTATAATCTTTTAGATAAGATCAGATATCTCAAAATTTCACTAAGAATGGAAATTTTCCAGTCTAGAAGTGTCATTGGAAATTGTAGAAGTAGCAAGCAGTTTCCAGTTGTGTGTTTGTCTCAAACATACAGTTAAATCAGGGATGCCAGATTCCCACAATCAGTAAGATGTCGATTTTCAGACATATGCTGCTATTTTACTAGCAACAGACTGGACATAAGACACCCTTGCCCATTTGTGTTATGTCATTTTTCATCAGAGTCAACCTCAGGAATCCAGTCCACCAATATATAGATTTAGGTACACATTTCCTTGGAAACACTTTCTTGGGAATTCAGCTCCTGGAGCTGATGTGGAAAAGCTCTGCATCACAGTGTGCTGTTCCTAACTTGCTCGGTGCCTTAGGAGTGAGGAGAGGTGAAGCATTCCTGCAGGATGCTGAGGTATCTGTGACGAGCATCACAAGCCGTAAAGAACGTGCAGACACATAAAGAAAACCAAACTTTTCTCCCTGCTGCAGAACAGGAAATCCTGAGCAAGACAGTAATGAAATCAGATGAACCCTTCACTGCAGAAGCAATGAAGTGCTGTGTGGAGGCTAGTCTAGCTGTCGTCTCTCCTAATGGTTTAGAGCAGTCACCTTGTACTTTGGGAACTAAATGATGTATGGAGCTTTTATTTGCCTAGTCTATGTCTTCTCTCCAGCCACCGCCTATTGCAGGCTGGAAATCTGTCAGCTTTTGCACTTCTAAGATAATGTATAAACAACCCAAGGTTTATAGACACAGTTGTTTTAGTAAAAGTTCTGTCACCTGTCTCTATATTGAATAATGATGCTTTGGCTTAGAGAAACTCTGAGCTCTGCGTTTTTGCTCCTTCTTTCTCCCTGCAGTGGATATTAGCAGTTGTACAGCGTGTAGAGAGCTCAGCTGAAGTACTGCAAATGAATGTGAATTGTTATGTGTGGTAATGGGAAAAGAATGAGTAAAACCATGCTCAAAAAATAAATAATCCTCATCTTATCTACTAACACTCGAATATTTTCACAAAAATTGTCATGGAATGATTCTGAGTATTAAATAGAGAGCAGTACATTTCATCTGAATGAAGGAGAAGTTGTCTTTCATTTTCCATGAAGCTATAATCATAGTCAGCAGCACAAAATACAAATAAAAGGCAAATCTTTTTCATTATGTTTCAATATATGAATGCCTACCTGGATTGATAGCATTAGTATTTCCCCTGCTGATTACATGTAGGATGCCACTGTGTTGTGCTGTGTACTTTTAGTGAAAGCAGTTTAGATATTTTGAAATTAATTTCCCATATTTAATTAATTTAATCTTTGACATTAACACTAAATCCACTGCTAAAGTTTCAAATATTTTAAGCAAACATTTAGCAGTGGCATGTTAATGCTAAAAAAAACCTATAGGTAAAAATCATAAATACAAGTGTCTTTCTACACTTGTTACTAAAAAAAAACCTCAAAGGGAGGAGGGGGGGAAAAGGTGAGTGATATTTAAATACACTGGCAAGCATCTTTCTTCATTAACCATCCCACTGACCACAATGGTTGAATGAAGGCAAAGGTTTAGTTCTCTTCTACTGATATTAAATTGGGGTATGCAAACCATAAAGAGTCATCAGTTACTGAAGTGCCCAAAACCAGGGTGCTTCAGCTGAGCAGCAGCTCCTGGGGAGGCAAAGGGATGCACACCTGGAGAGAAAGAGGACAGATCCCACTCACCCTATTGAAACTTGGGAATACCCAGATCAGCTTAGACACTCTGCTATTTGCTGCTTTCTTCCTTTTTAGAGCAGATACATTTCTAAGAAAAACTCCAACCTAACCATAAGAAAAACAAGCAAACAAACAAACAAAAGGCTCAGCTAATTCTCTGCAGCATCTGAAAGGACAGATTTCTGAAAAAAAGTATTTATCACCGTGATTAGCCAAAGGGCTGAGAGAAGCATGCTGGTAGGTTTGAAAAGAGAATTATTAGATGACATTCGCATGGCTTTCTTGAAAATAAAGAGCAGATTAAGCATCTGTATCAGAGAAGCATTACAGCCTGAGTGGAGCTAATACCATGAAATACTGCTCATAAATATAAACGCTGCTTTAGCTGTTGCTCTTTTTCTCTTAAGGGGTTATGTCATGCAATACACAACTTTACTCACGATGATAATTTGTGTCATGCTCATATATGACTTAAACAGAAACACAATCCCTTTCAGGAAAACCTTGCCAGAAATCAGTGAAGTTGTCTGCATTGAAGCACATGTAATTGCATTAAAAGGTAAAACAGAGATCCAGCTTACAAAGGGAATTTTCTGATCTGATGACTGTCCAAGCAGAAATTGATGGGGGAGCTGGTTGCTCTGGAAATGAGCACATCCTCACAACAACTGCCAGTTGGAGAATTGCTCACAGGAAGCTTCAACATGGAAGCAGCTGACAGCTGGTCATCAGTGCGGGCAAAGGCAAGAGGCTGGGCTCCAGGAGGAGGGGGCACATGCCACCAGGTCACCTCAAGGGTACAGCACACCAGAGGCCATTAGCCACCTCTGCTCCTGTCACAGCAGAGACAGAAACCTAACAGGCATAAAATGTGCTCTTCTCAGGCACCCCTGTTTCTGGTGGTGGTGGTAGTGGTGGTGGTGGTTTGACTGGTGGCAATGAAGCACTCCTCTCTTCATCATTGGCCTCAGAACCCCAGTGATAAATGGCTGTGCAAAATCCAGTTCCCGTTCATATCAGTCAGGATTTTTACCTTGGCAAGGTTTGGATCCCTGGTGTGTTTTCAATATCAACATTATTGGCATAGCAGTGGAAAAAGACCAACAAGAAGCAGAGCAACAATGCACAAAGCAAGCACAACAAAATGCGGTTGAAAGAGGTTGAGGTGAATATCCCACCTACTCACAGTTTCTTTTCTCTTTTTTTCAGTGCTAACTAGAATAGAAATATTCAGTTTGATAAAATTTCCATGAAAGTGCACACACCTTTAGGATTCTTAATAGGGCTGGGTGGACAGTAACATAAGTGAAGAAAAAATTATAAGTTGTTTTTGTGCCTGAAGTGCTTTAAAATCTCAGGGAAACAATTTTAAATGCACACATAAAAGAAACCACAATAATTTCTTTTAAAATCAATTTCCTTAAGTGAGCTCCTAAAATCAAGTCAGCACAACCTCACCCTGGTAATGTCACAGGTACCCTCCATCACGTACACAGCTCAATCCTACCTATCTGATTTGAAGCGTGGGCAAAGGAAGCTCCTATCTGTTCACCTGTTACCATGGAGCTGCTGTAACCAAGTCCTTCACAGCTCTAAGCATTCTACTGCAAAGCCTGAGATTTCCAGCGCTCAGGTTTGCCTCCCGTGCTTTTATGGGGACAATACTACAAACTGCAGAACACAACCTTATTTCTGGAGTGCTAACAAGAGCTCCCAGGCTTTGGAAGAGTGAGCAAGCTTAACTAGATGAGCAAGTCAAAGTGGGAGTATGGGCTGGTAAATGAGCACAAGAGAAATATGGGTGGAAACACCAGGAAAGAGCAGTGTCTGATTCCCTAACAGGCTCAAAATCCAAGTGTAATTTGAACAACAACAGCAAAACCAGGCATTCTTCATATCCATCCTTGCAGATGTGCCAGAAAGTAATGAGGTGTCTGTACAGGACAACCCTGGGAGGAATCCTGACGTGCTGGCTACAGACACTGCCAGGCTTTCAAGACCCATTGGCAATGCATTCTGTTGTTAGCCACTCGAGCAATTCTGTTTCCCAACATTGCAATCAAAGGGCTAGTCTTTTACTTCAAGATAAAAAAATAAAAGAGAGCTAGTCTTTCCTTATAAGATTTCCCTAGTTTTGAACAGCAAAAAGTCACTTTATTTCTACTGCTCCTAAATAAAACTCAAAACTCAACATAGCCAATTTAATTTTGTCAAAATGGTAATTGAGCCCAAGATAGACTAGTTAATACTTGAATGGAGATCCATATTGCAGCACTGGGTATTGCAGAAGTTGTTTCCAAACTGTGGGCAATAATGAGAGTGCTAAAAATAAATGGAGAGATGGACTTCTAATGCTCCAGGACTGCTGCACTGATGGCAAATGGGAATTAAAAAAAGTAATCCTCTTTCTCATTTCAATGGAACTGGAAGTGAGATAATGCATCTGGCCTGTAGATTAAAAAGAAATAGGGCAAAGGAAATGCTGGATTCATTTTGGGACTTAGAGATAGCTAAATAAATTTCTAAATTAGTTAGTTTACCATAAAATGGAACCTCTCATTTTAGTGAAATGGAACACAAGGGAAGAAATTTATCTGGGAGGAATTCAGTGTAAGTTCTTGAACTCAGTAAAAGCTTCTGAAAAAAAAATAGTTGAAACTAACCTCTAAATCTACTAATTTAAAATATATGATATAGATATATAAATATATTTTGTTCCCCAAAAAGTGCAGACCATACTAGGCCAAATTCGTATTGGTAGCTGGCTCACACCATGGGTTAATATGATTATGTTAAATTGGTTATGTTGCCAGCTTAAATGACATGATCCACACTGCCAAGGCTCTGAACCAGTAGCTCAGCAAAAGAAATAAAATGAAATTTGCTTTAGAAATTATAACCCTGAATTAAATTTTCTGGTAACAGTGTTAGAACCCATATATTTTGTCTGGTAATTCCAAACAAAATTATTTTTTTAATAGGATATCAAACTAATTGTACTTTTGACCAAGTATTAGCCCAGAGAAACCATTGCTGGACCTTGAAAATGTATGTGGCAGTTTTCCTCCCCATACATCAGCTCCAGTAATGCAGGTCACATAAGGCTGAATGCTGATGTCAGAGGTCTGGGCAGGCATGTTCTTTTCTTTTTCAGCCGTGAGTAATACCTGTGCATTTTGATTGCCCTCAATGGATTTGCTCACATCTAGCACTGGTCCAGGAGCTGGGCTGCAGGAAACAATCTGCTGATGAGGTGTGAGCAGGGCTACATTCCAGCTTACTCACTTTTATTGCCTTGATAAATTGTGCTGCCTGGAGCAAAGCGATAATTACAAACCCATCCTACTTAACCACATATGTTATTCCATAGATGAGCTAAACATGGAATGAAACCCACTGAATAAGGAGGGGTCATTTTTATACAAGACCTTGTTATGACCTAGCCTTACTTAAAACAATAAAAGTGACAGGAAAAGCATTATACACTGTTAATAAGATTTTCAGACAAGCAGAAGTAACTGGTATGTCCTCATGGTCTGATTCATGTAATGGACCACTTTAGTCTATAAAGTCTAACAAATGTGTGGAACTAAAACTTCTCCTTTTTTGTCTGTTCACTTTTATTATAAGTGAACATTTCAGGCTGAGCATTTCATGGTGATTCTATATTGCAATTGTCAGGTGGTTAAAGTCTGAAAATCTTTGGACATATTGTTTAGGTATGTTATATATAAAGCTACAGCACCCAAAGAAAGGCAGTCTTGACTGTTACACTAATGGAATGCATGATAGCACTAATTTAAGGGGAAATATTTTTCCAGTTCACTAAATATCAATAACAAAACAATATTCTGTAAAACAGAATGGTGGTTTCCCTGTTATCTTACAAGGTTTTTAATATGTCTGCTTTATTTTTCTCCTCTCCTTCATGTTTTTTTCAGAATTCTATGTAAACATCAGGACAATGCAAAATTGTGTATCATTCTTAACCTTCAATTTCAGAGGAAGATGGAGATTTCATGTCATGGCCACTATAAAATGATGATTCATTGAAATTCAATCATATGTATGTTGTAATACTTATTTTTTTATAGCTTTCTTCAGGCGTCTGCAAGAAGATTTATAGCATGTGCTAGGCTATTTTCCAGTCCTTCAATGTCCTAATCTTAAGAACTTTTTGACCTTTAAAAAGCCAAATTTGAGGGGCTTATTGACACTTTGTCATTTCAGCTCATCATTGTTCCCATACTCATCACTATTCTTCTGGAAATACCTACATGAGTGTGAAAATGGTAGCCAAGGTTACTTTACTTCTGAATGTCCTTCACACACATATTTATAAGTCTTCCAGAATGTCAGGGAATTTTCTTCTCACTATGGTGTTGTTCCTTTCTTCTCCCTCAGGTGCTTCGCACATTCATACATCTTGATGTAGGCTGAGAAGTCCAGGAGGTGCAGTCACTCCCTTATTGTACAGAAAGCAAAACCAGAATGTGCAGATAACAATCTGAAATGTGCACACACTTCTCTCATGGAGCCTTTCTTATAGCCTGTCCAGATTTTGCACTCCAATTAATGTGATTGCTGATAGCAGAGGTACAGCTTGCTAAAAATGTCTGTTGCAGCCAAATGCCTGATGATTTAACATGAAGTTAAGAACTGTGCACATCTCAGAAGAAGAAAACAGCACAAATCAAATCAGTGTAATGTTCAAGCTAGCCATTCCTCATCTTTACTATCCCCTGAGCAACAATCTAAAGTAGACAGACAGATGTAGGCAACATCATATCACATTCTCCCTAACAAAGTGTCTATAACAAGGGCAGCTTCTTACAGCTGAGTCATGGTGGCAAATCTCACTGGGCCGCACATTACATATTATGTAAGATCTCTGATTAAGGCCAGTGATTTAGACATAAATAAACCACATCTTTTCAGTTTTAGTAACACTTAAGGGCAGCTGTTTTCCTCAGGCTATTTCGCTTGATAAATAGACCCATCAAAATCAAACATATATATATAGATATATGTATGAGCACAAATGCATGTTGTTAATTGTGTTTCATTCTTACTTACGGCCTTTGCACAGGAAATAGGCTTGTAGGGGAGGGTATCCTTGAGCCATTTTATTGTCTTTTTTACATTTTACAATTTCTGCTGCCATCATTATTTAGGCATATGACACAAGAACTCCCTTCTAATCAATCCTCTCTGATCTGCCTGATGATATTTGTTTTAGTTAATTGATTGCTTTAAAATTGCTTTGCTGTAACATCACCCATGTTAACTTACATGTGACTGTTTAAACTCCCATGTATTAGCAATTTATTATTTACACATTAAAATATAAAAAAGCTGGCATCTTTAGTTAGGCTGTGTGTTGTTTAAGCAGCTATATTGCAGTCAGTTGAAATTCAATAAACATAAGAAAATTTTGGCTTATGTCGCTTTGAAGGTGTGCTTTTGGGGGCAATGGGGAAGCTCCCATACCTCCTGACAGGATTGAGCTCCCTAAATCCATAAACTGCTGTGTGAGTGGTTTTGCAGCAGCCTTATGGGCACTGTATTACAACAGCAATTTTTTCCCTTCACTCAACCTGCTGTATGTGCTGACTGCAGCATCCTGGCACAAGCAGTCCCAGGTAGCTAAAGGCATCTCAGCCATTCAGCAGCAGAAACATTTCTGTGTGCTATGGAGCAGAGCAGCTCTTGTCCTCATCCTCTGAGAAAAAACAAAGCTGATTACAAAGGCATCTCTACTTTTTTCCACTTGTTTCTGGCATCTCCAATGGCCACAGAGGTGATGAAGAAGGACTGCAGGTCACAGACAGTGAGGAAAGCCCAGCACTGCAGTGCAGCTAAAACCCCCTATCAAGAAGGCATCCTTGGACCATGGAGTCCCACAAGATACATCTCTCAGAGGCTGCTACAGCCTCAGAGGCCCATCAGTGCCTTCTGCTTAAAAGGTTGTGGCAAAAGTGGCAACTTGTTAGAAGCATGGAGTTCACTACAGTGCACAGATATTAGTTTCTCACTTGCTATTCTTTTCCTTCTAATTAATTATCATTTCACATCACTTTACTGTGTTAGTACCCAATTGCTTCTCTTTATGTTATATAAGCTTGTAAGGCAAATTCTTAGATCATAAGTCATCTGCAACTGTGTTGAATTGTTTCTGTCATGTATTAGCTTTTAAATAATTCATGCCTTTCTGTATTTCACTACATCCTTTCTCCTCCTGAAAACAGCATTGTTTTCACCTTTTTTGTCTGACTTAGAGTAACATAATGCAGGACATTTAAAATAATTTACATTGATTTATTTTCTTCAGCAATATATTCTTTCTGCTTCAACAGGCAGCAGAAGTGTTCCTTTTGTTATTAAAGCAGAACTTGCCATTGGCGCTGTTACGAGCGACTGAAGAAAAAGCATTTTTTGTCCTTGTTCTTTTTTACTCCTTGCCCTCAACAGTTATATTAAAACACTGCAGATAGATATCAGTTCAGTGCCTACATGTTTCTGAATAAGCAGAGTGAAAGAGGACAAAAAGACATATTTATCAGCTTCTTTTTGCAGAAGGCAAAGAGGGAGTTGTCTTTGTTTTAAGAAGAATAGGGATTGTCTCGAAGGTTATCCTTTCCTTTTGTTACTGCTGATAGCATGATGAACATGGTGGTTCCTACCCTGGAGAGTCACATATAGCTGATACAGTCAGATGACAAGAAAAAGTACATTTAGTGGCCATCACAGATCTGGGAGATTTCCATGCAACTCTCTGATTACCAACCTGTCTTCTCCTCTGTGATCCTGGGAAAATCGCTTCGCCCTGACTCCCAAGAGGTTTCTAGGACAAAGAAATGCTGTCCTTGCCATGGTATGAATGTGGCAGCACCTTAACTCTAGGAGCTTGCTTTAGGAAATCGGATAACCAACCCCTGTGAAATATCCCTACTCATCCGCGGTGCCTTCCTGTATATATGTTGGGGCTCAACACCCTGATCCAGTCCTGGGAACAAGGTTTAAACCTCCCACTCAGGAAGCTGAGAAGAGAAGCCTGTCTGAAAGACTCCATTTTGGCAGTACTCCTAATACAGTTCTGGGCAGACATCAAAAGGCAAAAAGAAACTAAGAGATTTAAATTCTCTCATCTTCCTGATGTACATGACATTTTTAGTATTTTCCTCCAGCACATAACTTTGTGCTAAATACTTTGCTAAATACTGTTTCTTCTTTCTGCCTCTGTCCAGTATCAAATTTGCCAATGCATTCCAACTTACATCACAGTGAAAAATTCTTTTGCCTGAAAACAATTCATTAAAATGCAGTAGATTTGTAATTTCTTAAGGCAAAATTCCCTTTAACAGACGGAGGTTTTAAAGGTGACCTACAAAGCAAAAGATGCGTTTTCCGTTCTTTAATGATTGTGTATAAAGAGCACTCAAGATTTTAGTTTTCAAAGTAATAGGACTATTTTTTTATGCATTGTCTCCCTTTTGGATTAGAAATGCTAGACCCTCACTTTGTTCTCTGGGCTGCAGTAAACCTTGGCATCTTTGAAGTGAGTCCAAATAAAGGCTTCACAGCTCCACTGTTTACTGGCTGGCTGTCTCACCCAGAGGTATGTCTGTGTATCAGTGTATCCATTCTTTAGTTAGGAGTATCAATTACGATTCCTTTCAGACAGAATTTGGAAGTGAACCCAGACCTGCCACATGGGTAAAAGAGGTTCAATTTCTTAAAGTTATAGAAAAAGTGTTGGTTCCCCATTTAGGTCTTGCTGGTGAAAGCTAAATGAAGCTTTGCTGGAATGAGCCCAGGATCTGCTTTTAAGAGTCACTGCTGTCAACTCTGCCCAAATTCTTCAATATTCAGAAAGATGTTATTGTTTGGTTCTGCCTTGTATACAGTAATCAAACCTAAATAACGATTAGCTATTATTTTCTAGCTTTTAGTGGAATTCAGACCTCTTCTCCTCTGCTAATTTCAAAACATGTACCCCTGGGTGAAAATCACAATGCTGGCAAATGCACCAGTGCAACTCTGAAAATAAATATTCATAAACAGATAGAAAAATCATGAACATATTCTATGATCTCAGTCTGTTCTTAGTAAATAAGAATATTCAAATGTGTGATTTAGCATAAAATAAATCCAGTCATCCTAACAGGCAAGGGGTTTTTTTATCATTATGACTTGTCTTCTATTGGCAATATAAAATTGCAACCATATAGATAAAGGAGAAGGATGAAGACAAATCTCTCTAAACTTTATGATAGTCTAAACTTGACTAAAATTGTGGGCTGCATGTTTTCTCCAACACATTTGAATTCCTTGGGTATGTGACAAATTTGAAGTGGACGATTAGATAACTTACAGGTTTGACAGCAAGTAAAATGAAATGTTCCTCCCCAGGATTTTTACAGGCAGTATAACACACAGGTCTCAGCAGCAAGCTCACAAGTGAAAGAGGTCCTCGAGGTCGTGTGCTTCGGTGAGATAAAGTGCTATTCCTCCTGGTGCTGCAGATGTAATCGCATAAAAGGTCATACTAAAAGTTTAATCCTTTTGCTTGGTTTTTCAGAGGACTAAAGACTGAACTTTAGTATTTTACAGTATTGCAAAAACATGAAGGTGCCTTAAATTAATTTCCTTTACCTGTTGGTGACGAAAGGTTAGGACTTCTACACCCTAAAGTACTACGTCAGACTATTTTAAAACAGAAGAAAAAGCTAATTTGTGAGATAATACCTACCTGCCTGCTCAAGAATTAAAAGATCCAGCTATCTTAAGCTGATATTTAATGCTGGAGCTGTCAAAAATTCATCATGTTTTTTGAAGTCAGTTTCAGTGTCTGCATCAATCTACAAACCCAACCTACAAACGCCTGTGCTCTCTTGAGACATAGAAATCAGAGAAGTGCCTATGTTACTTAAGGGACAGAAGACACCCTTTGGAGAGCTGTTAACACTAATTCAACTCCCTCCTAGGAGGACAGTGTTTTTGTATTTTTTAATCTCTAACTTTAAATTTCCCAAGTGAGGTACCAAGGTTACTATTCAAAGGCTGAGCTGCCAAAAAGATAAGATATTCACCATAACATTTATAGAGTATGGAGGGTTTTATTGTTCTTGGGAGAGCTATTTCTCTTAATAAAAACTGATATATTTCATGGAGAAAGAAAATTGACAAACACTTACAGCAATATATAGATATATCCTTTGGTGGATATCCTTCAGGAGCACATATGTCCAAATTCATGCAGTATTGAGAAACAACTCATCAAGGGTATGGAAAACACATCTGTTCCTTTGGATGGAATCACAATGACCTTCCTGTCTTTACTGTGTAGCATGAGAATTATGTTAATTGCAAAAACTGCCTGATTTAAGATCTATTTCTAGAAATTTAGAATTTATTCCTGTAAATTTTCAAAACCTTTCACATAAAATAAATCCTTAAGCTTATCATTTCCAATTATCATGTATTTTTCCTTCCTTCATTGTGCTTATATGAGTAGAATTTTTTTAGCCTAAATGTATTTTCTCTTGTAATACTAAGAAGAAAAACATTCATTTAGAAAAACAAGTCTCAACACAAGATCTGAATTGTTTTCTCTAAATGAAATTCTTCAGGATTTTAACTCTCTTAGGGTCCTTTCCTATCAAGACATTTATACATCTTATAATTTTTATACTCCCAAGAAAAACCAGTAATAGCTGGAAGTTCACTACTAACAGTTTACTGAAAGTACACCTTTCATTTTTATTATTCAGCAATACATTAAAGCAGTGGATCTGAAAATTTACTAACACTACATTAATCAAATAATGTAATCCCAAGCATCTTTTTAATGCTTTCAGTTTTTATAAAAACAAACTCAAAGAGAGAACAATCTACATTACCCCTATCAGTATCTGCATATATATCATCTAAAGAATATTGGTAAACGGTGAAGAGTTAAAAAAATATTTGAAATAATTTAGCAAACAGATTAAACAGATTTAACACATTGATATTCTACTTGTCATTATCCGTCATCCCAAATATAGAAAATGCTAAATAAAATATTTTAAAAAATAAAAAAAAAAGCAAGAGGTAGCTAGCAAACCCAAACTATAATGAAACCATAAGACTGGCAGTGTGTTTTCAGGTTTGAGGCAATTGCAGCTCCCTGGATGGTACAAGGCATGAGGGCTGCAAGCCAAGCAGCTTCAACCACCTGTGAAAAGCAGTAATATCCCTGGAAGCTCAGTCTTGAATTTCTTGCTATTACAATAGAAATTAATTTCCCCTGTTTTCTGTTTCTCACCTGTGGTACTGACTTTTGGCTGTAGAACAGAATCAGCTAAGAATCCAAGGCAAGGGTGAGGGAATGGAGGTCTTCCCATCTCAGAACCCCTGCCTTCCTACAAAAAAAAAATTCCTTCCTCATCATTGGTCAACACCAAGGTTTGTTTATTTGGCTATCATTTGATAGTTCAAATTATTTAGAAAGCACTTGTTGTTAGTATATTTATTTTGGCTTCAAGCAGGTGAATTGATTCTTCTCTGTTTCATCAACTCCATGTTTTCCTCCTGTCCTTCTCCTGTCCCTGAGCATTTCACACAACTATGGTGTGCCAAATTTGTACATTCTGATTGGGCTCATAGGTTGCTCAAGAAAGTCAATGGGATCCAAGAAAGCATCAACACAGCAATTAAGTTGTTGTTTTATGGTCTTCAGCACAAGCTGTGCTTCAGTAAAAAGCAAAAAAAAATGCTACACAGAGGAGTACATATAAAGAACAAGAACAGTAGCAGCAGATGTTTTTGTTTTAGATCACTGTAAATAAAAGGAACTTTTACTTACTTGCCAGATTACTTTTGTAATTTCAGTATTCACCAAAATTAATGCTATAAAAATATCTTAAACCATTAGCTCAATTGAACAGTTCGTTTACAGCAACTACATTTATCATTGTTACACGGTATTTTTCAAATAAAATTATTAATACCTACAGCAATATCCTTTTTTCCCCATAACTGCTTCTCCAGAAGATGTGGTTGTTCAGAGTTTCTATGGTCTGCTTTAGAAGTGTGGGTTACTGGGGTGTCGTAACTGAGGATGAGAGCAATTAAATGATGCTGGCTGGCTTCTTTCTGCACCCAGGTGTCCCAAGGCAAAGACATCGCCCCAGGCATCAGCTGTCACCTGGCTGCCAGCCTCGGCAGAGCTGTGCACTGCTAGCTTGGTTTGCAGCCAGTCCCTGGTGGAGCAGGACAGAACTGCTCATGACTCAGTCGATGGCAGCTGATGCATTTTCAGGGCGCACCAAAAGCAGATCTGTTGCTTTGTTGGGCACCTGAACTCCATAGACATCTCTGGAGAGAAGCAGTGATTTTGCAGTCCTAGCCAAGCCCTGGAGAGATCAGCATTCTGGGAACTATGGGATGCATGAGACAGTAGCCTTGGGACAGCAGAGGATACACCCCACCAAGGTAAGCTGTAAGCTGTTGCTTTCCATCAGCAAAACAGTGTTTTCTTCAAGAGAGGGAGAGAGTACATAAGGATGCCAGTCAAGGCTGCATAACCAATATTCTTAGGAGATCCACAGTCCACAAGTCCACATTCATTTCACCACGTTGCTGGAGAGATGAGCAAGAACATTTTGCATTTTCTGTCCCTTGCACGGTTGCTATTTCCTCATCCAGTGCTAGGGTCCATCGTACTTCAGGCTAACATCAGCTACATGGATGAAAGTCACTCATGAACACAAGAATCACTTCAAATTAAACAGTTAATATGAACCAATGTCACAAATCAAAAATATTTTCAATAAAATTTGTTATAAGTAAGTTTCAGTCGAGCTCATAGGTTGTTGTAAATGATGCTACAAAAGAAAAAAATCAATAAATTTGCAGGAATAACAATATGAAATATGACAGTAATAAGCTGAAAGACAGCCATTAGCTTCCAGAAAAAGGTAACTTTCTCATCAGTATGCTGTCCTGGGTCAGTAAGACAGCATGAGATTTCTCTCTGAGCTGTTTTAATTCACTGGGAACAAAAGTTTAGCCTCAACTAATATGTACACACTTCAAACAGATAGGTCAGTAGCAAGGCCGGATACACCAGCTGGTTTTAAAAATCCAAAGTTTGTACTATCAAGCTGCAGGGCAGATTCCCAGCAGGATTCTTCTCAGACCATAATACTATGAAGAAAAACGTCAAGCTTTTTTTCTGTTAAATTAAAGGTGCAGGCACAAAAGGTTTCTAGTTATTTTTCTGTAGTTCTCTAAGTGAGTGTCAATGAGTTCAATAACTTTGAGAGAGACAAGACGAGAAATACATTAAGGATCAGCTTTTCAGCTGGAGAAGTCAGTATTATCCTTTTTAACTGAGTGATTCTGCTGGTTTATACCAGGATCACATCTTCTGAGTTTGAGCAAAGGTAAAAACCCTTGAGATTCTCAATTAGAATAACCTGTAAGACTTTTTCTTCACCACCTACTCCCATCTGGTTTTCTTTATTTTGCTGAAAGCTAAACTTTAAGTTTGAAGTCAACCATGGCTTAAAATCAGTTACTGAGGCAATGCTCTGCCCTAAGGCATTACTCTGCCCTCACCTTGAGGCTCTCTGGATAGCGGAAAAGGAAGGGCTTTTTCAAACTTTGTCATTTCTATTTCCTGGGGAGAGACGTGACATGTTCTTCAGCCAAGGCAACAGAGAATATTAGGAGGAGCATTGTTACTTGTTTAAAATAAATGGGTTTAAGCCCTGCTGGAACAGTTCCACATCATGAATTAACTAGACACACAGTTACATGCCCAAATTGAAGGCAATTTCTATCATCAAGGACAAATGTATGATTCTATTATATAACTTATCATTTGAGAAGATGACACAAATATGTTGGAACTTTCATTTAGACACAGAGGATCATGTACAAATAACTTGAAAATTATCAATTGAACAGAAAAATTACATAATTTTAAATTCTAGAAAGCTCTGTTCTTTCAGTTACATTGTTCGGTACTCTGAAAAAAACAAAAAAGCTACTACATAATATTCTAAGATCGAGATCATATTTCAGATTTTCGATTTCTTTTATTCATGATAAACTAGGCATTGATATATAAAGTTTCACTTTCAGGGAAAGGAAATTTGATTCTTTAAACAGCAGGCAAAGCTTTTCAATTTCCCTTTTGTGATTTGTGACAATCACAGGTTAAATATCAAAGTAACTTCTGATAATCATATTTTTTTCTTATAATGAATGAGTTTCTAGTTTTTAGAAACTTGTATATCTGTTTCGGTTCAGACATTGCCTTGATCAGAATGTGATATATATACAATTTGATAAGAAAAAGGATGGAGTAAATACACTCTCTCCTGCAGTCCAAGTTAGCACCATTATGCTTGTGGTGAAGAGGTAGTCCAGTCTGCTTGAATGAGTTGTGAGTTTACAAGGGAAATAAACATAAATGATAATTTCCTTGATAAAAGAAGGATATTTTCCAAAGGTTTGTACAATTATGAATAATTTATTAACTTTGGCATCATACATATTTAGATGGCTATGACATACACATGGATTCCTTCAAACTGCATATCATTTATCAGTGATATACTGCTGAGCTTGGATCTGAGAGCTTAGCACCTACTGAAAAACAGATAGGTGCTAAAATTTCTTTTCACATGTGCAACTTCCTACGAAATGCAGTCAGGTATTATGTAGCCAACATGTGACTTTTTAAATAATTTCGTTAATTTTATCTGCATTGCATCCTATTTGTTATTGCTGTCATGTTTCTGTTGACGTAAAAAACACAACCAGCTGTTTTGCATGAAAGTCACACATAATTCATTCTCTTAGAGTGAATAGGGATGTTATGAATGAGGATTCAGAAACTGCCACACACCTTTGAAAGCTTGCCAAGGATGTACTTCTGGGACAGTACTGGATGTGGCAAAGAAGAAAATAACATTAAAGTGAAGGAATGGGAATAACTTGGTTTTGCTTCATGACCAAAGTTTTTCAAAACATTCTGTACTTTTTTGGTGAAAACCAAATGTCAACACAAAATAGCATGTATGTTCTGAAGTCAGTAAATACTGATGGTTTCTTGCAAATATTGGTAGAGGCTGTATTTGTTCTGCGGGATTGAAAATAGCATTACTTGGAAGACATAAAGTACTTTCTAAAACCCATGATAAATGATGATAAACTCTTTGCTGCAAGATTGACCCTCACTCCATAAACAGCCTCACTCTTTCAAATGCTTGTTTGCAAAGTAAGGTACAACTGAGTAAGAGTGATGCTTTCAGAACCTGTGCTGTTCAGGTTGCTCATCAGTTCTTATTTGGAGAGTCACTCCCAATTTGGAAATTTAAGCGATTCATTGCCGACCTATGAAGTGTTCATTTTTACAGCAGTCAACAGCTGAAACTTCTGAACCAAAAGAATTTATGTGAGTAGATTTATGGAATGATTTAAAAAAAATTTAAAAACCCACAGAAACAAGAGGGAAAGGTCAATGGAACTTACTTGCATTTCTTTCATTCATTTTTTTCTCAAATATCTTGAAAGAAATATCAGATGTTTAGAATTTCTCCCCAACACGCTGAATACTGGAAAGACAAGCAAAAAAAAATACAACCATGTATGCACTGGAAATCTTTAGTTTTAATCTCTAATCTGTCAGATCTCTGCCTTTATCATGATTAGATGACACTGATAAAGTTTAATGTATTTTGTGTGCTTAAACTGTACAACTCTGGAGAAACAACATATGCTTTATCATCAGGGACATGTTCTTCTCAAAAAAAAGATGACAAAGAAGGAAGTTAGCCTTGAAGCTTACAGTGAAAGGGAATCTGAGGCCACCGATGGAATGGCTGTACTGGAAACAGAGACAAGAGACGAAGAAAGATATTAAAGCAGCTGATTAGGTAAAATCCTGCTATGTTCAACATTGTTCAAACTTACCTTACTGAGTTAACTGTGTCAAGATAAATTAATTAGATTTCATTTATTGTCTTTCTTAACCTCCTTATCTTATTGTTTGGACTTGCTTCTCCCTTCATCCTACTACCCAAGATGGAAACTTATCCCAGTGTTTGGTTCTTGTCTGTGTCCACAGTCATTCAAAGAGAGCAATCAGAGGTTTAAGAATAGACATTCTGCAAAATGCCTGTTACAAAACTACATTCTTCCTGCCAGCTTACATTTTATTTTATGTGCCAGAAATTGAATGGGAGAAGGGATACAGAGATCAGGGAACAGTGTTTAGCTCACTGCTGATATTTTTAGGACCTTTCCCCCTACTGTCTCACAGAATGTGTACCTCACTACCTGCCTAATTGTTCCTCAAGATGCTGTCAATGAAAATTCAAGCTTTGAAATGAGAACATTAATAAAAATGCAGAACACTTATAAGACCCCAGATATATTGTCTGAATTCTTGCACAGGAATATTATCTTCCCCTTTGGACTCTAATAGGCAAAACTCAGTATAGTTGTTTGACGTTTCCTCCTTTTCTCTTCATGGCCTTTATGACAAAGCCTACAGTTCACATATTGCAGAAATACGTTGATTATTAATGCTGAACATAGCTTATTTAACAAATAAACACAGATTACATTTTCCAAATCAAATAGGCAAGAAAATTTCAGACAAATGTCCTAGACAGCTAATTTAATTCCAACTTTCTTACCAATACAATGACAATTTAAAACAAGTTTTAAACTACTGACCTGTCTTAAGGATAGATTCAGACAGAGGATTAAGGAAATTATTCAAAATGAAATACAAAGAACTTGCAGCAGCCTGGCTATACTGAATTTTCTTCCATTTTTCAGAATGTCCACTTCCATAATAACTACACCGTACCACAGAATCTGGTGATGCATCATCCTCTTCCTGTAAAAAAAAAAAAATACAAAAACCACTGCTCAGCTCATGGGAAAAACCATTACTTGGGTCTGTTACCAGAAGGCATTACAAGGCTATGCTGTTGAGTCCCTATCGAAGGTCACAGCCCTGAAAATAATTAGGAAGAAATCGGAAAACTCATGAGTTTCAGTATTTCCCTTTGACTTCCACTGGAGGGATCATTCAATTAGTAATTTTCAGCTCCATTCTGGTATCTCTACCTTTCCTCCTAAACTGTAGGAGACAGCTTCCCGCCCAACTCACAGTTCTGGATTCTTCCCCAGGAACTGAGCTGAAGAAATGCTCTCTGATGTAGCCAGGTAGAAGGTTCAAGAGAAGAGATGGGAGTGAGGCATGGAGAGGAGCACAACTGTTTGGTTGCTGCTGACTCTTGCTATTTGTTTTAGTAAGAAAATGAAGCCTGAGGAGACAAAGATTAGAGTAACATATAAATTTTAGCAGATAGAACAGTAATACATGTTTAAATGGCAGGTAACTAAACCAAAGAGAGGAATTATGAGAAAGGCATACCACAACTATAAAAGATAAGAAAATTGCTTGTTTCCACCTATTCCAATGTTCCACCTGAAATGGCCAAGACTTTAACTTGACATCTGGAGAGAGAAAAGTAATATAGTGGCATAAAAGTGCTTGTTAGAAGTCAAAGTTACTCACAAGTCAAACTCCCAAGCAAAGAGTAAATCAACGGAGTTAAAGAGGAAATGGCAACATTTCCATAGAGAGAGAGAGGAAAAGCAAATGAAATTGCTTTACCAGCCTGATAGACAGGTTAAGTGTGTGGAACATAGAAAGAAAGTCTATTGCTGGGCTTTTTAATCACTTCTATGGACAACTTCCCTGCACTTAAGGGACAGAAATGGGTCAAGATATATTGGTTTTTGTTATGCTGAAGAAGGGGAGTTTAAATATTTCTTTTTCGTTTGGTTTCAGTAGTAGATGTGGCCATTTCACAGAAGGAAGAAATGAAAGCTTTTCTTAAAGTGAATGGAGTCTCTGAATTGTGCTGCAAGGATTATCATTAAAACTCAGAATATGAATAAAGCTTGTGGTCAAACAATATTTTAGGATTAAAATTGTGATTAAATTTGTCAAGGATCTTATTTGACAGGTTCTTCAGACAGTAGTGGTTCAGGGCATTGCTAACCAAAGAATAATATTGCTGTCCCGTTATAAACCTTCCAATATTAACATTTGCATTGCATGACAGAAATAGGACAGATATCTGTTTAAAAATGAACCTTTGCTGTGGGTTCCCTTTAACTAGTAACTGATTTTGTAAAAGTACTGACCTTTTTCTTATTTGTCAAAATTAAGTACAGGTTTCCAAAGAAAAACATTCCAAAAATACAGTTTTAGAGGTGCCACCTCTAAAAACTCGTGTCAGAATACAATGTCTAGTCTCTGTTCCTCAAATTCCTCTGCAAACTTAGAGAAATACAGGAACAGAACCCAAGAATGCTTTTTAATTTATTTTTTTTTACCAGCTGACTGTAATGACTATTACCTCTGGTTGTGTAAGGAGTGTGCATTTTTCCCTTCCTCCCCATGCTACTTGTATTAGAGGCAACAATGAAGAAGCTAATTTTTTTTAAGATGTTAAGAGAATTTCTGGTCAACTAATCCTTCTGTTCAGGCTCCTTTTTCTGGCATATTTCAGTGTCAGCTGTATTTGAAATTCAACAGAGAGCTTGTTTATGGAAGATGTACCAGGAGGGAGAGGTTTTGGCTCAGAGTTTCAGGGCTCTTGGTACATAGTCACTTGGCTAGAGCAGTGGAAAAGTAAAGGCACTACAAAGACATTTCTGGACCCCTTTCAAAAACAGTTGCCATTAGTCATCGGGGACAAGCAGCTGAGGAGACATAGGGTAGGGTTTTGGTCAGACAGTTTGGGATTGTTCAATAACTAACAAGCAGTCAGCAAATTCTGGGCCAGTTGCTACATTACTAAGAGGTCTTATGTTGAATTATGTGACCCTCATCACATGTTTTGGTGCCAAGCATTATGAACTCCCACTCAGTTGCCAAAATCCCAACTCCTTTTTGTGTCAGTAGTGGTCTCATTTTGCAACACTGACATGGAAAGCCAAAGCGTGGTGCTGTCCAATGCTGATTTCTCTACAGAGACTTGGCCATGGGGGGTAGGAGCCTTGTTGAGAAAATGCAAAGGCCCAGCAGATGGTGACTTTATCTGGGGCTCCTTGCCAGACTTTCTGCAGCAAGCGAAGGCAGTCAGGCATGTGAGCAGGTCATGTAGGCTTTTTGTGCGCTAACACTGCAGGATGCCAACCCACCCTTTTTTTGGCAGTTGTGAGACTGGCAGAGAGACAAATTTTTCCAACACTCAGAGTCTGAAAGATTCTCAAATACCTTTACTTAAAGAAATATACCCTTGAATTTTAAGCAGCAGCAGTAGAAAAGATCACCTTTGGTGTGGATTTCCTGTATTCACAAAAAACATGACAGGACACATGCTCCGTAGAAACCTGAACAAACCATTACATTTTAACTAATTTAAGGAGTCCCTATCATTCCCAAGTAAAAAGCAATATATGGTTTTCTCGCCACTGAGTTTCCATGTCAAATTTAAAGAACGGAATTTATTTTGAAGAAGGACACATATAACGTCAGTAATATTGTTTTTGTTGCTGCTAAACTTTCTATATTGCTATTATATTTGTCTGTAATGATGATTCTTCCACTAAAATAAATATTTTTGCAAATGAAAAGAGGAAGTTGGATGGGTGATTGAAACAAAAGTAAGAAGAATACAGCTACTGAAGAAAAAGAATGCTTGGTTTTTTGATTTAAGGGAAACAAAACTTCTTTGAGAAGTAGATATTAAAAACAAAGTGTGAGTAACACGGCATGATTAATCAAAATAAAGTGCATATCATAGATGAAGATGAAGAAAAAATTGCCTATCTGGAAGGCAAAGGGGAATGAAGAGAATCTAGAATCATCAATTAGGAGTTTTGCAAATATAAATCTGCTAGAAAATGTATGCAAAAATCGGCAAAAATATTCACTCACCTGAATGGCATCAAGAAACATTGTTGTTAATGAAAAATATTGTTACAAAGTAACAATTAACAATAGTTGCAAGTCTATATTCTGTTTTCCCATTATTTTGGTGTAACTGAACTGCATCAATTGCATTAATAACAAAAAAAAAAAAGAAAAAATGTCAAGCATGTTTAAAGTATTGGTAGGACTTCTCAAGAACAAGAAGGAGGCCAAAGTTTCAGGTTGTAAAGAGCCATCAGATAGCAGGTAATGATGACATGGAGAGGAAAGCTTTGCCAAACAGCAAACAGCCTGCAGTTTATTTGGGTAAATTACACTGCAGACCACAACAGTATCTCACTGACAGAAATTTGCAATATGTTTGACTCTTTTAAGGGTATCTGTTATTAAAATCTGAAATAGGCTGCATGAAGAAAAGAATGGATTGATACAACAGGAAGACAAGAGTTTAGGAAAGGCTTATTTTGCTCTTACTTTTCTCGTTTACTTTTTTTTTTTAAAGTTGCAAATACTGAAATGTATGGAAAAAGTGATTGGAAAATAAAAAGAAAAAATCCCTATGTTTCATAGAGATTGAAAATATGCAGATTTTCCTTGATATTAATTCCTCAGTGAAAATTTTCTGAGATTTTAGAGTTAGTATTTAGATTTAACAGTGCCTTGTGATACTGGAAGGAATTGCACAAATGCCGCAGGAAAGATGCATGGGCTGTACAAGACTGCAAATGTAGGCAGCTTTATATAGTAGCTTAAGAGAGGAGAATTATGACAAGCAAACAAAGAAAACAAAGAATATTTTCAAGCAAAATTCACAAGTGCTTGGGCATATTTAAGGCTCTGTAACAAACCACCCAATTAGATCATATGCCTGGGATTAGTGACTTGATGAAAAGTAGATTTAAGGGAATCTGACAGGAGCAGCAGGAGGAAGTTAGCACTGTATGAACTCTGACCTGAAGTGACTTTTTGTTGGCATGAAATGTACAGAAGAAAAGATGAGATCAGTGAAGGATGTCAGGGAATACAATGAGTAATGACAGGAAACTATGAGAGAGGGACTTACTGGACCAAAACCAAAACTGTCTGAGGAATATACAACTTCTGTCAATAGGTCATTAGACAACAGGAAAAGATATCCAAGCAGAAAGAGAAGAAAAAATCCCACATGGAGTATCTTTTGTGAAATCTCATTGAATACATTAGAAAATTACAAGTGACCTGACAAAGGAGGAAGGACAGAACAGCCTGAAGTTTTAACTATGACTATTCTAAGTAGGCGATTTGCATAAAATATGCCAACGCAAAGACAGAAGACAGATGACAGGGAAAATGTGAATTCAGACAATAAAATGTGTGGCCTGGCCTCATTAACTGTAAATCATGTTTCAGTTGATGCATCTAACTGTCTGGAGAGGACTATAAATTATTACATTAGAAAGTTGGCAGTAATGTGCAGCAAGTAAGAGAGGAGCCTTATCTTCACAAGACACAAAGATAGAGAAAATAAGAAATGAAAAAGCATTACCAAACTTTTCAAATGTTACTATTAATGGAATTGGAATATATGGGAGAAGACCAGATGTGACAATAGGAAAGAAAGGCAGAGATCTTTATCACATTGAAAGTATGAAAAATATTGAATAGCGTCAATCAACACTGATAAGAATTGGAGAAAACATGGGGAATGGAAAGCAGAAATGAAACACCAGATATTTCTAGTGCACTGGGATTTTATCATAAGGAAAACACACCAGCACTGTGTAAATTGGAAGTCAGCTATACTGTAAAAACCCTTTTTGCAGTTGAGGCCAAAAGAAGTGCCAAATTTGTCCTCAACTAACAGTGTTTGTTAAAGCTCACCCAATTGGCAAATGATATCTGATATTAAGGGCACAATCCATGCCTTGTCTGCTTCATAAATGCCTATGTTGCCCTGAAGGCAGTTTTCTGTTGTTCATTACAATAGAGTACATACAAACACACACACGTGCACACACACACACACACACACACACACACACACACATTAAGTTTTGGGTTTTAATAGAAGAAAGTAAAGGGTCTGTGTTATTTTACAAAAGAAATCTTTAAAAATTAAAATGCATTTGGCAACACTAATAGAAATTATATGAAATAGTGCAATTTTGCAAGCATTAACTCTCACCATCTGCAGTATTCCTTCTCTCTGGGGAAGGGAAAAGGAATGGTTTGTGCAAGCACTTAAATCTTTGTCTGTTATTTTCTTACAAACATAAAAAGGCTTAGATACTCTTTTGACAAACGCTGGGCTGCATTTAATGTATGTGATGCTCTGTGAAACAGCAACTTATAGCTGAGGGCAGATCCAGTTTTCAGAGGCACTGAGCTCAGGTTTTAAGAGAACTAGAAATTTTGATTTGGGGAGACCTAAGGAGTTACTGGCCTTTGGGGGAATCTGGGACTAGACTGACCTATAATTCTGGAGTCCTCCAGAAGTCAACTCTGATAAGGACACTAGTAACATATTAAAAACGTTGATCTAAGCTATATTCATACTAGCAATTTTATTCATTCGAATATATCAAACCCTCAGTCTTTCTGTCCTGGCGTACATCAGGGATCTTGTTCTGTGTTTTGTATTTTAGAGCTGGGACCATCCTGCCTGGATGAGTCAGAATAACAGTGCATTAGTGCAGGACATCATAGATTTCTTCACTAAGCCAAGGAAATTTATCCTGTTACCCATTTTCCTTTATCATTCTGTAATATGAAATCACACATGACATCAGAGCTCGTGCAGGGCACTCCAGACTCTGACTCATTATTTATTTCAGCAATTACAGCCAGATGTAGATTACAATATATTGCTCTTCTAAAGTTAAGTTATGGTTATTTATAGAAAGATTTTATTTTAAATGGAAGACAGCTGAAAAGTGGGAAAAGAAAAAAACCTCGGAGAGAGTAAAATATGCCAAGTGAAATAAAATAAGAGATAGGCAGAAGGAGAACTGGTTGAGTGGGCTGTAGGCAGGTCCAAAGTTACTGGGCTGAACTCCAGTGAGGCCAAGCTGGAAAGGGGGTGAGAACCCACTGGATGAACTCGACCTGAAGAAGTGCTTGAATGTGATAGATAACAGTGTGAGATGCTATCAAAAGCTACAGAGAACATTGTAGGACACTTCTGAATTTCACAGGTGATTCACAAGGCATGTGCCAAACTTCATGGATAACTAGAGAGGAGCACTGGGGACCTCTGGGGAGTCAGGTCTGGCAAGGTCAACAGTGTCTGCATGACCAGAGCAGTAAGGACACACGAGATTAAGATTACCTAAGGAATGGAAACAGAAATAACAGTTATGGGTATCAATATCCCAAAACTGACACTAACTGGGAGAAAGTAGTTAAGGATTGACCATTTATCTGGGAAAAGAGTTGGGCAGAGAAATGTAGGGGCAGAAGTGGAGGAAGGAAGGAAGGAAGGAAGGAAGGAAGGAAGGAAGGAAGGAAGGAAGGAAGGAAGGAAGGAAGGAAGGAAGGAAGGAAGGAAGGAAGGAAGGAAGGAAGGAAGGAAGGAAGGAAGGAAGGAAGGAAGGAAGGAAGGAAGGAAAAGTGTGGCAATAATGTGTAGAAATTACACAGCCAGTGCTGTGCAAGAGTATCTGTCAAGGAGCTCTTTACTTCATCACTACAGCCAGAGCAGAAAAGCAACTCCAACCCACTACTCTGAACAACCGGCAGGATTCAAACACATGCCTGCAGTCAGGAGGACAGGTTGGGAAGGAAAATTTGTTCCCTGGGAAAAGAGTATCAGTATGCATGGTCCAAGCATCCTGGCATCACCCAGTGGGTTCCCTGGTAGCAACAACAGCTGCCCCACAGTTGCTAGGAATGAGCTTCTGAGATGCTGCATCATAAGCCTGGCTGTTTGCAGTCACGCTGCAAATGTTTGAGTGGGTGATAAGTGTTTGTCATCCTGTGCTGGTAGGTAAAGCAAGGCAAGGTTCTTATATTCCAGAATGAACCTGAATGATAGTCACTCCATTGCTTCCTCTGGGGCACAGTTCTCAGATGAAGAACAAAGAGAAGGGTGCCTCAACACAGTAGAACTTTTTGCTTACTTCTTTTGTTTGGCTTTTCTAGTGTCTTTTGCATTGTAGATGCACCAAAGGGTAAGTGTTTTTTAAAATATAAAGGTTTTGATTATTGCTGCAATTTAAAATAAATAAACCTGATCAAACTCAGTTCTGTTCTTTGTCAGTCTGAAAGTGTTATTGTGTATTTGCTTACATCTTTCCCATTTTCCTACTATGATCCCAAGAGACAGGAATTTTCTACTTTTCAGAGAGTTCATCAAAATTGCCAGTCAGGAAGATTTTTCTCTCAAAATTGAGAGGGTTTTTTTCATTACTTTGTCTGCATTTTTTCTTATTGTTATTAACACAAATTTCTAGCAGCCATGTAAAAAATACAAAAGAATCCTAGAAAAATGATACACTGACAGAGATTACTTCAATATACCTAATATACTATCTCTTACACAACATTTTCACATCCCAAAAGATTTATGTTTTCTTTACTTTCGTTATCCTGAAATGTTCTGTCACTTCTGTGTTAATACCCATTAAATATCAGAAGACCTCTGTCAGCCCCAGTAGCCATTAATCACTTGTCCAAGCCACTGTATGTATGTGTGGCATTTCAGCTTCTCTAGGAAGCCAGTCTCTTTGGCTCCTTGGCTCTCTCATCATGGCAATTTCTTTTCTCATCTATCCCACCAGATCATACATGCAGAAGCACGGTAATCAGAAAGGTATGCAGTGTTGCAGAAGAGGGAATGTTACCATCCTGTTCTCCCATACAATGCCTTTTCTTATGATAAATAGATCTGCAAATCCTGCTATTTATCCAGTGCAGGCAGCAGTGAATGACCTTTAAGCAAGAAAATATCTAAAGAGAATATTCTTCAACATATGTGGCCAGAATATTTTTCAATTATTTCATAGTTAAGATTTTAGAATACACGGGACTGAATCAAGTGGTTATAAATGCATTTTTAAATGAAGTGACAAAACCATCATTACTTAAACTGGCAAATAGTTCCACAATTGCAGACACAGCTTGGGATCATTTCAGTTAGTCACAGTCTTTTTCTTTCTCATTACCTATTGTTTATGCATTTTTATTCAAATGTCCAAGTATGTTCAGAGCCTGTGCAGAGCACCAACACAATATGCTGGGAAAAAAAGGAAGTTTTTTTTCTTGCACAACTTGGTCAAAATATGCTCCTACTCATTATTTTAATAGCTCTTCACTCTCCAGAGTAACACATAAAGAAGCCCAAATCTGGCACTTGCTTAGTAATGCGGTGGATCTGTTCTAATCTCAGTGGAGCATGAGCGCCTGCGTGCCACACTTGGTTTGCAAAATTTTAACTATGCCTTTTCTGAATAAAAGAATACTTGAATATTCAAGTGGTAATGCAATGGGGAGCCACAGCTCCTCCATGTTCTCTGAGACATAGAGGTGGTGTGAAATGACTGACTCATTTTACCCCCACAGCTGCACACTCATGGCTACCTCAGCCTCAGAGTGCCCCCGTTGGGATTTCCTTCTGATTCTCTGTAAAGATGGAAATAAAACACAGTGCAGAGCAAAGCTCAGAGTCTCAGGTAGTAAAGAGAAGGAAACACCCAATCTGGACAGGAGCTCCTTTCGTGCTTAAAGCTCTTCTGTGAGCATTTTCCACCACACAGATACCACCAACCATTGCTGAACACAGCTGCTACAGACCTCTTGGGAATTTTTGAGACTGGAAACCCTGTAAGATCCTCAGTCTTTATTGGGGAAAGATGGTAAGAAGGTGTGAAGAACAGACTTGTCTCCTCTTCTAGATTTGGCAGGATACTTAGGGATTTCATACCATGAATTTAAGTGTTTTTAATAACAAAATATTTAGCAAGATTTCTCTGGTCTGCTATCACACCCCAGAAAACATCAGAACAGACAAAAATCAAGAACAGAACTAAAAATGAACTTCACTGGGTGCATTTCTTTCCTTTACATCCAGGTTGTAAAAATATTTTTTTTCTCTCCCAATTTATAAAATCTATACGTTTAGGAATTTCTTGTAGGGCTGTATCCCAGTATATCATCATCTCTGATGCTGCCAGGTTCATGTAAAAGTAAAAATCAGTACTTTCTGCTTACAGCCATGATAGAGATTTCCATTGAAATATGAACATGAATCAAGTATACTCTCTAAAAGCAGGAATTATAGTTTAATATGGTAACCTCTGTCATCACTGGGGAGATATGTATACCTTAGAGAAGTTCATTTCATCTGCTGATAGGTGTCCAGGGCAGACAAGACTTTCTCTCTTAATTGATGGGAGATCCTAAATGCTTAAGTTTTGGAAGGCAGTCACTGAGTGAAATGAATCCCATGTTTGTTCATGAGTGTTAAATATTTAAGAGCTTTACTATCCTCTTTACACCATTAGGGACCATGATAGACCTTGTGTGCCTGTGTGTATATAAGTATACACACACACATGTATGTACATATACACGCATGATTAGAAAGCACTAGACATTTAATTTTACACTGGAAGGATTGGGACAGAGAGAATTTATGGCATTTCATAGAGGGTTTAACAACTGATTTCACAGCCAAGACTAGTTCTAATAATTCAGCTTAATATTTTAGGTGTGGAACTATTCATGCCACGGCTTTGAAACCAGTGGGTATATACAGGGACTATAAAATATTTAGCTAATTTCTACTACTTTTTTTTTTAAATCTACCCAGAAATCAGCGGTATGGTGGTTAAAAATCCTGAGAACTTATTAAGAGGAATGACAAGGGTGCTGCCATAGTTTTCTTCATTGCTAGCAGCTGTGTAGTTTTAAATCTAGTCTCGATATCACTGCCCAAACTACATTTATGCAGCAAAGATCCTTAGCGTAAGAGCAACGGTGTTTAGAGAGCACACAAGAAAAAGTTTAGGCACTGCAGAAGTTTTTAAACACAGTACTTGCCATGACTTTTGGATACCTCCATTTACAGAGTTAATGCAGAGAGGAAGGAAGGAGTGCAGAAGAAGGGAAAATAAGTGTGTCGACAGGGTTTTCTTCCAAAGTATTGGCACTTTGTACAAGTCCCACTTTGTATTATAATTTCTAACTAATTATGAGTTTCACAATATACATTTTCAAAAGAGCTGATTAAGGTCAGCAGGAAGCAGAAAGCAAAACAGAGGGCAAGCAACAAATTAAATCCTAAAGTGTGAATAAAATATTTCCCACCAAGTCAGTTTCAATATTCAAAAGTTTAGACAGAAGTGATGAGGATACATGCAAGGATACCAACAGAGAGATAAAATAATGGTTGATGCAATTTTGATTCAGATTACACTTGACCTTTATCTGCAAAAGAACAGATGCTCTAGCTAGTTCCAAATTATGAAACTGTAGCTTCAAAACACATTCTTCTCTCCACTAAGCAGATTTAAAATTTAAATTAGTTTCCCTACATTGTATGCAACTCAACTACTTTATTTTCACAGACAGAACAGGTTATTTTATCAAGGCACAGGTCTAAGAAAATATATTTTACTTGCAATGTGTTGTTAGTGACCAGTTAAAAATAAAATAGGTCCTTTACCATCATGCAGGTAAGGGAAATACTTATCAAAAAGCACAGAAACTCACAATGTTAAAAAGAACACACACAGTTCTTTCTCTGGCTAATTTACCAGAACTTAATACATGTAGTAACTGGTTCCCTGATATGTGTTGACAATCCTGACCTAAACCAAATAGTCAGTCACTCACTCTAACAGGTTCTAAATTACATTACCTAATTCAAAAACAAAGCACAATAAAAATATTGACTTTTTTCCAAATTAAAAAAAAAAAAAAAGTAAAAAAAATAAAAACCTGATGTCCAGAAGACAGGAAATCCGAACACTATATAATTTTTTCTTCAAATTCTAAATCTTTCTTCAGACAGGATGATAATGTTCACTCTGAAAAACCTCAGCTTCCAGGTGATACCACAGTTGAGAAAAGAAAGCCATAGGAATTTTGCAATGTTTCTTTCCTGTGTCATCCACTAGAACAGCAGGAGAGAGAAACAGAACCTATTGTAGAATTTTGTGCCTTAATTGCTCACTTTAGTGTGAAATATAGTATTCTATATGCATTTATGCAATAAACATTTCACCCGATTGAGGGGGTGACAATTCCTGAGGGAATTGCTAAAGAATGATGAAGAATCCCTGTAGTACAGTGTTACTTTGAAAGACATAACCATGAGAATAAGCAGATCTAAATAGGTATGATACTGCACAGGTTACATTTGCAAAGCTTTTCATTGTATGAAATTACACACCTTAGGTCTGGCTCCATTTCATACCCACCCTGCACTTGTCTCACTGTGTCTGTAGGAACATTGAAGTGACAGCAGCTTTACTTGGGGTGACATGAATAAGGGGAAATTGAAAAGTAGATCAATACTAATGCAATCACAGGATAAAAAAGAAAACCTTAATCTCATATCATAACATTGCAGGAATTGAAGTGGAGTTGAAGGAAAACTTACTGATATAGACAAGAGAACTAAAGGAATACACATACAAGTAACACCATTACCTGTGAAGTGGAGATGACCAGAGGAAATCTTTCAAGCTGTCAGGCAGAAAGATGAGAAGAATGTGGTGACAAATGAACTAAGCATGATGACTTCTGGAAAGAAAAATGGGAATGGAAGGCATCATGTAACCCTTTGGCAAAAGAGATTAAAAAAAACCTTGTGTGAATGGAGTGATGTGATTAATCACAGTGAAGTGCAGATCATGGAAGAGGAAGTTCAAAGAAGATTGCAAAAATTACTTAATTCGAAAGACCCAGGAAAAGAACAGAATCACCAAACATCAGCCAACAGCTTAACAAAAGAGTACCCTCGATTCAAAATACATATATGAGAAGCTAGGATAATTATTATACAATGGCAGGACTCAATTCATTAGAAAGATAGAAAACATGTTACTCTAGAACAGGCTCCCATGTGGGTTTGATGTTCTTAGAGGGCATACAAAATACAGGGATGTCATAACATATTGCCTATCCCTTTGGAATGGACTTTTCTCCATTAGCTCATGGAGAAAAAGGCTTTCTTGGCAGCTAAATGCAGGTCAGACTATGCTAGTCTTTGCAGAAACTAGATAATTTCTAATAAACAAGTTCTTGTATCAGAGAAATAAAACCTGAGGAAAGAAGGCAGGCCTGCCAGCAGGGCACAATAGCCTTTTCCAGAAAAAAAAGACACATGATTCAAGACCTCACCAGAGGCAATTCCTTCACATGCTTTGAAGGAGTCTTTAGATGAAATTGTTCTGAGGCCAAAAAAATAAAAATAACATGATGAATCAGTTTGAACAGGAGAAAACTGGGGGAAAAGATTTTTTTTTTTAATTTATAAGACCAGTCAAATATGAGCTCATAACCCATCTGTGTCACAGTCAACTGTTATTCTATTATTTCATTCCTCCATTCCCCTTTTTGACTCAGCTTTCCCTTTTTCTGTGTATTTCAACTCATTTTCCTTTTCTGCTACGAATAACTGTCACCGTGTGATTCAGTAAGAAGATTTTTCTAGTACTGATTCAATAAACACCTCTAAATTCAGATATTTGTGTCAGATATTTTACTGATACGACAATATGGATTTTTTATGAAGCTCTGAGAGAATTGCCAGCACAATTCAAATTCTACAGGATCAAAACATTTTGATGAAATGTAGAGATACAAGTTTTCTAAATCTCATGTACTCTTTTAGCTTTGTAAAGTCTTTCAGTTTATCTTTTGGATGTGTCTGCTCAGTTTGTTCCTCACACATTATCAAAAACATCTGGGACGTTCTAGTTATTTCCAGCCAGGATACACAGTGTAGGTATGTCTGAAATGCAGATATGTCTGCAAGTTTGTGGATTTTGTTTTGAGCTTGAAAATTTTGGCCCAATATTACTTTGTATCACTACACTAGAATCAAGCTGAATAGACTTCTGAAACCATCTATAAAAGGAAGTATGTCTGATGATTTAACGGTAATGATGAAAATGCAGGGGGAAAATGATATGATTATTCATGTTGTCTTGAGCAAATCATTCATCTTGTATTTGCAGCTGAACAAACTGGGGCTGATTGGTGAGTTGGGCTCAGTAGAAGACAAAAGCTAGGAGGATGTAAATGTTAAGTATCTTTTTTGAATTATTGCTACCCATTTACATAAGGAATTTGACAAGTGAGAGGCTGCATTGTTGTTAGGTTCCAATATAAAAAGTTCTGACTGACTGAGAAATTGTTCTCTTTCCATATAATCTAGTGGCAGAAGAGGAAACACAGGTAACAGTTCAACCAACTCTAGTAAATAGGAATTCATTCAATCAATAAGGTGTTCTTTTATAGATGATCTGCACAACACCTGGACAAAGAATATTCTAAGCACATGTTCCTCACTACTTGCAAATCTGCAGAGCAGATGTGAATAAATTTAAGCCTTCAAAATACTTCCGCTTTTTTTCCTGACTAGTGAAGGATTAGCAAAAAGAAAGCAAAGGATAATGAAAATAGCTTCCAGTTCTTTTTTGTTAATACAGATTAGCAGTAGGCATAACTCAAATGCCTCTCCACTTCTCCTCTGCTCTGGAGCCAAGTATCACTGAAGTGGAGCAGCTTTGCTCTCACACATGGATTTTGACAGCTTCATCCCTATCTATGCCTGCAGCAAGTGGAGGCACCGCCTCTCATATTCACACACCAAAGGAAGAATATGCATAAGCTTAGATGTATTGAATCAGAACAGTCCAATGTCCCCTCTTCACTCAGAATGGCTCAGTACTAGAGCAGACCTTGCAGACCTCTTAGTAAAGAGCTATTTCTAGGCACCTGCAGCTTCACACTGCCAGTCCTTATGGATTAGGCAACAGGAACACTAATCCATCTTTGAAGGATGTTTAAGCATCCATGTTCCACATTCTTCCCAAAAGCTCTACAAATCCTTGATACATATCTCTGCACAGACTTATTTTACATCAAGGTAACATCTGATACATTTGGCTCCCAACTACTGCTCCTTTTCTGTGCCACTGTTGTTTTACCAATTGTGTGTTTGGTGCATTCAAATGAGGAGACACTCCAGACTGCTTCTCTGAGCAGGTGGGTTCTTCACGACCCATGTGGACAGGCGCTCATGAGGAAACTTCTGTCAAGCCTAAGACACAATTCTTACAATGGCAGATTCTGTCAGCCCTACACCTGTGCCTGGAGAAAGACCAGAACATTGCTCAGCACTCCTGCCCTGCTCACAGGGCACAAAAACTGCCATAATTCTGGCACCTCGGGACCAAGGGATGAGGGAGGACTTGTCCTTCCTTTCTTTCCTGTTTACCTAGAATAAAATCACCTTCTTGTCCATCTCATTTTAGTTATCCTTAGTCTCCCCTTCTACAACTGCCAACTATCAGTATAATAATCAGGTCCCCATTAAAGAACAGCAACCATATTTATTGCTATAGGAAAACAAGAAAAAATGCTCACCCAGAACTGGATCTTGAAATAGAGTCTGGAGCATCAGCTACAGCATCCTCTCAGATGAGGTCAGGATTTTTCTTCTAATAGGATGCAACACAGCGAGAAAATGGACCAAAGCCTTCCTGCCAGACCTGAGCTGAGAACTCGGAGGTGTTGTTACAACCACACAAACTGCTTTCAGAACATCTCCAAAACAATATTTATTCCCTCTTCTGGCCTCTTCAAGTTTAAGATTTGCTAATCAAAACATTTGCCACCATTTAACGATGACAACATTTTTTGGAACACACAAATTTAGAAAACATGTTTATTTTCCACAAAATCTCTGGATGTCTTAAACTTTTATCTGAAATTACATGTTGTTTTTAGTGATCTGAAAGCAGTTGTTTGATTTTCCTGTCTTCTGGGAATATTGAAAATAAAGTTTCTTTTCATAATGAACATTCTGTAGATTTCAAAGCTAAAGTAGATTTACATCAGTGCAACTGAAAGCCAGATTCAGCTTTCCATTTGTCATTACTTACTGAGTTCATCAATGGCACAGCTAATGTGATCCATGATTTATGACACGAAATACTGCTGTACCTAGCCAAATATTCAGAATGCTTTGAAGTTATTGCTGGGCTGAACAAAGGGCAGGAACATTTCATCCAAACCCAGATACAGAAATTAATCTAATTCTCTGCCAAAAGGAAGAAAATAAGTGCATTATTTTCATCTTTCCTAATAATGGGTGCTTTTCCATCACCTTCAAGCTTACAAGTTAGCTGTGGCTATGTGAATGAGTTCCTCTATGAAATACACTTTTGCATTATTTACCACCCCCCACAAATCACCTCCTGAAAGAGCAGTGTTTGTGGATCAAATCAAAGATTATTCTCTCAGTTTTCTCTGTTCAGCTACATTCCTGCATGGCCAGGGTAACTCCTCAGCAAACTTCTCCCTGCCCTAGATGCCCTGGCAGTTTGTAGCAGTGGGAAGTCATGGAACAAAACAAATGATCCCAGCAACTTTCACTGTAACATTGTCATCCCTCTAGGTACAGCACCCTTGAACAGACTCCATCGTCTGACCAGCATGGAAATGGTCCTCTGGGAAATGCTTAAAAATACACCTATGGTCTCTCATTCTGTGCTTTTGATTCTCTGGAGGGGGAAATAGATTGCTAGTTATTCATAATGAGAAAAATACATTATTATCAAGGCTTTCTGTTTTAATTTGATATCTTCTTTCTGGTGTGAGTTCATCCATATTTGCCTTACTCCACTAACAGAAATTTAAGGAGGATATATACAAAAGAGGCCAATAATTCTTTGTTCCTGTGTACAGGTCCATGTTGCACCTCTCTCTTGAAAAACAAGTGTGAATACCAAGTCTTTACAAACTTGATTCCATTCTCTGTTGCCAATTTGTGCTTTTAGGTGTCAATGAGAAATGGTTGGTACAAACTGATACGGATGTTGCTGCAGACAAGTATGAAAATCCCTTCATTCCCATTCTACTGGCTCCTTCTCTGCTCTTTCGCATTAAGTAGTGTTTTTTTCCTGTCAGTCTGACTGTTTACTATGCAGAGCAGGGCTGCCTTTGGGGATTTTGCTTTGAAGGTGTTGCTCTGGGCAGCAAGAAACAACCAGGTTCTCTAGAGCTCCTGATGGCTTATATGTTATTTCAATAAGTTTTTTGACATCTTTGCTCCTAAAAAAGATTAGGTAAAAAAAAAAAAACGTGTTCAGAGGATGAAGTCACTATTCTTTTTGTTATTACAAAGTAGAAAACAAGGAAAGCCATAGTTTTTAAATAAAAAAAACTTGTAAATTCTTGTAACTTTTAAAGATATTTTTCCAGTTTATAGGACATAAATTCTGTCAGTTTTCAAATCGCAAAATATAATCTTTCATATGAATATTATAAAGGAGCATAAATTAAATTTTCATTTTGCTGAATACTAAGTATAAGGTGCAAATGTAGTAAATCAGTTTATCAGGGTGAACAAAACATGGCTAATCATAAACTGAAAGACTAGATTCATATTATTAAAGTCTAATAAAAAAAAATTCTTTCTTACTCTTATTCATCCTGTTTTCAAGGAAGCAGAAAGAAAAGCTATTTTCATACTGTTCTCATTCTTCACTCTCCCAATCTTTTCTTTAAAAGCTTATCAGTGTTTCAGAGAAATTGTTGGAAAACTGAGTCCTTAGAAACCTAAGAGGAGATTTATTCCAGGAAAAGATAAGTTGGCCCCAGATCTGTGCACCTCATTTCCACAGGTTTTTAGAAAACCCACGGGTAGTCTGACCACATCAGTAAAATGCCACATCCCTTAGACAGAACCATCCTTTTAAACAAGTTTACCATGTTGTTAATTCTCAAAAGTGGAAAAGTTTGTTCTTTTTGATTTAATGTGGTCTATTTTAAAATCGCTTTCCATTTCCCTGCCATATGAACAATCTCAAGAAGGATCTCTGGTGTGGAGCTTAGGATCTACATACAGAGGACTTGCACAGTTTTTGGATACGACATTTTATGTGCTCCTCAGTCTGTAGGACTTTGTAGGTGAATTTTGTTTCTTGCCCCTGTAGCTGACACCACCTCTATATGCAGTATTCAAATGAATGAGCAAGAAATAGAGCCATTATTTTCAGAGACACTATGGTCTCAATATTCTCGGGAGTCTCGAACCTCCATTGTAGGGGAGAAGCAGGTGGGACTCAGAACCCTGCAGGGTAATTAGTCAAAGGACTTAGCCAAAGATTTGTTACAGATGAAGGCTGGAAGCAGCTCACTGGACACACTTGGAAGAGGCTTCTCCTCCTTCTCAGAATTTGACAAGTAGGACTGGAACCTTCTACAACAGGTGTGAGGTTCTGGAACTAGAAGGGCAGCCAACTGAGGAGGTGGGCAAAGATCCTTCGGGGATGGTGGGGCCTCCTAAAATAGCACCACCTGCACCACGCATCATGACCTCCGTTGTTAAGAGGAAAAGAAGGGTGGTTGTAATGGGAGACTCCCTTTAAGGGGAATGGAGGACCTGATATGCAGTCCAGACCCAACCCACAGGGAAGTAGCAAGCAAGGTCTCCTGGAAAAAATGTTTTTGCACCTGCTGGGGCCCATCAGTGTCAGTCACATTTTAGTCATCATCTACTCAGGGCACAGGAGCAGGCAATTCCCAAATCTCAGAAGTCAAGCAGGCAAGAGGAGGGGCAGACTGATCTCTTCTCTGTGGTGACCAGTGACAAGACCCAAGGGAGTGGCCTGAGGTGTGTCAGGGCAGGTTTAGGTTGGATATTAGAGAAAGGTTTTTCACCCAGAGGGAGGCTGGGCTCTGGAACAGGCTCCCCAGGGAAGTGGTCACAGCACCAAGCCTGGCAGAGTTCAAGAAGTGTTTGGACAATGCTCTCAGGGATATGGTGTGACTCTTGGGGTGGTGCTGTGCAGGGCCGGGATTTGGACTCAGTGATCCTTGTGGGTCCCTTCCAACTCAGCATATTGTGTGTGACTCTCTGTATGAAGGTTTCCGAAGGGTTCACTGCAGCTTCCCCATGGAAATCAGCACAGGTTAGCAATTGGAGCCACTCACTTTAACGAACTCTATTTACTGCCTGAGAGAATTCTCTTGCCTCCCACCAAACTGCTTCGGGGATGTACTTTCACATGTTTGCAATCTGTCAAACGTGCTTTTCACAGCTTTAAGATGCGAAACACCCACTCCTACGCTATCCCACATTCCTTGTTCTCTAACAAAAAAAAGTCCTTGAAAGCAATTGCAAGGATCTAGCAGGTCAACTTTTTTCTTGTCCTGAGCTGAAATAACCTCTCCTTGTCCTCTGGAGAAAGAGGAAAGACACACCTCTTCAGAGGACTTTGCTTTGTATGTTCACTTGCTATCATTTTTAGAATAAAGCCTATGTAGACCTGCAACAGCCACTTGGTCTTCTAGAGAGAGAAGTTTTAGATACCTTTTAATTGAATTCATATACATTGGGTTTTTTCTCCTTCCTTGGTCAAAAAGCAGTAATTTTTCAGAGACATCCCCATTTCAGCTCTACTTATAGGCAAACCAGAATTCAGAGAAGTCAACACACACCAATAGACCCAGTCCAATTTGGAAGTAAAAAACTATTTCATTGCGATGCAGCAGCAAGGAAGAAGTCTGACAATCCAAACTAAGTACATATACTGATTTCTTTTTCAAGAAGTAAAGTCTTTGGCACAAAAGTTCATCAGGCCAAAAGATTTCAGAGAGAGGGGAAGGCTATAGCTTATTAGATATTCTATGTCATATCTACTATGTGTTCCTGCTTGGCATAATCCTGACAAAATAAATTACACTGAAAGATTACTGCACCTAGGAGAATTCACCTAGGCTTGGAATCACAGCAAACTGCTCCAGGGATGCACTTTAAATGTATTAGATTTCTCTTTACAAAAAGATTATTTTCTTCTTTTATTATTAATTGTAGCATTATGTCCTTTCCCAAAGTGATATTTTTGCCATATGCTGTCCCTCTTTTAAATCAATTTTGCTACCTCCTGTGACAGCAGCCAATGTGTCTTGCAGCAAATGCTAAATTTGTTATGCCAGAAGGCATGACAAATATGACACAATGAGTACTTATATGCTACCGGATAACAAAATTATTTTATTTAAAACATTATTTTACAAGGTAACACTTCTTCTTTGCAAAATGAGTTTTTCACAAAATTTGCCAATGTTTTCTACCGCAAGGAACTTTCCTAAACCTTAACAGCTATGTGTTCAAAAGAAGGAGGAATAATTATGGGAGCAGAGACCATGACTCAACCTTTCCTTTTCCTGCACACCATTAGAGAGGCACAAGGCTCACTCCTTCTTGTCCTGGCCATTCCTTTCTGCCTCCCCCCTGTGCACTCCCAGCGTGTCCCTGGCGTGACACTGGCCCTCGTAAAGGAATGACAGGGTTGCAGAGCTGTGGAGAGCATGGGCTCCGGGACTTCACCGCTGGGTCCCAGCTCAGCTATTGGATTCATTTTGCTTTAAAGGAAAACCAAAGCCTCCACCACTCCTCTGAGACATAAGACATACTAGATTTGAATCAGGTGAAGCACATTAGGCTTTGTGCTGATCCCAGTGCTCCTGAAGCCTCAGACCCCTGTGGATGCCAGAGAAGAGCCTGGCTCTTCTCTTCCCAGGACAGCAGAGAGTAGGGCTTGGATCTCATCCAGAGCTTCCAGTCACTGACACAGATGTGGACCTCTGGTGAACACCTGGGCTTTGGGGGGAGCCACCCAGAGAACTGCAGCTGTTTCAAACCAAAGTACCTACTGGTGTGAGCACTCTGTTAATCATACCAAAATCATTGTAGAATCAGTGACAAGGAGAAAGGAGATAAACTAGAAGCATGGAAGATGATTTAAGTGTTAGAGATAATGAACTCAGCAGGGCCTGACGAAATGTCCCCCTGTGGGTACTCACAGCCATAGCCACAGCAGTCTCAGAAGTATTAGCCCTGATTTCTGAATGTGCTTATAAGACAATGAGATCCCAAAGGACTGGAAAAGGACAAAGAGAAAATCATTCTCAAAGAGGATAAAGGTCTCTCTGAAAAATTAGTGACTATTCAACCTAACTTCAGTATACCCAAGAATAGTGGAATAAATAATAATATATCAGTTTGTCAACACAAGAGGATCATAAGAATCATTTATTTAAATCATGGACTTTCCAAAAAAAAAGCTCAACACAATTTCCTTCTTTAATAAAATAATTGGTTAAGTGGGTGAGTTAGAAGTATGAAAATGTCTTTATTATGGGTTTTGACAGAGACCAATGAGACACCCTCATAATCAAACCAGAGGAATATATTCTAGATAAAATTGCTGTACAAAAGGTTGAATAAAGAATAGCTCAAAGTCTGTTTTCTACCAAAAGGAGATTAACGGATCCTCAGAAAGATATGTCCTATGTCTTAGTCTTCAGTATTTCCATTAAGGTGAAATATTATACAAAGAATATATTGGGACAAAAAAACAGATAACACCAAATAGAAATCTCTCTGGATAAGAGACATAAAACAAAAAACTATCTTAACAACTTTGATAAATAATCTCCGAGAAAGAAGCTGGTATCTGCTGTGTTACTTATGACGTGAATCACATGAGAAGGGAAAACACTGATTGCATAAAACAACTTATGGGATAAAAAGTTAAAAAATACATCAGGAAAGGATTAGAAGTATACTGCAAATCACAATGTCACTTCAAAAAAAAAGAAGGACAATATCTTTCTAGCCTATACAAAAGGTGCTTAGAGCTTAATAATTTTAGTATATATGGGACTATATGTATGCTACATATATTGAGCAATGCTTCTATCATTAAAGACTACACACAAACACAGAAAATTCATAGGAAAGTTAAAAATGTAAAATATTTCATGCTTCCTGGAAAAACTGAAGTAGTGGAGGTGATTTATCAACAAGCAAAGAAGTAGGCTGTGGATTCCATATTCACATTACTAAAAAGTTGATATGAAACCCACAGGGATATATTATTTGCTATGGGACTGGAAAAGAAGAAATTACTACAGATTGAAAACCATCAGTGTTTGTGTATATTTGGCAGAGTTTATAGAATCCTTGAAATTATTTTGATCAGAGACTTTGGATCAAGGAGTATGGCTATCCTCATGTCAGGGCTGACTTAGTAACCAAACCTCACTAAAAATACATGTATGGTAAATTGAAAAGGTGATACTGGCTGCCACTAAGAGAGATCTGGTGTGTCTGGAGATCACTGCTCCACAAACTGATCTCCTCTAGCTCTGTGGTCACCCACCCTCAAACTCCTCACACCCAGATCTTTCTAGCAAAATTCAGAATAATCCAATAGTAAAATATTTCTTTACCTTCCTTCTAAAGATCAAGTGGCATGAAGGTTAACACTGTTATTCCCAACAGTTCCTCTAATGGAAAACACAAGTGTTTGCTCTGTGTCAAACAGAACAGAAAGAATTTGTTTTCTCACCAAATTTTAAGGTAGTAGGAGATGTATTTTTAAAAAAATTTTGGAAGACACTGAAAATGTCTTTTGCAAATTTGGAAAACCAGGGACAGTAGTTAAAAAGTAGCAAAATTGAAGACATCTGTTCATAGGCACCTTGCTGCAGTTAAATAATTTGAATAATTCTTTTGGATAATCTCTTGAGATGGAAGATATGTCAAGACAATTTAACAGCTCTCCTCTGTAATTTGAAGTATTCCTTATTTTAAAAGCTAAAGTAGATTTAAGGATATATTTCAGGTTCCCTAACTCCAGTGGAAACAGAGCTCTTCCTCGTTGACTTCCCGAATGCATTAAATTCTCTTCTAAATTGAAGTCCCTTCAGGTTTTTGCAGCCCTCTATAACCCAAAAGTTTTCATCACATGCACATACCAAAACACTGAAACAGCTGGAACATTTCAATGCGATATAAGAAACTTCATTTTAAAAAGTTATTCAGGTAATGTTAAATTTGTAGTCTTTTAGGACTGGCACCACTAACACAGAACTCCAAGAAGATCATTCTGTTTTACACCCCCTTCTGTCATAAAGAATATTGAAAAAAAAAAAGGGAAGGAGGAGGGGAGGGGGGAAGAATGAAAAAGTAATAGCTTTTATTTTCTTTTATATGTCCCATAGAGAGAGACCTAGACTCTACAAAGACAGATGGTTGGCATTCACAGTCAGCTCTCTATCAGCTCAGAAGCACTGGATGGCATCTGGTCCAGACAGAGGCAAAACATTCCTATCTTTGGGGCATTTTAGTGTATGTAGAGACTAATGTTCGAGTTTATTCAAGCCAGTGGAAGATTCCCTGATGAGGAGGACCCTGATGAGATGCAGCCACTGGCATTGACTGGGTGGTGTCGCAAGGGAGAAATGACGGTTCTATAGTAAAATAGTATAGACTTTTTGGGTCCTGGCACATGAAGACACGTAGGCAAAGGTGGAGAGTTACCTGTTCCAGCACTGGGCAGCTGCAGAGGGTGCCTGTGAGCCCAGTTTTGTGCCGTGTCACTCATCCTGCATGGAGGAAAGGTCCCTGCAGCCATCCTGGGCTTGGCTCTGGAAGGAGCTGGCTGCTTGATGCCAGAATAGACCCCAGGAATGACATCACGTTTATACAGAAGGTCAAGAAATCTGCTTCTAAGTTTGCTACTCTATCTGGCAAAGTCTAATGTCACACCAAAGAGATCAGTTGATGATTTCTGGACAACCCTAAGTAGAGGAAAATTGGGTTATATGCAAAGCAAACAGGAGAAAAACTCAAGACTCAGGACTTACCTGCAACTTTTAATACACTTTGCTTCAATGCTCACCTAAATAATGAAATGTCAATGCCAAAGGCCTTCTTCACAAAAAGGTTCAATGAAAATAGTAATTGAAGGAAGTGCTGATGCAGTGCTTTAGTTTTCAAGTGGAATCTCTATGTGCCCGATATATGTAATTCTGTGATATCTTAGATTTTACACTATTTCTTAAGTGCTGAATGACACTGCTCCTATGAATCAAGACTATTTTAAAGTATTGCAATTAAATCCCTTCACAAACAATTTCTGACAGTAAATATTTTAAGATATGTGTCTATGCTATACAAACAACAAGGAAATAAAGGAGGAATGGTTATTATCAAGGAGAAACCTTGGCTATATTATTAAGGGAAAGATACTAATGTACCAAGGTATGTTACACACCAAGGTGTGTGTTCTTATTTTCTTATACCAGGCCACCTCCTGCCACGGGGCAATGGACTGGCTTCTCACAAAGAAAACTCAGTACTGACACTGAATTTCAAAATAATTTTATTATGTCAGCATTATACAGACATACAATTTATGAAAGCAGACAACCACTCAGCATATTGGTCCCAGGAAGCTTAGCTCAGGAGGAGCTTCCAGTTCCCAGACACTGGTGTTCCCTTAAGAAAACAACACAATGGAAACTTTGCAAACACCACTGTGCTAAGAAAAAGAACTTCAGTTACAACCAATGCTAGCTGTGAATATTTCTCACAGTAATATCTATAAATGGAGTAATTTCCCAAAGCTTTACTAAATTTTGTATTAGATTATTAAAACAAAGCCCTTTTCCATTTAGGAAACAGGTTATTTAGGAATATTTTTTATTTTTTCAGTGCACTTCTTCCAATAAGACTGTCCAGTTCCCTCTTTATAGACTTACTCCTGCTCCTCTCCAGCCCTTCGGGAATTAAGTTTGCATTTCTTTAAAGGATCTTTGCTAGCCTTCTTTTTAAAATGCATCTTTGATCAGAAGTCACCCTCAGATATATATAGGAATTAAGTCCCCGGAGTGCTACAAACCTTTCCGGTATCTTTTCTTGCAGGAAATTGAAAGAAAGAATTCAAAGATCTCTTTGTAGACATTCATCTTTATGCTGTGCAGTAAAGATATGAGTGAGCAATGAAATAAATCTCTCACAGGTTTCCTGTGCTTAAAGATTGTAGAACAAGTATGAAATCAAATGATGAACACTATCTATCTGATTAGTTCCTTTCCTTGCATAAAAATTACAGATGACAGCTTTGAAACTATGTCCTTGGGAAAAGACACAACTTTGACTTTCAGATGGTTGTTATGTAAGGCTGAAAAAGTTATTCAGTAGAAAGTGTTATTCCCTTAGAACTTTGCAGCAATTTAAATCCACTTTAGTTCCAGTAAGCTTACATTTACCAAGTGAAATATCTCACACAGAAAAGGGAAAGATTCAGGCTCAAAGAAAGAATAATGTACAACACAAACTTTATGGTGCAAGAAAATGTACTGACTCATGAGTGGAAGGACATGTGAAGATGACACCTGCTTGACTTTTTCCATGTCCTGACGCCTTCTGCTTTGAATTTGGAACCAAGAGGCATTGAAAGCAAAAGTGTATTTAGAGAGCCAAGGTCTGTCATGCAGCCCAACTCTATATATTTTGTTGACATCCTTCAATTTCACTAATACTTAAGGGAGAAGTTTGGTCTCTCATAGGGCAAAACGTGCTTGCTGTCTCTGGTATCCAAGTTGTGAAGACAGCCACGCTGGATCTTGCTAAATCAGAGTTGCCAGTGCAAAACATTAATTTCAAATGTTTTCTTTGAAAATAGAAAGGCCCTTTGTACTCCTATTTCTCTCTGTGAAGAAGACAAAAACTGTGTATCTCTTTTTGTAATTATTAAAGAAAACCTTGCAGAATCAGGAAACAGAGACTTATTTGAAAAGTTTTATTTGGTGTCTGTAATAACGAAAATCCCGATTCTAGCACACCATCATCTCATTCATCCCACACTAATATTTAGAGCAATGCTGTGTACTAGAAGTGATAACGCACACTTTAAGAATAGCTGTTTAAGGATGGTCAGATACAGCAGAATTAAATGTATAAACATCACATGTTTTATATTATCATCACAAGGCCTGCATAACCTACTCCCGATCTTTAAGTCCCAGGTGATCTGAGAAACAATGTGAGTTACATGTTCAAGCTCTTCTTTTTTTTTCTTAGTATATTTATCAGATTATAATAATAACTTGGTTTCAGACAAAATTCATTACATGACTGATTCCCAGTGTTAGATAGATTTTAGGTCCTTTTAAAGATCTCTCCTATTACTTTCTCATGCATTCTTTGCCAATAATACATTTTCATGGTTTACTTAAATGCTAAGCCCATTGCTGCAATACTCAAGAGATGGCTCCTTTCCAGCACCTTGCTAGGTAAATCTGGCATATGTAATATTATCTGTGGCTTTGTCACAGCAATACTTCCCTGCTTCATTTGAGCATGTTTTTGTGCTCAGTTCAGCTTGCAGACTTCATGCATCATCATCTGGCATCCATATGTAAATACCGATCAGAAACACATTCAAAAACATTAATATGAAAAAGGAAAAGCTTATTATGCAGATGTATTAAGAGGCCTACACAGAGTCACTGACCCTGTAAGCCTCAGGATACAACCCCATGATTTCCTCCAATTTGTGGAGCATTCCCCCTTCTACCAGCAAGTTTGTAGGCAGCCTGAAAACCCACAGACCTACCTACTTCCACCCTTCCTTTTCTTCAAGTGTCAAACTTCCCTGACAAGATGTTCCCACAAGATGTTACTGACTGCAAAGAGGTTTTGAGTAGAAATGAGTGATTTGCAACACTTGGTTGAGAAAGGAAAGAAAACAATTTGAAAATTTTAGTGAAATAGATGTGCCAGATGAAACAAATTTGCATTACTCTTATTCTTTAAAGTTTCAACCTAACCCATGAATGTGTTGTCACCATTATCTCTTCTTGCACTGCATACAAAATCAAAGGCATTGCTTTCTTTTTAGTATTGTTATATTTTGTCATAATTTCACTGCCACAATGTACAGTAGTACATGCATCTGTGTGTTCTTTTTATAGAAATCAGAGGATTTTTGACCAGCTGTAAGGAATTACTGTAATATACGTGGGCACACAAGTATGCATGTACTCACCTGTGACTTATCCCACTTCGAGGTCCACAGATCAGGCACAACATAAAGTAAAACAGACAACAAAATTAAGATATACATAAATGTCCCCTCATAGCATCACAGTGATTTTCTTGTTTGTAATTTATCAGAAATCTGAAAACAGTAACAAGGGTTTATTAGTATGGCACACATATATAATATTCTGGGGCGCAATGTCAACGTTCATTAGCCCTGTGTTCAGCCACTCACATCTCACCTGCTGTGAGAGTTAGAAGATTATTGCTTCCAGGGTTCAGGTCTCCAAGCACAGCCAAGGCTCTGCGGGCAGCACACAGACGATGTCAGAATGAATACAGTGTGCCTGTAAGCCCAAGACTGGACGTTCTGTCTCCAATATTATCAGGACAAAAACTGTTTGCAGTATTTCCAGGTTCTCTGTACTCTATTTTTCATGGTCAGCACTCTCCTTCCAGTGTCTTTCAGTGAGACTATGCCTCAGTCTTCATTTTTATATGATCATCTGAACAAAAATAAGCTGAGAATTTTTTCCTGCGGATTTTTTTCCTTTGGATTTGTATTCCTCAAGAAGCAATATAAAATTTTAATTGTAATTTTGAACATGGCAAGCTCACTTTCAGCCCATCTGTTCTTTCCCCTCCCAGACACAGCTGTGACTCTAGAGCCACATGTTGCCAGAGCACAGAAAAATCAATGAACTTCACTGCTTGCGCATGAAGGGTAAGCCTAAGCAGCATTAAGCTGTGTCAGGGAGAGATACCAAAGCAAACTTGTAATAGATTAACATGAGTATTGAAAACAGCATTGCCTGCATATTCCCTGCTGTATTATTTATAGCCAACACTGTTGTACTGCTTTCAGGACTCAAGCCAGCATCCAAGAGCTACTATCTGCACATGCAACTGCGCTGAATTACCATGCCCAGCTCAGCTGCCTCGGTGGAGTCTAATCCCACAGAGACAGTGACTTGAATGCCAGCTAATTATATGCAAAGATGAAGTTTCTCTGCATCACACATTTTCACTGATTAATACTCTGGTCATGAAGCCCCGAGCACTTTCAAATCTCTTTACTTCCACAGTAGCTGCGGAATAGGCAGGCTGCCCAGCATCCTGGTGAGTGGCTCAGCAGATCCCCAGTTCTCTGCAGAGACAGTTTGTATGAACTGTGGTTTTCCAGATTTCATCAGCACAGCCACAATTTTCTCCTTCGTTTTATCCAATATCAGCATTATCTCATCCTTCAAGAAATTTCTGTCCACCCTCTGTGCAGTGGTTTTCAGGCTGCTGTATTACATAACAGGGGTTTTGAGAGCAGCTGCAAAAGGACTTCAAGGATTTTCTACATCGAGGTGATCTGAATTTTTTTCCACAACAGAGACAGTTGTCTCTTGTAGTATTTTTCCCACAATAGTGTTTGCAACAGGAAAAGGAACTGTGCATAATGGTAGTAAACTGCTTTATTGGCATAGAGACCCTAAAGAAGTAATTCTTTGTAAATTTTCTGTCAAGGTAGTGTCAGAGACCACAAAACTAGATGACCAATAACCAAATGAGATTTTCACCTGAACCACAGAAAATCTGTCCAGTTCCTTGGTAGATCTAGTCACATATAAAAAGCAAGCCAGGGTCCTGGAATCACTGTAATCTACGGTTGTCAATAATCCACTATGTACATCTAATATCTGTAGAGTACATTGCTCTGTGTTGACCCAGAAAACTGCACCCACTCTCTGTTCCTGTTTCATGGCGTATTATAAACCCAAACTTGCTTATCATCCTGTTTGTTCTGGTATCTTTTGGGACATTTTTTTACTAAGTCACCTCTTTGTAAGTGCAGTACATGCTGTGAAAATCTGGTAAATCAACTGCAAACTTACCAGAACTGGGTTAGGCAATATTTATGACAATCTAAAGATTATTCTCTCAGTTCACAATCTTGTTTTGATTAGCGAATGGAATTGTGCCTGTGGAATTTTCTTTCTGGGAGAGCAAGAACAAGAGGTGACTGTGGCTTATTTCAAATGCATTAGTTAAAGCTTATAACAAGCTGTTAAGGAGAAGAAGCAAAATAAAAAGAGAATGTAGAATCTTTATATTACATAAAATTGGTCACAGCATTACATTTCCTGTTGCATCAGCATTCTTGCTGTAAATTACTGTCAAGTGTTTATAATTCGGTTGTCACATTTGTTTCTGCCCTGAGACAGCATCCTAAGAAAATGGCTTTTTGATTTATCTGAATATTTAAACAAAACCACACATTTCATATGTGTTTTTCACTCAACTCACTGTGAAAGCCATTGTAAAATGAAAACAATATTAAAAATGGATGTACTTAAAACCTACTCAACAGTTTGATGACACATGCTTTAGTCATTTATACGAAAACAGAGGAAGGCCATTATTTTATGCCACTTTGAAAAGTAAGGTTTGCAGAAAAATAGAGTTGTCTAGAGATTTTGGTCTGGCATTGTAATTGCAATATAAAATATTAAGCTATTACAGAGTGTCAAAAGGGGGGCAAGAAAGATGGTGAAGGGCCTCGAGGGGAAGCTGTGTGAGGAGCAGCTGAGGTCACTTGGTCTGTTCAGCCTGGAGGAGACTGAGGGGAGACCCTATTGCTGTCTCGAGCTTTCTTGTGAGGAGAAGAGGAGGAGGAGAAGACACTGGTCTCTCCTCTGTGGTGATAGGACCAGTGATAGGAACCAAGCAAATGGCCTGAGGCTGTGTCATGGGAGGTTTATGTTGAATATTATAAAAAGGCTCTTCCCCCAGAGGGTGGTTGGGCACTGGAACAGCTCCCCAGGCAAGTGGTCACAGCACCAAGCCTGATGAAGCCTCCAGAGTTCAGGCACATGGTGTAATTCTTGGGGATGGTCCTGTGCAGGGCTAAGAGCGGGATTTGATGATCCTTGTGTGCCCCTTTCAACTCAGCATATTCTGTGATTCTGTGATTTGTCAGAACCATTTTACCATAGAAGGGAAAATTACTGCTTACTGTAAAAGTTCTCAGCCAGGTTAGCTCTGGGTTAGCAACAATCCTGGCAGCTGTGCCAGCAGGAGCTTCGCCTGAGCCATGAGTGCTGCCCCTTGCAGCAGAGCCCAGCACTGCCAGGCTGTGTCACTGGGGCTGCATTGCACCCGCTGGTAACATGCTAGAAACAGTCAGAAAATTCATTATAATCAACAGCAAATGGTTTGTGAGTTAATGTAATACATTTCTGGCATAGTGACTTCCTCCTGAGGCAATTTCATATTTTCTGGATTGTGGTATTCTGAAATTCCTTTTTTCGTAGTTGTACTGGTTTCCAAAAGCAAGGAAAATTGCAATTATTTAGTTCAAAAACTACATCTGCACTCATTAGCCTTTGCTATTTCAGTTATGGACTAAAATAGAAATTAGCTAAGATTTGCATTTTGATTCAGAGAACAGCTGATTTTTTTCAGTTTTAGAAGCCAATCACTTTCAGACTGATCATTCCAAGATGCATATCCACCTTGTGCTGGGCAGTATTAAGCATTCCTTCTAAGGTTATTTTTAACTTTTTCATCTTGTCATAGTGTATCAAATGAATATAAAAAAATACATTTTACAAGTATTACACTTAATAGAGAGAATAAATTTAGGAGGACCTAATAAAATTGCATATTTTAAACCTTTCTTCCACTGTCACTAAGACCTTCCTTATTTACAGTATTTATATCTCAGTATTTATTTGGATACTGAGACCCAAGACTACAGTCAAAACTTTTTATAAAAGCTTAATATGACTTTTACACATATTGATATGCACTCCAGCAAACATCTCTCTGATCATAGCCAGGGCCAGCCAAGCACAAAGCAAACGCTCTCTGGTGAGGAAGCTGAGCAGAGCACGACAGCAGCAGTGCTCCTCAGCCCAGCAGCACCTTTTGTTCTGGCCCTTCCCTCAGCACCTTTTCCTGTGGCCCAGGTCCCACAGATAACCTGCTCATGGAGCCCATGGTGCTGTGCCTTTGGAATGGCAGCTGTTTTCCACCCTGGCCCAGAGTTTGTGCAGCCATGCCATACGCTACGCACACGGTAAATCCAGGGGGGAAGGAAAATGCATGTGTTGATGTTATTTTTTGCTGTGCTTTTAAGTTATTGTGCTTTGACTCCTGATGGAGTCTGGCTGACTTCTCAGAGAAGCTCACCAGGAGAATTTGCTCAGCTCTCCCTGCCTGCCCTGCTGCAGGGACAATAGCTTCCAGGCAGCCACACAAACCTTTCAAAATAACACAACAATTTTTGCTTTGGCCATCTGTCCATGGATTCAGATTAAAGTGCTTTTAGAAAAAATAATTCTTTGCCTTTTTTTATTATTGTTCATTCCACATTGCCTCTCCTGAGCCAGAGACAACATGATAGGTCAGATTTCTCGTACATCTACAGTTTCAAAACCAAAAAACACTCTGTAAGCCATCATAAAAAAAGCTTTAATCCTTAAACTAACAGTGTAATTATAAATCCATATCCCACAAAAATGTTCCCTACTAGCTACCACTGTCAATAGTAAATAATTTACATTGAGAGGCTCTAGTGGTAAACACTCCACTTAAAAACTCTTCACAGCAGACAGCAGGATAGCAGTGTAATTCAAACCAAGTGAGAAATGTTTGATTCTCATGCAATTTCCCTACTGACAAACTGCAAACAAAATTCCACGGGTCTTCCTGCTGATGGAAATGTGCTCAGTGGAATAGAGGTGTAAGGGCAGAGGCAAGATGTTTAAGTGCAAATCTATTACGGGCTGCTAAGATGAGCTCTGTCTAGTGCTGTACTATACAAATTTTCCTGGAACAAAGCTGGGAAAAGTTTTATGAATGAGAAGACCGCTTCTCTCACATTAGGGATTACATATAATTTTCTGGTGTGGTTTGCTGGGGAGGAATGCTGCAAGGAATTCAGCTGCATTTTGTCACCCTCTGACTCCCCACAGACCAAGGCAGGAGCCCTGTGCTGGGCCTGAGGAAGACTTGGCAGGCACCAGCCCTGCATATTTGACTGAACTTTGCCTCATCCTGCAGGGTACACCATTAGAAGGACAGGAGGACTGAAAAGAAATATAAATTGGGAAGAAATACCTGTTTTTAAGGGGTAGTAGTAAAAATAAATAAATTCAAAAGTCAAGCTGCTTGCAAATACCTTGTGTTTAGTGATGGCCAGTTGGCCACCCTCCACTTAAGTGGTTTCCAGTGCTAGCAGTCCAGCTGTCCTCCCAGTGTGCCATGTTAGAACAAAATCGCAATTACCCTGTAGCAGAGGAAAAATTAACCGTGATTCTTAATATAAATAAATAAACAAACCTTAAAATAAACAGGAATCATTTGGTATTCAGTGCTGGAAAAAGACCTGTCTGCCTTGGATTTAAACTTTATTTCAAAACCCAGTTTTGTTTGGTAAACTTTGGCATCTTCACTACTTTCTATTTGAAAGAACTTCCATTACAGAAGACACATGAGAAAAAAAGTCAAACGTAAATAGAACACATTGAACAAGCTTAAGGCAATAACAAACAAAAAACATTCTTAAAAGGCACAAAATGTCACCTATAAAGTAATTTGTTACATTGCCTGAGTCTCACCAGACATATGTATCACATTGCTCTTTCATTAATGTTCTCCAGATGAAGTTGTACAATCAGCAGAAATCCATTAAGGAGACAAAGTATTCCTACACTGAATGGCTTGCTTGCTTTTCTTGCTTGTCTGTAAACTATAGCTTTTTATCTTTCTCCATTTCTAGACACTGATCCAACATGATCAAATTTCATACAAGTAAAACATATTAAAATGAGAGAAGAGGACATTTTTAATTTTCTAATTTCTTATTCCTGCAGAAAATGTCACATCAGCAAAAGGGAAATTGAGTAGTATATATATTATTTGCCTGATACTTGGAGCCATGAAATATAGATTATTTCCTGTTACTTAGTCCTTCTGCCCAAAGCTAATGTTATTAAATTCACTGCTATGCTGAGGTATTTGTAGGTAACAATAAAAATAAGCTTAACTGCTTTAATGTGTCTTTTGAATATATAATACATCTAATCTGACAGGTAGAGTATTTAAAACTTTACTAATTTCAAGCTGAGAAAAACAGTTAAAGAGGAGGATGAGTGGAGCAGAGTCATCTGTGTATGCACTACTAATGCACTAATGGAAAATTATATATGTAAAATGAGGTGGAAAAATGCTACTGTGACTAACTATGTGTTTTCATGGGGAATTTAACATACAGCCCAAAAATGGATACCGAGTAGAATGATAGACAATATGCAGAAGCATACTTGTTTTTACTAACTCCTCAAGCTGTTTATAATGTAGAAATCAAGAACTGAAACATATGGCTTGTCACAGCACGTTTGTGTTGGAATGCTGTGATTCAATCCTCAGACACAATTCTGTATTTAAATACTAGCTTCCACCCTCTTTTTCCAAGGGATGTCTGTCTTGCTCTGTGCACAGGATGAGGAGCACCCTGTGAATAAATGCCGTGAATATGACTATTATCCACAGCAGATTTTTTCAAGCTTGCACACTTCCTTGCTTGCTTGCTTTTTTTTTTTAATAACCAGAACCACACAACCATTCTGAGACAAAACCAAGTCTAACCCACTGGGTTTTTTTGGAGGGGAATAAAGAACCAAAAAAAGGCACCTCACTAACACTGGATATTGCTTCCTTTTTTTTTTCTGGCCTCTGTGGATGGATGAATTCATATTGTAAAAGAAGTGTTGCAGTCATTTAATGACTAGCTGTCTGGTTGAGAGACACTGATGTTTTCTCACATGTGGCAAATGTTTCTACTGAAGCTTTTAAATTTAAATACTCAGATTTTGCCCATTTAAGCAGTTTCACCTGGCAACAAAAGAAAATCACAGACAACTCCTCCAGTTTCTACCTTGAAGGACACAAATAAGTGCCTCTCATTTAAATGCTTTTACTATAAACAAACAGTATTTTCTGCCCATCCTTTTTTGTTTGTTTGTTTTCTAAAATGATTGGCTTGGTTTTGATTAATCCTTCAGACTATGATGAAAACCTGGCTCTACGATATATGTAGACTTACAGAAGCACAATTGAAACTGAAAACAAAATCTTGCAGTGGGAAGTGACACTGTGAATCTTATCTACAGGCAGAACCAGTACTATAGAACCATAGAATGGTATGGGTTGGAAGGGGACCGTTCCAGCTGGATCTTGTTCCAACCCCCTCTCTGCAGTAGCTCTGGAGTGTCACACAGCCTGTAGAAGGCACAATGACTTGATCTGAACACCAGGAACAAGAAAACAATATCCTTCTAAAGCTATGGATGGTTGTGACACCTTATAAACAGCACAAAGACCAATTCTTTCGCCCCATAGTTTTAAGCCTCAGTTGTACATCTGGTTTAAATTAATAAGTGAATTGCTCTGCCAGCCCACTACACATAGTAAAAACCAAAGTCTTATAGCTCAAGGCAAGGGGCTAGAAGTCACAGCCAGCTGATTTTACGAACATGGGGCAGCACAGCCTGTCCCATGGCTTGGGCTCCTCTTCTCTTTCTGTGTCCCATCTTGTCAGTCTCTGCTCTGTGGGAAGGCATCCAAGTCCTGAACATGAGCAGTTAAGCATAGAGCTGATCTGCATCAACCTGAGCACCTGCTTCCCCAGTACCAGGAAAAAACCCCTCTTTAAGAGTGCATGGCATCTTTAATGAGAAAAAATTAGTATTGCAAGAAAAATTCATCTTTGATTTGCAACTGCTAAGATGTTTCAAGTGTGTTTCTAAAGCTGATAACAAAGAGAAGGCGAAGAACTATAGTACCTGAATACAATGATCATGGGCAACGCATTCAAATGTGCTGAGATTAAAAACTTCATTTTTTCTTACTTTTTCCTAATGACCATTTTCTGGTGGAAGACTCTCATGCAGGTTTCCTCAGGTGCAGAGCAGTGGTGGCTATTTGGATAGAGCAGAAGATGGCACTGAAGCACAGTTTTTGGATCCATAACTTTGAAGCTTGTTAATACTTTTCCCTCTATCATTCACCTCTGTGATAGCACTCAGCTCTAGCTCACGCCCAGCAGTTTTGAAGCAGAACTCATATGATAAGACTAATCATTAGGCAAACATCACCCACAGGCAGAGGTGGTGAGTGATGCTGTGGTGGAAGAGACAGCACCCTGAGTATTGAACTTCATTTGTTTCTCCCCCACATTGCTTCTGCATGGAATAAAACTTACAGTGAAATTCCACTAATGGCTCTTTCCTTTGGTCTCCCTTAAATAGTATGAACTATTTCTTTGAGAAGCATGAAAGATAAAATTTATTACAGCATATATTTTCATGACATTCCTGGAAGCAGACCTGCAGTTCTATATTCAGTTCTGGTGCTTCTGAATACTGAGAAAAAATATTTCCTTAAAATGAAAAATAGGCAGGCACAGGGGGAAAAAGAAAGATGATGTTTAGAAAAACATGTTGTTGGCAGTACAGATGTTTCACAGCAAACAAAACAGACAAACCCGAACCACTTTCATCCATCTTTAGTCAGTATAAGAATGCACTGAGCACGTTGAGTAAAGCGCTCTGAGATGGAAAGGAATTGTTGGCCTATTCTTTTTTGTAGGTTGAAAGGCACTGTATTTGGAAACATGCCAATGTGGACATGGGAATTTTTCTGCTTGAGAAAGAACTTAATCAAGAAGACTTGTGATTTGGAGATGAAATAAGAAGATGTGTCCTGATTTACCAAACTAAAATGGGATAGGAAAAGGATTGCCTATCTAGAAACACCAGCAGATCAACATTTAAGATGAACTCCATGCTAAGATTTGAAAAATTGTTTCAAGAAATAGGAATGCAAAAAATATTTGCAAATATACATATCTATTATCTGTTCAGCTCTTTTGGTCATGCCTTTTCCACACCCAAAATCTCCACATCTGAAGATGTTAGAGATTTGTTTAAAACCATAGCCCAAATATATCCATTGTTCTTTTATAGGCTTAAAGCCAACCTGAGCTTCATCAGCCCTAGGATTCAATGAGAAAATGGTGATTTACATCCCTGGGGGCTCATATTCCTGTCTGGGATTTCTGATACTGAAATATATGCATAGGAGCTGTACAGTGGCTAGACAGTGAGTTCATCATTGTGCAATGTCTCAGACTTACCATGCACATGCCGAAGCAAAGGTCATCATCACCCTCTGCAGAGCATATGAAACAGGGCTGAGGGGAGCCAGGCACCTAAACCCATTGCTCATCCACAAACAAGGTGGGGGTTTGGATGGCTAAGGGTTTGATTCACTCCTTCCCACCTTAATCCTCAAGGCAGATGGGCTTGAGCTCAGCATCACAAATTACCTGGCCTGTTCCTGCAGATGGGTTTTGAAAGGGTGATTGTCAGCATACGAATTCCAGCTCATTTTCTTGCTCTGCCACAACTGTTGCCCTTTCAAAACTAAATCTGGATATATTTTCCCCTGTGAAAATGTTTTTGTTAGTATTTGAACTTCAGGCAGACAACTATCAGCCTTAAGTATTCCCTAAACCAGGTGAAAAGCGTGTTAACTCCAATCCTGCACCCTCCATCACCTGCTTGAAACTGGAACAGGTCCCTTTTGCTGGATGAAAGGCAATGTGGGAATACAAGCAAGAAAATTCATTAAAACAGCTTCCGATAGCAGTCTCTCAGCACCTTGCAAGCTAGGATGATGTTATGCATCTCCGTGTATAATAAATTTTCATGCCCATATTTGACTTATTTCTGTGAACACTGTATTCAGGACCTATCAACAGTAGAAGAAAATAATTCCACTTATTGATCTAGTCCAGTTTATAAACAGAATTTATATGTCATCAGAAGTCTTTTAGTTTTTAACTTACAGAAATTTACCCACGTATAAGATTATTTTCATAATGTATTTCCTTTGGTAGGAAAGCTGGCTTAAGGAACTTCTAAGGGTTTTTTCCTTTCCCACTTTTCTTCACTTACTTTGCTCCTCTGTTGACATTTATCACACCCTCACAGACGGACAAACAGAACAGTTTGCAGAGGGCACACAGTAAAGCTCACTAAATAATCTCGGTTAAAAATAATCCACAGAAAAAAAAGGCGTCATTTGCAAGTTCTCATTTCTACTTTTCCAGACTTGAAAAGGCACATAAAAACACAACCTTTTATAAAAGAACAATTTTCTCATCAGATATATCTTCAATGTATACAATGTGATTTCTCCCACCTCCAGGCTATGTTAGGTCCCAGATCCTTTTATTTTCGTCTAGGGCATTTACCCAAAAGGTTGCACATGTCTGCCTTGCTTTCTTAGGCGCCAGTATGGATGCTCCAGTCTGGAGCACTATCTCTATCCATATTGCACATGCTCAGGATGCTGCACAAACAACAAGAGACATCTATTTATCCCATGAACAGGACACACATGGGCATGGCAGGCTCTTACCTTCCCATAATTGGGCATTTCTGTAATTTACACCACTTTTCTGCACTAAACTCAATCCATAATCTCACAGGGTCTGTGAAAACAGTATTCCTATGCCCTCATGGGGAATGTGGTCCTATAGTAACAAGGATAGCACCAGCTGGAACAACCACCATGATTCCTGATCCATGAGAAAATAAAAAGTGAGGAAGAAAGGATATATGTATATATACATCTAAGAGGAAGGCTTTACATAAAAGCCTTTCTCAGTGGGTCTAACAGTTACTGGAAGATTGTTATAACACATAAAGGGCAATCATTCTTACAGCATTGAAGATGTAATGACAATAATCTTCCATATCACAAGTTTAAAAGAAGATACAAAATCAACACACTCTTTGTAAAATATTCAACAGGTTTTTCTGCTATAAGCAGGCTCAGGGAAGATATCCCTTTCCCTCCCTTTCCCTCATTTCAAACTTATAACTAACCATGATATGAAATACATTATTATTATAGCCATAATTTCTACCCTTTCACGTCTAAAACTACCATTGTCAAATGCAGCAGATTTTTATATATAGCAGGGAAGATTAAAGAATTGACTTTCAACCATAAAGTGCTCTTGTTAACCTTTTTCCACAGATGAAGTGGCATCTTTTTTGTGAACATGTAGATTCAGCAGTACCATAACTCATACGAGCCATGAGGGATTAGCATTATTGAAGCTTCATCAGACTCTGATAGACTTAATTATGCACTCTGGACCTGATTTGGATCTCGAGATGGACATTCACAAATCAACATAAGCTGTCAAGATATTCCTTCTTTTCCCAGAGGAATTTTTAGTTGAGACCCTTTGTAAGTTATAGTAAAACCATTTTTAATTCTGTGGAAGAGAAGCTGAAGAAAATCATTGGGCTTATTTATTTTAGTGAAACAACAGTTTAGTACAGAAAATTATTTTGATTTGTCCCTTATCAAGATGATTATATGGTGTTTCTGTGAGCTTCCATATCAATGCAGAATAAAACCACAGTAATCGTCTTTTTAGGACAAGTATGTAGACATTTTTGCGCCACTGGCGGCTGTAATTTCTCAAACTTACCATTTTTAAAAATGAAAAACAAACAAATAAGAAAAATAAAATAGAATTACTTTGTTCTTATTTCATATCAGATTTACATACTTTCTTTACCTATAAATATAATAAATAAATACATCAGACAATGTAAATTGTGAGCTGCAACAACATAGCTCTTCCCAGGTCTGAGAAGAAATAGCCACTTTTCCAAGTAGATCAGTTGGAATCAATTTACCCATTAATTGCTTCATTTTCTCTTCCCAATCCTCAGATTGATTTTCTATTCCAGACACTAGAAGTTGGCTCAAGTCTGCTGGTAGCAAATGCTGTCAATCTCGATTTCCTTATTTATCTCAGTCAGTGAGTCTCGGCAAAAGTTAGCATGGTACATAATGAAGGGTTTTTTGTGCACGAGTTTTCTTCAAATAGATCTCAAGTCATGGAAAAACTCAGTACCTCAAACTCCCATTGTTACCAACATATTTGCAGTAGTCATCTCTGAACTATGCTTCCAAAATGAAAAAATTCCAGTATGAAGAGACCAGCGACTTACTGGACAGAAACCAGTACAGTAAGTCAGTTCAGGGAACTAGGTGCAAACTGGAATGTTATGTGTAGTTTCTTAATTTCTTTATGCTTTGGGTTTTTTTCTGCCTACCCTTTACATACCAGAGACCTTCTTTTTCAATAAGTTAACAAATGAGGAGGTTGTGTTTCTGCTGTACATAGCTCAACAGGAGTCTGGTGGGCCTCTAATTGGTTCTCTAGTTAAGAACAGAACATGTACAAATATGCAGAAGATCTCAATTCCTTTAAAGAAGAAGTAAAAATCCAATTGCCCAAACACTCCACCGCAACTCTCAAGAAGAAGATACATAGAAAATTGCAGTCTTATTATGGCTTGAAGTATATTCTGGTTTTCTGCTGAATGATGTTAAAGTTATAAGTGACTTTGTTTTTCATTCTCCTGGAGACACAATTTCCCATTCTTTGTTTCCTACTAAAACTCCCACTCTTCATACATATTTGTTGGTGATGCTGTAAGAAGAAAACGGGAATTATTAATGAAACTTCGTCAAAATTCAGGCCACATGACAGCCAGTAGAAGCTTTGCCATTGACTTTCAGAAAACTAGCACTTAATCCTGAGTATTTCTTGACTGAAGTACAGCTTTTACCATATGAGGCTTCAGGGAAATTTCCTACAGTGCAAACCTGTTTGAAGAAGTGGGATCCAGGAACATCAGCCAAGCTCATGGGCTTAAGACTGCATGTCTCAAATCTCCCCAACAAATGCAAAATTTCCCCAGAAAATGTCTTTTTCTTTGGATGATTGTAGGCCTGCTCTTTACCAAGTGTGTAATTAATCCTTAGTTTGTAAAGGATTTTTTATATCTAGCTGCTTTGAGACTCATAATTGACAGCATAATCCACAGAGGAAGCTTATTTTATACTAATGTATATTCATTTTTTTAAAAGAAATTAATTTCCATAAAACTATATTCCTTCATTTTAATGATTAAAAAATACTTAACAACATCTTGGTCTGGCTAAGAATTAATTTTAGTGGAATCTGGACAACTTATTTTTAAAACTATTTTTTTAAATGTATAAAACACTATCTTTTCTACTGTGACTAATGCTTCTCAAGTCTTTCTTCTAACAGATTCCATGCTTTCATTTGAACATTAACAGACAGAATTTTTTTTCATTGTCTAAGCTGCATTTAACAGGCTTGATAACTAATAAAACTAATTAAAAGTTTTTTTCTTATTATCTCATCAGTCAAAGCATTTTTCCTCCAGTGCTATTCTTTAGCTAAGTTTCTTATTCACCCGTTAAGTGGAGGTTTGAACATCACCTACTCTATCTCCAGGTGTACCACTTAAGAGAGATGGAAAGTCAGAATAAAACCCAACTCAACACCTCTTCTCAGGCTTTGTAAAGCCAAGCTCTTTTATTCTGTGGAGAAGACAACTCAGCAGCCACAGAGGAAAACACCACCAGAGACATAACTATTTCTTGTAATTATCTATAGAAAGAGTTTAAAATGAGTGCACTCCTATGTCAAAAATAAGCTGAACTTAACCAGGATGTAGTCCACCAAAACCCTGGAAGAAATCCTGCCATGGTAGAAAAGGCTTATTTTTTCTCAAGTGCTGGGGGAACGGAAGCAGAGGAGCAGGGAGGATGCTCCATCCCCACCCAAGAAACACCAGGCAATGTTAAGCCGCCCCAGTTCCATGCGCTGGGGGAGCACTGGTGCCACTTCATGCCTGGCCTCTCCCAGCTGGGAGTGCTCGGGCCCAGCACGGTGTGATGTGTCAGGGCTGCACAGCGAGGAGTGTCCTGCCGAGGGCTCTGCTGCTCGTAGGGAACATGGGATACTCCGGCTGGATAAGAGTGTGGGATCACTGGGCTGGCTAAACCATAAGGTAATCAACAATTTTTTTAAGTGTATCATCGGTAGACAAGCATTTAACTATTGACTTATCATAATGTGTATCAATTTATCTTCTGCTATTCATTGGAAGGTCTGTGGTGAATGAGTGGTTACATAATTTTTTTTTCAGTTTGGATGGCACTTATCAAAATTGGTACAACTTGATAAGACTTTGTCCTGTAGTTTTCAAAATTGACATCAGAAAATTATTAATATCTTGTATTTAATAATAGTTAATTTCCATATAATCAGGAAATATTCATCATTCTACTTATTTTTAAATGTCACAGAACCTCACAACTAATAATTACAATGATTTCAAGAAAATTACATTATTTGATGACTAGAAAATATCTGTAAAGGACACTTTTCCACTATGTTTTATATTTAGCGTTAGTTCTGGCTAATTGTAAGGCTCTGGGTTTTTTTCAGACTAGGGCTAAAATTGTTATTAACTTGAGAATTATTCCTGAGCTGAGCAGCTTCAGAAAAAGGTTGTTTTTCAGAGAGCTATGAAAATGACTTTCCCCATCTCCAGCTCCTGAAGAAGTCAAATGAATTCTAAAATGTGCTTCTGATATAATATGCACGTAAATGGCAGAAAAGAAGTTATTGCAGTCACTCACAGGCAGAATAGGCTGGTAACAAATGCATGAATGTTGATATTAATGATTCGATTCCCACTACATTATTATGTCCAGAGACAAAATGTTCTTTCCTTCCACTATAGGGGGTCATCTGTCTTTGCAACAAAAAATTATTAGCAAAGTTCTCCAAGAAGGAGGTTTTTATTTGGCAAAACAAAAAGAAAACCCAAACAATTGCTGAAGTGTTCACTAAATACATTACAATGGTCTTTAAAAAGTCTATTTTTTAGCCCCTGCTAATGAAAATATTTGTCCATATGAACATTCTTTCAGCACTAGAAATAAACACTCTTAATGTTACATTAACTATGGAAGAGAAATCAAATCACTTTCTTGAGAAGTAACCCCAGAGAAATTGTGTAACCATTATATACACTAAGAAAATGTTCTCGGAATAAAGTAAGCACCTGATTTCATTACTTATTACAATTCAAAAATATGCTACTAAATTGCTTAAGAATATTATTAAGACAACAAAATTAGAGACTCCAGCTTATTACCACTCAGCTAGTTCATGTATATGCTTTGAACTCTGAGGTGTTCAGAACAAAAATTTCCACAAATACTGCGTCTTTAATGCTATCAAGGGGAATTATGAGCAGTACTAAAAATTATATCATTAATTGTTGAAGTTTCATATCTTACATCATTTTGGTCAGAGGGGAAAAGTTGGATCTCCAGGACCTACAATGTTGCCAATAGGTAGATGTTTGCTTCCCCATTTGTTTCTTCATGTGCCAGGTAGTGATCGATATAGAGTGAGCTAAGGGTGGTTTAAAAATCATCTCTTCTCTTCCTAGGTTTTTCTAGCAGAGAAAACAATACCTAGATTCAATAAGGTCATACTCAGGATTGACAAAATCCTGCCTAAGGGGGTTGCAGACCTATAAGAAGAGGGTCATGTGTTGCAATCCTACTCCTGGTACACCCTAATGCCACAGAGCAATATCCCAGGGCCTGGGAGCATCAGGTCTCCAGCATGGCACAGGCAGATTGGCTGAATCACATCACCTGAAGGGCTTTTAGGTTCACATAAGAGAGTTAGCTATTCTCCTTGACAGCATATGCAAATCCAGGCAGTTGTGTCGTCTTAACACCAATTTGGTTTTAAATGCCTTGGCTTTTTAGAAAGGTGGTCTGGAATCATCATATTACACAGTCTGAATGTCACAACATTAAAGTCATGTCACTGTTTTGTTTCTGCACTAATTCCACTGTAATCAGGAAGAACTTACTCCTCGCAAAGCACTTTTCACTGTATTCCTTAATATTTGTTTCCCTTCTTACATGCTTTAATTATAGGATAATGGGTAATTATCTTTGTAGCTTAATCCATCCAACAGAGAGAATAAGAAAAAGAACAATTTACAACTAAAAATTAATGTAAAACTTCCAAGAAATATTAGGCCATTTACATCAGACCACAAATAAATACGCCATGCACAAAAATTATTTTTTGAACAAATCCAAAATTTCAGTGGAATTGAATTTTTTCTCACTTTTTACCTTCCTTTGTCAGCATAATTTAACAACACCCTGTATTTCTGCTTTGAAAAGCAGCCACCTTAAATCAAATAAAAGTCTCATTAAATTTCCTACACTGTCCTTTAGGAAAATGCAGTTATATGGTTTTTCCCATTGTCTGTCTTTAGTGTTGTTTAGCAGAGCTATTGAAGTGATGCTAAAACAGCAGCACAGGTGGATGCAGAATGTATTAATAACAAAATAATTGGAATGTCAAAGCTCATGAATTAGCACTTCTCAAATTCAACTGCAATCAGTAGATTATGGGGTTTGTGCCTTGTACAAACTATAAACACTGCAATTCATTATATGCATATCCAATATTTTTTTCTCTAGGCTTCTTTGCCTCTGAGTGCTAAATTAAGAAATTAATCCTTCAGAGGTCAATAAAAAAGGCTTTATTGCTATTCACAAAATCAAATACTTGGAACAACAAACAGTCTGGGCAGCTCCCCCAGCCCACTATATCACTGCTCCATCTGTGCTTAGCATTCCATTGCTAGAGAGTTGGAGGGAATTACTCAGCTCAGCCGAAAATTCAGACAATTCTCAGCTATTGCGCCTTTCTCCTGAAAACTCTAACTTCAATACGTCAGAAAAAAATATTAGTTCTGTCGGAGCAGAATGTGGACATGATTAAGGCTCAAATCCTTTCTTCCTGAGCCAATCCCTCAGGACTGATCCTGTCTTTCCTTAAACACAAAGCTTTTTGCTGAACCCTCTTCCATGCCCACATGAAATAACATCTTTACCCTCTTCTTGAATACACATAAAAATACCAAACAGTGTTGTGGTAATACAGCAGACGATGACATATACACATCAGCTAACATTTCTTTAATTTGTAGACTTGGAAAAATAAACTGGGGAGGGGATGTGCAACAAAACTCTCTTTTGCTGTCTACACAATTGTCAATACAAAAAATAAAAAATAACCCCCATCTAGTCATTGTAGCTTTTTGATGTAGCATTCTGAGCTATTGGTTTCTTTACCTCGTGTCACAAAGAACAGTTCAAAAGTTCAGTTCAGGTGAAAATTCTTCTGGGTGGAAACAGAGACCACTTTCGAATTTAATACTTCTAGGATTAATATTTTTCTCACATACAAAATCTGATGGTCATTGATGAGTTACCCAGAGGAAAAAAAAACTTTTTAGTTTTAGGAGTCCCTAACTCCTTTAGACAGTATCCACACTTGGCAAAAACTTTTCTTCGGTGACTCTACGGAAAGCTACACTCTGTTCTGGCATGCATCCCATGCCCACTTTTTAATAAAATTGACAGACCAATATTTTTTTAACCAGGCGATCCTCTCTGTGATTGATTCCCCTGGTCTGTAGAAATGCCTATGCCATAAGGCCATAGTCTCCAGGAGTACATAATGAGACATGTGCTTATCTTGTTTTCTTAACTATATCAAAGAGGAGCTTTTCCTGACTTTTAAAAATGCCTCTTTGGCTGTATACACATTGCATATATTGTTGCACAGGGAAAGGGTCACTACAGTGCAGCTGTAACATATAGAAACTCAAGTTTGTACCTGCTCTGAACATTAAAAACCAAAAACACAAAAAATGATTCTGCTTTTCTATCAGTCTGTGATTCACCTTCCCCCCTCCCCCGCCTTTAAACTTCTAGCTAATCAAACTTAATCAAACTCATCAAACTTATAATCAAAAATTATTTCCATTTCTTCCCCTTTCAGTTCCACCCTGGCTCTTCCCTTGCTGTGATATTCCCTTGGAGCATCTTACTCTATTGATACTAATCAACTTTTGTCTCAGTCTCTAGTTGAGTTCTGGGCAATTCTTCGCTAGTGCTGAGTTTCAAAGGTTGATGCCTCATATTTCAAAAGTGTTGAAAGGTTTTCATGCCTTTAAAGTTGTCTGTTTTTCTAATTATATCAGCAGGTCTAGTAAAAGGTTTTACATCTCCCCCTGAACCTTGTTTAAGCCAGATTGCAAAGCACCACATTCATTTTTTTCTGGTTTTTAATGGATATTTTACTAAGACCTTTATGTTTGCAAATATCAAATACCTTGCTGAATGTTAAAAAACTGATCTCTTACAGCTGTCAGCTAATTTATTTAAATACCAAAAGTAATGCATTTTATATTAAACAACTACTGAGGGAACAAAAGAGAAAGCATCATTTCTCTTTATTTCCCTAGCAGCATCCAAGCCTTGCCTGTGGTCCACTCAATTTAGGGTCTACGTAATCTCTCTGTAAATTCCACAAGTGAGTGCTGCCTGGTTATTGTCACCGCATAATGTCCAGCAAGAGGAAGCAAAGCTTGCAGAGGGATAACAGAGTATTCACATAGCTTTGCATAAATATTGTATAATGGCTTCCCTCTGACAGATTAGTAATGCTTGCATTAAAAATAACTGGAGTGCATATCAGATTAGCCTTTTCACACTTCAGAATTATGCAGCTTGGAGGAGCACAAAGTTAGTGACAGTGTAACTCCCATTTCATACATTCAGTACTTCATCTGAAACAGGTCCCTTCCAAAAAAAAACCATACCAAACCATGTATTAACCATTAAATTATTAATCTCTTTATGAACGTATTATCAACCATTTGCATATAAATATAACCATACAAATAAGCAGTTTAATAGTAAATCTGTGTGAGCAATTTGTGGATCTCTGGAGTTTTCCATCAAAGGCTCATACTACTCTGGGAATCTTTCTTTTATGCAAACAGTAAGATCAGGCCAAAGAAGTTTGCCAAGTTTCATTTTTGTACATACCTTCTTATATAGCTTTCATACACTAGTATCACTGACATTTCATTTACCCAGCAGACAATATTTCATTCCTTGGGAGGCAGGAAAAAGGTAAGAAACATTTTCCATTTCCTTCATTGCAGGGTTCTTGCTCTCAGGAAGGTCTTGCCCAGCTTTGTGTAAAACAGTTCAGCAATGGGACTGACTTCCTTCTCCTTTAAAAACAGTTCTCATCCTAGGAGTGCTCTGTGTTGCTGAAATTCCTCTGATGAACAGGATACACTTTTCTTGGCTCACTTTTAACCCATTTACAGATATTAAACTACTGACCCTGCAAGACATTCAGTGCCTCCAGTTCCCACTGAAATGGAATACAAACTTACAACAGGACAGCTTACCATTATTTGCTTCTTTCCACCTTAGGAGTAAATTTTGTGATAAATTAATGCACGTTAAGGTACAGCTAACTTTGAAACAGCAAATCTTTGTGTGGAAGTATTCCTTCTTGGAGTGAAAGGACTCCTCTGCTAAAATGTAATCAGGACAAAGCCAGACAATTTCACAAGCGGTGGAGTCCTTGAAGTGGAAAGAAAAAGTTCCCCATTCTCATATTTTCATCATCAACCTGCAGTTTGAGTATGATGATAAAACACCACCTTCTTCACTGGACAACGCTGGCCTCTGTGTCTGCCACACTTACCTCAGCTTGGTGACCTCTGCAGAAAAGAGCAACAAGCCAGTTCCTCTAATGCTGTTTTTCTGATTCTTGACTCTCTTGCCAATGCTAAAGCTGGTCTTAATCATTAGAAAAACATCATTATCTGAAGTTAAACAGAATATTTCTTCTCATGTACTTCTGTAAGCATTGCATTTTAGTTATGTAGGATTTTCCGATCTCATCAGTACAATGAGAACTTAAGCTTCTGGCAGCAACAGCCCTTTTCCTGATGTCATCAGAGCTGAAGAATTTAGGAATTAATAAAGTTCTACAGTACTTTTCCTCCAAAACCCTCCTCTACCTCTCATCTTTTACACAGCTATCATGACTGATCACCAATCTTCCTAGATTAAACAAACATTAAAGACACACCAGCAAGCCAAGTTGTAGTTACTTTTCCCCACACTGCAAGATTAAGCTAACCCTAAATTTAAGCATTACACTATCACTGCGATCCATGCCTAACTTAAATATATGAATTTCACCTCTGGCATAACATGCCTCTTGAATCTGGATAGAAATCTCTTTATACTACTTCAGACAGCAAGGTCTACAGGGCTTCATAATGAGCTCTCAGACAGGCTGATTAACTGATTTGGACAGGGAAATCTACACAACAGTTAGAATACTAATCAGAGAAAAGATCAGGCTAGGATTGGGGTAATTGTATGGACAGAAGTGGCTGTGGATTTCAGTACTTTGCTAAATTCTGCAAAATGCGGTGAGTTAATAGGACTGTGTTTGCAGTGGCAAATGTATCATATTTATTCGAGGATAAGACTGGAAATCCAGGGGTAGATATAGCATTTGAGTTTGAGTGAGGGTGAAAATTTAGAGCTCCAGGCATTAAAGAACATTTATTTCAGGAATTCGGTGTTTAGGGAGCACTCCTCCAAACCATTAATTGCCAGTCAAGTACACTGGCACAGGATCTGCTCAATTGCAAGAGAATTCACAGCACAAGCTGTTTAGAAACTTTCTTGCTGAGCAGAAAAGGAGTGGTTAAGAATTATATAAATCGGCCTGACCGACAAACTCTCTCCTCTTACTCTTCTGATGTATTCCATGGATCAGATTAGAGCTTAGACAAGAGAGCAAAGAAACTTGCCCATGAGGTAGTGTTCAACTGAAGCTTTGAGTTTCTCTTCAATACCTTTTCTGTTCTATGGTAAAACTGTCAAAGAAAATCTATAGCCATCTTATCATCATTCTCATCACAGTCCCTGTTGTAATTTCAATTCCTACCAATTAGCACTGTCTCAAAAAAGCTCCTAGACACAAACTCCCAGTTAATACCAAAAATAGGTGAGCTGAGAGTAAAACAATTTAGCTCCATAGATGTGAGGTGTGCTGTATAAGTTAGCCTTTGGGATCAAACGGTCTCTGTTATGTGGATGACTGCCATATGTGATTTGATTCACACGAAATCTTTGGTATGCCCACTGATGAAATTTCTCTGACTCATAAACAAATTACTGCTCAACTCACAAAACAGTTGTGATACAAGGTACAAGCAGTCTTGAAAGCCATCTCTCACCTCTGCGCTGGATGCTTCAAGTTGGAAACACACTTGAATTTCTTCTGACACGTGGTATCTTTGAGAAAGTTTTTCAAGTCCCCTGCAAGACGTAGGGTTGTTTCTTTTCTGTCTAATTACAAATTGGTACACCCGAGGTCTTTGCCAATAGCCACTACAGGTCTAGATCAGCAATTTCAAAAACTGAGCAGGCATTGCCTATAGAACAATCAGAAAAAATGGGCTCATTCATAGAAGAATAGAATATCCTAAGCTGGAAGAGACCTACAAGGATCATCGAAGTTCAACTCCTGGCCCTGCACAGGACAGACCAAAACGTCACACCATGTGCCTGAGTGCGTTTTACAAACGCTTCTTGTACTCTGGAAGGATTGGGGCTGTGAGCACCTCCATAGGGAGACTATTCCAGCTCCCAACTACCTGCTGGGTGAAGAACATCTTCCTAATATCTAACCTAAACTTCCCCTGACACAGCTTCATACTCTCCTCTCAGGTCAGGAGAAGTTTTGCTGTAAAGTCTGATCTGTTTTATGAAAATACCTTAATATGATTGACAGGGGACAAGAATTTCTATTATTTGGTTATGAAGCATTATATTATTTAACTTTTTTTCTAAGGGCATTTCCTGCTTTTTGCAAAATATCTGCTGTACCACTTAAGGGACTAAGCACAAGGTGTTCAGTTCATACGCAGGAGGGAAAAAAAAAGCAGAATAAAGCAAATCCATCACTATCATTTGCAATACTATTAGGCTAGAAAACCAGAGAATATGCAATAGTAGAACATTTCAGGCCACATGAAAATATTCAGTTAAAAATGACACAGTTAGATTAATGCCAGAACACCCATGAAAGAGAGGTCTGCTCTGCAGCTTCACTGATGTGTTGTACCAGGTCTCTTGTATGTGAATTAATAATCAATATTATCAAGTGACCGAAAGCAAGTATGTAGAGCACTGATTCTGCACATATGCACATGTACTACCTGTGCTTAATTTTATGTGCATAAGCTGTTTTATTAATGTCAATGGGACAACACATTCATGCAAAGATAATTCTGAGGAAAGTTATTTGGAGCATTAGGAGCTTTGTAATACAAAGAAGCAGAGATTAAAACTGCAGTGTTGTTTGTAGTAAACTTTGCTTGAAAGATGCTTCATACTGTTTCTCCTTATTTTTCCTTACATTTCATACTGTCAGTACATCCAGAAACCTGAATAATACTGTATATACAGGGAATTAAGTGGGCTGGCTTGTGTGTTCATACAGATATGTACAGGAATAAAAAGATAATTTGTAAAGAAGACATAACAAAAATTCTATACATGTCCCCTTTACAGCCAAATCTGATTCTTTTTTGTAATCACATTTTGTATAATGCCATTTTATTGATAAAATTTCGATTGTGTTATCTAGAATTTATATTGCAGAAACACTGTGAGCACTGTTTCCATTTTGTATGGTTTGAAGCACCTCTGCACAGATTTCAGCAGCTTCCCATCCAAATAGGATGATGGGTTTGCATCTTCTGAGGTACATGTGTTCTCCTAAGTGTTGTAAAAGGGAGCCTTGGAACAGCAAGCAATTTTCATTTACAGAGCTGTTGCCTAAAGAGAGGGTTAAGCAGTCTCAGCCTTCTCACACCCCAGTCTCTGCAGATCCAATTCATCAGGTTTACTGGATCTGGTCCCTATTTCTTTCAGAAATTCAGCGCTGGGCTCTCATATTTAAATACCCATTTTCTTTAGCGTGGAAACAGGCAGATTGCCATGTGCTTGATGAAGCCTGTTAGTTTATACAATTTTAAATAAAAATAATCAAATTTACGGAAGAACAATTTGCTATTCATTTTCATACTGAAAACAGCCATCACTGCCTTTTCATGAGAAATGAAAACCTCTAATTTTTTTAATATTAGTCTCCAAATACATAAAAGTAATTTTCATACTTAGTTTTCGTCTTTGCTTCATGGTGAATTAAAAATGCAATCTATTTAGATCTTCCATGGTAGCAGATTTATGCAGCAGAATTACTGAGGCGGTGCATTCAGATTTCCCCCCCTTCTTGTATGCAGAATATTCAATATAAAAGTAATTAAGACCTGAATGCAAAAACCTATGAAATTCACTAAAATATACATGAAATGGGATAGAGATCAATGTTTCTATCTCAGTTACGATGGTTACTAAGGTGTAACAAAACAGCACTCTTTTGTAAAGTGAAAGGAAGCAATCTTGTGATACAAAGAGAAATTTTGTCACATGGTCTATTCTATTAAGATAGAACGTCATTTTGTGTATGGTATCAAAATTAAATTAAACTGGCTATTCTTTTCTTTTGCTCATTAGCATTTCAAATTTTCAAAGCCTTCACTTTTCCAGTTTCAACATTGCTACTGAAGACTAACGTGGCTGTTTATTTCAGCCTTACTTTAATTTTCTCCTGATAGATTTTCAATGCAACTGTTTTTTCCACAAGTGAAAGCAAATTACTCCATACAGTTCTCATCCTTTCTTTGTGCCACAACATCGATCATCCTGAAGGCAATACATTTTCTTAATATTAATTTTGTGAAACCCATTCAGCAAAAATAGCACCAGTTCATTCATGTTTGTGGATCTAAAGGGTCTGAACCAGCAGATAACTTTCTGGTGAGTGCAAACTAGGTTATGCCTACCAGAAGAGCACTCACAGTGTCTTAAATAATTTTCAAAATTTAAGGTTAATTTTATCTCCTAAAAAAGAAAATAGTACTCCTCATGATTGCATCATCTTGAATCCAACCTTCATATTGTAATTTCATGTTCTAGAGCTAGTTGGGGGAAAAGATCCAAGAAAATTGTTTCCTTTAGAATTTGCTCTTCTGCTGGAAACAGAGTACCTTTTAGGGGAAAAAAGTCAGTTTGGACTGATTTTTTTACATGGTTGTTGTAAGCATGTCTAATTTCCTACCAGCCAACAATTTTAGCTTGCTGAAAACCTACTGAGCCAAAGTCCCTGAACTGTGGAAATGGTGGTCCTGACATCTGTCCCTTCTTTATCTTGTCATCTCCACAGATGAAACTTCCCTGGACAGTCAGCCTCACTAAGATAACTTGGTGAAAATATCAGTTTCAATCATTGGACAAAAAAGTATCCACCTTTCGTATGCAGGATCTCCTCAACAGGAGGTCCATTTAGTATTTTCCTAAAGGTGTTGCAGTAATTTTTATAGGCCAAAAATGGCTATTCACTACTGTGGTTTATTTTAATTTCTTTACTTTTAAGAAGTGACAAATTATTGATGAGGAAAAAAAAAGTTTAGGAAAGAAAAGTCTTTTTCCTGCTCTCAAGGAATTGACATTTCCGCGAAGTGCAGGACAATATTATCAGGTTACTAACTTAAGTACAGAAATCTAGTATTTATATCAATAAAATCAAAATCACAATCAGCATATGCTGCATTAGATTGGAGCTGTGGAGGGAAAGTGGACAAGCTGTAGCAGAAATTTAGTCATTACTTCCCTTATGAAGGTATGGAGGTAATGACAAAGACTATATTTAAATTCCTGTTCATTTTTGGATATCCAGTTAGAGCACTTCACAGGCAATGGGGCAAAACAATGTACTTTCCCAGCCCTGATGCTTGACACGGAGGTGTTTTGGCTCAGGCAGATATCTGACGTGGAATATATCAACCTAATTGAGTAATGTTTTGGCAAAATTTCTAAGCACTTGTTAACTGTCTCATAAAAAGGAATTGGACAATGTCAGTTAAAGCAGAACTCCCATCTCTGCCATAAACACAGCAGAGTGCAAGGAAACATTCAACCCCACAGCCAAATCCAGGGAAGGAACATGGAAGGAATTTCTATTAATAGTAATATTTTTGTTCCTTATTGCCACTCTTGATCCTAAAAATTTCCTGTCCTCATCTTTTTTCAAAAAAATTTAGGCAATTTGTATGCAGGGAGTGTTGCACAACTTTGCTGTTGCTCCCATTTCTGTTCATGAAAGAGTTCCCATTAAATGTGCTGGGATGAAATTCCTGTAAAAGACTGCATCCTTTCTTAGTCAAATCAACAAATAGATGTTAAAAATGAAGAACTAGTGTTCAGAAAAATCAGATATTTTATTTTCTGAATCTCTTAATGAAACAATTGCACTTTCTAACTGCAATTTCAGCTGCACTTTCTAATTGCAATTTCTAACTGTAGAATCATGGTGGGGAAGTGTAAAAAAACAACCCACTGACCGTGTCAAGAATCCAAATTGAGTGCATTTCATTGTCATCTAAAAATAATGTTATTTCCATTGATGAATTGTAGGAGTTTGCCACAGACATCACAATACTGCCAGAGTCTTGTGAATCGTTAGGCTGGGAAGTTTCTTTAACATAGGCCTTTCAAATACAAGCTTTCAAGTTGTATCATTCACAAAAAAGAGCGGAAATGACTGAATGAGGGAAAAAACCACAGAAAGATGTCTGACTAGATATTTGAGCAATAAATGCCTTCTTTTAATTCAAGTAATTGTAAAAGTTAGAAACATATATACCATCTTTTTGAACAATATATTACTTAGGGGTAGGGAATTCCATTAATCTATGGAGAGATAACTATTATCAGTGCTAATGGAACAAGAAAAACTGCAAGCATGAAAAGGAAATTATATTGCTGTGCTGTCAGATGTAGTGAAGTGGAAAAGCATTTACAGCTCTAAAATACACACTTGCTCCTGTGGCAATGCTGGCAATAGGTCTATGGAAAACAGGTTATAAAGATGTTGAGTTTTTCGGGTTTTTTTACGTTATCTGGGAAAGGGAACCAGATATAGAAATTCAAAAATTACCTGGTGAAAGCACATAACAGATCATCTATGTTCATCAGTTATCCAGAAGACGTCAGACACATAGGAAGAAAAAATGACCAACCAACCACCACATTTGAACATGCTGAATCCAAGGATGCTTCTGAAAACCTCCAATGCATTTCTCTGTACCAAAGAGACATGCTATATTTCTACTCTCCCCTAGAAGGCCTGTAGGCCTCTGAACTGAAAGCTCACCACAATCACTGATCAAGAATTACAACAATGCAGAGAAAAGCAGATGGGGGGGAGGGGATGTCACTAGACCAGAGATCCACTAGACCATATACTCAGCTTAATAAAAATTCACCAAACGTACATTTTTCTCTCTTGTTCCATTATTTAATCAGGTTTTTGTCAAAACAGATTAAGCAGTTAACATAACCTTCAGACACTGCAATCTCGAAAGAAAAGAAGTCTCTCTTTCTCCAAGCAATGATTAACCAAGCAAAGGCTGCATCTTTCTCCTGTACCTTAGTCCTCCATGTAACACTCCCAACAGCTGTTGGGATATGAGAATTTTGTCTGATATCTGTTTGTCAGAATACAGCATTTGATGGTTCCCTCGTGCCTTTGCAAAGAGAGATGGCTTTTACTGATAACATTATGTTATACACACACTTAACACTGTCAGTGGAACACGATTGAGCCTATCCCAAAACCCCTAAGCAGTGGCAAGGTTTTTGACGGTGACTTGCAAGGAAAATCCATTGTGCATGGCCAGTTTCATAGAAAATGCACAATCCTGTATAAACATTCAGGAAATGTTAGCAGAAACATATGAGAAATGTGAACCCAAAAAGGCAAAGATCAGGTGTTCTCAGGTGAAATAATACTCTGAATGTTACCAATAATGAGGCTTTTTTCAGCCAACACTTTTCATATTCTTGTGGGAGAATATATATCCTTGTGATATATTTCTCTAAACAAAAATTCAGAAACAACAGACCAATTTTTTTAATATGGAACAGAAAACCAAGGAAACCAATTCAAATGTATAGACCTAAACAGAAAACAAAACAATAACACAAACAAACAAAAACCACACACCTTATAAAGAGAAAATAACAAATGTCTAGTACATCCCCCATGAGACAATAAATTGGTCGAATAAGTGTCAGGAGCTGCTTTTTACCTATCTCACGAGCAATTTTTTCATTGAAAAATGTATACTGAGAAAATAAAGTTGAAGATTAAAAGATGAGGTGATACTAAAGTTCTTTGTAGTTTTATGCTTAGGATCTCATGTTTTGGAAACAGAGTAAATCATTTTCTCTCTCTCTCTCTCTCTTACTGATACATGGAAGGCACATTTATCCTTTATACCTATTTTGAGCTCTCCCAATTCCTTCAACAGTATTTTTTCATCTCTTTCTTCCACAAATTCATTACTCTTATAGAAAGATATATAACGACATTTTAAAAGTTTCAGAAGAACCTTCAGAAAAAATTCTAGGGCACTAAAACACTTTATTTGAATTATTACTGAACTTGGGGATATCTCTGCATAAACAAACATTTTGCAACTAAAATATTTGCAATCCCTCAAAGGAAAATATTCATAAGTCTTCTGTTATATTCATCAATGCTCTAGAAAGTGTTTTAAAGTGTTTCTACAGCTGAAAAGTAATAAAAACAAAATCAAAAAGGTCAAGAACTCCAATTTGCAGAATAGGCTCTGTAGGAAAAATCTGTATTTGCACATACTTAGTGTTTTATTTCTTTTTCTTAGACTAGGATAAGAGTTTTTTAGACATGGCATTTTTATTTAAAATCAATGTTACGTTCAAGTCATCAGCTACCGGTGTATTCCAGGCAAAAGAAAAACTCACAAGACCATGTCATTTTTGAACCGAAGTCTGCTTCATGTTTCATGCACACTGGGGACCCAAGAAATAGAAAGTGCCATTGGTGTCATCTAGAATCTGGGCATAGTATCCTGAGAGGTAAGGATACAACTTTCATTTAAAGTATTACTAGGAAACTTTTCTACTGGGACTATTTCCTTCTTCCATTTGTATTGAAAAAAATATAAATATACCAAAGCCAACAAAAAGTGGCACCAGATAATAAGAAAACTTCCAAATTCCTTTTGTGTTCTTGATATGAACTTCTACCTGTCAGATGTGAATGTTTCCAAGGAGACAGAGAAAATAAAGCTCAATTCTGTGCAGTAGTATGATACAGATGACAATAAAATACAGATAATAAAAAAGCTCACTGTAAAGATGGCATCTTTTTTTCTATTTACTGAATTTTTAACCAGGTTAAAAAATAAAAAAAAAAAGAAAAAAAAAGAGATCTTTCAACTATATGAGAATTTGAGCTCTCTTTAGAAAAAAATTTAGTGTCTTAATATTCCCATGATGATTTTTCCTGAATCTGCCTGGAAGCTTGGTTAGGTGAAGAGGTACTTGGGATCCTATTTTCATAAGATCATCAGATAGTTCAAGCTGGAAGAGACCTCTGAAAGTCTCTAGTCTAACCTCCTTTCCAGAACAGGATCAGCTGCAAGGTCAGACCAGGTTGTTCAGCAATTCCCTCTACAAACTGTGACTTCCTCCTGTGCCTCACTCCAGCAGATCACTGAAGTGTTAGGGTAATTTCATTTAGAGCATTTTCCATTTGGGTGAAAGGACAAGAAACTCCCGTGGCACTTCCAACTATGGGGAAATCACAGGATTTTGGAGGCAAAAATAGAATCTGATTCTTTAGAGCAGATAGCCTCCTGTCTCCTAGTAAATCAGGATTCTGCTCCATGGTATGTAGGAACAAGCAATACCAGATTAAGGAAGAGTACACCGCTCACCAAGGCCAGCTTCGTTTGTCCACGAGGCAGCAGAGAATTTTGAACAGAGAAAGCCTTTCTCCATTCAAGGGTCCTCATTCTTCCTCTCTGTCCTCTTAGATGGGGGTCCTTCCCCCAGCACCTTAATTTTTTCGTGCATGCTCCAATGACAGAGGTGGACAGATATTCCTTTTCTGTTTGTCATTCCATGTAGGCTCCCTGTAGGCAAAACCATGCTTCCTATAGATAACTTTTGCAAGGTGTCTAATTCTTCCTCTATTGCGAAACAAATTCTGGTGCCCCACTTAATTTTCTGTCATGTAAATCACAACACTACCGTAAGTCTCAAGCCTTCTGGAGCTTTGCAGTCGGAATATCAAGTTAGGACACCAATCCTGATGAAAAAGTTTTTGCCTCTGGTATGTTCACGAAAAGTACCTTATCATCATTTGGCCCATTAAATCAGTTTATTATTTTACAGGAGCCATTTACTCCTAATAGTAATACCTCATCACTGATACTATTATCTGCTTCAGGAGCACAGTATGGCTTGTTTTTTAGACTTGATTGCTCAATGTGGCTTGAAGGAAAATCTCTCCACATTTTTAATTTGATTGAACTGCTCTTTATCTTTTAGAAGTTGTCTGAAAATTAAATATGCTATGTCTGCTCATAGCTGCTTGTGTTATTATCTTGTACTTATATTATCTACTTGGCTTTTTCTTTCAGATTGAAGTTTTAATTTTTATGGACTGGGATCTGAACATTAGTAGCTTAATAAATCAACAAGAAAGGAAGTCATAAAAGAAGGCTTAGGACTGCTCAGAGAATGAAAGGAAACACAAGAATAACTTTCCTTACAGATGGCTTTATAGTGAATGAGCAGTTGCGATTGTCCCTGCTCAGAGGTGCCATAACACAAAAATATAGCAAGTGAAAACAAGCAGGAAGGGTCATACTGTGCCCTCAGATGCATACAGAGGACCCCCATTGACTCCAATCATAGCCAGATGCCAAAATCATATGGCAGAACTTAACCCCAAGTAACCTTTTCAAAGAGCAGACCAAGCTGTGGTTGCAGATACACACACCGTTCCCAGAAGAGTGAGAGGCTGCAAATGCTTTGTGTTTCTCACTTGCTTTCCAGCCATGCTTTCCTTCACCAGGGAGACCCTGTTGGCTTAAGTCTGAGCATCACTCACAGGCTGCATTCACAGGCTGTTTATCACTGCTCAGCCCTCTCTCATATGCACTGCCACTTCCACAGAAATGATGTAAAAACATGCTTTATTGTTCAAAAAACCAAAATACTCCCATACTTCTGAAATACTTGTCACGCCTTTCATAGTTATGGCAAAAGCAAGAGGGGTCAAGGTAAAAAAAACACCTACCCAGCTGTCACACAACACATGAAAGTGACTGAAGGTGGTGAAATTCTTCTTGCAATTAATTGTGACTGGTTTGGACTCTGAGATTTGGACTCAAAGATTTCTACAAATTTAGGCTCTCATTTTTTTCTGAAGAGAGCTCAGATTCTTTTATCAATTAATGTATTTTCTGGCAAAAAAATCCAGTAAATAAATGTTTCCCATTTTTAACCATAGTATGCAAACCTTAAAAAAAAAAATCTTTCTACTCAGGACACTTTTTTTGCAAACATGTTACCCTAAAATTCTTGAATATCCTTCCTGAAACTTTCAAGGTGATTAAACCTGACAGTCTGTCCTGTGCCAAAACAGCCCAGAAAAAAGATACAGAGTGCTAAATGAATAAAAATGTTGGCTATAGGGGGGTGCCTCCTAAAGTATCCAGCCAGTTCATCTTGGTACATACAACTTATATTTCTAAAACCCAGTTTGTTATCGATACTCCTTAAGAATACTGTGTATTGTCAAGCCAGACCCATGACAGGTAAAGTTTTAATAGGTTTTGGATTCTTATAAACATAAAAATTTCAAGATAACAAGCAGCAGGTGCGAGCCAATTAGACTTCTCCAGGTGCATTGACCACCTTATTGATGAGCTTCTCAAAAGAGCTAATAAATGTATTCATTTTCCCCAAAACTGTTACACTCACACCAAATTATGCATGTTTTTTACAGCATTTGATGTGCATCTTTCCCATCTGTCTCAGTTGCTACTGAAAGTGCACATGTTTCTATTTGTGCTTCATCTCATACCAAAACTAAGTTTGGGAGCTGGAAATTACTAAGTATGCAGATGGTGTGCAATCCATGGCACCAGCAAACAGATGTGCGAGCTAAGGTCTGAGGATCCTGTCTTAATTCATTGTCTGAAGATAGACTGATATTGCACAGCTTTATTGCTTATATGGCAATACTTATAGTAGTTGACACCTCCCAATATTTTCTTTATTTAATAGCAAGCAAAAATAATCATTCTATTGTAAACCTTTTGTGCCCAGAACAGAAATTATCTACTTCAAAACATCATTAAATATTTCACTTCTAAATTTGCCGTTTGTTCATAGAAATAAATTCAGATGAGCCCCATAATCTTGTAAGTTTAGCTAATGAATTTTCACTTTATACTCTTTAACATAGAAAAAACCACAGATAAAACAAGACATCCAGTAGAAAGGTTTTGTCCTGTAAAAGCATGAAAAACGTTCCTGCTATGTCATGCTTTCAGTAGTTTTTGCTATTTAATGAGGTCTCTTTAAGCAGGAAGTAATAAGTAAAAAATGAGAATTTACCTTAGTCACAGAAGACAAATTTGATCAAATAAGGTAATTTATCAGTAATTCATGTTGAATTGTGCAGACTTGCACACTGTTTCAGACATTGCATGCATGGTAAAAAAAGTATTATCTTTCCTAAATCTCATATTACATGATTGTGACTTAATTTTACTCTCTTCTTGCTCAGAACTGAAATTACTTACTCTGAATCTTCCTTCTACAGAAATTTTTGAAAGAAACTAATACCATGTATTTCTAATCTTCTAGCTGGCATCCCATAAAACTCCAGAATTATAAAAATTCATCTTATTTCTGCAATTCTACATTCAAGTAACATTTGTTCCTATTAATCAAGCTGTCTTGATAGAATTCTCTAGTGCTGATACAGTAGGAATCCTCCTCCCCTCCCCCCAAAAATTAATTAAATCAGCAGCTCTTCGCAAAGTTTTCTTTTATCCCTTTCATCAATTCTTTTTTTTAACAAATGGGTTCTGTCATTGTGATTTACACACATAGTAGCTCACAGTAATATTTGCTGTGCAACTACCAAACAGTTTTGCCACGCCGTGTCAACAACTTGGGCAGTTTGAGTCAAGACATCCTGAATTCAAGGGCCAGGAGTTTGTCAAGCCTGTAGACAGTGTACTCATTTTGGAAGGGCTTTTGGGGTTTTTTAATATACTTGTGGTTTGGGATGAGAAGCCAAAGCCAAAAGCCAGGAACTGACATTTCTATAGATTCTCAGGAAAAAGCAGGTTCTACACCAGGGATGCCCCAAGCCCTGCTCTGTCCAGCAGGATGTGGCTGAGCTCTGACTCCTGGGAGCTCGGAACCCAACCCAGGGCTGGCTCAGGGGTCACTGTGACTTCTGCTACAGCACCACTTACACATCTCACCTCACCGAAGCACTGAGATGACACAGTTGAGGGGCAAGAAAATTGTAATTATCAGGAAAAGCTTTGGTCAGAGGGCCATGGCTCAGCCCGCAGAGCAGCTCTCCTGCCTTGCCTCATGGCTGCGTGTCTGCTGAAGGATGTCCTGCTCGCCATGGTCCTCTTCTCCACCCCAGCTCACCCCTCAGCATCTGGGCTGCTCCCACAGAGGCCCAGCTGAGGTTATGTTACAGAAGATGAAGGAACTAATGTTGCCAGCTGCCGTGTGAGCAGAGCTATTGCTGTTTGCAGAGACAGACTACCTAAACAATGAAGACAACATTTTAGTCATTACATTTAGTCACTACTCTTGGCATGTGCTTTTCCCTAACAGGGCATGGGGCAAACAGAAGGAAAGCCCAAAAGGCACACCCAGGATTCCCAGCTGTAGCCCTTAGACAAATATCCAAAGACCCCAGAGCCCTTCAGCATACACTCCAGCACCTAAGGTGCATGGGGCACACAAAATTCGAAACCTACCGATAACTGTGAGGGGCAAAAGTTATTTTTTCTGACTGTAAGAGCCTTTGAAAGAGAGACTTATTTTCAGGTAAAAAGAAACAAACTAAACAAAGAAAAATATTTTTTAATTTATTCCTGCTCCTATCTCTTCTCTCCTGATCTGATACACTTTTTGCTTTCTTGCTGAACAACTGAGGTTTACTTATCCTAAGTACTTCTGCAATTCTGGTGCTTTGAACTCAGCTTGATTCCTTCAATTTAAATTACAGACATAAAATTTCACTACAAAGAGCATGGGAAGGTTTTTAACTCCTATAGTTTTTAATCAGATATCATTCAAAGGAGCATTAGATTTTCTTTCAACTCTAGTTTTAAAAATAATCACAAAATCAGGTGGTTTATCTGTTTGGATCCTTCTGGATTAACACATTTTAATAAATCAGTACCCACAATGGGAAGCAAGGTTTTAATGTAACTTACAATACAAATAGACAAGAACAGCTCAATAGATCTGGAATACTAAATATATCAGACATAATGGACTAATTGGCCCAAAGTCAAGAGTCACTAGCTGCACCTTATTTTTAGGGCTAATGATAAAAGACCATTGGCATTAAAGATTGCTGTTTAATTGAAATACAATTTATAACATTGGAATACACAATCCATAGAAAGATTTAATGCGCACAAAACTTCAAAATATTCTGGAAAACCATAGCTTGAGAAAACAAAAAGTTTTCAAGATATGAAAATAATTTCTAAAGTTTCAAATCAAATTTTCACATAAATATTTTTCTTATTTTTAGAATAATAAATAGCTTTGGTTTACGTGATGACATAAAAGTTTCAGATCCTCTCTTCCTTGATTTTAGGCTGCCGCTCAGATCCAGGAGTGACTTTGTGCAGACCATCACCACCTGCTCCCTTATCCTAAGAGGACTTTTCAATCCGCATCAGCTAATTGATATGAATACAGGTGTTTTATTCCTGGTGCTTGCTACTTGCTGACACTAAACTTCAGCTGCTTTTCAAAAGAGGAGACATACTTGGAGATGGAACTAAAACTGAATTTAACCCATTTGAATCTGGTGGTTTTGAAAGAATGTATTTGTTTCTGTGACTTCTAAAATAGGTCTAAAGCCATAATGTAAATATATGCATTCAGAATTTGAAGAGAAAATGGCAATTTTCCCCACAGAAATAAGCACCAAAAGTTTTTAGTCCACATAAATTATAATGTGATTTTAAAAAAAATCAAACTTTTTTACTTTTTTTGAGGTGTATTCTCACCTAATTTTCTTTAAAAATCTGACTTCCAATAGTAAGGAGAAAGAATCCAGATTAAATTCCCTATATTTATCTTTTGATTTTTAGATAATAATAGAAAAAAAGAAAAAGTTATTTTGTGAACGGTCTCATTTTAAGAAATGGAAGTTACTTTCTCACTTCCATATTTTCTCAGGACATGAGAAGCTGAAAACAGACAATGTTCTCCCACTCTCCCAACAAGCATTTCCATAAATACAAGAATGTATCAAGAGTCTCCTGAATTCACTAACTTTTTAAATATTTAGAAGATGTGAGTTTTTAAAGAACACAGGATCATACTCCTTTTCTTCCTGTGAAAGAGCTTCATTTATGGGGGGAAAAAAAGCTCTGATCAGAACAGAGATTTCTAACAAGGATGTGAAAGAGCTCTTACCCAGTTCTTATTCCTAGAATGGAGCCTGAAGGGGACAATATTTTTCTGTTTGACACCATACATTATGCAATTTATATTTACATTACAGTTGTATTTTTAGACCCTGGAGTCTAAAACTGGTACTGGTACTCATATACCATTATGAGTAACTCATTCTTGTCGAAAGGTCAGGGAGAACAGACTTTAAATTTAAAATAAAATTATAATCTCTAGTCACACCTTACACATGCACAGGGCTTGTTTCATTTTACATATTTTCAGGGATAGATTCAATCCCTTATTAAAGAGGTTATACACATACACACACCAAAAAAAAACAACAACAAACAAAAACCACAAAATGCCTGGAAAATATTTTTATTGTCAGTGAACAGAAAATTTCTTACAAACATATTTGTAGAGAACTTCTTTAAGAACTATGCAAGTAGAAGTAATTTCAACCCTTAACTCTTTTGGATACAATGCATAATCTGGGCAGTCCGACCAGTTTGTCACCCTGTACTGCTAACAACTTCTCCAACTGAGCAATTGTTTGGAAATGGGGCTGCACTTCAAGCATTTCTCAGTCCCCATGGTTTAGTAAAAGTGAAGGCATAATGAGTTTAATAAGAGACTGTGCATTAGAAAATCAATAATTCCATGGCAATCTAAAATAAAAGGCATTGATTACTTTAAAGATGCAAAAGGAAGGGACAATTTTCTGAGAAAGCTGAAAAAAATTGTCTCAAAGGCCCATCGACTTATGTGAAAAAATATTCATGTACTTGACTGAGAAACTCTATTGTAGGGTTAGAAAAAGTACAGATAAATTCATGTTTAAAGATTGTGCAATTGTATTTTCTGGCATTAACTGGAATAAGAAGTAAAAGCACTGGAACACAGTACAAATTAGTTGAAGTGAAAAAAAGTGCCGCTGACCTCAGACTCTGTTTAGAATCAGATGTTATGATCTTAGAAATGTCTGGAAAGAAATCAACACCAGTTTTAAAATTCTTGAGGGTTGTTTTATTTGTCTCCTGCATAATCCTGAGCACTCTAAAGAAGTTAAGCAAGGTACCATTTCAGCCTCATATCTTTTCTGTTCTGTCACTTTTTGCTGTCTTGGTAAAAATCAGAAGCATTGGTGTGCAGAGAAAGAATGAAAAGGAAAAAGTAGCTTTGTTCAGATATGGTCCCAGGAGAAATCATAATACCAGACTCACTCGATGGGGATTTGCAGGGGGATTTGCTATGCTCTTCTAATCTGTATTTATTTAATTATGACAAAGAATAACCCACATCTTATGCCCTGTGCCTTGAGAGATTGGAGTTGCCCCAGCCTGAAAAGGCAAGATGCAATTTTCTGTGACTACGTTTCTCCACCTGGTAAATTGGCTGGTTTGCTCCAGGAATTGGTTGGAGTATAAATCAATAAGCAAGCAGTGTAGACAATCAGACATGTGGATGAAAGTGTAAACTGGAACCCTAATTTAACATGACAGTACAGACTGAAATATAATCTGTTCTGGAGTGGAGTTTCTTAACACCAAGTTTAGTCCCATGGCTAGCCCTGTGGATTCCTACAACGAACCTATCCAAGTGGCACTATTAATTGTTTTTATCAGTGAAGCTTTAAACTTGCTGACACAATTTGTTAATCCAGAATTTCTCTACTATGCTCTTAAGTTTTCTGGTTTTGTTGCAAATAAAGTGCTGTCCCTCTTTGCTCATATTACCTACAGAAATAGCCAGAGGAAATTGAATCAATGTTCAACTTGTTTTTTACTGTATGGAATTGACTTGAAACCCCAGCTATAAAAATGGAACATGAATAGCACGATAAGCAAAAAAATTTAGTGAAGAAATTTTCTTAGAGCAAGGATCAGATTAGCCTTTACCAAGCCCTAAAATAAAAAATACAGAAATACACAGAAATTTTGGAGTTACTTACGTTTCTTAGGTAGACAATATGTGGTGCTGGCAGTAAATTATCACCTCCAGGAGAAGGGGTCATTACTGTGGGGCCATGGCTGGTGAGGAAGGCTGGAGATGAGGCTGTGAGATCATAAGCACATTTGGGACTGTGGAGCTCTTCCCTTGTCTACGGTAAATTATCAGCTTCAGGCTACTGTCAGCATCCAATATCCCACAATAGACTTCTAAAACAAACCCCTTATATATAACTCTAACAAGAACTTGCAAACTTTGAGGGGTAGTCTCAGATCCAGGACTTCAGCGTAAACCTTATTTTTGGTGTACCTCACTACTCAAGACTTGTTTCCCTAATTCAAGGTAATTCTACAATATTTCATTTTCAGTACTAGCAAACGGCAATTTTGATAACTCAGACCCTGATTTAGTACACTGATAGGCTCAAATAGAAAAATGTACAATGTCTGTAATACCACAATAACATGCCTATATATAGGGAAAAAACCTGCCTGTTAGCTTACCGTCAGTCTTATCACCACCACGTGAGACTTCGGCTGGGCCAGGTTGTGCCTCTTGCGTGAAAGGCCAAACAAGAGATTGGACACATTAAATTTTTGTTAAAATACACTCCTCCAAGAGCCTTTAAATTCACATACTTCTCCATAGTAGTGGTTAGAGAAATGCTGTTTTGAGAATAGCAAATCTGGGATCTGTCATGGAGAGGAAATTTGCAGGCAGGAATCCAGTTCCACTCCACTGATTTCTATGATACTATAAAGACAAAAATTCTCTCAGGCTACAGTTACCCTTGTTAAGGATGAAGTATTTATAGAAATAATTCTTTATCTATGATTTTTACTTACTTTCTCATATAATTTTGATGTTATTGTATAAGAGATAAAGCACTTCTTTCTACTCCCTAGTTCCATTGGTAGGTCTGAATATTTTCTCTGCTTCTGGGAGTCGTGGCCATTAAAGCATGCCAGTGTAAGTATCACAGGGTTCATCTGTAAGAAAAGTCTCTGCAATGGCATCAGATCCTCCTGTTCTTTTGCCAGGGAAGATCTGTCCTGTGCTCTCAACAGGCAAGTAGATACCCACCAAGGTGACAGCCACCTATAAAACCTACTCCACTGAAGTAGCATGTAAAAATATTCTCCATCACAAGTCTATTTCTTATTTCCAGATATCTCATAAATATTCAGATTTACTTTTTCAAATTTTAATTTGATTACACTGCTTATTTCCTTCAACTGGTTGCATCAAATGATTGGGTGCTCATATCTGTTACAGAGGGTCTCATACACAGCAATCTGGAGTGCAAAGCTATAATTTTATTCCTAATTCTCATCATTTTAAAACACTTTTTCCTTGGTTTAGCAAATCTTACAGGTCACTCAACGCAATATATTTAACCTAATGTAAGACATGACCGCGTTTTAGAATAAATTAATGTAGAGCTCTAAAATTCTTCTTAGACTCTTGTGCTTGTTGTGTGACAGATTTGAATGCATGTGTAGCGAAATTGTTAAATGTAATTTATGTTTGCCATAGCTTGTTATTCAAGCAAGCTTCACAAAAACAGAATTAAAAAAACAAATAATGTTCAGTAATAGCACAGACCAGTCTTGGAGACAGATAAAAGAGATTACAGAAAATGTAAGGTGCCACTAATAACAATGACAAAAGACTTCTAGCATTCTCCCTCACTCATTTGCCTGCTGCAAGCTTAGGTTAGTCTTTGGAAGATCTGATCCCTACCACTTCAAGGTAAAAAACAAAAGGATGGCTTTTAAATTTTCCAGTTTAAAATATGCCTCATTTTAAAATTTTAAGTGTCAGATATTGTCTGCTCAGCACTTCCTAAAATTGGAGATGACATACTGATGCCTCTGGTTTCCTTTGTGGCTGGTCCTAAATGAAAAATGAAAACTCAGCTATTTCCCAAAGCAAAGTCATTTTATAGGTTCTGAAAGTCCTCACAAGTCAAGTGATGATTGGTTCACTTATAAGATTGCCAATGGGGCAGGCTACAGTTCATATACAGAGGGAATGTCATATGCCATAAGTCAGGATAATATTCATCTCAGATGAAGCGAAGCAGCCTGGTGAGGAAGAGCAAATGGCAGGTCCTTGGAGGCAGAAGGGTGTTTCTCCTCTGCTGTTCATTGTAACAGGGTTTCCTCACAGAGTGGCTCCTCCTGCAACAGTGATGATATGAGTGAAAATTAAAACCACTGAGGCTGTACATTCCATGTCTACTGTATTTACCCACTATGCATGTATGAGGTGCATGTGCTTTGTATAATTACACTAGAATAGCACTGAAGTAGCTACGTACAGTCACATTTTATAAATATCTGTATAATTGGACTTGTAAAGCATTATGTATCATTATGACCACAGGTGCCTGGTCCAGAAGTATCTTTACTGTCCTCCAGATCAAAATATAAATATTCTCTCCATGTTTTTTTGGGGAAAATGTACCTCATTTTCCCCTTTCTAAAAACTTTCTCAGTACTGACAAATCTATTCCCTTTCTGGAAGCTTCTGTGCTGAAATACATGGTCTTCCCATGTCTTCATCACCTGTCATTGTAATCCCGCTATTGAAAATACAGACTGCAACATCCCCCCCAAAAATATCCTTCCCTCAACTTCCCTTAGTCAAGGCATGTGTACCCCAGCTTTGAAAATACATCTACTCGACTGTTTTCTTAGATGTCTCGCTAAAACACAATCCAGTACATCAAACCTAATTCATATCTGACATTTGAGAAATAACTTGGATGAAATTTTCTGTATGGCAGCCTATTGACTTTTTCCCCTAGAGCCCTTTGAAATTGTCTGCAAAAGCATTCTGATAACCTATCTGATACTGTTAGCTCATAAGCAATAGGTAGAGTGTGCTATACTTAATATCTCCTTAGGAGTATTTGAAACTCTTCAGGAACAGACTGAGGACCTTTATCTGAAATAATCTCTTCAGGTAACTCATAAGCAGCAAAAGGCTGTCTCATCTCACCTCAGCAGCTGAAGTACCTAACTTGTGGATTGTGTTTGGCCACCCCAAACTCAATTAGGCAATCTCAAGTGAGAAGAAACAGGCTCTAACCTATTTGGTGGTTCCTAAATAATTCGTTCAAGTATGGTGCTCAAGTATGGATGGTCAAGATGTCTCTGTAAATACAGACAATTCATTATGGTAAATATACTGCTGGAAAAAAAAAATTAGAAGGATATTATTGTTTATTTTCAGAGTACAAAATATTCCCTCTAACTCAACCAGTATCTTAACATATTAAAATTCATGTAACCATAGTGAAAAATCTCTTTGCCACTTATTATAACGATGAGAACAAAGTAAAATGTGCTGGTTTAAGACAGTCTTTAAAAATAAGGTACAATCTGTTCACCTGCCATGTCTGTCTCAGATGGAGAAAGGCTCCCTTAAGGTGCAATAAGTAATCTAATCCCCATGTGTAAAGTAGATTTTTTTTCCTCAGCATTACTCTATTGAACAGACCATTTTGTTATCATATTCAGACTGACACTTGTTAAGGAGCATATGAACACGAAGTCCCTAAATAAACATTATACTTCCACAATTTATAAATTATTATCTCTTCTGTATTGACAGATAGTCTTTCTTCCTATACAATTACAGCTAAAGAAAACTTTTTCAAAATGTGGAAATGGGGATTTTTTTTCAAATCAAATCAAATAGTGCAGCTTGATCCATGGTTGACCAGCTGTCTGCTCTCAGGCCCTCCTGTATGATTAAGCAAAACATTTTCTCACTTTTTCCACAGAAACCAACTCAACAGGGAAAGGAGCTCTTGGGATTTGTTAAAGATGGCTAGAGTGTCTCACTTTTCTCTCAGTTCTCTTATTAAATAAAACCAATCTTTCACCTACAAGGTTTTTGCTAAATCTTCATAGTGAAATTCACCCAGTGTCTGAGCAAAATTTAAATCCCTTCAAGACATAAAAGTCACTTCTTCCACTAGAATTCAGGGAAAGATTTTCACTTACTACTGTCTCTGAAAACATATGTATAAATTACTACTGCACATCCTGAACTTGTGTTTCATATTCTTACCATTCTCATTAAATTGGAAATCTTCCATGCTTTTGTATGTCCTCTCCACCACTGCTATTTTTATTCTTTTTTAATAAGAAGAAATATTTCACCACTTCTTCATTTTCCCAGGCCATTTGTTTTTGCATGTCCTTGTCACCAAGTGCTTGAACATTTTCTAACTTATGAAAAACAGGCTCACACTTTTTCAAGTTACCTTTACTTGCTACACCCCCCCACAATTCTCTGGGCTTAGCTTTACTCACAGATTTTGTTGCAATGGAAGGGATAAGAACATTACAAGGACAGTACACTTCAGAGTTACCCTTTCACTCCTCTGGATGCCATCTGATTCCTGGTTTTTCTGGGAAGCAAGCTGCCCAGCTCTCCTCTGCCAGGGTAGCACAGGCTTGGGAGCTCTACACCTTCATCCAGGAATCAGCATTCCCAGGGACTGAGGAAAATCGCACTCCTACATGTCCCAGGAGTGTGGTGAAGGTGAAATATTCAGTCTTTTGGTTTTCTGTTGATGTGAAACAGATGGAATTTTTTTTTATCTAGAGCCATTTTTAGGGTTTTAGGCACAGTGGACATTGTTTTTGCCTAAGTCAACACATCAGTCCAATATGCTAGACTTGCTTACCAAAACAAAATGATTCTACACTGTATAATCAATAAAACAGGATTCACCACATTAGATGTACTCCTTTAAGTAACATAAACTGCATAAACAGTAAATCCCAACCAACCAGCATTGCATCCTTGTGCATGCACAGCCTAATGCACTTCAGAAGGCCTGGTCTACCTGAAACTCCAGCATCTGAGGTCAGTGGGACCAAGTTTTAAAACTGCACTGGTTCTCCCCAGTGCCAATAATCCCACTTACCTGGATTATTTTTTCATTCCTTATGGGAAACTATTTCCACCCATATCACATTGTCTTCTCCACCTGTGAACATAGTGAACTTGATATTCTTGGATAACAAAAAAACAAAAAAAGTCTACAGCAGAAGAACCAGAAAACATGTGCAGCAATTGCTCTTTAGCAGCAAGAATACCATGGCAGTATATAAAACATATGAGTTGTGACTGAACTGTGGCATATAGGCATTCTTGTCCTTGGCCACAAGTCCTGCCATATCAAAGATATTTTACTACTTGTCCATTTACACTTAGCAGGTAGGCCAATACCTTCCCTAGTTAAAGAAGTTCATATTAAAGTTCCGATTTTTTTGAGGGGTTTTTTTAACCAGAAATGGTGCTCCACAGAAGACTGAGCTTTTAAAGAAAGCTGGTCTCCACACCCATGACTCGGTCAGAGGAAACAAAGCTGATAAAAATACTGGCAGTACCACACAGATGTGCTCAGCTGAGAACAAATGCACCAAAAAAGGTCTTATCATCAGGTGCATCACTCCAAATCAATAACGAAGCAAGAAGTGAATCATTCTCTATTTTGTAATACATTTGATGCTGAAGACGAATTTGTAACTTGGATTTGGTGACTAAGGGCAACCATGCCTATCATACACTTCTCAATATCTGGTGCTGATTACTGCCAACCAAACTTCTCCTTCACCCACCCATACAACCAGGGAGTAAAGCTACTTGTAGCATGACTGCAGGCTTGGTACTACCACAGGTTAGCAATAAAGTGGGTTTATAATGTGCCTTCCGCTTATACATTTCCTACAATATAGCATTTACAAGAATGATCTCTGCCCAACGGGAGTACAACTCTTGGCTGTCTGAGGCCTAATACATAAAAGTGCTCTGTTTCTGTGCATGTCATGGACATTAGACCACAACACTCTCTTTAGTAACAGAAACACACATACCACACACATACCACACCACATAACCCTCCACCTCAGTAGTCACTCTTCTACCATTGTAAAGACCCATGTTTGAGGTGGCATGTAGGGAGCAATTATTGAAGAAGAGGTGGCAGGATTCTGTCTGAGGGGGATGTGCACTGCCTGGGACTCATTAACTGCATCACACACACACAATTCCCACACGTGTCGGAAGATATGCTACAGCAAGAGCTGCCAAGTCACCGTACTATTATAAGCAAACACAACTTTCAAAAATCTTCCTAAAGTCTGGACTTTACAGAAACTTACACCTTTCCTGTTTTTTCTCAATAGTGTTCCAGGGTTTTTTATAATAGACAGTAAATCGTTGGTTTTACCACTTCTCCAAGTCAAAATTGAGCTAATGCCAAAGTTTTTGCTGAAGTCATCTCACTAACCTGAGCACCCTTGCAGGCAATCCCCACTGTCTATCATATTCTGAGGTGCTTACAGGAGGTGGTTACCACTTTCATTTCTGGCTCCTTCATAAAACCTCAGGCAGAAATCCATCAACCTGGGACACAGTATACATGTCATGACCAGAGCAAAACATTCAGTACTTTGACGCAACAAGAAAACAGCACCAGAGGAATCTAGGACTTTCTGTTGGATGAAAATCAGAGAGCTTTAAAAATTATCTACAACATGTATGCATAATCTTGATAATAATATAGTTAAGCTTTTGTCAGCACTTCCACTACAAAGGTGTTTTTCTTGAGGTGATAATTTAGATAAAAGCTGGGAAAGTCTCTTACCTGACATGAAGTAACTTAATTTTTGAAGAATACAACCAATGAAAATATTGAAGTGAGAATATACAAGATTATTACCTTGGTTTTGCCTGCCTACATGTTGACCTGCTTTTTTTACCTTTTCCATTTGGAATACGTATGTTGCAGATTTTCCATCAATACTTGCTTTCAGAGGGATTGTTGAGATGCTTGAGTTAAAGGTGCACAACATGCGCACATCAAAGCTCAGCAAAATTATATGTAAATTTTTGTAGACACCAACAACAATCTTGCTCAGCTTCATTTGTCACACATGCAGTGAAGGTCACCACCTAGCTCCACAGACTCTGATAGCAGAGCTATAGCCAACGGAAATATTCAGTATCATGTGGGTTCTAGTATTGTAACATGGCTGTAGTTTAAGCCACTTTCTCTTTATGTTTTTTCCCCTCTAAATGTAATATAACTGCTTAAACAAATATTTTCCTCTTTTTGATTTTAAAAATTAAATATGACTAGTATTTTTTGCTTGTAGCAATTACCCTTGAATTTTAAAAGCAGACATTTCTAAATTCCCATCTTAGACCACTAGTGAAATGCAAAGATTTTGTGTAATAGAAATTAACCAGTTAATGGAAATAACCAGGTAATGATTATTCATAATTGTACTACTGATTTCAAAGGGGAGAGCTGTGACACTCATATAAAGATTAATTTTAGTGGTTTTGTTGAAACTGATAAGGGAAGGACTGGAGTTTAAAAATGTAATGGCCTAATGAACCATAAGCTGTTAATGAATAGAGGGAAACATAATTTAGCATTCATATGAAGTGTGTCTCTTAATTAAGTTTTCATATTTTTATGAGGCATAATTTGGTAAAATCAGAGTATCTTTTTATTAACTAGAAAGGAAAATCATTTTGATAATTATAAATTATATTTCATGAGACAAACTATTTTAACTAAGCAAAGCATGTATGTGTGTGCACATGTGTACACAAGGTTAAGTATAGGTGATGCTGTAATTTAATGTATAATGTAGTATTTTGCAAATGGAGGCAAGCCAATGAAACATTGCATCCCAAATTTATTGTTGGGTCAGGAATATTACAGGTATTTGATGAACCATATTGATGCCTCTATAATTAAGCTGATTTGAAATGAAAATTACATTAAAAACAACATTTAGAGTTTTTCTACAGGATGATACCACAAGACCTGTCCTTCATTTCATTTTCCACTCTCCCAGAGTGCTGAAAAAGATTGATTCTTTTTTTCTGCTGAGGTTTATATTAAAAATAAACATGATCTCTCTTCTAGTTTTTCTCCATATTGAAAATGCAACTACAAAAACCAGCCATTGTTAAAAAAAGGGATTTAACAAAGCCTCAGAGCTAAATCTACTAGATTATCTTCCTGGAGGTAAAAGGGGTAGTTCTTGATCTTTTTAAGGTTGCAGGCTTTATTAAATTCTGTGAAGAATTTTACCACTTAATATGGGATCATATAATCTTTTTTGTCAAATAGATAATATCAAGAAACGAGGCTAGAACTTGGTAGCTTTGATATCTCTTAGGCTATGCCTATGTAAATTATGCACCGCCAGAATTTTTCTCTGGCACCAAGACCAGCCAAAGCAGAATAGCTTTGGAGATCTGGGTAGTTTCCATCCTAGAGATGAGTGTCTTCATCCAAACCACCTTTCAGAGCCACCGCAACCACACGTGAGACCACACTAACACCTTACCAGTATAGACAGCAGAATCCTGGTGCCCCAGACTATAGCCTGGTGCTGTTTAATTTATCAATACACAACATTCCATCCTGGAATCAGATCTGTAAAGTTTCTTTTTATACCTCTTTTTCTCTGATTTATTCTCTGTTGCTTGTGACACGAATAGAGCCAAGCTATTCCTAACAAGGTGCTGAGATATAGCTCTTTAAATGAAAGAAAAAGTCAGAAAGCACAATGCTGATGCAAGAGTTTAAATGGGCAATAGACATCCATTATCCTCATGCCATTGATGCTATTTCTGTCCACCTTCTGTTCTAAGGATAAGAATTTGAGGAGAGAAGTTGTTTGAAAGAAATTGATTATTTGTTTATTCTTAGTTTGCTTATATTGTCATGCTCTGGTAGTCCAGAGGGCAAACCTCATCCTAGAGTGCATCAAAGATAACCAGCTGGTCAAAAGAGGTGATTATCCCACTGTATTCAGTGATGGTGTGGCCTCACCTTGAGCCCTGTGTCCAGTTCTGGGCCCCACGATTTCAGAAGGATGTGAAGGTCCTTGAACATGTCTAGAGGAGGGCAACAAAACTGGTGAAAGGGCTGGGAGGAATGTCCTACGAGGAGCAGTAAGGACTTTGGGCTTGTCTGGTTTGAGAAAAGGAGCATGGGGGGAGACTCATTGCTCTCAAGAGCTTCCCAAGGAGGAGAAGCAGAGGGGCAGGTGCTGATCTCTTCTCCCTGGTGTCCAGTGATAGGACACGTGGGGATGGTTCAAGGTTGCTCTAGGGAAGGTTTCTACTGAACATCAGGAAGCATTTCTTTACTGAGAGGGTGATCAAACAGTGGAACAGGCTTCTGAGAGAGTTGGTTGATGCCCCCAGTCTGTCAGTGTTTAAGAGGAAGTTGGACAATGCTCTTAGCAGTGTGCTTTAACTTTTGATCAGCCCTGAACTGGTCAGGCAGTTGGACTACATGGTCACTGTAGGTCCCTTCCAACTGAAATAGTCTCTTCTATTCTATTTGGTTCAGTTCAGATTTCTTATGCAGTTCCACCTACTCATGTTTGTGCTGTTTTGAGGAGACTCTGCTAGTGCTTTGCTTTGAGACCAGGCAGTTTAGCAAGAGTCACTGCAAACTTGATCCCTTTGCCCAAATATAGGCACTGAAAGTCATCCAAAGGTGTGATACCTCCTCATTACAAACTGAGATTTCAGATCTTTGGGGCATTTCAAGGACACACTAGAGACTCCTATGTTCAGGGAATAGAGCTCAGACCTTCGGATTTCAAGAAAACAAGAAAACATCAGGGCTTTGCATACAGGCTGAAGTGTTTAAACATGCTAGACAGCAAAGATATAAAGTTTTTCACTGACTCATTAAACACTGCTCAACACATCAAACACATCAAACACAGCTCAGGTTTAGGTTCCAGAAAGCAGATTTAGGATGGATAAATTCTGGATATTCTGGGAGTACAATTTTTTCTCAGTTTTTTCAGCTACAGAATGTAATTTCCCAGGGGTGCCTCCTTATTCCATTGTTTTCGTTTTCCTAACTGCAGTTTTAATAAAATCTTGGAGAAGAGGAAGTCTCATCCTGGCACGTATCTGCTACATGCCTGCTTTGTGGTCCCAGGAATGACTAAAGTATGTATATTCACCCTGTGACACCTGAGGGAAATGCACCCATTCTGGGAAAGTAATATGAGGAAACAGGTGCCTCACCTACAGCGTTATGTTACTGGCCTCAAAGTATGTCTAAGTACAAAACTTTTCAATAAAAATTAAAAAACAAAACAAAACTAAACTAAACTAAACAAAAAAAAACCAAAAAAAAACAAAAAAAAAACAAACAAGGAAAACCAAGTCAAAGAATGCTTTATGCTACAGAGACTGTGTACAATCAACTCAGGAAATATTGATGGAAATAATGAACAACAGACCCTAATAACACAATAGTGCACATCCTGTTTTCTATACAGTGCCCAGCTGTCATTGCTTGATGCTGAACCATATGCAACAAATATTCTATTACTACCAGGCTACAATTACTATAAACCAACTAATTAAATTCACATTTCAAATTGTCTGTGGAATGAGAATCCAGCATCTTAAATAAAGAAACTAAAATGGAATAGCATAGATAAACATTATACATCTGTTCTTTTCCCTTTTTCAAGTGTTTAATTCATTTTTCATAGGATAATACTGTAGCAGATAAGACTACTTCCTATTCAATAAATTAAGAACTCTGCTTAGCTATTATTTATACTGCAATATTTCCTATATACCTTAATATTGTTTATTTGTGACAGCTTTGGGAAGTGCAAGAAAGAAGATAATGCAACACATTCTCACATATAAATAATCAGCATACAACCTGAATGATGATAGCTGATACTGTTGCTTATAAGCATCCTATCCCATTCCAAATCTCTAGAGACAATCTGACAAAGAGAGAGACATTAAAAATACTCAAAATAATGTTCAAAAGAGAGGGATGGTGAAATAAAACAGACCAAGGGCTGCCAAGAGTGAAAAATGGGGAGGAACAGAGTCTTTCTCTGAACTAAAAAAAAAAAAAAGTGAGACTTAAAATGAGGCAGAAATCATATAGATAGATTAGTAGCTTATCATATGATTTCTCAGTCTTTGGTTCTAACCAAGCAATACTTTGCCTAAAAAGGCTATGTGTCACTGGCAGCATTTGAAGAGCAAAAGAATCAAGAAGGATATTTACCTTTTCATTTTGTTGGTCTATTTGCTCACTTGTTTGCCTTAAGACAGACACATACCAGCTTCCAAGGGATAAATACTTCATGGTTTGCTGGAACCCAGTGTGAATCCTTCTGTGACAATTTTGAGTTTGCAAATGCCACAGTTGCCAGAGGGGCACAAAATCTCACCTCCACTAGTCAAATAATTATCCAGCCTTCATCCATCGCAGAAGAAATTGGGCCAACATGCTCCCAGCCGCACCATATGTCCTCTGACAGAAATTAGTTAAGTCTTTTAGTCTGCATGTCCTTAAACACAGACGCAATGGCCATCACTGGTTCTCTTAGCCCACGATAAACACAAACATTAACAGAGCACCTACACTGAGGCAAATAGTAGATACACATTTCTCAAAAGTTTTCAAAAAGCCATTAAAGATACGCCCCATTTAAGGAGAACAGTTTTAATGATGAAAGCATTTAATTTTGGTAAAATATACTTAATGTAAAATTGTGTAGTAATGACTGTTTGATGATTTCAATACATTATCACTCCCCACCAGTATGATTTTTTGCTCTTTGTGTAAGCCAGAACCCAAAACTTGAGGCTTGGAGTCTGCTACACAGGTACAAGAGGGATGAAAAATCATAGTAATGCTGAAGCTTATTTTCTAGTCAAAGATAAATATAAGGATTCAATCATCCTTTCACTGTTCTGAAATGTCCTGGGGGACCTAATCCAAAATAAAATCTTCCTTGCTGAGGAGTAAAATGAGGCAGAGAGTGTGCAAAAGGAAAGGTACAATAAAGCCTCTGTGGTGTTCTGAACTCCACCTCTGGGCCCTATTGGGCCCAAAAAAACAGCTATTGGCAGAAAGTTCATACCTGGGTCCAGCTGTTGAATGAAACATAAATTGCAGCAAGCTAGTAACTATACAATCTGCATAGATCTCAGAAAGCAAAAGAAAGATCCTTCCGTTCTTTGACTAAAACAATTTTCAATCTTCATTCTAACTCCAGCTGTAAGCACTTTGAGAAGCCATTAACACCTCCTAGCAACATTTAAAGCCAAAATAAACATCAATAATACTTTTCCTGAAGGGCAAAAATGAACTAGCCAGGGTAAGAACAATTAGTTGAAAGATCTTCTGCTGACATACACTGTCCTTTTCTATCCAACTGCAGTAAAGTATTTCTCCACTCTCCTCTATTTCTTCACTTCAGCAAAGTTTGTTACAGCTTTACAGCCAGTTGGATGTATTCAGTGCTAGAGACTACATTAAATTAACCATGCAGTAGAGCAGCTATTACAGTCACTATTGCTGCAGCCCACAGAGTCAGGCACTCCAATCGTCTTGCTCTTGTGGAGTTGCTAATTGATGATGACTTTTTTGATGGCAACCACTGTGGGAAGGACCCATTATCTCTGTACATTTTCCAGATCTCATGCAGACCAATTGTTGCTTCTGCAGTGGAAAGAAGCTACCATTGAGAATACCACATCTGTTTCAAAAATGTTGCCATAGTAGCGTTGTTTCATAAGGATAAATAAACTCAACTCACCAACTTGAGCTGTGCAGGAATAAAGGGATACTTACCCACCCAGGACATTCGGAGTTACTGTGCTGTGAGAAAGAGTGTCATGTGAGCACACCTTGCAGGGTGCTGGATTTTCTGGGAAACCCACACAGAGCCAAGTTCTGAAGCACCTACACAGTTTGTAGTGCCCCAAATAAAAAGTTCAGCACTAACTTGAGTATCTCGACACTGTGCACTGCTACATTTTTTTAATCTGGTTTGCCAAAACCATCCATTAGTGTATGAGTGGTGACACAGGAATAATTACTTCATAAGTAATGAAAAGGCTTGCAAATCTTGTGGTTGTGCTAAATATAGCTAAATATGCACAGTGTCTCCTTTTTCTGAAAACAATTGCTTTTGTTGTTAGGCTGGCAGACATACAAATTAGAAACCACCACCCCAGGGACTCAGACACAGGCTTGAAAACAAAACAGCACTGATTGCTCAGATTCATAACTTCAGAAGTATGCAACAAAGACCTCACCTTCATTCCGGACTAACTCATCAGAAATAAAAATAACTATATAAATTGGTCAGTGTTTGTGAAGTTGGGGTTTTTTTATATGGCATCTGGAAGAATAATCACAGTTAAGGAATCTTGTTAAATCTTTATATAAAATTGTGCAAAATCAGTTTAGTCAGATTTCCATGGAAATTCAGGCAAATTACGTGTGTAAATTTAGCTTCCATCTGAATCACTCACTTCTCAGGTCCCAGCTTCAGGCTATGAGACATTGACAGCTCTGGTCGACGCGCACAAGGACTGTCTCTCAAATTACCTTCTCTCACAAAGTCTACATAAGTCATGTAAGTGACACAATCTCAGTCACTGTAAAATATTTTCTGTTTCTAAATTCTGAAACAGAGAAACATAAGTGTTTCATTTTAAATAAAATATGAGGATTTGAATTAATTTCTTGCTGATAATCTCAGTAAGTGTCTGCAGTCTTCAGGAAGAGACATTGCTCTTTTCCTCCAAGGTGCACCTGCTCTTTCTGTTTAGTTATCAGTTTCGTTATGTGTTGTAAAAAGGCATCCTAATCTTATCTCAAATTTGGTCTGTGTTCAGATTTGCCAAACCTGAGGGCAACCACAGTGAATCTCCTTGACTGAATCTGAAATATTTGTGGCTTCATTGCTTTTTTCATCACTCACACATTGTAGACATTATCTATCTAAGCTTGCTTCACTGGCTTCAGGGATCATTAAGTTTAGTAGCTCAAACTACCTTTGTTTCAGCTGGTATTTGATTGACACAGGGAATACACATTTACTTTTCCAGGTCTTTTCCTGACTGGTGCTTCCATGTTCTTCGTTCTGCTTCCATGCACTGCCTCTAACTTGCACTTTCTCTTTTTAGGAATGTCAACAGAGAAATATCTACTAAGTGTGGAGCACACACATCTGTTTATGATTTAGTGAAGGATGATGCTAGTTCAGGATGTGATATGGCCACTAATCAAGTCATGAGTAATAAACCTTGGAGAACATAAAACCACATGAATTATTAAAGCAGCAAAGATGTTTGCAGATGAGACCTTCAGAGCCTTAGCTCAAGCAGTTCAACTTATTTCCACACTATGGAAGCTTTTGTGGCTTTGTAAGACTAGAAAGAGAAAATGGAAGTGTTTTTTCATAACATGTGACATTTGGGCAAAGGCCTCTGCTGACGTTCTCCTTAAGCAGGAGTCAAACAGGTGTTCAGTTTGGGGGATGTGGTGCAGATTTCCTATCTGGGTAGTACCATTAAATAACATCAGAATTTATTAATCATGCATCTTATGCTACCAGAGAGATTTAGCTTTGCTCTTAAACACTGCACCACAAGACTGAGATACTTTGCCCTGCACCTTTACTTTCATTTATTAGTTGAAGTGGTGGATGTTTAGGCTCTCTTATTTAGGCATGAAACTGTGTAAGTGATCCTGGGCAAAATAATGAACAAGACTTATCCCTCACCACATATACTGCATTCCTGGGGGATTTTTTAGATATGTACAGCTCTTCAAACTCTCAGGAGGATCAGAGTCTATTTATTTTAAGAGAAAGCAGTCTCAGAGGGCAAATTGTAAACTCTGAAGATTAACAAGGAGTTTTTCAAAGGCATAAAGGGAAGTCAGATGCCTAACTTACATTAAGAGTCAATAGGAGTTGAGCATTTAATCCCATTAGTGTCTTGAAAAAGCTGCTTCTGAAAAGAAACTTTTATGGTCTCATTGATTTTCCAAGGAGTAGTCTGAAAATTCCGGACTAGACTTGAGTTTTAAGTTCCCTGCATAACTGAACAACAGTCTAAGGGTTGGAGGTTTTTAAGCTTTACAGCAGCTGGGATAAAATGCTGGATATCTATGAGGTGTTTTCACTCACCAGCTATCCTCCCCTAATACACTAAACACCCCACGATGTGATGGTTGACCTCTCTTGTATAGCAATTGATCACCAGTGATATTACCCTCCCCCTTACCAGCTGTTTTCCTTCTTTGATCATTGCCTTTTGATGAGAAAAAGGTGTTTTTCAGGTCTCTGGTCTTTCACTAGTTTACCTTCAACAGAATGCCTGCAAATGACCTTTCCCTGTCACTTAGGTGCACTCTTATTTTATCTGTGCTCCCCTGCAGCCCTTCATAACAAGGCTATCATACACTCCACAAAGGGCTGCCATTCACTTTGTACATACACCCAGACAAGCTCTTCCCATTATTCACAAAGCTTTCACAGTATTTGTTCATATTTACTCACTGTAGTTTATTCCACATAGACCTCATAGACCTTTCATTGTTATTGTTACTTAGAGTTCTGAACACAGAAGATATTATTTTTCTGTCTTCTGTCTCATGTCACTTAGTGCAAAAAATATACGTACCACTTTCTCTGACAGTCTCTGCTTGGAAGCCAAAGCTGGAAATAGATTGCATAGAGATTAATCATCTAAATTTTTCATTTCAAGGAGAGGGAAAGAGGACATACCTTCATGACCTACATTTGTGTGCCAGTACAATCAATTTTCTCTAGTGTAATAAAGAAAAGGGCTTAGGGATTCTGAGCCATGAGCCTTGGTTGAATCCTGCACTTTGGCAGAGCGAGGCTCACAGAGGCAAGCACAGTGCTCAGCTGAAGCTGCTGCAGTCGCTGGGAAGTCCAGGAACAGTCTCTAGGCAGCAGAGCATTCCCATTTTGGCCAGTCAATCAGGTTTCATACACTCACCACCGGAGATACTTGTACATGAAAAGCAGCAGGGAGAAAATGACCCATCCTGAAGCTGGGGACCTCCCCACAAACAGAACTCAAACTCAGCAAACAGAACGAACCAAGACTAAGGTGTGTGGCTGCAAAAGCCATGCCCCAGAACCTATCCCTATGTTTTCCACTCCACTAACCCTCTGCTGTGTATTCCGTTGATGGCACATCCATGGCTGTTGCACGGATTGCAGGCTGGCACAGGTGCTTGAGCAGCCCTCGCTGTGCAAGCAGGCACAGAACCTCTCCTTCTGCTGATAACTGTGTCAGTGAAGGATTAGAGGCATCGACAGTCACAATGACATTTCAGAAAAAGTGGGTGGGGAGTAGAGAAGAGCCTGAGAAAGGGCCAACCCAGACATACCGATACACCTTACATAACCCTTCCCCAGATCTTAAGTAGTGTTTAACACAGGGTTGCAATAGGTGCTACTGAAAAATCATCAGTGTTTTCCATACTGTCCTCAAAATATCATCCATAAGAACAAACAACATTTTAAATCTTCCTATTTTAATATGAAAAATCGAAAGTGCATTTAAAAAACAAAAACCAGAAAATTTTATTGTTCTTATTTTCCTCATTTCTTTACGAGGAAAAGAAGAAGGAATCAAATAGATATGTTTTCCAAATCCTCTGCCTTTTTCCTACTTTCCATTTCTCCTGAATAAGAAAATGTACATCCATGACAGAAAGACTGTTGCTTCCACCACTCACCACATAATGCTTTTCCCCTTACTCTTTCTTCTCTTGGGAAAAAAAACCAAAAAAATCCAAACTAGAGCATAGGAATTTTTGTATCATTTTAGAAAAGTTCTTGATTACATTTTAAAGTTTGCATTCTATATTTACCTGCAGTAAATATTGTGTCTGACTAAGGTTTATCTAGATGAAAATCAGTAGCTTGAATATAAAAATCTACTGCAATCTAAGATTTCTGCACCAAAAATGCAAACCAGTCATAAAAACAGCAGTTCACAGCCAGAAGAAGTCTTTTTAGCAATCATCTAGCGTAGGAAAGAAATTTGGGTTAAGGAAATGTAAAGGTTAATACGCAGTATTATATAGATATGTAAAGTATAAATATGATACATATTTAAAACATATAGAGCAATGTAACACTGTATAATGTAAAATTTGCATTTAGTAACCTGGAAAGTGCATCAGAAACTGGTTGTGTTAAGGAAATAGCACAGAACAGATCTGGAAATCACAGAAATACATTTTTTAATTCCCATAAGCAGATACCTTCAAATAAATACATGCTCTTGCATGGCTGTTGAGAAGACAGTAATCTTATATATGAAATAATGTCAATGCTATATCAGAAGTTTGAGTGACAGAGTGGTTTTTGTAAGACATACTTTCAAGGAAGGAGATATAGCTACAGAAAATACTTGAGCAGTTTTAGATGCCTAAGTGAAGGCATCACATTGCAATACAATACCAGGGATTCATGAGATTAGGCATGGGAGCAAATCTTTAGGTAATGTAAATTGTGATGGCTCCATTGCCTTTTTCACTGGCAGCTGACACAGCTGCAGGACAGGCTCTGTTGGGAGTGCTCAGTCACCTCCAGGGGCACCTAGGGGAAGCTCAGAAAGCAGAAACAGAAATGCTCAGGGCACAGTGGGGCTGAATTGAACGGAAATTAAAAGAACTGGGTGCGTGCAGCTTGGCTAAGCACAGGATTAAAGGGCAAGGGAAGGGGCTCTTGCTATGAGTTGTGAGTCATCCTTTAGTACAATACATGAAAATACACATATCAGCAATGACATGAATGTAAGAACAGGAAATTCGGACTGAATGTCAGACAAATATCCTTCCTGAAATCAAGCTCTATAAGACTAATATAGTTTTCAAACAAAGTCACCTTCAAACAAGTCAAAGAACCTGAAGACTCTTCAAACCAGGCTAGGCAAAACACTTAGAAAACACAGAGAAATAAACTGCTTTACCAGGATCATAGACTGGACTCTTATAAAAGATCTTTTGTCACTTTTCAGTAAGACTTCTACAGAAATAAAATTATAGTGTTGAGAACAATAGGTCTAAAAATAAAGATTTCCTTGTGAATGAGATTAATCCAAATAATGGAAAAAAAAATTTAAACTTAAAAAAAAAAACCAAAACAAATAAGAACATGAAAATGTACATGGAATTTAAGTCACAAGTCAAAACCAGTTGCAAGTGGGAAAAGTGCAGTCTGGCTGCACCCTCCCTTCAATACACTCTGTCCTTCTGGCCCAGACAGCTTCGTGGGCCTGCCTAATGTTCATAATGTTTGTGAAGTTCAGAAGAAGACCAGCCCTATTGATATGAGGACAAAAAAGTATGAGACCATAAAATCTGAATTTATAGACTATAAAAAAGCAGTCTGAGGGGATTTCATTTTGGTATATAAAATCTTAAACAGTATCGTTAATGTCAAATGCACTTACCCTTTTTTTTCTGGGAGACAGATAAGAGCACAAGGGGCATAATCGCAAAGTAAAGAAAAACAAATATGAAACAGATGTCGTGTGTCCCATTTTTCCTTGCACAGAGCCACAAGTGTATGCAGAATAGCTTATGAGTCAGAGGCTGAAGCTTAAACACTGGAGGATCATTCAAGAAACAATTAGGGCAAATAGTATCCTGAGGGGATTAGAGTATTAAAGAAAATGAGCCTTAATAGACTGAATAGACTCCACTTAGTCCCTGAAATTTATTATGTTCATAAACCCCAAAACAAATATAGTAGCAGAAAGATAAAAGCTAAAGGTAGCCCACTCACTTAATAATCTTTCTCTGTATTTGGGTATGACTGTGGTCTTCACTTTTGCTGTTGAATATTAAATGCACAATTAGATTAGGGATATTTCAAGACATTCAGAATCTGCTTCAGGCAAAATTAACAAGAGCATTGCCTCTGAAATTTGGTACAGCTGTTACTAATAAAAGAACTAGTACTGCAGGCCGAAACAGCTGGAGATGATAAGTGAAAATAGAATTAAGGCTCAGTAATGCAGTTTTGTACTCTAGAGGGAATTCTGGACAAAATCTGCGTGTGGCCTCAAATCTGATGGCCTTGCTCCATGCAGGACCCCAGTGACACAGCATCAGCATCCTAGCACTGGCCTCTTTGAAGATGGCCACACAAGTTCTGACAGATGGGATGTTCATGTATTTGGCTGGAAGGCCATCCACATGTTCAGACATGCATGAAGATGAAAGCCTGAATGTTAAATTTTTTGCAAGAAGCACAGTCCCCTCTGGCTGCCCACTCTTCTCCTTCCCACCTGGGAGAGCATGATGTCTGTCCTCTTCCTATTGAAACTGTACCCCCCCTTCCTCACAAGCTCTGTCTCAACTCTTTTTGTGTGTGTGGTCGCTCTTCCCTGCACGTTGCAATGCACAAGCATTGGCAAGCATCATGTCACAGAGCTTTGAAGTCTCTGTTTTGGTGGTCACTTTGCACCACAAACTCTTACAGCACTTTTCACTAAAGAATTCGAGACTGGTGTGCAACAGATATAAGGAACCCTACTACAGTGAAAAACAATATTCTATGTAATACAGACCTTTCCTGGACTCTCAGAGAGAATGGAAAACAGGTACTCCACCTCCAGCTGCCTCAGGGGCAGAAAGAAGGAGAACAAAGGAGCACACATTGCCCTGGGCTGTCTAATCTGATATCCTGCTCTAACATTGCTTCACCACCTGCTTTGGAGGAAAATACAAGACAAACATAGAATGACATACCCTTGAGAGGAAGTGTCTCTCTGACCCCAGGCTAGTAGGGATTGCCTGTTCCTTGTTGTTCCAAGAGAATTTTAGAATACTCTGCTATGCAAATATAGCTCATGACTAATGAATGAGGTATGCCTTGTCCCAGAGCTCAGCTTAGAGCTTTGCTCAGGAGCAAGGCACAAGGGAACTTCCACAGAGACTTCAAAATCTGCATGAAAAGAAAAGGGTTTAGGAAGTGTGTGTAACAGAGTACTAGGCTGCTCTTGGATTTGGAAAAAACACAGTCATCCTCTCCAGGCCCTGTTAGGGCTGGAAAGCACAGCTAGACATTAAGCTGAGGTGCCTGAGACAATACCAAGGACTGAAGACCTAATCCACAGGAAATAAAACCTAAACCTAAATATTGATCAAATTTTTTTATGTCTGCATGAGCAGGCCTTCTATCTATTTTGGGCAGTTGCAGGAAATGAGACTTAATTTTTGAGACAGCAAAGATGATAACTTGTGGTTCTGTGTGCATTAGGAAGAGCTGAAGGTTTCGAAATCTAAAGAGTGGGATATAACATACAAAATCTTCCTCCTTAGGTGGTTTTTTTTTTTCCCAGAAACCTGTTGTATAGTAGGGAAATAACCCCTCTAGGAGCCTTCAGTAGTCCATCTGGTATTATACAGTTCTCCTACTCCTTAGAACCTCTGCCCAGTACTCCCTTGGTCCCCATCTCAGTCTCTTCCTGCTTTTACTACTTTATATATATAAAATATTCTATTATTCACAGCAAGTTCAGGTGTTAATAATGCAGTGGGATGTTCTATTCTCTTCATTCCATGAATATGTGTTCTGTCTGTACATAGAGCATGCCAGTTGTTGGACAAGGATTGCATATTTATTGTGAGTGGGAGATTTATTGCAAGTGCATTCAAATCATAAAGAGGTCAATTGATAAGAGGTACTTGAGCCAGGAAAAGCAAAGCTTCCTTCTATAGCAACAATGGAGGGTGGCAAGAATGAAGCATCTGAAAATTCCCTGTTCAGTACCCAGTTCCCACTAAGCAGTACCAGGCTGTGTGCAGTCCACAGGCTGGAGCCCAGCCCACAGCTCTGCAGCCAGGTCTGCTCCTAAGATCCAGCAGCAAGGGTCTTGTACACACAGGGCAGAGGAAAGAAGGGATTTCACCATGTTAACTGATTTTCTTTAGTTCTATCCATTCTTTCCACACCCACCCCCTCCGTGCATGCAGCATCCTCCCTGCCCCGCAATCCTGAGTGTATGCAGTGCAACCAGGCACCTTCCTCCCTCAGTTTGTTCCTTCAGTATTTATTCATTGATTCACGCAGGGCTGTGTGGACTTACACCACTAAAGATCTGGTTTCTCCTCCTTTTACACACAGAGATTCATTTGCAGCATTTCTCCTTGTGTTCATGTATAATAGAGTCTCGATATTTTTAGTTTTTCTATTTAACTGGTTTCTGTCTTGGGATACCACTTCTTTTCCATAGCAGCATAAAGGTTCTGAAAGAATAACAAAGTCATAACCAGTCTCCCCCTGCCTTTCTTACACCTTTTCTTTATCCTTAGCCATGCACACTATCACCAGTGCCCTACTCCCAAGCCTGACAAAAGCATCTCTCGTTAAACTTGCATTTTGCACATTACAGCCAACACCTCAAAATGACGAAACAGAGCCCAAGAGTTAGCGCTAGCTGAAGCACAGCAATTTCACATTTCTAGACTGACAGCACTGTTCCTGCTTAGAGGAAAGCATTTGTCAACACATCATTTCATAACCACAAGCACAGGTCACATAGCTTATAATAAACTAGAAGATATTGCATAGCCTTTCTACCTGCAACAGAATTCTGTTGAGAATCGAGATGTCAGGAATAATTTATACTCTTCTCTTTTTGTACCCCTGACTAGACATAAATAAATATCAGACATCCTGTGCAGCCTTCTTCCTATTAAATACTGTTTATTAACATCTGTTAAAATTAATAGGTTTTTTATCCTCTCACCATTAATCATTTTAAAACATGCTGTGTTTGTTGCTAGTGCAGTATGGCAGGCGGTAGAGACCCTTCCCCTCTTGCTTTAATCTTTAGCAAATTACATTACGGGGGCATCCTTTGGGACTGCAGAGTTTTGGATACATCAGCATTTCCTTTTACCAATATCCATTTTCATCCTTAAAATTACACTCTGCAGTGTCTTGACACTCTACATGAAATGATAGGGCATGCATTTGATTCTGAAAAATATAGATGTGTCCATTCTCGACTTACAGAGCAGGCATTAAAAGAGAAAAAAGGAAAAAAAGAAAATAGAATATGAGAAAAAAAAAAAAATACAGCCTATTTGCAATGTAAGATTTAAGTCCTGCAGAATTCTACATAAGTCTGTGCAAGTATGTCTAGATGGAAGAATTATGGCCTGTGCTTCAAAAAATATCACTAAAATCAACAGCCTAATAGCAACTTTAATCATTAGGAATTCCAGAAGAAGTCAATCTTAAGCTAACATTTGCAGTTTTTTGACTTAAACCCACAATGATGTGTATGTTCATCACAACTGAAGAACATATTCATATTCATGACTGCTCTCCAGAACCTTTCCCAGGTCACACAACACTAGCTGTAGCTTGAGAGGACAGTGAGGAACTGTCCTCCAAGGCCAAGACACACCCCAAGGCTGTGCTGAGTTTGTGGATGCCTTGCAAGAGTGAGCTTTCCTAAAACTAAAAATTAACGCTGTCTACAGACAGCCTTAAAACGTGTAAATATTTTACAACATATTACTATGCAATTCCACGTACTTCTCACACAAGGGGCCCATGTAGAGCAGCAAACAGTGATCTGAGGTTACAGAGCAATATGGATACAACTCCATATTACTTGAGGAATAGTTTACGACTGAATAATTAAAGGCCATATTGCGATGCATATGCTCCCCTGAGTGAAGCAAATGCTGTTGACAGTGTTCATGTCTACAAACAGAAGGAGATTGAGGAGATGCAGAAGGGGGGGGGGGTGTTTCAGTCTTGGAACACGCCCAGAAGTGATCATGTTTACTCTTGTGCTTTCAGAAGCTTTTAGAGACATGGTATTGCCTGCAGCACCAAACATTCAGCCACTTTGGACGATTTCTTCACTGCTCTTGGGTGAGGGAAAAAGGATATACAGGATATAAGCCCATGGTATGGCTGCTGGCCTGAAGAGCCCTTCAGTTCCCTTCAGATTCTACAGAAACTGAGGATGCTCAGCTTACATCACAGGCTCAGGAGTTCTAGAAAAAACTCTCAAATTCTCGGCCATAGAATAGGGACAAACAAACTTGACTAATACAAAAGGAGAAAAAAACCAAAAAACCCTGAAAAACATATTACCATTATAATCCCAAACAGCTTCTTTCTGCAAGCTACCCAGCTACCAGGATGTAGGGGATCACAGCCACTTACAGCGGTGCCTTGGCAAATACAGTAACAAACAAAGCTTCTACTAGTGACTCTAATGTTACATAAAGGTTTTTTTTTTTACTGATTCTGACTTTTGTTCATATCTCATTCCCATTTTTCACTGATTTGACTCTGTTTTGATGGCAAACTAATATTTCTTTTAAGGAAAACTATCTAACACAAGCAAGGCCAGAGACAGAAAGAATGTGCTCTGGATCAGGGACTAGGGTTCATCATTCCCCAACAGATTACAAAAAAGGGAAACGTGGGAAATAAAAGGTGACTGTATTTTCTACACCAACATATAAATCTATAATAACCCAATTAACTTCACTATAATTATTTTTTCATGGATGCTGAGCAGATACTCCAGAGACAAAAAACAGTATGAAAATCCAACTCAGAGAGGTTTGAGAAGACTTGCTGAGAAGCCAAGGGTTTGTTAGCCAAGATCCTGAGACAAGAAGAATAAATACCTGTATAAAATGGGCATTTACAGTGCCAGTAATTAATTTTAAGGAAAACCCCAGGGGAAAAAAAAAAATGTGTCAGAACTTGTTATGTCCTTGTAAAGTTTAGCATTTAATACCGGTGCTCCCTCCGGGCTAAAAGCACCTCTTGTCAGCTGCTGATGGAGGCAGGAGAGGAGGCAGGAGGTACCATAGGGTCACTCTAGCCCTCTAAGTGCCTCTTCTTTCATCCCCAGCTGGTGAGGGATGATGCCCATCCGGATTTCAGGTGCAAAGGGAGCATGGAATCTGTGTGTGGTCACCTGCCAGTCACTCTGCCCATCCGTCAGACCCAATCTGCTTCATCTTCCACCCACAGCATTTGAAATGTTGGGCAATTCCAGCTGCATTTGACAGAAGGTATTAAATCCTAACCATTTGGGAAAAGGGAATTGCATCTCCCAAGTAATGTGACATCAGCTTTCCAAGGCAGGAAAAGGGTGGCTTCAAACACCAGCATCTCAGTGCCTCCGATCTCCTCCATCTGACATAGGAGGTACCAAGAGGGAACTGGCAAGTCCATAAATCTGAGGACACGCTGCCTTCCCACCAGCATGTCATCTGGGATTGTGGTTAATAAGGCCCTACGAGGCAGATGCTTGTTTTCATCCTTAATGGAAAAATCCCAGCAGCAATCAGAAAAAAAGGGACATACACTCATCTAATTATAGCAGGAAAACAAAGACTTTTTATGCCATTCTAAAGGAATCCATAAGTTACTGCCAACACACGTCACCAAAGTTCATTCTACTTCAAAAGTATGTTTTCTATTCCGGTATCGTGGCACATCTAGAAAGATTCATAGCTTCACTAAACTGAATTCAGCTTAAAAAATTTAGGTCTAGATAGAGTAATTTTGCTGCAGTGTTTTATTATCTCAAAAATTTGCCTTTGAGAGCAGAATACGTGAACTAGAGATACAGGCACTGAATATTATTGTCCATGTCCAGAAATCTCTATCATCTGGCAAGCAATGAAGTAAATAAATATAAAAGCAATTTAAAAAAATAAAGTCCTATGAACTGTTGCAAATCAGATTTGCAGGATATGTTTCCAGTCTCACAGAATCAGGCCATTAGAACATGTCAACATAGGGAAATTGATTGACATAATGGCAGTACTTTAACAGAATAATGTATACTCTTTCTTTACCTTACCTACTTCACATGGATATGATTCCGGATTGAACTGACTGTATTAAACAATAGCTTTATTAAAAATAAAAGACTATTAATCTATCAGTCATTTCATGAAGTGGAAAGGCTATATGAGATCACTAGCTTAAATAAAAGGAAACAAACTTCTTCCTGAGCTAATAACACAGAGGATTTGTCCCACGTAATGCCACATTTACAACTGCTGCATGTGCAAGCAGCTGAGACACGCAGAGCTGGGCTTTGAGCTCCACAGTGTATAGACACCGAGGACACAGCAAATGTCTAAAGTCTAGATTTCCTTTTAATACCAGTCAGTTTCTAAAAATTCAGCCTTCGTAGCAATACTTGAAAGTCTAACATGAAAGAAGAGAATCACTGGAGATCCAAGGAACAGATAAGTGTCAAGATGAGTGTAATAGAAGTCAAAGTTTTGCATGCTCTAAGGGGACTCTGTGCCATTTACCTTCTGTGTCAAATATTTATCCAATATCTGTGTCTTTTGGTTTTCTGGGAAGGTGGTCCACGATAAGCAGGAACTAGTTACAGAGCAATGTTAGCCAAACTGCCAGCAAACCTACACAGAAATGCTAGGGCTGGACCTTACTGTGAAGTGGGTCTGGACATAATCCTTGTTGGATTGGGCATTTACCTGTAGTGGCTCAGCTAGACATCTAACACATCTGGACACCACCAGAAAACAGAGATGATTCAGCTCATGTAAGAGTTAAATTACTTTTTGAAAATAAGGTGTCATGGTTCAACTTTTAGAGTGTGTTTCAATTCACCCATTGAAAGTAGGGTGAAAGGAGGTTCTCATGCCCACATTAAAATTTTTCCTTTATATAACCAAACTTTTATGAGCAACATCTATACCTCTCATCCAGAAATGCAACTATGCTCATGTGAAAGTGGCTACACTCCTACCTCCCTAATGATGAAAGTGTCTCCCTAAGGAATTTTACCCACTTAATGATGCAACTCAAAAATCCTACACTTGTGCATGTAACTTGCATTTCCTTAGTGTAAATTACATCTAAACCAATTCAGGAAATAGGTCACAGACTTCCATCTTATTTCATCCATTAAAAATGTTTATGACTTGACTTTAAAAGGAATTTTTCCAAAGTCACTTTTTCGGAACATTGTTTTAGCATTGCTCTCTAAAGCACTCTGAAAAATGAAGGCTGTCTGCTGCTCCACTGCCTTTTTCCCCTCCCAAGAGCAGCAGTTTCCTGCCATGTATTTTTCTGTTACAAACCTGACCATTAGACTGGACAGGAGTTTAATAATAACTAATTACTCATGTTATGCTTAGTATTTCCATGCAGAAGAGCCCCAGTGCTGTATGCAGAACACCCTCCATTAATTTTGCTGCCTTCTGAATCTCACAATGACCTCAAATTTGAAATAGCTATCTTTTACTGAGACACCCTCTAGAATACTGGGGAGAAGGATCAGCTCTGTGTATACTATATTTTATGATTATATCTGCATACATATTATATGTGCATATTATATGTGCATCTTTGTAATCCATGCATTTCTATGCAATTTTACTATAATGGTGGCCAGACATCCTTCATCTGTTCTTTTACACATGAGGAGAAATAAGCACACCTTAACCCCATCAACTAGACAGGCCTTGGTCTGGTGTTGTCACTAAGCAATTTTATGAAAGGCTTGAAAGAGAGAAACATTCAGTGAATATTTTGTGTAATTCCTGAAGGTCTCTATTACATTTCTGGAAAGTACTGTTGGCTCATTCATATCCAATGCTACACAAATTTGACACAGGACATATCTCCAGAGAAGTATTTTCTTCACTTTTAGTACACACTCTATTCCACCTTTTCTGTATTTTCCCTTCCCTCTTACCCCAGTATCCTCTCCCGTGCTCTTAGAAACCTGTGATGCTCCAATTCCTGACTTGGTGCAAGGCATGTCTGATTCAAAGCCAGGATGAGGAATTCGGCATTTGATGCCAGGCATCTTCCTTCTGCATTCACTTGGAATTCTTTGTCTCTTCCTCCAGTCACAGGATGTAAAATTAATTCTGCTGGGGAAATCAACAGACATGTGCATGATAGCCTAAAATTAATTTTATTTGCTTATGTGTATTTTATAGGGGGAAAACCTCAAATTTTATAGAACCATTCAATTTATGTATCTCTCATGGCAGAAATGGGGAATTCAGTAATATTATCCTTCATTCTGGTGTGTTTCCTGTTTAATAAGCCTCTACTCATTTCCTAATGCTTTTTCAGACATCAGAGGGTCTGAAGTAGCTAGTGAGGTAGAAAACATAATGGTTTTCTGCATGGAGGATATCCTGCCTGCTCATTAACTCTACAGCAAAGTGACTCAAAAAAATTGCTCCACTGCAGCTGCACTGCAGCTTGAGTTAGATTGGATATTAGGAAAAATTTCTTCATGGAAAGTGCTGTCAAGCATTGAAACAGGCTGCCAGGGAAGTGGTTGAGTCACCACCCCTGCACTTAGGGACATGGTTCAGCAGTGGACTTGGCAGTCCTGGTTTATCGGTTGAACTATATGATCTAAGAGACCTTTTCCAACTTAAACAACTCTGTGATTCTAAGTACACCTCATTATGCAGTCTTGAGATTCGTATTAAAAGCAAAGGACTTAATCTGAGTCATTACACAATTACCTTCCTCCCAAGAGACACATTGGTATTGGTTTCTGTTTGTTTGTGAAGCAATACTGTGATAGCTGCCAAGTCGTTAAAATGCTACAGGCTTCAATCACAATTTTTAAGATCATTTTGTTTACATTTTGTTGTCCCAAAGGTGATTGGCAATTTTACTAGAAGGTTACTTTGTTATTCTACTGCAAGGTTCTGGATGAACTTCAGATGGGATTAGAAATTCCTTTGTAGCCGACAGCATCACTTACAAGCGTTGATTCTATGCAAGCGTATGGCAACATCCAAGCTTTGGCATTGATGTTGGCTGTCCTTCTGCACCCTCTTGTCATGTACTCCTCTTTGCAAAGTTTCATCAAACTTCATTCACTGACCATAAAAAAACAAAGTGCTGAGCCATTCACTGGCACCTCAGCTCAATAACCGATTTCTGGGGAGTAAATCCAAAAGGTCTGCAGCTTTGCATAGTGCTTTGAAACCACCATTAACATATAAAATGTAACTAAATAGCATACAGAAAATTAAAAATTAATATATAATTGTTTCTTTGTGCTTTATTGTTAAATCAGAGCTGAGAGATTAAAAAGCTAGCCTAAATCCACTGGTGTGCCTAGAATCACTGATTCCTGAGGCTTTTGTACAATCACCACTTTATATTCTGTCCATACTCTGGATGAATAAATGTGTTTAGTGTCCTAAACTAAGCTAAAATTCGGTTCGTATAGGCACACAAGAATATTTTTTTCTCATCTAAACTATTATTCATCTTAAAAATCAAGTCAGAGCTCTCTTATACTCTGAAGTGAGAAAACTTGGGCTGAAAATCTCAGAAGAGAAGGTATTGTATTTTATACTACTAGTTGTTTGGAAATAGTCCAAAAGCAGATATATAGAAAGGCAAATATAAAGAGGAGAAGTCAACCAAGTTTTTGAAAAAGTTCAGAAATAATCAAACTTACTTTTGAGATGAAAGCTTTTATTTCATGTTCAGTATTGGTATGTTTTGAGAAATTTTGACCTGAGACTTAGTATGCATAGGGGCTTCATCAACACGTACTTAAACACTATCACATGGACATATTTGTGAACATTTGAATACTTATGGGCTTTTCTTCTCAAACCTGTACAAAGATGAAAAATCTGAATGTACCTCAGATGCAATGTTAGACATTAAAGTGTATATTAATCTTGTACCAAAAGTTACCTCTTTAATGATCCTAAAATGTCCATTAGAAATTGAGTAAGCAAAAATAAAAAAATAATTTTTTGGCTATACGATTCTAAGTAACTTTAGTATCATTTTACCTCACCTAGGATACATAAATGCTTAATATATAGAAGCCCCTAATTTCTCCTACAAACAACAGATTCCTAGCCTAACCCACATTTTCATAGACAAATTAATGAAAAACTCTCAATTCAAGTCAAAAAAGAAAAAAAAGTGGTGTAAATAGAAATAAACCAATAATGACAATAATTATTTGAGATAAAAATTTGTGATTAATATTGCACCAGGACACTTTACAATATTATTGTTAAAACAAACAATAAAACTTCTATTTTCTAATTTAGCAGACCGCTTATGATCTTCAGTCTTACATACTCAACAGAATCTGGATTTTATTATTCTGCAGCAAAACATTTTACCTGAAGTGCCTCCCTGTACCTTATACTTCTTTCATAACTAACAATCCAGGTTTAGATTTCTTATAATGCATATTGCCCTGATTCCTGATGAACTAGGTTAGACTGGGGAGAGTTTCTGTTACAGCAATGACAATGTATTTACATGAAAGCTTCTAGGCAGAAAAACGCCATTCCTGACAGAGAATCTAGGAGTCGCTTCAATTATTATTACACTATAGTCATATCAGTAGAAAGTAATCTTTTCATTTTTCTCTGAGAGAAGTGTTTTCTTTTGAAGGGGATAATAAAAACATTTACTCTGACATAAATATATCCAATATTTTATATTGAGCCACTTAATGAAGTTTTATTGAAGAGCAGAAAGGAACCATATCTTGAAGCAACTTCATCTAAAAGGACTGACATTAAATTTTTAAAAGCCTGGATCTAGAGGTCCTCCTTTAGTTTTCAATACAAAAAAATGTTTAAATTTGCAGTGGAGATTAGCCTGTTTAAACACAGGTAAATAAAAATCCCAATCTGAACAGTTTGAGCCAAAAAAAAAAAAACAGACAAGATCATCAGCTGGTGGATAACTTCATTGTTTCTAGCTTTTTTTTTTTTTTTTTTTTTTTAAATTTATACCAAGAAATCCCCTCTTTCTGTTTTGTCTGTCCTTTTTCTACAGGGAAAGCATGAATTGAATTTTAATCTACATGAATTTTACCCCAGAAAAGACCAAAGATGATTTCAATGTCAACCCCCCCAGAAAAGGTAGGCGCAGATCTGCAATGGAGGTGAGAATTGCAAAGTTGAGCAACATATTGCTTAACAGTAACTTAAATGCTAAAATTCCCAGTCCTACATACAATCAATAAATAGCACAAGAAAAGAATCTCAAAATTAAATCTTTTAAAACAAAGTGTGAAGGAATCCAAGTCAGCTAACAGAGAAAAACCTTATTAAGGCACAGGTCCTCATGTCATCCATCTATGAGGTATCATCTCTGTAAGATGAACTTCAGTGAGGCTGCTGAACCAACTTCAGATTTACTTGGCAGCTGCTCCTGTGAGTGATAGTCTTAACCCTCCCCCCCTTCCACTTCTCCTTTCTTCCAATTCTGATAATTGATCAGTTGAAATCAGGAAAATACTCATTTTATTGCTAGATTAATTATCTGCCAGATTCTGGGGAATGAATCAATGCTTTGACGAACTCCAGAACTAGTGCAAGGTACAGTTTGGAGGGTGCACACAGAGCAGGTGAGGGAAGGAGAAGCAGAATTGTCCCTTTTATGTCACCAAATTATTAGATCATCTGCTTGGCTCATCATTTTCTGAACTTCTGGAAGACACTTTCCTTAGATCAAGATTCCCAAGTCCAGAGAGTAGAGTGAAAAAGGTTGTTTAACTGGTAGTGTTACACATTTTTACTAGTGACTTTGTGTATGTTACTCAGATAGCTCTAGAATTAAGTAGCTGATGAGTGGGATCCTGAGGACTGCAATTTTTGGATTTCATTTCTTTAATATTAAGAACAAAACATAATCTCATAGTCAGTAAAAGCCACAACTTTGCTTCTATAATTATAATAACAGAAATTATACGTAATCTAATTGAGTTTCTGAAGCCTTTAGTCCACCACCTCTCTGAAACCAGTGTCTCAGTGAACTGGGATGCAGCATCCCTCCAGACAGATCTGCCACCATCCACCTTGAGCAGAACACCTTGGTTCCAGCTCTGTGAGACTGATCCTGCAGACAGCACAGCACCAGTGACTCTTTCATTGCCTGTTTTATTACCCTTCCTTGAACCCAAGGAAGGGCAATAAAATAGGCAATACCAATGGAATGAGAGAGATACAAAGATCTAGAGAGAACAGTTGCAGACCTCCTTCTGGTGCATTTCTAAATGCGATAGTGAATCCTGCAGAGGAGGCAAGAATCAAGTTAGGATGATGATGCAGGAAGTATCTAAAGTATCTAAATTCTCCCAACATCCACAATTTATACTGAGTAATTTACTGGCTGGGAATAGAACAAAGTGAACAGAGAAAGGACGAGATAAACCAGTATGATCATGTGTTTCTGAGGACATATTTGATTCAATCTGGTGCTCTACAAAAGGAAAAAACACTGCCCAGAAGCATCATTTAATCTTGGAATGAACACAGCGTTTACAAACTCTAAATAACTTTTATCTGAATCCAGTAACTCCCACTGGCCACCTGCTCTATTGGGAGTCCTTCCTCACTGCTATGTTTTCTTTTAGGGAAATAAACCTAGTGTTGTTTCTTGTGTGGTGGTGAGCTGGTTCAGGAATCTCAGCACCCCTGTACAGAATATATTTTAAGCAAATGCTGAAATACTCATTGAGAAAAGTGCCCTGAGGGTCCCTATTTCAGCTCCAGGACCTGACACCAAGGTATAATGTAAATTAGCCCCAAATGAGAATACTGACTATTCCCAGCATTCTTAACCTGAAACATTTTTTATTCCTGCATACTCATAAACTTCATTAAAAATTGGAACAATTTTGAAAAAAAATATGATAAAACTGCAGAGAAACACCCACCTGGATTCTAGGCCTGAGCAGCTGCATGAACCATCTGCTCATACCATATGTTTAGTGCTTGATTTAGGGTGAATTAACAGGGCTTGGAGGTAGACTGAATAGCTACAGTACAGTTAAGAAACTGCTTTCCTTCACATTTTCTTTAAATCTCCTTTTTATTTTCCTGTGATATCATTTGTTTCTTGTCTATTAGTAGTGATCAGTGCATATGAACAAAAGCTTTATCCAGTCCCCAGCTGGAGTAGATCAAACACTGACTATTCAACTCCTGTTTCAGACAATTGATAAGTTTGATTATCTTTTGTGACAACCCATTTAGTCCAATGTTTTAGTGCCTTCCTTAAACAGTAAAATTTAAAGAAAAAAAAAAAAAAACCAAACAAACAAAAAACCCCACCAGAAAAAAAAAAAAGAAAGAAATAAAAGAAGAACCAAAACACAAGAATCAAACCACGACAAAACTTACAAAAATTTGTTGATGAAATCAACTGCAGTGCACCTTGGCTTCAAGCCATGCTTAACTTTACCTGTTGTGAAATAGTTTTCATAGAGCTGCAGCTCTGCTATCAGGCTCCAGAATGCAAGCTCATGTTTACCCAAGGGTTTGGAGGCCACATGTCAAACTTGGCTCAAATTTCATGTGAATGGAGATCAAAAGCTTCAAGGACTTGAAAACACATTTTAAAAATAACTTTATGGATCCAATGGAATTTTAGTTTGCGTGTGGAGATTTGTTTAAATCCCAAGCGATTCAGAAATGCCAGAGTATGAACCTGTGTGAACAGAAGCCAATAAATTACCTGTTAGATTTGGATTCTCTCTCACACCAAATATCAAACATGTTTTTTTATTTCCACCAGTTAGGATTGCAGCTTGTTAGAAACATCCTGAGACCAAGAGATTTTCAAGGGCTGCAGCTGAAACTGCTGCATTTCTTATTCTGCTTGCAAATTAAGAGCATATTATGAAAACCTCCAGAAAATATGTAGTAAAAATCATGTTATTGGTACTAAGAATCCAGCTACACAACATCTAAAATCTAGTACCTACGTTATATGCTGTATCTATAATAGTTTTGTGAACTCATAGAATATCCATAAAATACACAAAATTTTAAATCATTTTAATTCTTGCTTAATTGCTTAATATAATCCCAACGCAATTAAATTCAATACTATGAAGATAGACTAGACAGACTAAATAGTGTTTAGTAACCATGTCTTTCCAAGATGTTGTTAACAAGCTACAGCTGTGTCTTTTGGACAAAGAAATAGAAGATCTGAAAAATAAAACTATTAGGTGTGCAGTAAAGAGATTAAAAGGATGTGTATACGGGTGTCTAGTGAGAAAGTATTATGAAAAGTTTTAGAATATCAATGCCAAAAATCTTTCTGTTAGAAATTTTATCAGAAGTAGGTTTCAGCCACATAGGAGTCTATTCAGAGATGTGTGTGTCAATTCTCCTCATGTATGCAATTTTCTGTGGATGAGTGAATCCAGTCCGTAATATCTGTTACAAATCTCTTTAGTAAATCTTATAATATTTATTGCTCTTTGTAGCATGATCTTTGGAAACCTCACAACAAACATCTTCAAATATTTTCACCACCCTGAAAAGCAGAAATAGTGCAGTACCAGCTGGTTTTGCTTGACCATAATTATTTTTAAAATGAAAATTGGAAAATTACTGTATTTTCCAGCTTCTTTTAAACTAGACATAGAAATGTTAATACATGTGTTTATATATGAAGATTTGATGCTACACTTTAATTACTCTATAATGAATGAGAGCATTCTGCCCAAAAGTATCATTTTCATTGTTATCACCCTGCACTGACAGAATTTACTTAAATTATTTTATTTATTCACAAAGACAATATAACAATTTTTTATTTCTTGAAGTCAGCATTCTGAGTTCAAGAAATACAAAATTCAGACAAAAATGTTCTGTTGGAGGAAAAAAACTAAATTGGGTACTTTGCATCAATATTGTTCTATCATTTCATCTTAGTTGATTCGATGGTGGTTTAAATCAAAAGGTCTTGAATAGATATCATCACATTTCACATATTCCTAAGCAGAGAGTGTTTTATCTGGATTACAAAAACTTTTGTTTCAACAGCACAACTCGGCCTGCATGCCAAAGAGTGATACTTTTCAACACTCTTTTGAAGTCACATCTCTCTGAAAAGAAAATATTCATTTTCTTAGCCTGTACAGCTCAGTAATACCAAATAGACTCATTATCTTCTGTTACCCAACCATTACCTTCTCTGTTCCTTACATTTCACTGAGGTTTGCCATGAGCACAAAGAACACAAGCTTCCATCCCTCATCTCTGTTTTCTGATCCCGGAACTTCTTAGACATCCTCTCTCTGGATGCCTGCACAAGAATTTAATGTCAAGACCAATGCATTTCTCATTATCATATTGGATTCAACAAGTTAGCAAGCATCTGCAGGTGATGACTGCTACTGAGCTGAGCTGTTTCACAGCTCAGGACTTGGCACCACTCTTGTCGCAGGGGCTCTCAGCAACTAGTAATGGCTGATTGCCATGTTTAGAAGGCTCGTTTTGTTCTTTCACTTGTATTTGGGATTCCAGCCAAGATTTTGAAAGGTAAAATCCTAAAAAGACTTAGGCAACCATTTCCATTTGCAAGGGCCTAAACAAATGCTTTAAAATCAAATAGATTTTGTTGGTTATTAGAAATAGATGTAGGTATATCAACATTACTTTTTAAGAACCTAAACTTCCAAATCCTGGCAAGCTTCATGGCTTACACAATTGCCATGCAGTCTTCCAGCCACAAGATGAGACAGTGCAGGCTGTGTCATGCACAAGCCAGACACTGTGCCAGACACACCCCACAACCCTGAACACAGAAGGTACATGTGTGCCCTTTCTTTGGCAGGAGAGGGTTGGGGAAATACTAAAGAGCAGAGCGCAGAAGACATGCCTGCGTAAGTGTCTGTGCACAAGCAGACAACTCCACATTTGGCTGACAGATGCCCAGTTTGATTTTGTAATCTTGAGTTTATGGCATTTAGCATGACTAGCACACCTGTGTGAGTGGTCGCACCTTCTACTACTACAGTTTAACAATCAACCATTTAATGTAAAATGTAGGAACCACTCAGGAGAGAGAGAGACAAGAGTCAGGACAATTCCAGGAGTGAGCCCCAGGACTGAATCATGCTTCTTCTCATGCACACCATCTTTCTCTAAGACAGTATGTAAGCAAACTAGATGTGATCATGGCCATTGCCCAGCCCTGATGTCATGTGGCATAGAACAACACATCTACGCCTCTAAACTTTTCTAACTTCCATTATGAGATGGCCAAATGCAAACTGACAGCTGGAAAAGGCCCCTGGTCTGCCCTGGCTCCAAATGTTCTGAGAAACAGGAGGTCAAAGACACACAGTCGCCCATCTAGGGGATTTAAGAGTAAACGCTGACTTTCCAACAACTGGAAGCATTTCCTGGAGCTGTTTAATCCACTCATACAAAACATGCAGCTTGTTTCCTTTCTGCCAGCAGCATAGGTTCCACACAAGAGGGTGAGCCTATGCCTCTCTCACCCATAGCCTGGTCATTGTAGACCTGTCCAGAGGAAAATTTGTGGGTCAAAGCCATCCTGGATGCAGGAGGGGACAGAGCTGGACTCTCCAAAGTGTCCTAGTCCCAAGGCTGTTGGGCAAAGCCAATGTGCCTTCTTCAAGCCTGGTTTGAACAGGATGGTGTGGCCTGTGCTGTACCAGGCAGGGGACTGGGTGGCTCCGGAGGTCCCTTCCAGCCTAGATTACTACTCTGTGATGCAATGTTACAGCTACATTTTCTCACAGATAATAACCCATAAGTGAGTGTTACGTGTGCTTGGACAAGAGTCCTTTATCAGCCTCTCTAGTCTAAGGTACTTCTTCTCTCTCTCACACACACATCAGAAATTCTCCTCTGCAAGAGCACTTGGCGAATGGCCTAGAATGAATTCCTGGAATGAAGCAACTGGGCACAACCTGAGTCATGGGGCAAATGTAGATGCACAGGGTGGGGGTCAAAAGAAGATATCTACACTCCCATGAACTCAAATGGCCACTACAGAGGTTTTTCTGAGGGGACTTCATATAAAACTGAATTCCATGTAATTTCCTGTAGATCAAAATTTCTGGAACACTTTAAAAAATCAGGTTTTGTTAAGCCTTGAGAAGGCTGAAAGAGAAATCTAGTCACAGTCATTTACATGAAAGAGTGTTATAGAGAAGACACATAGAATTCCACTGTGATGCACAGCTAAAGGACAAGAGGCAATGGTTAGAAGCTGTAACAAGAGAAATTCTGATTACACATAGGAAAATATTCTTTAACATGGGAATGGCTAAGCCTGTGGAACAGGGTGATCAGACAGGCTGTGGAACTGCCATCCCTGGAGATTTTCAAACCCCTACTGGATTGGCCCTGACCATCCTGATCTGGATTTAAAGTCAGCCCTGCTTTGAGAGATGATTGAACTTCAAGTCCATGGGGGGATTCTTACAACACAAATCATACTGTTATTCTATGGTATTTTCTATACAGGCACTGAAAAAAAAGGTCAGTAAGTCTTGGCTAAAATTGGACAACATAATTGTGTTGCAGAAGTCCACTTCTTTATCATTCATATGCTACATTTTCTGAACTTTTTTACATTAATCCAAATTCTTCTAAAAATTAAATCTCACCACTGAATTAAAATCAAGAAGAAGGTAAATTAGCTTCTCCTTACAAGAGGATTTAACATTCATTATTTTTTTCCCAATATAAAAAGCAGTACTTCTGTTTCAAAACCAGAATTCATTAGTGACAGAAAATATAGACACTCAGGTTTAAGGAAAACAAACACAATCAGATTTATTTGTGTCAGCTCAAGCTGCTATATAATAAATAGTTCATTAATAGCCTTTTTTCTGGTATTATCTGCAATTTAATCCAGTAAATTATCATTCTGGGGAAATCTGTATATTCAAGTTGAATGATGGAAACATTATCAGAGCAACAATTCAATTAATGAAACAACTTGGAACAATTTAACATGAAATTGGACATCAGTTTCACATTCAAGACTATGAAAAAGAAATCTGTAGACTGGTTAGTGTTGTAAACCTGTGGCTCAGCCACATATGAACTTGTTTCTCCTGTCATCTCAGACTTCTTTAGCTTGGTCAATAAATTTTTATGTCATGTAATTTTTCACTTAACCTTTTTTTTTCCAGTTTGCTCACATTTGTTACTTTTTTGTCATATTCGATGAAATATTTATTTTGCTTCTTCGTTTTCTAGACAAATTGTTTCACATTTTGATTTCTGCCTTTCTGCTTTTTATTCTGTATGCACTTCATTTGTCATACTTACCTAGGCCATCCCTCTTTTTTCTGCTGAGGAAACTCTATCTACTACAAGTAGGAAAGTATAAAAAATGAAACAGCTCTTCTAATTAGCTGGACAGAAATTTTCTCATTTTCCTGAGAAAGCAAAACTTTAAGGATTACTTCTCCAAGAATAATAGGTTTCTTCTTGACAAGAGACAGCTCAATGTTTTTACATACCAGACACGTTACAACAATGTAGGAATAGTTTCCATAGGATTCAGTGTTATCAAAATCTGATAACATTCAGTGAAGCATCTACATAACTTTTTTCCTAAGCATTTCATTTTGAAATGTGGGAGAGGGATTAAAATAATGTGTTGTTTATGAGAGAGGGAATGCATAGAAATTTTACTTTCAGATCCATCAAAAATGTAGTCAGGTTTTGCCATGTTTTCCATTACCAAAGCTCTGATATTAGTCTTTAATACTCTGCTTATCACAGATATTCTCTATTGCACTGATTCAGAGATTGTATATGGCCATTAATTTGTGTGGACTGCATCACACATGCCTTGACAGTAGAGTACAATTAAATACTCGTTGGCTCATTAAATTGTTGCAGTCAACAGTGTCTGCCAAGCTTAATGAAGCTAATATGTAAACCTCAAATGATGCTACAGTTAAGGGAACATTCTACATAAAAATGCTCACATCTACCACTCTTTGGAAGTCACTTACTATGTTGGAGTCTATGGGCTGAGTTTGTTTTGCAGACCCTGTGAGAAATCAGTGTTATTGATTCTAAGGTTAATGGCCCATGGGTATAAACAACCAAAGCCTTACACTTTGCTTCCCAAATGTTTAAATGCCAATTTTACACATGTAGCTATATTTCTGAGAAAATCTCTTCGAGAAAATATCTTTTCAATGGCAGTATTTTTTAAAAGGCTGAACACCATTCTGGACAATCAGCCCTGGTATTTTAGCTACATGTTCAGCCTTACCTAAAACATAACAGGTATTTCCACTATTTGGCTTGATTAAAAGCATAGTTTGTGCAATATAACACAGGCATATGTAACAGGGTGGGAATTCAAAATAGAAGTAAAGTGTGTGAGGTAGAGTGGAACTTCTGGCCCCAAGTCTAAGTGTATTCAATGCAACTGTATGGCATTCATTCACTTCCAAGCTTGTAGATCAGACTCCTTTTCAAGTCAGTGTGAAACAATATTTGGATTGAAATTCATTGCAAGGGAAGACCCTAAGAAATCTATACCAGATCAGCTGAAAAATACCCCAGAAATGTTCATTGCTCTCCACTGACCACTTGGAACAAACACACATTTTTACTGTAGATGTCTAAACTTAGAAAAGAGTGATTCAACTTGGAGCATTCAAACACTTACTATAATTCAAGTTTAACACTTGTTTCCCCAATCCTGCTTTAAACACTCCTCTTTTTCTGGGTAAAATTTTGGCTGACAATAACTAAGTTAATCAGTGATAGGAATATTTCTGATAACTCTTATCCATAGATGAGTTTATCATTTTTGAAGCAGAGAACAAAAGTAGGAGAAAGGCTTCTGTCTTCAGCAAGGGAAGGTGAGCTATAAATTAAAAACCTGCAGATTCTTTTAAAATTCTAGGGGCACAAAGTGAAGATATAAACTACCTCATTTACAAATTTATTCCAGGAAACAGGGAAAGAAAGCTTGCTGTGATTTTGGTAATATATAGTCACGTCTTCTCAACCTGCAGTCTGACAGATGATTTTCCTTTTGGTTAAATTTTTTACAAGGTAAGAAGAATAGTTGCTCCATTTTCACTTCTGTATGTTTCAATCACCATAGCTACTCTAATCAGCTAAGAGATTCCTGTTGTACTATAAACTGTAAAAAATTATACATGTGCTAGAGATGCATTATTCAAAATAATATTACACAACTACATTGCTTCAAGTATGACTATGGCTCTGTTTGTATGAAATATTATTTCTGCCTACTCTGGAAAATATATTTAATATAATTTCTGACAGAAGTGTCATAAAAATACATGCAAATATATCCTTAGCTGTTTAAATATCAAGTGGTTTATGATCTTAGGGGTACCTTATAGAGAAATGAACCAAAAAAGGCTGATCAAAGCACAAAGCAGTTGATATGAATCACTTCAAAGACTGCTCCAATTTGGTCACTTAGTGGCACTTGTAAAGCTAACTGTGACTCCAGTACGCTTTGGCTGCTAGGAATAATAGGAGAAAAATTCTTGAATGCTTTCAAAAGAAAGACAGGAACATAATTATGAGATTATTAACATTTTCATTAATTGGGAGAGATGCATTGAATTAACTATGCAAATGATGTGCATTCTACACAAATTTTTCAACTAAATAATTGTGACTCCCCAGGGTGATGCCTGACTCACTGTAAACCAAGAATTAAGATCAGAGAATTAAGATCTTTTGATTGTACAAATAACAAATATTTAGGGAAAAAATAAATAAGTAAAGAAAAAATGTGAAAAATTATTCTTTTGTGGCTTTGATAATAAGTCTGAGAAATACATCCCAGATAATCTGTTTTCCACAGCAGCGTTTTGGAAAAAAATATGAATTTCAGATGAAGGTTGCAATTTTTTTAGAGTTTCTTGTATATGTCAGCAGCACACTGTTCAACAATACAAGGTTATTTGATAAAAATCAGTGTTATCCACAACAAGTGCCATTGCATCCATTTGTTTTTTTGAGTACATGGAAAATGTACACTTCAGCTATTTTATACTTAGAATCAGGATTATCTGTACATATTTCTTGGAATACAGAAGCCAGTAGAAAGCAACATATGAAACAAAACTAGAAACACAGAGCATGGCATTTTATGATGGGAATCTGGATTGCATCACTAGCCATAACTATCCCCTGTAAAACTCATAAGCCTTTTAACTCATGAAAGCCTCTTACCACACGGAGTCAATGATCCCTGCTCAGAGGCTCCCTTTAGACTGCTCACCATCCATCCTTCCATCCTCCATTGCATCTAATCATTAAAAAAAGATAGATTCCCCAAATATGCAAGGATGATAACAAGAAAGCATGAAGAACCAGGCAGGCCATTCATTTTCAGGTAAAGTTAGAACTGAACAGGACACACTGCCCTACAAATTTTACTATTTGTCAGGTAATTGTGTCCCTACAAGAAAACCTAAAACAGAGAAAACTTATCCCTGATCCATCTTCTGCATGTACAAAGGATGTGGAAATCTGCTCCTTCTCATTACCGTCTCTCAGGATTAGCAGTCTCTATAGAGAATCTCATTACACAAAGACTGTGCAACATTTATAGACAGGGAAAATAAACAAAGTCCTTTTCTTTTGGAAGAATCTTTGAAGAATCAGACTGGCATCAGCTTTATTCAGCTAGGACCCTTCCGCTGAAATATTCATTTTGCACTTGGATTTTTAGAAAAAATACATGGTAGCAAAATCGTTTGCATTCCAACCTATTTCAGAAAGCACCGCACTGCAGAAGACAAAGCTCCTCTGAAATGCTGATAGCCCAAGCCAACTTTCCAAGATTGTATTCCAAAACCTGGTATAATTAACCAAGAAGGTCAGAAAGACTGTTAGGCAACAATCCAATCCTTTCCTCACAATCTTCCTTGTCCCACCCTTTTGGGCTGGGATGGCAGCAAAAAACTTTGCCTACAGCTACAACGTGTACATGCCGACTCACAGGGGAAACGTGCACTACTTAAATCAGCTTTGTACTCCACTGCTACCAGGCCATCTGCATACCAGCTGTCCTCTGGTGAGAAACGGAGCACACTGAATGCTTGCTGCAGGCCTTTTCACGCAGTTCCGCACCTTGTCAGCAAACTTGTTCTAATGTGAGAGATTTGGCCACTCACTTTATTCTGTTCTCTTTCTTTCTTGTCCATGTGTATAACCCACACAAAGATCCTAACAGTCTGGAGAGAGCATTGCAGGGAAGTTACAAAAGAGATACCAGAATTTTTAATCTATTGCACCGTATGCTACTCATTATGCCTTTGTCTAATTATCTTGCACTCTGAATCTATGTCTAAGGTATCCAGGTGACTTTCTGCACTATTCAACATTTTTTTCTTTTTCCATTGTCAAAATGCTGTTAAGAGTACCCTCGTATGCTGTTTTTTTGTTGGCTTCTTTTTTCTTTTCACTTACCATATTTTCTCTTCTCTTGTTTGAGTGGATTTGCAATAAAAAGAACTGCTGGTGCTTAGAGATTGAGAGCATCATTCTCATCATGTTAGAGAGAAGACCATTATGTGGCCACATAATGGGAACAGTAGGATGCTTAATTCACCTATTCAGTACTAAATTTTGATTTAATAGCTGTTTGTTTCAGCAGAGAAAATTTTGATTCAGGTACTTGTAGACCTTGTCTTTCTTTCTTGGTCATGACAGTTAGGACAGTTAAAAAATCATCCCAAGAAGACTCTTTATAATAACCAAGGTTTGTTGAACTGATAGCTCTGAAGAGTGAACCAGGGCACTAAACAGTCACCAGGAGTCCAGCAATCACTAAGGGAACTGGAGTATGTGGTAGCCTAAGCCGTATTGTGTACCAGCAGGAAGAGCATTTTACAGTAATCCCAACTCGAGGTGACAAATGGCTCGCTGTGACGAATGTGCTCATTCAGTATTTGCTGTGGATCGCTCTTTGCTTGAAAAGAAGGGCTGTTTCTTGAGGAGCTGGAGGTGAGAAAAGGCAATTTTAAACACTGCCGTTTCCTGGTTGTCCCAGCTTAGCAAGGAGGCCAGCAAGATGCAGTGGCTTTGATGAATGGGAGCTTCAGAGGACAAGAAACAAGGTCACAGGTAGATTTCCAGTCTTCTCTCTCCATTTTAGTTCAGTTTAGTTGAAGCAGTCCCTGCTCAGCCAAAAGGTAATTTCTTAGAGCTTAGAGACTTGCTTTTTTTTCAAAGTAACTTTTTAGCTGCCTCATTACTGAGCATGAAAATAGCCGAAGGTTGACAGTATTTGTGGATATTAAATTCATTGCAATTTGTCTGGTCTGTAAACAAGCCAATGCAGTTTCTGGGATAGGACACACCCCTGCAAAAGGTTTGCAAAGGTGTTACCAACCTCCAGCCTGGGGCACAGCCTCCAACTGCCAGCACCCTCCACCCAGGAGAAGCCCATTTAAGCATTATTTAACATTTAACAATGTTGAATTTAACGAAGCAGTTTAAAAAATGCACGAAAGAGGTTCAGCATCATGAACTTAAAAGTTTGGTCTACACCCCTGCCTGTAAGGAGGACACATGCACTGCACAGAAATTGAAAAACACAGACCCCATAAGTTTATATTAGGAAGCAAATATTTTCAGAAAAAATCTCAAGGGAAGGTGACCCGTCCTTGTCACAAGCCAAATCCAGAGGTTTGCCCCCAAGTCACACAGAGCTTTGGCATGCCTGTGATTTCAGGTCAGGAAAATGCCACAGAAGAACAAAACAGCACTTTGATAAGGACTGATGCACACAGTGATGCTGTGTCAGCCACTTCAAATCAGTGAAGCCGTGAAAAGAAGGCAGAGGCACTAGAGACAGAGGCTTTCTCCTTTTATTGAAAAATGCTCTGTCTCAAAAGAATGCTGTTCCAAAGAGATTCCTAGAAAAGGGCTCTGTGAAGCAGAGAAACACGGGACAAGACATAAGAAAGATCAGAAGAAAAAATTACTTGAAATTTCACTGTCAGTTGCTTTAGCTCTAGCACCAGAAAAGCTTTTCTCTGCCTTCTGATACCTTTCTGGCTTCCGTGCCAGCTGTCCCACCCTACCATTACCAAACATCACTCATGCAGTTCATGCTGGGGTCATTCACAAGCATCTTGCTGCCACCAGCACTAGCAGCAGACTCCTGAGCATGTAGAGCCAGATCCACCAGCGGATGCCAGCTGCTTTGTACCACTCCAGTGATGCAAAGCAGCTGTAAACCAGGTTTAGCAGGTCTGTTAAACAAGCTTTGTTATTGCTTTGTGTGCTGATACAGTGCAAAGCTGCCAGAGCAGTGCAAGGAATCTGATTCTCTGCTTTCTTTTTGCAAAAAAGTGGAAGTATTAATCCTGACTTTGAATCCTGTCAAAAAATTTAATAAAGTCCACTGGGAGGATCTTATATACTGACAGCTTTAAACTGAGTTCAGTAACTCTTCTCTAGGTACACCATTCCTGTCAGTCTTCCTCAAAAGACTGGATTTGTCCTTCTTGTGAGTGGCCATTGAACTTTTTGCAATAATATACATTCATATATCAAAAACTTAAAAATTAAACCTGTCCTCATGGATCATCATAATTTTTACTTTTATGATGACATACAAAACACAAAACCCTCCAGGCTTCCTACATCGCGATACATGGTCTTTTCAAGCAAGACCATGGTACATAAAATTCTCAATGTGTACTTCAATAATATTGCATACACAGAATATGCATATAGTTACACACTAACCCCAAAGCAAGAAGATATTGTGATAATGTAATTTAACTGTTTTTATTACAGACCAAGAAGCAAGAGTTCAGACCTCTTATCAGACTCATGAAGAAGTAAACTCCTGCTCTATGAAGATGTAAATAGTACAGAGATAATGCACCTGAGGCATAAAAGGCAGCTGGCTGTGGCAATGGCCACACTGGTTTTGGTTTGCTCTCAGTCACAGAAAACTCACCTATCTAGCTCAGTGGGGCACCTTGGCTCAATCAGATGTTCAAGTTTCTGAACTCTAGACAATGGTCTGAGGAGAGTCCCCTCTCCAAAGAGTCCTGTTAAAATGTATGAGCTGCAGATTTAAATACTGAAGGGTGTATATCATCATTTTATCTGCACAGTGTTACAAACTTCTGCTACAGAAACTCTTGTTTATGTAGCACTAGAGAACAAAATCTCCTCCTTTCATGCAAAGGTGTATTTGCATAATTATGAACATTCTCCTTCAACCCTTTCAAGCTTTAGCCATTCATTTTCAGCTTGACAGAAAATCTACTAGATAAAGCTATAAGGCATATTTTGTGGAAGAATTAATAGTCTACAACACACCTGTTAAATATGCTGTTATCAAAAGAAAAAGAAGACTTTGTCTTTCTGAAATCAAAATTACATAATTATTCAATGTCCTCTGAACAATAATGGCAAAACTGTTCTATAAAACCCCGATCTAGCAACCAATTAAAAATATATATCTTTATAAATTACCTATAATATCTACATACAGAGCATTAGAACCTCCCATTTCAAGATTAAACCCAGCCACTCCTAAATCCCTAGGAACCTGACACTAAAATTTAAATTATGAGAGGCACAACTTTTTCTGTACTGCCTCTCCCATCTGTGACTGGAATAAATGAATTTGCACTAGCCTCTTAGAATGACATTTTCTTATGTAGAGACTGAAATGCCTCAAAATATATTTCAAAATAACCTGGAAAACATCTAAGAAAATAAGTTTATGTTGCAAAAAACCCTTATTATTCCTTTCCCTTTTCTATTCTCCTCCACCTGGTCTTTTGAGAATAGGAAGATCTACATTCATGGAAGATGCTTGAGAATCTAATTTCTGTCTATGTGTCCAACTTGCACTGAAACCAACTGGAAATCAATGGGAATCAGGCATCTTGTCTCATTTCTGGGTGTGGACTGATGTTTGAGAAAGAACAGAACATTCAGACCCAGAACACTGAGAAAGAGCAGAACAGTATATGAGGATGGAGAAGCTGGTGAGGAATAACATCAGGTGGCACAACTAAGAGTGAGAGCAGTTGGTGCTGAGCACACCAAGCAGAACAGCTCCACTGCAGTCAGGGAAAAGAGCAAAGACTCTGGTAATGTTACCAGTCATCAGCCATTCAGATTCCCATAATTACAGTTGATTCCTTTTTTCCTTCTCCCTCCTCCAATGAAGTTCTGTCTGTTAAAGTCAGTTATTCAGTATCTCACTCATGCTTCAAAAGGATTCTGAACAGAACGTTAGTATGTTTTAGAAGTTCCGTATAACTGAGTTTGCCTTTGCTGCTGTCAAAATAAGGGTTGGACTGGGCATAAGAGGCAGGGGAAATACTGAAAGGAGCTATATAAAGAATTCTGTAGTTTTGCTTAATTTTGTAGTTCTGTTTAAACTCTGTAATTTCGTAAATATAAGTTTAACATTTTTGCTTAGCTGTTTAAGTACTACTCTGCAACAGGAAACAGCATGAAGACAAAAACAAGGGGTGGTGAAGATAAGGGAAATCTACATATCTGTGGTCCAGTTACAAAGACCAATACCCCTCCAGAACACTAAATCAAGGAAGAACAGGAGGAATTGCTCAGATAAGAGGGAGCTAGGACATTGCCTACCTAAAGAGGAATGTCAGGGCCTCCTAACAATAAGAGCCCCTTAAGTCAGCACATGTGAACTGTGTATGCATTAAAAGACACAACACAGAAACACAGGGGCTGTGGTTCCAAACAATGGACAGTACATGTGGATGATGTAGAGTGGGCAGGACTTGGAGGTGGAATTCAGGAAGTCTCATAATGTAAAGGATGCATAAACTCACGAGAAAGCTGTTGAGGTGGACATACCGTGGAGGGACACCCCTGTACAGCCCCAGGACTGTAATGAAGGAATGTTTTCTCAACAGTATCATGCTGTTAAGTCAATTTCTTTGAATCAATACTCAGGCAAGATACTTTGGGTAACACCCAGAAGCACATGAAGTAAAGTAATTTAGGGGAAGCATTTTGTATTCAATCATGGCATTGGAAAAATGGTATAAGAGGATGCATATAATCCCAAGAGGCACTGACCAAGTTTAGGATGAATAGAGTTCAACTTCGATGCTCAAGCATGGGCATTTAGTGCCATGTGACATGCCCTAGAATATATGAGATATCCCTGGCAGGTATGACACTGCCTGTGCTATAGCTGTGTCCTTTCAATTTGACTGTTGAGGGCATCAGCTTCTAGAAACTCTTATTGAGACCCTTCTTAAAAATCCTTCTTCTTATTCTTAAAAAAAAAAAAAAAAAACAAAACTATTCATTATTTGTATATTACTGATTGTAAAGGAACTCCAGTGGGAATGGTTCAGGTGGAGCTGTCCATGTTGTAGATATTTAGTATTATCTTATATGAATTCCATCTCTGATATCTGACAAAGTGTGAGCAAAAAATTATATGTTTTCAAAAATCAGGATAGCCACTACTTCTTCTGTTGCATACCTGGTGTCTGAATGCTCTCTGCAGTTTTCTTTCAATTAGGGAATCTTAGGGCCTTTCTTTATGCAGTGTGTTACTACAACCCTTCTTCCCCTAGGAAGCCACACTAAAGACATTTTAATTAAAAAGTCTGAAAAAATAACAAATATTAGAAAACCAGTAAAATAGAAGTTACCATTTTATGGCAGCCTCCAAATATACAAACAATGCCTCCTCTTTAATAAGCTGTCTTTTTTATCATTTATTTTAAATGAAATGAAGAATTAAGCAGTGAACTGACACAGAGCCCATTCTTCTCTACACTCCAAAAGAAGAGTTGACAACACCAATAATTCATGTAAAATGTGCTGTACTACACTGACATCTGCAAGGAGTTCATCATTCTTTGATGTTGTTTTCTTTATAAAGATTCTTTCTTTTCCTTAGACTAAGTACCTCCCCCTCCCCTCAATGTTAAATGAATATCTGGCACAGAGTACCCTAAAGCATTTTACCCTGAAACTGAAGACAAGCTGGAAGATGCAAAGACTGGAGAACCTGAATTTTTCTCCTCAGCTGGCAGCTGCTTTTGTTACTTTAGGCTCATCTTTGTGAAACATTACCAAGACAAAAGCACTAATGTCAGTCTTTCACTGACCAGTACATGAATATAATTCTCTTCAGTTTCTCAGAATATCTGGATCCCATACAGCAGACCCAGAGGAAATCTGTGCCAGGCAGAAGTTTAATTATCCAGCAGGATATTAAAATCCTGATATCTATGTTGTCAACATTTCAATAACAAGTATGGTTCCAAGAATCATTGCTGCTTGGAATGTACCTTTAATCACTTCTAATGTAATAATATCTCTTCAGCAAGGCCTGTTAATATTGGTTAAGTCAGCAGCCATATTAGTCAGCGGTACAGATGGATAATTTCTGCCTGAGAACAGCAGCTGAACTGATTATAAGTGTAAGCCAAGTTTACACAGGAGAACTACCTGCATTCTGAATTCTATGCTTAAATTTCCTCTGGTTCTACAACCAAAAAAAGGAGTTAAAATTTCTTGCAGAACTGCTGAGTATGCTGCACCTGGGGAATCTTGTGGTAAGCCTCCACCTTGCACACTGGCTTGCACACAGAAGGGTTTCTGCAATTTAATTCAACATAATGCAAAGTGGCATCCCAAGAAACTAATAACAAAGTGATGGATCAGCTGCCCCAAACTGCCCCAGGCCGCTCTGCGCTCAGTTGCACTCAACAAGACTCTTATGATTAAGATCACATCTCTCTTGTGCAAGCACACCAAAGGCAGCCTTCCTGGCCTGCTTCAGTCGGTGCAGAACAAGTTAATGCTCATTAGACTCCAGGGTGCCATTCTTCTCATCCTAAGGAAACCTTACAGAACAGGTCAGAAAAACCTCATCACACAGCTCTGCTCTTAGCATTGACTATAAGAGAGCCTTATAGTGATCAATTCAGCTGAAGCCAACATTTGCACTGCCAATTCTTAGGACAGTTTATTTATTTATGGCTACAGATAAGACAGAGGATTTAAAAGATTTGTGCCCCACTGCACTGCAGCTGGAGGTCTGGTGGGAGACCCCAGTATGTGTATAAGCACCTGAAACAAGTACTAAACAAAAGTAGAATTAATCTCATTTCTTCTTTCTTTCTGAGAAATGACAGAGACCAAAGTCTCCATGTCAAACTAACCACTCTGTTTTGCTGCAATTCATGAAATAGAATCATAGAATCATAAAATCATTTAGGTTGTAAAAAACTTTTAAGATCCTCAAGTCCAGCCATTAACCCAGTGCTGTCAAATTCACCGCTAAACCATGTCCCTAAGTGTCATATCTACATGACTTTTAAATAATCCCAGGGACGGTGATCCAACTACTTTCCTGGGCAGCCTGTTCCAATGCCGGATAACAATTTTGGTGAAGAAATGTTTACTAATATCCACTAATATCCAATATTAGTACTATCCAATACTAATATTGGATAGTATCCAATCTGCCATGAGCAGCCAGTTTCTCCAGGAGATGCTGTGGGAAATGGTGTCAAAGTTTTACTGAAGTCCAGTTAGACACATCCACAGCCTTTCACTCATCCACCAGGCAGGTCACCTTGTACAGGAGACCTTGTCAGGTCGGTGAAGCAGGGCCTGCCTTTCACAAACTCATGCTGGCTGAGCCTCACCCCCTGGTTGTCCTGCCATGTGATGGCACTTTAAGATGATCTGCTCCATGAGCTTCCCTGGCACCAAGACCAGACTGACAGTCCTGAAGTTCCCTAAATCATCCTTCTAGCCCTTCTTATAGATGGGAAACACATTTTTTAGCCTCCTGTCAATTGGAACCTTCCTGGTTAGCCAGGGCTGCCGGCAGATGGTGGAAAGGGTCTCAGTGAGCTCTTCCACAGCTCTCTCAGAACCCTTGGGTGGGTGCCATCCAGCCCCATGAGCCCATATATGTAATAGCAACAAGAGTAGTAACAACACTCCTTCCCTGAATCTCAGGGAATGGTCCATACAAATTGTGCATGCAGGACCGAGATGTTTACCTCCCCTGTCCCTGCCCTCACAAGGACTTATGGGATGATGGTGCAAGACGTAAAAACTGCTGCTTCCAACTGTTTTGAAACTGTTGCTGTTTGCATTTTTGGTAAAGTACAGGTGCCATTCCATGTGTGCATGCACACGCTATACAGTAAACCAGTTAAAGTGACATTTTCAAAGTCATCTGACTGAAATTTTTTCAGTGAGGGAAAATAAGGGTATGATTTCACTACAGATCATAACAGTGTACAGCAGGACTGGGCAAGACAAAGCAAGAACAATTAGGAGAGACATTTCTACCCAGTAGGCTAGTAAAGTGCTTTGAATGCAACAGATGCTTGAAGCCATTGCCTGGGACACAGAGAAGTTGCTTTTCTACCAGGAACCCCTTTGAAAAACATTACCTTTCCCTTCCAGCTGGCATATGTAATTTTCAATTTAAGAATCTGACCCAAAAGGTCAGATCTCTAATGTCCAAGGGAGATTCCTGAAATAGCTTTAAATTAGTTAATTCAGATCTTAGAAACATTTTAGACACAACACATAATTATGTGGAGTTAATCTAAAAAAAAGTATTCATTTAATAAAATTATTATATTAAGATAATAAGACCCTTATTATAGACCCTTAATATATAAGACCCTTATAACAGAAGGGTACCTTTACTCACATGACTTTTGTCTTTTCATTCATTCATAGAATGCTCTATTAGTCAGATATCCTTATTACAGCAAGATAAGAATGCAGAGATAGACAGCACCTTACAGGTGAAGATTACCTGGTTAATCAAAAAGTTACTACCTGTGTCACTGATTGTCCTTCAAGTACTCTGTTTGTTATCAGCTCCATCTCCTTTTCTCTAAAAGGCTGAGGATGAAGAAGTCACAATGCCTATCAATTATTTCAGATGTATGCTTTGATCTTGTCAATAAAAATAAATATTAAACACCACCTCAAAGATATACCATGCAAAGCAGCAAACAAAAATTCACTGTATAGATTCAAGTACTTAAATGTCCTGGATGATTTTTTTACTAACATGCTTACTTTGGTTCATGATCAAGATACAATTCATTCTATGTCTGTTTTGCTTTTCATTGAGCTGGCTAAGTTAACAGTCCCGAGAGCAGCTTTTAAAAAATATTTAATTAAAGCACTTACAGTTCCACTGAAGACAGTCTGTGATTAAAAAAAAACTATACTTCATCTCTCTATTAACAGGGAACTTTGCATCCCTCCTAGTTTATTGGCCATATATGCAGAACAATATCATCAATGAAATAAATGTGCATATATTTCTCCCAGCTTTAATCTCAATTCTGCAACTTTCATGTTGCATGGCCCTGGGCAGTCATTTGTCTTTTGTCTTCTTTTGCTCATTGTAAAAGAAGATCACTGCAGTCTGCCCATCTACCTCATAAAGATGTTGCATTGGCTGATTGATAGCTACAAAGCAAAAAGAACATATAAAAATGCTAAGTGTTATTAATATACCTGACCATCACACAATACTCCTTAAATTATCCAATTGCCTGAAAGTAAATTCATTATTATTATTTTATCATGTTTAAGCTAGTGTGGCAGTTATGACACTTTCAAAAGCCATCTTCATTTACTATCAAACAAGGACACAATGAGGCAGGAGCTATGGAAACAGCCATCAAGAAAAGGTCTCTTCTTCTGTCCTCAGAATATTAATAGTTTAGCTGTAAGATGAAAATGCTGACTAGCAGAATAAATAAATCAGCACAGAATTTGGAGCTTATTCTTTTTTAATGCTCTCTACATTAGATTATGCCTATTTCTGAAGTTCTTGGAACTCAGGTAAATTCTGTTTCCCTGGAGTGAGTGGCAGCATGGAATCAGAATGTTGTGCTATCGCCTATCCTTGTTTACCCTACAGACTCTATTACCTACTGCTGTCTCTAAAAATGAATTTCTATTATAGTAGTTTCAAGATCTTACTAAAGCAGGCTGCCCTTCTAGAGCTACTGAAAATTACTTTGACTTCACAAAATTTATATTCAGGACAGTATTTCCCCCCTGCTTCCCACAACACCTCCCAAAAGCCACATTCTGCTGCAGAAGGGTTTAGAGGTATTTGTGATTCATATACTATGCCACATGCCTCAGCCTTCCACACTGCACAGGGTTCAAGGCTGAGCTTTTAGAGTGGTCTGTAAAGTTTCCACTGCCCCTTATAACTGTTCTAATACCCAGCTAATGCCTGAGCTCCAAAGCCTGCAAAGTGTTATGTTGTACAAACTGCATTCGATACAACCGAAACTGCTTCTACTGAGAGTGGGACAAGTGATGCTCACTTTGCCAGATTCCCCTTCTATACACAAAGTGAATATCAAAGTGATGAATTGGAAGAAAACTACGTGTTTTGAGTTTGCAAAGGCTGCTCATTGTTTTTTTCATCATTTGAAAAATCCTGGCTGACAGAATTAAGTCTTCAAAGCTCATTCAGTTTCTTTTTATTATTTTTTTTACTGCCGGCTTCTCACCAAAGCTGTAAAATAAAAGAATGAATCAGTAGTGTGTGTCCAATTAAGTAATGTTTACAAATAATTTCTCATTATCTGCTTAGAAATAATGATGATATATGGTCATTCTGGGATGCCCCGTAAGTCTGGAACTTTATATTTCAGACATAAAATCTATTACAGTGTCCTGGTGCTTTTATTAAATAGTAGTCTCTCTCAGAGAGAGAACCTCACTCAGATCTCTCAAGAGACTTTGCATATGTCAATTTAATTTTAAAATCCTTTAAATATATTTAAATATATGCATTTGCAATCTCTTGTGGCCATAGTATATCTTAACTGGAAAAAAAATCATACATAAATGATTCATGAGGCACTTACTCACTGGGATGACAGAGGAGAGACAGAGAACCACCCAAAGCTTTAAAAAGTCTGCCCTCCTGTATCTCGGGACACAATATAGGCAAAGCCTGAATTACACCGTACACTCGGTATGTCAGGTTTAAAATTAAGACAGCCAAGCCTTCATCATCACCACAGACATTTTAGGTATGTGCCCATTTGCTGGGCAGAAGGGGGAGGGAAGCACTGCTGTGATGGGAAAGTTGGGACTTCTCCCACACTGAGTGCCCAAGCACGTACAATGGGCGAAGGACCAATGAATTCATACAGCTAATTCACAGCTGAACAACTGCTCAGTGGGTTGCTCTGATACACTAGGATGGTATGAAATTAGGAAATGTTGTTACTTCATACAGACTTGAATAGAAAGAAGCTTCCTGACACAGAAAAGACATAAGCAAACGTTGTAATAGGACTAATAGTGGATTTACAGGAGTGAAAAGACCTATTGAATATACACACACAAAAGCATAATTTAATGTGTAAAGTGTCTGTCTCTTGATGAATAGGTTGGAAATTCAATAGCAAAAAAAATGCAAATGGCCATAAGATTTTTAAAGGGATAAAGAATGAAAATAGTCTGGTTTTCATTCTAATAGAGTTACCATGATAGTTTTCCCGTAAAGTCAAAGCTCCTTTATTGCTAATTGGGTTTGCCTGCAGAAAGCTTAGGCATTCAAACACTGTTTCCCTTCCTTTTATAATGTCTTGTTTTATACAGTAGTCATTCTCATTCATGATCTCTTCTTTGATGAAGAAAATATATTTAGATTCCTGTAGGGGAAAAATAAAATCCTGAAGGTAACAACTCTATTATTGCTATCAGTTTATGCCCACGGGTTAGGAACAAGGAAGGGAGAGAGAGAATTATCATCAGAGAGAGAGAAAACTCCCTACATGTTTTTCAATGCCTAGAGCCAGAGCTGACTCTATAATTTGCATTGCCGTATCTGCATGGGAAATCATGACACATGCAACTCAACATTTACAATTTTCTTGTGTTCTCATGTCTACTGGCCCAAGCAGAAGAGGAGTAAGTGTTTGCTTCTGAATACAGACCCTGAAGGCAATGAACACTAACATGAAATTATACACTAATTATTTTTAAATATATACCTCTAATGTTATCCCATTAATATTTTAGGGATTGCATAAAACAAGATGCAGATATTTACCGATGGTACAGAGCATTTTTGTGCTGCAAGGCTAGTTAGCTTAACATACCTTATGTACATTTACCCAGCAAAACATCCCCTTTTTATATTAAGAATCAGGAAACTTCCTTCAAACAGCAGGCTGCTTGGCTTATAGAGTAGGAACAAGCTCAAAGAAGCCAGAATTTAAAATCTAATGGTTATGTTTCTACTTTTGCACAAAAATTGACTTTAAAATTCTTGCTGATATCATACTATGTGAATCAGCAGCTATGCTTTGTCTCAAATCCCATCTACCTTGGATAAATGTACCATGACAGCAACATGACAATCTGCAGTGACACGCTACACCAGAGCTTCCTGTATGCCTATATTTGATGAAATTAAATTGGTGTTAACAAGGTAGGATGTCTAGCTTTTACTACTATTTCTATTACAGCTCTTTACCAAGATTGAAACTTCATTGCTGTTAATTATAAATAGGAAAAACATTTTACAAAAAAAAGGAAAAAAGAAAAAAGAAAAAAAGAAACCTAGATTTTAAACTTTTTTTTAAAAGGTGTGCTACATTCTGGGAAACAGCAGTGATAAGATTTTTTTGTCTTTCCTGGCTAACCTCTACTGGTGAGTATCAGCTTGCATTCATCATCTGTGCAAGGACTTCAGATGCAGAATTGATGAAGGTTAAAATTAACTTGTCTTGTTTGGGGGTTACCTGTGGTCATGCTCTGGATTTGCTGGATTTGGTTCGCTGTATGGCTGTACAGACACTGCTGCCAGCGTAAGGAGGGTACAGAGTGGAACAAATGAGCTGGTTCCTTTTCAGGTGAAACAGTGGTTCCATTTCAGGTAAACAACCCACAAAACTGCAGTTATCTCTGCTTTCCGCATTGCCCTAAAAACCCAAATTAGTAAATTCTAAACAGCAAAGTGCCCATTAGCTTTGAATTTATCTGTTATAATGGTGAGAGGTAGATGTATATACACACACACACACACATATATATGGGAATACATACGCTGAGAGCTTCTAAATAACAACTAAAGCAGTATCTTTACCATAAGACTTATTTAAAAGGGAAAATGTCAAGTCCCAACCTCTACTAGTTTATACAAAAACAAGCAATTTGTCTGACTTGTATACAAACTCTCAGTTGGAACAAGAACCTAAGGAAAATGATCAAAATTTCACCCCATAAAGCTCCTCCAGGACACAATCATGTAATAACCACTTGATCGTTTTAAAAGGGAGTTAGAAGATATTAGTCACTGGGGAATTTTTATTGCATCCACAACATGTATTGCCAAGAGAAGCTATTCCATCAACAGTACACTATCAATAAATTATGGTCTTTCTTCCTGGTCTCAGTACTTCTCCAAGGAGGGACTTAAAATAAATCATTTCTAAGATATATTAAGACACTCCTGATTTAAGGTATCCAAGAATATTTTGGCATTGCCATTTACTTTTTGGCAATACTTTAAATTTCATTTTGGACAGCATAGATCAGCCTTTTTGTTATATGTAGGACAGAAATCATGGATTCATGAACCTCAATATGTATCATGGGGTGGTTTTTTGTGCCAGTTGTAGATGTTGTATTTGACATTGATGCATAGTGCTACTAGTAAGCTCTTGGTCAGAACGCAGAGATGTAAACATGATTCATTTCAGCAAAACGAAGCACTGAATATCTGGAATCAATATCTGGAAGAAAGATCTACAGTTCTAGGCCTGAAAATTAGTCACCACCTCTGATAGCTGCTCGCCAGTGTTCCGGTTTTTGGCCAGGACAGAGTTAATTTTTTGGCAGTAGCTGTGAGGTGGCAGAGCCTAGAGCCTTTTGGGCATGCCTGGGTTGTTATTCCATACCACCAGAGGTGGGAGAAAGGCACTCTGGAGAAGGTGACAGTGGTTTGTGGTAAGGAAAAAACAGTTGGCGTGGTGGATCCATTCACCACTGCTCATTGTCTCAGGGTCACACCAGGTCAGGTCAGTCAGTGAGCATTTTTTGCATGTAAATCACCTTCTTTTCGTATACTTCTGCTATTAATATTGTTGCTGTTTGGGTTTGTATCTCATTGCTGTTTCCAGTAAATAGTTTTTATCTCAGCCCATCTTTTTAGCCTTTTTTTTGTGCCTCCAATTCTCAACCTCATTCTGAAGTAGGAGTGGGGAGGGAACAAGGGACACCTGGTTTGGGAGAGTCTCAGGAAGAGGGGGAGGGGATGGGGAGAGCTAAATTGCAGATTGCTGTTCCTCAACGATGACAGGCGGCGATGATGTTTTCAGTCAGGAAGGCAAAAGGTGAACTATGAGCTTTGTAGTGAAACTTCAAAACACTTGTCACATCCTCACTGAATTCTGCCGCACGGAGTTACAGAATGAATTCCCTTAAATTATTTGACAGGTGATGTTTGAAGATCTGGCAAAAAAAGGAAAAAAACATCACAAGCACTTCTCATCTGTGCAGGACAGATACATGTTCTGTTGTCCTGTTTTCTTTCCTTCTGCCTGTCATTTCTCTCTTTAAGCTGGGGCTGACTGAGCAGATCACTTCTCTGCTAAGGAAAAGTTTTTCAAAGCACAGATATTTAAAAAAGAAAAAAATGCCAGGAGAAATAGTCACTAAAATCTTCAGGAAATTAATGTCCAAGTTTTCACTGGAAAATCCAGTACTGTTTCATCCAGACTTATTTCCTAGTCATTGCATATACAAACTTTTCATAGCATAATTTCTAACACCATCAGAGATAACTATCTTAGCAAAAGTCAAAAAATTCTCTATGAATTACTTGTCATTTAAAAAAATATACTAATAAGCTATCTTGGGAAGCAGCAACAATTCCAGTGTAATAAGGATCTCAACAGCCCCACTCTGTACCAAGAAAATGTGGTCTGTGCCACAACCTGGACCCTACCTAGCATTCCATAATTGTATACCAACAAAATCACTGTCCCCTCCACTGAAAGTAATAGATTATTATGGAAGTAGAAAATAGTTAGAATTCTGAAAAAGAAAATAATGACACCAACACAAACTCATTCAGGACACAAGGAACAGTACTCCTCCTGTTCTAAAATGTACTTTAAGGGCTTGTGCAAAATTTCAATGACCTGGTTTTACGCATGGCAGAGTTATGCTCTGTGTAAGGGCCTTTGAACAAGCCAGCCACAGAAGGTGGTCCTTTACTGAGTCACCATTCATAACTCCTAGAGCATGGACAGGCAGTGGAGAAATATTCTTAATTTGAGGAATGACAACATGTCTGTAAAACTGTCTGGTTTAAAAGCTTCACCCAGGCTTTCTGGGATAAAACTTGGGATTTTTTTCTTGAGAGGATAAACAGCTATTATATACAGACCATCTTGTGCTCATTAGCTAATGCCCAGCTGTGAGATGTGCTGAACTTCAGCATTAAAAATCATTAGTGGAACATAATTTGGTGCTTTACAAACACTCCGTAAATACAGTAATGTTTATCAGAAATCATCCACTAAAACTTAGGAAATAGCATTTTTCCATGTTTTCTGAGAACTGAGGTCAGAAATAACTTGTACAAGACAAAGATGATCATCCTGGCTGAAACTAGCTGTCTTGTCAAATGTAGGTTAAAAAACACCAACGACAAAAATTTGAGAAAGAACACCAACTAGGGTTGAAAGACGAAGCAGGGAAATTGTTTCAATGACAGACACTTCCCCTTCACAGATCATAAATCAAACCTTCATCAAAGTACTTGGCTGTCATCTTGATTGTAATGTGTAAATACTGTACAAAGTTTAAAATTAATTTTGTAATGTTAAGACATTTCCTGTGGGATTGGGTCCTGTTGCAAAGAAACCACTTTTTGTCCAGGCTTACACAGCAGGTAACTGGCATTTAAAAGATTACGACATGCTAATAGCTTTATTTAGGTGCCCAGTCTTCTTGCTTTCAGTAACGTAATTTTTTAATTTTAATCAAAGTGTCTCTATAACATCTTGGCAATGACCAAACTATAAACAAAACAAAAAATCTGGAAGTAAGTTTAAGCTCTCACATCTTCTGCTCTGTTCTTTATTATATTCACAAAACACAGCAAAAGAATCCAGCAGTTCTATAGACAGAATTAATTACGTAAACCATTGTCTGTAGAGGGTAAAAAAATATAAACTGAAAGCAGCTTTGGAACTCTTACTAGTAAAATTATACAGAAGTAAATAGTTATTGCAGCTGGAAAAAAAGAATGCACAGGAAAAATGTTGAAAAATGCATTCCAGCAATATTTAGGTTAAGGAACTAGGGACATAAATCAGGAATTTAATGAACTACAAGCAATTACTTTTGAAAATTCAAGGCTGTGGAGATTCCTTGTAAATAACTGTAGCACCTACATTCAAAGCCTGGAAAAGAGCATTCATGGCCACTAACCACTTAACGACTGCTCTGAAATAAAGGAGAGGAGCCTGCATGGTGCCACACAGAAAGAATGGAGAAGGAGGATGCTTCCCAGAGTGGAGAGCTCCCCAGAGGCCTCTTCCCAGGGTCTGGCACCGGTCTTGGGCTCTAGTGAGAGAGGTGACACCACACAGCCATATCCAGACTTCCACATTGGCCCGGGTTTGAACACACTTTCATCCCAAATGCTCTGATCATCATCATGGAGCTACAAGTAGCAGATTTCCTACAGAGGCCCAAGAGGAGCAAAAGTCAAGTTTTGGTAGTGTCTGATGGAGGAGATGCTGCCCAGGCTCTTCTCTCCATGGCAGTCACGGACCTCAGCTAGCCCTGCATAATTGAATCATGTCTTAGAGCAAGAGAGAATTATCCTCCTTTCACTGCTCCTGCTGAAGCTTTCTTAATCTTTGCACACATTTTAGATTAGAGAAACAAAGAGAAAATGGGGTAAATTCAGAGAAGAACTGAAATAATTTGCAACTGGCATATGAAGAAATTTTTAAGAAAATAATGCATTTGGCAACTGTGGAAGAGAGATTCAAGCTATGCTCATGGAGAAAGCATCTATATAAAGGCAAAGGAACTGCTTTACCATGTCTTTAATACAGGTCAGTAGGTAAAATGAAGAAAGTAAATATTTAGGGAATGTCAGTCAGGGATGACCCTGACAGTCAGATATCAACAGTTTAGAAAGAAACATCCTCATTTTTTGACCAGGAGCAATCCAACTGAGGCAAGAAATGTGCCTGAAAACACGAAAGGCAGCAGGGAAGCATCAGCTACTCACCCTTGTATTGTCTGCAGCTGAACCAAGCCCCCACTGCTTTGAGGCAAGTATTAATCATCTGCTGGCACAATGGTATTATGATAATAAAACAGTCAGATTTTAAGCAGTCTTGAGTGTCCTTTTCTTCCACAGAAAAATGAAGTCTCACAGATGAATGCTGAATTGCAAACTCCTGCTGTATACATGTATATGTGTAAATAGTTTATTCTCTTGTATTAATTCTATTCATTTCAACTCAGCCACAGTGAAGTTCTCCTGAAACACCCATTCATGCAAAGCCTCATCTCCAGGTCTTGTATATTGAAAAATTTCAGATGTCTCTAAACAGAAGACTGTTTAGAAGTTGGCACTGCTTGAGCAACAAAGCCTATGTTAAGTCCAAGTCCAGACAGCAATAGAAATTAATTTTTAATTGAATCACATGAAATAAGTTTACTGCTTTTATCTCTAGCACCTGAGGAGTTTTTCAATATGAAAGAAAGTACAAAAAAAATCACTGTGGATGAAATGTGGAACAGATCAGGTAATGAAGATGCAGAGTATGTCGCAGCAAGGAGAGGTTTGGGGAGGAAAATGCTGTCACTGCATGAGTAGTTGTCACTACAGCAGATTAATTTGTCTTAAGAGCATAATGAAACCTCTGCTGCTGTAGCATCTCTTACTGCAGCTCTTCTTTGACTGTGCCTCCTGCACTGGCTTTCTTGTTGCAATCATATATAGCATTTTGTATACACATTTAACTCTATGAAATCCTAGGACTCCACCATATGCACCACCACTGTAATTATCAATCTTCAGGGAACACATCCATATTTTTAAGTACTAGGACACCTTTAAGTACAACAATATGGTCCCAATATGTTTAAATTTCAAGTGTTGAATTATGATAATTGAATGGTTCATCTTATCTGATCCAGTAAAATGTATTAGTGAAACATATATTTATTCCCTAGTTGCCTCTGCTATTGATGCTGGAAACCAAAATTAGTAAACCATTTATTCTGTTAAACCATTTTGATTTTATGTAGAAATATGAGGTTTTATTCTAATTTAATATACAGTGCAGTTTTTCTTACAATACAATTGACAGAGCCATTTATGCCCATAACAAGACGGTTACCATTCAATGTCCTGCAGCTAATTGCAATCATTCATAAAGAGTTTCAAACTATGAAGAATTTTCAGTGGTGCACACCTGCCCCCTTGTGCCAGTTGTACATGACTGCCTTTTCCCTTGCTAATAAACTCCAGCTCACCCAGCCCTGAAAGGCTGTATTAAAACCTCACATGCAGGTATTTTGCTACTCATCTTCTTTTTTCGTTTATGACAGAGGAGAAGAAAAGAGATATTGTTGTGCATCTCCACCTCAGCTCCTGGATATTTTTCCTAAAAATGCAGAGATAGTAAGAAAAATGGGAATAGGTTCATAGCTATCAATCATATCTATATCAGGAGGATTGCAGCAAATTACTGTGGCCAGTGGCAGTTTCTGAATGTCTGCACTGCACCACACAAAGAGACCTTTGCTCCCATCTCAGCAGAAAACTGCCCAGATAAAAGAAGAAACAAGAGAAGCTTATTCTGCCCTGCAACAAGAAAGAAAGTAAACTATGAAGGCTGGTTTTCATGATAAAACCTACCACACTCGGGAAATGGTTGGCCAAGGGAGGCATTAAATGCTTTTGAGTGTAATTTGATTTGAAGGAAAAAAACCTAAATTCCAGGAATGTTTCTTCTGTTCCTCCAGGCTTTGTTGCTGGACTTGAGAGTGTGGAAATGCTCATCAAAAGTGCTCACACATGCACCAACGAGAAACATTGCTTGAACATCCACTTCCCCTTCCTGTGGGTCATGTACAGGAGCAAGTGGCAGGGATCAGCCCCCAGGTAACACAATCCATCTCAACCCACTGGGGCACTTCTCGCTCAGCAGCTCCTTTTGCCTCCCCTGGGTCTGTATTCCCTCCTGGCACACTGGCCACAGCCCCTCCTTGCTGCACTCCCCCCTCCAGGTAACATGGCCCTGTGCCCCTCCTGCCACAGCTGCTGCTCTGATGGTTGAGATAAAAATATGCAAAAAAGCAGAAAAATAAAAAAAATAAAAATAAAAATAAAAATAAAAATAAAAATAAAAATAAAAATAAAAATAAAAAAGAAAAAGAAAAGGAGGGTTTAGAAATCTGTGGGTATTGAGCCCGTGCTGAAGGTCAGGGCTGAGCTGCAGGTTTTGCAGAAGGTGCCCTCAAGGCCACCCAGCTGGCGTGACTTGCCCAGAGAAGGTTTGCACTCAACATCTGCTGACACAGCAGAGGTGAGGAACCACCACATGAGCAGCAGCAAAATGTCACTTCCTCAGAGATTTGTGAGGAGCACACAAACCCAGGACAAAATCAGGATTTGGCCCTCATGTTTTCTAGGTGTCCCATTTCTGCTTGAGGATTTCCCATCTATTCAAGGCCAACAGGAGCATTCTCCCAGCCATTCCACAGAACATGGTTTAAAAACGACCCATGACAAGTGTTTAACCACAGGGGATGCACTGAATCAAGGCCATGTTCTACATATCATCCTTTCACATTTTCTTGACAGCAGGTAGGAAATGCTGAAGTCAAAACAAGGTCTTAAACATCTGCAAGCTGGAGCACCTCACCTAGGATGGCACAGCCACTCAACCATCCCCACTCACGTTTAACAGCCTGAACACTTTGCTGAGAGGGTGTGTCTCAGATCCTACTATAAAAAAATCAAGAAGAGATGGTCTTTCAGAGTGTGACTGATTGTCATCCAGTAACTCCAATCCTCATCCAGGATTTGTTTGTTCTTCTCACCATCAAAGGAGTTTTGAATAAGTATCTTTTCCAAGAATTCAGAACTGATACCCATTTCACTGATGATGTCCCATTTCAAATAGCTTAATTAAATATTCCTTAAACTAGAGATGGATAAAAAGTCAACATAGCTCTAGCCTAGTTGTTGGATACTTGGTTTAAGGGTAAATAAAATTTTATGATCCCTAATTCAGTAAGCATTTCACTATTTATATTCAATTCATTAAAGAATGATGACCGGTTTCATAGAGCACACTGGAGTGTTAAAATATTGAGTGAAATTTCCAACATCACTCTGTAATCAGATTCAGATTTCAGATGTAATTTGAAAAACCCACTTTTCTCTCATCTTCCTGGTTCTGAATCTAAATATATTATAAAATCTTCCTCTTCAACCTTGTTTTTGCCTCAGCTAAACACACAGCATGATACAGACTGCAAATATAGCAGATTAAGAAACCTTAGTCTGGACTAAGACACAAGGTCCGTTTATTCTCATATGATCCATGGTTTCACACCGTTGCTTTCTGAAGCTATATAAAGCTGTTCCATCCTGTACAGAAGCCCTCACTGCATATTTGTACAGAATTTAAATGAGAAAAAGTTTTTTTAAATACACTAAAGCACAGACTAAGTAATCTTGTTCCACCTACCTTATTTAGCTGTGTAGCTCTGATCCAGTTGTAGATTCCCTGTGATGGTGATCAGGGTTAAAGCATGTTCAAATAATACATGAAAAATCTGTTATTTAACCCCCCCAAAAATTGATTCAATTAACTTTAAAATATATGGTCACTAGAATAGCAGTATTTAGAGAAGGAAAAATTTGAAGGGCATAAGAGTGTGTGTGCTTCATGGATCAACTTATAGGAGAAATTAGTTTGATTGCGATCAGTGCCCATGACCTTGTTTTGAATCATTTTGTACCAGTTCAGATTACAGTTCTGGCCTTCTTGACTAAGGAGGCTAAGTCCTGTTCATGTTCTTGATCTCTGAGAAAGTGCTGGGAAAAAGAAGAAAGGTTTAAAATAAGAAAACACACCTGTAGAATGGCAGAAAGCCCTCAAATTAGAGGATCTGAAATACCCTTCTGGCTTAGCCATCATACCATAAGAAGCTGAAATAGAAAGAATACCAACAAAAACATAAGCAGCAACAAGTCAAAACAGCATCTAAAATCAATCTGACCAAAAGCAGCTGCAGCTGTGTTGACTTTGTAGCATCTGGAAAATAAACCAAGTTGCAAAGTTATAATTTTACTAATCTCACAGAAGGCTGGTACTGCAGTGATGGCCACTATTTTCAAAGGAGTGACAAGCTGAGAAAGCTCTCACAAGAGTCTTTGCTAAGTACTTGCTCTAACATCAAGATTGTAGCTGTTGCCACTGTAGCACATGTCCTCCCTCTCACAGTGATCACAGCTGTGCAGCAGAGCACCAGGGCCAGTGGCATGTGAACAGAGAGTATGTTATTTGTGTGATATGTTTTTTGAGGGTGGAATAAAGATCCTTGGAACAAAGGGTATTTCATAGATGTTACTCAGCATAGCAATGAAAAATCTTAGAAAGTTACTTGAAATACTCCAGTTTTTGTGGTCTTTCTCCCATCTCACAAAGGTAACTGCCACAGGGAATCCAACGTTAAATATAGAGAAGAGCAAAACCATTTTAGTGGGTTTTAGGGGCCAAAAGAAAATGCAAGAGAGCAAAGCAAAATTTTTGGTGATTTTAAGATTTGAAAGTATAACTGTAAAACGCTGTCTTCCAAGACCTTACAACACCCTTGAATCTATGTTTCCACTGAACATTAATTTCTCTAAGAACATGCTGTCATGCTGTGAGGAGCAGAGCTTTCCCACTACTTTTAATAAAGTTAGAAGAAGGGAAAAGAATGGTTAGAAATGCAAGCATGCTGAACGTCAATTCAAATGCCTAACTCCACCTTGCACATGGTTTCCCAAAACTTTCTGATTACCTTTATTTCCATATTGATCAAGGAATGGCTTAAGCTACACAGCTAACTAGTTAACTATGAATAATTGTCACCTAATTCTTGTATTTGGTTTGAACTTCTGGAGTAGAAATGAAAATGGCAGTCTCTTGAATAGCTGGGTCACTCAAATAAATACATAAACTCATTTCTCAGTTGAACCACTTGCCAGCACGACCTGATCTGCCACTTATCCCATTTAACTTGAGAGATCCACACTGTATAATAGCTGCAGTCAGGATCTGCCTAAACACTCCCTTAGAGCATAATTCATCTGACACATTTCAGATGCATGCTTCCTAATGTCAGTACAAGCTACAAAATTGGAGGATGTCAATGTCATCTTGACTCAGAGGAGTTATAAGTCAGAAAAAAGTGTTTATTTTATAATGACACATTTATTTATAGAAAGGCTGGGGTTTGGTACAGATAATCACTTCTCACAGAGATCCCATCCGATGAAGACAGAACAAGCAGTGCTAGGAACTGAAAGGTTCTGGTGAGCAGGATAGTGACTGAACTGACATGGTATGAGCCCTTCTCTCTAACATTGATAGAGAGATAATGACTTCTGAATCAAGAGTTCAACCCAAAATCAGGGATAACATAATAAGGATGCTAATTCTCTAAATAAAAGAATGAAGAAGAACTGATTTAGGTATTGATGAGACAGCAAAAAATGTAATTTCCCTCTTTTCTGAAATCAGCAGCCACAAGTACATACAGGCAAGGAAAGCCAAGGAAAGTACAGTAAAGAGGAGTCTTCCCATAGTACTGTTCATCACTGAGCCAACCGAAATGTACCACCACTTGGGGTAAGTGGGCATGTGTTAATATTCCTTGAGTTCTGCTCAAAGGTCTTGACAGAAAAACACGTAGGTGAGTCACACTAAAATTCCAAATCTGAGTGCAGAAACTATGGGGCCAGAGAGTGGTCTGAAGGCCTGACTGCCCCAAGCCCATCAAGCTCAGTGACAGAGATGTCAGAGCTTGACTGGAGGAAAAGAAGGCAAAAGACAAAGGACAGTGAAGCCAGTGCACAAATTCTGGGGGAAGGACAATGTAATGAGGAGATAACACTAGCATTTTTCAAGCAATTTAAAGTCTTCCCAGTGCCTTGAGAAGCCTCTTAAAAATACCTTCTTTGGGTCCTGGAAAAGCTGCTCTCCAAGCAACACAGGCTGTAGGCATGTCAAGAGAAGAAAAATGGAGGAAGAGGAAGAACACTGAAAAATTATGGCTGGAATCAAAAAACAATTACAAGAGCTGACAGCTGTTTGTGAAAACATTAAAAATGGATATTTATATGCCAAGCAATATTTTAAGATACAGATGCTAATACCTGCAGATCTCTCTTTGCAGACACAAGTGGTCAAAGCCACAAGCCAGTAGTCTTCAGCATGAGAACAGGCCTCTCCGTACGTAGATTTTATCAACAGCAGACAGGTGAGAAAGAAACCAAAGTTAAAATATATAAAGTCAACGACTTCTTCGATTCTTTTTATGACATAGTGCATAAATATGAATCTCCACTTTCTGCTGTCATTGTTAAACACATGCTCAGCAAGTAGAACATCATGCAGCATCAAATCTGTGGAGCAGATGAGCTCTGTGGCACATTGTCTCATTCTGGTACCAAACACAGTTCAGAGTTAGCAGCTTGCTGCAGTGCCATGGGGCTTAGGCTTCTGACTGCACACAAAGGATCCACCACAAAAATATGTAGTTTAAACCTACTACTGACATTTTGTTCCCTCTGTAATACCTGAAGTCTCATTTTCTCAAAGGATAAATTTGCCTTTATGAATGCAATATACCAGTGGATGGCCTGCTCTTGGGATTCCAGCTTATTGCTCAAAAGCTGGAGGAGGGATCTGCACACTACCCCAGAGTACTTCTGACACTACAGCACAGACATACACAAACACAGATCGAGCATTTCCACACGGCACTGCTCAGCTTACAGGTTAGCTCTTCAGAAGGTGCCCTCAGTCACATGGTTGACTTGTATTAACCTCTGCAGTAAAATCTGAGTAAGAAATCTATGACTTTTCACTTCAGCCATGCCTTTCCACCCACTTCATGCTGCTTCTTTCCTTACACTGTTATTGCTAGTTTTGACGTTGTGCAATAAACAGAATCGCGGAAAGAATGATGATAAAAGAAATAATTTGGAAGAAAAAAACAAACTTGGATCATTTGGTAACATCACTTTAATGTGTCCCCCAGGTAGCTTCATGGAAAGATGAGAGAGGTAGTCACAGCCAAACACTACTGGAAACGTTGCTGGGCTTGGTGGTATGGGTGGGAATAGGGAAAAGGCAGATGCTGTCACAGTCAATGCACTGGGCAACTATTCCCCAGTACAGAGAACTCTATGGTAAATTAGCTTATTCTTGCTCATTAACACACCAGAGAAAATCAAGAGCCCAGCTCAGAGACAGAGCAGAAATTAGGGCATCCTAAAAGCACTGATAGCCAGAAACTCTCAACCTGTCCAATACACAGCATGGAAAGTTTCTACAAAAATTTCAAGTGCCAGTACACAGAACCTTTTGATAATTATATTCTATAGGGCCAGTGAAGACAGGAAGGTACTTTAGTACCTCTAGCAAATTATGGAGGGATTTTCAAATAAAACACGTTCCAAGTGCCTGAGGTCCATTTTGGCAGCTCTTAAATCTTTATCTTATTGAAAACTGCTGTTTGCTAGAGTACATATAAAGATTGGATATTTCTATACTGGCAGCATTTCAATATATAAAAGCACCACAGAACATGGAATCACAACTCTGTAACCAATTAAACTTCACACAAAATGCTAACACATTTCTTAAGTAGAAATTAGTGTGGTAGCAACAGCATGTCACTTACCTAGAAGGAACTAATCAGCTCCATTTGTGGCTGCCGTTTGTCATCATACATTGTTAACAGCCTCCTCCAAACTAACACTTGATACAAATATAAAAATTCTAACGCAGTCCATTGTAATGTACACTTAACACCCAAATAAGTAAAACATGTCCCTAAGCATAACAATCTTCTACAACTACAGGCAGAGCAGTTCCAAAATACTTCTGGATTTTATTTTGACTTAAACTTTCTTACAATGTTTTAAAAATAATTTACTTGTGTAAATGAATAAAGACAACATTTGTATATAAAATTGTCTTATAGAAGCCAGCAATTCAATTTCTTTTCATTAGAGTTGCACTGAGAGCACACCTAACCAAATGCCCATTCAAAGACAAGCAAACCAGTATCAATTAAATCAGTGGACCTCCTTCACTTACTGTTTTTGCTTATTTAAACAAACCAAGGGTCATGGAATGTAACTTGATGTAACAGACTGAAAAAGGCAAATTAACCTTTTAAGGAGAGGGCATGTCTGAAATTAAACAGTGTTTTAGGAAACTATTTTTTGTGATCAAGCTTGACAAATAGTGCGAAATATTCTACTTAAGTTTGAAAAGTCAAAGTTTCCTTAGTTAAAGCAATATCCATCTTTGAGAGTTTATGCTAATGGGTATGGTAGCTTTACAGAGTGTTGTTTATTAATATAATACATACATAGTGCTGGGTTTAATATTTTATTTGAATGACGTTTAATGTTATGCAAAATAAATTGTTATGTTACATCCACTGTGACATCAACTAAAATGTGAACTAGTTTGCATAGGTTAGTACTTTGGGCAGCATGATGTTGCTCTAGTCCACCAAAGCTTAAATATTCACAGTGTAGAGGAAGAAACAGGAATTAAAGCATTTCTACTAAAATATATTTTAATAGCTGGTGTTAACTTTCTGCATAACAAAAGCCAAATTAAGATGATACATCATATGATCCAAGAGTAAGTTTATCTGTCCTTTGAAAAACAATTGTTACCTTCATAACTGTATACCCCCAAATACAGTACAGTTTTGCAAAATAACTAAAACTTTACACACTTTAAAGCAAACATAAGCCAAACTGCACAGCGGTTCATTTTTGCTTTTTATATCACACTGCAAAAACCAACAGCTGAGAGATTTTCCACATCATGCTAATCAATGTCAATACAGTCATTGCTGTCTTCCAATGATCTAGCAATTTCTAATAGTAATATTAAATACACAATTGAAATGCTACAGTATAGCTTATTTCCCCCCCTAAAATAATAATAATTAAACAAATGTCAACAACAACTGGATTACAACTTAAGTACAATATGCAAATTCTATTTATCAGACACAAGAAGCATATGAAATTCCTTTGAATATACTGTTGTAGTGCAGGCAGTTTAGGAAATAGAGCTTTCAGGTTTTCTTTCCAAAGGAGAGATGGGGTTCCTATGGCATAAAGCTGGAGAAAATCACTAAAGCATTGCAGAATGGTTTAATCTTCTACAGCTCACTAGTACTTTGCATTTGCCAGCACATCAGTTTGGAGGACTTCTTTCAACAGCATCTTCTGTCTGTTTCAGTATATTATTTAAACATTTACTAACTAAAGCATATTCTATATTTTAAATGGAGTCTTAATCAACTTAATAAAAATCTAAGATTTTATACCCTGTACCACCTTCTGCCAAAGACCTCTCTCTGTATTTGTCATTTTTTTTCATTGTACAAGATGACATGCAGTCACTGTACAATAAAAACTAGGATTATTACCTTTCCCAAGTCTTGGAGACCTTCCACATCCCCAAGAAACACTCGGTAGGGACACATTTGTCAACAACATAATCCATGGGAGGTGATTCTCTGTCAAATCCCAATCTGCTGAAGTAGTTTATTGTATGTCAAATGTAATCAAGAAAACCCTGTTTCATCAAGACTAAATGCTAATGTTCCATAATGAAAAATTACAACTGCAGTATCTGTACGTAGCTTTGTTTAAAAAATGAAGATTAGCCAGGCAAGAAAGAGTAATGAAAAGCAAGGCACCCATTTGTTCTCGTATGTATGCATGAATATGCTCTGTGTTGTTTTCTACATTTATACTCATGTTAGCAAGAATTACAGCATTCTTTACAGAATTCTTTATTTCTTACATGGGAACATGTGGACTTCCAACCTGAACTTTGGAACAGCCTGGGGAATGCAAGTCCTTAAAAGCCCTTTCCTTTCCCCAGAAATATGTTGACTACAGGAAGAAAGAACAGTGAGGGGAACATGCTGTGCTAAAAATGAATATAAACTTCAAAGGTGACAAGACAGCATGTAACATCTTTTCTCCCCTATATCACACTGCATGTAACAGTCTCCAACATATGCTTTGAAAAATTTGTGCTGGCACAATTTAGTTTATGACTTACTCTCCCTACTTTACAAATTTTAGATCTTATTTAAAAAAAATTATAATTGCATTCTGATAATTTTGGGCCTTTGATTGCATTGCTTAGAACAAAGCTGCAAAATTACACTAAAGTTTGTTTTATATCAAAAAGCAGGAACTATTCCATATAAACATGAATTTCTAAGCATATATGACATAAAAAGTTGACTACAAGAATAAATAACTTAAACCAGATCTTAATAATTCTGCTGACATACCATTCTCAAGAGAAATACAATTCACATATTGTCTTGACCTTTTATTTTTTGCAAATAGCTTTGGCTGCTCTGCAAGGCTAATGAATATTCAAAATTCATAAAGGAAATTTTATTTCCATTGTTTAGCATAACGTAGTTCTCTAATGTCACCAAACGTTCATTTTCTGATTTACTTCTATACAAAAAATGTTCAACACTGCAAGCTGTCTCCTCATTTGGGAAGAATGATCGTGTACTTATAGGTGGAGACTCCCTGTTTTATAAGTCACTAAAAATTGCAACTTGATGCAATATAGATATTCTCTATATTTCTTTTTTATTCATATTTGGTTAACAATCTGACACTTTGTTTTTATTGTTGTCAACATTACACAACTAATAGAGAAGTAAAGCAGCAAGTGTCAGCCAATTCTGCCTCAGGCATCTGAAAAATTTGCCACCCAGCAGAAGATGAAATTCCTCTCTTTGCTGTTGATGGCCAGCGATGAAAACCAACACAGAAGCAAACTGCTTGTTTCAGAGCTTCCAGCTCAGCATCAGCCTTTAAAAAAGCCATTTGACTTGCTGATTTCCTGTGGATGTCACCAGTAATGCACAAGGGTCTGCTGCAAGAGCAGCTCCTTATGCAAAACTTGCAAGAATTTTAAATCACAGCTGTCAGCCATACAAATTGAATATTTACAGTCATGGAACTCTGCTTTTAAAACTTTTTTTTTAAGTTAGATGCTCCTGGACAGCTTTAGCCTTGAAATTAGGCTGCTGACAAGAAAGCACAGGCAATTCCACAGTCAGAGATTTTTATTTTTTTTTTAATGCAGTCATTTCTGCTTGGAAGAATCACCCCTGTGTTAACAAGGCCTAAAATAAAATTGCATAAGTTTCCCAGTTCTTAACTGTAGGCAAAAATAGAACTTACAGGTATTTGTGTTGACAACTTTCAGTTGACATAACAAATCCATATTTGTTGTCCATTCTTCCTTCTTTATTTTTGAAACAGTTATTGCAGGGTTACCTAGTATCTAAGATGAGAAATACAGAATTGTCTAAAAGCTCTATATTTAATTGTACTTCAAATTTTTTAAAAATTAAAAAGCCAGTGCAGACTCCATATTCTGAGGGCTACTCCAAAGTTAACTTCCCTAGCACATGGCTGAACTCCACAAATTATTTCATCAGAAAACTATTTTCTTCCTTACACATCTCTGCATCCACATGAGTAAGTTCTCATGAATCTTTAACTCTTTTGCCCTTCCTCCCAGAATTTCTCCCTGGGAGAGAATGAAGCACCCAAAGCAAATACAAGTTCCCTGTGACCCAAGCCTGCTGACCCAATCCCTTACAGATCCACAGTGTCACCAGCTGTTTGATGCTCTTCCCAGCCTGGCAGACTGAGACCTGGATCTCTCAGTTCTGACCCTAAAACAGTGTCACCAGCTGTTTGATGCTCTTCCCAGCCTGGCAGACTGAGACCTGGATCTCTCAGGTCTGACCCTAAGTCAGCAGACACCAAATAGCATATGTGAAGGTTTGTCAGCAGAATATTTGTAATTGTTTTCTACAGATGGCTAAACTGAAGCATAATGGCATAGAGTATGTTGGACTCCTGGTTAGTTAGCTTTCCCTTCGTGTCAGTTCTGAGAAAGATTGAGACAGTAAAAGAAAACATAATATTTCTCCATCATTAATCATTTGGCAAGCGTACAACCCACTGTTGGATCCCCAAGATTTTGGGAGCAAAACTGAAGCAATAGGCCATTGATCTGAAATGCACTACAAGAACCAGAGCTCTCCTCCACTGCTTGATGGAGGCACAAGTGTTTCTGCAGCAGGGGAGGGACATCAGCTCATCAGCAAAGCAGCCAGAAAGCGAGATACCTGTGGTGAGAAGGGGATGTGACTGCAGGCTCTGTGTGACTGCACAGCACCGGGGCCTCACGGGGGGATTTATTTACAGCAGCACACGTGAAGGTAAAGGAACTAACATGAAGTATTGGTTGTACGTTGCCCTAATGAAAGTTTCTATTTAAATGCTAAGTATTATTAGAAGGAAACAGAAGAGTTGACAGGTTTTATCTTTTAGATAGTCTTTGCAAGGAATCTTCTGTGGAAAAGATACTGAAGAACCATGAATCCAGGCATGGATCTAACTGATGGATTGGGATGGAAGCAAAGCAAATAGATCACTTGGAAATAAGAAAAAAAAAAAAAAGCGTAATCCAAGAATAAATGTGGATATGCAAGAGTCAGGAAATTTTTGCTGTCAAAATAGACCTGTTTACTGTAAGGCTGCTGGGCAGTAGGGGTTTTATTGGTTGGTTTTTTTTTACTGGCATATTATTTGCCTTTATTTCAAATGACTGAATTATCTACTCAACATTTTAATTTTTATTAGGAAGCTAAGTGCTTAAACATTAAACATTTCCCTAATAATTTGAAAATGTGTTCAAACTCAGTGTGTTAACCTCCTGTGACTTCAGAGTGCCATAAGAAGTGAATCAATTTTATGGTTATAACATCTTTGAGGTGTAGGGAAAAGGTATTTCCCCTTTAAAGTTAATTGACCAAAGTCTTTATATGACTGGCAGCACCAGGCTTCCATATATGTTTTTTATTTTGAGAGAGCACTATTATAAGCAATGCTGTTTTCAAAGCTCTGAGCTTCTTGTCGATTATTTATTTTTTTCTTTAAAGGACTCTAAAATGGATTCTGAGTGAGAATGCAAACTGTTATAGCAGTGATAAAGTAATAATCATGAACTCTTAAAAGATTCTTCTGACTTTTTTCTAAAAGTTTAGATTTTAAGTAAATCATAATAAAGCTCAAAGTACTAGAGACAAAAATTAGTTAACAAACTCAATATAATTTGCTGGAAGCATTCCTGTTTTCCCAGTTCTCTGAACAGTACCATACATCCAGCCATCATCAATTGGTTGCACATTGATGATATAATCACCATCCCTGAAGGAAACTTCATCTTCATCTTGAGCGCTGTAGTCATACATAGCTCTGTATGTTCTCTGTTGAAGGAAAAAAACAAGGCTGTAAAGTCTCAAGTCTAAAGAGAGAGAGATTCCTTCTCTTTGCACAAAGAAGAAGAAAAGAGAAGGAAAAAAGAATAAAGGGAGCAAAGCAGAGAGAGAAATCACAAGATACCTGTTGAAAAGGAACAGTATCCCTTCTACACCTTGTTAAATATACAGTGAACACAGGCCCTTGTTCTGAGTAGCAAAATAATTGTTTTGTTAACCCACATTGTCTTACAGCTTCAAACAAACAGATTTCAAGCCATTCACTGCATATTGAAATATTCTAACTGCTGTTCCATTAATTCACTAGTAACAGTTCATTACATCCAGCCATGCCTAGCTGTTCTTCTGCTCCCTATTTGCATGATTCACAAATAACTTCTCCTGTGTCTTCACTACAAAAAGAAACATAGTCTTCATCCAGGCCATTAACTTTTCCATCTCACTGAATGTCCTTCATTTCATTAGGATTTTACCCTGAATTAAGAATTATGAATATATTATTACCTAAAGAAAAAACAAGACAAGATTTCCAAAAGTCTATAAAAACATTTTTTATGAAGAGGTATATTTTCATGTTCAGGTAAAATGTTCAGTTTAGCCCATAAAGTCCCATCATTAGCTAAGCCAAATTTCTCTACAACTCTGCCCGCTATAAGACAATATTTCAACTTTTTTCTCTTTTTCTAAATAGAGTATTTGTTTTCACTCATAACCAATAAAATGCTATCATTTAGTGGAATTCAAAGTGGATTTTCAAACTCAGGAAGAATAGCCTCCCCTTGTATCTTAACAGCAGAATAAAACTAGCTCATTTTAAAATTCCCAAGAGTACTTTCTTTCCCTTACACTGGCTCCTGATAGAAGTCAAAAGCAGTTCAAGCATCACTGATAATATCCAATTTCCCTTCTAGTAATTTTTGCTATGTTACCATATGTAGCTGAATTTTTCTGGTACAATGATTTAAAGAGGATAAAAAGGTAAAATAGTCAATGTGTGAGTTCATGCCTAGCACTATTGTCTGAGCCTTTTAAAAAACAGCAGACTTCTCAGCTTAAGAAAACAGCTCTGGATTAGTTTTAGTTCATATCATATATATGGGGCTTTGAGTGTTTTTAATGAAACTGGTTTCTTAAAAGGTAGAAATTGCTCCACATGGAGTGTGCAGGCCTTTTGTCACATGTTGGAAATGTGGAATTATTTAATCCAAACACTATAGGGCAACTCATCATTCCTGTTCCCATGCTAGAAATACACTTTTAGTCTTGACTCTATCATTGGTAGTGCAAATTCAACAGGACAGAGAAATTAGCTTGTGTTTGAACACTGGAGACCATTGGAGATCACCTTTCCTGACAAGTCTACTCTGAACTGCATTTGAGTCTTGCTCTGTGTAAATGTTCTCTGCCATGCCTTGTAGTTTTGCTGACCTACATGCTGCGACCAAGAGCAGTTTTCAACCAGAGGTATTTGCTTTCTTAATAGCTCCTTAATGTCTTCCAAGTGTGCATTGAAGTCGATGAAAAAAAGGACCATTTTTTATGCAGTACATGACAGCAAATAATTGATTGGGTTCTACCATCACCAAAAAATTCCTTAAAGATTCATAAAGTAGACAATTAGCTGTCAAAAAACTCTCTGCCTTTTGGAATCTTATTTTTTCCAGCTATTTCAATGGATCTCTCTCCTGAGCCTTGAAACTAATTCCAAAAAAGCAGTGAAAAATATGTTATTAAAACAAACTCAGCAGCACTTAGCCCTTTAAACAATTTATTTCAAAAGAGGGTCCACTTAAGAAAAATGGTACTAAGTCTATATCTAGTGTAAGGCAGTAAATGGATTTTGCCCAGAGCCATGCTTATAAGTCTCCCTTACATGGGAAAAGACTGGTGAAGAGATTGTTTTATTAAATTAATGTAAAAACTGGAAAAATAGAGAGGTTTTGCTCACTCAGAGGGATGCTCACTCATCCTTAAGGCACTATGGTAAAGGACATACCACTGTTGTCTCCTAAAAGGCAGCTTGACTACATCACTGTGGTTCACAGTTGTGACGACAAGCCCACGATTTCAAACTTTAAAAGAATTTATTAGGGCCCTAAATGCTGCTGAGAAACCTAAATTTATGGCCTCAACACCTAATTAGGTGCTAAATGGCTGTCAGGAGAAATCTCCATAATAATCCTGTTAGCATTTAATGCCTAATTATCACTGCAGAGTGTAGTCTGGGCTATATAATCGAGAATTACAATGCCTAAAGGACTCAAAGCAGGGATTTTTTAAATGCATTTCAGTGAATTATTCCTCTGTCAGTAGTGAATTTAGCGAGTACTAAGTTACAAGAAGGTGTAAGAAAAGTTTAGAGTTTTGTAAAGCAGTCAAATACTCAATCTTCCACCTCCTCAAAGGTCTGTCTCACACCTACTGCTTAAACAGAGCAGTAATTCTCATCCATAGAGAGAACTGAAGTCCAGCTATTATATTCTCAGCTCCCCAGCCAGATCTAGGCTGACAGGTGTGTATTTCCACTTCAGCCACCAATATATACCTGTTCTATGCTTGGCTCTTTGCAAAGAGCAGTAACTGTTACAGCATCCTTCACATACAGCAGCTATCAAGGAAAGCCAACTGGCAGCAGAAGTTTTGTTTTCCTACCACTTTTGGATATCTAATAGGGTGTGAACACCCCATTATTTTCCAAACACACAAAAAGCCTTCAGAGCTCCCTGTTATAAAACACTTTGTACTCTGAGCAACAATTTAATTCAGCCCGTTATGCAGAACTGCTCACAGAAAGTGAGGAAAAGTTAAGAATCAGAAAATAACGCCATTTATCTGGAAAAAAATCTACCCAAAGATATTGTTAGGATCATGCCTGATACAAAACACAGCTCAAAATTTTTTTTTGAAAACAGATTTTGAAAATTTAAAAACGAGAAAATTTCTGTTTCTCAATATAGGAGACTGGTGGACATGATTATAAAATTAACTTATATCTTTTGGGGATAGATTTGATAACAATACAGCAACTCAGCTGAAAGAAGTAAATTTACTACAGCAGCTAACTGCAATCATCTCCACCCTGGTATAACCCATGGGATCTTAATCACTTTTGCCCTAGAGATGACCTGGCGGAAGTCAGGCACTGATGAATGACTTTGGCACCTTCATTGCTTTTAGTTAAGTCTGGAAAACTACTCGTGCTTTGAGATCACTATACTAGGATGCCTTTCCTCCAGTCTCCTTCCCCTTGAACTTTCTTTTCTTCTTTCCTCCCTCTGCTATTAGTCAGACAACACTGCATCCAAGCCCAGAGCTGAAGAGGCAGCTGAAAGCAATGAACCGAAACATTGTGTAAGTTTGTCAGATCTCCTACAGCATGTCCACTCTGCATTTTAAAAGCGCTCCAAGATTGTCATCTGTGCAAACTGCTACATTTAAACACATCCCCAGCCAGGGGCTTCCCCCAAGCACACTCTGAGACCACTCTGTACTGTCCCAATAGCTGAAGGTAACAAGTCCAATGCACCTGGATAAGCTGCACAGCCTAATGAAAATATTCTGGTGCTAAGATGGGAACACAAGGGAGCAGGGCAGCTTTCTAACTGCATCTGAGATGCCTCTTTTGGAGCAGAATCATCTCCCTGGGGTGGCAAGATCACTCTCCGTCTTCCTCACCAGACCGGCAAGTTAGCAGTCAGCACCAGGCCAGCAGTCCGTGATTCTCTCTCTCGGGAAACGCTTGGGGTTTATTTTTTATGGGGAATCCCTCTCAGTTTTTAACAACAGCAAAATCAGTTCAAATCATGATGTTTGCTGTTTTCATTTTTTTCCCATGATAAAGTATGATCACTTATAAGGACATCAAGTGAAAACAGTTTCAGAATAGGGATAAGGAATCTGTTGAAATAAGTCAATTTTTTATATTTAAAATCCTTTAACATCACTCCTTTCCTTTTCCTATTACCTTCACATTCCCAGTTCTGGAAGAAGAGAAATGATGATACTCAAGATGATTGAAATGACACTGTTTCAACAGCCTACCAGGTAAGTCACTGGGACACAGAGGTATTAGGGAAATAGTGGTCATCTCCCTGCCCACAGAGCTGAAAAGGCTGGTAAGTGCATTTTGAGATTTGCAGGCAACTCCATTTTCTGTCTGCTGGATTTGAGGGCTATTTGCTTTGCTCCCCAGTGACTAGCAAGTCTGCTGGCAAAGCCCAGGCTTCCAGGTCTCCTACTTTTTGGATTTTGTCCCTTTTGGAAAGCAGTCAGCTGCCAAAGTGCCTTGTAATATCCTTGGAAATTAATGGTTGATTCCACTATCAACTGTCTCACAGCTGTCATGCAGGTGTCCAAAGTTTCTCAGGTTATTGACTCACTCAACGATGCAGGGATCTGGATCCCAGATTTTCCAGCAAGTTAGCCCCTTCAGCCCCAGACAGCTGAGAATCTGGCAAGCCTGAGAGCACTCACACCACACAGAATGTCACGATCTTCATAGTATAAAATGTCATGGAGTTTCAGTCTTATAAAAAAACAGAAGTTTTGGCTGATCTTGAAAACAGGTTTTTTAGCTTGGCAAGCTCTAAGTTTGGTTCATAATTAAATATTTATTCATCTCTAAAAAAGGTGACAGAGGTAGTAAATATACATCTCTTCAAAATAGTTTAAAATTCAAAATATTTTTAAGGTAAAAGTTGACTGGATCTGAACTATGAAATCTCCAGGTAGCAATATGATTTTAAAAATATGCTATCCATTAAAACTGAAATTTTTATGTAGGGAGATAAAAAGGAAAAAAAAAAGCAGCTCAATTTCCTAAGAATCCCAGCTGAATACCATTCAGCTCTCCTTCCATGAGCAGTTACTTTTAAACTTAAATATTTACTCCAGCTTTACATTCCTGTCCACCACAATTAAGAACTTCATGACACAGCCACGGTTTCGTGATAAAGCTTCTTCTCAGTTGCCCACCAGTATAACTCAATTGGGATCATACACGAGTCAGTACATGACTGCTATGTGGATTTAGAAAGGGCACAGCAATCTGGAGTTTGAGCAAGCTCTATATAAGCAGAAGTAATACAGGTAGGCACAAAGCCTGCTAGCACAAAATCAGCAAGTCAAAAAAACTGAAACTAATTTAAACCAACAGGGTGATCTTAAGAGATCAGTGGTTTTCACCCAGTGCCAGGAGCATGAATTCATCACAGAGTATAACATCAAAGCTCAGCCTGTGAAACACTGTCCAAGCATTCATTTTAAGTAGGTAAAGGATTCCATTATTTCTCTGCTTTCTGGATATTATTTTTTTAAAATGTATTCTGATATAAAAGCTCTTACCACTGCCCACAGTCACTTAAATCTTTTTTTAAATGAGGACTACCAGCTACATTTAGGATGAAGAGAATCAAATAGGTCAACTATAGAACTCAAGGGGCTCAATTCATTCATATTTAAGAGATTTCCCAATAGCTGATTATAGTGCTTACCAAATAAAATTCTCCCTTAAATGCAATACTCACCAGACTTGTTGAATGAGGCTGTGAATGCACGGACCTCATGGATGACATACTGGTCTGGTGCATGTATCCATATCCTTGAGTCTGGGTTTGCTGATATGCCCCAGGGAGAACAGGGGCTGCATTAAAGAAATACAGACACATTAATTAGTATTTTAAAACAGCACCTATCTAGCATTTTGTAGAAACTGTAGGCTGCTTGCACTGTTAATAACAATTCCTCCATACGAAACAGTTCAGAATTATTTCCAAGAAGAACGGAAGGCTTTCCAAAGGTTGATTTACACATAAATGTAGCCAAAGCTGTAGCAATATACCCACAAACATTATCATGGTTAGTTGGAAGGAAAAGTATAACATACCATTGGAAGTTTAACCATAAAAAGGTTTATGAAAGCTTAAGGCACCACTAATTCAATTTTGGTACTGACAGAGACAAAGCACTAAATATATGTACCACAAGCTGCCATCTTCAAAGAACGATTGATGAAAAAAGCTAATACAATTTTGAAAGGGTTCACTAAAAATTCACTGAAATTAATTCTTAACTCATTGCCATCTAACTCTTAGTTATTGGGCTATGAACAAAGAAGGCCTGTGATTCATGGAAGAGGCAGAAATATAAAAAAGTGAGCCCACAGTCAAGTTTCTTAGTTTATTCTGATTCCATCAACATTCTTAGTCAAACACAGAGAAATCAATGCTTATTTATATATTTCAAAGTCCACCTTTTTCACTATCTTCCTCTTACCGTGCAATTGTTCCATCTCTTTAATATATATTTTATTCACATTTTAACAATTCTGTACGCTAATCATTAATATATTAACTTCTACTGTACCAAGAGCTGTTGAAAGCATCAATACAACCAACAGGGATCCCTAACTCTATTACTTACTAAAAAAGCATTCTTAAATCTCCCACATCTGCCCAGACATCTTACTTTGGCAACAGACTGAAATAGAAAGTGTTAAAAACACAGTTGATCAAAAAACTGTGATAAATAAGCCCAACATAAGCGACTACTTTCCTTACAAGGCCAAAAAGTATTTTAAAAGCAAAATTAAAAATACTGAAGTGGTTTTCAAAATAGAAAGATTAACGTTTAGTCACCACATATTTGTGCATGTTTTACAAGACTCACGCACTCTGAGAATAAAGATTTCTGGCTTGCAAGGAGGTTATTAGCCCATCTCCAAAGTTATTTGCCAGAATTTTACTATTTCAACTGGAAATTCATTTAGTTACACTGAAAAACAAATGCATTTCTGCTGGTACTTTTCAAGTGGTCTGTTTAACTGATACACTATCTAATTCCTCTGCCAAAAGCTGTGTTTTGGTTAAACAAGATGGAGTTTATGCAGCACGTGATTCAAAGATCTTCAAACATGGATCCTTTCAGCAGTCCAGCACTTTCTGGGATAGATCTGTTGGGCTTGTTGGGAATTAAGAACAACTTCTGCAGCAGCCATCACACATAGATTCAAAACGGAGCAAAGATAATGTAAGATTCAATGGGGTTCACAATGTGAGGAAGGCTCCAGCACTTGTAAAATGAAAAAAATACATGGAAAAGCAGGAAACCCCATTAAAAATATATATTTATGGTAAGTATTCATGTTTGCACTGGTAATATTCTCTAACTCTCTGCTTCTTGAGTTGTCAGGACAAGAAATGCATGTGAAAAAATAGATTACCGAGAAAAATTTTCCTGAACTATTTCAGAAAGAAAGGTCATTCTTGTGCTTTCAGCAAGTTGTTTTGCCAATCCTACTTCTCCAGCTGACAAAATCATTTATTTCAACAAAAGTTCTTCTTAAAACTTGCGTTTAGTTTTAGGTAGCATATTCAACTGCACTAAGTGTGTAATTACAATTTGGGATGCTACTCTTTGCTCTACTATACTTGTAAAGATAGGCAACACTATATATTTAACTAGGGCTTTTCTGATTTGGAAAACATGCTTCAAACTATTCTAATGAACAGATTGCTTTGTTGAGCGAAATTAAAGTGATATGCAGTCAGATGCAACACTGGAACATAATGAATAATGGATGCTTTAGAAGGGCCAAGTTCATTCTAATGACATGTAAGTAGAAAGACATTTTAAAGCGGTTCAATCATCAGAGAATTGCTGCTCATTAACATGTTCATAGGATTATCATGCATTAAGTGAATAGTCCTAAGTAGTTCATCAAATAATTTATGTTTCAATGTTGTTACAAGCTATTGCCACATGAGCGTATGTAGCTCTTCATGAGAAAATAGAGAAAAACATAATTTAATCAAAGGTTCTGCGATCAAGCTCGAACGAATACATTTTGCCTAATTCACCACCAGCATAAATGTAGGCCAGTCCATCGAGGCCAATGGAGTCTCATCTCCTCATACCAGCAGAAAATTACTTCCGTGGGTTGAAATCTAAGCCCAACTTGAACTTCTAACTTAGCAGGAATAGCATCTTCAGCCAACACTGGCTGCTGATCAGCCAGCACCAGCCTGCCCTGCAGCCACAAAGGATTGGCAGCTCTTCCCTGGTCCCTGGCAGGGTCAGACACCCTGGGAGTCCCTTTCTTCTTCCCAAGAGAAGCAAAGAGGATGGTAAGAACCTTTTACTCTCGATTCCATCCCCCCAAAACAGATCTTTCTCATTTCCTATCTGTCATCCCTTGTTAGTGTAAGGCAACAAGCCTACTGATGGTCAGCTTCATTATAACCTCCAAGTCAACTGGCTTATTTTGGGGAGGATAACCCACAGCTCCTGCCCTGTGACAAGTGACAGCAGCAGGTCTGAGATGTGCTTTCCTCTTTAGCAATCACTCTCTCACAAGCTGAGAGAATTCTGTCAAGTTGTCTCAACAAAGCTGTTTGCTGTTTTTACCTGCAATGATGGAAAACATAAATCCACGAAAATAAAGGATTTCTTCCAAAGCATGAGAAATTTTGGGAAATTATAGAATCTGAAGTATTAGAAATATATTCTATATGAACAAAAGGAAGGATTAGCTTTGCTAATTATCTTCTAGTCATTTATTTAGGTATCATATATGTGAGCATATATAGCTGCACATACTAATTTTGAAGACACTTAATTGAATAATTCCATATGTTTTTTTCCACTAAAAAATACTGTAGTATTCTGCACAAATCTTCAAAAAACAATCTTTTTAAAAACAATTTCTTACAAAAAATACTGAAGAACCTTCCAGATGGCTGCCTATCTGGAAGACAATTTGGGAATCACATAAATAAGCTGCATAGCGAAGGGACAACATCTGAGCTGTGTTTCTCGTGACATAGCGATAATTCAAGGTGAGATTAAATGATTCACAGAAAGAGTTTGACTTTTTTCATCATCATCACGCATAGTTAACTGCAATTTTTTGGCTCAGTCTGAAGTATAAAGTTCTATAACATCATTGAATGCAGCAGCAGCAAAAGCAATGGTTTTAGCTAACCTAAGGGAACAATAAAATACAGTGGTGGAACACGAAATTCATTTAACTGAAGCCAGATTTATTGGTGATGGAGCTGAGGGCTGACCATTGCTCCCAGAAGTACAGGTGGATGTTTATTTCTTGCATTAGGACTTTACCAGATGCCTTCTGATTTATCAAAATTGACTCTTTTTTTCTTGTCCCACGCACCAAGTAAGCCAGATACTCAAATTATCTGCTTGAAGGAATTTATCTTATATCTCTTACTATATCTTTACAGGCTTCCCAAGAGAAAAGAGCAAGAAAAATGAATGAACATGATATAAGACAAACAGAGAGGAAACCTCAAAAAAAAGAAGCCGCTGAAAGAATGATAGCAAGTATTAACTTGCTGCCGCAGACAATGGGGTCTGCAGAGGGTGTACTGGCCAGGATACGCTTTGAGAAGATCTGGGAAAGAAAAAGGTCAAATTGTGGAAACAGGAAAGGAATTGTTAAGAGAGTGTTGTATAACTACAAGGTTAAAAAACACATTATGCTAAAAAGAAAAATCAGTTAAAGGTTAGGTTCCAAGATACATTTTATCAATACCATACTTAAAATCATTCTTTTGTACAGCAGAACCTTGACAGTTCGTGGTAAAACAATATATCCTCAGTGGTAACTACTGCATTTCTGCCATTTACTGGAACATGTGCTGAACCACATATAAAATAAGAACCACTTCATTTACTCTCACACATATCATATACACTTTTAAGGATTTAATAGGATCCTTCCTATTCTGATAATACCTCAATTCATGGTTGCACTCCTAAGACTTCAGAGAACTCACAAAAAATACTGCAACATTTTGTAATCATAACATGAGAGAACGCAAAGCAAAAAAAAAAATTAGGATTATTGTGTGCTCAATTCTAGTGTCCGCAATACACTAGGTAAAAAGCTGTAGGTTTTCTGAGCAGCACAAAAGAGCCAGAATACAGAATCATCATAAATCTCTGTGTTACTGCCCTTACAATGAGCTCACCCAAAATAGACTGAGCTGCTTATGGGAATCATGCTGCTCCCCACGGAAGTCCTTCCCCTTTTTTTGCATTGCTGCTGCTGTATTTTCCACAGGTTGCAACATCTGGTGCAGCCCTCACAGACCTCCTTTAGAAAGCCTTCCCCACAGTTTTCAGTTCCTTGTTTCTTTTGCCCTTCCTTAGAAATCCTCAGCTATGTCCCAGGCAAAAGACAGTGATGCAATCACATGTGGGGATATGTGGTTGTACAGGACACTTCAGGGGACTCAGGGACACCCCATGTGCTGTCCATGGGGACAGCTCACTATGCCTGAACTGTCCCCTTGACCACTTCCCAGTGCTATACCCGGCTAAGGACTTACAACCTTAGGAAATACAGGAAACAGAACTGTTACTGCTGTGTTAAAGCTGGTGGGTAGTAACAAATTATACTTTCTAAAGCTTTCTCCAGAAAGGGTTGAAGAGGTTACTTTGATTACAAACTCTGTCTAGGTAACTTATCTTTTTTTTTTCTATCAATTTCCCCAGATGTTGGCTGCTGCACACCACCATTAAAATATTTAAAGTGGTTTTTTTGTTGAAGAAGCATCTAGAAATAATACAATCCCTCCTCAGTTAAAATCAGGGCCGAATTTGTAGTTAGGTTGGTTTTCTTCAGGCCTTGTCCTGTCAATTTTTATTTTGGGATGCAGATTTTACTGCAACTCTTTGAGCGACCACAAGCCCTCTAATTTCTCCTCTTTATTTCCCAAGACCTGTATATTCCTGCACAAGCTCGAGATGAGCTCAGCCCAGCATTGCATTAATCATATAAGCATCTTGAGAAACAGTTTTAAGGAGAGACTTGAAGGAGGTTAACATATTAATTCTGCAGAAGTTCACATCCTGCCCAAACATAAACAGCAGCATAAATGAAACATAATTGTTAGCCAAGAATTTGGTAAGAGATTTAAAGAAGGCCCATATCACAGGCTAATCCGAAACAAGAATCTTGACACCTTGGCAACAAGTAAGGCAGGTTAGATGTGATGAGGATAGGCTGCTAAAGACACGTAAAGAGCAGAAGAGTAATTTGATGGCTATGACAGCTGAGCTTTTAGCAGACTTTTAAAGATGATGTGCTAAATATCATTCTCTGCTGAATTTAAGGCTGTTGGAAGAATTTGGCAGGAGTCATGAGATGATATATCTCAAGGACGTTACAAGCAGTCCATCCCTGTCTCCCATTGCATATCTGAGATTGGTGTCCCACAAGCTGGCTGAGACAGCCTAACACTTCTACCACCCCTTCCTTCCTCTCAGCTAGGCTGCTCTTCTGGCTTGGTGAGCTGAGACCAGCAGCAGATGAAGTGCAAGGATGGAGGCAGGACCAAGCACCCAAGGCCACAGGCAAAAGCAGAAGGCAACAAACTGCTAGATCAGCTCCATGTTGCAAGGTGCGTCCCCCTAAGCACCTCACTTTTGTGCAAGCTCCCTCTGAATTCACGCCACAGAAGAGCTGAGCCTCTCACAGATGCTTCCCTCCAGATGTCCCAGCATCCAGAACCAAACAAAGCACCCCATCTCTTGCAGATGCTCCTGCAGGCTCCATGTGGCAGGCACTGCTCAACTACTTGCAAACTACTCGCATCCTAGGTCTCCACAGTACCTGAAAAATGTCATAGTGGAAATTTAGAGACTATTAAGCCTAATGCAGCCAGCAAGAGCTGTTTACTTGACAGTAAAACCAGGTATCAGAGAACTTAACAGACTTTAATGAGTGCGCAAGGATTGCCCAGAAAGGTTTATATGGGTTACAGAACTCTGCAGCATCCCCCTGGTGCTGCACAAGGAGACTGTATTCAAAAGAATACAGTAAAAAAGCAGTCACAGGAGGAGAGAAAACAAACAGAAGAGTACAGATTTGTTAGATACAGACAACATTAGGAAAACCAGAGTTAGAATTTTACAGTGCAGAACTGATTGCCAAGAATGCTCCTGTCCCCAAATGAGATGAAAATTTTAACAAACTCAAAGATTCATGCAAAAAGAAATGTTTAAAATTGGGTAAAGAAACTTTTTTTTTTTACAATCATATCAAAATATCTATAATTTTCAATCTTTATCGCAGTTTACGTGGCTCTTTAAAATCAAAAAGATTTCAACCTAAAGCTGGATTCTTTGTTTTAAAATGTCAAACCATAACCTTAAAAATCTCAAACTGAAAAAAGAGGTCCTTTAGGCATTGAGATATTAGCCACATGTAACCCATTCCTGTACAAAATTTTGGCATTTAAACTACATTGATCTGATGAACAACATTGAAAAATTCCCAGCCATGTCGAAAGTAAAACTGCTCAGCATTTACTTTTCAAATAAGCTAGAAAATTGAAAACCACACTCTAAACTGGTTATAAGTATTACAGAGTTTTTCCTAATCAGAAAGAGTAGCACAGCACAGTCAAATTCACAGGGAGTAGTTTGGACTGTGTAAGCATATAAAAAACACTAACCTGAAGACTGAAGATGGTGAGACCTGATACAGAACAGTGCTGTTTTTAGAACAGTAGAAAACATCATGGTAAGGCATTTTGGCATTTTTTCTTGTAAGAGTAACTTTCTCTTCATTTCTTTTATTTGTCTTTTACCCCTTTTTTCCTTGCCCTTTGCTGGTCAGTTAGCCTGCTTTCATGGATGTCTGAGCTCCCAGGCTGGTTGCTCTCAGTGGCTCTGTCAGAAGCAGCAGCTTGTCTGCATACTATCCATTACAGGAGTCAGTAATAGTTAGTAAATTGGAATATCAAACCCAGACATAATTAGGTTGTTGAAATAACAACCTGAAAGTATGGCCTAATTCACAGAGGGTGTTAATAAATATCTGCCATGCTCACTGACCTCATTAGAAATGAAGCTCTGAACTACTTGGAGTCAGTGGCAAATTCAGAATGTTACAGCTTAGGAAGTTTCCATAACCTAAATTCTAAAGATATAAAAAATAGACCATGCAATCTTCAAATAGTTAAAAAATTATGGAGGGAAGATCAACAAAATTACTGGTCTTATGTTTAAAATAACATTAATTATTCACCATGCAAAAAATCAAAATATCTCTACTCTCAAGACTACTTACTGACATACTACAACTTATAAAATAATGTATTTTAAACTAAACTTCATTAGTGTCATGATTAGACAAAGACTGCTAAAAGCATCACTATTTTAGAACACCATTTTATCAGCTAGCAATAATTAAGACTAACTATATGTATCCACCATGCAAGCTGAAGTAGATTATTGTGGGAAATGCAGAATCATGCAATTATAACTCTCGAAAGCAACTTCAATATAAGAAATTAAAATTTTATTTTAAATTAAATTACAACAGAAGATCTCATATAGCTGTTGAGCATATGTCAGAGAAAACTAAGAAATTTTGAAAGGAACAAAAAAAGAATGTCTAATATGCTCATGACACTGGAATCCTGTGTTTTATTTGAGGTTTCCTTTTAGGCAGAGACTATCTCATATTTCAGTCCAAAATTCCTGATTTTTACGAACAAACAATATCACTAATAATAGTTATGTTTATCTTTGTTTTAGAAGTCCATCATAAATCCAATAGCAGAGGGAGTGGGAATTTGAGAAATACTAGCTAGGAGAGTGGAAGAACAGTTGCCAAACTGTCTCTCTAGTACATCATGGTCTACGTGTCTGGTCATTCAGACCTTCTCCTTAATTCTTCAGATTCTGAGGAATGGTGGACCCATCAATTCCATTATATTCTTTTTCATGGCAAATTACTTCCAAGGTGCATTCTGGCCTCTCTGAGAATTCTAAACCTCTGTACTGCAAAAGTCAGTCTCTCATGGACAATTTTTTCCCTTAAACAAAAGTAGTATGGCTTTCATTCCTCTTGAGAGTAACTGCAAAAAAGCAATATACTTTTTAAAAAGCCCATGCTAGCACAGTCTCCAGAGGCCTTGTCTGCAAGCAGTTATCAAATATCACAGTCTAGAGCAAAATGAAAGGAACCCAGGATGTCCTGTTTTCCACAGTCAACATTAAAAGAGGACAGTGGAGAGAACATCCACCCTCATCGTTAAAAGACAATAACACAGCTAATATTTTTGCCAGGAAGTGATTGTAGGTACTGCTTTAAGCATCATTTTTACTGAGGAACAGGGACTGCAGGATAGCAGCTCAAAAGCTTTTGTGATCATTAACACATTACTGTCATAGTAAAGCATCACAGAGTTGTAAAGTATTAAATATATGTCATTTAGTGCTCTGGAAACAGGAGAGGAGAAGAAGCCAAATCCCAAAAACTCCTAGAGTCCCTGCCTGCATCTGACTCTGGAGCAGTGAGGTAGTAAGGGGCAGCCTCATAGCCTGCAAAAAGCAAAAGCCAGTCCTGTTCTGGCAGAGCAGACAATTTTGATGTTCTGAAAATGCCATCAGCTTCCCTAGACTGCTTTTGGAATGGCCATTTAGGACTGCAGGACCATAAACACTCAAAAGAATTGATCTGATAAGTGTAATTCCATAGCAGCCCCTTCAAACAAAAGCTTTTTCAAATGAAAGCTAAAGGTGTTTTTTATAAAAGAGGGTGTCACATTATTTCCCAGGAAATTCAGTAAGTAAAATATTTCAAAATGTTATCAGCCTTTAAAAACATGGGAAGAGGCTGTTTGTAGTGTTTATTCATATACATGTTTTTGTGGGTTTTCCTAAAAAAGGCATAAAATGAACATGAACACAATACAAAATTACAATTTAGAATTAATGATATTAATTATTATCTTCATCCAACTTCTTTGAGCAGTTTCGGGGATTTTAAAAACTGTATGAATTCTATATCTCACATTTAGGACTTTATGGGCACTGCATCCATCTACTTCACTGAAATTTATTTCACTTAAAATACAAACCATTTATCCCCCCTTCCAGATTTCACTGACAATTTTTTACTACAGCACTGTAAAAGAGAAAATTACTTCAACTATTTGGCTTCTAACCCTAAAACTGGAGTCTTACTTGTTCCCAGTTTTGAATCCAAAAATGTAATTCTACAGTTATTATGATGAACACAGAATATTCTGAACCAGCTAAATGTACTGACAAAAAATTCTGATTTGAATATTCAACTACAAAATCTTTTTCTAGGTGTTTAATTCACTCACTCTCCTCACAAAAGCAAATTTAATACATTAAATACTCTATTGCAACCTGAGCACAAAAGAATTGCTAACTATATAGATTATATTCTGTCATAGGAATAGTTCTAGAAGCTCAAATAGAGAAGATCATTTTATTGAGACACCACTATGAATATTAGTTCGGCATTAGTCTTCAGTGGTAGCTGTACAGTCCCAATAATTTAGCCTGGGTACCTATTAGCAGCTGGATGCCACAATACTTGTCCATATCCCCCATTTCCCCACTGGTGCTGTACCTGGGACATAACCAAATCACAGGGCATCCTGCTTGGAATGTGAATTGCAGTCAGGATTTGGTGTTACAAACAAACCTTGCTGCCAGCTGACTTTTTTGCCTGACATTCAACCTAAGCTGCAGCACATCTCAACTGAGAAAACAGTACAATCTGCCTTTTCTCTCTTCACACACCAAACTACATTATTTTATTTATGAAGGTGCAAAATGTCTTAAAGCCAGCCCAAGGCATCCTCAGTCCTAGTGGGGCCATGGTGTGCCACACGAAGCTGCAATTCCAATTTAAATTGTGAATAGGCGCAGTTTTGCTCTAGGCCTCCTCACAAAAGGAAAGATTTAGTAAAATGAAGGTTATGTTAATATGTTACATTACTCACATGCCTTCAATTAAAATTTGAATTCTCTTACATTTACTGAACATCTACCATTGCCTTTGTGCATTAGAGAGAAAATCCTGCAAGTTCTTCTGACAGAAGCTGTGCCTTGATTTCTGTGCATCAATTTATTTGCATAGTGGGTATAACCAATCTGAACAATGGTGCAAGGAGAGCATTAACCAGGATCATGTATGTCACTGCACACAATTTTACTAATTATATTTATTGTCTGCTGGATGTAAAATTCTCTGAAGTGTATCAAAAGCTGCTCTAGGGGACCACACCGAACAATTGAAACAGATCCTTACTAAGGGAGCCATTAACACTTCCAACTGTTGAGTCACTTGGAAACTTCCTTTCCACTTTCTGCTCACTGTTTGATGGAAAAGGGAACATCAAACTCAGACAGCTGGCAGAACAAACAGAAGGATCCCCTGAACTGCAGCTACATGCAGAAATTGAAAATGATATCTCTTCTGGATTCTGCCCCACCTGAATGTGTGGGGATTGTCTTTTGATGCTGCCAGATGTCAAGAGTGTGGGAGAGAAGCATGGGAATCAAAGATAGGCATAAGGAATCTAAGAAAAATATTTTGGAAGTGTGAAATATAAAGCTCTCCCTGGAACATTAACTCATCCTCAGTGAACACATGCTGAATGAAAATGTGCTTTCAGATGAATCACAATTTGTATCTTAATGTATTACAACCAGCTTGGAATATTTAATTTTATGCCCAGAACCCTAAACCACACCTTAATCAAAATTTAACTAAGCAATCACTTGGAGTACTATTTGAATTTTCAACTTTTATGTTAAAAAATCATGTTTTACAGATAATTAATACCTCTTTGTGGTGGAAAAGAATGAAATATAATTTTCTGGACTAATTTCTCTCATGTTCTGTATTAACAAAGTACTCAGCAGAGAACACTAAAAGTCCAATAGTCCAGACTAGGACAGAAAATTGATAATGCACGAGATAGTGCATAAATGTAGCCCCATTGCCTTTATGGATTCCTATACTTACATGGCTTAAAAGCCTGAAATGGATTAATCAGAGACAAAATTACACATTAAGCAGACAGAAATCATCCCATCATGTAAACGTACAGAAATTAGCATGTGTAGGGAGTATACTCAACCTGCTTCTAACTGAAATCTAAACTCTCATGACTAGCTTTGTCTATATTTTTCCTTCTTCTCAAACCTAGAGCTGAGAATGTTTTTAACACCAAGAAGCCTCCCAATCATTTTCAAAATCTCCTCTAACTATAATGCCGTTATTTAAAATCAAGGAGAAAATGCTCTTTGAACATTAGGAGTCACTGCAAAACAGGAGGCAGAAGCCAAACAGCAAAACACAGCTCCTTCAAATGAAAGATGCAATTTTCAGAAGGGAGAAAGCTCTATCTTGCTGCCTGAAAACCATGTCCTTTTGGGGTACAGTGTGGTTACAGCAAACCTTTACAAAGAAAATGATATCATTACCATTAAAATATATTTGAGAATGGAAGACCAGGGTTCACTGGCTCTGGAATGTAAGCTCTCTAACGAAGAAAACTCTTCATGCTAAATAATTTGTGGCACCAGAGAGATTACAAACATATACATGCACTTGTGTCTGTACAACATACAAGGGAACTTTAGTTAAGTTCCAAAATATCACAGGATTTTGTGGGTAAGGTATTTATTGTTATACTGCAAGCATTTGTAGTACATTACACACTTAAGAACAGAAAACCACCTGATTACCAAGATGGAAAAACAGTTTTACCAAAATGCTGTTGAGTGGAAGACTATTTTTTTCCCACACATTAGCTTTCAGGTTGGCCAACCTGCTGAGAGCAGGCATCTTAAAGAAAGAAAACCAAAGTACCACCTAGTCCGAAATACAAAAAAGTCAGAAACAGATGTAAGAGTCTGGTGGGTAAGAGAAGTGTCAAGGTGACCACGCCAAGAGCAGACAGACGGCATTGTTTTGATGTGTTCAGCTTTCTGTGGCAGGGCAGCCTGCTGACATACGTGAAAAGGGGACAAGAAACCCACAAAAGCCTGTAGTTCTTCCTGAGAACTGTAAAATTCCTCTCCTTCCAAATGCCATGTTTGATTACTGGACTCTGGGGAACATTACTGAAACAGAGTTCAGCTACCTAGCAAAAAAGAACAATTCTCCCTCGGCTGACAGAGAAGAAAATGTAACTGCTGTGTCATTCTGCTTGACCTCCTTAGAATGGCAGAGATCAGCAGCTGAATATGAATACGAAGAGGGATGAAGAATTCCTGCCCTGTAGTCCTGACAGCTGCACCTGGATATGGAAGACAAATCTCTTTATTCCAATATAAAGAGCAGTCAGGTATTATTCCCTCTTTTTTCCTTCGACTTTAACTAATAATGATTTTTCCCAACCTCAAAACCAGAGGGTTGTTTGTAAAAATTCATGGGAAGAACAGAACAAGGAAGGGAATAAAATCTGGTTTTCTTTCCTCTTCCTCTTTCAGCTGTTGGCACAGGAGGAGGGTTGTGACCACTATCCCAATGCAAGGAGACTCCTTGGCCTGCATACCAGGAAACATCTCTACAATTCCAGCATGTGAAATAAAGAGGCATTTTCTCCATTTCAACTGACTAGTTTGTAGTCTTCTGATCAGACTAACCAGGAGCAGAAACAGCAGCGCAGTTCCTTGTTCTAGGATTTTCTGTGGTGTATATGTGTGGGTGACAAAGCCTCGGGAAAATCCTACGAATAATATTTTACATACAGAGATACAGATATTGATTGTGTGCTAAGGGGAGAGAAGGAGACATCCCTGAAATTAATGTTTAAAATGTCAGTGTTGGGCTGAGGAATAAAACCCTGAGGTGGTACACAGAGCAAGGCTGCTGCCAGCGACACACAATAACCCACAAGGTCTGTGTTTGCTCTTTGCAGGGCTGTGCTCACGCTGCAGCTCACACAGAGCTCTTCCAATGGCCTGCACCACAGTCCTGCCCCAGAGAGGAAAGGAGGCAGAGAACCCCAGGAGTCTGGAGGATGGGAGAGGAGCAGGCTCAGCTGCTCTGGAGCCTTTCTTCTTCAGAAGGTTCATATCACACAAGGAGGACATGCCACTGGGGAGAGAGATGAAAGGACTACTGTTTCTCATTGATTAAGCTTGCACTCCTAGCTAGATGAAGACTTCAAAACTTTAAGAAAGAGACCGAAGCCTTGTGTTTTCTTCAGTCTTCATGGACTTTGGAGTCAAATTGCCAGCAATGCCCATTTGCTGTATTTATTCCTCAGAGGTTGTTTGCACCAATCTTTCCTGGATTTTTTTTTTTTGTTATATAATATCAATGAAGTATCTAACACAAATTTTCAGTTTTCTCATAGCAATCTACAGGTTACTTTTAAGGCTGATAGCAAAAATTAAGATTCTAGAAAGCCGTAAGTGGAATTTCATGGTTTCTTGAAATCTGTGTATTTGGATTGCCAGTGTGAGTAAAGGAATGTAACTAACCAGGCGAAGATAGAGACCTGAGTGTTGCTGGCAGACCCTTTTCATTAAAATAAAGGAATGATGGCCTTAAAACTCATATCAAGTCTCCTTTATGCTAATTCTCCCTACTTGTCTGGTGGCAGCAGGTGAACTGAATCTGAAGAACTTGGGCTGAAGGAGATGAGTGTGAATAGTACACATACAGGTAACCAGTAACACGCTGGTTCCAGCCAAAGGAATCAAATTTCAGCATTCATGTTTAAAATGCAACAAATGGGCCTTGAAAATTCTGTCCTAATATCCACTAAGTTTCCTGCATAACATGTGGTTTGGCAGTACAGCAAAACTGATTTCTGTCTCCTGCAGATTGATTTCTATATATCTTTTAAGAGAATATAATGATGACTAAGAAAATAACCAAGAAATCATGTTTTTTCCCCATCAGAGTAACAATATATCCATAACTGAAAATAAACTTAAACTCATCTCTTATTTTTCTCCATCTACAGACTACATACAATTTAAAATAAGAATAAAGGGTCCCTTTCTTACACTAAAAAATTCTGAACATATGGTAAGGAAAAAATTTATGCATCATGCCTAAAAGTTGATACACACCTAGAAAAAGGTGTGCACATGAACTAGACATTAAAAGGAAACAAAAGATTTTTTTTTTTTTAAAGGGAAAGGTCAAATGCAAAAGAGAAAACCAGCCCTGAGGCTTTCAACAAGAAAACTGTCCAAAATAATGCAAGATTGGCAGAGGTGTTGAGCCATGTAAACCAAATCACTCTCTCCTAGGGCCTGAATGCCAACTAACAGGATGGAACTTTACTTGTAGGGATGGAAGGGGAGCAACAGAGTGAGTATGAAAAGAACTGGGAGAAAACAGCTGTACAAGGCTGCACAGTAAATCAGGACAGACAGAAGAAACTTTATAAAGAAACTATATAAAACCCAAAGCACAACAGTTGATATATTTGTCAGACAGAATGCTGTCTAGAAAGACCTGAATTTCAGAACTTGGCTACTTTTTTTCGAATGTTCTGTGGAGAAAAAGCTGCCTGGTCTGCCTTTATAAACAAAAATAAATCTGACATCCATATATCTCAACCTCTCTTTCTGATGAAAATCTGAAAAACCTTCCCTAAAGTGAATGGTTGCATGCCTGAGAAGTTGCAACATCAATGTTAAAAGCAGGACTGAAAAAGAGAAATCATTAGCTTCTATTCCTTTTTAGCCAAATGGAAAATAACTACTAACTACAGGTGAGAATTTTGCAAAAATGTGGCACCCAGTGTTTCTGTGAAGTCCTACAGAATGGCTTGCAAGTACAAAGATAATCTTTGCTAGGCAATAACTAATTACAAAGTATTTAGGCAGACTGAGAAGCTCTAGTGCAACACCTTCTGTTCAGTCTGGCAAAAAACCTCAAAGATACTGTGAAGTAATAAAGTCAGCCTTGAAAAACAATCACAGAAAGAAGCTGTAAAAAAACCACACACACAAAGCTGAAAAGTAATTTCAAAAAGAATATTAAAATGAAAGTCCATGACCTGCATCAGGCTTGCTGGAAAGTGTTAACAATTGTTTCCTATCCAATTTTACCTGCAGTACTCTAAAAGAGAGAACAGGGAATTTCCTGGACTTACACCATGCAAAAATCTACTGACTTTGTAGAGAAAGCTTCCTGAGAAGCACACTTGGGTCAGCTCAACATCATCCAAAATAATGGTCAGGGTAGCAAATAAGAATAAGTAATTCTAATGAAGAATGTTAGTAGCCTCCCTGTGATGTTGTTACTGAAATTCTCCAAAATAAGAGAGAGTTATTTAGATCTGAATAAGCCTTTAACATCTGGTATTAAGTCAGGGACCCAGCTAAGGGCTGGGAAGAGGTAGTTAAGGAACAATTTCATCAGCAGTGACAGCATAAGATTTGAACTGTGTGTCAAAGATCAGTAAAGGTATCTGGAATAAAGTAGCAACTGAACAATGTAAAAATATCTGAAAGATGATGAGACAAGGCCAAAGACACTCAGAGATTGTAGAATTGGTCACAGGTCTCCAACTGTCTTTCATATTGCCAATGAGAAACCCTGGTGATCTAAAAGTACAAACTCCATGAGAAACAGCCATGGAACCTCAGCAAAATGGGTTTGGTTCTCATTTATGGCATAAGAGACACTATGTAAAGGTTATGGACAAACTTGCCTTGTGGCAATGTACCAAATGACCTTTTGGCTGGTATAGTGCCATGAAAAACATCAGTATTTTTGGCCAAAGATGCTATCTTCTGCTGGCCCTGAGTGTGTTCACAGAAAAGACATTTTCTTGTAAATCATTAGGATTATGTTCAATTACTTAGCTCTGGAACTTATTTCTTCCCTGCAACAGAAGCTGCCTACAGGTGTTCAAACCCTGGCTAGCCAGCTGGGTCAAAACAGAAAAAACCTCTTGCTAAAATATGTTGATCTTGGCAAGGATTTATGGAAGACAACACCACAACAATAGATTTAAACAGAGCCACAAAAAGCAAGCTCACTAGTGCCAAAACAACCAGGAAAATAATGCCTATTTCTCCTTCTCTATATGGCAAGTAATAAAAAGTACCTGTTAAAAATCAAATCAAGCTGACAAAGCAATGTTAAAATGGCTTGGAATACTGCAAAAGAAAAGATCAGAATAGCTATAACAAAACAATGTGCACTGGCCTGTGAAGCCCACTTTGCATCATCACAGGGAGAGATGAAAACCAATATACTGTGCGCTATTGCTATGATGTATTGTAAGAGTTAGGAATGTAGTTAAAACACCAAATAAAGATAGACATAAGGCAATACATTTCTGTCAAAGATGCATGTTTCTTTCTTTGTTCAGAGTTGGCACTTCAGTCTGAACACCTTCTTCCTCACCCATTCTTAGTCAGAGCTGCTTGTATCTATTTACACAGCTCCCAGAACAACATAGACTCCATCAGCACCAATCACTACAATATTACTCCACTGAGTGGGAGGACATAAACAAGCACAGTCTGCAATTAAGATGCGTTAAAATCTTCTAAAAGCATGGGCAATTTAATGATGTCAGGCAACTGAATAGCTTCTTAAAAAAAATGTAAACCTTTGGATAAATATTTTATGCACATTTTTTCATATCTGAGAAGTAGAAATCACTATTTTTTAAAAATATCTATTTAGAATGCAAAGTTTCAGAATATTTTCAATTCATCAGTCAAGTCTAGTGCACACTGTAATGCCACAAGGATGACTAGACCGTTATTATTCATCATTTTCCTAAATTTTCTTCTAAACAATGGCATCAAACAGGTACACAGCATGGTTTTGTACCTGAGAATGCAGGTGTGTCAAAGTATTCTAATATCAATCTGCATTAAACCATAACAAACTGTATAAACTTCCCAGCTGAATGTTAAACCTGGTTCTCAAACCACTGAGAGAGTGAGAAAATTTATGTATGTGAGAAAGAGAACAGGATAAAATTCACTTTTTCATTTTTCTATTGTTTGGTTGGTTTTTTTTTAAGAAGAAAACAGAGAGCCACAAGAACTTGGACAGCTGAATATGGGAAAAAGTACACTAGTCACTAAAATATTGTGAAATACTTGATTTTCCCACTGAAAAGCCCAAGATAAATATGTTTTTTCAGGTTAGAGTTGTATTTCATTCAGTTACATTGAATCATTCTAGAGAAAAAAGAAAAAAAAAACTAGATTCATGTATGTTTTGCAATAACACAACACACCTTCGTTTAAGCACTGTAAATAGGAGTTAACGGGGCTTTGGAGCGGACAGCACCACCAAAATTGTGAAAGAGAATTCACAATAGACCAAAGTGGCATGCAAGAGACTGTGCAGTCTTGAGACCTTGCTTTGCTTTCTGAATCAATCAGCCAATAACTTACACAGTTTCTACTTGTGACTACACAAGGATATGGAGTTAATACAGGCCTGTGAAGTCTCAACACACTGCAACAGTGTTGTTAGTGAAAAAGGTGGGAATGACAGGTACCTCCTTCATCAGATGGCCTTGTTATCTCACTGGAGTAAGAAAAGGTAGGGTTCGTGTCAGAGCCATCTGATTTATAATCTCCCACACTGGTAGAACGTAAATACTGCTTACTGTAACGGCTCGCTCTTTCTACAAAGGTAGAAAGAAATAAAGAATATCACAGTAAATAGAGGACAGAAGTGCAAAGACAAACAACTACATAAACCCCACCACTGCTAACATTGCTACTCATACACTGATGGCAGTAAAACTAGAGAAAAGTGAATTCTTCACAATTTTGTGTCCATTTTGAGCACCATTAGTTCCAAAGCTTGCTTCAAAATCTAATACAACCAAGCTTGTTCTTTGCTTTAAAAGAATAGCAGAAATGGAAAGGAGTATTGAGATACCACAAAGAGAAGGAAAAAAGGTGAAGAATATAAAAATTTCCAGTGGAAAATCAAAATACTCCTTTATCCCAGCACGCATACAAGTGCATGTGGAAATACTGCTGTATGCTATTCAAAAGAAAATCTAAGTTCCAAAGTAGCAAAGAAAATACAGAAAATCAAACTAAACATTCAAAATAAACACTCCTTTAAAGGAAAAAAAAACCACATAAACTTGTAAAGCCAAAACGCAGCTCCCCGTTATTACATTACTTTCTCTCCTTTTCCATCTGTCCTTAAATTATGAACACCTTGGAGCGGCAAATAATAGAACAAAGCATAATATCATGTGCCACAGAGGCAAAATGTGCATGGAAAAGAAATCTATTTCATAAATAGGCCACTTTCTATAACTCTGAAATTTTATCAGGTCCAACTATTTGAAAATCCTACTAATAGCAAGGACAAAGTAGGTCAATGCTTTTTAAGTGGCTACTTGTAAGTGGCATGAATAACTTGTTTAAGATAAGATTTATTTCACTACTTCTTATCTTCACATGTGATTACAGCTGAAGTTCCTATAAAACACTGCTTTTAAACTACTACAGTTATAAATATATAGGAAAGTATGCTTATAAAACATATGGCTGGCCCATCAACCTGAAAATTTACAGTATTAACTTAGTTTCATAAACATAAAAAGCTGAACTGGGAAAAAGTCAGGATATAAGCAATACCAGAAAGCATATGCAGACTCCTAGACTGAATATTGTCCTCCAGAGGATCAATGTCGAAGATGGAGCCAGGATCTGTACGCCAAACTTTCAGATCTTTTTCCAAAGCACAGAAATCGTAAGACAGACAAACAACAAAGGAAGTAAAAGCATGAAAGAAATGAGCTTTAACGATCAGCAATCAATTTCCTTCATCTAGAAATTGACCAAAATATCTAGATATTCACCTGAAGAGATCAGAAAGCATTAATTTCCTGTTTAAAAGAACTTAGTATATTCATTTTAAGCATTGGCATTATTTTAAGGAGACTTTTGCCCCCATTTTTTTAGCGTTTTCTAAACATGACCACAGTATTTTCTTAAGTCTAAATAGATGGAAATAAGTATCACCTATCAGAGCTGTCTTCAGTAGCAGAACCAAAATCATCAGGGCTACAAGACTGTTTCCCCAGTTCACCAGCAGCACCCTCACCGTGTGGAGTTGCTGCAATATCTCTCCCTAGAGCTGACAGCTGGCACTACATAGCTCCATAGCTGACAGAGACACTACAGACTCTCCTTTGCATACAGGAGAGATCATGTCAGCCTAATAAGAAGAATCAGGGCCACAGTTCAGCTTATCCAAAATAAATTTCTACTAATTGCTTAATTCACATAAACTCAAAAGTATCCATCTTTCTTAATTAATGCCAAAAAAAAAGGACTAAGGTGGCAAATTCAGCTCTAGAAATCTACATTGTACACATCTACTGCAGGGTAAAATGAAGCCCACTCTTGATCTTAACAATTCCCTCTGCCAGCAAGTGTCCAGGCGGCCAAGAGGCCAATGGCATCCTGGCCTGATCAGCAACAGTGTGGCCAGCAGGACCAGGGCAGTGATCGTTCCCCTGTACTCAGCACTGGTGAGGCCACGCCTCGAATCCTGGGCTCAGTTCTGAGCCCCTCATTACAAAAATGACATTGAGGTGCTGGAGAGAGTCCAGAGAAGGGCAATGGAGCTGGTGAAAGGTCTGGAGCACGAGTCTGATGAGGAGTAGCTGAGGGAGCTGGGGGTGTTTTGTCTGGAGGAGGCTCAATGGGAACTTTATCATACTCTCTAGAGCTGCCTGAAAGAATGCTGCAGTGAGGTGGGAATAGGTCTCTTCTCGCAGGTGACAAGTGACAGGATATGAGAAAATGGCCCCAAGTTGTGCCAGGGGAGGTTTATATATTGGATATTAGGAAAAGATTCTTCACTGAAAGGGTTGTCAAGCACTGGAACAGGCTGCCCAGGGAAGTGGTTGAGTTACCATCTGGAGATACTTAAAAGATGTGTTGACCTGATGCTTAGGGACATGGCCTTGTGGTGGGCTTGACAGTTAATGGTGGGTTAATGGTTGCCTTTGATGATCCTAAAGTCCTTTTCCAATCTGAATGGTTCTATTATATCTGCTATGTCTAAAATAAAATATTCTTTTAATCTCTTCAAACCAGTTTCAAATAAAACCTTGATGTAAAGTATAATCAGTCAAAGAACAAATCTACCAGATCACACATTTTTACTAAGGAGTTTCTCCTTGGGCAGACCTGTCTGCAAGATTTACTCCATGCATTGGAAGTAGGAAAAAAATTGTCTTCCCAACTTTTTTCTTTCGCTGGTTTGAGTGGTACCAAGCTAAATAATGGATTGGTACGTAAAGTAGGACTGTGAGGACCTGAAATACGTCATGTTTCAAATGATTAATAGCCTAGATGGAATGGAAAGAACAGACAGAACAAAATAAATCCCACAGCTTTAGAATACATTCAGTGTATGCACATTATACATTATCTACCACAACTCCCATAAGGAGAGGCGTAGTGCTAACTCCTTCCTGACAAGATAAATTAAAACCAACACAAAATCTTTTGATAAACTATGTGTTAGTCCTAATAGTGATAAATTCCTAATAGTGATAAATTATGCACCTACATAAAGCACTGACAGGCATGAGAAGGGATAGGGGAATTGGTGAACACCCAGCTTGACCTGTTTGATCGTGATGGGTTTATTTTGAATTTATCTTGATGGGTTTAGAATGGCTTAGTAGGGTTAAAACTAGTGCCTATTTGCCAAAGCAGAGCCATTAATTTTAGCAACCAGGCATTTGAAAAAGTAGTCACAGTTTCACCAATAATATGTTAAAAATCAACCAGAGGGATTCTAACACATTTTCCTAACTGGCTGAACAATTTTCATCTAAGAAAAATACTCACGAGAGTCATAAGTATGTTTTTCAGTTTGCAAATTATTTTGAGCTACCAAGGACATTTCACGAGCAGGGAGCTTACTGCTTTTTTTAAACAAGTAGATATTTACAATTGCAACTGTACTCCAAAAAAAACATTAGCTGAAATAGTGCAGGTTTGTCATGGCCTTTTTCCTTTAAATAGTTGTTCAATTTTTGCTGTTTGGCAGGCATGGAAAATTAAGAATTTCTGTGTGTTTTGATCCTGGAGTATTTTTAGGTGACAAATAGTACTAATATTTCAGTTCTTAGAGCTCAAGGATATATCTCAGGGATGTCCTTAACTCCAATCTGCTTGTGCTAGCAAGGCTTCAGCTGCTGAACGTGGGATTGCACATGTGGTTCTTACGCAGGGCTGCAGCACACAGGCAGTGCAGCTCAGAGCAGGAGGTTTGTAGCATGCACTAAGAAGTATATTGCAAACCTAATATCACACTCAGTTTTATAGAAGGCTTTCCCTTTCTCTTTGGCTGCACCACTTTGAGCTGTGAAAGTGCGTAGTGACAGAAGACCATCAGCACCTTCCCCAGGCAGAGCTCTCTAAACACACACTTTTGAGAAATCCCTTCTCATTTAGGGCTCTAGCTACAGACACATAAAGGATGGCAACAAAAAAGGAAAGAAATATCCTTCCTTATGTGGGGGAGACTCATTTGGAGATTTTAAGGAAAAGACTGAAAATGCATCTGCCAGGAATTATATAGTTAACCTTGCCTGAGGCAGGAGGATGGACTATGTGACCCATCAATTAGCCCATTTCACCTGTAATTTCTCAAGTTTTTCAAAGGAAAATTTAAAGTCAGCCCCACTGTTATTGTATGAAGGATTTTAGAGTGCTATGTCACTATGTTTTTGTATGCAGATCCTCTACATAGTTGTAAAGCACAGAAAAATAGAAAAGGGACACACCAAAAGAAAAGGAAATTAGACCCAAAAAAAGTCAGGTTACCATTTCCTTTGCCATAGCAGACTTGCTAACTTTTAAGCTATTTCAAATATCCACTTTGATTTTTAAGTTCATTGTGATTACACCAAATAATATCTTAATGCAATACTTCGTCTTTACATACAAATCTAAAGGGTATTCTACCCCCTGAATCTTATTCTACCCCCTGTTCTTATCTTGGACCATCTTTTAGAACACCAATTCTGAATACTGGTGCTTGGCTTACCAGAGATCCAATAAGTTAGTGATGAATTACAACTTGAAATATTTTTTAAACTGTGTGAAATTCTGAAACAAGAGGTAAATAGCTGTGTGCACTTCTGGAGAAATTATTGATAGAAGGGGAAATCTCAAACTGGCCTGCAACTTTTAAACATTGAAATCTTAGAGAATCACAGTTTTAGTTATTTTTTCTGGGCAAAATTTAGATTACTGTAGATATTTTGACCTTGCTTATCAACTGAAATTTCAAATTCAAAGTAATAGCAACAACAATCTATTTTTTTTAAATTACAGAGCAAGTGATAATGTATCTCCCATCTAGTCCTATTATTACTTCACTAGAAGCTGACATGGAACCAATAGTTCAACAATAAGCTTCATGCTGAGAGAAGAGTGAGAATGAAATCTGGAGAGCACAAGCAGGGTCTTTTATCTTCCCCACAGTGCTTTCAATAACAACAGTATTTAACAGCTTACCAACAATTATTCCAGGTCTTCTATCCATTTCAACGATATGTGGATGCACACCTTTATATGCTGCATCACTCACAATTTGGGTGTTTTTCCGTACACGCTCTGTTATAGGATCATCTACCACTGGGGTGAAGCCTCTGCCCTTTGTCTTCTCAAAATCTTCATGATATTTTACCTAGGAAAACAAGAAGAATTACATTTTTCCCTAGGTTGCAATTGACAGCAAATGGTTATCCTATGCAGGAATGCATATATGTTTGGTTTATGAGGCACTTATATTCTTCAACTTTGCACCATATCAGAATTGTTACACACTTGAGACAGGCTGGATGGCCAGCCAAATCTTTTCTATCACCCTAACTTGATTTTCTGATATTTTATTATCAATTTTGCATTTCTTTTCCATTGGCACTGAATTAGGCACTAGCTTAAGCAGCAATACATCATCTTACTATCACACAGGACACAAAACAGCCCTGCCCTCAGGAGGTCATCTGGTCCATTGCCTTTCTAAGATAGGATAGCTGTTATTGATGCAGACAACTACATCTGTCAGTAAAAGTGCTCCAGCAGTAGTTCTAAAGAACTCAAGTATTTTCATTCACTGATAAATTTTACTACATGCACAGTATCATACAAAATGTATATTTTGCTATTTTGTTTTATCATATGGCTGCTGGCTTTTAAAATAAGTTTTTAGAAAGAACAACAGTTATTCTAAACAGCCTGCTTTAAAAAATATTAAAAACAAGGACATTAGAGTAGAAAGTGTTACAGCACCAAGTGTTGGAACAAAATCCCAGTATTAGTAAGAGTTATAAAGGTAGTACTGCTGATTATGCATATTTACTTTATAAATAACTTAATCATCAATGAATTAAATTGACAAACATTCTCACACAAGCCAATGCACACAGAACAACTCATTCCAAGAACCAAAGTCACGCAAAAACCAGGAACATGCACAGGCACAAGGTGAAGTGTGTCACCTAATCCAGTGAAATCGTGATGCTCAAATGATGTGTATACATTTTTAAAGAAAAAACAAAAACAAAAGAACAGACATTTAACTGTTAGAAAACTGTTTTATTAGTATTTTGAAAATGTTCATTACACTCCTATGCAGTTAGCAAACACTCCCTCTACAGGCGTAAGAAGAAAATATTCCTTCCATACCTGAGGAGAGAGTTTCATTAGTTACCTATATTAATGGAAGGCAAAATCCAGTGGAAGTCAAGTGCCATTCCTTAGTATGCTCTAGTTATAGGAAGAAAGTCCCCTACCATTGAGATGTTGTTTTGTGTTTCTTTGACATGCCTTAGCTCAGGTGTGTCTAGAAGCACACTACGTCTACCTTTCATCTGTCTCTGATCACTGCTGTACTTGACCTGCAAAACAGCAACAACAGCAGAGGTGAATTGTTTGTTTACAGCATAAGGATGGTGAGAATCACACCATGCAACAGCACCCTTTCCAAAGCACAATGCCCAACAGTTCCCTTCTTTCTTTATGCTCATGTGCCAGTAAATTATTTCACAGTGTGGATACAGACAGGCTCGTGAATTGGTAAGGCCAAAAGGCACATTTATTCCATCAAGCACTGGCTCAAAAGAAAGTATTTATCCAAAAGCTAAAATTTGTGACTGTTTAAATTCCATAAAGGAAATAAATCATTTATCAACTGAAAAATAAGATAAATAATAAGAAAACACCACTGTGACTTAGAACATCCTTAAAACATATTTGCATGGCTGATGATAAGCTACCTTCTTATTGCCCTGACAGACACAGAGTCTGTTCTCAGTCTGCTTCCAGGTTGGGATTACCTGAGAACCTCAGGGAATTCAATTCTTACAAGCAGATTATTCCTTGGGAAGCCTTCTTACCCCTGTTCAATAGTTAGCCTTTATTAGCAGCACAAACATGTCTGGGAAGAATCTGAATATTCTGTTTCCAAAATGAACATTTGGGGTCTGTGTTTTGTGCATCAGTAAGTACAGAATCTCTTATGTGACATTTCTCCTGATTAGCTTATTTTGTGGCATTTTACAGACAAGTAAAGATGTAAGGTTAATTATCTGTTAAAAATAATAAGAATAAAAATCCACTCAAAATTCTACATAGTAAAAGTAGTTGATCCTACTCATTGGTTCAAGAGTGAGTACTCTTACAGTTTCTTCTGTCCTGTTGAGTTCTACCAATGGCCTCTCTTAGCTCCTATATCACCTCATAATCTGTGCACTGTGCTAGTAAATATTTTAAATTTACCTATGTATTCACACTCCAAGTATTACTTCTCAAATGAGTTGTGCAGATCTATTTCAACATGCTTTTGTGATGAGAGAAACCAAGGTATTGGAACTCTCTAGCCCTCCTTAAGATTACATATTGGCTAAGAAAACACACCCATGAAAATATGTGTCTTGGAGTCTGCGTTTCATTGGCAAGTTTGAAGTAATGCACAGAGAAACAAAAATATATGGTACTGCATATTCTTCAACCCTTCTTAATTAAATAGTAAATTCTCTTGGAAAATATATTCAGCTACATATGTTTTTGAATATAAAGCATTTTCTGGACAGAATAATTACACCCAACATAGGTTGGTTTCCATCACGCTCATTAACATAGAGGAGTATTTATCCCTGTAAATCTTGAGAAACAAAGTGAAGGAGCCACTTAGCAAAACGTATTTCATTTCACAAATTAAAAAATTATTTATAGTCTAGAATGGTTGAGAAGTTTTCCTCTTGTATTCAGCTATGAGCTTCAAAACTAACTGACTTTGGTAAATATTCATGAGTGTTTTAAGAACATGATTAAGGTATGTGCAGTTACAATGCCAGATTCTGATCCTTTGTCCTTAGACAAATTCTCTGACAAATCTAACCTACTTTACTTTTCACTCCTACACTCAATTCTAAAGTGTTCATTACTTGTAATTCTCTTCTGCCACCTTGACACAGTGGTTCTGCATGAAACCTCTTCTATTTACCACCTGCAGCAACCTTGCCACTGATGCTGCTTCAGTGTTGAGGACAGACTGTAACCTAATTGGTCTTATCCTTTACTTCACTGTGCTTTTTGCACCTCTTCCTTGCTCCTTAATAGAATTGTCTCCTGTTTCTGACACCACTGTAGCAGCAATTACATTTTTTTTATCATAAAAGCCAAGAAGTATATATTATCTTACTTTTTAGTATTTAGCAATAGGACCTATTAGGAACTACTCAGCTCTAACATAAGTGGCATGTCACAGAGTGGAATGAACGCATCCATGTTTTGAATCACAAAAAAAAATCCACATTTACATTGAGGTTAAATCCTCTTTTTCTGTGTTCTTTACTGCAATTCACTCCTGCAATCTAGCAACTCAAATTTGGTAGCAAGAGACAAAAATTTTTGAAAGAATGACTGATCTCTACTGGCTCTCTCCTTGAAAAATACTGGCTCCAACACAACCACTTACTTTTTTGCAAGAATAATCAGGCAGCCCTGAATATGTTTGTTGCACATATGTGCAGTGCATGTCCTCAAAGAGTAAAACCAGTATCTCTTCAGTGAATGATGCAGTTGGATTTCTTTGACATATCAAATGTAAAAGGAAAACACATCTATGTTTATATTTCTACAATGACTGAAAATCTGAGTGACAAAAAGATTCAAACAACTTGCCGAGCTGATATTATCTTGATTCTTCCTGACTCTCTCTATCTCAGGAGTGACACTCACAGCAGTAGCTTTGCCAAGCTGCTCTCGGTAGTGAACCTATTAGTCAACAGAATAAAATATATATTCATACTATTTCAGCTATAGCAATATCTCATTGTTTTATATAAAAATGCATGATTTCAAAGGTCATCCAGGAAACAACTGAAAAGCCAAAATGCATCTGAAGTTTATTAAAGTTTATAAAACTTGATTTTTGAAAGATAACCTTGAATTTTTTTTGTGTATAGGGTGTTTATTAATGCTTTTCTATGGATATATACCTACATATGCACACAATATCTTGACATTTACCAGACTGGCCCTTGGCTGTACAGAGAAATATCTCACATTTGGAATGGGGTTATGCCACAAATGTACAGTAAAGGCAAGCAGAGCACATGAGAAACTGAATTTCAGCAAGGTCCACTGCAAATATATATTTGTCAAGACACACCAATTTCATAAAGTCTCCATCTATGTTCTAAATTTTATACTCTACGTATTCAAAGGTGATTAAACCAGAGGGTGCAGTACATCAGACAACTGCCAATTGAATCCAGCCTGATTTCACCATTTGTTTATTTAAATGTACTGTAGGAATATCCCCTTTATCACTGTAACAAAACACACTTGATGCATTAACCAAATGCACACTCAAGGCTGGATCAGGATCTGATGCAGATAGAGGACAGGATGTGGCATTGACAGACCAGCCAATCTAATGCCAACCCTGGCCCCACATGCTGGCAAGTCAGATATCAGAAATATTTAGTAACAGATTCTGGCAACAAATTTATGCCAATTCGTATGGTTTTATGCAAAATAAATGTTTCCATACAAAAATAAGCTCTTGGGTTTAAGTGATAAGGTTAACCAGGTGCAGATATATTATGCTCATAATTTTGCAGTGCACCCTGGCACCTATTGCTTAAGCAATTGTCTTCCAGCACAACACAATTTTGGTCTGTCCACATCAATATATTCCAATTAAAAAATTTAAGTCTTACAAAAAAAGCTTTCAAATGGTTTAAACTTGCAAACTAACATTCATAAAGGCAAAAAGATTATTCAAGAATTAATGTTTCTAAAAATGGCTGAAGTTAAAGAAATGTCATTCAAAGCTATTCCAGTGTCTTGAAAAGGATTTAAACTTTCCAGCGAAATTTGCACAACACAAAAATTGGTGAAAAGTAAATGACTAAGTGAGTAGAGAAACTACACAGACTGGCTTGAATCACTTGGGAAAACAGGTTTTTTGAAGAGAATACTTTTTAGGAAAGCTAGATATATCAACAATAATCCAGAAGTTGAGTTAGAGGGACAGAATTCTTGAAAATTCTGACTGAAAATTAATCTTAGTAAATGCAGCAGAAAGCACCCCAGAGAAACACTGGAGCTGTTTTGGACCCATGAAATGTGGCTGCTGATGGCAGCTCTCAGTGAGGAGAGTGCCAGGTCTCTCAAGGTCTCATTTACAGGGTACAGCTTCGTCAGGGCAGGAAGGCAGTAGCATGCTCCAGTTCTTGCCTTCTTCTCTGTGCTCCTGCAAATCACATGACTTTCTAATGGTTATGTCAGCCATTAAATACTAAATTCTGATGGGAAGGTTATTGAGGAACCAGAAGGAGATGGGTAACAGAGCAGAAGTTTGAGAAAAACTGTAGCTAATTTTTTACAAAGCAAAGAAAAATAAAACTGGAAGGATATATTCTGTTTAAAAAAAATAGAAAAAAAAAAAAAGGTCAACATTTCCTGCAAATATCAAAGGCAGAGAATAGCATCTCAAAGCATTGCAGCCATTTCTATAATAGAATATGTGATTTTTCATATGCCATTTCCCAAACAAAGCAATGCCTTCTCACAACTGCTTCCTAAAATAGAGTTTCCAAGTAATTCCATTACTTAAATTCCAATACACTGCAATACATTAGCATCTCCCTGACTAGAGAAAAGGCACAGCTTCTGGAAGCAGAACTTTGTACTCATCCTGTGCACCCAAAACTTATACAAAGGATTAAAGGAGAGCAACTTCCCATGCTGACATTCTCTTGGTTCCTCTTGACTCTTTCCATCTCAGGGGTGACACTCACAGGTGTAGCTTTGCAGAGCTGCTCTTTGTATTGAACCTAGCAAACATGTCAGAAGATATTACAACAGAGATTTCCAAGTAACAGAAATACAACAGTGTGCTGGACATCACCAAAGAGCACATTGCATTTGGGTGGAAAGCACCATTCCTTAATAATCAATCCCATCTTTCCACACAATACATAGAACTCACCCTCTTGCAGTTCTTCTATTTCAAAGACAGACAATTGTTACTTCAACAGGAATATTTCACTCTCATTGTTATTAATCAAAGTGCCAGGCTAGGGAATTATCATTTTGCCATTAATTGATTAAATTGGTCTTTGTGGACAAACAGAAACTAGCACAAACACCACAGACATATTCACCAAGACACAAACACATTTAATGCAGCAGAGAGAAGTGTGCAAACAATGAAAATGGGGCACACATTGCTGATATTCTTCTGGTTTTCCTTAACTCTCCTTAGTTCAGGTGGATCAGAAATAGTTGTTGCACACCGAATTTCTTCCTTGTATTTAATCTGCACAACAGATATTACAAAGATATTAGGAATTTATGGAAAATAGAGACAGGCACTAAAACACATCACTTTATACTCTCTCCCTTACACATACTGCACAAATAGACCACATGTACAAACACCAATGGCCTGAAAAGGAACAGTTATATCTAATTTCTGAAACAGTCTGCTAGGGTCTCTAATGCATCTTGTTTGATGCAACGCAGCAGAGTGCATGTAACAATTCTAGTGCACTCATACTCTTACAGTGGAAATACACATCACGTGGGATTGTGGCTATTTTCATGATAATTGGAATGCTGCATATCCTACTTGGAGACCCACATCACTCTGACAATGACTTGGTCTTACTATTATCTTGCTATGGAGTCTACCAGTCCATTTCAGAAACCAAGCCTTTTAGGTCTTCCTAAAAGGGTGGATGACTTCAAAGTCTCATTGAGGTTCTCTAAAAACACATTCAGACACATAGGTGAGACTGCAGTTGTCTGGAAGCTTGATGCCTTTGCAGGTGTTGTCAGATATTTACAGTAGTTTTTCTAACATTTAATTTTCAACTCTCTTCTCCAAGACATGGTACTGCTGGAGAGTGCCCAATTCCTTAGCACAGACAAAACAACTTGTTTTTCTCTAAGCTCATACTTGGAAGCTGCTTGGACTGCAATTTATAAATAAATAAAACCAAACCAGCCCGAAGTACAGACCAGGAGTGGAAAACTTCAGTCCAGACAGTTTAGGACTGCAAAAATACTAAAGCACTGGAAAAAAGGGGTCTTTTATTAGAGACTATTAGGTAAGTTTAAGAATTGGCAGTGCTACTAGTCCTTAAAATGCTTCAAAATGTCTGTTACTTGAATTTTAATCGGACCCCAGCTTTGTGGTATTGACTGACATACCACAGGGGTTTCCTCACAGTTTTCATGCTAAGAAAAACACAAATAGAATCTTCTCCCGAAGTGTTGCTTCTTCGCAGTGCTGTGTTTAACCCTGCCTGCCCCTCAATATGAACAAGTTTTGTAAAAGTCCTTAGTTATTTGTAGCTTCTCAGTTCAGATTCAGCTACAGTCCATGAGTTTGTTGCTTGCTTTGAAAATCCTGTAAGGTCTTGGCTTCAACTGTTTAGAAAGCTGCTTCTTCCAAACCCATCATCGCTACAGGTGAGATGAGCTCAACCTCCTTGGTTGTCACCACCCTGTATTTTAGGCTTTGAAAACACCATTCTGATGTTTGTCTCCTACATTTGCAACCTGGAAGAACCTGATCACTTTCGGAACATGATTCAAAGGACTTTTCTGTGTGGTTGGTTGTACAGTAAATGTTATTTTGGTGCCCTAGTGTTTCCTTCTCTGCAAATTTGCTTCACCTTCCACAGTTTCATTTAGCTTAGAAAATAGTTTTAATGCTGCCCCAAGTTCTTCTGGCTAAATTAAAAAATACGTGTAAAATATTTAAATCTAAAGGATTCAAAATTGGTGTAATTTACCCTTCCTTTGGGACTCCTGTAAATTACACAATACAATTTCTCTCTTACTGCACAATATAATTTCCCTCTCACTGACATATAATTTGAAACATTCTTGTACATTGCCTTTAAATTTGGCATTCTACACCTCTAATAAATATTATACAAGACTTAAGTAATTTCAAGTACACTACATGCAATAAAATACCTTTTGTAAAACATTAACTCTACACAAAGACTAGCAAGGTAAAGGCCATGCTACTTACATCATACCACTACACCACTAATGCATTTTGTGTTTCCCTTGGTATGTCTTTGTTCAAGTGTGTTTACTAGAATACTGATCGACCTTTCATTTTTCCCTCTTCACTACTATTTAGGATTGCTAAAACAGCAAGAACAGTATACACTATTTTTCCATTTCACTTTGAAAGGCATTGTGAAAAAACATTACAGTAAGACTTCACCTAATAAGTCTGTGTGTCTGTGTCTGTGTGACTACTCTTGAAATAAAAGTCTGTGGTAACTGGAAGTAAAAAAACCCAAGAAAAACTAAACAAAGAAACAAAAACAAAAAAAAAAACCAAAACAAAACAAAAAAAACCCAAAAAAACAGAACAAAACAAAACAAAAAATGGTAATTACAAAAACCACCCTCAAATCAAGCAAACCAAGAGCTTCCCAACCAAAAGATTTCAACTATTCAACTCTCCAACTATTTCAGGCTTTAGGACACATAATAGCTTGCACTGTAACTCAGATTGACAAGATAAAAAGTGATAGATGGAGCAGGAAAAAACTCCAAGGAAAATATGAGCTTTTCAAATTTTTTTGGAAATTCTCTACCTAACCTTACTTTGGTGGGAAACTGTTTAACAATATTTACTAACAATGGAAGTCTATGAGAATAGGTGTCCACAGTCCCTAGTTCATATTTTAACTAATATTTAAAAACAACATAGTGTCATGTCTGTACAGTATTTTCAAACTTTAAAAAAACATCTAATCATCAGAAAAGTCATGTCACAAACAAAGAAGTGAACAATGCAGTTACAGGAGTTTTCTTGCTTGGCAGTCACTTTTCTGTTTTTGCCAAGTTTTGCCACATATTTATCAGAAGAGAATGTTCTATTTGAAGAAAAGAGTCATTTTGATACTTTATTTTTAGTTGCCTATTAAAGTGCCAAAGACTTTGGGCATCCATAGAAAAACAACATCAATTCAGAACCAATTTCATCAGATCCACAGATCAACTTCTCATCAGTTTGTAAAGAGGCACCAACTCTCCACCTTTTCCCATAGTTCGAGTCTGGACAAAATTTTTCTCTTCTTGAAGTGCAAACTGTGTAAAATCCTATGGAACACATGCTGTCTCTAAAAGAATGTTACAGATTTTCTTTTTTGTCATATGGTATTTTTTTAAACTGCAAACACAACTGCTGTTCAGTCTGTCATATGGGGAAATACATCTCATATTTCTCACTCTTGAAAGATGAAATACTTTCCTCAAACATTTATTTAAATTTTTTTTTTCATAATTCCTCAACTAGAAACTTTACCTCTGGACACAGAACTACAGTAGAGGGGAGTTCTAGCTGTGCTAGAATAGAGTTCTATATCCAAAATCCAGTGGACCACTACTTGAGTGAGGTAACATGAAAATTATGAATTAATTAGTAAACAAGATGAAAAAAAAAAATTGGTCTCCCATTTACTCACATAAGAATAATTTATGTTAATAGCACTTACCGAACTAATATTCTGTTGATTTTTCTTTACTCTTTCAATCTCTGGAGTATCTTTTACAGCTGTGCCAGCTCCTACTTCCTTCTTATAAAACACCTTCATTTCCCCAAAAGAAAAGATAATTATGAGACTGTTAGCAATGCGAATACAAGTTCTCATAAAAGGGTTAGGCAATTTTCCAAGTTACAAATTGGTCTGACTATAAATCTTGCTAAGAAAGCAAATGCTTTAATTTTTAATAAATCGGACTAATTATCAATAACTATGATAACATTGTTTTCAACTATAATCCAGACAATATAGTCTCATCCTTTAGACTGACCTCAGTGTTTTTAAGTATTTGCAATGACATATTTAAATTTGAAAAATATTAAAATTTGTATCATAATCTATTAAATTTTACAAATGTAACTTTATGCTTGAGTAATTTCATTCATTTCAATGTAATTGAAGGTGTATGTACGTGCAGGATTTGATTTGGTTTCCTTAGTCTTCAGATCTTAAAATACTGTGAGAACTGAACAGATGTTACTATTATTTCTAAATTAACAAATTAGAAAATTGAAATATTCACAGAAAAATAACCACCACAATGAGAGCTACAAACCAAGTCACGCAATTTTTGACTCCTGGGTTCAAGCCAGAAAGCTGAGGACTGCATCTAAAAACAAAACTCATTTCTGAGGATATATGCAGGCTGTTTATACAATTCTCCTATTTCAATTGTTTCAGTAAATGATAAACACAAAACACATCAGTAGAATCAATCATTTGAAGTTACTAAAAGAGACAGTAAATAACTGCTCCACAAATTCCAGGCATGGTTATAATTTAAATAAAAATGGAGCACCAGTTCATGCTGCAAAACTCCTAAAGAAATTTACTTGATTTTCAGTATTTTGTGTCACAGTTGTTGCCACTCTAGTAAGTATTTCCAGTCTGGTAGTATAAAAAACAAGTCTGATCCTGGAGTTAATAAAATTAAGCTTTACCATTTAGTATTTCTGCATTTCTTAAACCAAGATTTATTTAACTTTTCCTATTAACAAACCTTAAACAATAAAACATCATTCTTCATTAATTTCTCCTACTTCCTTGAAGTCCTACATAGCCTGGGGTGAATACTACTGCATATATTCTAGAATAGAGTGAAAGTCTGCAACTAATTTTTTTAATATTCAGAAAACCTTTAACAATATAGAATTTTGTTTCACCATATGAGAACAGAGAAAGTTTATGAGTAAGAACTTGAAAATACTTCTGCACTCTGTCAGTTAAAAACATTTATATTTTGGACTGGAATACAATATTCTTTTCTCCTCTACCAAGGAGGGATTGGTAAAATATGTTAGAGACAGGAATTTTTCTATGGAAGAAATGACTGTGCAGTAAATATCATACTATAATTCATCTGCCAAATGAGCTAGTGAGCTAAAAGCAGCAACGATCTTATCTACAGAGCTAGTTGCTTTTTTTTTGTCCCTTAAGGCAGAAAAATACTTGAGAAAAAAATCCAAAAATCAGGAAACTATTGGGGCCATTATTGTTTTTATATATTTGGGCTGCTTCCAGCTGTATCTTAACTCAGTAGGAAGTAACTTACCTTTTTAATCAAAACTGCACAGAAGGATAAAACATTAAAACACAGAGAAAGAAAAGAGAGACCAATCACAGCTATAAACTGCTTTCCTACATTTGGAGGATGCAGTTCACAAACAGGACAATCACAAAAGAAAGCAAATACAAATCACCTCAAAGACAAAATATTTTATTTCTTACTATCTAGAACACTAGCAAAGAGGATAATTGTCAGCTTTGGCACTGAAAGTTCAGACTGACCTATGGGGCTGCAAGGGGTTCAGCTGTGTCAGAGGCTTGTCAGGGCTTAATTAAGTAGTGATACCTGTCTTAATTAAGCCTGGTACCTAACTGTTAGTGAGTCTGCAGAGCCAGAGCCATTGACCTCTTTGAGGACTTCATCAAAAGCTCTCAAGGGCTGGAGAAGGGAGGGAAAACAAAGCTCAGGGAGGCGAGCTTGGATCCCTCTGTTGCAGGGAGTGTCAGCCTAGCCTCTTACGACACCAGTGACACAAGAAATGGTAATAATCACTGTCACACCGTGCTGCAGAGCACCATTCAAAGCCAGGAGCCAGCAGATGATAGGAAGCAAAATTGGGCCAGTGGGCCTGTCAAGAGCTCCTGCTAGAAAGATGCAGCCTTTGGCTGTCCTCATCCAGAGCAAGAAAAAGGGCAGGTAATGGCTGGAGGTGGTACAGGAGTCGCCACAGCCCATAGCAGGCTCAGAGAAGTATCTCCTCTGCTCTCCCCACAGAAACCCTGCAGAAACCTCAGCTGTCCAGGGGAGCTGCAGGCAAACACCTCTGGGAGGAACTGACTGAGCTCTTCTGAGAGCTGGAGAAACTGAGGGTATCTCAGTTAAAGAATATGTTAAAGAATATGTGTATCAGATAATGCTAAAAATATTTAAGTAATTTATATTCCTTTCTCTCAAATCATTGGCTTTATTAGTATTAGTTATTCTGACATAAAAAACAGCCCCTAACTGGCCTTTTGTTCTGGAGGTTAGATTTACTCCTCTGTTATATTACAAGCAAAGGCAGAATTACAAACAGCAGCATTAATGGGTCCAAAAAGGAAGTGGAACTTAATACATCCCAAATTCGGCAATTTTAGAAATCTAAGCTCATAATTTATATTTAGGGATAAACTGAAACTTAAATCTAACATAAAATTTAAAATATACCCAGTGTAGCATAAAATCATTATATATATTTATGAAACTTGATCTGTTCTAATTTTATACCCCAATCTTGATGCTCAGTACATATGATAGGAAACAGATGAAAAATCTTATATGTAGAGTAAGGCGCTTTAGAATTTTTTCCCCCTTTTAAATAAAGTACTTTCTGGGGCTTGATGGAAAAAGAAAAAAAATCTTCATTTAAAAATAACTGTGGCTTGGCAAGGTGGTATAAGTGGTTTAGAAATTCAAAATAACAGTGTCACACCTAGAAAAGCTGGGTATTTTTTTTACTGAAAGAAATGAGTGATACAGCTTTTGCCAGGAAAATTATGCAAATGGTTCAAAGGACTTTTACTCATAAGTTCCCTATTTCATGCTGTGGCACAAGAGAGCCTATTTAAACTGAAAAATATCTGAAAAGTTACAAGCAAAGAGAGAAGCACTATTACTCACTGAACTGATGTTTTTCTGAGTACTTCTTATCCTCTCCATCTCAGGAGTGTCTGCAACAGCAGAATAGTTACAGAGCATCTTCTCTGCTTCATCTTTGTACATTTTCTGAAAAAGTAATTTTTAAATGTCTGTTTCCTGCTTTTTGGGCTCAGGATACCCAAATTACACAAAAGATCTTCTTTGCTGATGAGTCTCCTCATCCCTGTGCAGTATTTACTTAAACCACTCTTCTCCACGTCATTATCATTTTCTGTGTGGGACATGCACCACTGTCCCCCACACTAAAAAATACATAATATACACATATAAAATATAGCATATATATAACGTATCTTCATACGTATTGTATCCTCATATATATTTTCTCTTCACTGTCAGTATATAGGTAAAATAACATTAGGTAATTAGATAACGTAAAAAGAACTACAGGTAGATGTAAACAATTAAATTCAATTTGCATGGTGTAACAGGCCTAAATACAAACAAGAATCAGGCAGTTAATACATTTTATTACATGTGAATTAATTTAGAATGGGTATGAAAGCCTCTATAGAGCTAAAGAAGGATTTTGAGCAACACATGTCAAGCACTGACTGTTACGCAGAATTAAAACATTCAGGCTTTGACTATGTCTACCTGGCTTGCTATTTCTGAAGCCTTTTTGACCCCTTGTACTTCTGGAGTACATGGACCAACTTGCATCCCTCTTCCTATAATTTCAGTCTCCAGATCCTTTTTATATTCCTTTTGAAGAAAAAATAAAGGGTAAAAAAAACCCATAACTAATACTACAACTCTCTGTACATGCTGTCTTCAAAGCTATTCTGATAGCCCTAGTAAAACTATAAAAATAAATTCTTCAATTTCTTTAATTTTTTTATTGTGCACCACTCCCTTTTTTTAGCTTAAGAATGTTCAAGGAGATTTTATGGTTTTAATACCTCATTTTGTTTTACTTTCAAGGTAATCTTAAAGCAATTAATTCTGTACTCACCTGGCTGACAATTTCAGAAGCTTTTCTGGCTCGTTGTATATCAAGGGTATCCGTACCCACTTCCATTCCCTTTCCTTTAATTTCATACTCCAAGTCTTTCTTGTATTCTTTCTGAAAAGAATAGCATTGGAAATACTCACATCTGACAGCCAAATTCTTAATTTCCTAATTTAATCCATGCCATTTCACTGACCGGCATTTATAAACCACCGAACAACTAACGATTCAGAATCTCTCCATGCAAAGCCTACACTGTAGCTGCTGACACATCAAAAAACGCTGTTAACAGACTGCTCACTTCAAATCTGATGTGGCCTTTCACATCTACCTGTCTTTGCAGTTTTGGCAGCCACAGTCAGACACATGTGGATGGGAATTTCTCCCTTTGCTGTGCTTAGCAAGACAGAGGTCACAATGCTTCAGCATCTCTCTGTCCTTTGGCCCTAATAAGTAGCTATTTAGACCGAAAAGCAGCAGGGCCCACAGTGACCAAACATCCCAAGCCAGGCATGGCTCATGAGGAACAAGCACAGCCTGCAAAAGGTGATGGGAAGGTCTAAGTTCTGGGAAGTTTTAACTTTCCCCCCTTATATTGATTATGCAACTGTCAGACTGTTTGTAGCTCAATGGATTAGCTATTTGGAGAAATCTGTGTTCTCAGTACTGCCTAGATTGGTCATCACCTGGAATTCTAAATCACAATAATTTGTTGCATTCTGTCAAATTAAAAGCTTGTCCCAGGAACAGCACTGACCATGCTTGCAATTTCAGAAGCTTTCTTGGCTCGTCTTATCTCAGGTGTATCTGGACCAACATCCATGCCTCTCCCTTTAATTTCAGTCTCCAAGTCTTTCTTGTATTGCCTCTGTGAAGATAGAACTTAGACATTATATTCACATAATCCAGAGAGTTACACGCAGATTTTTTTTCCACAAGATATTGACATTTAGGATTTAGAGTCAATCAAAACTCCCAAGTTAAGAGTCACAACTCTCAAGACTCTCAGCAAGCTGTTGTCAGAAAAAACACGTAACAAACTACAGGAGGAAAACTTTAGAAGATATTCACTGAATGTACAACCCTCTACCAATAAATTTTTAATGTGGCAGAGGGTGGGAGGAAATCAGCCCATACAGCTTGCTACAATTATCCTCTAAAGTAAAGGGGAAGTTTAGCTCTGCAGAACATGGTGTAATAAGTTGGTACTTGGTGCCAGCCTAATTGAAACACATTTTACTTTTAAGAAAATATTTTATTTATGACAAGACTACATGTTAGAAATTTAATACCATACAGAATTGCTTCCAGTGAACTTCCAGATCAGGAAGTTGTAATTTATTCATTTAATAGGTCTTTCCTGAACCATAGCCATTAGGCAAGTGGCAGTCCTCATCCGTGATTGTTGCTTTTTCCTCACAACATAAATTATAAATAACCAATAACCTGAAAACAAAATTAATATTTCATCTTCAGCTTATCCAAGCAAAGATATGTTCCTCGTTCATCAGCAAATTATATTAAAAAGTAATATGGAAATATTCTATACAATAGTTGGACTTTTTTTTAATAAAAGAATATCCTCAGCCAGTGCTATTTCTACTACTGTAGTAGTAATCACCCTTTTTTCTATTCTAGTCCATCTCTGCCCAGGGAAAATATTCTTTTCAAAGTAAATATATAATTTAAAAATGCCCCTTCTGAATTATTTGTCCTAAGTTATTTTATTTATCCAGACTTCTACTATATTTCTCAAGCAAAACAGAAATAGCCTTAGTTTCAATACTTGCATATTTCATTGTAGATTGTGTAAAAAAAAATTTAATCTTTTGAGTTTAACATAAAGGGAACCTTCTGTGATATTAATAAACTTGACTAACATAACATACCTCATTTAGTATCTGAGCTGCATTTTTCACTCTAATCAAATCTGGTGTATCCTCAAACACTGTCATTCCTTTTCCTTTCATCCCTTCTTCCAAATCTTTTCGATACTCTTTCTAAGGATTACAAAAAAAGAAAAAAGAAAAAAAAGAAGAGAGATTTTACCACTTCATATTTTGTGCAAGATCTTGAAAAGAAATGCCGCTTATTAAACATCTGTAGAGTGTCTTTGAAACTTCTATGAAATATGAATTAGCTGAAGTACATATTTCAGACTTAAAATAGAATTGGAAATTGTGAAATCAAAAGGAACAATGCTGAAAAAATAAAAATAATGTCATCATCTATTTTGTTGTGCTCTTGAAGACCAGCTGTGTCCTTTACAGCACTAGCACACTGTTTAGGGGCCTTGACTACCTCTGGACAGGCATTTTAACTGCTCTAGCATTTACATTCTGCAGAGCATTATATGCTGTGCTGGAGTTTTTACCTCTGTTCCATTAATGGCATCCCAATCAGGAGGGATTCCCTAAACACCTTACCAGGACCTGTTAAAACAACCTCTTGATAAATTAAAATGTAGAAGCAATATTCCTATCATATCACTCCTGTGCCTCCTAGACACTGCACTGATATGACCTATCAACATTCAGCAGCTGCAGCCCCCAGAGTACTCCAATGTTCAGCACAAAATTCAAAGCACACTAGAACCTGCCCACAGACATTTGGTTCTTTTTGCTCTTCCCACCTCCTAGAGAGCTGATGTAAGCCTATTGAAGTTCAAGATCCTTAAGTTTTGTAAGGATTTTTAATTACTCTTCCCATCTCCAGATGATGTTAGGCTTTTTTAAGCAAAGAAAATAGAAGAACGTTGCTCAAAATATTTATCAGAAGCATTTACACAGACATGAATTAATACTCCTAATTACATATTAAATTTCATAGGCAGGAGGGAGCACCTTTATCTCTCTATAAAACACTTTATTTAAATAAAAGGAAACCAGATATTCTTAAGGAAACTTCTCTTGATCATCAGAAGCATGTCCTACAACAATCAGGAAACAATTTCTTCTAATTTAGAGCTATTTAATTAAAACTATTTAATTCAGCTATCTCTTCGGAAGGAGCTGTGAATGTGGTCCCAGAGAAGAAAGTTCATATTGTTACAAAATATGAAACATTTGCAGAATTCTCTACAGTGGGAGGGCAACATAATAAGCTGGAACATAGATGACATCTGGGTTAAAAAAAATGCAATTGAACAACTAATTCATTTTTAAGTAACTTCAGGTTTTTCTTCTTGTTTCAAGCAGTATCTATTCAAAGTTTATTATGAACTTTTAGGGGAAAACATTGAGCTACGTCCTTGACTATGAAGAAATACATATTTTTTCTGAATCATGGAAGATAATCATTAATTTGACCTAGGTAATCTTTGGATTTGGAACATGTTCCTTGAATATGGATATAAAATCACACTGAATTCGTGCCGTTGTGCATTAAAATACCACTTCCATTTTCTCATTTTCTTCCCCTTTGACTTACAAGCATGGTTTACTCCCTAAGTAAGGAGGCATAAAACTTGAGCAGGTCAGAATTAGAGAACATCTTAATGCATATAGCACTAAGGAGGTGAGCTACATCAAAATTTTCAAAGCTGAACATTTAGACCGCATTACAACTATGCATACAGTACCCACTTCTTTGGGCATTCAGCAAGCAGCGAGATTAACTGAATGAAATGACAGTATTTCCATTTTTCCCTAGCGAGAATGCATATATGAGAGGTACCACAGAATGCTGCTGCATAAAATAGACCTAGCTTGAGTCTTGCCCACCTGACAGTCAGGCTTATCAGAATAAATTACTTATTGGAGGATGAATAATAAAGAATATCTTTAAAGAATTTTTTTCTTTAACCATATGAAATCTAGTATAGACTGGAATAAGCTGTATGAAGAACAAGGAAAGGAACAAAGTTCAAGGGTTTTTAATTCTAACATGCTTTATTTGTTTTGGCAAAAAAAAAAAAAAAAAAATCAATTCTTAATACCATGAATACAAACAAGGTATTGTTGGCTCCCAGATTCAAAGGCAGGATATCCAGCAGCTCTGCTCTTCTCTTCTAGCAGTTCTAGCTCTTCTAAATTTGGTCAAATATAATCGACAGAACCAACCAATACTCAAAACCTAACACAAAACCAGTTCTAAATAACAATATAAAAATACTAAAGGTAGAAGGATTCTCAGTTATGGAAAATAAATTATTTCATTTGTAGTGACACATACAACTGAAGAATATTTCACAAATCTTAAAGAAATATTGGACACACAAAAAAACTGTACCTTCTAACAAAATGGACTTAAAGCAATTATGTAATGTCAGAGCTATATTATGGATATTTGGTCTTCTTTTTTTTTTATCCATAACATGTATGAAAGATAATTATTTTAATTAAATTAGTTATGCAGTTCAAGACATCCATAGAACCACAACAGACTATCATTAATGTGAAATAATTACTCAAAGAGTAAAACTGCCATTTGGATGCCAAGGGAAATCTTTCCTTCCACTCCTTTATCTATCTGAAAAGAAAACTGGTATTCTGGTTCATGTGTGCTGAGCTTCATAATTTCCTTAATACAGGACTATTCAGAATACAAAATAATGTGAAGCAATTTTTACTCATGAAGTGAGTTGTATTTAGGTATCAAGAAAATTTTAAGTTATTCAGCACTTAGCAGCTTGTAGCGATGCTGCTTATTGCACATTTGCAACTTAACAACAGAAAAAATAAATAAAAATACTTTACCTCTTTCAGAAGATTAGTGACTTGTTTTATGTGCAAGAACTCTGGGGTCTTGTCTAAATCCAGTGAAGGTCTTCCCTTGATCCCTTCTTCAAAATCTTTGCGATACATTTTCTATGTAGCAAACCAAACCAAACAATTAGTGGTATATACATATGCAATTCCAAGCATATTTCTGAAGATACATTGCAAATAGACCCAGAAATGAGCCCTACCATAAATCAGTTATCACAGTAAAAAACAACTTCATTACACATTTCATTATCTAAATTATTTATACAAACAGATACAATCTAGAGAAAAATATGTGTATGGTATGTCCAAAGAGAATGTTGAACCTGATCTATGAAAGAAACAGTTTGCTTGGTAAAGAGAAGACAAATGGCACACAAGGTAATGGTTTGAAATTCATTAAACTTTCTACCAAGAGGCTGAGATCATCTGTTTTCCGTGACACGGCAAAACTAACGGAATCAAACTGCAGCATGGGGACACAGGTGCATCCATCTCAATCAGGGTGGATAGTAAAGCACTGGACTAGATTGTCTGGCAGGTCACAAAATCTCCATCATTTAAGTTTTCTTTTATAAAAAGTTGGAAAAACATGGCCTGATATAGGACAGCCAGTGCTGTTCTGGAGCCTGGGAACAGTCCTTCCCCCTTGATGAGTTTCCCAGGCTGGACAGGCAGGAAAATGTTTCACTTAAATCATGGACTGCATTTTGTGGCTTCACTTGCTCCCACATGAGAACCATCCTTCCCTAAAGATGAAATTAAAGGTAAAATTTAAAAAATTCTTAATCTCTGACCTAGACGACCACTTGAGCTTCTTCGCAATTAAATGATGAGACACAGAATCTCTGTCTAGTGTTAGCACCAATGGCCATTTGAGGAAAAAGCAAATTAACAGGAAGAACTGAGCTACAGAATAGCAGAGATAACTACTCAGTATAATTCTATCATATCCTCAATCTACTCTCTGCTTCGTACATTTTCTTAACCTGAGTACAAGATGTCTGTTAACCTCTCTGTTGATCTAAATTTCACTTCCTGTAAAAACACATTTTTACTTACATCACTTTGCATCTTTTGAGCCTCCTTTGAAACTTGATACATTGGTGTATCCACAAACTCCAGCATTGATCTGCCTTTAGATTTTTCATAATTTTCTTTGTACTTGACCTAGGAAAATTAAAATAAAGTCTGTTAACAGCTGAGAGAATATGAGATCTGATTGCTTGCCTCAGCAAGAAACGAATCCTGTCTTAGCAATACTCCTTAGATGTTTTGACTTGGAAGACTCCTCCCAAACTTAAACTGTTGGAGGACTAGGGCAGTTAGATAAGGTAATATTTTCTGGAGTCATTAATTCCTTTTCTACAAAATTCAGACCTAAAAATTGTGAACTTTGAAGACAGCAGGAATGAGGAGCATCAATCACAATCCTTAAACTAATGACATTATTTTGGCCAAATGACCTCTGTGTGAACAGTTGGCAGTTTTTAATAGGATCCCCTGCTATGTTTCCATAAAACAACACATTTACTGTAATAACAAAATCTGTTTCACAGCCAGGCCCCATAGGTCTTTGTTTCAGGCTCAGGAGCACCATTCTCAAATGCACTTTTGTTTGTACCCGTGGGAGGGAGAAGGGAAGGAAAACTACTGCCTCTGTAGGGTCCAGTCCTGTGCCAACATCCCCATCACAGCTACCAGGGACCATGACCTTAAAGCCAGCAGCAAAATCACATTGAAGGACACAGGGTTAAGACACCAACTTGTACCTTTATGCTAACTCACAAAGCAAATACACTTTGTTTGGAAACCTGGAGAAGCCTTCTGAACTCCTTCATTCACACTCTTTTGATTAAGACTGGCAAACACATTACTTATCTCCATCAGTGTGGGGTATGATGGAAAAGTCTACACAAGCCTTAAAGGAAAGCAAATAACTACAAATCAAAATATCACATTTATGATGAATAATGTAATTTTAGTCTATATGTCTCTTCAAAAATAGTGAGGTCTGAATTTCTCTTTCCCTGTCAGGGTTCTGCATTAGGCTTGAGTCCTGCAAAAATACTCTCCTCTCTCCTCATGGGGTGCTTCTGATTGAATATGCACTGTACATCACTGAAATCTATCATGTGCTTTGTGCATGATTTAACCACTGTCAAAATGCTGCATTTTTCTCTTTACAAGATATGTTTGTTTGTGGTTGTGTACACCTGACTTTGAAGCACTGCATTTTCTTTGAGATGGATTTGTTCTGTGGTGTCTGGGCTGAAAAGATAGAAACACTTTCTTTGCTTAAATGATTTGTTATATTCATAATGAAACAAAAAAATTCCAATAATGTTTTCACAGACAAAATCCAGAAGATTTTGGAATTTAAACACTATTTTAAATAACTATGAAAGAAAAAGCATAGAAAAAACTATATTTTAGTCCTACCAACTGAGGAGTTCTGTCAAATTGGAATTTAAAACATTGTGATGAAATTTTATTTTTTTTTAAAAAAGATATGATAAAAAATAACTTCTCTACATTCAACACGTTGAATGTTTATGTTCAATAGAAAAGAAACATTATTATTTACACTTGAAGTGCAAAGGAACACATATGATGGTCTGGGTTTGCCTCCTAGTGGAAAGAATTACAAATGTCACACAACAAAATCACTTCTGTAGTGAAAACGAATGAAAATTACTTCCATCTATAGGTAGTGACCTCATACTTTTATTCCCTTCCTCAGTTAACGGAACTCAATTTTTAGAAATTCTATAAAATCAAATTAGGTAAATCTCATAACCTTTTGTTACACTAAGCTAAACTACAAGTACCAGATTCAGTCTCTTAAATTTTATTTATTCGCCCTCTTCCACAAAATGAAGTACATCAAAGTTCCCCTTTTTTTAGCCTGTTTTTCATTTGTATCTATAAGTCTCTGCAATAGGAACAGATTTAAAATGTGAAAAACATTAAAGTAGCTGTTATACATATATCAGAGTGTTAAATGTTATGTCTCCATAGTTCATGCTAGAATTACATATATATCTGCCATGGTTTAACCACACCCAGCAACTAAGCCCTGCACAGCTGCTCACACACTTTACCCCGGTGGGATGGGGGAGAGAATCAGAAAGGCAAAAGGGAGAAAACTTGTGGTTTGAGATAAGAACAGTTTAATAATTTAAATAAAAATTGTTAATATTACTATTATTATTAATAATGATAACAACAGTAATAAAACTGAAATAACAAAAGGAGAGAGAAATAAAGCTCAAGAAAAAAACAAGGGATGCAAATGAAAAAAGTCACTCACCACCAACCTATCAATGCTCAGCCTGTCCTAAGACAAGACCCCGTGGCCAACTTTCCCCTAGTTTATATACTGAGAATGCCACTATATGGTGTGGGATATCCCTTTGGCCAGTTTGGGTCAGCTGTCCTGGCTGTGTCCTCTCCCAGCTTCTCATGCACCCCCAGACACCTTAACGGCAGAGCTGCATGAGAAGGTGAAAAATTCTTGACTTAATGTAAGCCCTGCTCAGCAACCACTAAACCACGAGTGTATTATCAACATTGTTTCCACCCTAAATCCAAAACACAGCACTGTACCAGCTACTAGGAAGGGAATTACCTCCATCCCAACTGAAACCAGGAAATACCATATGAAGGGAGAATTCCACCTTGTAATTTTCTTCCTCATCAAAATAATAAAACCAGGACGATTTTGACCTGTCAAAATCCATCTATTTGTGTCCAAAGATCCCCACCAAGCTTTCCTCTGAAATGCTGGAATTTATTCCCATGGAAGTTGACTAGTATAACAGCCTTGCACTGATATTACAGTATACGCGCTTCATAAAATTGCACACACTTCCAGGCTCTAGGTCAATCAGCAAACCCATTCATTCAATCAACCACATTAGATTATGAGTTTAATTAACCGTACAGGTTTCAATCGGTCACACTGCTGCAGGTGTAGCTATGTTATGCAAAAGATGAGAAGCATAAAGTTCAATGGAGAAAGGTGTACTGCAGGGAAACAGCAAAACTGAGCCGTTAGCAAGCAGCCCTGTGTTTCAGAAGGAAAAAAAAAAAACAAAAAAAACCAGCCAATAAGATCAGTCTTTGGAAGTCAGTTAACACAGAGAAATCAGGAAGACTGTCTTGCACAGTGGTGGCAGATTACAAGACAGATTTGGTATGAGCTTTGGAGAAACAAGGACAACACAAGGAATGTATTGGAAAAGCAGAGAGAAAGGCAGAAGAGTAAACCATGTTTAAATAAAAGTGATGACATGGGGAGGTCAAATCTGAGAAGGATTGTGAAAATGGGATTTCTGTAAAAGACAAATATTTAATGAAGAGCTCAGGGATTGGCAAAGCATGTCTCTTCCTGCTTATAGCAAATAAAAATACCAACCAGCATCTGGACAATGCAAAAATCAGAGACTTAGTATTTAGAGAGTCCTCAGACAAGCAAATGGACATTATGAATCAACCCCTCCAGGACAAAATAAAAAAATACATTTTGCAAAAGATGATCTGAGGGAAAGTCCAGGTTTCTTCCTCCCTAGAGACAGATGATGAAGAAGAATGGATGAAGTTCATTCTGAGGGTGTTCATTTAATCAGCAAAAAGACTGCCAATCTTACCTTACACTAGAAAGAAACTAGTTTTGAGCCAAAATGCACATGAAGAATGCACGAAGAGAGAGATTCCAACACATTTATTGATCATACAAAAGGGGATAGTCAGTGTTAGCTCCACATATCGAGTGAGACAGACAAAAAGCAAGCTTCAATTCCCCAAAAAGCAACACAAAAATCAAGCACAGATGGATTATTTGGATTATTTTAGACGTAAGCAGGCACTGACTCAGAAGATTACCCAGTATGCTCCTACTCATTCAAGTTAATTGTCTATGAAACACTCAACTCCTGCCAACCATGGAGCAGCCTTCCTTCCCAACACCACCCACTCACGCCTCTCCACAGCTCTGCAGGTCTGCTGTGGTCTCTGGAGTAAAGCAGACAAATGCAGCTCACCATGCATGCAGCATGGGTGCTCTTGGAGTGGGAAAGAGCCTTCATCATGGCATGGAAGGCAGGGGTTTCTGAGCCCTTCCTTCCTGTTTCAATCCCCACCACGATCACACGTCTGACCACCAGCCCCATCAAGGGGCATGTCCAACTACATGGCAGGATGATGCATGTGCCTATTATCTGACCCAGGGCAGGAAAACACAGTTAGGAGAGAAAAAGAGTTTAGACAGAGAAGCCCAAAGGTAAGCTAGCACTTGAGAGGCTTTTCATTAAAAAAGTCCAAATATTAAGCCAGCATAGTGGTCACTTGTACAGAGACTTGCAGATGAAAGCAAGATCTTAGACAAAATGAGATTTTTAAGGAAAGAAGTATTTTAGATCTTAGAACAAAGAAAAAAACAGACAATGTTTCAGATATATGAAAAGAAACACTCAACATCAGAAGTCTGTGCGATTCTTCCACAGTATATATTATCTGTTCTAATAACTGAAATATGTCTTCCTAAAAACCCGTTTTTCTTCGCTACACCTCTCATCTACTACAGCTACAACACTATTGCCTACTAGATATGAGACCATGAACAAGTACCAAAAATGTGTTTCCTACAGTGACTATATATAGTATATTCCTTACTAGATTTATTTTTCAGGTCATTCTTAAAAACACAACTTACATCACTCTGTGTTTTGCTGATATTTAAAGCATGGTTTAAATATAGCAGGTTTGGTAGATCAGATGCCGGATCATGTAGGCTTTCCAAATCTTTTTTGTAGTTCACCTGGAAAGAGAAATCAGGTTATGCAAACTAAAGATTAATAAAATAATTCACAGCTCTCTATTACAGTATGACCATCCAGAAAGAGAAAGCATTAAGTGCTTGCCTGAACAATCTCTCTCAGCCACTAGATGGTGGTCATCTACTATTATTTCAAAGAAAAGGAAAAAACAATACAGGACTCATTCCGTTAAGTACTTAGGAACTACTCAAACTTTTCCTCCCAGAAAAAGGACACTTACAAAAAAAATTGCATTTTGTATGACTTTTCAGAGTAGAATTAATTTTTTTTATTTTTTTCTTCTCCTCTCCCCTCCCACTCTCCACTTAAATCAAGTGTGTCTTCCTCTATACTTTGGGTCTATTCATTTTAAACACCTTTAATTCTTATTCTTTTCCCCCCGCTTCAGGAATTGCACTAACAGTCCAATTTAAAGGTTTGATATAAAGCAGTTAAAGGGAAGTGCTCCTGGATATTTTATCTAATACAGATTGCTTTCAGCAAATATAAGCAATATGGTGACCTAAGGCAAAAGACAATCACTTAATGAAGCAGCAGAAAATAACTCCTGTCAGACTACAGGAGGATTTTCCATTCTTCTGAGAGCTGGATGCCCAAATTTACAGGAAGAGAACTAGCTACCTTACCAATCTTGGATGAAAAAATCTTTTAAACTAATACCTTTAGTCATCTACATATATGTATCATGTTCTTCACTTCAATTTGTCCACTTTTTTTTTATTATAACTCTTTCAATTTTTTTTATGACATATTTAGATTTTAGAAATAATTACATAATCTTCCATCCCCTTCCCAGAGCCAATCTTTCCTGTTCCTGTTGCATGGTGCCCCACATTTTGGAAATGCTGGACTACAAAATGAAGGCTTGTCTTTCAGCCATTTGGGATCACTGCCTCAAAGAGCTCACATTTTTAGCATTAGACACACTTTTAAATTTATCATCCCAAGAGCATTATCACTCGATATAGATGTTTTCTCCAGTCTGGCTCCAGCAGCAGACACCCATTGCTGAATCTGGGGACTGTTGTATTTTGTAATAGCATTGAGAAGATCAACCAGGAGATAAAAGACAGACATCCAAATCTGCACTGATCATGTAATCTGCTTCTATAACCATTGGAGAGGTGCCATTACTTTGCTCCTCTAAGGACAGGCACCTCTAACAGGTGAGCAGAATTGCCCTCTAGGCCTGTTTATTTCATTCCTGAATAAAAAGGGACCAAGTACAAGGCAATGCGCTCAGAGTAAGCAGTCATACCTTTTCAAACCCAAAACTAAGTGAGATGAATCTCATCTAAAACGGTTATGAAAAACTCTGCAGGGCCTCAGTCAGAACTAGAGGAAGAAACATAACATGAGGTACCTGCTACACACTGTATAGCAGAGTCTGTAGCTCAGAGTAACTCAAGATGAAAAAGGAAATTCTACTTGTGAACAAACGTTAGGTTATTCAGGATGTAAACGCAAGTAAAATACAAAGCCAATTAACTTACATCACTTGCCAAGGTGGATGCAATCTGTGCTTGCTTGAAGGAAGCACTGTCAAGAGGATTGTACTGGTGACTCTTCATTTCCTTACTGAACTGCTCTTTGTATTTCACCTTTCACCAGAACAAACATGTCTAATATTAACATGTAGCACTTTAAAAAGGCACAGAGAATTCAGACTGCAAAGCTTATTAAATGCAATTGCTTTATTCATAAATCTTTAAACAAAGTTTAAAGAAGCTCAGTTTACCCACACCTGTGACAGTCTTGTGTTGGTTTCAAATTACATTTTATGTATCTGAATTTTACTGAAATTTTAAGATTATCATATGTGATTACTGGTGCTGAAGGATTTATAAAAAGAAAATAGAAACAAAACCATATGACTCAAATGAGTAATCAAAATAGAACTGTTTGACTAGCAATAAAATCTTGTTCACTGAGAATCATTCAATTCATAATTAACATCAAAATTTTGGTTTTAAAAAAAATGTAAGATGAATAAGTTATAAAATTTGTAAAGCAAATCACTTGTAAATTTTTCACCCACTTGAAAGTGGTAAGTCAGAACCAAAACCAAACTTCCCACCACTACGTCCGTGTGTCACTCACGCTATGCTAGACTGTCACCAGAACCTCCAGATCTATTTTTAATTCTGCCAGAAATTTCCCAAGAGACACTGAGGAATCTCTCTGTAGTACGGTCCTTTCCTGGGGACAATGCCCACCTCACTACAGTGCTAGAAAGCATAATTAAATGACTGCCTGCCATCATTTTCACCATATTTTCTCCTTGTTCAAAAGGAAAAGGGGTAATGACCACACATATAAGAGAAAATAAGCAATACATAAATATTGAGACAATGGCATTAAAAGTAAATACATCATAAAAATTCCATAAAACATGCTGAAGAACTGAATTCAGAATCTGAAAATATGAAATTGAACAAACAGTATATCTCCCTCCTTTGCTCCCTTTGTGAGTGATCATCAAACATCTGGAGACTCTGCACACATATCTGCTTCTTTCCAACAGCTGGGCATAATGGGGGAGAATGAAGTTCAGTCTGAATTATGCTGCTTTCATGAATGTTAGTCAGACACCTGATATCTGAGCCGATGCAACATCCATTACAATTTACCACGCTCTGCACTAAATAAATACGCGGATTTTTCCCTACTCCTTTTTTCTCTATTCCCACATGAATGTCTGATAAAGTGGTTAAGCCACCTCAAACAATCTTCCAAATTTTTTTTCTCAGCTTTAGTTGTGGGAATAATTTTTTTTTTCCTTTTCAGTTCTTCCTTGCCTCAAAAGACCCTAGATATGATTTAGCTTATGCACCCTCATTATCTTTAGCAACAATGCCCACTATTTCATTAATCAAGATAACAAGAAACCAAAACTAAGCCACACGAACAGGAAATAGCTGTATATGTTCAAGCACTACATTATGATTCCAGCACTTAGGAAAATTTTTCTAAGTAAGGAAATTCTAAAACCTTGTTACTTTTAAAGAGAAACTTTATCTGAACACATGATGAACTTCATAATCTTTCGCACTAACAGAGTATCTGTCACCTTCTGGTAGATTCATCTGTTTTATATTGTTTGATATTTGCCTTGGCATTGGATCAAGTGCAAAAGCATATCGCTGAATACAAAGACAAAGGCAAATCCGTGCTCCGTATGAGCAGTGTAGGATGAAATCAGAAGGCTCTTCTCTCTTAAAAGGTATATCCAAAGCTTGCCTTCTAATGAAAATCAGGCAGTGCAGTAATATGTCATTCAAAAAGCCAGAGATCAAGTCAGCAGGGTGAGCAAAATTGTCTTTTACTCCTTTACCCACATCACAACACCAAGCACAAGACTTTAAAAATCCAACCACTGCAGGCTGCCTTCTGCCCAGCCAACAAACACAGCACACAGACCAAATGCACAACATGGTACTGGAAATTCTTGTTAAGTGGGAAAGCATCGGTGCCAAAGAGACCTCTCCTCACAACAGGCTTGGCATCTTCCAGCTGCAGCCATTTCATGCCATCATTTAAAAATTTTCTTAGCAATACATTTCTGTCTAGAGGTTCCAGTAATAGACCCTCTTTAGCATCGCTTCAGATCGCATTGCCACCACTGAAGGATGGGGGGGGACTGGAGATCCCATTCTTCACAGGGCCCTGTGTCCTGATGCTGGATGTGCAGGAGGGTCCCAAATTTAAGGAGCCACCAAGCAATGTGACTGTAAAGGTTGTGGCTGCAGAACATGTCACAGCCCCAGGCCCTGATGTCTCCTCTGGCTGCTCAGCTCGCTGCCTTCGCTCCTCTCCCCATGGCACAGGTCGCTCTGGGGCAGAGCAGAGCACACTCAGTAACATCAGACAGCCCTGGAAATGTCTCCAGAGCACTTCCAGCAGTCATTTAACCAACCTGTCATAGGGGATTTGTTGCATTGAAAGCTACACAGACATACACTCCCTCTTTTACCAACATTTTCCTGGTTCTTTCTACCTTTTGAAAGGAAGTGTGGGGTGGGAGAAGGTGAAGAAAGAAGAGCAAGCCCATGGATGAGTCACGGTGAAGGAAAGCACACAGTATTCATCCTTCTTTTGAACAGCGTGAAGTTATGAGTGCAGTTTAAAGAGGGGAAATATGCCTGAGAGAAAGGGTTCTGAATAAAAACAAGGGAGAAAAAATACCTCATATGATTTCTAAACCATCTGAAGGGGGAGGGTCTTAGCAAGGCTATAATATGGTGGGAGAGCAAACAAGTGGGAGTAGAACTGATAGTTGTTAGTGGACATTTATGTACAAATTTCATCATTAACCAAGAGCTTTACTTTAATGAGGGCTTAAAAGGATGGTTACTTATTTACCCTCTTCATTAAGACCTTATGTTTGTTTATTTTTTTAGTGATTATGTTGTGGGGGTTAATTTAAAAAAATGTGTGGCGGTTGCTCTCTAAAGACAGCTTTAGAAAGAGCAGACTCTGCAGGCTTTTAGCACAACAACATCTCCGAAAAACCAAACTGGAATTAAATAAGGCCTGGATAAACAAACTTCTCATTGGCCTTGCACGAAACCTATAAAAGTCAGAATTGCAGCTGGACAGAGCAGTGTCTTTTGAAGCTTAGCAGCAACATTCCTAAATCAAATCTGTAGTTCAAAGCTGTTCACACAGGGAGTGTTCAGTTTCAGAAGTGGATGACATCACCCACTGTTCAGATTTACAAAGAAACTACAAAAACTGAACCATTCAACCACTGGGATCCCAGGATGAAGCAGACACTTGCAGCTAAAGTATTTCCTCATGACCATACGAAAACATCTTAAAAAAAGGAAAAAACCTGTCAGAGCAGATATATATAGAAGGAAATGTAGCATAAACAAAGAGCAAAACTGAAACATTCATTGCTAAAAGCACTAGTACAGTTTAAATCAAAGAAAAATTGAGAAAATCCTACATTCTTCGGGCTGTTACTGAAAATATCAGAGAAGGTGCATTTCGAAAAACATTCTACCTCTAACAGTTTTATCCCTAAAACAATAAGCACCAGATCCAGTAACAAATATGAATATCCAAAAGTATTCATCCTAAACCCAATAACTGAACACCATAAGAGGAATACTTCATATCAGCAACTCTTTGAAAAAGCTAAAAAAATGCATTAAAAGACATAAAGAGGACATGCACAAGAGCTTGTTTAGCTAAAATAAAAAGAGAAAAAAAAGCCCAAATTATACAATGCACACCCAGCAAATTGTCAAGCTTCATGTTTTCACAAGGGCTAACACAGTTTCTGTTTTAAATTTCATTTAAAATCAACAGAAAAGGGTTACCACGTGCTGTGGGTAAACATTCTAGTTCTGGGAGCTATTATTTTTGCTGCTGTTGTTGTCAAAAGCTTTGTTAAATAAAAAATAAAAAAGGAAAGAAAGGAGAGAAAAAACAGTGATTTCTGTAGAGCCTTGAGTGCCAGTCAAACATTAACACTATTTTCTTCGCTTTGTTTGCTTTCCTGCTTGCCTTGATTGCTTTCTCCCTTCGTTACACCCACACTGCCTGACCTCTTCTTGCTCCTGTTCTCTATACTCCCTAAATTACCTACCCATATGCACCACATTAAAACATGTTATCATCTTCTCTTCCCATTACATCCATCAGAATTGTCAACTTTGCAAATTTACTGTGAGGGTCAAATAACTAATATTTCTCCGCATGTCGCAGCTTATAGATTCTGCAATTAAGGGAGATCATCAACTTTCAACACAAGAAGTTTATACTCTTCGCATTTTCTGAGAAATAAATGGAAACTCTAAAAACCAGAAAGTCTGGAGACAATAAAGAGATCATTAACTTTACCATTTTTTAAAATCTTGTAAGTGCTACAAGCCTGTTTCATGAACCTTGCATGAAGAGGACTGACATGACTGACCGACATTTAGGTCTCTTCCTCTCCTCCAGCACAGGTGCATTCCTCATCCTGCCCCACTACCCTGCTCTTTGGACACAGGGGTCATCTTCATTTTTCTGTGCTCCTGATTTATGATCAGTGTGTCTAAGTGTTATAATGATTCAAATCATATATAAGAGCATTAGACAACTCATGGCCATTGCCTTCCCTTCAGAGGAGGTGGGGGAATTGCTGAGTGCCCTCCCTGCTGCTGAGAGCAGCCCGGCATCTGCACCCTCCAGGCTGCTGCAGGCAGTGTCGGCTGAGGCACTGCCTCCTTCCCTCAAAGGACAGTCCCACCCCACACAGTGCCAGGGCCACAGCAGTGTAGGCTGAGGAGAGGACAAGACAAGAAGGATCCCGAAATTTGGATCCAGGGCCAATGACTGCAGGGTTCGGACCACCAACGTTTAGTAAGAATCTTCTTTACAAAAAAACCAAACACAAGATACGTTTTGCCAGCTGCTCCTCCCTTCCTGTCACACCTTCAGCACTATTCGGATTCTCTAAAGAAGTCAAAATTGCACAGTAAATTCTGCCTTCGGCAGAAAGATCTCAGCTAAAACTGCTTCCATCTCAGTTCCTGGCAGTGAGGAGACTCTATTATAAAGCATTCACAGATGCAGCTAGCATTGTCCAAGAGAAGAAGCACATCTAATAAAAATGAGATAAAAAGTGCATTGATGAAGCTTTCCATGTAACTGGCTCAGCATCAGCCTGCAGGACACCGTGATCCAGCTGGTATTTTTCTCTTGTGATTGTTAGCCACAATCTCGTGGGTACCAGACTGGGAAAGATGGAGATTGCTGTTGGGAAGGGTTATGGTTTGGTTCCACTGGCAAGAACAGGCAGCTGCAAGCTCACTAGATTCTGAAATAGGCTGCAGGGAAAGAGGTGCGTAGGCAGTCATTGAGTAGTTATAAAGGCCATTACACACTGAATTTAGATATGGACGCTTTTAAAAATCACAGAAGGTGTTTGCTAAATGACAGAGAGCACCCTTTCCTCGAAGTGACACCCAGGTCTGAGCAGCATCACACTGGCTCTTTCTAGAAAGTACAGATTGACTTCCAAGCTTTAACAATGCTAAATACAAAATAATCTCTTAGTAGACCTGCCCATCAGCAGAGAAATGCACACATTATCCATTATAAAATAGAAGACAGAAAACTATTTGAAAAATACAAACTCATTTTGATTCTGAACACATCACCAACAAACCAATAAAAAACATTTCTTTCTTTCTTTCTTTTTTCTATGGGTAGACACTGCACTGTTTTCCAGCTTGTTCTCTATGATGCATTATTCTCATTTTATGCAGTTCTAGAGAAGACATTTAGTAACTAGCCAAATCCCAAGTATTTGTTACATATCACTGATGTTGAGACTGTTCTACTATATACACTATTTACACTTGAGGAGTTTTTTTGGCTCTGGGAAGGCTGACACAGCCTTCTCCAATCAAAGGGCGTTATCCTCCTCTTACAGGAGGGCAGAATTTGTTCCTGGGTTTACAAAAGCTCCAAGGGTAGCTGGACAGGATTACTAGCAAGGATTAGTCAAGGCACTGTTAAAGAACTACTTCAGACAAAAAAGGGGGGAGAAAAAAGGGGGAAAAAAAGCCAAAAACAGGTCAGCAGTGAAAAATCTGTTCTCACAGTGTCAGGATGATCTGTAGTAGAATCTTATGTGTAGATCTTACAAGTAGAAAACTACTAAGAGGAAGAGGAAATATTTCCATTTCAGCTTTCTTTTTAGTTAAGGGCTAAAGTAATTCATCCTTTTTTTTTTTTTTTCTTTTTTGAGGTTAATATATAACAGTAGTACATAAAAGGCTCAGTTTCAGGGGGAAGGAAGGCGGGTAGTTTACATGTCAGGCCAAATTCAGATCCCATTACTCACATTAGCAAGCAGCTACACAAAAGACCTCAGTTACTTCACTGGGATTAATCACAGGGTAAGGTTCCACTCAAACTGAATGAGGAGCAAAATTTGCCTCTAAATTACATACAGTTTATATTTTAGAAATCCTGGATAATCTGTATAAATATACACCATCTCCACAAGAGACAAGTTGTAACAGGCAAAGTTCATTGTATTTTTGCTTAAAAATGTGTATTTGGTTTCCTAAGAATCCTAAATTTACCAGTCATTGCAATATTATATGAAAAGTCTGAGAACATAATCTTCAAGGCCATTAAAGATAATCATCTGAAAATCTAAGTATTTCTTTGCATTACTAGGAATGAGATATTTGGATGAAATCGTAAAATGATGGAGAACCTTACTTGGCTTAAAAGCTTTGAAACTCCTTTAGCATGTTCAAAATCTGGTCTTCCAAGCACAGCAGGCTCCTTATTCAGTTCTCCCCTTCCTTTCTTGTACTTAGCCTTTAAAAAAATTAAAAAAAAAAAAAAAATCAAAAATAAAAAGAAAAAAAAAATTTAAAAAAGCCAGGGGACATGAATGACTAATAGATTTTTTGGACTTGTTTTATCAAGAGAAATATAAGAATTAAAGCTAGTAGAAAGAGTATCACGTAATAGTCTGCATTGACATTACTGTTCTAATCAGCTCTGAGTAAAGCCCTTCTCAGGGTTCAGGTCCTTAACAATATAATATTTATTAATTGCAGAACACAATGTACGACATTCACAAAATTCAACTTTAACCAAATGCACAGCTTAAGCCAGAGAAATATTGTCCTCCCTATCAAGGCAGAATGAGTTACAGTGGCTCAGCATTCTTATGACAGGCCCTACAGTTAACACAAGATTATTTGTAGCAGCTGAAAGCAGTCTTGAAATAAAACTACTCTGAGGGGCAACTTTTTTGAACTGTAAGGTCAAATTCCACTCTCAGTTTTACCACTGCGATCTTGCTGGATGTCAGTGAGACTGTGCTGGGGTAACAGAGCGGAATTAGTCCCGCAAGGTTAATGTTACGTGATCTCTCCAGCTGAACTGCCTCCCATGCAAATTGCTGCAATTTTTTCCCACAATGCATTAGAAAAGAGCACAGATGAATCAACAATAGGTGCTTTGCAATATCACAAACTAAATTACCCGTTGCCTAAAATAGGCTTCTTGCATTACTCAGGCACTCTGAATCAGCAAGGACACGTCATAACAACAGATTGGGAGACATGAAAGTCCCAAAGCCACTCTAATTCTAAGAGTGCTTGAACGGCAATTAGCAAATTTGCATGTTGAGCATAACACTTGGTAGAAGTTCTTGGTTTTCAAAAGAGTTTCCTGAATATCAATATTTCCTGAATATTAAAAGGTGGATTTCAGATCTCTTAGATCTGTCTCTCCGAATGTGTCTAGTCAGTCTCACATTTAATTATCAATTACTTAAAATTTTGACTCAGGGCTTTTAATATATATATATATATTGCTTGACTTGTCTACAATAAAATATTAAACTGCATCACAGTGCTGCTTCTCAAACTGCTCCTTCACCTGTCCATTAGCCGAGGTCACAATGGGAGGGCAAAGAATTTGAGAGGGGAGTTCAGGGAGGAGAACCCCTGTGAAAGAAGCAGCATCTGCACAGCTCTGGGAAGGATGGCAGGGAATTACATATTCCTGTTGCTGCTGGCTGAGATGGGAAAAAGAAGGGGAGTCCAAGGACACCAGATTCTCTTGTACCAAGGTAAAAAAAGGTTTGGGATGTCTTCTGAATGCAGTATAGCATATAAGCCTATGACTTATCTTGAGAATGGTTATCATAAATAAAGCTGAAACAAAACCAGCTTTAGCAATTTTCATGTTGTCTTTACATCAATTACCAATAATCACGAAGATCAATCTGTCAACATCAAAAAAGGAGAAACACATAACTTTGTAACCTACCAGGCAAGACTGGTTTATTTTGGTTTGAGTTTGAATTTTTTTTAATGAAATTTCCCTATCAGGTTTGGGGGTGCATGTTTTCTGTTCAAGAGATTTGAGAATTTAAGCAGCGTTCTAAAAAAGTCTTATCAAAATTGGAATAAAAATATTACATGTCTAAAAAAAAAAAGAGAGTAAAAGGAGAACATACATCACTTATTATCTTTGTTATCTCAGTTGCCTTCTTTATGTCTGGTCTGTTCAGCACTTCAGTGTATCTATGAGTATCTTGCACATCCTTCTTGTAGGATACCTGTCAAACAAAACACAATTTTGTTTAAAATAAACAATAAAGTTTGAAGTTTATAAATAAGCTTTGAATGACCTATCAATTCAGCCCTCAAATTCAATAGAACTCCACCTAATTTATTCCAACAGGGTTCTGCTTGACAGGGATTGTAAGGTAAGACCCACACACAAGGTAACACAATAAGGAAGAAATTCAGAAGCATAAAATATGATTTGAAAAAGAAAAATTGTTTTGCTTAGAAGCATAGTAGACAAAGCATTGCAAAGACACAAACATTAGGTTTCATCATAAAATTTCAGAGGACTTTTAAGAGTACTGCATTTTTTCCCCTTTTTTAATATAAATTAACCCCTGGTCTGATGCTGAGCACTGCAGCCTAGCAGATTGAAGCTACACTGAAGAGAAACTAATTCTGTCACAGTGAATATCTTTCCCAGTACTAGACAGACACCTAGCTTGTACGTAATTCAATGATGCGACTCCACCTCAGTATCCCCACAATGCCACTTATTTGCTCCTTTGCACAATCATGGGAACAAGAAAGCTGAGTGTTCCAGCATGTTGAGTACATGACTGACTCTTTCTGTTTGTGCAAAAGTCACTACTATAATGAATGGGCTCAGAAAATTTTGGCCAGAAGGCTAAACCACAGGTAGGGGAGTCCAAATATTCTCCATTTAGCAAAGCAATCACGGGAGCAGCAGAGACCTCAGGGACATTATAGAGCTCCACAATTTATCCTTCTTTTCCTTCTTCAAGGTTTGTGGACTTTTTCCTCCTCTAGCACATGTGCCAATCTAAGCCAATTTCCAAGGGTTGTCTTATTGAATTATTCTGAATGACATTCTGTCCCTGGTATTCAAAAGTGTCTGACAAATTGAAGTTTCAGGCAAAAGTTTGAGAACATAAAATTTAGAGGAAATAGTAAAATAATAATTCCTTCTTTACTGGGAAATCTTTTACATTTTCTTCTGTTGCTTCACAAAGTTAATCAGCCTCTCAAGACAGTATTTCACCAGCAAGAAAGTTCTCAGCTTGAAGTTTCACATTATAACCTCCACTCCTATTTCCAGTGGAAAGCTTCACTCTGGGTACAATGCAACAAACTCATAAACTGCAGCAGTCAGTGACAAATATACTTCATAGAAATGGTATTGAAAAAAGAAAAGGAAAAAAATTACTTTTTGGCAAATATTTTACATGCAACAGGAAAGTAATTTTGCTTCCATATGGCTTCAGCTAAGCAGACAAGCTAAACAGGCTTCACTGTTGGCTGCCTGCCCACAAAGAGATCTTATAATTTTTAATCTGCCATGAATGACACACAAGTGTAATCACTGATAAAATAAACAAGTAAATAGGTTTGATTGATACAGCCCAAATTATCACATACATACAAAACAGGAGTTGATTCTTACAGCTGGTTTAAACCACTGGAACTTTTGTTTTGCTGATGTTTAGGTTTTTTCTAATTTTTAAGAAACCAGAGGTACAGAGAAGCATTTGCAATTCAGGACTTTACATGAATTTAGTTAATTATACGCTGTTCATCCTAATGACCACATGAGGTGAGGTGAAAACCACAAAGGCAGCAGAAACAGGTTTCTGAATAGCACCCTATGATCCATGTAAATTGCAAATTAAAGGCCAGCATATGTGCTCAAAATAGAAATTAGGAATGTAGTGAATTTAACATCAGAGAATCAAGAACAGTGGTGATAAAGTTGAGGAAATGTGGTCACTTATTGCTCCCAAATGACATGATCATATAGTACATGAAATAATGGATTGTGGTTAATTTTGGGAAAAAGGTGGGGGGGCAGAAATAAGACAGTGACAGTCCTTTATATTTCACTATTTCCAATTATATTAGATGCAAGGCCAATTGCTATACCTTTCCCTGAGTGAATTATTATTCTTCCTGCACCTAAACCAGTATACCTATTACTTATGTCTGAGGGAAAGTCATCTAGCATTTTAAAAATGTCTGCAATATATATTTGCTCCATTCTGCAGCTTGTCATACTCCAGTGAGAATAAAAATGTTATGCAGCAGAACAGTAGTTTGTCAGAGGTAGGCCAAAGAAAGAAAAAATATGTTTCCCATTTCCTGAATAACCTCAATCCCTGGATGCTGACCCTTTCCCATTGGGACACTCTGCTGGCCTCTATTACACAGCTGCTATTCTGTTCCATCTCGTGATTTTTTTTTTCAATAGTGCTATGTTAGAGCAGTAAAACCAGAGCTATTCTGAGAGAACAGGGGAACAGATGTAGACAGGGCAAAGCAACCAGCTTGGTGTGTGCACCCATGGGCATCAGAAAATGAGAAGTGACCGAGCCTATGAGGGAGGGAGAAGCAACAAAAGAAACAGCAGAAGCACCCAGAGGAGGAGCCACCTTTTGTCCTGGGTTGGTTCAAGAGGCTCATACCCTGACTGGAATTTCCAGTCATTACATGACGCCCTTATTCAATCTTCACTTCAAAGGGCTGCTCTGGCCCTATCAAAAAAAAAATAAATAAAATCACCAAAGGCTCAAGAATTGCTCCTCTTCATGAGGATCCCAGGTTTACAAAATATGTGTTCCAACTGGCCTTTGCATAGGAAAAGTAATTGAGATCACAATTTTAGAGCAGCAATGAAAGACCTAGATGGAGAGTAGCAGTAGAGCAATGGGAAATGCAAGCAAGGAAGAAGCAGGCACTAAAAGAGAAAAAACTGTACCATCTCAAGTTTTGAAGCTGAAAACAGTAAATTACAGATACCAACTAAATTTAAAGTGTGTTTCTACCCAACTTGAAATTACAATAAAAAGTGGTTTCATTAGTGAATATTTTTGTGAAACAATAATCGGAACAAAAGCCATTTTTCTTGTCTTTAATCCCAAACGTGATTACATACTCTGAATTGCAACTAGTTTTTGAAAAGCACGGAGAATATTCAGGGCCTGCTCATAATTAGTAGACTGATTTTAATAGGGCCAAACCTTCAGCTCTTCCAAAAAGGCATAAAGTCCTCTGAGGATAAACACGCTGATCTAGTTACTCCAGCAGGGTCTGGAAGATGCTTCACCTTACATGAATACCAGTGGAATGCACTACAGTGCCATCAAATAAACAGATTTCTAACAATGCTGCGAAATATCTCAGGCTGTCAATCAAAAAACAGAAACTTCTACATGGTGAGCCAAGCAAACCTGGGTTTAGGAGATTCTGACTTTTTCTGAAAAGAAGTCTTCTATCTTTTCATTTATTACAGTACCAAAACTGTTCCAAACTATACATAATAAATTGCTAAAATATGCACAAGTAGCTATGAACATATTTTGCCCTCTTAAGGACTCAGCAAGAAGCTGGGCACACCTGTCTGCACAAGAATTTGTCTCTTACTGTTTGTCCCTGATTAGCATTTTCTAAGAGCTGTTAAGTCCATTGACTAATGGCCTGTCAGCTGTGTCTCTGCCCTCTTTTCTCTCATTTCCACTTTGGGGTCCATCAACACTAAGAAAATGACTAGCTGGTGACAATCATCATCGGCAACAGCTTTTCTAATTCCTACTCAAATGATGTTGAAAACTGTTTTCCGGCTTGTGGAAGAGAGACAAACACATTTCTGGCCCGTTACAGATTGATGCAGTCATTCTTTCCAGTAATGGGCCTTAAAATTGATTGGTCCCAATTACATCAGGAGTAAACATCATTTTCAGCACCACTTGGAAGTGGTCCAGGGGGACCCACTGTTGACAACCACTGTCAGCAGAAAGTTAGTCAGTGAAAGGTGATTTTTCTAATGCAGATGCTGAACAGAGAGCCAGGAGAAGCTTAACTTTACCATGATCTGCATCAAAACAAACATTAACATTCAGGTACGTTACTGATGGTGTTTAAGCACATCCAGTTTAACATCTGCTGATTTGGTCTTATCAGAAAGAATGTACTCTTTTTGAGTGTGTGGATTGTGACTGCACAATATCCTGAACATGAAAAAAACTTATTCCTAAGACAATATAGACATCTTAAATATTTAAATTTAGATGGTGAGTGAAATATTTAAATTATCATTACTGACATCATATGGAGTAGAAAGTGTATACATATACATCAAAAGTTTGTCCAACTGTCAACTAACATTTTAAAAGAAGTACTGTTTTGTAGATAAGTATAAGAGAATGATACCAGGGCTCCAAACTCAGATCTGCAAACTGCCTTTTAAATGTCCATAGATGAGTCTATTGCAGTTTTCTTATTCGTAAATTCAGAACACCACATCCTTATTTCATACCACATAATGCTGTGAGGAGAATCAGTAATTTCAACCCAGTAGAACATTTAAACTGCTGTAAAAACATTTAACATTGTTTTGATATTCATAACACCCAGTAATGGACGAGGTCACGGAACTGACCAAACTGTGATGCACAGCTCTGAGTTCCTTCATCAAATGCTAAGTGCAGCTTCCACACAGACACAACGTGGCAAGGGGTTTCTTTGCTTCAAAAATTTAGTTGTCACGACATTTCAATGTTCATCTCCATCCTTCCATTTATGTGATCCTCAGATGCACATAAGGCAAAAGGCTATTTTGTGACCTGACATCGTTTTAAGGCCACCATCTAGTTTTGGTACCAAGTCTGGAAACTTCCAGATGAGCTAAATGGCATCAACTAAGCACAGACGAAGTAGGCTGATGGTCCCTTCTTCACTCTTCTGCAAATGACTTTGTGTGCCAAAGTCACATCATTAACATTCACTTCACAAAACACAAACACAATTTATAGAGAAAAGAACTCCAGTTTGGATAAACACGCTTTCCTTCAAGCATTATGTAGTATTTAAATTCTATTTAAAGTATATTTCCTGTCATTAAAAAAGTCACTCTTGTTCATTTGAGAGCAATTTTCTTTAGTTTACATATGAAAAAGAGAAAAATTATTTTCTTACACATGATCACATTATTCAGGAGCTTTTACAGTATTTCCTTGTTATACAGCTTCTGCCCACACTGATGGAGCATGTTAATGATATTCGAAGTGGTGTGAAGTCCTACAGCACATGACAGTTTCAAAATGTCAGCACAAATGTATTGTAAGTTGAATAGAGTTTTAATTTTTAAAGGAAACATTTCACAGAGTTGAGTATAAATGTCAGCCTTATTTTAAGGCTGAGCAAATAGTCTTAAACACATTCTAATCCTGTTAGATGCAAACTCTCCATGTAAAGGTTGAATTGAGTTGGCAGAGCATTGTAGGTAAACATGCATTCTGCTCCCATAGGTAAACTGTGCTGAATGGTGGATAAAAGAGCTTTATCCTTGTAGTTCTCCAGTAGTTTCCCCTCCTTTTCCCTGCATTTTCAAAGCTGTGATTACACAGATAGTCTGAAATAGTTTGGAAAGACAAACATTCCACATTCGGGATGCTTGCTGTTCCATGTTCTGACTCCAAGATGAAAACTCACACAGTGCTTAATTAAACCTGCACTTACAAAACAAGAAATCCACAGCTATTCACCATGATGCCCAAATATTACCCACAGGAGCTGTGCAACTCTGCTGAGCAACAATTGGACTTACATAACTTGCTCCTTTATGTGTGATAAAGATATTTGCCCATTGCACTGCAATGTTCATGAGCAACCAGAAACAATCTGTTCTTAAATAGATTAAACTAACTGGTTAGAGTTTTATGTTGTATTTGGATGGCTTATTTGATTTTTTGAAGTTTGCTCAAGCTAAAAATAATTTCCCTCATTTTTCTATTATTTCTAACATGCTGTTAAAAGTTCTTACTTATCAAAACATCCTTCCCTCCCATGTTTTCCTTAATTTCCTTTCTTTTCTTTTTCCCTTGTTTTTGGGATGAAAGAAGATGAAACAACTGAATTTCATTTATCCTCACATCTGTAACCTGGTCTCCTTAATTCTGTTAGCAGGTGATATCCCACTGTAAAAGGGTAATAGGTTTTGCACTCGTGTACTAATCCTCAGACTGTGATGAATTTGCTACAGAAACTCCTCTCATATTCCTCCTGGTCCCACCACCTTCTCTGAGAGGAATTCACATCTCTCTTTCAAGCATTATTTCCTTTCCTAGTAGTCCACCATCATTCCTACTTCTAGATAAATAAAAAAGAGGCATTGATGTTCCCAGCTCCTCTCTGTCAGTGTGACACCCTGATGCTTCCAACAGCAGAGATGGACAGAGTTTGACAGGAAGAGGGAGTTCTGTAATCAAGGCAGGTTGCAAATTACTGCTGGGAATTCCATTGCAGGTATTTCCCAGCAGAAGAAAAAGTTATTCTTCAAACATAATGCTTCCCTGAAGTTTTCCAGCAGCCTTTTAATCAGCAGCCAGCTGTCAAGATTCTGCACACACAGACATACATCTAACACTGACATTTAGTTTTCAGCCTACATAACCTAAGAGTGTTTGTTGTGCTGTTAGTAGGGGAAGATAGGATAAATTTAAGAAAAGTCAAAATGAACACCCAAGCTTCGTTTTCTACATTGTTAGCAGCAAACAAATATCCCATTTATCTAAGAAAAATAATTGTAAAATGACATGCCTACCTCAATTGATTTGGTTACCTAAACAAGAATGGAAGTAGATCATAACTTCAAGGTATTTACACGTCATCTGTTCTTAAAAGCTTAGTGTACCCCTTAAATGGCATCACTATTTTAACCAATCTTCTCCTAAAATTTGCTTTTCTCACAAGTAAGTTTGACAAAACCTAAAACTAGAATAAATTTTTCTTCAAAGTTGTGTCTGTGTCTTTCAAGACACCAATCTGGGCAGCATTTCTGCCCCAAGCTATGGTGCATTGAGCTAGCATAAGCTAGCTTAACCATGAAATCAAACCTGACTTGGTTCTAATAAAAAATGTAAATACTATTATTGGGCTTTTATATAAAAACTTTCAGAACTTCGAGAAGATTACAAGCAGAAGCAGCTGTGGGGGAAAAAACAAAAAACAAAAACAACAAAAAAATATTGCTAAGCACTCCTAATTGTTTGTAAGTTATCTAAATGAAACTACAAGAATCAATACTTTGGTCAAATGGTATAAAGCAGTGCAGGCATCAAACTGAACTCTGTGGCTCAAATTCTGTAAAATAAATCATATTTTGTTCTATTAAATTCTTCTAAAAACTCACTTGATACGTATTCATGAGATAGGAACAAAGTTATTCACGTGCCTAAAAGTGTGCAAGAGCAGGGCAGAAACAGCCTTCTTCTGTTCTCTTTAGAGCACCCCTGAAGAACTCTGCAGGTATTGAGAGAGTGAATTGACACTGAAACCACATTGGTGTTCATTTAAACAAAGAACTTTATACACTTTAAAAGTACAAGTATCTACAAGTGAATTCAGAAAACCCGTGTTTGCAACTTTATTTCAAAGTGATAGCACTTAGTAACAGTAACTACTGATAAATAGTAACTACCACTCTCCACTGCAGTTCAGAATAAAATTCACATACTGTTACTCATAGCACATTTAATGCACACATCATGTCCGAAATTTCTTCAGAGCAAATAATTTATAAAAAAATACCAACTAATGAAATATGGAAATATTCCATGCCCAATTCATTTCAGTAAGCTGTAACAGACGTATCTACCCAAAAACAAGCACAGCCATTTCAGATGGGGGAGTACTTACATCGCTCTGGTGTTTGCTGACTTCCATGGCATGTTTAACATCTGGAGGTTCCCTCATCCGTGCATAGTCTGAAAACCCCTTCTCAGCATCATGTTTTTGTTTATAGAGAACCTGAAAAGAGCAACATTATACTTTTGCGAGCTGAGTAGAGCAGGTATAATAACATGAGCTGGGTTAAACCTAGTGGCATAGTATGCCATTATTCAGGAAGAATCTTAATAAATAATAAAGCTCCTTAATGGAACCAGAAAACTGAAATGAGAGCAGCTTCCACCAAAACAGAGACATATGAGGCACAGTCAGTAGAGAGATTTCTCTGCATTTGTTATTGCAACAGATGCATGAGCAGACAGGGGAAAGGAAAAGTAATGTACAGAAGCAGAAAATTAATCTTAACAAGGTGAGAAGTCAGCCCAGGGAAAAGCATAAGTAAAAGCTGTTTTGTTTTTTTTTTTCTTAAAACACATTCTTAATCTCTCAGCTATATAACTATTCTCCATTTTCAGAGGAAAAAAAATATTTTATGCATTTTCCATAAACAAACAGCTTTACATTAAATACTCATAGCCCAAACTTCTATTTCTTCCACTGTTAGGAAACTACCAGCACAATAGACATTTTGACTAGTCCCCAGGGTCACAAAGAAAAATAATATTTACGTTCAATTGTCATCATGGTAAAGAAAAATGGAACTGAATTGTGAGTTTATAAACACCTTTACTTTTATAATAGAAATGGAGCTCAATGTTGGGCATTCATCCAGCTTTCACTGTGCTGTGTTATACTTACATATACACACTTACATTCTACAACTGCCTGAAAAGCTGATCTTACACTTATCCTTGTCAGAAGCTTCCAGGCTTATATTAAGGAAAATTCACCAGGTTTTGATGCCTAAAAAGCAGCAAGCATCAAGAAAATTCGCTTTCTAATAGCTCTCATGAGCAAGCATTAAAATAATCCCCAAGAAAACAGTGAATACTAACTAAGTTTGAAAGCTGATCAGGAGGAGAAGGATTGAAACTAAAACCCATGATAGCAATAAAAGAATAGTGTGAAAGTTTGGAGACAGAAACTCTCAACTACAGCGATCCAGACTCTTTTAGGACAGGATACTAGAACTGTGAGAAAATGCTGTATCTGTTTTTGTTTAAAGCAAGATTTCATCAGAGTTACAGAGTAGTGTGCCCAAAGCAATATGTTAGTATCTGCCCTGACTATCTCAGATTACAAAATGATATACAGGCTGGGAGATTAGGACAAAAAGGGAGGCGGGGTATTTTTGCACTGCTACTATGTGAACGAAAGTAGCAAATCAGGAAACTTAAAATGTGCCACCTCCTTATACAGTGTAACATGATCAGCCCTCTGAAGAAACAAACAGGACTGAAATTGAAACAAAAAGAGTCCATCACTTGCCTACACTGGCTACATCTTGCACGTGGAAAAGCACATAATCTTTGACAAGACTGAAGCATCACTAACAAATTATACCCCACAAAAGTGTAATAATATACAAACATACGCCACAAAACCGCTTTTGCTAATTCTCCTTGCTTACACTGTCACTTTTAAGACGTTCCCCATTTAATGCTATTATGAAAGGAATACCCATACATTTACTTCCAAAATCTACTAATTTACAGATATTTTATTGCATTGCCATTTTGCTGGTTCAACATCTCTATTTCTCCCTTGGTGGATGGGCTATGTAACCAAGACATCAAAACACAATAACACATCAACTCTCAGCATAAAAAATTTAACAGAAAGAACAATTAAGTTTCCACTGTCTTGGGAAAAGATGACCATTTCTTTAGCTGAATGTAGCAATATTTCACTTGTTTTGGCATCTGTGTTCTTCCTGTCTTTTCACATTATTTTTCTTAACTTGCTGAAGTAGTCTTGACACAATCCCAGGCTAGGAGGGGTTCAATAGCTGTCCAGGTTAGTTTTGGGACAGTTCAGTGCAGAACTATTCCCAGATTTGTAAATCAGTTCCAAGTAAGCATAAAAAAAAATTTATCATTATTTCACAGGTTAACATGCATAAATTTATTTCTGATCTCATGTTGATTTTCAAGTTTTAGCTAAACTGAATTTCCTTTATCACATCTACACATGAAACTACTCTACAGAGAGATCAAGCATTATAGGTCACTGATATAACCTCTACCCTGTAGTGGCACCATTTATTAACTTGAGAAATACAAGGCAATTATTTAAGCAGGTATGACTTCAGATTGAACTAATTTGTAAGTACTCATTTTTTATTTTTCCTCTCTCTTGTACACCAGTGTGTCAATAGGAACCTGCACTAGGAAAGGCTTTGTGCTCTTTTAGCCTTTGTGCTCTTTTGAGTCAGCTCTGGCTGACCCACTGTTTCGGCATACTTTAAACAATATTACAGTTTTATTTTTATATTCCGCTTTATAGTCAGTAAGAATTGCTCTGAACTTAAAATCCACAAAGTAGGATTTTGTAGGAGGAAATGTTCAAGAACACAGAAAATGTCACTTTAATCTCTATATAGAGTATTAAATTATCCAATGTGTTATTGTAAAACAGAACTGTAGAAGTCCAGAAGACTAAGACCTGCCACCAAAAAAACAGAGGAAATCTTGAACATGACACTTCATACCACCAAAAAACCTTAAGAATTACATGAAACAGTTTGATAATGTGCAATATGACTGGAAATTATGCAATAAACAACAAAATTTTTATTGTAGTAAAAAAAACCTCTGAAACATTCTCTGGAAGTTGAAAACATTGCTTATGATTCTCTTGGCTCATCTTTATAAAGAAACAGGAAATATTGTTCAAATTTAACATATAGTTACTCTTTGAGGTATGCCCTGTGCAAAGTAGAAAATTAAACTGTCTTCAGTTTGCTTTAGATTATTCCTTTTAGATAAGAGGAAAAACTGCAATAGCTTCTTATGGCAGAAGTAACGTGATGAAAAATGTGATTAAATGCTTACCTTTTTTCAACTTTGTTTCCCCCCAAGCAATTTTAAATATCTTTATCATTGTTTGTGACACCTTGTTAAAAGAATACTGTTTTACATAAGGAAGTTTTCAGTACATTGATTTTCAGACAAAAAAAAGACTTGGCACAGAGCTAGCAAGGATCAGAAATTTTCCTTCTGAAATATTTTCTACAGGAAAATTGCAATTTTTAAGAAATCTTCGATTTTTTTTATTTCCAGAAAAATCAAAATGAAAGCTCCCTGTCTAGATTGCTCTCATCAATTTTCTTTTCTCATTGCAGAGAACAGGGAAATTGGTGAGAGCTTTGTAGGCTGGTAAGGGGAGTGAAGTTATTCGGTGATAACAGGGACTTCTCCTCTTTCTAGTTTACCCTGGGGACAACTATGACAAAAGTGAGAGAGGGAGGCAAATCTGCTTGCTCACTCTGAAGAAAATCATTTAGAAGGCAACAGTCAAATTTTCTGTGAAGAGGGAAAAATTAAATTGATAAAAGTCATCCAAGTCTGTGGGGCTATGAAACTTCTTTTTCATTTTCCTGAAAATTTTTTTCCCATAAACAGTGTTAGGACTTTTTTTCCTTTTGGTCATAATTTTGGATAGATGTCCTTCTCTATGGGTATTTATTTTGATCTTCATGCCAGTTCTACATAAACCACAAAAGAGCAAGCATGGGTTTCATGCAAAAGCCAGCAGACAATCTTGTTTTAGGCTCTCCAAAGTGTCTTGAAGAGAGGATTGAGTATGATTCAATACAGCTAACATGGGGAAAAAGTTCCACAGGAAGAGAACCACATGTGTCAGGGTGCTGTGCTGATCCTTATGTCAGTGTCGGTACTGAAATAAGGATCATTACTGCCAGATCCCTGTGTCAGTACTGACACTGCATGGCAGGACACCTGAAGGAGGAGATCCTGGCTCTGCCGAAGTCACTGACAATTGCCACATGAGTTAAAGAATGCAAACCTGGTCAGTGGTACTGTGGCAGCCTTTTGGCTCTGCAGAGGATGGTGGAAGGCAGCTGTAGGTGGGGTATAAATCCTTGAGAAAAACAGGAAATCTCCCCTAGCTGCCTCCAAGTTCCTAAACGCTGTGTGTGATTTGAAATAGTGTATCAAATTGCTAAACTGGGCTAGATGCAGGTAGGCTGCAGACAGGGCTGCTGGGCAGCAGCAGCGCAGCAGCACCAGCTCAGGAGCAAACACCGAGTCATGGGAGAGCCCATCTGGAGAAGACACACCTGTGGCAGGAGATCCTGTGGCAGGAGCAGCCAGCCTGTGCCAGCAGTGGGGAAAGGCAGTGCCCCTCTCTCTTTCACCCCGAGAGCTCATTCCCAATGCACCTGCCTGGCAGATGAGGCTGTGGGTCCTGCCAAGGACACGGCACCGCAGAGCGAGAAAAGTCCTGCTCGGTCTGTCCACAAAAGCGTTCCAGCCCAGCACTGCATCCAAGGAGTGTGAAAAGGGAACAAAGGGTTCTGATTTAAGGGAGTCAAATTTGTTCTAATGTGCATAGGGAGAAGGACATGTACCCGTATTTTCCAGCTCTCAGGAAATCAGCACCTATTTTCAAACCAACTTACTCTAACTGTGAAACAGACTGCAGCTCTGTGTTTGCAGCAGCCTTTTGCAGGAGGGCAGGCACAAAGGCCAGCTGGTGCTGCTCTCTCTCCTTCCTACGGCATGTCTGTAGTCTCCTCCTGAAATGATGACCTGTAAATTCACAATCCCAGCTAGACAGATGCAGCAGAAACCATGCAGCATATCCTAACCCAGCTGAAATCTGAAATCCTTGTATTAGCTACTTAGGTACCACAGTGATAGGCACAATATGGATTAGATTTGAATACTGTGGAGATTTTCACAGAAAATCCCCTGAGATCTCTCTCAAAGTAGCATTAAATTCAGGTCCACTGCAACAGTAACCACAAGTTGGAAAGATGTGTCAGCATATCTTGAAGTTTTATGGTATATTATGATTTATAATGCATCTACTCCTAAGGGGATGGTATAAATTTTATGGGAAAAATTTCTGCTTAAATATAACCCATCCTATATGCATATGTTTTTCTCTATGACTGTTGGATGATTGAAGAAAACCTTCAGAAACTATGAAATAAAAATGTCAGTCTTTTTCTTAAAAGGGTTTTTTGATGAATCAATGGTTTCATTTTTAGTCTCAGTTATTTATCTTTTCTGCCACATCACCAACGTTAATTAACCTAATTTCTGTAAACTAATGTAGAATATAATAATTTGGAATGAATTTGGGAGTAAATCTGGGGCAAAATAGTTAATTAATGTTTTATAAATCAAGCTAATGGCTTTAAAATGTTATACAAGTTTCATTCTCAATTTATTTTTATTGTAATTCCTCTAATCACTCACTTTACAATGAAATGTCACATTAATGTCATTTCACCTATTCTGCTGCTTTGAGTGTATATATGCTCCCTTTCAAACTCTGAAAACTGAAATACATGTTATTGTATTTGCTTAATATAGCCTTGATTAAAATAATGTTTTATATCAAAACATTTCTCCACAAGCTGTCCAGATATTGTAGTCCTTTCTTTTGTTATGAATATTTTCCTTTGTTTGAAAAGATATCGCTGCATTACAAGAATGCATATTGAGATACAATCAATATTATGGATTTAGGAGCGTGTTCACTTCACACAGTGACTATATTGAACTAGTTGTAGTTGATACCTTTAAGAGAGGAGAAAGCAAAAGCAAGAAAACCATGGAAATGCTTGGTGGACAGAAGCCATGACCATCTATCAGCTGCAATTCTCAAGAGTAACAATGAAAATCTGTAACCTCATTCATGTTACGCATACTTAATATTGGCAATTCCACTGAGATCAGTGGAAGTGAAGGGTCACCTGCTTGCTCTTAGGGTATTATATTTTTGATCCCCTGAAAGTGGCTGAACTGGAACTTACTGTTTTACTGGTTTTTTACAAGCTTTATACTATGTTCAACATACATAATTTCATATTTTAATTCTATAAAATTTGTTGTGAGTTGTAGTATCTAGAGCATCAGAAAGACATTTACTGCTACCACTAAGAGCCTTTAGAAGTCATTAAAGTGGGCTTTTTTCTGTTGGCTTCAACATCCAACGTTTTATATAGCTAATACAACACCCAAGTGGAAATAGTTATATAAGATTCATCCATTCGATAAGGACCATGCAATGTCACTGAATTCAATAACTCCTTATTGCATTCATGGATTTCATTGGATTGATGAATGCGCTATCAGCTTTTAAATGTATATTTAATAAACATAGCAAGTAAAATTGTCAACATTTTAAAAACTAGTAGTTTTTGAAGTTAAGAAATTATGGTGATAAACTCTGGATGATAAGCTCACCCAAATAAATCAAGTGTCCGCTCAAGTATTTTGTTCAAAGTGTACATATTCTGACACACAATTAATCTAAAAATCATTTTTGCAATTCTAAAGTTGTACCTTGCTCTGAAGGTGCATTAATTCTTTTGCAAATACACTGTCAATTGTGGCTGGCATCTGCTGATAAAGAGAGTTGGAAAGGTCTTTCTTAGCAGCTCCTTTATACTTCACCTAGAGGGCAGAAAAAGGGGACACAGAATGCAAAAAATGAAGATACAGTAAACATACTACTTATTTTTCCTAGTAAGTAAAAAGGCATAGACCAGAACTGGAAAAATTTAATGCTGACATTAACTTTCAAGCAAAAACATCTTTAAAGAATGCTTTATGTAGATGTGTCTAATTCACAAAGCAATGTGAATTAGACACATATCCTAATTAAATAATTTTGGTGGAAGTATAAAATAAAGTAAGCAAGGCAATTTTTTTCTACCCTTTTTCAGATCATTTTCAAATAAAAAATTATTTTTCTTTATTTTTTCCCAAGTCCTGCACCAAGGGAACAAATGAGAGGGCAACCATAAATATTTTCTCAATTAATAAGTAACAATTAAATGTAGCTAGAAAGGATAGGAACATTGAAGTTAACATGTCTGTCATTATTTCTATTTCATCTTTTCATATTACAGTCTCATTTTTTAATTACTTTTTGTTTTTCCTGTGTTTCCTCCAGTGTTAGCAATTCCTCACAAAGGGTTTTACAAGAGAGACCAGAATAATAGTTCAGAATCTGTGAGGCTTTTGTTTCAGATCTAGGTTTGTCAAATTCGTAAAACAATAATGTCAAGCACTACAGTGAAAGTAATTATAAATACAAAAAATATTTTAAATTATACTGTCTAATGTCATTTATTTTCTGTGAAATATACAGTCCTTCTTTAGAGGCTAACTCCCCATATGCATTTTATGTATACATATATATCAATAATTTGCTGTAACATTTGTTGCTGCTCCCCAAAACAGAGGGCTCTTTTTCACTGCAGTGGACATGCTGTTAAGAATGTCTGTGTCCAAGATTTGCAAATACAGGTTACGGGACACTAGAGGTCAGTAATTTACAAGATAAACCATCCATCACATCATTGGCTTCAGGTAATGCTGCAATAAACAGAGTGCTTAAGAGGGTGGTAATATCAAACATACGGGGTTCAAAATTTAAAAATATTTTTCTATCTCTAAATCTTTGATTAATAATTAGCAGCAGATTCTCGGGAATCAGACGGATTAGATAAATACTCTCTACAAAATGTATTTTTGTAGACTACAATAATCTGTCTCTTATGAAGTGTAATTACATCAGACTTACTCCCCTTGGGACAAGCCACTCTTCCTCAGAAAATGTGAAAATAAATACAAAAAATACAAGGAAAGTATTCATTAGATCCATTTATACTGAAAGCCACACAGCAAATTGTTGTATATCAGAAAGAGAATTTAGAATGCGTATAAATTACATAACATCAGACAGCAATATTGGGATGCTCTTTATCATAATCATAAAGGTGGCACAAAAAATGAGGCACCAAAAATTTTATTTTTGACAGAAAGTCACTCAGAACCAGCGATTCTTTAACAAAGCCACTCTCTCAGGTGAAGCTCCTGCTGCTTACCTGTGGAAAATAATCAGAGATGCAATTCCCCAGCACCTTGTACCCAGGACATGGAGAGCTGGCAGTAAATGCTGCTACGGCATTTTGGAAACTGTTGCTCTGTCTTTGCCACCCCAGTTGTGTGTGTGTGCACATGTCACAGGTATGCAGATATGTACATAGATATATAGATATATAGACATACAGATATATAGATATAGATAGATATGGGTAAATACATATGTGTGCAAGTGCTCAGGCAACCCACAGATGGCATTGACCTGATGCCCCAGGCCCCTTGCTGAAGGAGGAGGACATATTATCTGTATGATAATACAGAAACAGTTTCCTTGTCTCCTTCTGTTTGATATCAGGCTGTGAGTTCTCCACAGCACGGACATTTTGCACAGGTGTAATTTGCAAATCTCATCACCACAGAAAAAGCAACATTCCTTTCCTATTCCTCAGTTTATCCACACATAAAACGGGATAGTTAGGATTGGCTCAGAACCATTAGTAAAATATCTTCAAATCCCAAAATAAAAGTGTCATGTAATTCCAAATTATTATTATTCACATATATAGTATACATTTATTACAGCCTTTTAAGTCACTACAGCTTTAAACAGAATTGTTATTTTAAATAAGCCATCTTTCCCCTGCTAAAAATCACAGTATTTAACTGAAAGAGTTTTTAGGAAGGATAAGAAGCCAAGAAAATTCTTCAGTCTTTTAGATCTTACCTCAGAAAGAAAAGCACCAAGGCTTTTCACATGTTTTAGCTGCGGGGTGTCAGGTACAAATATGCACTTGCCTTTAGATTTTTTAAACTCTTCTTTATAGTGTATCTACAAAGAGGAGAGAAAAAGTTTAATTGTTCTTAAAAACAGACACACACAGCAAAGTAAACATCAGTTATTTTTATTTATAATTTTAAAATTACTTCTATTTTATTTTATTCGTGGATACTGTGCTGGATAGCTTGCAAATACCTCCGGCTGGATCAAATTAAACCATAAAGGGAAGCTACCAGTTCTCACGCACATTACCAGGGCTATGTAAAAGTCACAGAACTCTTTAATAATAAAGATGAAAAAGATAGGATTTTTTCTCTACATCTAGAGCACATTTTCTCTACTGTTGTAGATGTTTTAGTATCTCTAAAGAAAGAAGAATCGAATAATTGATCTCCTTGATCCTTGATCTCAAAGATAAAAATTGTTAAACTAACTTCTAACACAGACCTAGCAAGTACAGAATCTGTATAACACCATCAAATGCCCCTTTATGAATCCAAGAGTTACATGAATAAATTCAGGAGGCCACTGCCAAACTATTGCCTACAAAGCACCCAATAGTCATGATATTCAAGTAATAACAGAATTTCTTTAAGAGTTAACATATTTTAAATTGCAGCATTTTTTAAAATGTATGCAAGAAGAAAGCCATTTGGGGGGGGGGGAACCAAAAAAAACAAAACACTATGACATATTTCACAAAAAGTAAAAAGCAAAACAAATTTAGTTTTTTTTTTAAACAACCAACCATTTTCTTACAATGAGGCAAATAGTATGGGCAGGTATAATAATCACCTGAGTTTTGCTGAAGTCAGAGTTATTGTTTGTATTAGTGAGACTGCAAGAAGGAAAAAATTTATGGACATGGTTAACATGTAGGAACATTCATTATATAAGAACTGCATGAAGAAAGATGGTGAATGATGATGAGATGGACTAAATAAGTTTTAAAGACAGACACTTTACAGGGATAGCCTTAGATGTTTTCAGTGACATTTCTTTCTTTGTAGGGAGAATTATTTAGATCAATGCAAATTGAATTATTTAGTACTAAGCTTTCATGGTTATTATCTGCTACCATTTCTCTAACCTCATTTTCACATTCTGCATAACAGCAGCTTGAATTTATGCACTCTAGACTTGCTGACAAGCACTGACAGAAGCAATATGATCTGCATCTGAGCATTACAGAAATATGCAGCCTTAATATCCTCTTTCTCTGAATCCTTAATGGATATCACAAGTTCTAGTCTACACTCCTCTGCAGGGACTTCAAAAGCTCATGAGAAAGATGGCAGCTTACACAGAATCAGCTCCTGTGCTTTCTTACGCAAACTTTGTGTCCACTGAGAAGTGGATTAGATAATGCCAAATTCATCTCAAACTCATGACTACTTAATCCTCACACAGGAAACAATTTTGGCTGATATTGGGCCCATCAATTTAGGACTACTGAAAGAATTTACATGTCACTTCCAAATCATATGATCTGCTTTTGTGGATTCCAGTCTTTTCTTAAAAAAACCTTTCGGTGAATAATGGGTGCAACACTACTGTGTCATTACGTAGGGACTCACAAAGCCAATGGTTCATGTAACCTCTGTGTGACACCATACTCCCAGGTAATCACAGAGCAACACACAAAAAAGGGTAATTTCATGATAAAATTTTATGGCAAACATGAGCAGGCACTTACTGTTCAACCTGCACACGTGCACAGGAAGTTTACAGACCTGACTGCCTACTGGTTGGGTTTGATGGCATTCCCAGTAGAGACTCCTGTAAAGTGACTCTGGCAGAGACAGAGAGTCTTGCTATTCACAGCTTAAATCACCCACAGATATCTGAAAGCTGACTATAATTACATCCATTTTAATTACAGAGCAGTAATTACATTCAAAAATCAAACATGAAAGCTTCCTAAGGTATCTCTTAACTGGGGGGAATGACAGAACATGACTAGAAGAAACAAAGCTGTTCTGCTGTAGAAGTCATGCTTTCAAAAGAATTGAAAGCAGTAAATGATTAATGCCACCTCCTTAATCCTTTATTATTCACATTTGTTAAAGTAATCCACAGAAGCCACGAAATGCACCCAGACTCAAATGGGCAATTTAGAGAGAATGTATAACAAAGTGTTTGGTCAAACTCTGATTCAACGAACTCCATTCTGCTACAGTATTGTCCACACTGCTTGGAATCAGAAAGATGGAAGATGAAATATGACAAGTATAATGAAGTCATGATGCCTGCAGGTAAAAAGCATATTTGGTGCAAATGATGCAAGCAAGATGTTCAAGAGGTTGGCTATGATCAAACATAACCAATGGCTGGAACGAATAGGAAGAGAAGTTAATATTCCTCTTCAAAGTTTATAGGTAAAAATTCAAATGTCTAAAATATTGAATAGGAAATTTTGCCTGCCAGTGGCTTACCCTCACCACAAAATACATTGTTTAGTTTGAGCAGATCTGTTAAGCCTTCTGAAAAAAAACAAAGGAAAAAATTGCAAATGATGGCCTGGAGTCACTGCTCTTTCAATATACTTCTGGAGTTCAATAGATCACTAAAGGCACAGTTTTTCATAGTTCTCTCCAGATCCTTTTCTTCTCCCTGACTTCATAAAACTAACTCTGAGCAGCAGCAGAACTACCCAGTAAAGTGGATTAAAATTCCTTGACAACCACCAAAACAGTAAGCCTTTTTCTTAATGGATGTTATATGGAAAGATCAACTTTATAAAACAAGGGCATCCAAGATTTAAGCTGAAGCTTCCTGGTTCAGAAAAAATTGATCTCGCCCGTGGCCTGTCCCATCAGCCTTTTCCTGGGGGAAACACAGAGGGAGACTCTGGGCTAAAGGAAAGACTCCAACGGTAACAGCTTAATCCAAGCAGCCACCATTCCTTTTATTCAAGGATACACGCTCATCTAACTTTAATACAAATATACTTAAAAAACTGTTCTTAATAATCTTAACATCAACGGTGTAACCATGTCAACAGTCATCATGCCAAGATCCATCCTAGAACTGTCATATCTAAAATACCCATTTAGGTTTAACAAAACAACTAAAAGGTCTGAACCTTCTTATCTAGTTTTTGTGCTAGAAGAAAAGGGAACCTCTTTCCACTAAGGATTCAATTTTCAACCCTACATTTCTTAATTTATAATCGCTCACAAAACTAAGGACTGTGTCAGACCACAAATCCCTCTAATACAGAATCCTTTCTCTGTGGCCATGGGAACCTAGAGAAAAGCAAGAGAAAATGGCAGGCATACAGCATTATTACTCCATAGTAATCTCCAGCAACTTCAGCCTCAAGGTCCCCTTGAGTTAGAGGCTGTGACTAGCAACGGTGAGTCCAGGGGAACAGCTGCACCCAGGATTAGGTGGTCGAAACCCTGTTGGTTTGGCACACTGTTTCCACTCTTGAGTAGATTTGGCCTTTGCTTTTTAACAGAGACATCCTAAAGCAAAATTGGACTCTGTGCAAGGACAGGTAAATGGCAAGTAGTTCTATTCTTTGCTTTAGGGGAAAAGAAGCACTGGTACCGCTCATTACCAAAATTTAGCAGAATCTTCAGAAGGCAGATTATCTGCTATTCTACCAAAAGGGATTATGATAGGTCAATTGTCTTGTATAATTGTTCCTGTCTCTGCTTATAACAGTATTGATAACATCACACCACATAATAAAAACAAAGAGATGAAAATATACCACAAGCACATGGACAAGCTCAATTTCAATATGGAAAAGGCCTGGAGAGGAAGGCAATTCATATAAATCAAACACACATGACAGTTTTGAAAACATCTGTGGAATAAAACTGCATAATAGAGGGAGATTAAATGGAATGACTGTCAAGAGCAACAATCCAGGGGGTATCACAGCCACAGAACAAACATCTGCCAGCCTCAAATGAAACTGGGGATTTTCTCAAGAACTGGAGCACATAAACACTTGACAACTTCCCCTATGTACTGCTCAAGGCTGACAGTTACAGATGCACCAAGGGCTGCCATTGTAACACTTTTGCAAAACCATATTGCCAAATTAAAGGCAGCCTGCAAAGAATGCAGGGCAAGCGTAACACAACCCCAGTATCTCAGGCATGTGCACTCCTGGCTCTGCATTCTGCTGGAGGAGTTGTGCTGACAGCTCCACCACCAGAAAAGGACAATCTCCCAGTCTCGTGGTCAGCAAGGACACAGGCTGCTCCCCCAAGGTCATCTGAGGGCCAAAATGCAAGAACGCCCTAAAACCACTGTACACATAAAATGTGCAGACATACACCTATCATAAATCCACAGAAACAAAAGTTTGTGCAAAGGTTCATACTAAAAAGGGTAAGGAATATGTAAAAAGTTCTGAGTGTCAACAAGCCAAAAATTGAAGGTAAGAATGCAAACTCTTTGCAATTTATTGGCCTCCACAATGAAATGTTCAGGATGAGGAATTTACACCCAGGCACAAAGGGCTGCACTGGTCATAAGAAATTCCATTATAGCAAAAATTCTGGGAGACAAATTTCATACTCTATTCCATTCAAGACAATTAAGAAAAACCTACTGATTTCATCAGAGGTTGAATAAGGGCCCAAAGCTGGATGTTATTTTTAAACACAAAGCCTCTTTTTTGAAATTAGATTGGTCTGGACCATTATATATTGTTCTTGCTTTGAAAGCATTAATAACACTTTGCTATTATGCCTGACATATCTCAAGGAAAATCTAACACACTTGCAGGCTAAATGCATCACAAGTTTTCAGCAAAAGCCCACATCCCTGAACCATTATAAGCTGTAGAATCCTGGCTTGACTTAGTTATTCACCTTAGCTCTCAAGCCCCTGCAGAAAATCCAAGAAAATACAGCCACTCCATTTATCCATTAATTAACTGCCACAGCCAACATTACTCCTAATGGGTACACAGCACAGTAATAATTCCTTTTCAATTAAAGAAAATATTTCTTTGGTATTTTTCAATAAGTTTTTGCCTTTAAGAACAGTGACCATGTTTAGAAAGAAGCTGTAAGGATACAATAAATGTATTTGGGGTCATGTAAGTGCTCCAGGTCCATTTTCATTTTGGCCTTTACATGAGTTGACAGGCACTTAATGCACCATATGCCCTTTTTTCCCAAAGAAAGCATGTATATATGTATCAGTAAAAACATTATTAATCTCTACTACTTCCTAAAGTGGCTTGAGTTTACAAGGGAGCCATCTTGGTAGCTTCTCTTAAGGCTCTATCCAGTTTTCAACATTTTTTCTGTGAAAATTGAAGTAGACAGTGTATGGACAAAAAAGAAACTTTGATCTTGTCAAGTCACACTGTCAAGCCAGCACTGTAACACTTTAAGCATCCCAGGTACTGTTCTTCTGAGTTAACTATTCCTTTCTGATACATAACCCCTAAAAATTTTTACCTCAAATACAGATTCTGTATGTTCTATTCCCATTAAATCAACAACCCGAATCTAAATATCAGATTAAAAGATGAGCCAGACCCCACTTCTTGGTTTCTTTAGAACATTTGTTGAAGCAAGTCACTCTCCCCTCAGAAAGGTCTCCTCTCCTGCCAGGCAGCTTTCTCACAGGACAAATATCACTCTTTGCACCCATGCACATGAAGGGAAAAAGTTATTTTTCAGACACACTGTCCCAGAGGGAAAAAAAATAAACTGCCAAGGTAAATCTGATGCTGTTACATTGAAGTAATCAGATCTACTCCAATTTAAAATGTCTTGGATGTGATCTATGATTTTTATATAACGTTTCTACAACTTATCAACAGCCAAAAATCTATAGTAACTAAACCAAGAATTATCTAGATAAATCATTTTTAAAGATATTAAATAATTAAATAATATGTAAGTGTATTTTATATAATATTTAATAATATTTAGGTGGATTAAATAATTAAATAATTTTTAAGTGCATTTCAGCAGATTTGCCCTATAAGCAAAGTCAATAACAATATGCTGGGCAGTTTTGGGCATCTATCAGCACAGAACAAAAGATAACACTCAAAATTCATCTCCTATTTTTAACCTCCCTCCTTAGAGCTATGTATACTGGAACCCAGTTTGGTTTAAACCAATTAAACTGCATAGGAAACCAACTACAACCAGAAAAAATACTGCATTTTCCTGATAAAAGCAGCCAAGGTGTTCTCATGGCAGACACCTCTGCCTGAGACCCACATTTTGAAACACTCTCCTTTCTAGGCCCTGTGCTTTGTACCATCCTAGCGCTCTGAAAAGCTCATTCTTCTGTGGCTGATAACTTACAGTACCAAAATAATCTGTTTTCCTATTATTTTGTGTGTTTTTATTATTTGAGCCTTGGTTGGGCGCATGCTACACTACATATATTTGAGAAAATATGTATCATAAATATAAACCCATTTGAAAAAAGAAACGCAAATATGAGGATGCAAATAGTCACCATCACTTACATCACTTATTAATTCACTGCATTTTCGGGCCAGTTCCATATTTCTGTCCTCAATAACAGGCTTGAGGAAGATCTGAAAGAAAAAGGTAATCATTCCCGGTTTATTGTCCTAAAGAGTAAAAACAAAAAGAAATAAGTACTTTGCAAAATTATTAGGGTATAACTCACCTGTTCTTCTTCTTCCCCATCCTCATTTTCATCCTCCCTGAGATCCTGAATGACAGACACTCGCATTTTAATACTTTGTGGGAAACAATGAAAACTCTTCAAAGGTTCAGTGCTGCAGGAAACAGCTTAGAGCCTCCTGCAAGCCTGGAATCAATGCTCCATTTGTGTCCTCCACTGCACTTAGCCCCACCACAGCTCTTTCCTTATTTAGGCAGCACTTGACAATCTTTATCTGAACAATTCAGAGTGAGTGAACTGAAAGGCATTGCAGATGGCCTTGCTGGCTATCGCTCACAGCAGAGCTGACACTTTCTTACTGATAAAATAGAACTAAATGACCTATCCCCAGCAACTGTTTTTAAAATTACTGTGGACACAATTAAAACACTGTGATGGAGTTAATTAGTAACATAAGTAATTTAGTAAAATTAACAGGATTAAAAGGGGAAAACTCTAAATTTACAGGAAAACTGCTCGAGTCTCAGATTCAAGGCATTAGTGAATCCAAAATTAGCTATCATAAAACTTTATTTTACTGGCACAATAATAATGCTTCTTCTTTAAAAAACCATACTATTCTCACTTCCAGTAGATGTAACTGTTAGAATATTTTTTCAGAACAATTTCTTTCACACAAATCTTACAGAATTCCTTAAATGCTTTCCATGTCATGTCAGCTGCAGGTTAAACCTGTGCATACATAGATACAAACAAGTCTGTATTACAAGTATACATGGCTATGTATTCGCATAAACATATATGTTCCTCCACTGCTGCAAACTGTCATGGTCTGTAGTCTCAAAACCAACCTTTTTCAGTATGAAGTCACTGACTCCAGCTGCAGTGAAACTGAAAGATATCCTTATGTTGATGGGTGCGGTGTCAGTGTTTACTTCTGTAAAACAAGCAAGAAAAGTATTACAAGACCAATTGGAGCAACCAGCATTTTAACATCATTTTTCTTTCTAAACGGTAGCTTGTGTATTTCTCATTTTGTAGAGGTCATGATTTTGAACTTCATCTAGCAAAGTCATTCACCACTGCACAGCTTTGCCATCAGGCAAAGATATAAGGAATGTGTGCTCTTATAAAAACTCTTTGAAGAATTTTAAGTACATGAACCCAAACACAATGGCTTTAGAGGTTATTTAAAAATACATATTTCCTTAGAAAAAGAAACATTTAAAAGATGGGAAGAAATACAGCACTTGATTTAGTTAAGGTCTGAAAATTTGAAAAACTAAGTATTAAGAACAAAGGCTGGAACTGCTTTCAGCCTAAACCAAGAGACAGAGATCTTTGCTCATTAATAGTACAGAAAGCTTCAAAACTTTCCATTCCACTCTCTAATATAAGCTCCTAAAGGTCAGGTTTGGATTGGCATTGCTGAAGTTCAGATTTAAACCTAGAAGTCTAGATTGTATAGGTGAGAATTACCTGTGATTTATGCTGACAGCTTTTGGAGTTCACAGTGTTTCGTCCTGGTGGAAACAAATGGTTTAGTCTTATGAGCATTCACAGTAGCAGGGTTTTTTTTAAGATTATGGCTACAGCAAATATATTCCTGAACAACAGACTCATACATTTTTAGGACCACATGGTAAGGGGAGCAAGTACTTACAAAAGCGTCAGAGAGAAATGCAGCACAAAGGCTTCAGTTTGGGATTTTTGTGATAATATTGCCAATACTATATTCTTTCAGTGCAGTTTATTTTTTTTTTTTCCTTTCCTTCCTACATTTAATAAATTTTTTAAGTGGAGACATTGAAAAATATTTAAGAGTGTATAGAATAACTATTAGTAGCTACAAAGCTTGCTGAATATGGAGAAATCTTTTGCTATTTTTTGCACTGGAAGGCAGATATGGTCAAAATTACAATGCCGAAACTGTTCATACTTTGGGGCAAAAGGGACGTGTTTGGCTTTTTAACATGCTTACACTATATTTGATGGGTTTTCAGCAGCTGGACAGACCAAAATTTATATATTAATTCTGGTTTTCTTGCAATTGCTTCTGCATAATAAAAATCTGCAAAATCACTTTTGGTCAGCCCTGAAGTGATCAGGCAGTTGGACTACACAGTCACTGGACGTCCCTTCCAACTGAACTATTGTACTCCATTCCATTCTATTTTATTCTACGGTCTGTATCCACTTTGATACAATTAATTTTTTTCTCATTTTTGCATGATCTGGGTCAGGCATAACTAAGTATTCAAATACCCTGTGCCCCATGTGACTTCTATAATACAAGGATTGCAAGACAGCTGCTGTAATGCATCATATTATAGAAAAATATAATACTATGCACAAAGGGAGTACGCCAAAAAAATCACAGAATCAGCTAACCATACGCAAGTTACTCAAAATTCCACTTTTCACATAACAGATGCAGTAAGATATGATATGACACAGAAACCTGTCTCACTTTTTCTCACCCTCCTCAAAACACTGAATACTGTCAGAAATAGTGTGCAATAAAGCAAGCCTGAAAATGTAATATATCCAGATATAATTCAGGGCAGAATTTGTTAGGACTGCTTAAGAGTTGCATGGTTTAGAAATGTTCTATGACTCGATTAGCAGCCTGAAGGTCAAGAAGAATCATAGAAAGGCTTGGGTGGGAAGAGATTCTAAAGACAATCCAGTTTCAGCCTCCCTGCCATGGGCAAAGATGCCACCCATGAGATCAGACTGCCCAGGGCCCCATCCAACCTGGCCTTGTTCAAGTGGCCTTGAGCTCTTGCAGGCATAGGAAAGAAGCTTTTAGTAACTTCTGTAAGAGGCAATATAATAATCTAGAATCAGCAGGAATTTTTGGCATTGCAAATGTTTGTGTACTTTTCCAATATTTTTTTAATTACTATAAAAATACTAAACATAATCTGATTAAAGACCTAGTTAAAATGCTGAGCTTTACATCCCCTAAACAATTATGAACAATGTTGTACTAAAAACTACTTTTCACCTACAAAATATGCAATTTTACCAAAACCTCCAAATAGACATTTCTGAATTATTTTCCACCATAGATAATGGAATAACCCATAGTCTTTTGTTCTGGCATGAAATAGCACAGATTAAACAAAATCCAATTGTGCAGAATTTTAGGAAAACATTGCAATGGACTGCTAAGATGTGTATCCACAGTATTTATATGCACACAGGGCATGGCAAAACTAGAATTTCTTATTTCTTTATAGATATCTTAAAATGTATAAAAAGGCGAAAAACGGGTTCTGCAGGGAAGCACCAAACATCTACTGATTCAAATTTTGTAAGAAAATGCTTCATAGTTCCACATTTCTGCTTCCACATACCTGCATGGAGATTTCACATCTCAGTTCAAATTTAGCCTGGATTGTTTACAGAAGCACTGTGCCTGCAATACACAACCTTTGCTTACGCTGCCAAAGGAGACATTTCAGCCTCCCAACACTCAGAGTCATCATTCCATGTGTCACTGTACTACTTTTTGTCACAGCACATTACTCAAGTACTTGATGTAAACACATACCTACTGAGGAGGCAGAAGGGGCAGAACCATGGGGCGCAAATGAGCCCAAGTGAGTACAAGTTGGCCCAGCGTGTGAATGGTTCAGGTGCACAGCTGGGCAGCTTTCCCACCTTGACCACACTCAGATGAGGCCACATCTGGCCAAAGCCCCACCATCTCCTTGTCCCTTTATCAGTCTTTCAAGAAATACATTCGGGAGCTGTTAGCCTAGAAAGTTAAAAGGCTTGATCTTGTTTTGGCCCTGAAACGCATAACAATTTAGCAGCGATTCTATTCTCCCCCGGAGCAAACAATACCCCTGGAATTTTTTGGCGTAATCCCTAAGAGCCTTCTGATACATGCAATGTGTACTGCTGGGCTGAAAGGACCAGGCTACCACTTCACAGAACAGCAGAACCTGTGTTTGTCCTGGTAAAGATACCAGAAACCTCTAAATCTCAAACTTATTTAATGCAGAGTTTCTCCTGGTGTACTTGAACATAGGTTGTGAATTAAGGACCAAGGTATTTCAGCTGGAAATCTGCACAGCACTATGCTGAGATGCGTATACATTATGAATATACTCCTTTTAATTCTAAAACCTAACAAGAGCAGAGGTAAAGGTAGTGCTTTAACTATCCTGTTTCCAATTAGTTAAAAATCAACCTACAGACATCCTTGAAATTAAGATGTTATTTCCTGTTCTTACTGGACAGACACAGACAACACTGAGATAACTACAATTAATTCAACACAATGCAGATGGTGGAGTCTTTTCAAAAAGCACATAAGGCATTTTTAAGTACTGAGACTCAGTTACTTCTAGTTTCTAGAAATACTCAGACTGGAAGTTCCTAGCAGCCCTGCGTAAGGAAGTTCATAGTCAGGCTATCAGCACCAGAATCACAAACAGAAAAATGCAAGGAATCCCAGCCTGCTAGTTTTAATGTCCCTGAACATGAAATACCAATTCACATTAACTAGAGAAATTCAAGTGATGACTCTATTTAGAGAAAAAACTTACCTAAAAGTTTCTATCTGTCAGATCATTAACACTGCATTTATCAACAGCACTTCAAAACCTGCAAATACTTCATGGTTCTAAGCTAGGATTTTCATTCAATAAAAATTGTTTTAGTTAAGGTTTTGGTAAAGCAGAGAGTGGCAATGATATTTTTAAGGATAAATACAAATGAGAGAATTCTGATTTTCAGATCCCAGAAAACCTAATGAATTTTCAATGCCTAATAAATACATAAGTACAGACATTTTTTTGTAAACTCACACTCTCAGAGACATTGCCTAGGCTAACTGGATTTTGATGGCAGAGTATTTCAGATGTCTGTATGGTACACAACTAATTTCACATAATTATATCCAATCTAACCTAGATACCAGAAGCACTGTAACCTGAGTTAATAAACTCTTTCCCACACAACTCGTTATCCTGAGAAATGAACCCATTCAGAAGGGAGAATGTTTATCAGGGCACAAGACTGTTCCATGCATATATAGCCTTAGCTGTGATCAGGAACAATGCATTAAAATAAACCAACATAAACTATTAATACAACCCCAAAACCTTCACTTCGTTTTTCTACCAATATTTGTAATTGCCTGTGTTTACACAATACTTTTTAAGCCTCAAGACAAGATTTCCTATGTGGGATACATAGTTCTACCTATTTTTTCATTTGTCAAGAAATTAAATCCCCAACAATGGAGGAATCTGGTTTTTCCACCCCCTCAATATTTTCAGTTTAACCAGAAGCCTGAAAAATCTATCCCTCCTACAGCTGCTTTTGCAAGCTGAAGGATCAAGAGCTGAGATGCCACATTTGACTGCACTGCAGCTGTTTCATCCACTCCCCCTGACTGCTGTAGCATTTTCCTTCTCGTCGTCAAGCCCCTTTCCCCTTACTCAAGTGCTCACCCAGGTATGGCAGTCCACCAGAGCCAACAGCTCTGGGGCAGAGCAGAGGAGCTCTTCAGCACTCCCAATCCTTACCAGTGCATTACAACAATGAATAATCAGGATATTCTTTCCTATTACCTACAGAAGTGGAGCCCAAATGCTCCCATATGCTGAATGGCTGAGAGCCCCACAGCTGTGCACCCCCAAGCTATCCCTCTGCTCTGCAACTTGTGGCTCAGACTTCCCAAGGCTGTTCTACCGAAGATGGCTAGAAAAAGGAATTATCAGCTGCCTGAGTTGCTGTGTGAGGTACCCATAAAAGCAAAATCACATTCAACAGAAGAGGGAGTTATGGCTTTTCTCTCAATGCGGAAAAGTTTGGATAATAGACCAAAGTTTTCCATTCACAAAATTTTCATTTTATCCAAAACTAAATCATATGAAAGAAAGGGACAGGAGTATACAATAAAAGTTTGGAAATTTTTTCTATAAATCACAGCTAAAATCATTAATGACTGTAGGTAAAAGGTATGAAACCGGTAATAAACAAGCTTCATTTTGCCTCAATAAATCCTAAAAAGCTAAGAATATCTCCTTTTTTCCTTTCAGTGACTATATATTCATATACGGCTTACTGGAATCTGAAATAATAGAAAATTTGCATTTATCTTATATACAGTCTCTTAGTTCTTAGCCATATTGATTGGGCATGTTTGCTTGCCAGGAATTTTCTTGTGGCATTAGTTGGAATTCAACTGCCTGAACTGACAGAGTCTCCTGGAGCAGGAAGAGAAAATTGCACATTTCCTATAAACTTAATTTTCAGCCTATAACCCTCACTTCCCTAATGAATGCATTTTTATAGAAACTAAAGCCACAGTGGTTTATTTTACTTGTATTTGAGTTATTCCTTCTTCATATTTCTGTACTTGTATTTTAGTAGTCCTGGTACAGTAACTCTCTGGACAGAATACCAATACTGTGAGTAACATACATCTTTTTAAAAACCTTTAAACTTTACTATTCTGGAACACTTCATGTTACTGTGCTTCTCAGATAAGTTAAATTTGCATCAAATTGCTACAAACAGCTAACTCTAGAAAAAAAACTACATTCTTCATTGACATTTATTTAAAATAATAGCTTTAAAATTTCAGAATAGTTTTCAGAAAGCTCCCCAAAATAAAAAAGATTAAACCAAACAGGCCAGGATGAGAAAAGAAATTCAATGAATGCTTTTGAAGTAATGGAAGTCACTTGTTTAATGAGGAAAATTGTATTCAAGTAATTTCATTTTTTTATGAAGAGAAGTAATTTCAAGTCATAAATAATTGACGTAAAAGGTATATTTTGAAGTACCTCCAGACACTAAAAGACAAAAATAAACCTTTACTTATGCAAAACATACAACACTTTTATTGTGCTAAAAATTACTGGTTCTTAAATCCCAGATGCAGGGGAAAAAAAACCTATTTACCTTTTTTTTTCTACTTTGTGAATTGTGCCCATAATAAGATTTTAACTAGAAAACAAGTTACACATACTTTTTGTCCAGGAGTGCTTAAATCTGGACTGTCATAGTCAAGCTTCTCTTTTGGCCTCCTGTTCCCTGCATGATAGGTTAACACAATGACACTCAAGAGCTATACTATGAATTTAGCATTGTATTCAAAAACAGAGCACATAATATATAAAATGCACATTCAGAAAATATCCACAGTTTTCAAGACAGAGACTTTATAAAGACTGATGGATAGCTGATTCTTCCCAAGGAAGTTGCTGTCAAAATAGTCTGCTTGAATAGAGTGAATATTAATTTTTAAGTGCTTATAATAGGCTAAAATGGATTAGGAAATAAAACTGTCAATAACCCTGTATTGAAAAGAACCTTTTAACAGAGAACCCTATATTAGGAGGTGTCTGGACAGCCTAATCCTGTAATTGTGTTCGTGGTTGTAATTGAGGAGAGCAACTTACAAGTTCTTAAGCATTGGCTACAGTGTTGAAGAACATACACTAAAAATACAATAGCTGGCAATAATAAGTCACAAGAATGTTAGATTCTTATGTACAGTCTGTTTAACAAAGATGTACACAAGTTTCCATGACAACAGTGACAAGATGATAAAAACATCTTCCATCCTTCACTGAAAAACACTTTTCTGCTTATATCATTGATGAAGTGGCAAGTACCTACTTTAGAAATGTCGACTTGCATTTAGTAACATATTTTTATATTCAAAGAAATGCAGATCTTTTTTTTTAAGGATTTAATTAAATATCTGAACCAAATTAAAATTATTTATTATCTGATTTTTTAATTTTTTAAAACAAGTTGCATCAAACTTTATCTTTTATTTTAGACACGGTCCATAATTTAGCTGCAAAATTTCAGCTTAAAAATTTTTTACCCCCAGGGAATTCTCTGTTGCATGGATGAAATAAAAGCTGATCTAGCACTTTCCAAATAAACAGTGAAGATTTTAGTAGAAGAATGTCTTATTTTTAAATTGCCTTCATTTTGCTCCATCAGTCACAAAAAAAAAAGAAGAAAAAAAAAAGAAAAATTACATAAAGCAATTACATTTTATTAGTTACTTAATTTGCTTTCACATTAGAGCATTATCTTACTTCTAGACTGAATTGTTTTCTTAAAACCAGTAGTGGACATGAAACTGGAATTTCTTGCTTCAGCTACTTTTTAGTCATTCCTGTGACCTGGTTACTCTTGAAAACAAGCAATTCCAATGACAACAGTGGAATATAAATTTGGGAGTTACCTCAATACTGATACTTCTAGGTGAACATACTTCTCAATCTATTAAGCACCATCATAATACTTATTAAAATGTCAGTTCTCATAGTTTACTGTAGGAAAAAATAGTTCCTGTAAATAAATTTAAAAATGTCGCTCTGCAATACTCTTCTTATAACACAGTATATGTAAATTACCACTTAAAAAAACATACACTGAATTACAATTTTTCAAATCAAAGAAGGCTAATGCCTGCACTATGTGAAACACCACAATAAGCACCTCCCAAGAGGAAATAGGCAAAAGAAATTATATAGCAATGTTTTGTACACTACAAATTATCCAGAAATACCATCTTTGGATATGATCGCTTGTTGCTGTTAATAACATTAAAGAGCAATAAGTACTTTTAACTCATACAGCTTCCTGTGGATCAGATTTAAAGAATTTTATAAATAGAGGGATAAAGCCTTTGATTGAAAATACAGACACAGAGCAAGCCAAGTCCTCTCCTTGTCCTCAGGCATTTGAGGACTAGGCTGGAGTCAGGCCTAAGTAAGAACAGCCATGGATAAGTACAACTGACAAAAAAACCTGCTCCTGATCACACTGCTGATTCGTGGCCAATTGACAATCACGGTATGAACAGAGCTTTGAGAGGTGCAGCAGACTTGATTTGGGGAGCAAACTATCTGAAGTCTCCTTAGGACATCTGGAATTTTGTGAAGTGGATAAATAGTTACTGGACTGGGCTGCTCCGTGCTCTATACCTTAAGATATATGATAACTCCATCATTCCGTTTTAAAAGGTGGAGAACAGGGGGCCATGAAGTAAAGCAGCATCTCCACAATAAGAAGGGAAGCCTGCAATGAATCAAGATTTCTTGACTCTCAGCCCTACAGTTTTAATGCTGATACTGTAGAGTTTCTCAACAGGATTTTTCCTGGCTCTTTTTCAGTGATATTTCTGTTAAGTCACTTCCAGCATAAATTAACTCTTAACTTATAATACTCTATTCACAGCACTGAAGATTGGGGGATTTTTCTAGAACATCTTGCTATCTGGTAAATAAATTTTAGTGTTAATGTAACCTAAAAAGTAAGAAAGGAAAAAGTGGGAGGAGATCAGAACACAGAGGAATTTTTCATTTGGGACCTGACACTAAATTACAATTGGTAAGCGATTGGGTTAATGTGCAGGATAGAGTTAGAATAACAGTGTAGTTACTTGTTATGCAAATTAATTTCAATATCTGTTCAGTTATCATCAGTAACTATTCAGCACAGAAAAAGCAAGATAACCTCTCTGAAATTTTGCATATAGAAAGAGAGAGAAAATACCATGTCCCTTCTTGGTCATCTGATATCTAAATTAAAGTAATATTAAGATGTTTTTATGTCAAATTCAGAAGAATAGGTGATATTAAAAAGTTGTTTTCAAGTCTAGTTGGGTAAGTATCTATTTAAATTGCATTTTTGTAAATATTTATTCATTTTTTTACATACATAAACCATCACCAGAGAATTAAATTATGTCAGGGCCTAAGGCCTAGCTTTGAAGAGCTTTTAGTCTTTTTATCTCTTTGAGGATCTCATGGGAAGTCTAAGCCTGCTTTCAGCACAAAAACCTCCAAAGCCTGAGGCTGCCTCTGGAAGAATTATATTTGCCTTAAGGTCTGTGGTAAATGTATTTTGGCAGCTTTACACTACAGCTAAAGAAATTTCTCAATCTCATCAGAAAAGTGTATGCAATAATGATAATCTGTAATACAAAACTGCAAACCCCGAGGGCGGGAAGAGCCTCATCTTACATACACGGATGCTATTCTACAGCCCCAGAAGTAACTACACATTTCACTTACTTGCAACAATTTTAAACCATCTCTTTGCAAGATGAAGATGCAGCTATAATATGCTCTGTGTAGACATTCAAAATATGTCAGACTCAGCTCCCGCAAGCTTATATTTAAATCCTGGGATATTAACATCCAGTAAAGCACAGTACTTGACTAATGCTAGCCACAGGGGCTTTGTAAGATGTTAGAAATTTCTACAGCTAAAAATTGAGCTGAGGTAAAAAATGAGTATCAGAGCACAAGTCATGTTAATCTCATGTCAGCTGTAAGGCTAATAATGAGTTTAATCTCATTGTTTCACCATCATTAAACATACAAACAGCCTTTGGAGCAGCAGACAGGACTGACACCCAGTCCTCAGTGCGTGATAAGCACAGCGCTCAGCCAGAGAGCCCTGCTCGCTCAGGAGAGCTTTCTCTGGGCCATGAACCTTCTATTCTTGTCTACGCCAGGGTACAGCTTCAGCAAATGCCCATCAGCTCAATACCAGAACCTTTACGGTGATGGACTAATTGACCAGACCCAGAAGCTTTTCTGAGCAGTATCCGGATAACATCATAATGATATCGAGGCAGATGGAGATATCATATATCAGACTAGCAGCACTAAAAGTCTGATTACGAGACTAAACTCTAAAAAGTGTATGTTAAATGCTCATAAACTTTGCTAGATAAATTTTTTTTAAAATACAAGCTTCTATTTTTGAAATTAAAGTTTTATATTGTTGTTAGTCACTTTAAAAAGGACAGCAAATTGTCAGACGCAAAACTGTTAATGGTCTTAAAAAAGAGAATGAATAATTACCATTTTGTCCAGACCAGTTCTAGAGAAGTGACACTCCAGTTTCTGGGACTCAACTTTTACAAAGCTTAGAGTCACTTCAAGGACAGAACTCCTTAATCTTAGAAACCTTTTTTTTAAATCCTTAAACAAACAAAAAAAATATATATAAGTAAATCAGAGAAAACAATTAAGTATTTTAAGTCTGTACCCATGTACAATGATGCTGAATGATACATTCTCTGTCTCATCTTGAGACAAACAGAATTTTAAGATTTAACTTCATACACTTCAACTAGATTTTTCTTTGAAGGCCTGCTTCTATCTGCATCTTAACTGCAAAATTGTTATCTTTATTCCAGCTCAGGAGCTGCACAGATACAAGCCATGTGAGCAGATAAATGGATTTTGTTCACACGTAGAAATCTAGGCAAACTTGCATATTGTGAAATTTAATCACTTTTGTTACATAAGATTTGGCTTGCTTCTACTTCCTGAACAAGTCTATCAATCTTTGCTTGTTTGCTTTCATTTGAAAAGCACTGAATGTCTGTAACATCTGGTGTAAAATGACTTCCAAACAATGTAAGAATATGGACATTCCTCATGGATTTTCTGTCCATTAAAATAAAATTCATTCTGCTGGAGAGTCAAATTAATGGCATGCTTGTATTCACCACTCATTCCTTGTATTCTAGCCACATAAGAAAAGAGTGTTTAAAAATAAACCTGCTCTATGTTCTATTAAAAACCAACACCAATTTTCTTCCAATGCAGATATTCATTATCTTTCCATCAAAAAGGACAACACAACTAATCCTTAATGTTCCAGTTCTACCAAATCAGAATTACATTTAACAGCAAATACAGGAGAAATTCTCTGCCATACACAAGTCTAATGTAGGAAAATGGAAGAATTCATAAATAGTAGAAAATATTACAGGGGTTCAGCACTCACTAAATAACTCTTCCTAAGCAATGTAAAACAGTATAATTGGCATCTGCATTATTATTATGTTTGACGATACAATAGCCTAGTTGCTTTCTGTTTTTCAAGATCTGTATTTTAGTCAAAAGCATGAATATTTACTTGTACAATGCAAAGATATTGCTAAAATTACAGTTTAACACATATTCTTTACTTAGTTTAACACTACCTGACCTCTTTTACAGACTACGCTGAATTTAAGTTTACTGCTTTCAATAATTCATTACAAAACAATCTTATTTATGAAAAACAAATCTCTTTATTAACAGGTCAATTTCATGCAAGCCCTGAGACAACTCACTCACAGATACAATAGCTTATATGTCTTGATTACCAATGTAGTCATTATGGTATTCCAGAGTTAAAAATGGGTTTATCTGGAGCTGGGAAGAGCTTGGAAAAAAGGCTAAAGTTAGCAGAACTTTAAAATCAATTAGGTATAAATAGACAATCAGATCATAAAGCAAATTTTGGTCTAGAATTAAAATCCAGGTTTCCTTCTTTAACAAGATGTGTTATCCACAGTACAGTTTACTTTACTGCACTCTCAATTGCAGATTGTACTCTGCCAAAAAAAGTAATTTACTATTGGTATGGAAAAAATCTATTCATATATTCTCCATCCATGGGAAAAAAATAATTTGGAATAGAAAAATGTTCCTCTATAAGCTGTTATATACTGAAATATGCATTATGTGTCTTGATTCAAATCTAAACGGAAGATTACAAAATGTTTTCAAAACTTTGTTCATTATGAAAGAAAAAACGTATTGTCTGAGTCAAATTATGCCAAATATTGTCTGTCGGTATTTAAGATGCATAAAGATGCAGAAATCTCTTCTACGTCACTCCTTGGAAAAATCAAAGACGGTATGTATTGTGGTTTTAATCAGACATCCTTATGTTTTCCCACATGGTTTCTGTTTCCCATTACCTCCTTGCAGGACACCTAGATGTCCTAATCTTTCATTTAATAAATAGAAAAGAGAATGGTTTGTGTTTTTAAATAAATAAGAAGTTTTTGATCAAAACATATTAGCCATGGAGAATTTGTTCTGCATTTTGCTGGGAAGTCCAGTGCAATGTGTTCAGAATGATGGACTGTGTTTGGAATAAAGAACAATTGAGTGAGAATTGACATTAGTAAAGTTCTTTTGTTCTGAGTGAATATTAATGACTTCTGCTTAGTCTTTCATCAAAAATTCATTCAGAATCCTATGCTATTGGAAAAATGCTCCACTTTTTCAAAAAAGAGTGACAAACTCTTGTCATTGCTGAATCTGAAGCTGGGAACAGCTACAACAATACACATTTTTAAAGCGCATTTTTATCCTCTGGATAAGTCTTTCATATAATAAGCTTAAATCACATGCCTTCCATGTCCCGGCTTGTGATTTTGAAATAGCGTCTTTGCATCTCTACCCCTAAACTCAAGAGGAAAAATACAAAATAAACACATTTTAAGACAATAACAATGGTGGATGGCAAACAAAATATTGCTTAAAAGAAAGAATGTACAGATACAAAAACCTAGAAAACAAAATATTTCATAACCAGGGGCGGTCCTCAGCTCAGCCATATACAATACTGTCAATAATTTTAGACACAGTATTGCAAGAAATTTAACTTAAATTTTATTTTAAAACCCTAGTATTATTATATTCCATTCCACTGGCTTTTTTTAATTCCCAAATTCAACTGCAATGACAGACTTTTCCTCTCAGGTGAAATGTTTTGTTAAATGATGTGTTTACATGAGGCAATGTATTTTGTGTATAGATGTTAATTCCTTTCAGTACTCTATCCGCCTTAGCTCCATATTTTTTCCAGATACAAAAACATTTTTGTGGGGAAGTGGGAAAAAGGATGTTTATTTTTCCTACAGATAGCTGTAGCCACATGATTTCCTCCATACTACTGTGGCTTCTCATTCTTTTTTCCAACATCTATTCAACAGCGGTGCTTGGCTGCACAAAGTCTCCACTATCATTTCAAATTTATGGAAGAAACAAATAGAAGAAAAAGCTGGCAGCACAAAACATTCATTCTTCTTCCAAATTCTAAAGCTGAACACATTTGTGAAAATAAGGCACTGTTGGATACTTTCAATAACGTGTCCTTGTATTTGGTATGGTGGAGTTAAAAATGTTTTTTACTTAAATCCTACTGCCAGATTTCATTTACTGAGGACTGCTGCCACAGTGTGTGCTTTGCACAGGACGCAGTATGAAAGCAGTTCAAGATGTCAGAGTGACTGCTCTGCTTGCTCTGCCTCTGCCATCCCAACCATCAATATCCAGATACCCCAAACTGCGCTAAGCTCCTCCTGGTCAGAGCAAATGAACCTCGAGCTTCACCCTTCCCCTTCCCCAAGTCTGCTTTAGTCTGACCATAGCTGATGGCTGTGCCATCTCAGCCCATTCTCAGACATCCCTGCAGCTCCTCACAACATTCAGAGATAGTTTTGATGAGACCACCCACACAGAAAATGCACTGTGTGTCCCATGACACTGTTCAACTCAGAGCTGGTCTGACACATCACAGCAGGGACATCAGCAGAGTGCTGCCTGCACTAATGTGGGGCTTCTACAACAAGGAGATGAAGAGGGTGAAGGGGAAGAAAGGTCAACTCTCACAAAACTACCAAGATAAAGACACAGTGAAAACTGCAAAATACTTTTCCAGTCTTCTCACAGGCTAACCTTGTATCAGCTCCCGCATCATCCTCGCTCCCCTCCTGCTGCCATCCTCCTCCCGCAGGAGCCTTATGTACAAGTCTCCTCAAAACTGTGCTGCAGCACACTCCCTCTGAGCATGGGACAGTTTAAAGACTTTAAGCTTTACAATTTCTTTATATACCAAATATTCTCCAGTGCAAAGCCAGCCAGGGTGGTTTAATTCTACTGTTTTCCAGTCAATGACCTTTTTCAGATTGGCCTGATGAAGCAGATGCTGGCATAGAGCAAGACAACTGCTCCTACAATTAATATACGTGACCATAACCAGAGCAGGCTGGTCATACAAAAAACATACTCCGTGAAGCTCAACTAAATTCATACTTTTCTACATCATAAAACAGTGCCAACACAACTACGAAAGATATGAAGCAGTGAACATTCATTTTCAAATTAAATCTACAATTGATTGTAAGTACACAAAAAGCAGACGTATTCAATCTGGAGACTTTAGCTTTACCATGTCACTCCTCAGATAAGAGCTCTATTTTTAGCACCAAAAAAAGCCCTTCATAAAAGCAGCGTAAAAAGAAAATACACTTCTCCACAAAATTTACACATTGCATAGAATTTAGAAAGGTCTAGGTCAACTTTCAAATTAAATCATACAAAATGACACAAAATCAATAATAAGAATTAAGAAAAAACAGCCTTCCGGTAAGGAGTCAGAGGAACAATGACAGGCCAAAGCAGAAAGTTTATGGCAGACACTTTTGATGGGCCAAGATAAGGCAAGATATTTTAGAAGCTGGAATGAGCTCATGTTTCAGATTTACAATTGAAGGTCAGTCCTGGATACAGAATTTGGTGGAAAGACAAGTGTTGGACTTTGGTAATACAGCAAATACAGCAGTTAGGTTATTAAAAATATTAAACCATTATACATAAAAACATATGAATGTGATTGAGAACTACATCATCACACATATGGTCTTTACTGAAGATGCCAAGACAAACTGAAATTTGGTATTTCCTACCTAACCTTACAAATGTACGTCAGTGTATTCACAGTAACATTTTCTTTACTATTTTGTATGTAGTTTTTAGTTTATTTTCCCAAAAGCTAAGAAAGCAGGAATTCCTGTAGTGACACTCACATGGCCTCTACCCAGGTTGCAGCATTTAAACCCATCACACAGACCTCTGCCACCAGAGCTGACAAACTAAGAACAGGCTTCCATATCCTTTGCCACACATCTCACTCTTACAGTCCCACCAAGCTCAAAATAACTCTCAATCAAAGTTAATATTTATGCTATACCTTTCCCCAAACACTAATGGTTCCTTACAAACTGATAGTCCCAATCTCCTTGTCCAGGCTGTCCTTTCCTTCATTTTCACTGAACAATAGCTAGTCCAGATTCCAAAGCTCTTTTTTTCAGCTTTCTTCAATCCTCCCTTTACAGCTTACCACAGTTTGTTTTCTGTCTCCTTTACACAGGAATCAGGCAGTAGACTGTTTGGTTGGTACAGAAGGGAGAAATTCCCTATTCTTATTTTCCCTATTTTCAGGTATTTCAGCTTGGTCCAATATGCAGTAGCCCAACATACAGCAGAAAATGTGGAGGTAATTCAGAGTACCTGTTAGAAAATTATAGGCATGCTACATTCTTAAAGCAAATTAGACACATATCAATAGACAAACACTCACGCATTATATAAATCCTCCTCCTCTCCTGCCTCATTTCTTTTCTTCTTTAACAACAATAGCAAAAGCAGCCAAAAAAATTAAATTACTCATAATTATTAGATAATTGATTTATACATAAGCAAAGTAATAAGTATGTCTCCTTAGCTTTGGAAGACCTGTTCCAGGATGAAACTGATATAGCCATTTTAAGTTCCAGACAGCAAAGTCAGAAAAAAGTAAACATTTAGAATATAAACTATTTGGCAAACAACACAACAGCTTCATCAGGTCTAAAAGCAAAACCTGTGCCTCAGAGTTCATCTTTGAACTCCCTGGCAAGTACTGCTGAAAAGCTACTGTACTTGGTGGAGAACCTCTCTATACAAAGAAAGAAGTGAGAGTCACCAGCAATGAAAACAGATAACTGCAGCAAAACTAGACTAAAGATGAGAAATTACAAACTACCAATTACTTTTGACATGGAAACAGTACAGAGCCACCACTTTTAAAGAGATAGACTGCTTTCATCTTTATTCACAGAATCACAGAAGATGCTGGGTCAGAAGGGACCCACAAGGATCATCAAAATTCAGCTCTTGGCCCTGCACAGCACCACCTCAAGAGTCACACCTTGTGCCTGAGAGTGTTGTTCAAACACTTCTTGAACTCTGTCAGGCTTGGTGCTACGACCACTTCCCTGGGGAGCCTGTTAAGCGTGCAACCACTCTCTGAAGGAAGAACCTTTTCCTGATACCCAACCTAAACCTCCCCTGACACGATTTTGGGCCATTCCCTTGAGTCCTATCACTGGTCACAGGAATGAAGAGATCAGTGCCTGCTCCTCCTCTTCCCCTCACAAGGAAGTCATAACTGCAATGAGGCCTCCCCTCAGGCTCCCCTTCTCCAGGCTGAACAGACCAAGTGACCTCAGCTGCTCCTCATACAACTTCCCCTCAAGGCCCTCCACCATCTTCATTGCCCTCCTTTGGACACTCTCTAACAGTTTAATATCTTTCTCATGTTGTGGTGCCCAAAAGTGCACACAATATTCAAGGTTACAGTACTGTTGATCTTAGAAGTGAACTTGCCTACCATTGTTCTAAACAAACACACTAAACAACTTTTATTACTTTGCATGTGTTCAAACAAACAAAATTAGTATTTGTCTTCAATTCTCACTGAATAACAAATATGATGACTCTAGTCCATTCCTATCCAAATCAGTATATCCAACAGTAATGCATGCTGTTTCCAGTGGAAATCCAATGGAAATGAAATCTTGGCAAGTACTGTAACTTCATTCAAGATCCTTTAGTAAATCACGTGAAATCTTGGAGAGAATAAAAGTAAATCATTTTATCACTGAGTATATTGAAATATAATACAAAAGACTGACACTGAGATTTAGGGGTATTTCATTTATCACACTGTACTCATAATCAGAAAGAATCCCAAAAGGCACCTTCTTTTGTTAACAACACGCTTGTTCTCAATTTAAATCAAGAAAATGAAGATTATATTTCTGGTCACATTTGGTGCTTCCTGGGTACATCCTATTACAATGCACAAATGCAGCATTTGGACAGAAATAGACCAGAGTAACATTAATCTAATTCTAACCCAAGAGGTCCTTTCTTTCTTGCTCCAGCTCTCTTTCTCCACTTCCTCTCTGAATCTTTCATCAACTACTCTCCTTTTTCTTTCTGTCCATTAAAAAAAAATCAAGTGCAAAAGTTAGGAATCAAGAATGTTTCTACGTCACTGGACCACCACAGTATCTCTGGATATGATTAATCTTCCTAGTTTGGCACTCCTGTTTCCCTAATTATGTTTATATTCTTCTTAATTTATATCATATATCTGTGTGAATTGTAAACTCTGCCTCCAGATTTTACTGGAGCATTGATGAGTGGCCCTGATCTGCCATTGTCTCCACAGTGCTAGGTCCCAAGAGCAGCCAAAACTCCCTTCCCCCAAGCAGCTTATATTCTAAATACAAGTTGATGCCAATCTTTACCAAATCCTGAGCACCACCACTTTACTATTCTCGGCTCTGTCATTATTTTGCACAATTTGGGTTCTGCTCAGCATAAACATGGAAGTGTAATAATTCATTTACATTTCTGTAGTCTTCCTTGTCACAGGATGCCAACTCCTCTTAGATGTGAATGGCAGCTTCTCTCTCATACAGGGTTTTTTCCTCACCTAGGAAGATTATGACTCGTCCAAAATCACAGAAAAGTCCATGGAAAACCAGCAAACATATCTGAGTCCTTGAACATGGGACTGCACATCCTCTTCCCAGTTTTACTTTTTCTGGCCAACACTATGTGAAATTCAAAGTTACAGATGTATTCAGAATACAGCAGAGCAAAAAGTCCACCTGTATGCCTTCCATTACCTACCAGTTTGAGATCCTTTTTAAACTTTTTTGTCCTGACTCTGCTATGAATTTGAAACAAATTTTCCACACTTACTCTCTTTTTACATTTCTAAACGTTTTTAAAGTCTTTGGAAAGGGGGAAAAAAACCAAATAAAAAATCCCAATGGAACAAAATGACTGTGAGCTGATTGCCTTTTCAGCATTTCAGTGGTGTTCTTGAAAAAAATACATGGCAAAAAGAAGATGCTCTTAACATTAACGTCAGAATAAATCTCATGTCTCTGCTGACATTTTTTGAAATGTTTTTCCATACAAGCAGGGGCATATGAAACCAATTCAAATTCCTTCCTTCATAATTTTACCCTACATTTTTTCCCCCCCATGAAGTATATATAAAATTCTATCTCCCAACTCAAACAGAGAAATGTCACAAAAGTTAAAATTCAAAATGAAGATCCGTAAACTGTGGGTCTGATAAATGCTGCTTAATTTCAGAAACAATCATGTCAGCATTTCTGGAACACCCACAAGCAGGAGGTGCAGTTTATTAATATTCCACAGTACTGGCTATATATAAGTAGCACACATTGCCCAAAAAGCAATCGAGTCCTTCCCCTTAATAATGGAACCTGTTTTGAGCTTTCTCCAAGAAAAACAACTTTGGACCATATACAATATTCACTACTGCACAGTGATACCAGCACTCTGTATTGATCACTGTAATTTCTTTAAGTTATAATGCAGGCTTACTTTCCCCTCTAGGCATCTCTCTAAGGGAAGACAGCCACTGGTAATGACATTTTCCATAGAAAGGCCAACTGATGCCAAAATGACACTGAGTAAGTGACTGCAGGCTGCCAAACTCAACTGAAAGGTCAATACCGCAAAAGACATTCCATTTCATTCGTAATTCAAAAGATCATAAAAACATGGTCAACACAAACACTATTGAAAAGGCAAATATAAATTACATTTGGGGGGGGTTATATTTGAATTGGTATAGATGCACCTCAAAATAATTGCTTTTCCTTCACTGTGCTGTTAAACAAAGAAGTTTTGAAAAACTCAACAGGAGCAATAGAAACTGCTTTAAATGTAGGCTCAGGTAACAGATATGATAGTCACTGTAGACATGCATTAATAAAACTAAAGAAATAGTTACGTGGGGGCTGTTCTACTAAGACCTGAAACTTCATCTGGAAATGGAAATTATATTGCTACATTTTCTCAGTCTCCTGTCAAAGTACCTAACCGGAGGGAAAAATACTAACACTCCTTAAAACTGAAGAAACATAGCACCAGAAGCCTCAGAGTCCCAGCCCAAGCTGTATGAAACTGGATTTATGACTGAAGGTTTATATCAATAACTTAGGGGTTAACCGATCTTTTCAGCAGTCCCGGAAAAGACAGGGTTTGATTTCCCACTGTCTTTTTTTCCTTCAGACAAACAATCCCTGCCAGCTGTGACATTGACTCTCCAAAGACCTCTACACCATCCCCACACCTCTGGGTTTACCTCAGCATTCCCTATCTCCTGTCCGCAATGTAAGCAACTACAGCCAGGGCTGTGCTAGATCAAACTTTCTCAGGCTGATCAGGCAAAAAAAAGAAGAAAAAAAGACCCCAACAATAATATTTCTAATTAACCCCAAAAAAATTATAGAATATTCCGAGTCACAGTTAAAATTAAAAGAAAGCAGTCCTTAAATCATTAATTTTCAGCCAAGAGACCACGGTGATATTTACTTTTAGCCTACAAAAACTCTCATAATTTCATACAGTAATTCTTGAATCACAGTATATAGCACAAATACACAAATACATTTTTCTGTAGTTACACCTGAAATTAAAAAGCCTTAATCTATCTTTATTTTGTTATCATTTAATAAATTTTGACCTGGCAGTGACATGGGCCACAGCATTGCTAGACAGAATACTAGGGCTGAGGAATTTATATTCATTCTGTCCATTTCAATTACTACAGAGTTTTTCCATAGGGGAAGAACAAGAGAAATTTACTTCTTGAGGCATGGTCCTCATATTTTCCAGCAATCTCAATCTATTTCCATTCATTTTCCAGTATTTACTTTGCAAAAAAAAAAAAAATTTCATAAAGAGGAGACTGAACTTATGGCTCTAATTCTGCTTGGAATTCTGTGTAACAAGTTTTCACATCCCTAGGGATCTCCATCACTGCCAGTAGAGCACAGTACACATATATATTTTTGTATAGAAGTGTATGCATCAGCAGAGATCAAATTACCTTTAATTACAGGGAATTCTACTTAACTGTAATCATATCAACACATATGGAGAGGGAGTACCGCCCAAGCATCTGTATAGTAACTTAAAACACGCAACTAATTAGCTCTGTCTAGAAAGTGACAAAATATAGTTTTCTCATAGGAATTATAAGACTTCTGTTTTCATACTTTCCAGGTTTTTTAGCACACTTTTTACAGCTACAGTCCTGCAAGGAGCTCTGCGCAGGTCAAGATCTGCCTTTATTCAAAGTACAAGGAAAAGCATGCACCCTTATGAATTTCCTCAAAGGAGCAATGCTTAATACTGTGATCAAAATTGTACACAACATGAGATGATAAATACAGATTACCTAATTTGAAGGAAAAAATACCTGTCTCTTAGTGGTATTTACTAGAAATTTTGGCTATAATTTGGAACAATCCAGAGATTTCCCCATGCATAGAAACAGACCTGATTTAAATCTCATATAAGTCTCATATTCTACTTATTTAATAACTGACAGTTTATACTTGATTCACAAAATAATGACTTGCATTTTGCAATAGCTATGCACAAAACAGCCCGAGTGCCAGCCAGCAGGGACTTTAGAGACATGCTCTGACTGTGCAGAAAATAAAAGCTCAATGCCCATTTCTGATCCCAGCTCACAAGAAAGAAATTACCCCAGTCACTATCATGTAGAATTTAACCAATTTTTAATTATCTTTATGAGAGACTGTTTTACATTATGGACAAAACGCAATGGATGTCTCAATGTTCATCACTGATTCTATAAAAACATTGTCTTTATTGCTTTCAAAGGGGAAATTTATATCCCTATGAGCAATTAAATTAGTAACAGAGGGTCAGCACTGGCATCTATTGTCATTGCAACAGTCATAAGCACAATAAGCATCTCAGCAGACTCTTAAACCACTTCCTCTCTCTTCTTGGAGCACATTTTAATTGCACAAATTCAATACTTATGCATCAATTTATTTTGAATGCTAATCTTTTGAAAATCAGAGCTAGTACTACAAAAACTGCATTTGATGAAAAAGTAATTTGCATGAAAAATGCCAAAAGGCATATATGAAATGGTATTTCATACACCAAAACAAAATTACAAAGCCTCTTTAAATGAATTGCATCCATTATCTATATAAAACCTGACTATAATAGGACAATTTTTCTCTGTAGCAAAAAGCACTTAAATTGCAGCATAACTTTCATTTAAGTTTAATACAGTTTCAGTACTCTCTCATATATTGGCTTTGAACTGACCAATTAAACACTAAAATTCTTCTCATTTTTATTTTTTATTATAACTGGCACCAAAACTAAGTGCAAGAAGTGACTATGTAAATACAGCCTTTGGCAAACTGTTTTTTTACATTTTCATTTTTACCACTTAAAATATGGAAAAACATTTGGCCTCTATGCCTGTTGTCTTATATGTCCTTTATTTTCACAATTCATGACAAGGGGAAAAAGAAGGAAGCTTTTGCCTAAATTTTACCGTTTTCTTTTAAAAATGGTAAAAAAACATTTCTTTTTCTTTTTCATTACTGTTATCGTTTAAAAACTGAGCTAGAAAAATGGCAATAGTTTCTGCCAGCAGAATAGAGAATAGAGAATTCATGTCCATTCCAATACAAGTGAATAAAGGCGTGTGATTGATGTGACACAAGATAACATTTTAACATCCTTCTTAACTTCTCTAACAACTTTTTGTCATTGAGAAATCCACAAATATTTTCCTTTTTTTTTCTGAACACAACAAATGAGACATTGTTTTGAAAATGCACTTACTCCTTTAAAGCCCTTTGAAATTATTAATGACTTTGCTACAGACAAGAATTTTCTCCAGAGTGCCCTCCCTCTGCTCTCCCATATCCCAGTCCTCATTGCCCAAAGATTCCCATCCTCAAACACCGGTACAGCTCTATACACTCTGTAGCCCTGAGAGGCAGGTTCACTGATGTGCTGATCATCTCCCTGGCAGAGCCAGGGCTTGGAAGCCATAAAGACCTTTGAGGTTGCAGGAATGTCCAAAACTGAACATCTGTTACTTCAAAGTGCTCTTGGTGTACTGGAAAACTCCAGTTTCATACTGGGGGCAGATTTTTACTTTCATGAAAAGGCAGAAGAAAAGCCACTAGAAAATTCTTACAGGTTCACAGCCCTTTTGAGCAGGATTCACTTTTAGCCTATATATAGACCAATGAGAAAAAGGCCAGACCATATTTCAGCTCCTCATAGCCATTAAACATTTGAGTCAAGATTCATTGAATTGAGTCAATTCTCTTAAATCAATTCAGAACTTCACTGTCACTTAAAAGAGAATCCTGTCCTCTCCCAGTCTTCCCACACAACTCACAAGTGTTAACTTCCCTCACAGATGAATGGGAACATCTCTGGCACTGTCACAGCAGACAGCAGTAGCACCTCTTCAAACAGCAACATCATGTTAGATCAGCCCAAGTTGAATGTCACACCACAGCCTGAAATGCATCTTTGTGGTCATCCATCAATCCTGTATGCATAACCAACCCTGAAGAACAGCAAGAGTTCCACTTCTATCAATTTTGTTCTTTGCCAGCCCTAACTACTGGAAAGTGTAGGTAAGTCCATCTTGAATCCACCTGCTCTGCAACATGTTGACCAGTTTTCTTACTATGAATCCAAAAATTGCTGTAAAAGATTAGCTTCTGCCCAGAGAGACATAAACACTATTTAGACTTATAAGTTCATACAAATATGAATTTTTTCTGACAATCCTCATGGTTAATTATCTTTACTCTTGAAAACATTCACTTTAATTCAAACTTAAGTTCATCTTCCAGACAATAGGTCTTCGTTTTGCTTTCTTCAACACATACAATTTCTTTCTCCAAACATCCTCTTTCCTCACAAGATCTTCTTTCAAAATCATGAAATTATTTCAATATTTTATTCAACAACAAAAAAAAAGATTAGCCTATATAAGGACTAAAATCTTGCCTTAGATCAATCCTTTAGCATTTCTCCAAACCTTCTCCACTTTGTTGACCTTTTCAAATGTATCCATCGGAACTGAGGCTGCTGCTTCTACAGAGGAATATGAATACTAATAGACAAAGAATGATATCTGTAGGCTCATACCTATATGGACTGTGTAACTCTTCCGATCCCTGCATAAGCAGCTGATACCCACCCTTCATATTATTTTACTGTTTTCTCTACCGAAGTAGTTACATCCAAACTCACATACAGGCATCATATTGTTAGGTTACCTATGTCTTTGTTGAGGGAAATTGATAGCTCTTCGAACTTAAGTGCAGAAATACTAAAAAGTGTATTAAAAATTGGATGTAACAGTGAATGGGAAAAGAAAATCATATTTCAGAGCAGTCTGCCAGCTTTGTTTATGTAAGAAAGATAAAATAATGAAACAACTATATAAGAATATATCATAGAAATATCAAGATTATTTGAATCTGTTTATTTACAATTTCTTCGCTTTATTGATTATTTATCTTAGAGAAGATGAGCAGGAAGGCAATACTCATTTATCTATGGAGTCATGTCAGTAATAAGGGAATGATCTCAGCACAGAAGATTACCCAAGACCTAAAGAAACAATAATGAACTTCAGGTATTTATACATTCTCAAAGCAGTTCTGCAATGTTTACCACTCCTTACAGCAGAATATAAATTATAAGCAGCATATTATAACCAACATGCATCCATTGGAATTTCATGAATACTGCTTAATAAAAAATAAGAATTTTCTAATTTGTAATACAAAACAATCAAATTCCAGCTCAGATGCTCAGTGGTCAGAACACTTAAAACGTCTGTGAACACATAATGAGTCAGTCACTTTTTTTATTATTACTGCTGGTATTGCTGTGTTGTTACTGCTTTGCTTTTTGTTACTGCTATTATTATTGTTATTATCTTTGTTGAGTTTATTGTTATTATTTATTTTGTTTTAATTACTAAACTGTTCTTATCTCAACCCATAAGTTTTACTTTTTTCCTGATTCTGATTTTCCCTCCTATCCCACTGGTGGGGGCTGCAGGGACTGAGTGGCTACATGGCAGTGAGTCACCAACTGGAGTTAAACAGAGTGAGAACAAGTAAAGAGGAGTAGGTTTGACTTCCTATATTCAAGCCACCATAAGCACACAGAGAAAACATACATAAAAACTTTGAAAGATGTCAAGAAAACCCAACAAAATCACCAGAGAAATGAGATGGAATAGCAGGATGATGCAGTTCTAGCCTTCAGTAGTCATGAGCCTCTCTTTCTCATCTCTTTCCCATACAGATGTGCATTTTGTTCGCAGCTTCCTTGCATCTCTGCATAGAACAAGACTGCATTTTGTACTCCAAAGCCCTTCATTGAATTCAAGTATAATAAAAAATTTCAGTCCCAGGGTGGTAAGCAATTTGGCACAGAATGTGAAGATAAAGCCACACTGCAGAAAAAGTGAAAAAGTCTCAAGTCCTTTCAAATACATGTGGGAGAGAATATCTCCAGGTACCATGCCCATTTAGCCTGATACTGAAAGGAGCAAGATGCCACAGGACAGCATTTTAAAAACTGTTCTCTATAGTAGCTAACAGCATTAATCCAGGCAATGTCTCCTCTAAATAAATATATTAACTGCATTCATCTATATTTAGGAAGATAAAGTTTATTTAAATCCACTGCCAGGAGACCTTGTCATATCTCTGTCAGGACTGCTGTCAAGTCCCAGCTTTATTGATATCTTTTTCTTGTGCAAATATCTCTGTGCAGTACTAAAACAATTTCTTTCTCACAGATGAATGAATAGCTGTCGTGCAAACAGCTTAACATTATTTTTACAATCCCCAGGATCATTTCTGTTGTCCTCCTTTGAACTCTACTCAACTGTTTCAAATCCAGCTTGCCACAGGGACACCGTACTCTGGTATCAGCCCTGATTCTGTTCAGCCTCTGCTGAAAGCATTGTGCTCCTTCTACCCAGCTGTGCTCTCACTGAACCTCCAAGGATATAACCTTGTCTGCCCCAGTGCTACAAGGACAGAAACAGGAGCTAGAACGGCTCTTACATTTTTCTGGCTTCCAAATCCAACTCTCATCCTGTGATAAGTATCATTTGACTTTCAGGTTCACAAATGGATTATTTTACATCTGAATATTAAAAATAAGTATTTTTGGACTTTGACCATTTAACCCAGGATCAGAAACCACTCCACAATGGTACTTGTTGAAAAATCGCCAAGTTTCCTTTTACCTCTGGGATTATTCACCTTTGTATCTATAATTAATTTCCCAGCAAAAATCTTTTCCATTAGAGCACCAATAAAATTAGTTCAACTCTTTAACCAAACACTAGCCACTGGGAAAATTACTAAAAGCATACCCATTTGAGATTCCCCTTTGATATCAACTGCATCTTGAAATCTGCCATTCAGCCATCTGACATATGCCTCACCGATCACAGACAACAAACCCTCTTTAAACAGTATTGTGGTCTAGCTTCAGGTATCTCGAGGAAGTGGGATGGACACATCTTTCTGCTTCATTCAAAAAATACTGTAACTTTTTACATGTTGTTGTAACTTTAGAAAGCCTAAATCCCAAATGTGAAATAAGAGCTTACTTATTTCAAATACAAATTCAACATGTAAAACACTTTGAGAAAATGGAAAGGATTGGATTAGAAACCACATTCCATTGACTTGAAATAAGATTATGTTGGCAGAAGTTATCTTGGTTATAGCTAAAAACTACATTTTATAATTATCCCTTATTTTAAAGGCTTTATTATTTTTAACTCTGTTAAGCCATTTATAATGGACTCTTTCTCCTTTTTGTATCCTTTGTATTTAGCTAGTAACTTGATTCAGCATAAATTTCCTTCCATCCATTATATAAATGTTTTAAATTTTATATTAAAATATTTTATAAAAATGTTTTATCACTGCTTCTATATAAAGACAGCATTTAAGAGTCTCTAGTACTGGCTTAGACCAAAGGTCCATCTGGCCCAGTGTTCTTTATCCAAGAATGGCCACAAGCTCTAGCTGGAAGCAGCATGGACCAGGTAAACATATATGATATTTCCCCTACATGCACATTCCTTGACTCCAGTTGTTTTCAGTCTGGTGTATTTCCTGAATCTGGTGTGGGCTTTCCTCATCCTGCAGCAGAATTTCTTCTCAGTGCTTGCCTTGTCCTTGAACTAATCTAAACTTTTCACACTCATATAAGACTTCTAGTACAAAAATACCTCATTTAATACTTTCCACAAGGAAGCACCTCTTTCTGCTTGGTTTGTTTGCCCTTCTGATGAGCTTCATTTGTTACTTCCTAGTTCTTGCATTAGAAGACAGAGAAAGCAGTCACTCCCTGACTACACTCTCTATGGTGATTGTCTAGAGCTTTCTAGAACACCTTTCTGAATTCTTAAACCCCTTTTGTCTGGGCTAAAGACTCCTATGCCAGAAGTCATTCATTCCTCCAATTGAATTTAATCATCCTTGGTGATTTTCCAGAACTTTTTTCTTTTTTTTTTAAGATACCAGAACAAAAACATTATTCAAAGTCTGCATGGAAAAGAGACTTCCACAAATGTATAATCAAGGTTTCTTTTCTTGCATTTTCCATTGTTTTCCCACTTTTTCCTAATGTTTGAATTGCTTTTTTGACTGTTATAAAGCAGTGAGATTATGTCTGCAGAAAAGTAGCTCATGAGAGGAAATGGTTAGTGTAGAGGCCATTATTTTATAGATACAAGCTATATATATATGCATTTACCTGAACTTCCAATCACATTTCCCATTTCATTGTTTACTTACTCCTACAAGATTTTTTTGTTTTTCATATTCTAATCTTACCTTACCTTAGATAACTTAGAATTACCACAATTTTGTGTCACTGTTTGCTTATCCCCTTTATCAGGTGCTTTATGACCATCACTTCTTAACCCAGATTGATTCTGTTCAGTGTCATTTTGCATTTTATTACAATTTGGTTACAGTTGTGCTACATTTAAGTTAATTCCTTCAAGGTTTGCTAACAGGGCCTTTTAGAGGTCCAACTCAACACAGTACCGCCTGGACTCATGGTCTGCACCCACATAGGTGCTTCATAGCCATAATAACTGCTTATTTTTCAATTGCTTGTTAATTCTTCTCCTCTATCAAGAGTAAAAATTGATACCAAGTGTCCCATATTGTCTAAGGAACTGGTTTAAGAAGTTGTCATCTGTTAAATTTATAAATTGTCCTGAGAGAAGTTGAAGTTGGCAACTAAAATGTGCTTCCAAACAGTTTTATAGCTTTCAATTATCCAAAAAGTTTCTTAAGGAACATTTATTTAATTCTTAAGACTATTCCTTAGTAGTCAATTTTTTAAGCATTGGTCATAAAAATTTAGCAGCAAAAAGCTATTCTGGCAAGCTCTTAAACAATAACACTTTTGAAAAATATAAGATACTTTACACCTCTTTCATCAAGGACAAGCCTACCTTGAATGATCTCATTTCCTTTAAGAAGGAAACAGAGTGAAAGTGCCAGAAGGAAGCTGGCAGATAGTTACTGTAGAATACTGATGAATGATACTTTGTTCATGCATTCTTTCTGCACAGCCTTATTTACATCGAGTTTAATGACCTGAACAGCTTAATGGTTATTTCTGGGTGCAAATGTTGATGTGAGGGGCTAAAATAGACAAAAATGGACAATAGCATTGCTATTTAAAACATACCACAGATTTGTTTCACTACTCAAAGAGATCTCACACTGTCAACGTTTCTATTCTTAAAACATATTTTCAAAGTAAAATTTGCATGCAGACATCTCTCAGTTCTGCAAAGTGAAATTTGTCCATGTTCTTGTGCTCTCCATATATGTAACCCCTGTTCGTAGATTTCGGTTTTAAAAAGCCCTGATAGAATTATATTATGATTTAGGGGTTTTAAATTGTTTTTTCAAGACAGAAGGCTTGTCACCACATTGACTAGCAGCACTTTTATCAATAGAATTCATTTATTTTTATTAAGGCTACTTTTTAAAACTCTGTCAAGCAGATTCCCACAAAGCAGTGGAGTTAGGAATTCTCATCACTGTTATCATCATTACCATTACAAAATTCCAGCAAAATATACTGAATTAAGATATACTCGATTAAGATTGAGCCAGAAAGTCCAGGAAAGAATAAAAACAATTTTTAAAAAACTTTTAAAAAATATTAAAATAAAAAAAAATTTAAAGAAAGAAAGAGCTTTTAAAATGCCTTGATTTCCTCTGTGCTAACTTCAGAGTATTTCTAACCAACCTGCCAAAGCTACAGATGTATGAGGGGGAAGTGTGGAAAGCATCTGTGTAGGAAAGCATAGACAAAGCAGATATGTTAGCAAAATCCTGTACAAGAACAAGACTTAGGATACCAAAAAGAAATTTGGTTTGAAGGACTAAGATTCTTTATAGACCATCATTTCAGCAAGCAATGACTCTTTCCACTTCTAGATACAAGACCAAATGTAATAAAGAAAATAAATGCACAACACAAAAGGAAAAGGAAATAAAGCAAAAAGATGGATTATTGCTAGCCATGAAGCAGCAGATTTCTTTTTAAAGAATTCTCATTAAGCAAAAGGGAAAAGGGTACAATATTTAAAAATGAGCTTCTCATTTAAGAAGGGAGCACACTAAAAAAATTAGAACAAAAAAAATCTTGAGTGTCTATGGGGACATCAAGGTTAACTGCAGATAAGATTAAATAGCTTTCAGTACAGTGTTGTTATCAAACAATGCAAAAAGCATACTTGAAAATTCCTCTTAATACACAGGAAAGCATTACTTTATTCACCTCCAGAGTTCAGGGTCCACCATTTTCATTCAGAAAGCTATTAGCAAAAGGGGACTGCAAATTGCCGAGGTCATTTGGAGCAATGGTTCTAACATAAACTTTGCTCAGCAATTAAAAATATGTCTGCTTCTAGACAAGTGAGGGTTGCATGACTGCATTGGAATAAATAAGCCATACTTTCTATCAGCGGGTTTGATATTGCTCTAGTATCATAAATGCAACAGTCCTTAGGCACCAGTGCAAAAAAGTCCTGAAAAATACAAACACATTAATAATATTCTACAGTTCTTTAGGAAAATTTTCATAGGTCATACCTAGAGCACCAAGCACATGCACACAGCCTTAGACCACTACTGGTTTGCTGAAGCAGAATCTTAATGTGGCCCTAAAAAATAAGGCACGAAAAATGTAAAATGAACACAGAAGAAGCAATGTGGATCCAATGTAGCAGTGAAGCACGAGAGACAAAATAAAACCAAAAAGAGTAGCAGGACATCCCCTCACTTTCAGGCTTCCACAGAAGCTAAAGGATCTCCCTTCATGCAACAATCCACTGGCAAGCCATTTGGAGCTGGGCACACAGATCTGCCAAGGGGTTTGGCCTCCTGTACCCTGGTAACTAAACGTCTTTGCAGCAAATATGCAGATTCATTGTTCCAGTACACCAATATGGGAATGCACTTGTGCCTCTACATTTCCTGGCACTTTTGTAATCAAAATAACAAGCTAATATGAGATTAATCACATCCTGAGAAACACTCTCCACCCCTGTGAGATGTTGCCAGGGAGTCTCAGGAGAATGTCACCAACCACTGAGCTGGCAGAGGACAGTCCCAGGTGAAAATGGAAGGCAGGACATCAGAACACCACACTGGCAAAACTAGCCAAGGATGACTAACTCAGACCTCACCTGGAAGTTAAACCTCTTGCCTCCAGAGAAGAAATCACTCTACAACCCATTAATGATCTGGATAGAGTTGAGACAACAAAAAGGAACTTTGCTGTAAGGGCAAACTAGTCGTGACTGTCTAGATTTCTTTTCTTATGTTGGGCATCAGCAGAATGAGAGTTACAGTTTTCTTGGTGGAGTTAGAGATGAACAAAGGGAAGGAGGGGGAAGACTCCAGTCTGTAAAATGGCCAAATCTCAGCAGTAAAAGATACACACAATCTTGAGTTATGGTCCTTCACACATTAAACCTGGACCCTCTTTGGTTTTCAGGTACAAATGCAGCATTTAAAGTTACAGTTGATATTTCAAATCCAATTGTCTGCCACCTATCCATTCTCTTTCTGAATGGACACCAATTTAACTGTGTATCCAGAAGGACTGAAGGTGATCAGCAGATCACTTTCCTCTAAAATTATGAACGTTCATGCAATTTTCCAAATTCTGTATAAAAGTGACATAACACATCATGTACACTGATGTATGACCCATGTTCAAGCTTTTTAAATAGGGACTCAGATCTGAATTCTGCTTTGGCTCTACGGAGCTGAGTGTTAACTATTCTGATATCTCTCTTTCCCTCTCTCCTCGTTCTGCTTCTTTTAACTTCTTATGAAAAATAGGTATGCAAAGTGAGTCTCTTCCAATGGCAGAGATACATAAGGCAGTACAAGGAGACATGTGAAAGGAGTGCCCCACCCAATACTCACACTCTGAGCACAGAAACAGGGCTGTCCTCATTTCTGTTATGAACAACTTTGAAAGGCTCCACACTGCAGTAAAAGCAATCTCAAAATTTCAGCATCTTTCAAAATAAAAAGCATCCAGAAACTCTTACTGCAACAGGTCAAACCCAAGAACAATGTCCATATCTATAGATAATAATAATAATAATAATAATAATAATAATATTTTTAACAAGGTATTTAAGTTTTACACTGTTTCACATATTCACTTCAAGAAAGGAAATACAATTACCTGAACTTTAGGTAAAAGCTTTATGAAACCAGCAGGCAAGAAATTTCTCAAGCCTATCACCATATGATCCTTTTCTTTCAAAAACCCTTTTTTGTAATCTTTTATCAAGCAAAGTACTGCAAATTCTTCTGATAAAAGTTTTCAATTGGTATTTTCTATATTCACCAAAATTTCCAACATGTCTGTTATTCTGCAGATTTCTATGTGCCCAAATTGAAAGAACCTGAAAATAACTAAACAAGAGCAGTTAATAAATCCCCAGCACTCTTAAATCATAAATATCATTTTAAGGACTATTAATAATCTACCAAATCAGGTATGGGAGCCACAGAAAAGTAGTACAAAAGATAAGCTGTATGCACTAAGTTAGAAAATATGTTGACAGATCCAAGAATTGCAAATTCAGACAGGTAAATCAGCTCATTGCACAAATAATTTAACAAGTTGTGCCGATAGCAAAATGATGTTGAAAGATACCAAGAGGAAATACCTTAAGGGCCTGATCATGCTTAATTTTATTAAGTAATTTTATTCATGAGGTATGGCCGTAAGAAGATTCTCTGTGTAAAACTGATTGGGTTTGAGGTCTGGAGTAATAAGATGGAATTTCATATTACTTAATGTAAAAATATGCTCTTCAGAGAATTTGTCTTGCAAGTTACAGGTTTGATAGTTGTACAGAGATGTACTTGCATATCCAAATCAATCACACAGTAACTGCAGGCCACCAAAACAGCCATGAAGAAAACCAAATATCATCCTGAAATTAATCAGGAAAGGTATTTTTAAAATCTCACATATAATAGTGTGAAAAGCACTCTCATCCTCTGTACTCAAAAAGAAGTGAGTTCCCATCAGAACAGGCAAAGTCAAGACTTTGCAGAATAGGGAGGTCTTTGCAAAGGCACATAAAAACTACTTACTTGTTCAGTTTCACATAACAAAAGTCTGAGCATGACACCTCTCTCAACACATAACAGAGGCAGAAGTGCCATACAAACAAAAAGAAAATGTTTGCCCGGCCATACAGAGCTTTTTTGTGGAAATTGGATGAGGCTTTTAACCTGCAGCAGGCGAAATGAAGAAATTGTTGTTGAAAAGAGTAGGCTAAATCTGTAATTAGAGTAATACAAAGTTTGACATGGTTTTTGAGAATTTTGTATGATATGCCTTTCCAAAAGAGAAGACTAGAGCTGATGACTCAAGACACCCCCTCTTGTACTGTTTCCTGTGTTCCCAAGCTACCGCTTACACAATTTATACACACAAGTAACAACAACCAGCATACCATTCTTCTGTTCTACTATTTTCTTTATAACTTTAAAGAGTTTTTCAAAGGCCCTCAGCATGGTTTTATAGAAAAGAACAGAACTAAAGTAGCTTGACACAGGCAACAAAGAATGCCATCAGAAAGATCAGGAATAAAGAGCAGACTTCTCAAATCCAGACGTAATGAGCCCTGTCTTTACACAAATCAGTGATGGTTGATCCATACAATCATGTCTTAGAGAAATTGTCTGACAAACAAGAAACACCTCAAGTAACACCTGGATAGACACTTAGGGCCAAAAATCTCAAGGCTTTCAAGATCAGGCTCAAAACATGCATGACAAGATTTCTGTGAGCAAATACTGATGACAGCTAAGGACCTGCCTCAGTTGCCCTTACAATGCAATGCTCTTAAGTGGAGTGAGTCAAAGTGCTCATTCAATAGGAACTCTTCCTGAGACCCCTGTCTTCTGCCCAGCCAGTTCTTGAAAAGCAGCAAGAAAAGAAACAGCCCGAGTAAATGGCTCCATTTCTGTGCAGTACACATCTGAGAACAGAAACCCAACACTGAACAGGATATGCAGGTGAATGAATGCCAGATCCAGGGGATACCTTCTAACAGCCAGCTGTATTAGTTTAACAGAGAAGGACTGTGTGCCACAGCTCTCAACCCTCTCATTTTATTTGGAGTTATGTCAGAAAAGGTCATGTTGCAAAATATAAACAAATTGCTCACATGGAGCAGACTTCCTAGGAATACCCAAGTTCCTCACGCTGTTCTGAGCCATAGGAATATCTTTTCCTACAGACACAAACCTACTAAGATAACTCCTAATTTTCATTTATACCTGTGGGATATACTCAATTCCCAAGTCTCATTTATACATCTGGCATATATTTATACACTGCCTCGAAAGCAACAGATTCCCGCTAAATTTCTGGCTACCTCCCCTCCCTCCTGTGTCTCATACACACACAGAGGACCGTGTGCTTATCTTCTGCTGATCCAGACACAAAAAATCACGGCAAAAATCAGTTCTGACATCAGACAGATGCAGTATGCCATCCCCAAAACTTCAGAGCCAGCATATCAGATGTGATAGCTCTCACAGATATCTTAGTTATTGACTGTCAACATTTGAGGCTCTCTCAGTTGCAGCCTGGCTCACTGGTTATGCACCAAGCTTCCCTGTCAGGGGTCTCTGACCAGGCTAATTTTGCAGATGGCAATAACCACGTAATCAATCCATGTCTTTCTAAGTCTTAATGGAGCACCTGCACATCCAGGCATGAATCTTCCCCCTGACATCCTCCACAAACATAAATTACAAGTTTAGCGCATGCACCAGACAAGTCTCAGTGACCCCCTGACAGGGCAAACAGAGGTCATGCAACAATCTGATTTTCAGCACCCACTATTTCCAGCCTTCCCCTTTCTGAATTTTAAAGCCTGGAGTTGCAGTTAGCATCGCTCTTGGGTCTCAAGGAAACACAGCCTCGAAGTGATGTCTCGTTTCCAAGCCTGATAACATAAGCAATGTTTCCATTAGGAAGTACTGCAGTGTAACAGGAGCAGATCTCTAGGATTAAACGTTTCTGAGGACATAAAATCCATATTTTACAAGAGGGGGAAGTAGCTATGGTTTAGCTCTACTCTGGTCCAACGGAACAGATACACTTTGGTGGTTGGAGCACATCACTCTGTTTATGAATCCACTTTGTATGCTTCAAGAGAGTCCTGCAATGCCAAGACAAGTATGATAAGGAGATTCACTTGAAAACCAGTAAAATGCTAGTGGGGTCAAAGCCATCTTACTCATGATTAATACCTTGTCTGTCAACTAGCACAGCCACACAAAAACACTTGCAAGTATGTAAGGAGTATCCATCATATCTTAGTTACCCCTGCACCTGAGCCACCTCTTCAAGAACTCACCATTCAAGGCTCAGAGAGGTTCTCTGGTTTGTCACAGAAAGGCTATGAAGACAATCAGATGTCGTGAATGAAGCCCACTGATATCAGAGGGCTCTAGGGTCAGGTGTATAAGTAATAATCCTTTCAACTCTGTACATTCAAGCCAGTCATGCATAACCAAGGACACAATGAGTTGGTCACTGCTTGGTAGGACAGAGGCACAGCTGTGACTAGGAACAGCACAAGGTACTAAGCTCACTGATGGATGCATTGGTTTCACTGATGACACCATCAAGGCTCTGCCAATGCTCAGTAATGGATTGCAAGGCAAAGCACCTTTGGAACCACCTTCCCCTTGTTAAGATCATTTCAGTTTCCTGCTATTAGCACACCAGAGCCTTCCCAACTCTGTCACTGGATTTGGATAATAGTTAATATTTCTTGATGAATTTAACTTTCACAAGCTTGTCTAATCTTTTTTTAATGTATTTTATACTTCTAGATTTCCCTGGCTCCTGTATTAATGAGTTTCACATTTTTATTTTATGCCACATATTTGCTTTTAAGTATGATGCCTGACAGATACATTTCCTGCTCCTAGGTCTTGTATTATAAGAAACTGTACATAATCACATTCACTTCTGCAGTTGTATCCTACCTGTAACTATACAGACTTATTCCGCTTAATGGAGTTTTTTTCATACCAAAACACTCAACCCTCTTTTGTGCCTTCTGAGTATTTTTTCCACTGATTTTCAATATAGGCTGATCATCTAATCTCCAACCGCACAGTAATGTCAGAGCTTTCTATAATTTTTGCCATCACCTTCATTGGCTTAATGTTCCATCACCACCAAGCTTTTTTGAGCCTTTCAGCCACTTCATTTCTGTTGAAAAAGACGCTGACTGCTAACTCAATTCAAGACAGCATGCCAGCTATTATCTGAGCCAGAAACACACACTGTACAGAAAGAAATATTAAACAAAAGGCAATGTTGAACAAGTGACCTCATTCCATGCCTGCTACCCTTGCCCTGGTCATGTCTACAGCTTGCTGGCACAGGCAAATAAAACCATTGGCCATTTCCTTTGTTCTCACAACACTGCAGCCAAGGGTAGCCCAGCCCACACCAGAGCAAGTATCCCTGCTGAGCAGGCAAGAAACCATGAGAGATGAGACTGAGACACCTCCACAGGTCCTTTCAATCCTTCATTTTCCATCTGTGGTATATCAGGGAGCAGCACTGAGTGGCTCCAGCTCTGCAACAAAATGGTAGCCAATACCACTGAAGGTAAAAGGTGACAAAGCGCCTTTGTCCCACTTAAGGATAAGAGGAGGAAGTAGGATCCCTGCTCAGAATTGGCACGCCTGGAGACACCCAGACCTTGCCCCAGTGCGGACTCTGGGTCTTGCCACAGCTTCCTCATAAGACAATCCTCCACTTTTCCCTCAAAGACCACCTCTGCTGTGCCAAAACCCACACCAGCCACACTATCCTCCTCAGCTACTTACCCACTCACTATTGTGGAAACTGGGAACAGCTCCCTGGTATGCCAAACCCTATAAAAATGAGTTAACCCTGGCAATGTGAGTCACAGACTCTGGAGTGTATTTCTCCTGTTAGGGCTAGAAAAGGGCTAGGCTGGCCAGACTGGGTATGGGTTCATTTTACACCACTGTTCCCCAGTGAAGAAAGAAGGAAGGCAAGACAAAGCAGGAGTGCAGGATGAGTGTAGTTCAAAAAAGCCCTGAAGTTCAAAAAACCCACCTCTGAAATTATATTTTCTGCAGACTAGACTTTCCTGAAGTTCACCAGGGACTGACATTCAGACCCCCTTTATTTTCTGCCAGTGGCTTACTTAGTGAGATATTCAGCATGTCGCCCTTTATACCCTCTCCTTCAAGGGGACAATACTTACCAACTGAGAAAAGACAGGAGAGAAAGAAACTCAAGGCAGCTCTGGGGAGAAAAAAGAATCTTTCCGCTTCCCATTAAAATAATGTAGTTTCTAACAGTGAGACTGTGTTGGCGTGAGACAGAGAAATGGCCTTCCAAAAAAGTACACAAATATTTCTGTTACTAAATTATTATTTGAATAATTCCAAGAGCAGAAAGGGTTAGAAAGCAACCTTGTGTCACTCTAATCTACTGTTTGGAGAAGCAAACTCTTATCCTCTCAGATCTTTGTAGACACAAGCAGAAATGGCACATGTAAACTTTTGCTACTTCTTGTGTTAGGATGGTTAAAAGGCTCAGTCATTAATTATACTCATTACAGTGCAGGCTTTGTCACAACTGATGCATCTACTGACAGCCTAAGGAAATAACATATGTGTTAACACGCAAAAAAAAATAATAATTGAGTGCCACAGAGGACTAGATACCCCTGTTGTCAAGGTCAATGAAGCCTGAGAGCATCATAGGGGTGATACATCCAAATCTCCAGGGATCAAGATTAAAGATGGTGTTAGCTTTAGAAGAAGCAGAGTATCTTGTTCTTCAGCAGGAGGTTTCATCCCTAAGATGCTGCCCTACCAACAGATGCACAGCACAAAAGTATCAGGTAAGATGGAACTAAAATGTAAAATTATAAGCAGGTAATGGACAATGAAGTAATACAAGGAAATTAGAAATTATATTTCGCTTACAAGCATTTAACTACCCAAGGATCTCTGGAGGTGCTAACTCCTGCTTCTCAACTTTTTGGGTAATTAATTTTTTCCCATTTTAAAAGCTTCATTTTAATTAGCTCCCTAGTTGAGCTGCTATGAAGAGGTTTTATTTTCATTCTCTTTTTTATATATGTAAAAAAGACTGTCTTCAAAAGTATGTGCTCATTAAAAATAATTAGTGATTTAGATACCACTAAAACATATTCAAGGACACAGGAAAAATAAGTTGTTGGGGTTTTGTCATAATGTATTTGCTTAGTACCACAACAGTAAAAAAAAGCCATATATTTAAATTAAGAAAGCTTCCAAGTAGATTAAGTCTTGAAGTCAGTAGTGTCTAAAGAGAGACTCAAGTTCTTTAGTCAGACAATGGACAGGTGTTTACAACAGTTACCACAAAACACATCATAGTTGTCTTCATTACTGCTGGGAATTTTTCATTCCACAAAATACAGCACAATGAGGCAAACGCAACACAGTCAATATCACTGCAAAATGTAAAAATGGCATAACCGTCAATTTATTCCTCACATTTACATAGCTGGTTTAGCCTTCAATCAGGATTTTCAGATTTATAAGTGCAGAGGTAAACCTTTATGTCAATATGTATCTGTAACACATGTATCTGTTGACAAGATCACAATTAGTGTGAATTAAAAATGAAGTCCATGAAATGTTATGTTACATATTTGAAGATTATGTAGTAGATTTTTAAACTACTCATGCTTTTCATATAAGCCTTGCCTTGCAATATGAATGTTATCACAAACAGCAAATTAAACCGGTGAGACAGAATTTTCTATCATTTTCTTTTGTATCTCCTAACTAGATGATTCTATTTTATTATAGTTTTACCTGGGAAAAGCCCAAGAAGTATTTCTCTAGACTGGATTGAACATTTTGCTCATCAAGGAATAGATCAGTCTTATTGAAGTGTGTAACATGTAAAGCAACCTACCAACCCAAATACAGGTTTAACCAAATGCAGGTTCAACTCAAAATTTATCAATGCCACTAACATAAATGAATGCAATACCTTTGATTCTGGAGTTCAATGACACTGTTCTAATTAACACAAAAACATGTTTTAATTATTTCTCTCTAATGCTGAGCTTTCTTGCTGTTTTCAAAAGAGAAGCCTGATAGGACATCCCTATCAAAATATTTAGGTTATCACTTGATTCAATTCTACTTAAAGTCTACAGTTTTGCAACCAATTTACATTTAGCATTCATTTCTCATGCATGAGTTGACCCACTTACACATGCAGTAAATCCATGCCTTTGGGGATTTTTCTGGACGGCTTGCTTTATTTCCACCACACAATCCATTTTATTTTGTCAATACAGTGAGCAAGGTTACAGTCATCCTGTCAAATTTATTTATTTAAATTAGAATCAGAAAGACTGTACTACTCCCTGTGGAACTTCACAGAAAACTTTTTAAACTTTGAGGCTACATAACTTCTGCAATCAACTGATTTCATATGAAAGCACTGATACAAAAAAAAAAGCAATAGTTACAGTAATTTCTTCTGAAAACTTAGGAAATAGACTTCAGAAAACCTATGAAAATATAATAAACCCCAATAATATGTATCACATTATTCTTCCTTTTTAAAAAAAGGAGAGAAAAAAATTTTTCTAAGCAACCCTATAGAATAAAGCCAGATGGAATAAGATCATTTAAGAAGCATATATGTAGGCGTCACATCTGCTTGCTTTGACTATCAGAGATCCACTTAACCTAAAATATTTCCCCTGCATCTCTGAGGATTCACGTTAGAGGAGCTTCATTTGAGGTCATTTACCATCCTCACAGTGGGGCTGCTGAGGGGGAACCTTCCCCAGGCAGAAACTGTCCCAAGGTCACATGCCATTTAAGTCCAAATAGACTTGGACTTGAAAGGAAAAGGAACTAGAAAAGAACTTCAGTTTTATACAATTTGTTAATGTGGTATTTCTTCCACACATTAGTAGCTTATCAGAACCTCAGCACAGATTTGCAGATAGTGTTTCAGTAGACTTACCCAAAGGCCTATCTGAATTTACACATCTAATGTCATTGTGGGCAGTGTGACATATAACTCAAACAACTCACTAACAGCATTATAAATCCTTATCTAAAATGCTAACAATTTTTCCAAATGCCGTCATGCCTCTGGCAGGGGTTTGTTTTCCAGCTTCTCAAAGACAAAATGCTTCTGTTCTTTCTAGAGAAGAGTTATGGACCTTTCCACCCCGGTTACAAAAGAAGCAGCTTTATAACAGCATCACTAATGCTTCTCCTGCTCCAGACCAGGAAGGTGGCCTTTAGCAGGTGAAGAATGTCACCTTGTTAGGGATATCTGGCTTACTAAACCCATGGAATATGTTTTAAGACGACTGAGTTACACATTACTGAAAACTGAACATCCACCTGCTCAGCAGAAATTTAACTGTAGTTTAAATCAACAAAATTACTCAGTTCCACTTGTACTGACAATTTCACACAGAATTACTGTAATGACTATCTGACATTCCAAAAAGTATCCTTCAAGTTGGCATTTTGGGGGCTAAAAATACTGTTTCTTCTCACATGCTGGGAGCTATTGTTACGTAAATCACAAGAATTTAGAAAAAGAAACCAGAAAAGAGAATCCGAAAAAGTTATGGGAACAGAAAGGGGAGTCAGTGCCACCCCAGATGAATCACGAACACATTGGTCTGGATTCTCAGTAATATTTTCCTCCCCAACAACTGTAAAACTCCCTAGGAAAGGCTGTGCCTCCCTCTGCTTCTAATAGCAGGCTACGCAGAAGATAATGGTTTACTCTAGGTGCTACTTACTGCATTAGCATGAATCATCTCTGTGCTTTAGTTCTTTGTTTAAATAAGGACCGCTCATCCATACCCTCCATATTGAAGAATTCCAATACCTCCTCACTTCTTGGATAACTCTGAAAACAATGTAATTGAATACAGTTAAAGGAGTGAGAAAGAAGCTTTGAGGAAAACTCCTCAAAGTTACAGGTTGTTCTTACAACATTTTGTGGTGTGTGGAGTATCAAAACATACAGTAAATAAACAGTAAATGAAAGAAAATATTAGAAGACTGAATACTTGGTGCATATTACTCTACACAGGGATCACAGCAGAAAGAAGTGACAAAGCAGCATGCCACTAAATAACTAGATTTTTTCCCAGAAGTGTAGGTAAAGAATTCATATACATAGGAACTAATTTAACACTGTCTAATTTTTCGTAATATTTTGGTAATGATCAGCAAAGAAAGATTTTTCATTTTTAAGTAGAATACATATCAAGGTTTCAAATGAATTCTCAAAGCTTTCCTTTTTCTCATTAAGGACAAGTTCTGTATAAAATATTACTCACATTTCCCTAGACTCATCATTTCTTAAGAATTGTTCAGCCTTTTTAAAAATTTCTGAAAGCTTACAAAATATAAAAGCTATGTAAAAACCTGCAAAAATACTCATCGTCATTGAGGATTAATGTAATTCTTTTGCTAAGTCATTTCTAAAGCATTTATTAGGACTTTACATTTAAAGGCAGAACGACTTCTGCCTACTGAAAATTAGAAGTCAAATAAACTTCAACACAGAACTATTGGAAAGTCAAAGGACCTGAGGCTTCTCAGAATTTCCATTTGTATGTATCTATTCTAAACAAGCTTAAATATGACTCCATGCATGTATGTACACTGCACAGGAGCACAGCAGGAGCTCTGCCTTCTTGCAGAGATACACTCATGTTAGCAACAGGAATGACACATTCAACCTTCTTGATTCCAGACAGAAAAAATGCTGTTGAACTCGACTGATAGATGCTTAATCACATGAGTTATATGCAGATATTTGAAGTGCAGCTGTGTGGAATTAAGCCTGCAGCATACCAAATAACTAATAGCTGTTGGAGCTGCAGTTCATGTTGAACTGTCAGAGGCACCAAGGGAGCAGAAGGAGATCAGTACCAGGGTGCATCTGGCCAAGCACACCTGCCACGGACATGCAGCACTTAGGGCCCTGCTCAGCAAGGGCTATTCGATCTACGCTAGTAGACACAACTGTCATACATAAATAAATGCTTATTTTCCAAATGGAACAGCAGCAGCATAAAAATCATGCCTAGGAATATAGGGGCAGCCAAATAAAGTATGAATTACTTCAGAAGCAGTAAAATCCCAGTGCTGCCTAGAACCACATCAGCTCTTTTTGTATGCGATTTAAAACGTTTACCCAGTCTCTTCGTTGATGTGCCAGGGCTGGTTTTGTGAAATGTAGACATTGATGCTGCTGTTAATTTTTCTTGTTCCCTATTCTTCTCCTTCACTTGAATTCAATGGAGGGAAAAAAGCCCTTAGAGACAAGTATCTGCAGGCTTTGTGCTGTGAATCCTACAAATGGAGCTCTGGGCCATGTTGTTAACATCTTCTCCTGCCAATTTTCTCTACAATCTGTTTTGGCAATTTAAGAGATCATTTTATGTTTGAGCAAGTAAACAGATTGAACAGCTCTGCCAATTGCTTCCAAATAGGGAGCCATGGCTCAGTGTCTGTTAGGGACAGTTTCTAATTTCAGATGTGCAGATGTGCACAACTACAGTAGCAATGTGGTTTGTGTCCTCCTTTAGCTGCTACTGAAGATGTATTTTTATTACATCTGATGTAGTGCCCAATTCCTTATCTTTTAAGGTGCTCAGTTGATTCAAATTATGGGGGATATCCTGTCCTCCTCTGCATCCCCTGAAGCTGTATAAATTTAACTGGAGGTAGAATGTGACCCTTGATAGTTAAAAAACCCACATCATGGGTGTATTTCATTACAGACATTTAAAGACAATTAATACACAGCTTTTCTCATTAGAACCCACATACTTTCAAGAATGCTACAAGATTTTTGTGCTCTCTCTGCATCCAATTCAGGCTTCACTAACTTCAGTGAGGAGTTCAACTCCCAATACTTGGGGAAGCCACTTCCTTACCCTCTAGAGGAGTGATTCAGTGATCTTCTCTTCATTAACTCTACGGTCCTTCTTGAGTTCTTCAGCAAAATAGGATACCTTGGAAATGTGGGGTTTTTTAAAGCAGATTTAATCTGTTTTCTTTTTTTCTTTCTGTGAATTAAGGTATAGTTTCCATTTCAGATACAACCCAAACCTACTGGAAAACGAGTCACATACAAATAAATGAACTGCATGACTTCTTTTTCCTGGCTCTCAAAGACAAGAAGGGCACAAATGTGTGGTGCTTCTTGCCCCTACATGACTTAAGTTCATAACAGCATTACTGTGGAAGTGAGGAATGCTTTTACATGGGCCCTTAATGCAACGAGCACAGCCACTGCGAAAGCTCCCATGCATCCTTCCAGCCATACAACTGAGCCAGCAACCTCTACTATCCAAGCACTGGCCTTTATCTTAATGAAAGCTTCTCACTTCATCAATTTGTGTGGACACCTGTTTTCTTTTATACTTTGCAGACATTTACCAGGAACATATTTAAGAAAGAGCAACTTATTTCACATAGGATAAAACATGCTTCAAGTCATATATCTAGACATAAAAGTGCAGTGGAAGTAAGCTGCAGCTCATTGCTGCAGACTGCTGAAAGTGTTCCATTTCCCCAAAGAAAATATTACTAGACTGAGTTTCTACTCCCTCATTTAGCCATGTGTCATGATAGACTGACAGTATTTTTGCCGTCATCTTTATTTATTCTGTTCCTTTTGCCACTTTAACTTTTTTCTTGCAAAACCAGTTTGCAGTTAGCTTAATTGCAAAATCACATACAAAAATTCGTGGGGTTGAGTTTTTTTCATTTTGAGAATATTTGCATTCATATTGAAAATCCTCTCAAAGTTCAAGATGGACAAAAAACACTGCAAGGTTCTTCGACAAAATGTACACACTCTCTATATGAATAGTATACATTCTTTTGTATATTTACTACATATTCAATGCCAAAATAAGTTGTACATCTGCAGAACTAGGCTCTTAAAGCTAAAACATAATGAGATACTGGGGTAAATTTCATTCTTTTATAAGAAACTGCATTCTGGTCCTGATACCTCCATAAGAACCATAAAATAAATTCCACAAGTTTTGTTCTAAATGTTCAGACATAGGATTGCTGGTGGCAAAATAACAACCAAAATTCAACCCCTTTATCTGCCCACTCTCCTTTCACTTCACTCATGACTTTTTTTTCCTCAAAAAGTTTATATACATAACACAAGAGATTCTTTATAAAGTCAGAGCACTGTGCTAATATCCATATGCTGCCAAACTTCATATCAGGACCAAAAAAGAAAATCTTTTAAAAACATTTATGCTAATTAACATTCATAAGATTTGTTATTTATTTTCATCAATCATATCTACACAGTTAACTGTTCTCACTTACCCCTTTGATGAAGCAGTTACAATTTTGGTTCAAATAGGATCTCTGAGAAGTTTCTAGTACTTCAAAGAGAAACCAAAACAGAACTGAAAATTAAATAGATATATTAGTATTCTTCCATTTTTCTCTATATGAAAATAAAATTTATTTTAGAATTATTAAAGTGCTTACCTTTCAGTGTCTTGAAACTTTAATTAGATCCTTAGTCCATGATGTATACTGCTTATCTGACAAATACAGAAACTACTCTGTGTGGAAGGCATTTCTATAATACAGGAGCTTTCTAATTAAATTGAAGTTGTGGCCTATGTAGAATTATCTTTCTGGGATATAATGCTATAAATTAATTTATTATTTCAGTGTAAACAGAAACAAAACACAACTTCTTTTATCATACACATTTTAAAATTCCATTTTACCCAATAAAACAACTTATTTCTAATAGAGTCCCTAACTTGGAATCTCTGTCAGCTACATACATAAAGAAAATAACTCTGCATTTTTAAGACTAAATAGAACAAATCTATATTGTTAAGAACTGAGCAGTTAGAAATTAAGAGAGAGGAGTCACACATGCAATGACCAAGGTAAAAAAACTGAAATAAACCACTTATCACATTTTTAAAAGCTGTTTCTGGGTCTGACAAGGCAGGTAAGTACTTTTGGTTCAGGAGTCAGACAGTATCATAAACTGTGCAACAAGATCTTCTGCTAGGAGAGAAATCCCCTTGATGCACTCAAAAGTAGAGATGGGAAGAAAGATTTTCCCCATGTCACAAAACCACTGGTTTGTTTTTATTATCTTGTTTTCCCACAAGAGAAAGCCCCGTATGTTTCAAACAAGAGAGAGATAAGAGCATGCAAGTGAGCTGTGTCATACTGTCCTGTACTTTGATGGGGAGGGTACTGGGCTTGGGAGGTCTAAATAAACTTCTTGGCAGGCCAATATCCTAAAGTGAGCACCACAGGCCTGCTGCAGGGCGCTCCTCTCAATCTCTCCTAACAGAGCAGACCCGTGCAAGGGATTAAGTATTCACCAGAGCATTGCTCATTTCATCTGCTTGATGCGTTCCAGAGCTACCCCACACAAAAGAATCACTCTTGCTCAAGGAAGCTATGTAGGTCATGAGAGGACCTAATTTAAGCTCCTGGTCTGAATGAAAAAAAAGAGCTGATTAAAGCCATGGAGTTGCTGAAGTTTCCCAGATCCCAAGTGGAAGTCTTAATGGCCATGCTTTTCGCCACTTGGAAGAATACATTTTTCTCTCTTACAAGCCAGTAATTTCAGTTAGCCCCAGTATGAACATAACAGATGAGCTTTTGTTCTCATCTATATACAGGAGCAGTTGCACAGCTCTTAAATGAAAGGTCTTCCCCACTGGCCAAGGCTCCAGGAAACGAGCCCAAACTTTTTATCTCAAAGGCCAGCTCTGGACATCAAAATCTTAACTAGTGAATGCTTTGGCAAGAATGGTAAACCTACCTCGCTGAGAAAAACTAGTATTTTTCAAATACTTTTTCCTTCAATAAATCCCAACCTGGAAAACATTTTTTTCTTTCAAGTAAATAATTCCATTATTTTCTTCTGATCATACTTACACTGGGTGTCTCTGATGCCATGCTGTTATTCGATTACTACAGAGAATGATTCAAAAATATTCTCACAAAATAATCCATAAGAACATGTTCTTGCAGCAGAAGAATGATCAAAAGGGAAGCCAAGACAAGTGAATAGTATTGATTCTGTATAATTTCTAGTTCTCACCATTTCTTACTTATTTTATACATATCAGAATTTGCACTATGTATATCACCCAATATTCCATCATGCAGTGAGTGAAACATGCTCCAAGAGAACATAATACAAATAAATAACATGACAACATAAGTCAAGTGAAGCCCCATTTTAAAAAAACCCATTCCTGTAAGCTAATGAAATATGTTAGGTTTTGCTGGTTTTTATTTCTTTGTCATCTTGCAGATCATTGTCTTGCATGTATTTCCTTTTAAAACTCAGCATCAAAATTTTATCTGCTTCTAGAAAATTCCATCTTTCGTGTTATGCTAATTTTGACAGCCCCTGCTAAAAAAGAGACAAAACTTTTTAACTTACATAATCTATATACTTTATATGTAAATAAAAAGTTACAAAAGTATTCTTACTTGCTGACAAATCTATTAAAAGAGCAAGAAGTGTCAAATCATTTGAATAAAGAAAATACTTTGAGCATACTAACTGAAAGCTGGAGAGGTGAACACACATTGCCAATGTGCTGTACAAGTCCATGGTATACAGTTACACACATTTCAAAATCTGACATACACAAACCAATCACCAAAATCAGATTGCTCACTCACACAGACTTCATCAGAAACACCAACAAACACACCTTTTCTTAGACACATTATTTCTCCACCTACAATCACTTTAGGTTGCAGTCACATACATTACTGATTTGTTCCTGAGTCCTTTTCAGTCTTTGCAACTCGGGCGTATCGGTCACAATACTGAACCCTCTTCCTTTGCTTTCTTCAAAGTCTCTTTTGTATTTTACCTACAGAATAAAAAATACAGAAGAACAGGGTTGTTTTCATTTTCCACAGTGTGGCCCTAGCAATTCAGCAATTTTTTTTACTGTAAATAAAGCACTTGTGAAAGGCTTTCAGCCTTTAAAGGAGAAGCCTGCCTTCATCCACTAAGAGTGATAGGCAGCAACTGGGCCAAATCCCCCAGTGCCCAAGCAGCTGCCTCCTCCAGGGGTGCCATGAGCTCACCTCCACAAATACTGCAGCTGTGGAAATCTCACTCTCCGTGGTCATTTCATTCTCAGAGCCATTACCACAGAACTACAGTACTTATTCATACACAAAATAAAATACCTATAACTAACTCTGGAGGTCTTCTAACACACACCTTCACATTTCATCCTCTCTCAATGATGATTCTTCCAGTCTGTTTCCCAGTTGAAACATAAATCATGTGTTAAAAAAATACTGCATGAAAAGAGTATTTAGAATACCATGAAGTCAAACATTGCTGCGTTATGGAATGGCTGCCTGTACAAGCTTAATTTGTCCCTCTTGCACATATGCATTCAGATATTGTCTTTAATCAGGTACTCATCTCTTATCCTTTGACAAGGCCCCCTGCTTCATCGTGTACACAGCAGAGATTGTTCCATATATGGTTATATCCTCTTTTCAGACCAGACTACTCAAAACCTACCATCAGGGTAGGAATATTAGTTTCCTCGGGAGCTTTTGTATAACTCTCATCACAGCCATTAATCAACCTTCATAATGCATACTGGAAAGTGGGCATGGCAATATCCACACTAGTAGGGCAACCTGCAAACTGAGGTAAAATAAGCTTAATTTCCAAAAATGTACAGGGGTGTCAGGGTGTTCACTCTCAGATACCTAGCAGAGGAGTATGTTCACATTATAGGCTTGGGTTACCTGTACAAATAGCCAGTACTTCTGCAAATCAGTCTTGAGGAACTCAGTTTCAATATAAAAAAACAAGATGAAATCTTCAAAATCTTAAGTCACTGTTGAGCAAGAGACAAAGCTCTGCAGCAATGACAGAGTCAGGACCCATGTCTCCATGACTGGATTCATCTGCCCTACTCATAACAACTTCCTTTTACTTCCTATACCCCCTGCTTTACTCACTACACACATCCAGATGTTGCAACACCTGGGAGAGCAGTAGCAAAGGCAACGCAGGATTCTCCTTCACCCAGCGGATAACCAGAAAACATCCAGCCAAAATTCAAGGCTGGCTTAGGTTTATTTCGTAGACAAGCACTTAATGTTATGATGGTGATGCACAGGAAGAAATACCCCTAAATCACAAAAAAGTTTCACAAGTTTCATGAATATAGTTTGTCCTCCCCACCCTAAACCTCAATCAGTATGTTAATAAATCTGCTTTTTCTTTAATAATTTCTCACACATAAGCCCACCAAACAAATCCTTGAGACACGTCAGGAAATTATTTCATCAACGAACTACCATTTCTCCTGTATTTCAGATTTAGACCTGGCCACAGATTTCACACAAGTAAAATATTTTCACACCCCCTCAAGACAAAGGAAACAGACCCTTCCAGTCAGGCTTTTGAGCAAACCGTGGGTTGATTGGCCCATGCCATGCTCATCTTCCCCAGGTTCAACCCCTCTGCTACTTTCCTTCCATTTGTCCACCATATTTCAGGTATCACTTTGTCTCATTTTGAATTTCTAAACTATCCAGTCCACCTCTCCATGGCTTCTTGTTAAATCCCTTTGTCCAAGGCACTCCAATATTCATTCCCTATTATCTCCCTTCTAAACAACTCTCTGTCTTCCCACTGACTCTCAGAGGTTTCCTTAATCATACTGGGTGGACATACTATTCCAAGACTGTCTGGTGCCAGGAAAGAGGTCTTAGGAGTATCTCTGAACTTTCTGTATCTGAGGTCTATCAACACTGGCCAGACTTCCAAGGCCAAGGCCACATGACTGACATAAAAGACTTTCATTTCAGCAAGCTTCAACTCCTCAGCCCTAAATGGTAAGACAACTGAGCTGTCCACCAACTTAGTTGAACTCAAGTGCTCAAAACAAACAAACAAACAAACAAACTGTCAATAAATCCAATCAAGGGAATAGTCTCAGCCTTGGAAGCTGCTGAGTATTTTGCACCAAAATTCCAAATTTGGCCTGAGGCAGGCAGCTGACATGATAATGTTCAGCCTTACTGCTTGAAGTTTACCGGAATTATGAGCAAGAGAACACATCTCAGAAATGTGTTCAACCCTGCCTAAAAGAGACACTATCCATTGTTAGAAAGAGCATTTCCTGTTATTAGTTCCAAATGTACTACCCATTAACTTCAAGTGACCTTTATTCATCTTATTAAGGAACAGAAGAAGAGAGGAAGGGAACTAGATAGTTTTAACTTAATATTATTTTAATCTCTCAGTCAGATAAAAAGGGCTCCTACTCTTTATTAATAAATCACTTCACAGGAATAACGTTAACTACAGTTCCCAGAACAGCTATTTTGAAACCATTAAAAAAGTAAATTATTTAAAATATTAGTGGAGTTAATATATACATCACAGGATTTTGCTACCTAACTTCAAAATGTAGGTTTGAGTTATAAAAATACCAAAGAAATGTAGTGTTTAATGAAGAACACAGTTGTGTGAAATGTGGCCCACTAATACTCCTAGTTAGTATAAGATCAAAAGAAAAAAAAAGCTCTGTTTCCAGAAAATGTCAAATAATAAAGATGCCATCAGTCCTTTAGAACTGAAAAGAATATTCTGTATAGGAACTGTAAACATCACTACAACAAATTATTTAACTGTACACCAGGTCTGTCTGGGATGGAGTTAGTTTTCTTCATAGCAGCTCTTAAAGTGCCGTGCTTTGTATTTGTACCCAGAACAGTGCTGATAACACACCAGTGTTTTGGCTATTGCGGAGCAGTGCTCACACAGCATCATCCCCAGCATAACCCCCCTAAGCTGGGGGTGCATGAGGGGTTGGGAGGTGACACAGCCTGGACAGCTGACCCAAACTGACCAAAGGGATATTCCATACCTTAAAACACCGTGCTTAACAAAAGAAAAAGGGGAGAGGGGACGAGAGTGATTAAGGCGGTCTTCTGAAGCAATCACTATGTGTACCAAAACCCTGCTTCCAGGAAGTGGCTGGACATTGCCTGCTGATGGCAAATAGAGAATAAATCTTTCTTTTGCTTTGTTTCTGTGGGGAGCCCTTGCATTTTTCCCAAAAACCTTGACACACAAGGGTTTTCTTCTTGTATTTTCTCCCTCTGTCCCGCCGAGGAGAGGGAGTGAGAGAGCGGCTTGGTGGGCACCAAGCGGATTGGCAGCCAGCCAAGGTCAACCCATCACAAACTGAAACCCACGAAATTTAGTTTTGAAATGGAAATGTATAATCCCTAATGACTGAATCATAAATACAGTCATTTCCTACAAAGATGATGTTTAGTAACTCCTCACCAAAATCCCAGCCAGTGGCTCATAAGGCTCCGCACTGGCTCCAAAATGCAGGGCAGTCTTACAGATGCAGAGCACCCTCCGTGGTGTCTGACCTGAAAAATTGATCTTCTGAGAGACAATGTGTGGCATAAACATTAGAAATCAAACCGTAATAAATCACCATAAATGAAAAGGTTTTAAGTGAAAATACTTCATGAGAAGTAATTCTGCACAGACTCACAGTGGAAGACTAAGTGATCCAACAGATCTCGCACAAATCAAATTTCTCAGATTTGTGACATTAGCAAGAGATCTTTGAGAGACCCAAAGACAGGATTGTTTAAACCCACTCACGAGGTCAGCATGAAGCAGCCAGAGGGTCCATCTTACACTGAAGGACAGAGGGTCCGTCTTACTCACTACATAAAATATTGTGCTGGAGAAAATGCTGATCATATTTTTTTGCAGGGGCACTTGGCAGCAAAGCCACCTCTTAGGATGACAAGATTAATTTTTCCTGGGAAAAATACTCCAAAAATATAAATGGAGCATAAATGATTGATTATACTCTTGGGGTTTTGGCACCTACCCTTAGTCCAGCCTCATTTGCAATACCAGAAGCATGTATCAGTTGAACAAACACCACAGGAGTCCAAAAACCCCAAAGGAAAAAAAAAACAGTGAAAGAATTCAACATGGTGGATCATCACGGTCTTCTCATCACTGGAGAGCTGTGAATAATGCTGACCTCAGAAACACTATTCATTCCATCTCCACCTCAAAAAGATACTCAGCCACTACAGAGCAAATATTAATTCCCCAAAAATGATGGCAGTGTTAAAGCTAATTTCCTGTACAGTCCCTTCTTCCCTTTCCCGTACAGACCGGGTAGCTGCTTAATTAAATCTCCTCCCTTATTCTGATATACTGCATAGCCCCAGAGATTGTGGCATCATCATGTCTCATGTCCAGCAAGGAAGGGGTAAGCAGGGAGAATGAGAGGATGGGACCCCTCACACCCACATTTGCCCTGAGAGGAACGTTCATAGACCTACAGTCTTTACCACACCCTGAATATTTATGAATTTGTTTCGGTATGCTGTGTCTGAGGCTTGCCCAGAGCCATCTGCTCCTTCTGTGCCCAGTACACACAACTACTTCCCAAAGGTCACCATCTGCTAATACACTGGATTTTACAGACTGGCAAGATATCCTCTGCCACACTCCAGGTCCTAGAGGCACATCTTGGCAAAGATGCCTTTGTTTGGATCTGCTTCTTCCATAGAGCATATAATCTGTTGATTTTGCCTCGATTCATCTCACTTCTTGCAAAATTAATGACAAGACAGAGATAAAATTTAGTGTGCAAATTAGGTTTTTATGAACATGACTAAAACAAGTGACAGGTAAATCAAATGTAAAGAACAATTCTAGATTAAACTCAGTAAGACTTCTTGTTAGTTGACTAATCCTCTTACGGAGGATTCCAGACACTGTTCAGTTTGACAAAGCCAGGTTTCAGTCTTCATGGCACAGTTTGTCTTCTAACACTGCCCACAGCTCTACATCCCATTAATCTTCTGCTCATATTAGAGGTACATTTAAGTCCCAACATGTAAGAGGTACAATTAAGACCCAACAACAGTACCCAAGCATTTCTTCTCCTAACGGCAGCAAAAAATGGTCTTCCAACTGTCTCTCAGTTAGAACTATTATCCACAGTAAATCTAAACAGGAATAGAATACAGGAATTGAGAATGGCATATACAGCAGACCAAACTGTCCTCAAAATTTTTATATGAGCTGGAAGCTCTAGGTTGGGCATTCCTTAGGGATGTCAAGGAGCCATGGACTCCTAAAAGGCCACTGATGATCAAGTTTTGCTGTAACAGGGAACTACAGGGTTACAGATTTCATCAATTTTCTCAGATAAAGCAAAAATAAAATTCCCCAACACTGAAGTTTGCATTTTTTTCAAATGATCTTTAGAATTCACAAAGTCATATTTTAGATCTTCTGCCCTTTAATATAGAAAATAAATCAATCTTCACAATTCACAGCTCTGAAGCATTCATCATAAGAGTTGAAACTTTCTGAGAAAAGAAAGTTTCTCATTCAAAGATGATGTAAAATTGAAAGCATCACTACTCCAACACAACGAAAAGCCTTTGCAGTTACATGGAGTAAAAATTTCATGTGCCATAGCTATCATTAAATATTCTGTCTTTCTACATACCTCATTCAAACATTGGGCAAGTCTGTCTCTGCTACCCTGTGAAGTACAGGCTCAGCAAGTCTCCGACCATCTGCAAATCTCTGCAATGTAATTTCCTGAAGATTTTAGCAGGGAACTACTGCTAAATAACAAAAATCTTGGAATCCACATCAGAACAGTTAAAATGTTGGACAGGGGCAAATTAAAATACATAAATAGTAGCTCTGGAGAGAATGTCTCTACAATGTGGTCTCTTTATACTGAGGATGATGCAAGTGGCTCAGAGAAAACGCATGGGCAGAAGCATTCCATACCCCAGGATGTGCAGGGACAGGAAATTGGAGGCAGCGAGAGATCAACAATTTCAGAAGGAGAAAAAGATGGGAGTCCTCCATTTGGATGTATGACAGCAGCATGCGAACAGTAGCTGGGATCCAAGTAAAATTACGACTGAAGAGAGTGCAATCTGACACTGTTTCAACAGGCTTAGGTCCAAACAAGTCAACTAGGCTCCACTCCATCAAAAATCACTTCCACTGAAACTACGTAGATGCTTCTGCCCAAGAAATTATTTTTACACTACTAAGTATGCTTTCAAGTGCCTTGCACCTTGTTTAACTACTGGGCAAAGTGGAAGCCAGTGAGGTTTTATTCTTTTCTATTAAAATGTAACACTAATGTTTTCCAAAGGCTGCACACACACAGAGGATGACATAGAGAACAGGCCAGTTTCAAAACAAGCTGATTTTACCCCCATGTCCACCAGTGATTATCAACCATTTAACTTCTGCAACAAACTTTGCACCCACATTTCAGAAGCAGTAAACAAATTCTGTCCAGAACTGCAGCGGAGGAGATATGAGGGTGCAACCTTCATGACAGAGACACAGTGTCAGATCTTCTGTCCACTCCCTATCACTTGGTATATGCCGTGTTTGAACTACTTTATCTCCAAGGAACAGAAGTCTGGGGAGGTGAAGGATTTCTTACTCTACCACAACAGAAAGAGAACAGACTTTACTATATCTCATCTCCAGGCAGAACATGAAAGATTGATAGATATAATCCAAATGCTGCCTGATAAATGACCACAAATTTTAATAATACCCTCAAAAACTAAACCACTGACAGCAAACTCCTCCAAACAGAACGATCATTATCAGACATAGCAGGGGATGGGGGCGGGGGGGGGGACGTGCAGGGAAGAAAACACATTTAAATGTCTCGTGATTTGCTAAATCCTGGAATATTGCTCTTATCTCCAGGGTCTGAACTAAACATATAGCCCCTGTCTTGCTGTTTTTATCATTGGGAAAGAGACTGGCCAGGCAACCACCAGGAAAACTACAAACTCGTGAGCTGTATGCTGAAGGAAGTATGCAGTAAATCACAAGCGTGTGAGCTGCTGTATGCCTACGCTCCACGGTGGACAGAAAACACATAGCTGCTGGTTGGCTGAGACACCAAGACCGAGCTAGCAAGTCCTGCTGAGTGGCAGGATGTGTTAGCTCGGGCTCAGAGCCATGCAAACCACGGTCAGGCAGCCTGTAGTTGGCTCACAGGGCTAGCAGAGCTCAGAGGAATCTGCCCACTGGGTACCAGAAAGATACAACACACAAATGCACATCCACACAAAAGACAGGTGGCTACAGCTATTCTGGGGGGATAAAAGAGAAACAGCAAACGTACCCTTCCCTGCAAAGCCCCACTAAATAAAACCTCACAGAACCTACCGAATAAATATTCCAATTAACACAAGGTTCATACTGATCCAAAGAGTGTAGAATATTCACACAAAGAATCAAACCAAAAGCAGAACTAAAAAATACAGCAGGGCATGTAAAGAAGATTAACCACAGAAGGGATGTAAAGACTGACCTCAGAAGATTATAATACAGACCAAGGGCACAACTTGTAGTCATACGCTGCAAAACATAACTGAAACAAACACTAATGGGCAACAGAAGCCAGCCCAGAATGACATGTGATGAAAAAACACCTGTAAACCTTTAATGAACAACTGCCAAAAAAATCAGGAAATGTTCACTGCTGTAGCAGAAGAAAGAAGCTGAAACATATTCAACTGAGAGTCATCAGAATGCAGCCCAGAACAAAGTGCAGAGGGAAAAGAACTGAAAAATCTGGATTTGAGCAATGCAGATGTACAGGCACACAGGAGTCACAGGAAATAATGGGACACAGTGCAATTACACCCTCGGGCCTCTGGCAACAGCTTAGCAAGCTTGGGGTCTCTCTGTCCCTCAGACACCATGCAGCTGGCACCTTATACACCACTCACACTAATTACCATCCTCTTGCCTCATTCTGCTACTGCTCCTCTTGTTTATTTCCATGGTAAAGACACACCATCTCTTATTCCACAGAGTTAACAGATCATTTGACTTTAGGTGTTCTTGTGGAACCTCCTTACAGCTGTTTGTTGGGCCACTTATGGTTGATTTCTTGAAAAAGGATACATCAATCAGGAGCCTGCAGTGCAACCCTGGCTGCAAAATCCATGCCCATTGACACAGCCTGTGCCCCCTTGGCCACATTAGTCATGGATGTCTCATGCACTCAGTTCCTCTGTCTCTGTACAACCCAGGGCAGGGGAGAGGGACTACCCATAATTTCCGCTTAACTGTAAGCAAATTCTGAAATCCTTGAAATGTTTTCTGCCTTCCAAGTTATCTTTCTGCTACTCAGTAATGAAGGTAAAGCCAAAGCTGTTGAAGGCACCATGAAGGTAGCATAGGGTTTTACGAGGAGCTTCCTTTTCAAAAGTTGGAGTGAAAAAGGGAACAAAATCTGGAAGTCCATAAAATCAACTTCCAGTTAATACATACTTTTTGGCACCCTGAGATTAGTCTTAGTTAAACTCTAGGCTGAACATGACAGTAAAACCCATTTTTCCAAGACTAAATTCCCTATTTTGTTCTTCATTTTAAAGCAAGAAGAAAAAAATGTGAATGCAAAATGACACATGTAAGAAAGGTAATTTCATACCAGAAAATACACAGTGGACAGTTCAGCCTTTTATGTTTAAATTTTCATTCATTTTCAACTCTGAATGTCGGGTATGTCTGAACGTCTTAATGAATTTCAGCTGCGGAGGGAAAAGACACAGCAAATATTTTTTCCCAACTAAAATTCCAAAAATTATCATAAGATAGATGTTTGTAAAGAGAATTGAATCCCGGATGTTAGTAAAGAAAATTGAATCCCTGCAAATGTCAATCTTTGGAGAAGTCCATTAGCCAAATCACTTAGAGGGAATAATTTCTTATACAATTCAGTATGTAGGAAACATCCTATAAACGCAAATCTAATATTTATGTCATCAGCCTCTCGAAAAACATTATAACAACAAGCAGAGTGTAACTGTTAGACAGGAAACTCATACAATTTCAAAATTATAGCCACATTAACCGAGATCAGAAGATGCCAAAGTCACCAGAGCTGCAACCTGGTTCTGTTTTTTTTTAACAAATGCTGATGCTCGAATCATCTGAGTATACAATTTCCAACACCTCCAAATAATTTGCCTCTAGTCCTAGAAAATGCTTGCACTGGTAAATCTACCTCATTCACAAAGAGGATACAGGCTCATGACTCCAGAGTCCCTGGCTCGAGTTCATACTTCCCCATGCTCATCGGGAATTGTATTCCAGTCCTGTCACAATTCAAGGGAAAAGAGATACAGAATGTCCTAGGCTACAGAACCCTACAGAACCCAAGGGATACATATGAAAAAATCTTAGCCACATGCTCAAGGTGAAATTCCAACACAGAAAACAGGGCAACTTGGGGCTAGGTTTTGCAGTGTTGATGATAACAGGGAAATTAGTGCACTCCATTTGTTAGTTATCTAAGTAAAATGGGCAATAAAAATATATCCAGTTCTCTCATTCCACCCCCCATTTGCTGCTTAGTCTCTCATTTTAACATCCTTAAACTGAGATCAAACAATTAAGTCAGCCTCCAAGCCTGGCCTTCAATTTTAGGATCTTCTTTGGGCACCTCAGATAAGGTTCTTACAGTTAATAGGAAAATTCTAACTACATTCCATTTATCCTTTAATACCATCACCCCGGGAATTCTTTGGACGATGATACCTGTTGGACAAAAGACAGATGTCACTACACAGAACCTCATCAACCAACCTGCTTTTACAGGGAGTGGAGAGAAAAGACATTTTTAGAGAACTGGGCTCATCCTGAAGATACTTAAAACATCTTTAAAAACCCTATATATAAAACATCTTAAAATACCTTAAAATGTAAAAATACAACTTAAAACTACCTAAAATTGCTTTACATATCTTGAGAGGATATCGAAAGATACATAAAACCAGGTGAAACTAACTCTATCCAGAGCTCCAGCATTCCCCATTATGCTGCCCATCACATCTCCTGTGATGCTGTATTCTCCTGAGCTACTTCAAAATAATTTCATTACCAATTTCCTAAATCTTCCGAATTCTAGACCTGCCCACAGATGCCAGTACTGAGTCTGGAGTGGGATCAGTTTTCAGGCACAGAAGCTATCAGCTGCACACAGCAGAGGTTTTTAAATTCAGAGCTGAATCACCAGATTTTCTCAAACTGTGCCTGTAGAGCAATATGTAAAACCCAACTAAAAGAGTGGTTATTTATGATGTGCAAAGGAACGAGAAGGGCAAGTTACCCTTTAAATACATCCATTATTCATTCCTACTGAATACACATGACTTCTGCTTCAAACAGTGAGGGATATGTTGTGAGAGATGCCCTTCTAATAAAAACAAGGCAGGAATGCTAGTACCAGAAGGTTCCCTGCAGGCAAAAAAGTGACAGTTGGCTGAGCTAGGATCAGAGCAAAAAGTGGGGTGTAGCAGCAGGGCCTGCTTACACAGAAAAAAAAAGTATAAAGAAAAGAAAGGGTCCACAAATTCGAGGAATTAGTCCAGAAATTAACTGAAAAGTGTTTGAGAAGAAAGAGGGGGGAAAAAAAGTGAACCCCACACAACTGCTTCAGAAAAGGCAAAGGAAGACCAGGCATCCCAAAGGAGAAGATAGGGAGGCTGTACTTACCATTTCTTATCAGAGATGTTAACTAGCAATAATGAGTAAGCAGGAGGGGAGGGAGGGAAGAGAAGGAGGAGAACAGTTGCAAATCACCCCAGCTGTAAAAACTACTCCCTTTGTTAAATGGCCCTTAGTGAGTGGAGAGAAGGTGAGAATTTAAAGAAGGGTCTTTGTTATTTAAATGCTATCCCGTGCTGCTTTTTCAAAACTTCCTTAGAAATGTATAATGAAAGAAACTATTTTTCAGTTCCAAGCCACAGGCTTGGGGTTTGGAGTTGGGGTTTTTTTCTTGACTGACCAGGGAACATTAGGAAAGAGTCATTGCCTCTTATAAGAGACAAACGACATTCCTATATCTGATACATCTTACCTTCTGATTGCTTTTAAAGTTTTGAAAACATTACATGGATGAACTTTATCACTACTGTAAAGTCTTCCACTTGTGAAACAAAGGACACTGATTCTGCAAACTTTTTCATAAATTTTAATGCTGTTTATTTTTCTTTCTCACCTCCAATAAGAAGGAATTTATCCCTTCCATTACAACCTAATCTTTTTATTTTAGGGGAGAAAGAGCAATGACAGAGATAGTCTGACAATAATGATACAACTCCTATGTGATATTTGTATGCAAGGAAATAGACTGGCACACTATGCAAAAAAACTTCCAAAATACGCTAATTTTCTCGGATATGACATGGTTTTCATATTATTTAGAAATTTGTTTTTCTAGAAGGAAAAAGTGTCAGCCTACATTGAGCCAGCATGCTATATCCCCTTTTTCATATTTCTGGGAACACCATATCCTACAGGTAAGATGCAACAGGGATTTTGTTCTGTCCTGTCCACTTCATCTGCGCAAGGAGGTATATTCTACAGAAAGCAAATACAGCTTCTGTGAGTAGTCATACAGCCAGCCTGCAAAAATCAAACAAGCTGAATAAAAGATGCATTTAAATGCCCTGAAATGTTCATTAATTGCAGAGAATTTCATCCAATGCCTACAGTACCCTCATGTGCTGGCATAATAAGAAAAGAACACAACTTGTGCCAATTACACAATGGGCTTTCCAACATACTTATTTGAATTACAGAGATTAGAAACAAGCTTCCCAGATTTCAAACAAGGATTGTCTTTTTCCTTGACAACATTTGCTATTTTCTGCTGTGGGGAAAAGTAGCAGTAAGTTTAATCTTTAAGCCTCCTGTCATTCACAATTCACAGACTTTGAGAAGTGGTAAATATTGAAAAATTAGTTCTAGTACAATACGGAAAAGAAGTTTAAAGACAAACACTCTCTCTTCACAATGGAAAAACCAAGAGAAGCAACGTGCTTGTCACTCCATGCATCTACCTCTGTAAAGCAAATTCAAATCATTATGTCTTGACGCTTAAACAGACCATATAGGAGCAACTCTGGGCAGGCATTTCAAGGGCATTATTTCCACCACAATATTGTTTTTACATTCTTTTCTTATCACAAAGCTTAAACAGACATTATAATTCCTGCCTGATGGAAAGATATGAAGGAGTATTTTCCATTTTCCAAAGCATGGGAAATTTTGAAGGGAGACCACTCTGCTATATTTTCCCTAAAAGAACTACTGCTGAACTGGTGTGTGAGCATGTGTGTGTGTGTGTGTGTGTGTGTGTTGTCATGGGACTGTGTCTAACCCACTGTAATCAGCAGGAACATGGGCTTCTCACAACCCAGTTTTGGCTGCAGTCATTTTTGAAAGGATCTGCTCTACACAACCACTTGTAGCCATCTAGGGAGACCAGGCTAGCAGGGAGACAACCATCGGCAGAGCAATAGTGAAGCTCAAAACCTGTCAAAGGAGGATGTCTGTCTTTTCTGATGCTTGTAGAACATCCTGAAAACAGATACATAATCTAAGAGGAAAGTGAGCAAAGCCATAGAGACATCACATATTCAGCACAAGACAGAGGGCTCCAAACAGAAAGTTCAATGCTGCCACAACCACTGTTAGATAACAGCAAGAGGAAAGGAATTATAAGAAATTAGGAGATACGGGTACATTGTACACACAGCATTAGAGACAGCCATTTGTCACACTGTTGAATACTAAACTTATTATTGTTGTTTTAGTTTCGTCATCTCTTTACAGCCTTCTCCTGATTATTACAGATGGAGTGTAAGTTCTTTTCGGGCAGACACGGGTCTTTTGTTTTGAATTTGTACAGCTCCTAGCAAAGCACTGTAGGACTAGAGCCATTAGACACTGCAATAATCTGGGTATTTGCTGAGAGCTGACATAGCGGCAGCTGTCCTCTCTGCCAAAATTCAACCCAGGTGTTCAGATGGGCACCTATAATCACTGAGCCACAGCACCCAGGAGCTCATGTCAGTGTTATTCAAGGTGCTTGGGGTCTACAAACCAGTGGGGTCCAGAAAATCAGCTACAAAGGCAGAGGAAGGAAGAAGACACAGAGGACAGGCAGCAGCTAAGTGAGGAGTTACACTCCACTCCCTGACCCAGACCTGTGTCAATATGGTGTGTGAATACTGCTTGTCTCGGAGATGTATCAATACTGACACAGGCACTGCTTATAGCAGACTTTTCTTGAAGAGTGTGAGAAGCACACATTCGAGCAGCTCGTCTGTCACTGCGCACATGGCGCGGCTCACATCAGCATACGGCTCTGGCATGGGGAGCAGAGCGTGGATGTATTTTGTACCAGAGAAAAAATATTTTTGGTTAGCTCAGTGTAATTCTGCCACTCTGAGCAAACTGTGCACTGTGAGTGCGCTATTGTATCCTCAGTCAATGGTCACGTCAGTCCCAGCTCACACTGTCACGGCCCTGACAGCAGCGCCAGTTCAGGTTTGGAGCTCAGATCAACAGGGCATCAGACGGTGAGCCACAGGCTGCGCACCCAAAACGCCCTGCTCTTCAGGGTGCCTCTCCATTTGTTTGCTGCACACTTGTAATAGCCCAAGCAGAGGGGAGAAGCTCCTGGAGCACTCCTGGAAGATTAACCCTGTTGGATTCTGCTTGCAATGCGAACTCCTTGTTCCACCCTGGCACCTGCAGAGGTGATGGAGCAAGTAGCGGGCAGGGCACACCTTCACCTTCAGCCTCAGTCTCCTCACTGGAGCAAAGTCTGCAAGCCACGAGCATGAGAGTCAGCAGTGTGGAGTCCCAGTGGGAGACCCAAGCGGTACGATGGAAAAAGAACATGAGATGGAGTCACCGGAGAAAAAGAGCAGAAGGGAATAAAATTCCAAGGATAAATTTAAGAGGATTTGGGATATTTGCCTGGCTGCATGCAAGAATCCTCGGGACCCTCAAAAAATCCTGGACCTGTCTCAGTAATTTTCAAAAGAAAAATGGAGGGGAAAATATATTTGGCATTGCAAGAATACCAGGTGGCTTCACTGTTTGGCAACCATCTGGTCTCAGTTTTCTCTTTGTTAGTAGCACCAGCATCAAATGAGACAGAAATAGAAAATGTTAACTATTAAAATATACATAATTAGAAAAATAAAAGCTACCATCAAGCAACGGGAATCCAGCAAATGGATAGCAGTGTGAAACACATGGTAAATCATTTCAAAGAAAAAAAAATAAAGGCACAACCATCCTAAATTATAATTTAATTGCAGTTAATTTAATGTTTGTAATATTGCACAAGAATGATGATATTTTTGCTAATGGTTTCTCATCATTCTCCCCTCCAGTTCCTCCACACACCATACAGCAGAAGAGCTGCAGAAGAAGCCAGAAATGTTCAGATTACAAAGAAGGCAACTCAGCATAGAAGAAAAAAAACTAGAGGAAGGAAGGAAACAGCAGCAGTGCCAGAGCTGTAGGTGACTACAAAAGAGCAATCAAAAGGCTCACATTTATTGATCTGTCATTTAAAATTAAATTTAAAAGAAACCGTAGTTGAATTTCACACGGAACTTTTTTGTCAAAGATAGTGGTAAATGCACAAAGACTTTAAGTCTTCTCTGAAGTGTCATTTCTTCAAGATGGTGGTTATTGACCAAAATTAAGCTCAGTTATTTAAAATATGAAGCCTATGCAAGGCTAATTTTTCAGATGGAAAGAGAGGAAAAACTATCTGCAGGTTGATTTGCCTCCCTGCAAAACCTTGTTTGCCCACATGCAGTAGGTAATTACATGATGTTGCTTTTGCACGTTACTAATAGCCTAAATTTGCAGGAAGAGTTTAAGACTTTGGCATGAAGTTTTTGCTTTTTTATTTTAGAACTGAAATAAACCACCAAGTAGAAACAGAAAAATAACAACTACAGCAAACAAATCTAACTTGAAAGTTAAAGAAGAAAGGCAGTTCAGCAACCAGAGACCTCCTGGCCTCTGCCGCTTGACTTCATGGTCTTATTCCAGCTGTCAGAGAAAACAATAGATGAAAACACAGTGAGAAGATTGAATATTCTAAAAAAATGTAACAAGGTCCCATAAATGCCAACATGTACAATGTAATCCTTTCCATCAAAGAATAGCATCTATTCATCATGGTATATGTGCAGAAACTCGTGATCACAATCATATAAGATTAAGATTAAACACGACTCTGCCACGAGATAACTTTTGACAAGTATCTTGATTTTTTAATTATTTCTTTTTATTAACTTCTACATTTTAACAGCACTGGATTGGGAAACTTGCTTTGCCCATTTCCACCTGCCAGCTACATTTTTGGCAAATACTTTATCCTCTGAAATTATTAAATACAGGTAGATGCCAACTGAGGCTGCTATGAGTTCAACCTAATAGGAGGAGTCCTGCTGAACACACATTGAAGGACACACCGGGCACAGAATGAGAAAAAACCCCCAATAAACATGAGGCACCCAAGAAATACAGCAGTGTGGCCACTGGGCTGAATCCCCACAGCATCCATGGGGAATGTAGTTCAAACCTGGTACTGGGGACTCTGCACTACCATCTTTTTCCAAAAGCACTAAGTGTCAATTACAGCACCATAGCCTCAATACCCTATGTACTCTATTCAAATCACAACAAAAATAACTGCACTGTGGCAACATGGGTTAAGAGAAGATCAATGACCCTGTCTCTTCTCAGTTGCCCATCACTTTGCTAAGTGAGTAAAAAATTCAAAATTACAGCACAGAAAATACATGACTAAGTGATAATATAGACAGCACAGAAAAAAACCTAAGAATTTTCTGAGAAAACATTGTTGGTATAAATATACACTTCAAACCAATATATTAAATTTCATCTCCTTATCTATTACTCCTTAACAGTCAATATAAAAGATATTGCAGTTTTATGGGGAAAAATTAGGCACAGATCTGTGTTGCCAAACTGATACAAAATACTTGAAGACTTAGAATTAAAGGCCCTATCTGAGTTGTATTTTGGCAAGGATTTATAGAGCATTATTTTGGTAACATGGAAATAATTGACACATATCAAAGGTGAATTATTTTATAAGAACTCCCATCATGCACACTTAATATCTTAGGATTTCCTGCTTCTGTTCTCTTTGATGTGCTAACTATTAAAAGACTACACGTAAAAAAAACCTTTGCAAACTGTTTTCAAAACAGGAGCATGTCATTCTCAGAACTATTCAAGCCTGACATTATTTTAAATGCTGAGAGTAGTATGTAAAGAAATCAGACAGCCTGAATTTCAGGAACAAAAATGTTTGAGTTATTGCAAACATATTTGTTACCAAGATGCAGAGTGTTACTAGTGTGTTTTGGCTTAGGAAAGCCATTCTCAACTAGCTGAGTATTGCTTTTTTTAAATGTCAACGAGTATTTATATCACAGTTCATCATACTCATCTACAACAGTCTCTGTCTCTTTAAGGGTAAAATGTATGAATTTAATTTTCTTTAGATTTATCTATAAATCATCATAAAGCTGGCAATTTTGACTAGGAAGTCAGAAAATCAGCTCAACAAATATGGTAAACTGTTCACAATTTCTGTCATTAAGCGTACTATATAGTAATGACTGTCCACATAAACCATTGCAGATGTCATAAACCAGGCTAAATAACCAGCCTGATAGTGCAACAGTTTTCTGTAACATTTCCCACATTCTAACCTTACATTTGGAAACAAACAAATTCAAGAAACTGTACCAGCTGGTGAAAGGAAAACACAAACAGATCAAGTTCTGTTTTTATTTGAAAAGGGAAGGTGGGGATCAAGCATCTCGTACTTTAGAGTTCTCCAAGTCCTTGCCTACTAATTAAATTCAGACACTGACCAGTGACACATTTCAGTTTGACCTCAGCCACCTAAGGCTCTGAAAAGAATGTACAGGGAAAAAGGTCAAACAAATTCCAACTTACTTTTAACTACAGCCTGAAATCCTCTGTGAACTCCACACCACATCTTGCCTCTTTAAATGTCAAAAAAAGCTTCAGCAGAGCCTAGAGAAACACCATCTTTCCCATGAACCTTTTTATGATTCCTCCAGCTTGCACCAAAGCAATTCCGTGACTCCAGTAATTACATACGCATCTCACAACCAAAAAAGACTCAGTAAGCAAAACAGGACACTATTCTTTCCCCTCAAAAAAAAGCAAAAATTACCCAAGCACAGTATATATTATCAGCTCCAAAGTGATATACAGCCCTTAGAGTTAGTGCTGATTTTATTGAGAGTTCCATAACTAAATCCACATAAATCTGGCTTTTAGGTCAGCCCGTTTCTTTTACCATAGTGCAATGGAAGTGCCAGGTGCAATTCTAGCTGATTCAGCTGGAATTTCTGCCAGGAATTCAAGGGAGTGTACACGGCTACAGATGCTCAACCACATTTTGAATGGATGCAGTGTATGCTTTTCACGTGCTTAAGCTGCTCTGCCAGCCAGTGCAACGGAGATGGTGCCACGATCCCAAACTCGCGCTTCCTGCTTCAAAGCAAATACTGCCAGATGTGCTACCTCCATCCATACCGGGATGCACAGGAACCCTAGATGAGGTTGAGAAAGGCTTCTCAGACCCCTGCTGAGCCATCAGTCACATTATTAGCTGACCCTCAATGTGGAGAAAGCAGAAGGCAGAAGCAGAGTTTATTCCTGTATACCTTTTTGCAACACGTTCAGAAATGCCATCTATTTATTATTTTTAATTTGCTGAAAATAACATGGACACATGGCAAAAGCCACACTTCAGAATGGTAACAATTTTTGTAATTCACTTATGTAATTCTACATTCTGAATGTACAGGTTAGAAATGCACATGCAATGCTTGGTCTTCCCTTATCAAGTGGCAGAGAGCACTGCTCATAGCATTAACTAATTACAACTATAAATTATATTCACCACCCAAAACCTAACACTGCAAAGAGTGCAAAACCTCCATAATAAGCCAGAAACACTACAACCATTTTTAATACACATTAAGCCACATAAACTTGAGAAACTGAGTGAATAACACAAGGTGGATTTATCTCCATTGTAGCTATTTCTCCAGGCCCTATCACATTTAGCACACAATTATCACACAATAATTAACAATAACACAAAACATGTCCTAAAAAAGTCTGTTTGCCCCAATCTTTGAAGGCCCATTTTCAAGATGTGTAAAAGTGTAAAGTTTTTTCTTCTTAACCTCTTCTTTCTCCTGAGCTCTCCTGCTTTTTCTTCTCCTTTTCATCTCCCTTCCCCCCCTAACCCATCAGCAGAGATGGAGCCTTTTTCTTTACGCTCATAATCAATCCTCCCAAGCTGGATTCCACTGCATCTTGACATAATAATCAATTACTTTCCACAACCAAGGGTTTTCAGAGAAAAAAGAGTCCAGCATAAAGCTTTCCTTATTTGTTTTACAAAAGCAAACATGAACCTTTGAACAAAATTTTAGGGATGAAATAGCTATGGGTTTGATAGATAACTATGTCATTTGAGTACATGCAAAATTCTTTCTGGAAGAGATCAGAGAAAAAGTTAAAAGACTGAAAAGTGTGATAAGTGGGAAACATAAAATGAAGGGCAGATCATTAACAGAAGACTGTAGAAACAAAAGGAAACTAACTGAAAGAAATAGAACAAAGGGCAACACAAAAAAATTAATATAAAATAAATAACAGATACACTATGTTCAGAACCTTCTCAGTGTCATTCTCATTTATGAGTACATTTTCCCTTGTCTAATTCACAACTTGGGCTTTTATTCAGTGAGTCAACTCCCCCCAAGGCTGTAGAATAAAGAAAACAGGATAATAATAGGGGCAATATTGTGATAGCAAATGTTTTAAAGAAGAAAGAAAGATCCAAAACCCATGGATTCACCCATTCTTAGGAAAATTCAAGTACTAATACGCAGTTTCCTGGCAAAAGTACTATCTGTATACTGCCTGATACCAGCAAGCTAAATTTGAAGTCACAAATGAGTGTATTTATAATGCTGAACAAGAAGACAGTGTTCTTGGTTTCTCTTTTCTTCCTACGTGTCAGCAAAAAGCCATCAATATATTATTTCATAACTGCAAGACATTTTCTCACATACTTATTTTGTTATATCCTGAAACACAGGAGGTCAGTACTGCACTATCGTAAGAGTTTTCTGACATCAGCTGCCATAGAATTGAAAAAAGTTTTCTTATTTTCAAACATATGGTCTGATATATTTCCCAGGAGGAAAGAAGGCAACAATTAACCCTCTTCCTTGTTCCTTATTTCTATTTTGTGACTAAAACCATTTCTTAAAAAAGAAATTGCTTTAATCTGAGAGATTTTTTTTCTATTTCTTTCTGAAACACTGCATCTTGACCCTTGCCGTTTTTAAGGGTTCCCATACAATTATTGTGCTGCATCTGCATAATTCAGATCACTTTTCTTTTCATGAAGGATCTATTTCCCTGCTACAGTTTACATTTTAAAATAAGACAAATGCTTACAGCATGTACTGTATACGCAAACATGTGATTGTCACATAATTACTTTGCCATAGCTTTTGCTTTTAGTTTCTCCTATTAATCCATGTAAAGTTACGCTTTTACATATGGGCTACAATAAATGCTCATCATATTTCGAAGGAAAAAAATCAACACCAGGGAATTTTTCCTCATGACACTCTCTGTGAACTCCAGCGAACTCCTCCTCCCACTCCTGACAGTATTTGTGTGATGGTTTTTGTTGCATTCTCAATCTGTGCCCTTTGAACAGTGCTATCTCGAACTGCAATCCAAAAATCAATATATATCTATCAATATCAGGAATATAATTTTATTGCCTGATTTTATTGACTTTTTCAAAAATTCAAAAATAAATCTTTTTAAAGCATCATTTGAGCAATTTCCCTTCAAAGAAATAAAAAACAGTGACAAAAATTTTACATAAGCAGTAACAGAAAAATATACACCTACAACATAAGTCCTAGGAAAGTTTGTATCCTATTTAAGTTTTAAAAGTAGACGACTTTACAAGGCAGAAAAAACCTAGAAATTTCACTGCTGTTTAATCTCCAATATATTTCAGCTAAAATGTCCTCGTCCCTGAGGAATATCTGCTAAATCCAAGAAGCACTTGACTAAAGGAATTAAACAGTATCACAAACAGCACTTTCATTGCTAAATGCTTATTGGATATTATTCTTCTAGTGCACTAAAAAGAAGAAAATTTTCCTTATTTTAGAGATCACAGAACTAACACAAATGAGGAGAAACTAAACACCCCAGTTACCAGAGCAGTGAGGAACAGACCTCAAAACACCTTGATTTATATCATTGTTTACTGAATTATATTTCCTTTTCAGTAGTGTAGGAATTTCACTAGTTTTAAAATCCCATGGAATCTAAACAATGGTATCTCATGTGTTTATTATACTTCAGCTGTATGCAGAAAACTATTTTTTAAAAAAATCACCAAACCAACAGTCCGTGTTTCACGAAGAATCATTGCAAAGCAAGCTGGAGATCGTCTCATCCAATCTTCTGCTGAAAGACTGGGTTTAGACCAGGTTATTGGGGCCCTGTCACACCAAATCTTCAATTTTTCCAACAAGAGAGATTTCACAACTTCTCTTGGCAACTGATTTCAATGGTTAATTGTCTGCCTGGTGAAGTTGTTTTTTCTTATCTCCAGGACAGAATTTCTCCTGAAGCAGCCATTTTCATTGCCCCTTCTCCTACCACCATGCATTTCTCTCTTGCAAAGAGAGAACCTCCACTTTGTCTGCACCAATCCTTGGACATGGGAAGGCTGTGATTGAGTTTCCCCTTAGTCTTCTCTTCTGGAGGCTGAGAAAGTCAGTTCTGACAGTCCTACTTCAGACATGAAGCTCTCCCCCATTTTTAACACCTTCATGGCAGTGCTGTGGCTGGCTGGGATGTAGTTCATTTTCTTCACAGCAGTTTTTATGGCCCTGTGTTTTAGATATGTGACCAACACATATTGTTGAGCAGCAGTCTCACACGTCAAGGTCATCAATATTCTTCAATCTGCACCCTCAGTGAATAGGCTGGGGGTGTGAAACCATTTGGGAAGCTACACACCCAGGCAGTGATGCCAAACTACTCATTTTAAGACATCACCTATCCCAAGCATAACACCTGATTTTATGAAGAGAATTACACTGACTTCTATGTTTTAGTTATTTAGTACTGTTTTTTACTTGTAATAAGCCACATCCATTGGTCAATTTCTATCCAAACTATAGAATAAGACCATTAAAATGGAGTTCTTAGTGGAACTCATTTGATTTGTTTTTTTTTTATTTTTGAATTATTACTTAGGGCAGAACACCCTTTTTAAAAGGCTATTATATGACTTAGAAGACTAAGTCTCCAAAAGCAATTTAATAATTTGAATCCCTAAGACTGATTCAAATATTAAGGCGTTCCATTTGTGATGAAAATAAATTGGGCTTAGGTACTTGGGGGAACTAACTCTTGGTTTGGAAGTCAGAATGTAAAGGAGCCAGAATAAAAGAAAACCTTGTTTCATTCCTCATAATGTTAAATATTACCAAACACCATTTTTATTTCCATAAAACTTCTTTCATCACCAAAACAGACAGCTGGTAGAATGCAACAAAAGAAATATAATCTTTATTATTCCCACTTTCTATTTTCCGAAATTTACATCATATAAAATTAAAAGCTTGAGGCATTCAGCTCCTGCAGCTTACGGGAAGTTCACTATAAGTAGAGAAGTAAAAGGCAGCCTATGCTAAAAAGCAGATCATCTTAACAGACTGTCATAATCTTGCCATTAGGTCGTAAATGGCAGATTTGGCTGCTCTACATGCAGTGTTTCACCTTCCTATCTGTAAGCTGCAGCTCTGGAAAGTTATAGGCATCCAAGCTTTCATCAGCTTGTGTTACTGTGACTGCAGAGATTCCAGTAAAAGAAATTCAGGTACCACCTCAGACCAGATGGAGAGAGGCCCTGGAAAGATGCAGAGCTATGACAGAGGATGACTGCGAAGCTAAAGTTGCAAAAGAATCATTTTGGCTTTTTAGATAAGTTTATTAATTTCAGAAGTGGAAGCTTCCCAAAGACAAGTGAGAACACAGATAGGAAGAAGTGTCCCTGCTGCTGATTTGCTGTTGTTATCTTCAAAAGTAATAGAACAAAATGAGAAGATGGTTCCTGAAGCTAGGGAACAGAAGTATAATAAATATTGTTGCAAGGTGTTCTCAATTGTTTCTCACCAAATCTCAGATCAGGCACATAAACATGAGGAAAAATTACAGATGAACATGAGGCTGACATTATTTGGAGTTCAGATGGAGTAGACTGAGACAGTAGAGAAATCTCAAAATGTACCAAAACAGCCCCTTACACCTCAATGATCACATTTGTAAGTGGCACCTAAATATCTGGCAGCAGCCAGGAGTTATTTTGCATATGGTCACCAGGGGGTTTAGGATTTTATTGGGATCTGGACAGTGATCATGCCAAAAGCAATGGGTGAGTTCGTATAAAGGATGTGGGCAAGAAGGCAGCCTGCTTTCTAGGAGTTACCCTACCAAGTCTAAGAAAAAACTGGATGTCCAGGGAACATGGGGTTAACTCTGGCACTATAAATGGGATTGGAAGAGCCTTCTGAAAGAAAGATCAGGACTGGGATTGCAATGCAGCCACACAAGGGAATCATCAGCAAAACTATTTTCGTGGAGGAAAAGAGTAAAAACAGGGGCATTTTGAAAACACAGTAGTTAGAGGTCTTTCACTTGCACTGGATTTTCAGAAGGGCTGATTTTTCCAGCTTTTTGGCCCCTTGCAAGAGCTCAAAAGGATCAAAGCAAGACATTTTGCTGACTCTGGCAGGCATGGTGACGATTGCAGCTGCTTTGAAAGAGGAGAAACTTAAGTCGTGTTAAAATGTAAGGAGATCTCCAAAAGGTCTCCTTGAACTCTATTAGAAAGCAGGGGAACGGTGTTCATGACACATCATGTGACACCAGGCCTCAGTGCAGTAATCTACACACAGTTAACAAAGGGCAAACTTAGCATAAGAGAGATTCTCTTCTCAGTTCAATCATATTAACTTCCCCTGCATGCACAGGTGAGCTCTTGGCAGTGTAATATTAACGTGGTACTGTTGCATAGGGTTCAGCACGTGTTAGTCCATAGTTCATAAAAAGCGCTTGTTTTTATTTGCACTAATTCACAAAATTCAGTAATTGGCAATAGGTTGATCCCAACATTAGTGCAAATTAGCAAGGTTCCACTTAATTTTCTCTAATTACTGGACTGAAAAGGATGATCATGTGCATTGAGAGATAATTAGCTAAGTGGGTATTAACCAGGGTTTTTGTGTGTGAAAATCTCCAATCATTCAACTAGACACTGACTCAGGCATTTCCTTTTGAGATAGATGTTCCAAATGAACCCCATTAGCTCCCCAAAGCTGCATGGTAACAGCTGGAAATCAGCACAGGCAACACTCAAAGAAAAATGGGCTCGAACAGGAGCAGCTATTCCCTTCTGAATTGGGCTGCCTCAGACTAATTGAGAACAACTTCACTGGGCTGACAGAGCCTGTAGTTCCAACATGATAAAAATGATGTTTACAGTCCCCAGGGATACTAAGTAGAAGTCTGCCTTCTTGCATAGGAAACATTAGCAATTGCATCAGTTGTGAAAAACAGCTGCCTGACCACCCCCTCCCCGACCAAAAAGACTCGACAGGGGCTGTTAGTTCAGGAGCAGCCAGAACAGCCACACAGTCAAATAGAAAACACACACAAATGACCAGCACTGGACTAAGCAGCCTACGAGCAGGCAATGCTATGGTAACAGAAATCAGATTTAATTGAAAGTGAGGTAAGAAAGAACTAGGGCAATAACCTCTGCCTTTCAATAGCATACATTCCTACTGTAATTGAAATATACACAAAGCAAACACCCTTAAGACATAATATGCTTCAGTAATTTATTTCCAAATCAGGGTCAGGACAGTAGCTAATATTTCGTTCATTTCTTCTCCAAGAACATGTGCTTTAAAGAAAAAAAAAAAAAAACTGGAAGTAAGGGAAGATAGGATATAAAGCAATTGTAAGTCACATGTGCCTGATATGCTCTTTCAAATAAAATATCAAGCAGGAAATACATTTCCCCAGTCCTTCCTTTCCTTTCCTAGGTGAAATATCTTTCTGTTCCCTCAGTCAGACAACATCTCATCATTGCTGTTGTAGCTCATTACCAAGGTAGTAACAACAGGCAGCTACTCCACCATTTACACAGCAAACATGAATCAGCCTGGTGAGCACAATGAACCTTGGCCATCAATTCAGTACAGAAACAGAGTTTGCAGATGAATAATTTACTGCTGTCATCTCAAAGATTACAAAAAGGAAACGGTCTATTTATTTGTAAAGCAACATTATTGATAAATGTCCAGTTTAACCCTGGGATTATATTTGCTAACTTCCCCTCACAGCGAGGAAATTCCAGTATAAAACTCCATTTATTTATGTTTTCCTTGCAATATTAGTATTTATCATTTAATAGCAAACTGTCAAAACAAAGACTATTTACTTGACTTCTTTGGCATTGCATTTCTGAGAGACTTGTAATAACATAAGCATACCACTAAAAAAAAATCTCTAGTAAACCAAATATCCAATAAATGAAGTTACTAGCTGGTATTTTCACTTCAGTCACTTAACTGTGATTTCAAGTGAAGGCTTTTGCAGTCAATTTATTGACAGACCCAATGTCTGCATTGCTCCATCCAGCTTTAGAGCGATATCCAAGACACCGAAATGCTGTTGTTTAATTCTCTTTGCAATAAACTACTCAGCTGAATAAATTCACTTTGCTGAGGACCCACAGCAGCAGCTACACTACATCTAGTTCCCAAGCAGCTACAGATGACTACACCAGACAGAACAAGTTCCTGGACAGGACATTATATTGTCAGCTTGTTTCAGCAAAAGGGTATTTTCCTTTGCTTTCAATAAAATTGCAAGTAATTCCCATCATCAGTGATTCACCCAAAGTTTTGAAGCAAAGAGAAATTAATGAAAAATTAAAACCATGTTATTTTAAAACAAATTATGAGCTTCCTTCAGCATACATTAGAAACAAATCTGATTATTATCGAAACACTCCATTCTAGCCAAAAAACTTCTCTGCTTTAATTGCATTAAAGGCAACATTTGTAGTTGCTAAAAATAACTCTGCTTATGTGATTTACAGAGTAAAAAAAAAATTTCTAAAAATGAGCTAATCAATTTTATTTATTTTATATTGCAATTATTAGAAGTTGAGAAAACTAACTTTCATTTAATAAGGTTGATTATTTGCCAGTGAAAAAGTCACCAAAGTACATAAACTCTTAAATAGCAAAACAGTTTTCTTGCAAGTAAACACTGCAAGAATTGAAGCTTATGTCAAAGCACTAAACAAGAAGTAAAATTAAAGAGAAATGCCTGTTAAAACCATTTTAAAACATTCACTCCTCAACTCACTAGCAGCAGGCTGGGACTTCCCTCAGAAAAGTTTTCAGGCTGCATATCTCTGTTCATCTTATGCTGCAATCTAAAATAAATACCTTTAACACACACAATCACCAGGAAGTTTCTTTCCATTATTTCTGAACAGAAGAAAGCAGCAGAGGCAAAATATTAAACAAAATTTTTGCTAAGCCCAGTCACTATACTTCTCAGAACAAGAAGGTTCTATATGGTGCTATAAAATAAGATGATCAGCATTAATTTTCTACAACTTGCTGGTTCAGGACAGCAGATGTGCTTTTCACTAAACTTCTGATATGCCCTATCTCTTTTCAGTCTTTTTTATTACATTTGACTCCAATCTCCTGAAAAGCCGAATTTGCTCTAGTTACCATGCAGTACTCAAACACTGCCTGCGATGTAACCAGGCATCAGATTCTACCTTTCTTTAGAAGTCTCTGTCTGAGACAGGCAGGACACTTTATACAGTGCTGAACACCAGGCAGAAACAGGCCTTTTTAGGGGCACTGTTCGCACAACCTTTTAGATATTCTGATCCACACAGATCATTTTACACCCCAGGCGGCAGAAGAATACTACCCTACAGTCTTGGCATCTACAAAAACAGAGGGAATTTTAAAAGTTTTCACCTACTAACAATCTACCATCAAAACATGTATTCATAACTATAATTCATTCGGAGCCCAGAGGTGACAGCTCCCTGGATTCCTGCCCTCCACATCCCCACCCTATGGCTGCTCACCCACTGAGCCCTGCCATCTCTGGTGCTGTGCCCTGCTGACAGCCTTCCAGGGCAGCAGCTCCATTTTTTATTGATATCGTTCATTTCAGAATATTCCATTTCCTGCACGCTCAATTCACATTTTGTCACAAGAATCTGTCAGGTTAGACCACAAAGTAGAACTAACACAAAGTAAGAGCAAAGGATAAGAGGAAGAGCTGGGCTTTAGGCTGTAAAATGGCATGAGAGATTGGAAAAGGATGGAACTAAACAGGAGGAGTTAAATTTAGAAGGATGGAAATGTAAGAGAAGCTTCTGTTGCAGAAGCTGATGGAGACAACAGCAGTATCAAAAGACTCCAGTGTTCAGTTTAGTCCACAAGGAGTGACCACGGGCTCAGGCTGGTGGCAAAGGCCACCACATTCACAAGGCATAGCCCTAACAATGTAATGGTGCACATGCCAGCGATGCAGCAGAAAGCCACATCTCAAGTCAAATATACCATTATTTGATTTTTTTTTATTCTCCTCTTATACAGATCAAAGCATATTCCTTTGACCAAAACAAGCAATGGAACCTATTTCTCATTTATCTCAAATGGTGCTGCACCCTGTGCCCACCCGGGCTCTGTGCCGGGTGTTTGCATTCCAGCCTTATCACCCGTGCACTGGAGCATCCCGTCCTCAACACACATCGCTCTTACTCCCTTAACGGGGCTTTCTTCTGACCATGTTTACACATTTAAGTTTATATCAACAATTCATTTATTGATAAATATATTACACTATTAAAAATTTATCCTACGGTGCAAAAATACGTGTGGTAGCTTCATTCACATTTACATTTCTTAAAGCTTTAAAGCAATTCAACTCTACTTCCTGAAAAAAATTTAAAACAAGAAAATTTATGCTTCATTTTACTCAGTAAAATTATTTTCATTTAAGTAGAATTCAATTATTGTTAATTCACAAGATATTAAAAAATAACATATTAAATGTAGATATATTTATATAGAAGTGTTTACATTTTAAATAAAACTGACCTGAACAGTAAGGTTTTATACGTACAAAATACTTAAATTTTTGTCATTGCTAGCAGTAAGCTACAAGTCTTCTCTTTTGCCTAGCAGCAAGCTACAAGTCTTCACTTTTGCCTTTTTTGCCAGATTTTTTTTTTTAATTACAACATCTTATGTATTTTGCCCTTCAAAATTTACAGTCTAGTAAACTACTGGAAAAAAATAAACCTGTGCTCCAAGCAGATTCTAACATCAAATCCTTGCCCCTCGCCACCCCCCCACAAATGTTTCCACCAAATACCTTCAAAGCTCTAACATTTGGTGCAATTAAAGCATTTAGTATTTTTTTTCCACTCGCTTTATTCTGAGCAAGGTTAAACATTATACTAATACTACTCTTTTTCCTTTCTCTTTTTTTCCTGACCCTTTCACTTGAAAGCCCATCAACATAATCTCCTGCAAGCATAGCGCTACCTGACAAACTATCACCCCGAATAGACCTCAATCCATCCTGCGAGGCAGCAGTTACAAGAAATCATTGAACTCTGAATGGTCCCTGCACCATCTGAGAATAAATCAGGAGGACAATATATTTCTTGGATCTAAAACAGCCCCATCAATAAGTAACCTAAGCATCAGGAAAATGACCAACTAAAATGCTGACGAACGCTCATGGCCTTTTATTGGGGTCAAGGGGTAGGACTGCCCAGGATCCCTCCTGCCTTTCTTCTTCATCCAAGTACTCTGAAAAGCCTAATACTATGCAATTTTGGATTCATGTGTTGTTTTGGCATTGCACCATCAGGCAAGCCAAGGTAAATTTCTTCTCTCTCCTTCTCACAGTCACACTCAGCATATTACAAGTGCACCAAGGCCAGACAGCTCGGGCTACAGACAGGCCAGAAATTATCAAGAATTGAAAAACAAACTCAAACAGAGCGAGAGGCAGAGAGAAATATCCTCAAAGCTTCGAAGTGTAAAACATAACTCTTGCTGGAACAGACAAAGCAGCTATTTCAAAGCAGCTACAGCTATTCAAAACCCAGAAGCCAGAATATTACATTTTGTTGGGAAACACGGGGAATGAGAGAGATTTTGTTTATTCAGTTTTTAATTTCTCTGCTAGGGCTAAAGCTGTTTTTGTCATTTCATTTGCTTAAAGCTTCTGCTTTGTAAGACTTCCAATTAAGAGAATGTGACACTCTCACCAGGCTTGGATTTCTCCTATTAAGCAGCTTTGCTGGTCATTTTGTTAAGGCCACCTCCGTAGCAAATGCTGACCGAAAACAGAATTAATAATGGATTTAAAGGATACTGCTCAGTAGCCAATACACACAATGGGAACAGCTGTCTAACACAAAGTTTAAAAAAAAAAAAAAAAAAAAAAGCCCAAGCAGTAAAGAAATCCAGCCACTCTCAACTATTACACAGAAATCTTTATCAATTTAGGATACTTTAGCAGATGCAAATTACTGCTAAATAAAATGTATACTTATAAAAAAAGTCCATAAAAGCAGACTTAAATCACAGTTAATCATAAGGGAGAAGCATGTAGGCAAATCACTATTTTCCTTTTTCTCAACATAGATCTAAAGACTGGATGCATTCTAATGAAAAAAATAACTGCATCAAATAAGAATAAATACAATCATACTCATGGAAATTCCCTAACTCTACACTCTCATCACAATACAAATACGTAACAACTTTTTTGGAAAAATATTCAGCTATGGGACAAACTAACAATGTATTTGAGGCAATTTCCAGAGGTATGTTAGCAAAGGATTTGATCTCTCAATCTATTGGTAAACTTAAATATATGTTAAAACTATCCATTTGCTTTCTCCTTTGAAAGGGAACTACAGATATCTGCCAACCAAGGCAACACTGCGCAATGGTCTCTCTCAAGAATCCCTCAAACTACAAAAACTGACAGAGAATCACAGAATCATTAAGGTTGGTTAAGACCCCCAAGATCATCGAGTCCAACCTTTGATCAAGCACCACCATGTCAACTAGACCACAGCACAAATGCCACATCCAGTTGTTTCTTGAACCCTTCCAAGGATGGCGACTCCACCACTTCACTGGGCAGCCTGTTCCACTGCTTAACCACCCCTTAAGTGAAGAAATTCTTCATGACATGTTGAGCTTGTAGCATCAGTAGGAAAAAAACCCTGATGTCTAAAGAGTAAAAGTGGCTCAACCTCATGGTAAAATACCGAAACAAGAGATAAGGACCAAATTCAAAACATTTTCAGAGAACATATAAAACCAGGAGAAATACAGTTGTTTATCATACTCTTTCAGCATTTAAGGCCATGAGATTAAGGACAAGAGAAAAATGAAGGGAAAAATTAACATTGCCTCTATAGTTCTCTGTTCAGAACCTCTGAAGTTTGTTAAGAAATTGCCACAGATGAACATAAAAATTGGTCTCATTATAAAAGGATGGATGACTGGCTTCGTTCCTTGGTAAGAAACAGGTCAGTACTTCTGAAAAGATATGAGCTTAAAATAAGGAACTAAATGGAAATCATTAATTGCCACAATGTGACATGCCAAATGGATTTATCCAATGCTTTGATGTACAAAGGATTCATTCCTATAATCTCACGTTGGGGAAAAAAATGTTGAGCTGTTACTTTGGATGAAAGTATATTAACAAAAATACTCACATGCCACTTGCAAATCATTAAATATACCAGCCACTACAATTTGGGGGGGGGGGGGGGGGAGTAGATAATTTATCCCAGCCATTACACAAATAGAAGTCTAAGGCAAAGACTAAGAACTTTCTGGAGGAAGATACCAGCAACATCAAGAAAATAAAACAAGCTCTCCTAATACAGACCATTGACTAAAACCATATTCCTGAAAATTTATTTTTTTATATCCCAGGGTGAATAAGTAAAGGCATGCTCCTCAGCTGTCCTTCCTTTCAATGATGACACTACCAATACTTCCCACTGGATCAGACCAGTCACCTACTGAGTCAAGTTTCCTCTTGCTGATCACAAGTACTGCCAGTTCTTGTGGAAAAAACCAGCAGTGTCAGCAATAGGAAGCAGGACTACATGGATTGAATGTGGCAGTGTGAAAGGTGCAGATCTGAAACCCAGAAAGCAAGGAAAGAGTGATGTGTTCTCATCTTCTGGCTTTGACAGACTTTCTTGGTACAAACACACTGCTAAACTGGAGAGGGCAGGGGGACAAACTCAGTACTGACAGCCTCGATCCCGACAGCACTGGGTGGGCTCCTCAGCCATTCCCAGCGCACACCCGGCACAGCTCAGTGTCTGCTCCAGCGGAAGGAGCGCTCCTGAGAGGCACCAAGGACACACCTGCACCAGTTTTGCTCCTCGTGACCTGACCAGTCACTGCACACAACCCAAAGGACACTGACTCCGCAGACGCCCCACTACCACCACATTTCATGGACGCTCAGTTTCATGCTTCACAAATGCCACTCTGATGGGCTGGTGTGCAGCTCTTACACCATCTTACACACTGTGAAATGGGAAAAAATATATATCCATTATACGGGGAGAAGCCGTACACAGTGTGGACATAAACCAGTATACTCTATTTTAGCCTTCGGGATCAGGAACTTCTTACTGACCCTCAGGTATTCTACAGTACGGATACGTCCTCAGAACCTGACTGCAGTCCCTGGATGCCTGATTTATTCTGATAATTGTTCTGTTCTCAGTCTGTATTTTAAATTATCTTAAACTGAATGCATTTTTCCTTCATGTGGGTTGAAATGCTGCGCAGTAATCCAACGAAAACATACCTAAAAAAAAATCATGGCATCCAATTACCTACAACCCAACAACCTGCAAGCAACAGAGCAACCATTTAAAAAATCTAGTTCCAAAAATAAAAATCAGAAAGAAGCTCAAGAGAATCTGAGGAGAAACTTGACATGAAAAAGAATATATTTGTTCTCCATTCCTTCCTCATCAAGAACAAAAAGGACACTTTTTTAAAGATTATAATATTTTGTGAATATATTTAAATCATAGAAATTCTGGTATCTCAATTTGTAAGTTATTTTTATTAATTGCTCCTCTAAAAGGTTATAGATATTTCAATATTAGTGCACTATTTCAATACTGATGCAGCTAAGAATTCCACAACTCAACTCACAAATAGCAGCTACGAATTCTGTGGCTCTCTTTTGTTCCTTTTCGATTACTACTAATTGTACAAGTCAAGGTAGTTGCTGATTTTGACTTTATTTATCTAAGATCTTCTGTTAAGGATGTCCTGCTTGTCCATTAACTCGATGTCATAAGAAAGTCCACAAAAATAGGTTTGCTCTATAAGTGCTCCATTAATAATAAATCATGATCACTCTGCCCTCATCCTACCAAAAAAATTACCTCTATTTCATGTAAATATATTATCTCTTCACTTTTTACAGTTAAACATTTTGTGCATCTGAAATACACATGCGAAAGAAAATGTACTATGGTTTTTTTCCTCATTAACATATACTAGAAAAACTAATCTCATTATATTAATATATTTTGCAGCTTATTTCTGAGTCTTGGCACTGGAAGATGTAATTTTTCTCCCCTGACTCTGCACTTTATAGACTTCTAACTCTTTAGCGAGCAGGAACTTTGCGCTGCTTGCTTCCGAGACTGCAGATACTATTGCACTTCCTTTAATGCAGTTTTGTTCTGGTTTTCCCCATCATATGACATCAGGTTTTCACATCACTATGGTTAATAACAACAGGGCAAATGCAAAAATGAAAAAAAAAAAAAAAAATGCTGGCACTTTTACTTTTGTATCATCAAACTAATAGTGAAAAGTTGAAAAGTTAGATAGGTCACCACTTTCCATAAATGTTCATGTGCAAGTCTGTCTAAAGTTTCTTCTGAATATTGGGCAAGTATTCATCTTTGCTTTATAATGGGTTCCTTTCATCCTTATCTTTGCAGATCTTTTTTCAGAGAAATGAAACAGTACAAAAAGAATAGTCTGAAGCAATTGCTTTGCTCAGGCACTGAAACCTGTCATTTTGTCCTTATGCAGATACACATAATAACACAGGTTCAGAAAAAGGTAAAAGAATTTACTGCTTTTATCGACACAGCTTAACTTACTGATTATCAAGGTGTGATGTGACCCAAAAAGAAAGCAGGGGAAAGAACAGTCAATACCATAAGAAATATAGTTCTTTTTACCAACAAGTAAAACAAAAAAATCCACTACTATCTTGACGCTTTTATACAAGTAATATTCCTACACTGACCAGTGTGTTACCACTGGAAGTTAGTATAAAATTCTGTATAATTACATAGGCCAATGATATTAGATTTTTTTTTTAATTAAGATATGCAGTTAGTACCAAGAATCAGATTTAAGTCTTAACAACTTAAAGCTAAAGCAAACACCTCTTCTATTTCAGAAAGTAGCCCATAACCACATCTTATATTCCAGTAGAATATTTGTATTTTCACCTATCAAATCAAAGAATTTCGGAGCGCTACAAATGTGTCAATAACACAAAAATGTATACCACAGAGAAACTCCCTCTCAGCTGCATGATCTGTTTATCTGTTACAGTACTACACCCTGTTTGGTGTCTCCTGACCACAAGGTTGCAACGTGTTTATCTCCACATGCTGGTTCAGCATCCCTGACAGCAAAGAACAGCAGACAGGAGAGGAGAGGAAGCAGTGCTCTCCCATTCTCAATCCTACAGCCTAAGTAAATGCGAAGGGAAAAAACCAAACAAACAACACCAGCAAAACCGAAACAGCATAGATATACGGTGTCACAGTAACAGGAGCCAGTCCAGTGCAGACAGGATGTAGACAGAATCCCTCACAGACTTGGCAAGATAAAAAATCAGAAGAGGTGACAACCATTTTCCCAGAAAACTGAAATTCATTCTGCCTCCTGCACTCCTTTGGAGCTTTGTATTATTCACATCAAGAATGATTTTTATGCCTTTGACTCATACAGATAAAACAAGCCATTTAAATAGTCTTAAGAGGGAAAGGAACAAACCAGGAGCTAGAAAAAATACACATTTAGTAGGTGAGCAGGATTTACAAAATGCTACTGTGAAGGGGGTCACAGGGGAGCAGGGCAGAGCTTTCTGCAGGCAGTCTGGGTTTATTTTAATGCACCAACCTAATCAACATCTCCAGGACTTGTCACTCACAAGTAATAGCTGGAAGATGCCTGAGAAGCCTGCACTCTCCTTGCTCTCTCACCCCTCTCATCATACACATATGGTGGATTGGCTTCAGATCCTCAGATAAGAGGAGAGAGGAATGGATAACTAATTAGCTCCTGATGGCTACCTGGAAAAGTCCCATCTTTAAACTGTGTTCCAGGGTCTTCCTAAAACATCATCCATAAAGGTATAACAAGGTCTCTCTGCTTGCCATATTGTATTGCCTCCTCCTTTTCTCAGCTGAAAGAGAGTATTTTTATCTCTGTCTCTACCTCCAAAAAGTGTTTTCTCCATGACTTTTCCAATGAGCTCACTCAGGGTACCCCAGGAAATGCATCCAATGTCTGCTTTAATACTCCATCCAGCATTTCATTCTCCTATAGCATTCACTGTGGGAGTTCATTCCAAAGATTTCATAAAAGAGGTGCATATAAACTGAAAAGGCTTTTTTAACAAATCAAGCTAATAAGAATAATCTGCCTGGAAGTTTGCTAACACATGTTTTTGAAACAGAGAAGCAGAGGGAAAAAGGCAAGAAGATGAGAGAAATGGTCAAGAGGAACCTGAGGAAGGACAGGACAGAGACAAATCACTGAATATGAAAAGAGTTGAAGGTGCAGGGGAACTCTGGAGATCATCTAGCACATCAACCTACTCAAAGCACAGTCAACTACAGCAGATTGCTCAGGACTGTGCCCAGCCCTCTTCTGAAAATCTCCTAGGATGGTCACTCCACAATCTCTCCAGGCACCTTCTGCCAGCGTTCAGACACCCTCACACTGGAAATGCTTTTCCTTATTCATAAAAGCAGCCTTCCATATTTCAGTTTACATCTGTCATCTCTTGCACTTTCACAGGGAACTCCTAGGCAGAGTCAGTCTCTTCTTCCACCTGAACAAAGAGAAGCACGGCCATCCCAGATGCAAATATCTGACCATAAAGATATTTATTTCCTTTTCTAAGGCTGACTCTCTTCCAAATGCTAGGTAATACCACAATTACCCTGGTGAGATTTGGCAGATAAAGATACAAACAATTCCTGAGAAAGTAAGGACTTTTAAATTATAGTATTGTTAGGACAATAGTCTGATTCAATTGCATACGTCTCTTAAGACATGACGGTACTTCTTCAAAATCAACTCTCTCAAGAAAAACTGCAAGTATGTTTCTTCCTAAAGAAACACAGATACATTTTCAGTTATCCAGGTTCCTGTAAGGGAAGTACAAGAAATTTTCTCCCATATGAAAAAAAGCACTTGAAGTTTCCAAGCACAGAAGCCTCAGGATGTGTCACCACAGACCAGGACAAGAAGGCAGTAGGACAATACCTGTGATTTTGTATCAAGTTCCCCGAGTTACTGGAAAGTACATTTCCTCAGAAAGTGCTGGAGTAGAACACACCTTAAACATTAGCCCTCTCTTTGATCTGACACTTTGATATTCTTCCTGCCAAGAACTGCTGCAGAACATCTCTGTTTCTTTCTGCAAGTTCAGCTGGAGTTGCTGCTTTTGATGTACACAGCATTGCCACAGATGAGGACTAAAGGCCACGGTGCAATTTACACTGTTATAAAGTTAGAGAGATCAGTAGCTAAGGCACATGAAGGAAATTCCCAAGTAAACAAAGCTGAGATGAGCACAGAGGTAACTTCTGTAGCTGAGTTTATCTAAGAGAGGCAAGCGAATGTGAAAAGTATCCATTGCATGCTATAGAGTAAGAGAATACACTAAGTTCCCACAAAGACAGGGATTTTTCATCAGAGAGGCATAAAGAAAAATCTTGTTTCAGACACTGGATCTCTGCCTATACTCTTCATTTAGAGGACAAAAGACCTTCAAACTCATTTTTCTCCTTTCAGGAGGCACAGTGGACTGTGGAGTTCTCCAGAATGGAAAACAAACACAGCCTCTCCTAAAATGCATTTGTATCTCCTCCCAGCTACAGACCTGAATGAAAGCCCACGGAAGCAAAAAGCTAAAGGGGGGGAAACCTCTGATGTTATATAAAATAGAAGAACAGAATTCTCTGGAAAGCTTTTAAATGTTGTTCTTTGACTGCTTGACAATGTTATTTTTCAAGTGTTCCAAAGAGCTTTCCATTTTCTCTTGACTCCACCAGAAAACAGTATTTTGTTTTGTTTGTTTTGCTCATCACATTATGTCAACATGACACCCTGGCACCTGAAGCTGACCTTAATGGATTCTTGACAAAGGACCCAGCACTGCAACTTAAAATACTGTCAATTGCTGCTTAAATGAAAATAAAAACAATGGATTTACAAAAAACATGTGTATTTTAGCTTATACAATATTTAATGGTGTTTCCTTTACCAATTCCTCTTGTCTTGCTGAGCAAAATAAACAGTAGTTCTAAAGCTTTTAGATTTTGAAGAAACATTTGCAGTCCTGCAGTTAAACACCGGCTTGTGCCTCTTCAGAACTAAAAGCATTAAAATGTTTACTTAGAAACTAGGAAGCAGCTATTACCTTAGAAAAGCATTTCTCCTTATTCAGCAGTTAACATAATTTTTGCATTACCTAACACAGAATTTTCTCAATCCCAAATTGCAAATGCATTGGCAGGAGGCTCAAGCAGCTCTGATGAATACTGAAAGGTGGTAATAATGTGATTCTATCCAGACAAGTTTGGTTTCATATGAAAAGTTTTTCTTGAACCAACCATACACTTTTTTCTACTGCGCAACACTAAAACAGAATGAGACCTGAACAATGCCAGATTATGTCCCAAGTATTTGTTCAGCTGGGAGTCTTTTCACTTTCCCTGAAAAGATAGGACGATGGACTAGATGGCCAATAGGACTGATTGAGGACGGCAATTTCTCTGTCTTTTTACTCTTCAAAGTATTATTAGAAACTATTCAGAATTTACAGACCTATATTATGACAAGATTTAACTTGGATAAGGAAAAGTACCTGGAATCTTTATTTCAGCATTGAAACTATTTAAAGGTTAGGCTACTTAACACAGTCTAGATGTAAATCAACAGCAAGGAAGCAAACGATGATCAAAAATATTATGGCCTTTCTTCCAAGTACGAAATTCTGTGCCCTCATATTTTGCTGACTAATAATATTGAAAAAGGGCACATTGTACAAATTAAGGGTTTCTCTCAATTTCCAAGTTTTGACTAGATTCTTATCTAACATTTTATGGCAGTGCATTTTGAACAGTTGCAGCAATTTTATTCATAGGCAAACTCCAAGTTTCTTGCTGATACTGCTTATCCAATCCTAGAATAATAAGTTCTCAGTTTACAAATAGAGAAAAATACCCCAAAAAAAGTTTCCTTATGCTTCCAAAGTGCCACAGAAGTATGTTTCAGACAGGTTAGGGAAAGCCACTCCTCCTATATCCTCTGTAAAGAGTAGTAAAATTTTATTATACTACTGAATCCCAACATTTTCTGTCAACCTCCTAAAAAAAAAGAGTGGGCTGAGGATTTATATTCTTTTAAAAAGACCTGTAAAAAGTACTGTTCCTGTAAGGTCCTCTTAACTTCATGACAGAGGGTACACAGAACCACTGAACCACAAGAAAATGAAGCAAACTCCAGCCTGAAATCCACTGAAGCCAAGAGGAGACATACAGTCCACAAACTGTCCTCTTTCTAGATGGCAGAATTCAGCATGAAATAATTTCTGTAAGGTTTATAATCAATAACTGTAATGGCAAACAGTGAAGCATTTTTAAGAACGTACACCATGCTAAATATGCACTACCATTTATATTTAGCATTCCTCCAATTTTACCCATTAACCTATAGAGAGGCTCCCAAAAAAAAACCATCTTGTTGTCTGCTATCTGGTTTTTGCTACAGGTTTCTGTGACATTGACAATGACAGCTATAAATTTATAATGAGAGATCACAACTAAAACACAATATTTTTTTTTTAAAAACATCAGAATTTTCATAAAATAAAACGCAATCAAATATTATCAATTGTCTTACACAGCCAGGACAACTTCCAGCATTACATTACTTAAAGCAGTATAAAGTGATATGGGAGAGTGGGGGAGAGAAGGGATTTTCAGATAATGATGAATTAATATCAATCAAAATTTTACATTATGGTAGATAGCCAGCATTGTATTTGGGTAACCTAAGTCTTTTTTGCCATTTTCTTCTCTTGTTTTTCCCTTTTCATTTTACATTTTAATTGAAATATATTTCTTATTAACCTACATACGTTTTGACTGATAATCTGTTTATCACAACTGGCTTACAGACTGCCTCATATATTAGTTGACAGAGGCCATAAGAGATCCATAAACTGATTATTCAGTCACTTAATTGTCGATAAATATTAAAGACTTCTAAATATCTGCTAATGACAAATTCATTGTTTGTTAATCACACAGCTATTTTATGATTAAGTTTAATGCAAGCTAAAACCAGCAGCTAGTCTAAAGACAATGAACCCTTTGAGTTAAGCTGTATTGTTTCAAACATTAGAAACTATTTACATGCTTCATGTACTGTTGAAAATTAAGGATTCCAGTGATGTCAATGGACCAAGAATAGGATGGTAACTAGCATAAATAAACAGAAATAAAATCTTGAATTTTGAAGTGTCCCAACTTGCAAATATTTTTTACAATTATACTGCAGTGCTACCATGTATGTATAAAAAATACTACTACTACTACTTTGAAAAACTATAAAGAAGTGGACTGACAGTCTAGTTTTAACAAGACAAAAGAATTATTTTATTTACCTGACTTTGCAATTCACTTTGTTGCTTCAGGCGAAGATTTTCTGGTGTATCAGCCACTGTAGTGAAGGACTGCTTTGGGTAATGTCTAGAAGAAGAAGCACAAAGCCAAACAATAAATATCTGCACTTGCTAGAAAATCAAATGCATCCCAGCACTCTTTCCTACAGTGTCCAGAATTCTTTCATAGTTTGCTATGAATTGTAAGTATTTACTCTAAAAATATTGTGTCAGACATGCCTTACTGAAACAACATGAAGGAGTTCCTGTAACGAGTCTAAATCCTACCCATCCATCCCACCCCCTAACTTCAAAGACCGATCGGCCAAAATTTGCTATCAATAGAGTGATCAAAACAATTTAACTGCATTGTCTTGGTACAATCATGTGCTGGACAAAGACTAAACTAAAAGCCCTTAAAATGGAATTGTTTTACAGAAACCAAAGCTACATAAGAGAGTACAGCTGGAGTACCACAGGGTCTTTAATCCTTTAGTGTAGGAACCAGAAGGATCAAGGCAGGTACTTTCCAGGCAGGGTAAAGTCAAATGCTTTAATGGTAAATACATCAATACAGTCCTGTAATATCCAAAGGCTGTGGTGTCTCAGCACTGCAATCTATCAGACATCTCTCTTTCCATTTGAAATTTTACACCATTATAATATGTTCCCACTATTTGCTTTGGCATTTTATGGTAATATGTTCTAGGGGACCCTGCTTGAGCAGGGAGGCTGGACTAGATGGCCTTTGGTGATCTCTTCCAATCTTAATCATTCTGTGATTCACTGAACAGTAGCATTCGAACCCTACTCATTTACAGAACCACAATTTATTCATTTTCATGGATTTATCATGAAACTTTGCAGTCAAACAAGAAGTTTCATTATAGGAAAGACCACAAAAAGAAGCAAATAAAATGAAACGGCACAACCCAAAATAGATGGCTAATATTAAAATTCTGGCTAATATTAAAACACTACAATGAAACTGATTCTTAATAATTACTTCCCATCATCTTCAGTCTGAAACCAAAATGTTCACCTACTACCGTGAAAGGCACGCATGTCTTCAGTTACCATTCGCAGCTTCCCATGTCTGCCAGCTCCCCCGAGTAAGCAAAAAGTGTCAGAAGACTAAGGAATATGCAGTATTAAACATTTCCATGTTCAAACTCCAGGCTATCTCTAATGTGTTTTTTCAGCAACTAGTTCTCTGTTGTTGCTATGGCTTCATCATAAAATTTCTGTGCTGTGTAAAGATGAGACATATTTTCATTCAAAATTGTATTTTGTTAGAAAGTTTTCTGTTTACAAGCTCTATTTGCATGAAGCGCATGGTTTCAGTTTAAAGAAAAAATTATTTATTTTTATCTTAAAAGATAAAACAAGCATGAAAAATTAAGAAGGATTTCAGGTTTTAGCCAAAAGCCGAATGTTTCCTCCTCAGAAATGCACAATAAATAATTGATGAGAAATGCTGCCTGAACTTCATACAGTCGACTTTGCTCCAGGCCTGATCCCCCATCAGATGACATCTTGCATTGCCAGACTTCTACAGCATAGCACAATGGAGCAGACTGCTGCACCAAGGGGCTGTGGAGCATCCCCTCATTTATGCTGTTGTTACAGAGGGAAAACTGAGAAATACAGGGCAACCCAAGCATTTCAGGCTCCCAAGGGCTAATAATTGCATAGAGAGAGCAAAAAATTAAACACCTTGATGAAAGAAAGCTTTTCCTCACAGAAATTTAAGAACCATCCCAGGCTGGATACTAGCAGATGGACAAACAATGCTACTCCAAATTTATGGTGAGACATAATTGTGTCAGCCCACTGTGTCAGCCACTTGTCTCGGAGAGCTCATGTCACTGAGAACCCAAAAACAGAATTTCTAGGCATGACACCTTTCAGCAAATCCTTTTGGACTTACAGCCAAGTCCTCCCAAATTCCCACCCAAGATGGAGCTTTGGCCAGAGAGAGCACTGAGTTCTGCACCCGCTGCTGCCTCTTCCCTCCTTCTCAAACCAGGGGCTCCCCCACCAGCACCCCCTGAGAGCCAGCCCATGCCAGCCAGCAGAATGGCTCAGCCACAGCTCCAGCAACACACAGGGAGGCAGAACCAGGCTTTGCCTGGAGAGCAGCAGCTCTTGCACGAGGCAGATGGTGTCAGCATTGTGTAATATCTTGGGACAAGGAAGATTCTTCCAGAAGGCCTTCTCTTTTATTTTCTCTATTTCATTTTTTCTATCTCACAATTCATTCTTCTGTGTAGAGATAAAAAATAATGCCAGACTGGCCACAAGGAGGGTCATAAGCCCTTTTTGGAAAGCAGCAATGAGCAGATGGGGAAGGCAACAAGCCACCTCACAGCCAGGGCTTGCTGATGCCCAAGGAAGATTGTAGCAATGGTGCATAATTCACACCTTAAAGCATAGCAGCCTTCCACATAGCAGCCATGAGATATCCCTGGACAGCTCCTGTAGATGACAAAAGCCCTGTCCCTAAAACAAAATAATCTGCCACATATGCAGGTAAAATATTACATTATGCACACGTGAGAGTTGAAAGCATAAACTTTCATTGCACTGCTTCACACCATGGTTACTTATTACCATTACCTTTGTAGTGTAATCACAGTAATCACACATATTCTAACGTATTCTCATTTTAACATGGAGAGCACAGAGGGTGAGTCAGCTCAGACAGGGTTTTTGGCCTGGTCCCCTTGGGAATTGTGTGGACAACACTGAGGCAAGTGTCTCAGCCACAGCCCCAGGGGACCCTGTTAGCAACAGCATTAGAGAACTGCAAGCCCAGGCTCTCAAATTAAACCTCTCTATTCTGAGGCATAAGAATATACACCTTGTCCCTATCATTCACCAGCCCTTACTTCTGATCATTTGCAAAAGAAATGTTTTCTTCCACAATTCAGAAGCTCAGAGGTATATCAACATTCCAAGCAAACCACTTGAGAACCAATACATCTAAGATCATTATTTATTTTAGAAGCACTAGCTCCATACTTCAAGTAAAAAGGTATGTTTAGTCTTTAAGAAGCAGTGCTTTAATATGCTTGAAAATACTATGTAAACTGATTTTATCAATGAAAACTATTTACACTTGACCATGGAAGAAAACAATACACATGGCAAGTGAACAAAACTGCTGAAATTTAAATTGGTCTTTAAACTGATCATCTAAACCATTTATCAAAATGTATTACAGTGATTAAAATAAGAATCATTTAGCAAAATTAAATTAGCAGTGCATTCTACTATGGGTTGTCATTTTAACTGCAGCTGATTTATGAAACCACTCACACAGTATTTCAAACCAGAGAGACATGGGTTTAGATACATCCCTTCTAATTTATGGAAATTCTTGCCTCAAATGCATTAAAAAGACTAGTGTTAAATTTAAATCCTATCTTCAGCTTTCCACATTTGTTTTAAGCTTACTGATAGCATGTCTTCAGGATAATTACCGGTATTTAAGATATTAAATTATGTGAAGACTATCTAAGATACATTGTACTATTGGATATTTTTGTCTGAAACAGAAGGCTGAAACACAAGTGTTAAAATTCACTAATCTGCTTTTTTAACTATCAGTTTAGGGCTATACCACAGTTTGTCAAAATGTTCTGAATAAGTAGCTGGATGGCAACAGCCTTTAATTCAAAAGGCTGACAGTGGTCCCTGGTAATCCGTTGCTCAGTTTCCCTTTTGTCCAAGATGATGTCTGAGAAAGAGCCAAGAACTGGTTAAAGAGGTTGATCTCATGTCAGCTATTTAATAGCAATGTCCAAAGGATTTTTTTGTTTGTTTTAAGTCTTTGTTAGTTGTCTAAGTCTACTTAGCAATATGTCTTACCACACTAATGCTATTAGGATTAATCCTGTATAAAGATCTATACAAGAAGTCCCAGAACAAATCAGGATACACAGTATGGTGTCTCTGCTGCGGGTTACTGTATTGCCTGCTTCAGCTGCACAGCTTGATTAATAAATCAAACCACAGCTCAATCTCTTGCTGCTTATGAGGAAACTCCTTCACTTTCCATATTTGGAAACAGGATCAGTAAAGACTCTAAGAACTCAGGAAAGCACCTGAAAGTTACCTAGCTTTTCCAATGACTAAACAGAAATTTTCCCAAATATTTTTTTAGCTATAAAATTCTCATCAGCTTTTCCATGCTCTCAAACCAACAAAAGGGGGAAAAAAGTGTTCTGAGAGAGAATGGGATGAAGATTCAGCTTTTTCTCCTTTGTAAATGGTAAGATTCAAAGATTGAGATAAATTCAGGCATCTACTGAAATTACCTTCATCATACCTCACTCTGACTTAACTGATATTTACAAATGATTAAGAGATTTGAGTGTGTATTTTCTAACTGTAAATTAACTGTTACTGTTCAGTTACAGAATTATAACCCCTGTCAGAGTTACTAGATTTCTACTGAGTTATGTCTCCCCTCGAATAACTATTCCATGTTGGCCTGCAATGTTAAATTTGTGATATCTTTTAACCAGAGAACAGGTACAAAATATACAAATCAAAATTATTCTCCCAAGCAGAGGGTCAGCTCCATCACATCATTTCATAATACCAATTGCCATCACTGGCTGTCACATTAGGCTATCTATCCTCTCCTAAATTTTGTTCAAAATAAATGTTCTTCCAATTTAAACAAACTCTAAAATATAAGGAGGTTTAAAATAAAAAGGAAAAAAATATCACTTCTTTCCAGTTGCAGTAATGCAGAGCGGAACAAAATAAAGCAGTAAGACAACATAATAAAAGTAAACCAATCTTACAAGAATTACAGAAAACTATTAAAATTAGTTATTCTTTTAAAACTAGCACGTCAGTACAGTGTATGCAAAAATTGCAATTGAAATTAAACAGTGAATTATGATGTAGGAGTCTGGATGTAACCCAAGTTGCATCCAACTGCTGGACAGGTAGGGAAGCTCCATCTCAGACCTGCAAGGGCCCAATCTGGTAAATGTGATCTGAACCCACATCAGCAAACAGCACAAAAACAGAGAGGAGAAAACTCCAGAGAGGAGGTCTCCAATTATGCCTCATATAGGAGACACAAGACAAAATAATTTTTCCAGGATAAAGCTGACAACGTGTTAAGTTGTGCTCAGCTAGGGAGTGTTTAAACTAGCAGTTTGAAGAGGCACAGCACTGCTTTTGTCTCTTTACCTTGAAACGGTGTCATTCACAGAAAGACATGTAAGATGCACTACAGCAGAGAAAGAACCAGCAGGAGGGAAATCTTGCCCACAGCTTACTACTTGATTTGAAGTTTGTGCTCAGTTGCACTTGCTGCTCTGAAGCTCCAGGAGGGATTTCTCTGAGTTTTCTCTTTTGTTTTCAGCTTTCTGAGCAAGATCACTTATTTGCATGCAATTATAAAGGCTTTTGTAGTACGAATAATGTAACTAGTGGATAATATAGCTTTGGTATGGCAGTACTTGGGCAATGAAGTGAACAAGAAATATATCACAATTCTCCAAAAATTACTCTGGAGATGACACTTTGGCTACCAGAATCTGCCCCGCTGTATGAAGAACTCTGGCTTCAATTAGCTTGTTTTGGAAAACATTTTTCAGTCTTTGTCTTCTGTTTTTCAGGGAACTTACTTTTTCAAATATTTAATTTCTGTATCTATACTTCTTACTTGAAGTAAAAGAGGAAGTTCCTCCCATATGCTAGCTCCTTTTTATGAGAAAAATCCCCTAGAGAGATGAGTTCATATTGATTTGCAGGAGATTTAGCAAGCAATAAGATCCTTTAAAAAAAAAAAGGTAGGAATGTTCCACTTGCTTGTTGGTGTAAGCCGTAACACGCTTACTCCTGGAGTGAGAGAAAGGCCACATATCACATAAAAGCAGGCATATGTTGAACATCGTGCACTTGATACACAACTACAGAGACCCATGGCTGGGGCTCCCTTCAAACCTTCTAAGGTTAGGGACCTCATTAAATATTCTGACTGTATCTGGCCCCTAGACACAGGCTAGCACCTCCCTGTTCTCTGTTAGAGGCTGAAATAATGAACTATTTACTGAAAACAATAAGGCAGAAAATGTTTACATTTTAGATAAAATAATGTAAAAATCAGGTAGCCAACTCTAATACCAAATTTCATGACTCACACCATTTGAAATTCCACTCATAAATTCTACTGTACCAAACTAGCAGAGCAGTTAGCTTTGCAAACGTATGTCTTACATTGAGGAACCCTGAAATCATGGAGAAGTGGACTGCACAGTAATCTTTTAATCACTGGCAGAAGGGACACCTATGGAAAACAGGTCTAGACAGAAGATCTGGAACCTACAGGAGCTTATTTTAGAATTTAAAAGGTCAATTTATTTTGGAAAATAGTAATGTCTTGTAAATTTCCAACTTTTTCACAGCATGCATCCAAAAGCATTAACATGACTCGTGGCCAGCATTGGCTAAGTTTTAGAGAAAAAGCATAGAGGTCACAACATTAAGTAACTTTGTGCTTACAATACCAAGGTGACCAAGAAACCAAATACATTTTCAGATACATGGGTTGTCTGAATTTGCAATGCTCCCATACTGATATTTTGATTTCAAGTAGCTCCCCTGAAAACTGCTTTGAGCAGGGCTGGTGAAGACAGAAGGATGAGTGCCACCAGGCCAACACCGGCAGTGTCACACAGGTAGCTGGGCCCATGCTCTAACCACCAAGGAGTGCTGTCTTCCTGCTTCCTCCCAACAACTGTCTCAGAATTTAAAAATGCCCCAGCTCCTAGGTGATACGAGCTTTTATGCATTTCTTTCATTTTTCTTTTATCTATCTTTCGCAATTCCATATTTATTATACATAGAAAGATACATGGTTGAGGAGACAGGCAAGTCTTTCTTCTTGAGAAATTCAGATCAAAACATTTTAATTTTAAAGATTTGAAAAAATACAGCAGGAGGAGGACACAGTTCATATCTTACCATATAATACCAAGAATTGTTATAGTACAGATCTCAGACAAGTAGGATCCAGATTCATGAAAAAGATCAAAAAGAGTAAAATCCAAGCACCACAGCTGTCAAAAGTACAACTGCCAGAATTTTCAGTGGAGCCAGGCACTCACCCTTTCAATAATTTACCTATTCCTCAGCTGTGGGATTCCAGTGCTTGGGGAAAGAAAACTAATCAGCAGCAGACCAAGAACTACAGGGTAGCCTGGAGCTGTGCAGAATTCTATTGGCACCACACTAGTAGGTATTGACAACAGATCAAAAAGTGAGAACCACTGCTGGAGAAGGATACACAAAAGATGCACAGAAAGTTCAGGGAAACTTGAAAGGAGGAGGCAAGTGCATCAAAACAAAACAATAAACAGAAATCTGACTGCAACAGCAAAACCTGTTGAAGACACACATACATCTTATCATTTACCACTGCTGGACTGCTCCCAGGATGTCACCCAGTGAGCTCACCCAGGCTTACACATCACCTAGACAGAGAAAACTCCAAAGAAGTTTAAGAAAACTTTGCAATCACCAGGGGCACAACAAAAGGCTGATGATTCAATATTTCCAAATTAGTTTCTTCCAGATACTGTGATTATTATTTTTTTTCAAAATATCCAGGAGACAAAAGGACATGAATATGAGCAGGAAAAACACAGACTGAAGCTAAGTTTCGCACTAACTTCATTTGTCAATTTACAGCAGCAGATCTAGCAGAGTTAAAAAACACACAGTATAACCCATAGTTTCTATGGGCTGTTACTGAAAACTGAAATTCTCATTCATGCATTCATTCATTCAAAACCTGTTAGGTCATATAGCACTAGATCACAGCTGTAAAGAAACTAGAGTCCAGCTGTTGCACTCCCCTAAAACTGAAGGTATAAGCCAAAACGTGGGAAATTAAATATGGACTAGTTCCTAGCTTCCATGTTTTCTACTTCTTAACTCTCCTGTGTAAATTTACTAGCTTTTAATCTTTATGCTTTTCTTATTTCTTTAGCAAAGCTACAAAGCCCAGCTTCATTGGACAAATCCTTGGTGCTTCTGAATTCCAAAGCTGTCATTCAAGACATGGCAAATAGGACCAAGGGGACAGTAGAAAGCCATCTGTAAGACCAAAGAGAAATAAGTGCTAGAAAGACCTCACAGGTTTTCCTGACCTTGCAAAAACTACTATTTAGATGGCTATCAAGAGAGTGGGAGATCTAATATCCCTAAAAGCCAAAAGGCATCTGCCAAGTCATCAATCTACCAAAGCTGGAGTCATAACTGACTGACATTCTCCAGAGCCACGGGTGTCATCCTGGAGCGTTCAGCCAACTCCAACCTGCTCCCCTCAGAGAGACAATTTCTGCAACTAACTATGGAAGCAGACCTCAGATATTGCAACTAAAGTAATTTGGACACTATTAAGAATTGGGAGAGGAGACCAGAAGGGAGGTGGAAACAATTCATCTCCAATGCCTTAATATTGGTACCTCTTCAACTGTAAAGTGTGTTAAGCATTTGTCCTCTAAAATGCTGCCATCATCAGCAACTCCAAGCTCGAGTAAAAAAAGTACATTATGTACAGAGTTATGTTTGCCTGTGTGCTAGAGGAAAGAAAAAGGAAAAGCTGCTTTTTTGTCTAGTAAAAATTTTACTAGTTGCTTATTCACATTCTGTAAATTCTAAGCAGCTATGTTAACTGTGCAGCTTTATGAAATGTCTCCTCTTTAATGTATCCATTTCTATTAAATTAGTATTAGTAGAAAAGAAAGTTTATTTAGTTTATAAAAGATAGGTTATGCTAGAATAGTGTAAAACAATTTCATATCACAGCACATTTACCTATACAAAAATATTAAATTATACATTCAGTTTTTGCTCACAAATGAAGAACACTCTCAGTAGAGCATGCTTTGACTTATTCTGCTAAAAGGGTACAAGGGTGCAAAAGCAAACACTGTAATTTTTAATGTAAATCCTTTGCAAAAGTCAATGTATTACCAAGTTAATTTAATACAGTTCTATATAACACATCACAGGCCCCTCACGATGTGGCATAGGATGTCATATTTCACAGAAGATCTGGTCTGTAAACTCCAAATTCTAAAGCCTGTGTAATTCAATCAAATCACAAATTCCTTTTTATGTATGTATCATGAAAAAGCAACAACCATGTCACACTTTCACTAATACCCTGCAAACACCTACAGAATTTCTGCATACATTATGCTCTCAGCTCCTCAAGGACTGTTAATTATTTTGACTAGAACCAGGTGCAGTTGCCATTGCAAATTAAATGCTCCATCAGTATTGTTACAAAGACTCTCTCCTCTTTGCTTTCTCTCTTTTCTGCCTGCTTGAAACAATACTACCATGCATCTTCCCCTTAAAGTACAGGAGTTTCTGTCACGGCTCTTAGTATTTTCAATTAAAGACTTAGGCAAATGAATGAGCTTTATGTAATTCATAGAGAACAGACTTTCTCATCACATTCTTGGACATAGACCCTAAATTCCACCCAAACACTGTTCCAGAGATTGAAGCAACTGCACTGGATGTCATTCAAATGGTTTTTCCACAAGTTTCCACAGAGCAAGTTATTCAGACATAAAATCATGGAAAGGCTTGGGCCGGAAGGGGCCATAAAGATCATCTGGTCCAGCCCCACTAACATGTCCAGGGATGCCACTCATTGGATCAGGCTGCTCAAGGCCACAACCTGGCCTTGAACACTTCCAGGGACAGGGCATCCCAACTTCTCTGCAAACAAACAGAACTTGATAACATCTCCTGAGCTTTTCATTCCTTTAGGCTGAAGACCTCACCATTGAACTGCCTCTCAACAACTTTAGGTCAAAAGGCAAAGAAATGTTTTCCATCTCCCCACTTGGACAGAAGAGAGAAGCTGATGAATGGCTGCTGATATCCTAACAAATTAATCTTTTAGGATGTAAAACAGGTACAAACAAAATCACATATAAGAGGGATGCAAGCACTTCCTAAGCTAAATTACAGAAATGGCCTTCCCAAAGCACAAAGTACTTTAACTACTGCAGAGAAAAAGGTATTTCCATGAGGTATGTAAAAATTCAACATGTCAGAGCAGATACATTATCACACTGCCAGATCAAATGCGAAAAGGTGAATTATGGGATAGATAGAGAAGAAAGGAAGTCACTGAACTAATAGTGAAAAGACTTGTGATATGTGTAAGATGAAAGGAAAAGCTCATGCTTCAGATCACACAGCTTAGTCATTAAATAGCATTTACACCACAGGAACACAGAAGACCTGGGAAGGTATTCGTAACCATGAAAAGAAAAGAAAGTGAAATATCTCCTAACTCTTCTCCTTATTCCTAAATGCTGCAGGCCACAGATCTGTCAGATGTGACTGTCTGAACCCCTTCCACACCTATTACTACATTCCTGCAAACCTATCAGCTAGATCCTCAGAGGGCAACAGAATCCACTCAGAATAAAACTGAATATGAGCCTTTGAGTAACAGATAAAGAGAGATGACAGCATATGTGAAGCAAACCATTTGTAGCTGCTGTACTGAAGCTCACAATCGCGGGAAATATGCTCACAACTGGAGTTTGCACCTAAACACCTAAAACTGGTCTTACGGTTGAAAAACTGTTATTTATCCTGTCAGTGCGTGATCAGTACCACATCTTCGCTAGCATAACAGACAGTAAAACCAGTTAAACAAGTTAACAAATCAAGGTTTCAAGACCACAGAGATTTCTTTAAACTGACGGAATATACTTCAGCTGGTAAATTACATTTTGACCCAAAAAAACTTTTTGTCAAAAAAATGCTATTTCACGACCGTGCTAGTGATTTTGTCACCAAATTTTGTTACAATTACACACCAATTACTACTAATAAAGCCTTTCACAAATACAAAAATAAAATAATTATATTATAAAAATTAATTTTAAAGCAATCAATAAATTATTTCATTATTGATAAACAACTTTAATTCCATTTCCTCAGAATCATTAAGCTTTCCATTGGGAGTTAGATTATTTTTGTTTCCCACAGATTTACTAATAATTTATGACACAGAATGATCCAGCCAACCCTATCTGTTCATAGAAATAAAAAGTATGTTTCCACCAATTTCTTGCAACTCAGTGAGGAGAAGCCTGCAGCCTCTGAAGCAGTTCAGTGACTAACATCCCCTAAGTGCCAGCCAAGTCCCATGAAATCACTGGTAAAGCACATTGCTTTCTCTACACGCCTGTTGAAATTTGCACTAAGAAGATATTTTAGATTCCAAAAACTGTATTTTCTGAACATTTCAGAAAAAAATAAAGAACAGTATTTTGAAGCTGAGTAAGCCATAAGCTTTTTGTCAAAACTGTGCTGCAAATGTTTCTTGGATATATAATTGTATTTCCTTGCTTGTATTGAAATTACTCCTGGGGGCTTCATATGGATATTTACACTCTGGTGGAAGTATACTGCCAGACAGGAGCGTAGAGTTCCTTACATAAATAGCTTTCAACACAAGAACAAATGCACAAAATAAAAACACTTTCAATATTCAAATGAGAGCATTTCCAAATGCTCAAAGCAACGTTTAAGCATCTGCTTATAACTGCAAAAACTCAGAACAGATTTAAATCTCAAAACACATTGCTCGAGTTTGCAAAAGAGCTCAGTTGTGCCAGGCCCCTTCATCTGTCTGTCCTCCTGCCCCAGCACACGTGAGCCTCGGACTGACAGAGCTCTGTCTGCCTTTGCAGCAAAACCCAGATATGCAAGGTGTTGTCACTTCTACTCTACTCAAGAGTAGGAAGACCTCACTTGAGAAAGTCAAGGCATCTGTGCAGCACTGCAGTGGCCAACAAAAGCAAAGAGAGAAAGATCTCTGCACGCCATAACCCAAGTTTGCTAAGCATGACATTGAAGTGAAAAGTAAATTATCTGAATGACAGTTGCCCACACTGAAGACTCAATGAACATCCCCAGTTTCTCTGAAGTCCAAATGGTGAAAGGCTATGGTGGAGTCCTAAATAAGTACCTGAAAAAACAAACTATAAACTGTTTTCACAAGACATAAATTCTATGGAGTAAAAAGATGGGGTGGAGGGAGGAAGTTTGAATGCTGAATTAACCTGTTTTTGTCAAAGGTGTTAAAAACACACAAGTTGTGCACTGCCCACCAATGAAAGACTAAATGTTCCATTTTGATGTGAAGTTGGATATATTTCAAAGAATAGGTAGAGGGATTATTGTCAGCAGAGCTGTTTAAGGAGCAGAATTTCTGCTTTAATAAGAAATAAAATGGAACAACAGAGCTTAGCTACTTTTGCTGTTCAAAATTTAAAATATATACATTCTCCATGCAAATACTTTTATGTCTTTTAAGCTCTTTTTTTTTTCTTCCCCAAATCTTTTAGTATGCCTGTTAATGTCTTCTTGTGTCTTTTAAGGTTCTTGAATTTTTAATAAATTAGGCTGATACTTGGAGCTCAATCTCTGGGAGTTTCTGGCTCAGACACAGTGTCTAGTCTCATGGCTCCCTATCAGTTATAAAAGATTTATGAGGTCCTGCCCTGAAAATCCAGTTGATCCACAAGCCTAAAACACAGGAGCTAGAGCTGTGGCCAAAGACATTTCTTCAGGTAGCCAGCAATGGATCCAAGCACTTAGACTTTAACACTACATCTGTGCTAGAAAATTAAAAATATCTAGCAACACTCTCTGGTAGTGAGGCTGCCACAGAGCAGCCCACATCCTACTGCTCAACTCTCCTACCTTCCAAAACAGGGCTGCCACATCCAATCCGCCTGAGTAGAGCAGAAGTTGGCTTGTCCGTGAACAGAGCCATGCCTCGGAACTGGCTGGGACAGAGTGACAAGCACAGCCTCAAGCTATTGTGCCCGTCAGCATTGTAGCCCTTTAACCATGAGTTTCATACCTATCTCCAATTTACTAACACAGATGAAACAAAGGAGTCTGAGCTGGAGTTCCTGGACTCCCAACGCCTCTGCTCTCCAGGAAGAAACTTCAACAACTTCTCCTCCAACATTTTAACAATGTGAGTTTTTCTGTGTGGCTTTTCTAAGCCTTCTTGCCTCTCTGTTTCTAAATCACAGAACCACACAAGAGTGGAGGCTAGAAGTCACCTCTGAAAATTGCCAAAGCACAGACTCTAGGGCAGGTTGCTTGCGCCCATGGCCAGTCCCCTTCTGAGTATCTCCAAGGACAGACCCACTCTGGGCAACCTGTGTCAAGTGTCCAATCACTCTCACATTGGAAAGTCAACCTCAACTTCATCTATGTGGCCCTTTGCTTCCCTCCAGCATGTCCCAGTACCCTACTCCAGACCCCCACCAGGGCTGAGCAGAGGTAAAAGATCACCTCCCTTGACTTGCCCTATTTGACCCTATTTTTCTATTTTCTATTATTTTTTTCCTGTTAATTAGTTAAATGAGAAAGGAAAATACACATATATTTAATATTTAAACACTCAAATTTTGTTTTGGTCATTAGTTTCTTGCTACTACTATTATTTATCTTAATGGTAAATTGCCTGCTACTGGGAAGTCTCATACACAAATCATGTAGGTTTTTTCTCCCCAAAGCCAACAATTGCTAAGTAAGGTAAATGAGGAAAGGACAGCTGCAAATGTTCATAACCAAAGTAAAACCAGTAGTGGGATGAAGGCAAAGTCTTTCCAAGGGCCAGCACTGCAGCTGGCCAGAGAAACAAAACTCACTGTCTCAGTGCACTTCACTTCTTGCCCCTTTCTTTTATTATTGACATCGTCTCAAATCTCCACCCTTAAAGTTCTGCCTATTCCTTCTTGGCTGAAAGTGTTGGGAAGGAAGCAACAAATGAACAAGGACTCTGACATGCCAAGAAAATGGTTCTGTTTCCAACAATACTTCCTGCACAAAGGGCTTTCAGTGTACGGTTCTCTCTGTGTGGTGCTGCACACAGCGATAGCCTTGCATATGTCCCACCAGAGGTGACTCCTCCACCAGGCTGACAACAGTTGGAGCCTGAAAGAGACACACCATGGTGACAATCTGATTGCTACTAGAGAAGACTCAACCATCTGCCTCCTGCTACTTGCATGACAATGCAAGCTGCAGCTTAAAACACCCTTGTTGTGTTAGATAGCCTTAAGCCTCTCTCTGCTCGTGCTCTGCGTGGGCAACACCGCTTCCCTTCACATGAGAGGATGCCTGGGCTGCATGAGCAGGAACACAGCGAGCAGACTGAGGAAAGCAGTTTTCCCCCTGTGTCTAGCACTCCTTAGATCACCTCTACAATCCTGCATCCAGCACTGGGCTTGCAATACCAAAAAGATCAATAAACCAGAGTGAGATCAGTGAGGGCTACCAAGATAGTCAGCTGGCTGAAGACTTGCCCTGTGAGAGCATACTAAGGAATCACAGTTTGCTTAGCCTGGGGAAGAGGCTTTTGAAGCAACCTAATGCCAGCCTCCCAACACTTGCAAGGAGTTGGAAAAGAAAGAAAGATATTTTGCAAGGAGTATCAAATATAGGGAGACAGGCTTTTCACAGTGGTGCCTTGTGGGAACACAATAGACAATGAGCATAAATTGAAAAAAGAGGGGTTCAGGCCGGATATAATAAGAAACTCTTCCACAATGAGGAAAATTAACTAGTGGAAAATATTACCTAAAGAAGTTATACAAGCTTCATTGTTGGATGTTTTCAAGATTTGAATGGTCACAGCTGACTTTCTTTTGAGCAGGACCTCCTGGGATTCCTTCACTCTGAATTATCCTATGATCCTAAGATAGCAGCCGTATTTTTAAGCCTCACATTTCTAAGACATCTCTGAACTGGGGTGGTTCTTACATTGAGGGTATTGGGGTCCATGCCCAGCAGAACTTTAGATCCATGTTAAAATCTGAATCTTATTTCCCTCCTGAACTGTGTGAAGATAGTGCACCTGCTTGCACCATACCTCAGCACAGAAGAAAAGAAAACAGGTATCAGAATCGGAAACGTACTGTGCCAGTGCAGAAGCCCTCAGCTGGGTTTTCCAAGTTTCATTAAAGCCAAAGACAGATGTGCAACAACCGGGCTGAGCATAAGGAACTGCGTGCAGAAGTTAAGGGAAGCCAACACCTCAGCTGTCTTGGCATGAGGCGAGCCGTGAGAATTTATCTAAGTATGTATTTATACATGAAGCAAATGCATAAGCATGTGCTTCAAAGCTCATGGATTAAGTGAAGCTGAACAAAATCGATTTGGTGTAATGAAAAACAAGTTCAGTAAATATGCTACAGAGTACTCCTGCATCATGCGCCAGCCCAGTAGCCTTCAGCAGGAATCTTGTCGGTGGACAGAAGTGGGCCAGCAAAAACCTGGGTATACAGGAAAAATTTACAGCATCCTTTACAAGGTAATGGCCATATTTTCTGTTTTCCCAGGCTATATTAACTAAATATTCTCACATGCCACTGTAACCCTTATACTGAATAACCTACCTCATCAGAGCTCATAGCACATTCCTTTCTGTGTTGCTGCTGTGCTAAACACGTGCACACACCTCTACTACAAAGCACTGCCCTGAGAGCCCCACCAGTCCAAAAGCACTCGAGCCACAACTGCCTTTGAAGGAAGCAAAGGTTACCCAGGCTAAGCAGCAGCTGCTCCTGATGCACACAAGCAGCAGGGGCTGTCACTGGAACAGAAAGACAGCGAAAAATTGGGTCAGCACATGAAAGTGGACTGTCTGCTGTATGTGACCACAACACTGTTCCAAACAGCTCTGAGAAACACTTCAGTGGGAATGTAGTGTAGCTTTCCATCCACAGCTTTTATCCTGCTAACAGCTGAGCTTGGGTTAAGGGTGCGAAGGCCTGTTAACACCTTTTACTGCAGTCCTGCTTGTAGATTATGGCCTAAGAAAAGACCTCATCGTACCAAAGTCTAACAGCCTAAAACATCAGATCTTTGTACAGCACCCAAGGTGCAAGCAAAGGGCAAAGGATTAGAAATATGCAATGATTCAAAAACTAAAAGGGTGACCAATTAAAACAAGTAGTCCTTCAATTGAAAGACTTCTTCAGTTATACACTGCTTTGGATCACAGGCCTCTTAAGATAACAAGGAATTTTTTTTAACTTTGTATTTCCTGACCTCTGCTAAAACAAAACTTAAAAAAAAAAACAAAACCAAACAAAAAAAAAAAAAAAACACCCACAACCCTGATGCATCAGAAATTTTAAAAAACCCAATCAATTTCAAATGTTAAACCTGTATATGGAACCAGAACAGCAAATAATGCAACATTATCTCCTTTCTTTGGTCAATGTTGTAACTTTAGATTCCACCAATTACTTTTCTATTTATTTTTCCAGCAAGTCTGAGAACATGGACCCAGTTAATAGAAGCAACTCAGAGATACACACTCTTGCTAAATGTGACCTAATCCATATTAGCTTTAGGTACAGATTTTGAGTTAAAGCAGCTTTGTGTTTCCTATTTTCTTTCATTTGAGTTGATCAGTTCAATTTGATCTTTGTCTGTTTCTAAAAAGACAGGTTTCACTTAGATTAGAAAACTAACCTTTCACTGAGAGGCAGAACCATCTGAATTGAGAGCACACAAGGAAATATTGATGGGGGAAAGGCAGCACTGTGATAAAGTATTCAGCTATATCTCCGGAAAAAAAAGAGGGAGAGGCTGAAGGAGAGTCTCAAAAATGTTTCATAACAGAAAGAAGTGGAAGAGAGAAGCCAGAGAATAAGGCATAAACTATTTTCTTTCCTGTCATTATGCTATTAGCTGACAGTGACGGAAAGAGAGGGAAAATGGGTCAACCATGCTAGACAAACAGAAACTCCACATTGCTATCTCTGTCCCGAAGAAAAGAGGACAGGATAGTCTTCTGGAAACATAGCATGAAATGCACTCAAAGTACAAGCAGGTCTCTTGTGCTTTCTTTCATACAGTCTGCCCTGAAATGTCAAGAGATCTGAACACAACTATCTGTCTCTGTCATTAGGAAAGAGAATACACTTACAGATCAATGGGAGCCACTCCCTGATTTATGAATCTCATATCCCTCCTAATTCTTCTCATAAACATTATGAATCCATATGGTGTCCAAGTGTTTCGTTTTGTATTTGATTTAGCTAAAAGGTATTTAAAACAAACAAAACCAGACCCAAGATGTTTCTATGCAATTGAAGAGTTACCCACTGACTCGTTCTTAACTGAGCCTCAGGAATGTAGAGTGTCCTTTATAATTCAAGTGCATTAAATCAGATGTAAAGAACTTCCCATTTAGAAGATAACATAGAAACAAGAGGCTTTTTATTAAAAGATTCTCAAAAAAATCATGTGTGGAATTGCAAACCTGCTCTGTCTGCACTTTTTTAGTGATACGTACCCTAAGCAAGGTCACTGTTCCCTGCTCTGTAAAGGCTTCACCACCATTTTTAATTGTCTTTTTTTTTTAACCACAGATCAGAGCTCTGGGTAAAGAGCCTGACATCTGCAGGTAGACAACGTTAAACCTGCAAAAGTCAGCAGCATGGAAAGGCTACTTTACCAGTAGCACACAGTGTCAACATAGAAATCTGTAACAAAAGAGTGGGGGGAAAAAATAAAGCAGGCAAGAGCAGCCAGGCTAAGAAATTAAAATATAGACACATACACACATACACAGAGTTTCATAAATATGAATTGACAAAGGAAGAAAGATAGAAAAGAGAAAATTATTGCAGGAAAAAGAAGGCAGAGGAAATAAAAAAGTGATATTTTATTGCAGTTTGGGGGAAATGACTCAGCATTCTGTGGGCCTACCATCCAGAGCCTGCAAAATTTCTTAAATCTCTGGAGATATTGATTAGGTTAGAAATCACAAATACAGGAACTGCATAGCAGGGTCAATTACTCCCTCACAACTGCATCAGAAAGATTTGCAGAGAAGGGAACACGGAGGAGGGCACAATCATCTTTAATAAACAGCAGCACTGAAGCAATAGCTAGAAGAAAGCATGTCATTGTCAGCATGACTGTTGGCTGAGCAGAAAAAGAAAGAGAAAATTGTAATAAGAAAAATTGTCACAAGCTGATCTTCAGACAATAACATAATGGGAGTCAGAATATGGAATATGGCTATTGAATTGGACGTGGCTATATATGGCTATTCACTGGACAGCAGCTACACAGAAAGACAGGAAATTAATATGCAGTGGGGGTTTTGTTTGTTTGGGCAGAGAGGGTGGTTGGCTTTTTACTTTCAGACTTTTACTTTGACGATAAATGATTATCCTCTCTAGGAGGTGTGAAGCCAATAGCAAATACAGTGATGTTCTGCCCCCACAGTAAAGAGGAGCTGCCAGTTTGCTGCTGAGCCGAAGCCTGGGCTCTCTGCTCTCCAGAGGAGGCATTACAGATGGCTCTGCTGCCCGTAACGGGTCTGCTTTACTGCCAGACATCACTATATGGAAAAAATCACTAACACTTTTTAAGGTCAATGAAAAGAAACAGCTTACATTGCTACAGCCAACAACTATATAAAATTTTGCTGACAGATCCCCAATGCTGATATCTAAACCAATCACCAATGGCTGTTTGTGAATACGGACCACCTTAAAGCATATGCACTGACTATGCTTTCTTCAGTGAAAGCTTAATGGGCTTTGCTGATGGGATCAGTGATAAATCGATCCACTCAAGGGACTATCTGCAGCCTCCAGTCAAAAAGACAGTGTCCTGGCCAGCCTGGAAGTTGGCATACTGCCTACTGCTATGTGAACCATGGCAAAATTACATCTGGGGCATAAACTGAAATGAACAAATCTGAACATGTTATACACACACCTCAGTAAAAATTAACAGCTCTGTCTGTGTTAGTAAAATGCTGCCAGTGCATATTTTGGTTTTGGAGACAGTCTCCATCTGTAATACAGCCTCAAGAATGTATGCTCAGCCCAAAGACATTGCATGGATTTCATAAACTTCTTACTGATTTCACTATCAAATTTGGCAAAGGCATAACAACATACAAGCACTGAGAAAATTAAGGCTAACACAGAACTCTCTTCACCCAAAGATGTTCCTCAGCTTCAAAGTACACAGGCATGGGGTAATTCCTTATGGTTTTTATGGTTTGTTTCTTTCTTTGTGATCTCTAACGAAAAATCTGACACTGGGTCAAGTTTCAGCTGAACAATTCTCTAGCAATGGTTTTACTTGGGCTATATAACCCTCCTACAAGAGTTTTCAAGGCTCAAGCACATCTCCTGACCAGTGCCCTGAATGTCACTCATGGTACAGGAAGTTGTACCATTAGTACTCAAACAGGAGTGGATAGGTGAGCTGTAAGGTGACACAAGTCAGGCTTTCCTCCAAAAAGGAACTAACAGACCGCAATCAGTTTGTCACAATCAGCATGGAATTTAAATTAGTAATCTCATTTCAGTAACCACCAAGGCTACCTCTGCATATCAGTGGAAAAACAGGCACCTCTAAATGGTGACCCATCATCTTCTCTAAGGGCTAAGATATTCTGTATAAAAAGTAGATTCAGCAATGACATTTGGAAACAGCCTATGCAAGACAAGGCTAAGAAAAGCCAGAACCCATCACCCCTCCCTCCATTAAACCCTTTGGAAGGGGGTGGCCCACATCACTCAATGGATATCACTCAGCTTTTTGAGAACTTCCTAGCAGATAGCACTATTTACTGAGAATTCTATTTAATGCCAAAACACTGCAAAGTACTATTCACTTTCCTCTTCCACTGTCATTAGGCCATCATTCATCCTATCCAATCTCTCTGCACATACCTTTTCCCTCTTTGAAGCCTTGAACGGAGAGCACTGACATTTAGTTAATGAGATAATCTTCATAACCATTGAGAGCAGAGTAAATAACTATACTGTGAAAAGAAACCTGAAACTATTCTCACCCTGAATTTCACTACCTGGCTGGAGACAATGAAAAGTATAGTTGAGAAAGAGTAGACCAAACATCCTTTATGCATTTCCAAATGTATATAGATGGTTGAAGTACAGCAAGACAAAGGAGTTTCCCCCAACCTCAGCCTACTCAAGAGTCGTTTATTCCTAGGCACTAATGATATTTATATTTCACTTGCGAAAAATATACTAAATACTAAAAAATATTTATGTCTCCAGTTCATTCAGTAATTTTTGTTCAAGTGTGATAGTGAACTTTGGAACATTGCCATTAAATGGAAATACAAAAAACTACATTAAGAAGTGAGAATTTTCTTTTTATAGCTGTTGACAGTGTAGCTGCAGAGTTATTACACACAGAATAAGTGGAAACATTACTGTTATTAGGAGCTGTGATATTTTAAAATTGACTAATCTTGATTATATAAAATGCAAATGTGTTCTATAAACTTTTCACAACAAAGATAACTCAAAGCAAGAAAGCTCAAAAAGGCACTAAATCGAGCACACCTTCCTAGAAACAAGTATTAGGTAACTACAGAAAGGCACTGGATTTCGATTCATGGGGTTTAGTGCAACCAATTCTTCAGAATTCATGTATAAATAATACAAATACTTGCAAGGTGCTATAAAACTGAGTTTGTCAGCTCAGATTTCTACATCAGGGAGAAAAAATAAACAAGGTACTTGCTGCAACAAACTACTCCTGACCTTCAGCAAAAGCAGGGGAAGGAGTTCAGGTCGATAGCAATCGGTACAAGCAGCCCTGGGAAGCCCAACAGTTACTGAACCTGAATGAGATATTAATGAGTCCTGACACTCCATCCCAAGCAATAATCACTGGATCTTATCACCTATGCTTGCTTTTTAGCAAAGAATGCTGCTGCACAATATTATTTTGCCTTCAAATTGAACCGGAAGAACGCAATACAGCATATGTTGCCTGATTTGGAAAAATCTGTAGCACTTGCTATACTTGGGAAAATTGCAGTCTTCATCACAGGAAAGCATCAAAGGCATACTGTACATGTAACAACATATTTGTTTCCTCTCTTGTATGAAAGACCTCTGGTTTAAGAAAATAAAATTTTAGAGGTCTATATTTATCCAGATGTTTTTTAGAAATCAGAATACTAATCAATGTTTTCTCTTTTGTCACATTTCCGGCAAAAGTTTCCCAATTTTTTTTTTTATACCAAACATAAGAGACTATAAAGCTATTAAAAAAATAAGAACTGGAAAAAAGCTTTTCAGGACAATGATTGCTTCCTATACAGAGAAGTAAGGAGGCCTTATCATGCATTTCATATGGTATCTTAGTTTTTTGAACCACTTCAGTTAATTTCCATGTCCTTTTCTCTGATAAACCCTTTTTCTGCAAGTCTCATAAAATGGGAAACATGGACAGAACAATTTCTCTTACACTCCTAGAGTCAGATCACATAGAAGTGAACCCATTTTTTAAAATACTATTTTACTCTTTCTCTAATATGCAGAATAGCCATGAAGTTTCAGCTCCTGAGGTACTGGAGAGTCCTACTGTATTTCACTGAAGTAGTGCAACATGTCTGAAATTTAACTGAAATTCATCTATTTGTAGGTTCATAGTACCTGCACAAACACCACAAACTTTATTATAAAGCTTTCACACTGGCAAAATTTCTGATTTATCACCAGATTGTTTGATGGTCACTACAGTTTCAATTCCATTTTTATGGCTGAAGTCTAGAATTTTTTAACTGGTTTCCCCAGTTAAAAATGCACTACTATATCCACAGAATTTCACTAGTTCTTTCTATTTTTCACACCCTCTGTGAAACTCTCCATCTCGTTCTAGTTGTGGAAGAGCTTTTGGGAGTATTTTTCTAATCTGTTTATGAGAAGACCTAATGAGAGTGCCATCTAGAACGGCAGGACATTTTCCTGATGATTTTGAATCACAACCAACAACAAGCAATCAAATCATCCTTGACTCTGCCAACTTCCAGTCACCTAGAGTTTGTGACATCTGATTTTGCTTTAGGAGCCATTACCTAAGCTGTCGGGTTTTTCCCTTACACTCTAAACACACGATTGAAGCTCCATCCAGGAGTTTCCCCTCAGGCAGCAGCCACTTCTTTGTGGCAAATTCAATAATTCCCCATCTTTGGCCCCTTTTCCTTCCTTTCTCTACACAATTTACACAAGAAAATTTCCATTCTGCCCAAAACTTCCAGCTGTGACATTGCTGTAATGATGTAATCTATGACGGAGTGGTCAGAGGGCCCTAAACTGAAGATGTCTTTTGAAAGACAGTAGGGAAAAATACTGTTCTGCTACTAACAGCGAGGGAGGGAGGGAGGGAGGGAGGGAGGGAGGGAGGGAGGGAGGGAGGGAGGGAGGGAGGGAGGGAGGGAGGGAGGGAAGGAAGGAAGGAAGGAAGGAAGGAAGGAAGGAAGGAAGGAAGGAAGGAAGGAAGGAAGGAAGGAAGGAAGGAAGGAAGGAAGGAAGGAAGGAAGGAAGGAAGGAAGGAAGGAAGGAAGGAAGGAAGGAAGGAAGGAAGGAAGGAAGGAAGGAAGGAAGGAAGGAAGGAAGGAAGGAAGGAAGGAAGGAAGGAAGGAAGGAAGGAAGGAAGGAAGGAAGGAAGGAAGGAAGGAAGGAAGGAAGGAAGGAAGGAAGGAAGGAAGGAAGGAAGGAAGGAAGGAAGGAAGGAAGGAAGGAAGGAAGGAAGGAAGGAAGGAAGGAAGGAAGGAAGGAAGGAAGGAAGGAAGGAAGGAAGGAAGGAAGGAAGACAAATGGTTAAATTTCTCCTTTCATGTCAGGTTCTCTGTAGTGCAGTAAAACATAAAATAGATGTTTGAAAATATACAAGCTGCAAGGGGGAGAGATCATTAAAAATACTGTCTAGACAGTCTTTTTAATTCTTAGCAAAGCACAGTTTCTTTTCAAAAGGATTACAGTGCAAATCTGACTTTGATAAGCAGTATAGTCACTGACTTTGCGTCAATACAAAAATACAGCATCCTGAAACAGGGGCTTTGAAGAAAGCTCGAGATACCACCTGGTTCATCTCTTCCTTCAGAATTGCAACATGACCACCCAGCCTGTTTCTGACAAACAACTCTTCTTCAAACCCTCCAGTCACTGAGACTCCACGGCATCCTCCACCAGCACTACCTCTGACAACCTATCCCCTGTGCAGCTGTAGCAAGGGTGCGATGGGAGGACATTCCTTAAATTGTGAGGACTAAAGGATGGAACGAATATTCTTAAGTTGTCCTCCTGCACCTGAGCACTGAGTTTCTAATCGAGCCCTTCTCTGTTGTGACCTGAATAGCAGGGTACAGTTCTAAGAGCTGGCAGGATGAGTGAGAGGCCAGAATGAAAGGCACCTTGAGCTCCAGCCACAGGAAAGGCCTGGAGGGATGGGGGAGAAGGCCACGCTATGGGATGTGACAATCACATGGGTGAAAGAAGGCTGCTGACATTGCCAAGGACAGTCTCTGCAATAGAGGGGCTTGGTGTTGTGGGACTTTGCAGCCAGCTGGACAGTAAGGGGGAAAATACAGGAGGGGACTACCTTTTGTACTAAACTGCACTGAAATTCTGCTGCCCAGGAGGTTTCTGTGCTTCTGAAGACAATATTCTGAGATTAAATGCTGTTGTCATGCTCAAAAATGCTCATTTCCCACCATATACAAAACTTTAGGCTACAGAACAATAACTTATGATGCCCCAAATCATTACAACCTCTAAATTCAAAAATTCCAAGAGAAAAGTTGGTCATGAGAATCATCAATGCAAATATTCACTGCCACAAACACCAAGGATAAACTTCAGTACAATGTAATGCTCTATATTTCAATATATAATAAACGTGGCATTAAATCCTGGCATCAGTTTAACTCTTCCAAGCAGTTAATGATAGTGTTTAATTTTATTTTACTGCTCTGCTATTCAAAGTGTTGGACAAGTATTACATTAGTGTTTGTGGAGAAGATCATCTACTAAATACAATTAGGGAAGGAACTAAAAAGTGTTTAGTGGCTTCCTTTCAGAACAGCTACAACAGTCCCTTAGAAGGGCAAAAGGCAGAAACAACACAGTTCCAAAGTGTTGCATCTTTTGAACAGGGCACCAGCTTACTTGTTCCCTGAGTTTCTTCCCAAATTCCAGCAAAACACAACAGTACTTTTCTCCAATAGAAACTGTTTTGTTCTGTGTCCATTTTACAATGACATGTCATGAAAATGTCATTTTCCCAATGGCCTTCTTTTACTAATGTTAGTTTAAAAAAAAAAAAAGACAACCTTGCCATTACGATTTTAAACTTTCCATAGGCTCAAACTACTCTGAGAGTTTAACATAGTATCTAGATATATGCAAAATTACAGAAATTTTAATCCAAAAAGTCAATATTCTGGTTTGACAGATCTGTCCACTCTCAGTCATTTTAATGAATTTTATCAGTCTTTCCAGTTCACAAAAAGCAAGACCACATTTTGCCATCAAAGGCAAGTATTATGCATAACTTCTTTAGCTTTTTTTAATAAAGAAAAAGTTAGATAGGTTTTTATTCAATTAAAGTATTATTATCTAGTTTTCATATAGGAAACAACAGTGCCTGGGCAGCTGACAGGACCCTGGCCTTAGGAATCCACTTCTTAAAGCTCACTGTAGTGTACCGTATCAAAGGCAAATTCTGATAGCAGGAGCTAGGGCAGCATCAAAAACCAATTTCTGGATTTTAGGACTGAAGTTTCCTATATCCAGAACACCTGCTCTTTCAGAATTTCTGTTAAACAAAATCATCACTGTGATCACTGCTGTTCCAAAAGACCCGAGCACTCTGGGTATTTCTCATACCAATGGTGCGACTCCATGTCACAGTTTTAGGAGTCTTTTGCAGGAAGAATTGTGGTTTCATGTAGTGTCTAACATCTGCAGCGCAACAGGGAAGTTCTGCAGCACAAGGTCCCCTTATTCCACAAAAAATATTTCATGATTATGAACTGTATCACCCAAGCGGATGTCACTGGTCCCGTTCTTTTAAAATACACATCAATCTCCCAGGCAGCATTTTAAATAGTTTCCACATAAAAATACTTTGATAGTAATCTAACTGACAGCTTTCACCTACATACAATGCACTTTTACCAACACTTTTCACAGATACTTCAAAATCTTTGTGCAGGGAGTAGGACATTTGACACTCATTTCCAGAAAATACTAAATCGGTTCTGGTCTTTTCTTAAATTTAATTGCCAATGCTAACTCTGTACCCTGTCTGTAAAGCACTAAAAATTAACTTTCACAACTCACAGAAGCCTGAGATATTTATCAAAAGAAAATTCTGTACATCTTTATCCTATTTTGCAGCTGTTTTCAGTTATGCATTATCAGTATTATTCTATCATATCTGCAGTAACCAAGTCCCTCTATAATACAAATTAACTTCACTTTTTTTAAGTTTGATTCTCCAAATTAGATAAATGAATGCAGCGCATACCAGAATAATCAATTTTAATTGAGAATTTTGTTCTAGCTTAACTAAATAATAATAAAATCTAATAAAAGTAACTCAATATTGGAACAATAATAGAGGGTACTGTAGTTCAGAGTTATCTACCAACTCCATCAACACTACCTCTCCCTTACAAAACATAAAAAATAACAGAAAAATAATTTAGTAATCCCTCTAAACTTGAATTGAACCTTGTGCAATAGCTGAAGCTTCAAACTACAAAGAAAAGCCAACAGGTTGTGTCATTCGCTATTTTATCCAACAAGACACCATCCCGTATTTAGCTAAGAAATGTGCCACTTCTTTAAAGTTTGCTCCCCTCATTCTGCAGTTAATATGAGTTTCCCCTAAGTGTCTAGCAGATATTTTATCACAGCTTTCAATCACAACTTGTATTTCTCACACAAAAAATATTTGCATTACCTGCACACAAGATTATATCAAAGGACAAACAAGTATCCCCCATTCCATCATACCATTCCCTGTAAAGAGCTACTCTGTAGAAGGATCAGCACTAATATACCCAAAATAGTGCTGCAGCAATGGCTAAAAAAAGATATTTATTTGTACTATATGCTGTTCACTACAGACTTCTTCAGTAAAAATTTATTCAACTATTTATCAATCCACCAGTAACCTCAATGCAACTATCCTTGCTAGATTATCTCTCTAGTCACATATCCATTTATCTTGCACTTACTGGCCATAACAGCTGCCAGTAATGACCTTAAATGTGCAGAGGGATCCTGGTGCTGTAGAGGCAACAGAAAGTTGTGGGCACTGCAATGAAAATACACTACCAGACCTAAATTTAGACAAGTCAGGCAAAGCTTTACCATCTCAGCCCCTTGCAGTACACCACACTCTTACTGAAACAAAACCTGGTCAGTAATTAAGCCTCTCTGATTCAGTCACCTCACATTCTTAACTGTTCCTTGGTGAACGGCCTTTCCTCACTCCAAAACTTAAAAGCCAAAACCAAAGCTAATGATTAACATGCTGATTAAATGAATGCTTAACACCACCAAGTCACAGTGTGCTGCAATGTTTTTTCTTTTCTTTCAACAACTGTATCAAGAATATTTATTCTTCACTTGAATAACATTCACTAAGCACTTCATCCAACAAGGCCAACAACATTACAGCCCATTAATTTTTCACTTTGGACTAATGCCAAAACCAGTTAAAATACCTCACTATCTTTCATCCTGCTAGCAATCACATTAATACGCATCTCCCTTCCCCCACACACATACTTTGCATTGCTCCTTGGTAATATCTGTTACAAAAGACACACCACCAAAAAGAGAGTAAGTTAGCCAAAAAACTCCCTTGAAATCTCAGAAAAGAGGTCACAGCATCTCCTATTATAGTCTGAATCTTACCAAGGCCTTCATCAGCTATTACAGAAAAGAACACAGAGATATTTCAGAAGACTGTTTCGAAATTAATTTTTTTTAGTGTAAAAGAAACCAAAGGAAAAGGTTCAATTAAAAAAGTTTAATAGAAACACAACAGTGAAATGTGACCAAAAACAAGTGCAGAACAGCTAACATTTAGTGTTCTGTAGATACAACTTTGGATGACAAAAATGCATGCAGATACCCTGATGAAAGGCAGTGAATTCAGGACTTTGCTTCATTATATGTTTTTATCCAGGTAAGCTTTTACCTCTTCTCTTTATGTGCCTTTCTGGGAAACTCACACAAACCCTTAGCTTAACCCTTCCATTACATTTGGTTGAAACCAAATAAAAACTTAACAGTTGCTGAGAAATGACCAGACAGACACACAGCATGTGCTCAGCATAAGGAGGAAAACAGACTGCCATCACATTTGTCTGAACAAAGGGAGAGCAACAGTACAACTAAAAAGTCAAAGAAAGCATCAGCTGTCTTACCAAACATAGCATTCTCACGTCATGAACACTGTATATATTTGCAGTCCAGAGTAATCTCAAAGTCAGTCCTTTAAATTAGTTGACCTATTTCCTCGTGCCCCCCAAATGTCATGCAGGAAAAGAAATCTTACTAATGCTCAACACTGCAGTCTTTACTGTCACGATTTAAAGTTTTGCTAAAGACTTCTGTGAATGAGCTTTAAGGACTTATTTTCAAATTCTCTTTAATTCCTTAAATTCAGGAGCTGTTTTCCACATGAAACAAAAAACTTCTTATGATTCACAATGAAACCTTGAACAATATAATGTAATGGTGGAATGCTACAGGAAGGACTCAGACCCTCAGCATCTGTCACAGACCAAGAAATGCAGTCTTCCTAAAATCCTGCCTGCAAAACCTTTGCAATTTACACAAAAGTCATTTACGGTACCTTTCAGTATTCTGCTTTCTGTACAAACACATCTGATGAGAAAGACCTCCTAAGCAGGTCTTGTTGCTGGTTTCAGATGACAACTTGAGGAGGAAATAAAAATCGCTATATTTACTGTGATGCCAGTGCATAATAAATAGAGATATAATCTCCTATTTCAGAGATCTTTCAACACTTACAAAGAAAACTAGATTTTTAAAAGTCTGGTATTATATATAGAAATATTTTATCTACACTTATGTATATGTACTATAGTTTTAGCATAAATTGAACAGTTCAAAGAAAATACTGGAAGAATTTGCCGAATAGTCAAGAATGTCTTTTATATTCAAATAGTGGTTACATCTATACATCCTGCTGGTGGAATATGCTTGATTATGTAACAGGCTTAAATGGAAATTATGGTAAACTGTTCACTTTGGTGCTCAAAAAAAGACTCAACAAACTATAGCTTTCGATGTTTCTTTTTTGTATAATCCAAACACTCTCCTCTTTCATAGCTGCATATTAATTTTTTCCCAGGCAGCTAATACACTAACTATTCTTTCCCTAGGACTTGCTCTGGAGGGGAAAAAAATTATTTTTGTAGATCTTTGACAAGATAGTTGATTGTTGTGGCATGTTTACCCCCAACATGAACTCCAAAATGTCATATTGTGCCTTATTCAGCCTTGCTAGTTTAAAGCTGTGCCAACATAACAACTTGCATGCTTTCAGCAAACTGTTGTATTTCTCATGGCATCACTGCATGTGCACAGTCAAAAATATTTTGCTTTTAAGTTGCTAACATGATTCAGTTCTGCTTTGATTAATACATGTTTGATTATACATCATCAGGAAGTTACATTAAAGTGCCAGGACTTAAGAGATTTAGAGATATACTGTTCTGTGTTTAAGATTATGTATTTTTACACTTCAAAATAAAATCTCTCAGCCCTATGTCCAAGATATATTCTTAGTAACAGAAAAAAGTTTTAAGCCATTTCTGAAAATATACAAATTTATATATCTAAATTTAAATTGATAGAGGAGGGGGAAATTGTAAATCTCACTTCTGTAGTGACTTTCTCAAGTGCTCTAAGAAGAAAAAACACCCTCTAGCATACATGGAAGGCAATCTTGCCCAGCACACATGCACAGGCAATCAAGAGCAGGCAGGCAAATGCTCTCTCCCTGTCTACTTTCTGTGATCTCAATGCAAATGACACTTTTTCATGCCAGTTTTTCTGAATATCATTGATTAATGCATAAGAACAAATAATTTATATTAGGCGCTACAGAAATTAGCCAGATATAACTGATTTTCCATAAATTTGGAGAAATGACCATGCCGTTTGAAGGACGGCTCAGAAATTACAATCACTTTGTTATATCTATTTTGCTATTAGTGACTTGCTGAGAGTTATCATCTGTATCTCACTACACCTTTTGCTATGAAAAGAGGAGGCCAGTCAGTGATCACTGCAAATTCACCACAGGTATTTTTAGAATCCAGAACAAATCCTTAAAGCAAAAAAGAATTTGAAAATTCTTAATTATTTCACTATTGTTGTAAATAAAAGGAATTATGTTTCCTCTCTGAACTCTCCATGTAAGATACATAAATAATTCAATATTTAAGGTTTTGGGTTTGCATAGCTGAGATAAGCAGCTGTGACTTTTTCTCAAGGGAAGGGTGGTTCCTTCCCAGCAAAACAATCCAGGTCATCTGTCACTATAATGGCATCAACTCCGTGAAGCAGTAATTTATTTTTAAAGACTTACTAATTTGAATGCACTGTACTCTACTTGAAAACTCTAGAAAAAAAAGAATCAGAATTTATTTTTGTGGAAGGCAGATTATACAACTCTCTCACATCTCTGGTTCTGGTTCTGACCCTTCTATCTAGACTTACTATTTCAGTGACATGCCAACAGTTGATGGCAGTATCAAAGAATTCAGCAATTTTGGGATCCTGAAATACTTCAGTAATGAATCAGACCTTTTCTTTCATTCTGCTATTCCTTTTTTTTCCTATTAAAGCCTTTCCTTTTTGCATTTTCCCTGCAGCTTTCATACCCTCCACAAAGAGCTGTGCCCCGGCAGCCTAGCACGGATGTGCGTCAGCTCATGGCAGGCTGTCCTCCTGCCCAGCCACCCTCTGGCTCCATCCCTCCCTGCTAGAGGATCTCTGCCACTCAGGAGATAGCAGAGAGGAGCTGCTGCAAAAGCCATGAAATGCACCTCTGAGGATCAACTTCAAGGCAGCACTCATTTGCAAGCAGAGTGCCATTGATTTTTAACACCGTGATTTTGTTGCTGCTGCTGCTTCCCATATTTCAACACCTGGACTGTGCAATTCTATTTGCATCTCTGAAAAGAGCAGCCAAAAAGACCAATAACTGTCAATTATTTCAATCACACACCACTGGTTTTATGTGAATATGGTTTGGCCACTAGCATCCACAGACCCAAAAGTTTTCCTGCAACTATTTACCTCTTATCTGACGGCAGTGTTAAGAGGGCAGGTGTAAGCCACTGGTTATCAACTGTGAGTCACTCTGCTTGCACACAGAGCAAATATGCCTTAAAGTAAGAGTTAAGAGAATGTTCAGCTCTACTTACAGCCCGTGGGAAAAAGATGAGAAGAAAGGGACAGAAGAGGTGCATGAGATCTACACCAATAATGTCATCCAACTTGAATCTCATACACAGCATGGTGCAATGCTCAGGGAAGGGCTAAAATTGCTTTACCCCTCTCCACAAGCAAAATCATCCCTGGTGGGTCTAGATGAAAGATGGATGGCTTATGGTCTTTGACCAGACATTACCTGTGATTTTATTTCATAAAATTCCGAGCAACATGATTTTCTTTTTGCATCATTACTGCATAACTCTGTGGCATACATATATGTAATTCTATTAAAATTATCTAATAGCCTATTCTTTTCCACTAACCCTGCTCTGCAGTGTAACTACAGCTCTATACAACCCTTATTTTACCTATTTCCACTGCAGGGTTAATTACCTTGGGCAGATCTTTGCGCTAACACAGCAGTGTTGTTTTTAGTACTTGAACAAGCTTGTTTAGGGCCCCTTGAGTGCCTCTCTGCACTGTGCCTCAGGGACATGTTCCGAGAGCTGTGTTCTTATAAGCACCTTGAAGCTGTGCACCAGCTCCCTAGATGAGAACTAGGTGCCTCTATCCATCTTCTAGGCACTTTTAAAACACTTGCTTTCATCTTTGTTTTACACAAAATAATAATGATAATAGTTCTTACTTCAGTAGGGTGCAAAATCCTTAAACAGCAGATGAGGAATGAGAGAGAGGAAACCCCTGGAAAAGAGCAGGCCTAATACACCACCATTGAATCCCAGAAGCAAGTCTAAAGGTAAACTGGGACCAAGTTCCCAAAAATTTCATACAGACCCCTAACTCTCCATGAATAATACAGCGTTGGTGCTGGAACAGAACATAAAGGAAGCCAGTTGTTGGATTTAGTAAGTTTTTAAACTTTAAAAAAAATCCATTCAGAACAGTCTAACACAAAGACAGAACTTTAACTGAGGAAGCACTATATCACAGAGTGCTGGAAACTAGGAATATATGACAAAAATCTTCAGAGTCCTTGATATATTCAGACTTTCTGTCCTCACTCTTTCCTACGGCTACTGTTACAAATAGGATATGCACTACATGGAGCTCTGGTTGACCCCATATGGCTGTGTCTATGATCTTTAACCAACATTTTAGTACAGGTTACCAGGGAAAGAGGAATCCCAGGTAAGAACACAGGCCCCTCTTTACCCCCTGCAAGACTGTAATCCTCCACTCTTATAGCAGAACTTGTGAAATACAGGAGCTGGCAAACAGGGGTTTGGAGGCATTCTTCCCATTTATAAATATATCCATGTGGAAAGGATACACAATATGAATTGTCTTTATAAAGCAACATAAACAGAAGAAAATACAGCTGGGACCTACAAACAGTCTCTATTTTATTAACAAACAGCTAAGAGAACTGTTTAATACCTCAGCTCTGGATACAGGTTGCTGTTTCAATATAGTCTTTAGTTTCTATGAATTTTTAATGTAAGTATAACAGACATTTCACAAACTATTTCTCAAGGATGTCCTCAACTTTCAGTTTAGCTCACTTAACTAACTCCTTTGGCACACAGCAATTTGAACTCTGTTCAGGTTCCTTTCCAGAAAAAGCACAATAGGTAATCCTCGTTCAGACAGAAAGAAGCATAAATCTTTCACTGTTGTGCGAAGTCAAATAGGGAAACAGTTGTTTTCTTAGTATGAGACAAAGTAATATTGCACACAATACATGAGGGGCAGTCTCAGCTGGTTTGAGTTTGCTTGTTTACAATACCAGCAGCAGAGCAGTGTCAAGTGAGACACACGCAACAGGCCACCAAGAGATCCCAGTGGAGGCTGCATGAAGAAACACCAGCAGTGCTTTTCTCTCCCCCACCTTACAATTTTAAGTCAACAAATCAAAGCAATTATTTGCAGCTCTAAAGCCAGCTATAATTTGCACCTTTTGCACAATGATGTCTCTCTTGAATGATGTAATTCCCTTCTAACTCCCTGCAAACAGAGCGCACCACTAGAATTTTGCCTTCTGAAGCCTGTGAACGGAGCTCTTAAAGGAACGGCAACTTCAATCAGTGGTTCAGCTTCTTTTAATTATCAAAATTCAACACTTCCTTTTTATTAACTAGTGAAGTAAGATGTGCGGTTGCTCAAAGCAAACAGAATGCAGTCTCCAAAATCAGCATGCTTTTTTGGAATGGGAGCATAGCTAATTCCTAAAAGCAGAAAATAAGTCTGTGAAAAAAATATCATTATTATTGCTAAACAAAATCTCTCAATAGTTATTTTAGGGCTCACTCCTCAAAGATGCCGAGTACAATGAAGAGCCAAATGATGGGATATAATTCCAGCCCCCTTATCAGCAATAGGTAAGAGAGAGGAAATGGATCCAAAATACCCTGAACCAGACAGCAGCTTAGAAAAAGGGCTGAAAAGCTTAAAACAGCCACAAGCAAAACTACACAACTCCAGCTCTAATAAACTCAATTCCAAAAGCCCTGTGTCATGACAAAGAAACGGCAAGCACAGAAGAGGTGATAGAGAGGCTAATTTCCACGTTTAGGCAATCATTTTGGTTGTCATTGTGAATGTGTACAAGGATCGTAAGAATTCATTACTCACAGACACACCAGAGTCCAAGCATCAATATTAATGGCATAGCTGCACGAGAAATAGTATTTCTCCTTTGGAAATTTAACCACATTTAACTACCCTACGCAAAGATATTTTGTGTAATGTTTCAACAATCTCCAACTAATAGCATGCTAGGGCCATGAGATTTACACCTGCCTATGTAAATCACTAACAACAATCCAGAATAAGATACTGACAACTGGAGCCAAAGATACAGAAGCAGACACTGACCTGTAGCGAAACAGAATTTGGCAAAACAGACTGAAAGTTATCCACACCTAAATTTAAACAAACGCTCATAAATTTCCACTTCACACAGCAAAACGAACGAAAATTTCTGAAACTGCCTGACATATATATGTTTATTACTATTAATTATACTATTACCAGTGTTAATGTCTCATCTTTATAAACAAAAGCATTTATTGCTTGTTTTGTATTACGAGACTATACCAACTAGATATATTTTAAAATTACATGTCACATGTAAGTCAATTAAAATGACTAACACAATTTAGTGTATTTCAACAAGTGTTCACTTTCTAATGCATGCTGCTGCTGTGCCAAGTTTGTCATAAATAAACAGCAACATTTATTCCGTCTACTACACATTAAATGGGCTTTAGGGAGTGAATACCAATTCAGTGTCAGGCCTTCTCATCTTTTTTTTATTGCTGCATTTGTATCTTATGCACTTTCAAATCAGCAACAGCAAGATAGGTTTATCCTTTCTCAAAACTTTGATTTTAATTGCTTTCCAGGCAAAGGGGTGATCTGAAGTCTAACAGCTGCAGTTGCTGTTGGTCTGGTTATTTAGAGGTAAAAATTAACCATCCTGTATTAATGAAGTTTCTCCTATCCTACTGCTAGAAGATTAACGCCCTGCTTCCTGTGATTAAGGAGAGTCATCAGTATTCCAAATAAATTATCAAATTCAGTATTCCAAATAAATTATCAAATTTTTTAAACAAGTCAGAGAAAAAGAGTTACACACTGGTCCACTGTTCATTAGCAGCATTGTTCGATGATGCTAATGACACTAATGCCAAGGATACTGCCTTCAATTTAATAGATCTGAAGAGAGAGGGTGACTGATTTGTCTATCATCATGTCCATCAGGGAAAGGTTTGCTAATCAGCCTGAAACCAATCTGGTTTGACATTTGGCTGAGTCATAAGCTACAGACAAGTCTGCACTCCTTCCACCCAGGAAAGACTTCATAGCCATCTCCATGAGCCTCTTCCAGAACAGCCAATATCTCTGGCTGAACAGGGCAGTTAACTTAAAGGCAGACTTCCAGCTTCACTTCCAGCTTAGGAAGCTTAAAACCATGCTGTCTGGTTCCTCCTAACTATCCTAACAGGCCTTCATGATGCTACCATTTAAAAATCCAGGGTATAGAGACTCCCATGGCCAGCCTGGTAGTTGGGAATTAATTCGAAGTTACAAATTCAAAGTCTCATCTTTCCTTCCACTGGGCATAGCTCTGCCACCCGTGCCCAGATGAGGCAATGCAGACAACTCTGCGCTCCATTTCTCAGGAGCTCCACAGCAGCAAATCCCACCAGAAACCAGCTTGGCCAGGCTGAGACCTCTTTGCTCCAGAGAAGCAACAATCAGCTGAGTCAGAATCGAGCCACTGGATAACTGAATGTGTTTCGGTGTTTGCATCTACTTCTATGACTCCTTTGAGAAAACACATGGTACAGATGCTGAGCATCAGTCTTCTGTCATCAAGCTTAACAGGTGTCCTGTCAAAAAAATTTATTTGCACAGCTTTCGAACTAGTGCAATGACAGAGAAGAGTTAGAAAGTGGACTAAATTCTAAACACTCCAGTTCAAGGAAGTATTTACTTTTCTTAAGCCTAAATTCCAAATTCACGCATGAGGTTTTTTATGCCACATGCCAACAAAATGCTCAATGCTAAAAAGATAAAAGCAGGTCTGCCTTGAAAAATCTGTTGTGTGAAGAAAGATAATGAACTAGCACCTCTTTCTCTCACAGAGAAATACACAAAGGAGAAACCTTGGTTTTTTGTCTTTCCAATTCTCTAAATAATCTTCTCTCTCTTCAGGAAGTTCTCTTTCTTCTTTGGTAGGATGTTAATCCCAGTGGAATTATTTAGAAAACCTCACAGCAGACAGCGAAGGTCTAATCTGTTACTAATATCAAAGATGGCTGAACACATACGGACAATATAGGAAATTATGAAGGGCCATCCCTACAAGACCAAAGTAATAGCAGAGCAAAAGATTTAAGAGCAAACAAGAGCCAAGCTGCAGATATTTCCTCCAGCGTCATACGGAGCTTGCATAGAGTACTAAACATTTACACTAATGAAAAGCAGACATACACAAAGAGAAAAGCAGCGCCGTCTGATTAACGAGAAAAGACACTAATCATCATCAGACTACCACTTAAACACTACCTTTCTGAGATGAATGCAAATTCATGCATCACAAGCAAATACACTTTAATGTTTAGGAAGTTGATAAGAGAAATATCTTCAATTAAACAAACAGAAAAGACACAAGAAATTATAGTAGGTAACAAATTCAGGACATTGAAAATACATTCAGGAATATTGTTCCAACACTTAGTTTTACAAGGCCTACAATTAAACACAAAAGCAAACCAACAGTAAACACAAACCTCATCAATTTTCTTGCAAAACTATCTATAGGTACCCTAAATCATTCCCATGCCCCCAACAACAAATACTGCAATTCATCAAAACTGTAATAAGACTGTTCACAGGACAAAAACACAGATTTTTTTAAAAATCAGAAGCCTAGCCAAGCTATGAGTATGGAAAAAACCCCACACCTCTCTCATTAGTGTATAAACACTTTTCTGACAATGTTACATCTTGGTAGCAGTCCTGAGAGATCCATCCAATACAGAATTGTAATCAAAGAGGAAAAGTGAATGTGTGGGCCTGCATTAATCCTTCTTTTTGTTACATACTGATGCTATTAGTTCACAATTAATTTTTAGATTAGAAACTTAAGATTTTATTTCATAAAAACCACTGGGAATTAGAAGAAACTGCAGATGGAATTAATTGGTTTTGGAGGAGGAAAAAGAAGGATTTTGTCTAATGCGACAGCTCAAAGCAGTGCCATCATCTCAGTGTTTTCCACTACAATAACTGTTATTAAGGTATGTATATCTGGTCAAGCCAAGCCACAGTGAAAGAAGGCAGGGTAGTTAGAGCCCACAGTCTGGCTAACTGTTAGTCTTTTATAGTCAGAGCGCATACTTCACCATAGCTGCTCTTGCGGTTGTCTGGAAAACCCTGTTTATCTGCTCGCTCCACACAGCATCTCCTAATGGGGAAACAATTCAGAAAGAGCCAGAAGCAATATGGTAGCTCGAAAACCTGGTCAGCACGTGGTGGGGTGTTCAACACATACATTGAAAAAAAATTGCTGCTAACACAGCACATGCTTTCTGCAAGCAGGAAACAATTGAGAGGCACATGGAAATGAATAGCAGGAGGGCCAAAAAGATCCCACTAAGATCAGATAACTTTTATTTGCTACTGCTGTGACTGACGCATCTTCACATGTACTGAGGTTATCTGGACCACTATCCCACTTGAAATGAGGGCAGTAACTACAAGCCACATACTCAGCTGAAATTACAAATAATTTAGATAGGCCAAAAGTCTCATTTCTTAAGCAGTTTAGATCAATGCACAAACCTAACACCATATTACCATCGAAATATGGGATTCATCACCACCTCTGCCCCACCACCCTGCTGTGTAAGCCCTACGTCCCTCTAGTTTCAGCACTGCCAATCATGGGGCCCACAAGCAGCAGTACTAATCCTAAAAAAAGGTGGAAGTGATGGAAGCAGCAGAAGGGAGGACAGAACTGAGGCTTCTAAAGGCAATGCAGTCTGGGATCAACTTAAATTGATCAGAAAGCAACACCTGAACTAAAGTGAGGACTACAAACAATTTGCTCAATGATTCCAGAACAATATACAGCTGAAAATTCCAACTTCCTATAGCAAAAACTCTTAAATAAGTGTACACTTAAGAATTCTTAACAATTTAACCAGATTTATGAAAAACAAGACAACAAATGTCTAAACAGTCTAAAGATACAGACACTGTTGGGGAACAACTATGAACAGATGCTTGTGGTCTGTGGTGTTTGACATCCACAAACGCTGATGTCTGGAGAGCCCATTATTGTAGCTCAATTTCCTTGCAATTACATGAGGGAAAACATTCTACATAGTTAAACAATAAAAGGTTCAGTCATTTCCCTTTTAAACAAGCGGTAAGGCGAATCAGAAGGCTGATAGAACAGAGTTTGCTAAAATGAGTTTCCCTCACTCAAACATAAATAATGGGAAAATCAGTCCCCAGAAAATGTTTGTCTTCTCAGAACAGAGAAAGAAAAGAAGAGCAAGCAAGGACAGCAGAATGGGAATTTTGACATTTCTGGCCTTGTGAAACAGACAAAAATGGCTACTTGTGATATGAAAAAAGTGTAATTAGACAACTACAAAAAGAATGTTCAAAAAATTGTATTTAAAACCTTCACACAATTTAGCTATACTTTATGATCTTTTTAGAATAATTCGAACCATAGTTACTACAAACAAATCATATTAAAGTGTTTTATTTACTATGTCTAATAAATAAGAAGTCAGTAGTATTAGTCGAGACTCCCAATGTCAATCTCATTCAGAAACTGTATAAAAATGCAACAAATATTCCATATTTATACACTTACAAGTAAAAAAAAAAGCAAGCAAGTTGTCCCCTCTTTCTGCTTTTAAAACATAAAACGTAATTCTGTTAGGTTTAAAACTTGTGTGTCTTGTGAGTAAAGCTCTTTTCATTCCCAATCTATTAACTTTCTTCACTAAAACTGACTACTGCAAAAATTGTTTTTTCATTTCAATAAAAGCCAATTTTTAAAATACAATTTCCAAGCAAACTAAATATTTTTAAGAAACACTACCTTACCTTCTCAGATCTGTTATTTTCTTTGACACAAAGCATTATTAGACATCATCTTGCCTTAACTGCTGCATCACTAAGTACTCTGGAGAAGACTCATTCTCTCCTCAGAGATAGATGCCTTTTCATGAGGTATTTCAACATTCATTGAGTCAGAGATCAACACAGACAGAATGAGTCTATGTTTCAGACTTTTACTTGGGAGTCAGGAAAAAAAGGAAAAAGAAAAAAAATACACAGTGCTTAAGTGTGAAAGAGTGGCATACCAAATGTTCGCTTACTGGTACCTAGAGAGCACAAACAGTGAAATATGGTAGCTCAGCTTGCTTTGCAGCAGAAACCTGATTTCCAAAATCCAAAATCCTTCTTGGATTCCAATCCTTCAGGACTGGAAATTGAAGGGAGCATAAGGAACACCACACCAACTCTGCTCAGCGTCTAGCTTCCATGACTATTTTCATTCACTGACAGATAAAACTTGCAGATCTAATTCCTGGGGGTGAAATAGGGGTGCATCCTTATTAGAAATTGCATTAAATCTTTGTCTTATTTAAAATTCTATGGGCGTATCTGCACAGGGTAAATTGTGAATGCTGAGCCAAATTGAATTCAAATATGAGTTCAAAATGCATTAGTTAAAACATATTAAACCCCCATGTGGACATTTTCATTCATAAGTAAAGTGGCCTAGTTTAATCTGATTTAATTAATATGTTACAAATTCACCCCCTTGTTAATTAACCTTCACTTTTCTGAGCATGCCTGTACAGTCACTCTGCAAAGGGCTGAGACACAGGCCTTGTGAACTTCTCTCCTGGGTTAGGCATTGGGTTTTGTGCAAGCCAAAACCAATTTGAGGGGACAGAATTTTGCCTGTATTTGGAGCACATAGCTGACAACAAGGGTGCTGGAAGTAGGAGGGAATTAGGAGCGTTTCCAGCTCAATGTGCAAGTCTAACAAGCCTGGACAAGACTTGCAGGAAAATAATCTGCTGTAGAATAACTGGCATGATATGGCTCTAGACACAGAAACAATTGTTAACATGGAAAGCGGTATTACCTGAATGTTCAAGACTAATCTAAACAAGTATTGCTTTTATCTTACTCATGTTTTACACAAGATTCAAATTTATCATGCTCTTTTCTGCAATGTTTTTTTCTTATTTCTACTTGAATGTAGGACCAAGGAACTAAACACAGGAACCATAACCAAAACAAGAATAACACTGCAATTAAAAATGGAAACCAAATGTTAGTTCTAAACCACATAATCCCATTTGCTTGTCCTAGGTTTTTAAAAGCACTGGTACTATTCATATCAAGCTCATACAGAGCAGACAAAAGGACACTGAGACAACACACACACACACAAACTATTTCATTTATTATTTACTTATTACTTTACAGCAGCACCTGTAGTACTGCAACTTTAGTCTCTTAAAAATTATTGCACAGTGTAAAGGCAAGCGAGCTAAACTGGAGCTAAAGGTTAATCTGTTTGGTGGTAAGGCTAGGATCTTTCTGTCCTCCCTTCGCTCAGCTGCAAACAGCTCCTATCTGCAGTGACACTAATTCACTGCTCTGACGGTTGTCCTACGGCCTGTGTGAAAGAGTTGGTAGTTTCTGTTCCTACTGGGCAGGTATCCAAGCTGTAAAGCTACTGTTCACTTGTCACTAATTGATACCCTTGGTAGTCCATTAAGGAAACTATGGAATGAATAAGCACCTCTCACTGGTAAAAATATGCTCAGGATATGGTAAAAAGATTGTGGCGCGCTGGCAAAAGAGCATGAGAAAGGCTTCGCTGCTACTCATGCTCCATCCATTCAGAAGATAAATAGAGGGCTTCATTCTTCAGATCTGTCACTTTGGCATCTTTCATCGCAATAAATTAGCATTTAAGAAAAAGCTACAGGAAAATGAATTCTTCTTGCTAGTGACAAAACCCAATTCTCACACATAAACATAACAAAGGACAATCACTTCATAAAATATTCTCTCGAAAATAATGTATTATTCATACACTGAATCATGCAAAATTTCTCTGACCTTTTGTGCTTGTCTTTTTCTGGATGTCATCAACTGTTTTATAACTTTCTGGTATTTTTCATTCCTTCAAACTCATCCAAATTATGAAGTGATTTGATCTTGTATTTTAAATCATCATAAAACCATTCTACTAGAAATCTGAGAGAGAAGCAACACTTATCTTTCTCCAGCCTCTCCCAGTGTCTATTCATGCAAGATTTACTAATTGTTAAACAATCCTCTAGTTTCATTTTTGGCTTCTTTTGCATAATGTGTTGTTAAATTACATTAACGTAATGAATAAGCATTTCAGTAGAGATACTTCATTTCCTTTGTAACCGTTTCAAACAAGAAAGACAGCATTCTAATTTACAGCATCTAACAATCTCAAAAATTAATGCTCAATGCTAAACAGCTGGAAGCAGTAATACTAAAACTGTGCCAAATATACAGAGACAGCTCAAGCATTTAAACTGCAGCCATTACAGTTTATGCCATGGTGGCACATCCCTAACAGACAATCGTGCCATCTCACCACCACTGCCACTCAATACTCACACAGACCAATATTTGCCCTAAAAGGAACATGCGTGTTTTCCATCACTTTGGTGCATATTTTTTGTTAATTGTGCAATGATAGAATTTTGCACCTTTTTCCATGGGAAAGTGCAGCAGCCAGTCTGGCCCATGCGTCTAGTCACTATGCCAAGGCTGTAACATTATCTCATGCCTGAGAAACCCTGTACTCCTCTGACATCAGTTGAAAATGAGAGTAGCTGGAAAATGGTCAAATGCAGCTCAGTGAAATAACACCCTTGCAATTTCTCATTGATACCCCCAGCCAGTATCAAGCCATGAATTGTTGCAGTCACCATAAATCACAGCCACGCAGCAAGCAATGTTTAACACAAGTTTTCCAACAATACAGCTGATTACAATTACACACAGAATAATTTCTAAAGATTCACAGAAATAAGTTCTGAGTATAGCAGACAAAAAATTGTGAGATTTCAAAGTCATAAGCATTCAAAGTGAATTTAAGAAAAAAAAGATGTCATCTATTTTTACAAGGGAAAAAATGAAACAAAAGGAACTCAGTTTTTGTTTCAATAAGCGTGGCTTAGAAACTTTTACAAATGCTCTGACCCTGCTGAAATAATACATCCTATTGTCCCAACTGCTGAGCACCCAGCAGTAAAGCAACACCCAGCATGAGCAACAGCTTTTCAGCTTTTCTCATAGCAGGGCAGCTATAGGCATATGCACATTTTCTAAACCTTTACCATTCAAGGCAGCTCAGCAATTGCCAAGACTTTTGAAGAACTTCCACTGCACATACAGAGTGTCTAACCATACAATTCAAACATCACACTCAAAAATGAAGTTAACTGTCTATACTTCTTTGCTTTGTCTTCTCCCCAGGCTGTAGTAGCTTTAATCTAGGACTAAGAAGAAATAAAGAAAACACTATTGCATGTTTTAAGTTAACTCAAAATCACTGAGAATGAGAGCACTAAAAATCAAACACAGGATTTCCCAACACTGCAGATAGTCATATGCTTGTTACCAGAGTTGATATGGAAAAAATTATTTTCTACCATCTTTAAAACAGCTGATGTTACCTTGGAGTACAATACAAAACTGCAAAACACAAGGCTTTGAACATCTTGGCTTATTTGAGTCATTGCTGGAAAATTCTGATTACCTAGTGGCAACTCCCCTCTAGCTGTGCATTTATTTCCATTACTGTAAAAATAATCTTTTTTCCATTATGAAGATAAATAAGTAGGCCCTACATTTTACAGAGTCTTACACACAGAATGAGTTCTGTAGGACTTTATCTTACTAAATCTGTTTTCCACCATTCCATAGCTATGTTCTGGTAGTGATACTGGCACAGCATATCAATTCTTCCACAATGGACAGCTCAGTGAGCCACAGAAACAATGCAAATCTGCATGTACAGTTACACCTAAAGCTCCACCTCAGCCCTTGTTTGAGCGTGACATGATGAAGGAACAGATCAGGCATACCCTGTGTAGGACTGTGAATATAATACTACTACAGAGTGCGGGAGGAAAGCTATTTCACTGCAAGGAAAATCTGACAGTGGAAATTTCCATTCCCTGCATACTTTAAAGGTAAACTTGGATCTTATATATTAAAAGCATTCAAAACTGGAAAACAAAGTCAGCTTGAGTACCTGTACCAATAGAAACTAAAGTTAAATCAATACCTTGATTTTGCCTTAGGAATTAGTGAACCCCTCCATAATTCTCCAATGTACACATCTTACAGCCACAACACACACATAGAACATGGGCTAGGTAAAAATACATGTGCTTAATGACAAAAGTTTTGACAAAAACATGTAGGTCAACGCAGCTTACTGCAGATCAAAACAGCTATTCTCACATGTTGCAGCCTGACTCCACTTCTACCTGATTTCGCACCTGTTTTTCCCCTTGCCACTCTTTTAAATTCATCTCTAGCTTCATCTGTCTTGACCTCTGATACACACATCTTGCTTCTGCATGTTTTAATGCCTACAGAGAATGTGTGGATGACCCTTCCCATTTTCATTAGCTCCATTAACTTCAAGCTTCATGAACCAGTTGAATTCTGTGATCCTCCTCAGGCTTTATTCTAACCTTTCTTGATGTCCTCAGTCCAGATGTAGCCTTTCCCCAGAATCTCTGCTCTAGTCTCCCCAAACTCTGAACAGATACTCTATTTTTCAGAATTAATTACTGTTTGAAACAAACACAAGTATTTGTTTTTGTGCTTATTACAGTGCTTATAATCTCAGGTCCACATCTAGTGAGAGCCATTCAAACAGAGGTTACTGTGAAGTTCTTCCTTTCTTGATACAGTCTGGAAGTCAAACACTATTTCATGCATCATCCAAGGACATCTCAGAGCTCAATAATAAAGTTACTGGGCTTTATGTCATTTAGTAATATTCAAAGCTTGTAGGAGGGGGTTGGATGAGAACATACTGTTTGCTGCTATTAGCAGCAAGCTGAACAGAAAATTCTATTTATTAAAAATATTCTAAACAACAAAATGAGCTTAAAATCTATATACTTTAATTGCAAGCTGCATAATGCAGGAATCATTCTATTAGATTAAGAAAATGCTAATGAAATACTAAAAAAAAAGAATGTCAAACACTAAAATAAAATCTCAAGATGTACTAAATTTGCTAAATCCTCGTCACCATCTTCTCTTTATAGAACACCCACAGTGTGCCAGTACTGTGCAAGAAAAATTCAATCCTTGATACAGTTGTTTATAATCTATATAGACGACACAAGAAGAAGCTGTAATGAAGGTCAAAGCAGTTGGAAGAGAGACTAAAACAGGAATGTTGTAGTCAAGCTTAGGAGTTAGTTTTTGCTTACTTTCTGTATTTTCTGAGTTGTTTTATTTCTTCAAGTAAGCCTTAATGAAGGTGCAACAGAAAAGCAGGATTTAAAAGTCCTTTTGAATGCTTGCTCACAAAGGAGGGATTTGAATAAGAATGGAATCAAGACTGGAAAGACAAGGGTGGAACTGGAGGGAATGTGAAAGGAATTAATAGTTATGTACCATCCAGTAGGTAAAGTCAAAACCAGAGACAAAATAGGGCAGCTCCTGGTCACATTTAGAAAGGTTGGAGAGAGGTAAGAGATGGAAAAATGGACATCCAAGTAAATAAAAGGTGCCAAACAAACCATCAAAGCCACAACAACACTTTCGAAACAGAAATAGAGACAGGGAAGACACTACTGGAGATGCAATGAGTGAAATGCAGTAAGAAATTTTATCAAGCTGGGGAAGAAAGAAAAGGTATGTGAGTTACATACCACAGTTTTGCTTACATAGGACAGAAGATGAAGACAGTGACCCTCAAGGAAATGCAGAAGTACAAGAAGAAAATAATTTTCCATACATGTAAATAAACATTTTCATGTCATCAAAAATACCCAGGTACAACAATTGTAAAAGGTCTCTTATGATGTGGCCGGGTAAAAACTGTTGCTACCAAGTCTAAAGTTCAATTTCCAGAGAGTAAAAGAGACCCAAGGAGAGACTGTCAAAGAGAGAATTAGCAGTAAGTTCAAGGATAAGAGAGTAGATAGAATTTTCAAGCAGCACAGAAGCATAAGGGAGAAGGAAAGGGTAATTGCAGCTGCAAAGGAAACTGGAAAGAAAAAGGCAATGTTGCCAACTCTCCATTTCATCAAATCAAAAAAATTCAGATGATAAAAATGAAATTCTAAACTTGTCTGTCTATACAGAAGAGGAGAGAAAGCACTTCTAGTGAGATACAGACTAATTCATTGCTGTCTTAAAGAAAGACAAATAGCTCTCTGTGAAGAGATAAAGACTTGTACAGAACTTGCTCTTTTTTTCTAATTCTAATAAGGGCTACTACATCATTTTACTGTGAACACTAACACAATATAGTTACTGCATGATTGTATGTGACTACTGTTTCTGAATTCATTCTGGAAAGAAGTGAATGAAAGAAAAACAATACAGAAATTCTATCATCACTGTTATACCATCTTATTTCAATATGATTTCACTTTGGTAAGATTTTATTGCCAAACTGTCATCCTGAAGATGAAGGCCTCCCTCTTCTAGCAGTTTCAGTTCTGAATATCTGCTCTATTCTCTAATCGCATCCCCTCCTGCATCCTGCAGTTTCCCTTCTCCAATTTTACGCTCTTATTTTTCCTTGGATCCTTGCTCACTCAGAGCCTTGACACCCTTCCTTTATTTCTCATTCCTCCTCCGCAGTTTCTTTGCTTTCATTCTGCCTGCTGCCCTCTTTTCCAGCTATCTGTACACTGTAAGAAATATTTAAATAGAAGATCTCACTTTGAAAACTCGTCTCCCCTGGCAGCCTCCCCGGGCTGGGGCGGCCGCTGGCAATGAGGCACGTTGCTAAGCAGCTTTTAGCACCCAGTTCATTCGAGGGACTGGGACCCAGCTCTGCTCCACGCTGCTGGTGCAGTGCCCTGCTTTGCAGGCAGCGAGGGGCCTCAATACCTCGTCACAGGAAGATCAAAGTCCTGCTCCTTCCTGGAGGCGCGTGGGAGGAGAGAGGCAGGAGTACATTGTATGTTTTAAAATAAAAATGTAAATAAGCTTTCCCAACAATGCCCCTTCTACAGTAGTCCCATTTCCAGAAGATGAGTGATATTTTTCAGCTGAAGAACTTAAAGAGAATTTTTTTTAATAACGTCAGAGAGAAATATCCTTAAAACCAAAACCAACAACCACTCATAACCACCTCACCACCCTAGGCAGCCTCTCTGCTGCTTTCCAGCAGCATCTGACCTTCTCCCAGGTCTGTTTAAACCCAAGCTGAGGACGCCCTGAGTATTTTGGACCCTTGGCACAGTGTTGATACTGTGCCGGCTGGGTAAAGCAACATAATCACAGCCAGCTTAAGTATGATCAAAATTGCTGCACATGCACAGGTAAAAAGCAGGGCACGGTCCTGCTACAGGATCTCCACTGTGGCAGCATCAGATGGTGTTACTATCACTATCCCATCCAGACACAGTGCCTGGGTCCTCTCTGAGTTCTTCTCAGATCTCAAGTATAACTGATTATCTAGCTATTAAGACCCACATAAGAGCCACACCCCAGATCCTGTACTTCTTTTGAAACTGACTTGGTGGCTTGTTGTACTAACCACAAATACAGGAACCAACCTGGTACCAACTCCAGAATATCAGATATCCATTTTGGAAAAGAGACAGGAGGATGAATATTGATATGGGAGTGTCTTCTCGTATACTACTCCCTCACTTCATCTTCCTCGCCCAGATCATATTCAGTTCCTCGGGTGTCACTATTTTCCTTTGGATTTGGGTGGATGAGATGGGAATGTTCAAGTCCTAAGGCAGAAAAGCAGAAACTACTGGTCTGGGAAGCCATCACTGTAGGGTACAGGTCTCTGAATTTCAAGCATCTCAACCCCTCAGGCTAGATGATAACTCTGGATGGAGGTCACACCTTGATCCTGGCGTCCTCTGCACACCAAGTCACTAGAACATACACCACAGAGAAATCCTGCACTTCTGTAAAATAAATGAGACAGGCAAAGTACCTAATGCCAGGGTTTCTCTCAAGTACAAACCTACAGTAAAAGACGAGAGGTGAAGGCAGAAATGAAGGCCTGACATCCCTGTTTCTGCTTTGCCCCAGGACTGGCTAACCAGTCAGCTGATGGCTGGTGACACACATGGAGAACACTTGACAGCATCTCTTGTCACTGAAGTAAATGGAAAGAGATGCTATGTTTAACAGAAGAGGGAGAAACATTCTAAATTACGCCTAAGATATTTTCAGTGGAGAAAATTCAAAGAGAATTATGAAGATGAAAAAGATTTCATGACAGTTGCAGGAATTTATTGGATTTAGTGATGATTTGCTAAGGGAAGTCTTGTTGACAATAAATAGTCTTTTCTTGACTTTTGCACAGTTATCAGCAAGATATGGGATTGACCTATCACATAAGGAAGATCATCAAACAGTATGCGCACATTTATTCTGTGTATTAGGCAAAAGAGACTAAAGATGAAAATATGTGTAATACACAAGCATTATATGTTATCATGTTAATATTTAATACCTATATATGCATGCAAAGTGATCTACAAAGTGAATCCAGAAGCTGCTTGAAAGATATCAAGATTTTTCATACTCTTACAAATCTAAGAGCAGTCTTGCACACTTTGCTGATCAACCTATGCTCCTCATCACACAACAGAGACCACACTGGGCAAGTTACAAGACTGGAAGAGGCTGAACTGAGTGCTGAAGGTATTGCAACTGCTGTTATATTTGCCATCATGAAAGTTTAAAGAATTAAAAAATATTTGCTCACTTCATTTCCCAAGTTTTCATGCATATTTTGCTGAATGTGGGTATCCAGGAATACAGGCAGAGTTCTCTTCCTCAGAAACAGAGGCTCTGCTAAAAGTATCTTGACATTTCATCTTATACAGACAGTCAGATCTCTAATTACTCAGCTTATGAAGTGAATTGTAATTCTCATCAGAAGGCTGCTGCTGAAATACTTAATCCTGCCAGCATTTTGTGCTGTTTCTCTCAGGGAATTTGGAATGTTAGGGGATATTTAACATTTTTCAGTACTAAACAGGAAGCTGATAGAGTGCCAAATACATCCTTTAATTTCAGGTGCTTCCACTGCATCTTTTATAAATCATGCAATTGTGCAATAAAACTGCCCTCACAACATTCCAATAGTTCTTTAGTGAGCGTACATTTTAAACAGAAAATACAGGTGCCTAACAACTGAAGCAATGTGTCACACCACCTTGAAATAAACCTATATGCATTCAAGAGTATACCCTTTTTTCTTTAAATGGAATAGTATCCTACCATATAATTTCAAAGTATGTTTGTAAGAACAAATAGAATACAAATTAGTTCTTGCACAGAGCTTCTCATGAGCATAGCAAATCACTCTCCTCGTTTAACAGAATCAAAGGGCACTCAAGTGTAAAGAAACAAATTGCCCTGTGATCCAGCAGAACCAAGAAGACCTGCACAGAAATTAGGTCTCCTCAGATCCTCACAGTTGCCTGGCCACTGGACAGGACTGCCACCTTGGGCAGCTGTGGCTCTCCTAACGCACTCTGACCCTGCCATGACCACAGCCTGCTGCCCTGCTAGCACCACCCACTAGTGAGGACTGCAACTCCTGCCATCAGCTGCATTAAGAAATCAAATTAATATGGCAGAAGCATTCACATAATCAGCTCACTACAGACAGTAAACAACTTGCTCTTCTTTGGAGATGCCTGTTTCAGCCACCTGACATGTATTCCTACTTTTAGATACTTTCTCAGAGGTTTTTAGAGTCACATTTCCCATTAGCTCATTTTTGTCCATACAACAGCTGGGAAGAGGATCTGTGGAAGTGGTAAGAGAAGACATGCTAAATACAAGTCATCATTATAACATATAATACTGTTTTTAAAATATAAATGTCACTCTGAAAAACGGCAAACTAGGAGGAATCTGTGGAAAGCAGCAGGAAGCATAAGAGTTTCTTAAAGTATTAAAAAGGACTAGAGGAATTTAGCAGGTTTTCAGTCTAAAAAGAAAGTCTGATGTGAGCTATGGGAACAACATTATAATATATATAAAACATTACAAAAAGGCAGAGGTAGCAATTGCTCTCAACACCCACTAGGAAAGAAGAAAAATAATTAACATAAAGCTACAGAAAATAAGGTGAATTTCAGAAAAACTAAGAATTATAACATAACACAACAAGGACTCTAAGCAAACTAAATTTTAAGAACAGATTAGAAAAACATATAGTCAGCATAACTTAGGTAAACACAGTCCTACTGCAGTGCAAGATGGGCTAAAATGATACAAAGTTGGTTTCCAGTCTTTAACACTACACTAAGACAAATGCATGCATTAGCTACATATTTATAAAAAGACATGCAGAACAATGGGAATAATTACATTGATTTGTCATTTAATTTTTATTAGTACCTTCATTAATATTAATTTATTTCCACTTAGGGTAGAAAAAATGACACTTCTCTCCTGCTAGATATTATTACCTTATTTCCTTACTGGTGTGTGCTGAGTGCAGCTTCCTACCACAGACCTGCGTTGTGTACATCCTCGGCCATTCGTGCCAGAGCTGAAATAGCCCCAGGCACTTTGCTGGGGACATCACTTCCTTGTGTGCCAATTACCACAATAACTGGTGTCCTGCCTAGACTACTCCTATGAGCCAGCTGAAGCAAGGACAAGTCCTTGGTGTCTTTTCCCTTGTAAGAAATAATATAAAGACGCTTGTAAAAACACTAAGTCCCATTGCCACAGAATTTCCCTCACCCAGCTCACCCATGACTTTCCAACTCTCATACCCTGGGCTTTTTCCCCCAGTGCCATTTAGAGCCCTCCAGCAGAAGATTAGGAAAGGACTCAACACCACAGGTTTGCTCACTCTCATCATCACCTAAGGGAACACCCAAACATGAAGGGCAGCATGTACTTTTAAACAGGATTTTATCATCAATAAAGAAACTTGGGGTTAGGGAGGTGCACTCTTCTGGTTTTATGCACTATTGTATTAATTTACACAATGAAAATTAACATTAAATGCTAGTCAGGCCAATATGGCATTCAGTATCTAACTAGATTCACTATTATTTCCATGTATTTTATTTACAAAGAATATTTATATGGAGCTGATATATTTTCACCAGGTATCCTTGCTGGTCAAAAATCTAATCAATATTCAAAGTAAAATAACATAAATGTCCAAAAATTGTAATTTTTCATTATACAGGGCCTGCTCTGTGAAGAAAGAAAGTGCTGTTTATGCATAGTCTGAAGTATACATCTTACATAAGGTATTATAAAGACAGAGCAAGAAGAGTATTCATAACTTCCCCTTAACTTTGCAGATAATGTCAGAATAATATTTATGAGATTATGGGTACATTTATAACTAGGCCAGAAATTTAATATTAAATGCCTATCTTATGCAAAATTTAGCTCCGCAACTAAATGAGAAGGAAAAGAATCCTTCAAAAAATAACAAGTAACAATAAATCAAATGGAATTTTTTCCCATTAATTAAAATATCTGACTATGTAACAGACTGAGTATTAAATGCTTAAGAAACGATGTTTTTAAATAAGGAATTTTATCTTCTTCCAAAGAAAATACTTCCGTGGGTTCTCTCACTGTGACAGATTATAGATTACTGTGCTCACCAGCCTCAAGGTTTTTTTGGAAGTTTGTTAATCTCTTGGTGAGAGAGTCACAGACAACAATCAAAATAGTCACAGACAACAATCATTCATGGGCCAACTGTGAACTTCTCTTACTCTGTGAAGTACAGTTCCATGTTATTAGTTATTAATAGATCCATAACATCAACCACCAAACCAAACCAAAAGGAACATTCTGTGACAGGGTTTCTTTCTTAGTAAAATACTTTATTCATATTGAAGACAAGTTGTACTGATGTAGAAGGAAATCTAAAGGAAATCTAAATGCAGAAGTACCTGCATTTCTAAAATTTCTATGAAAAAAGGTTTCTTTTCTACCTCAAAATAGTCATTGTTCACCTTCGTTAATCAAATAGGGAAAAAAAATCATAGAGATAACAGCTACTTGAATCTTGCCTTTTCAAAAGGTGTAAGAGCACATCATCCAGCAGGCCCAGGAAAACATCTCAAAGCAGCAGCCAAAAGCAGCCTCCACATTTCACCACAACTGGAAAGTAAACATCTTAAAGACAGAACAAAGTAGGTACTTGCTTGATGGAAACTGCATTACCAAGTGAGTGATTATGTTCAGCAGCACAATGCTTTGCTGTGGGCAGCAATTCACCTGCATAGAGAAGGCAGAACTCTGGTCCTTGTACAGGCAGATTGCCACAATCTTGTCCCCTTTTCTATCTGCAGTAGATCAAGCCACTGCAAGGCCACGGCCACTGCTTTATGCTGTGAGACATGCGGTCAGAGGAATTCACTGGGGCTGCAGCCCTGACCAATGAGCATCCTAATGCCAACCACCACCTCCTAGAGCCTGGTAAATAAAAAAGCCTCATGACTAACCAGCAGAGTATTCTGAAATTACTGCTTTCATTGCCTACAGAATTATCACCAACATCCGTGAAATTTTTTTCTTGAGCTTAGAAATTAACAGAAAAAGTTACATTTTAATAGAATTCATTTAATAGTATTTGTATATGTGAAAAGGTTAAGGACAGATCTTTATTCCGTTAATTTAAGAATTACTAGCTCTACAGTTTCATGCACAGAGATCTTCTGTCCAAGAATTTGTACATCTTCCTTTTTAATAAAAGGCAGACAAAAGTACACAGGAGACTATAAAACAAATAGAGAGCTTGGAGAGAGGAGATAAATTGCTGAGTTGGATTTAGCAAATTAATTTTTTTGTTTAATGAAAGACTATAGAAAGGGTTTCCAAACACTGAATGCCAATTAATCAAATCATTCTGAAAGGACAAAAATAAACTGGGGGAAAAAGGAAAAATAAACCAGCAGTCCATCACATCTTAAATAAAAGAGTATGGCCCATTTTTGCTGTCTGGCTGCAGGGGTGCCCCAAGTGACTGAGATCCTGTGTCTTGGAATAAAAAGGTCACTGCTCATTGGATAGCCTACCAAACAGTGTCATCATGTACTTCTGGATGTCACAAAAGCTTTTACCTCACTGTCTTCTGCATGTAGGCTCAGAGACCAATCCACTTCCATGTAATTTGCTTTTAAGAGATGCATTTAGAAACATATTTTCTAAACAGCAGAGATGCTTATTGCTGAGTTACTCTATATTTCTCATTAAGATTTTAAAAGGCATATGAGTAAATTCAGACTTTTTGCAATATTTTTATTTGGCTGTGAACCTTTTTTTTCCTCAGGCAAGATGACATATTTTTTTTAAATGTCAATCTAATGTGTAGCTCAGAATTCATAAATCTGAGTTTAATCAGCCCTGCACTGTCAGTTTTAAGAGCTTATAACAAATCAAATCTCCATAAACTCATCAATACAAAACAAATTCTTTGAATTCACCTAATCTTCCTCATAACCAGGCTTGAGGAATTCACAACTGTCCTTGGTTATTAGACCCAAGACAATACTGACATAAATTTCAGATCTGTCATACAGACACTGAACAGCCCAGGTTGGAAGGGACCTCAAGAGACCATCCAGATCAGCTGTTCATGGGACAGCCATCCCAGGTGAGATTATCTAGCATCCTGTCCAACTACATTTTGGAAACCTCCAGTGATGAAGTCTGCTACATCCCTGGAGAGGATGTTCTTACTGCAATAAATAAATAAATAAATAAATAAATAAATAAATTCTTTACTTTGTCAAGATAAATGTTCTCCCAATGCAACCTGTACCGTTATCTTCTTCATGTGGTTCCTTGCAATGCGAGAGCCTCCTGCCTCTTTGCAGCTGCCCTTTGAGTACTGGAATACTGCACTGAGGCCCTCCTTGAGACTTCTCCAGGAAGAAAATACCTAATGCCTTCAATCTTTCCTCAAAGGGCAGTTTCTCCTGCCCTTTGGTCATCTTTGCTGCCCTCTTTTGGACCTTCTCCTGTCTATCCATTTCTTTCTTGAATTGGCATCAACCATGAACACATTCTTCAAGCGCAGCCTAGAGGTGCAGAAAAAGAGACCACCAAAAACAGAACCACTACTTTTCTTCTAAAACCATGAGATAAATATTTTGAGACACAAAGTGTTGTATTTTTTTCATAGTTTTTTTGTTGTTGTTGTTTTTACATTTATGAGGCAGGTTTGAATAACACAAGAATGTGAAGGCAATGGTGCAGGGACACAGTGCGCAGTGACAGGCAGAGCTCAAAAATAGGCTTAAAAATGGAGTGGAGCAACTGAAATCTTTCCTCTCCCACAAACTTGCTCAAGTGCCTATGAAACACCAAAGGACTGGGAACCTGAGTTGGTATGAGCTCCAGAAAATTAAGATACTTGGTTCTGACAGCTGTCCAGGGACAGCCATCGTAAACTGGCTCTCTCACAAAAGATTCACTTCATGAAAGATAAGCCTCTGTATCCAAGCCAACTCATGAAGATTAAGTTAATGCAATTAATGATGAATAAAGTCTGTTTCATCTAACATTAAATGAGTCAGATGAACTGAAATCTTAAAGCATTTATTTAGTTCTCCACCAACTACAAAAACAGGACTATTACAATGATTTTGGCTTACGTATATCGGTGTGGGCTATGTCAAAGGTAGGCAAGATGAATGCCACCCACAGTTTTCCAGTCAAGGGATATGATAACAGTGAAACAACCATAAAAGGTAACAAGCTTTTGAAAGCAGGAAGCAAAGCAGTCAACTGAACGGAGCCCTGTGAATGCCACTTTTAAAATAATAATTATTTCTCTGCATTCCTGCATTACATACAGAAAAAACCTGAAGAAATTAGATGTATTCTGTATGGGTCTTTATAAATCTTCTCAGCATCATGGGAACCTGAATAACTTAATTTCACAAGGAAACAGGCAAATACAGTATGCAGAGAGGCAAAACTATTATTATTCCATTATATAACACCAATATGTTTTGCCCTGCACAAAACCTCCTGTTATCTGGCCTCACAGTTATTTCCATGTTCTGAGTTTTATGTTCTAAAGCATATAGAAAAAGAGACTAAATTCAGGCCTCATCATACAAGACGTTTAGTTTGGCTTATTTATAAATTTGTTAAATTAATTTGCATTTTTCATGGGGTTGGGTCTGTGATTAAAGTAGGCTCCAGGATTTTAATAACACTCCATCTGTCTCAGAGGTCCTTGCTTAATTTTTGCTTTCACAGACATTTTAAACAATTAGCTAGTGTTAGAAACTTCTGTTTCTAAATCCTTCTGTAATACATTGTAGAGGTAAACAGAAATCTAAAGCCCTGTTTGCAAAGAAACAAAAGACCTTAAATATTTCAGGAAACCTTAAAATACAGTAATTTTAAGTGCTTGAAGACATGCAACAGCCAACACTTCCCTAGATACTTCCTTTAGGTGTCAAAAAAGATGTTTTGCAAGTCTCATGATGCTCAATCTCTAACACACTTCTCTCTCCTAGCAATGTGAGTGTAACACCATGCAAAAATGAGCCATGAGCCTCTCTCTTTCACACACAATTATTCCTGATACATTCCTGATATAAATGCAAGTCTGAGAAAACAGCTGCCATGTTGGAACTGCAGTCCAGTGGAAGTTATTTGCTAAATCTCAGGATTTCAGATTCACCTACAAATGCTGCAAAACAGCATTATACAAAACTACCACCAAAGGTGCTACAAAGGTGAGAGTCAGGTGAGCTACATAAAGCACCAAGCCCTATAAAGACACTCATTGTAAGACACATAGTGAAAACAGAAGCTATTAGAAATGTGCGTAGAGCTGGAATACACACCCATAGTGTACACTTGCTTTCCTTTCAACACCTTTAATTATAAGGATATTGTAGATAGATTATCATAAATCAACAAATCCATTTTTCACAGCGTGTTACTAAGCAACTGTAACCAAGACCTTGTGTAAATGAGATTAAAATTCCAAGGTAACAGTACCCAAATACAACGTCACATTGCACAGCCAAACAGAGTAGAATGTGCTCATATTAAAGGAAGAATGTCTGCTTAGTTTTATGTTTGTTCAAATAGTTTAGATACACAGAAAATGTAAATCTTTTTGTATCAGTTGTAGGCATTTCCTCCATACAATGAACCCTGCAAAGATCTAACAATTGTGGTATATATTTTCAGATAAAATAACTAAAAACTTTTTCAAATCAATTTCATTATTCATCATAAGCATTTCATTCTGCCATTTAGAGGTATTACTACAACTTTTAAGAAAAGATGTCATACTCACATATACAGTGTGAAAGAAGGATGCTGTAACATCATGATTAAATTTTTTTTTTACTTCCAATATAAAAACAACACTTTTTTCCAGTCATAAATACGGAAGTATAAGCACCTAATAACTGGCTGCACTTGACATGCATCATCCCCATCACTCCAGCACTCACTGTATGGACCAGAATATTCTCTAAGCAAAAGAGATTGTTGTAAGCATATGAAATGCTTCCGCTGTCAGTCCTGCCTTCCCACTGAGTTTCAAAGTTCGTTATCTGACCTCATAACAAATGTTACTAAATATTTTAAAACACAACCCAAATTTAAACATAGAATCACAGAATGTTTTGAGTTGAAAGGAGCCTTAAAGATCATCTAGTTGCAACCCACACCCACCACAGACAGGAAGGTACAGATCAGGTTGCTCAGGACCCCATCCAACCTGGCCTTGAACCCTTCCAGGGAGGGGATATCCATAGCTTCTCTGGACAACCTGTTTCAGTGCCTCACCACCATGAAGAAAGAATTTCATCCTAACATCTAATCTAAGTATCACATTTAAAACCATTCTCTGTTGTCCTATCATCATCTACCCATTTAAAGGGCCCTTTTCGCTTTTTTTGGTAAATCTCCTTGAGGGACTGGAAGGCTTCAATGAGGTCTCCCTGCAGCTTTCCCTTCTCCTGGCTGAATAAACCCAAATCCCTCAGCCTGACATCATAGGAGAGGTGCTCCAGCCCTCTGATCACCTTCATGGCCTCCTCTGGACAGGCTCCAACAGGTCCACATCCTCCTTGTGCTAGGGACCCTGGAGCTGGATGCAGCACTCCAGGTGGGGTCTCAAGGGTAGAGGAGGAAAATCATCTCTCTTGACCTGTTGGTCACTCCAATTTTGATGCAGCCCAGGATGCAGTTGGCCTGGAGGTTCAGAGACTTGAGGGATATGGGAATTCTGGCTGCAAGCAAAGACTGAGGCAAAGAACTCACTGAGTACCCTCAGCCTTCTTCATATCCATTATTGTCAGTTCTCCCTTCTCATTTTTCAGGAGAAATATATTCTCCTTGCCCTTTTTCTTCTGACTTACACAGTCCCCTCTTGTTATTCCTCACATCCCTTGCTAAATCCTGCTCCTTCTGTGCCTTGGCTTTCCAGACCCCATCCCTACACGTTCAAACCATACCTGTGTACCCTCCACAAGTCACCTGGCCTGCTTTCACTAGCTTTGCATTTTCTTCTTACCCCTCAGTGAGAGGAGCAGGTCCTTGCTCAGCCGTGCCAGTTTCCAGCCTGCCTTGCCTGATCCTACATGTTGGGATGGAGAGCTCTTGCACTCTGAGGAAAGTGGCCTTAAAGGGTTACCAGCTCTGGTCAGTTCCTTTGTCCCTTAGGACAGTTTCTCAGGGAATCTCATTCACCAACTCCTTCAACACCTGGAATTTCGCTCTTCCAAAATTCAGGCTCATGACTTTGCTCCCAGAGAGCCCTGACTCACCAGGGTATGGTGGCTACAGCCCAGGCTGCCTCCAATGCTAACCCAATCTTGAGGGAGGAAGCCTTATTTTACTACTTCTGGTTCACAAGTCATCTCTGGAACAACAGTAGAAATCAGCTGCAATGGAGACAGAACCTTCCTGGAGACAATTTGTTCCTTGTTCAGCCCAGTTTTCAGGAACTCAGGGATATTACAAGCCCTTTCTGCTCCAAGCACATATTCCACTCATTTGACATTGCTTCCTTTTACACATACATGTATCTTTGCAGAGAGTCTTTTCTTTAAACCTTAAAAAAAAAAAAAACCACAAAAAAACCAAACAAAAAAAAAAAAAAAAAAAAAAAAAAAAAAAAGCCGCCGCACTACATATACACACCACCTGCTGGGGAGAAGATGAGAGAACAAACATGTGACAGACATTAATCACAATGCTTAATGCACTCCTGGCAGGCTCTCTGCTACCATAGCAAGGAGAATCATTTCACAACCTGTGTGGATGGAGCAGAAAGGAAAACTTGCCAGCTTTATTCACTCGTGGCCTTCAAGTTCTTCTGCTGCTTTTAAACATTTAAAGAACATATGTGTGTAGAGCCCTTTCCATTCTAAATTATCCTGCAGTGACAACTTTGTCCACACACCAGCCTTCCTGTAATGGCACATTTCTCTCCTTCCCCATTCCTCTTCCACCAAGACTGCACTTTAATATAACACTGCTGTGCCAGAAGTACTGCAGTACTTCTCTCCCCACTGCTTTACCTATTTCTTGTCCTAGCAAAATGGTTATGAGTCTTAATATTTTATGTCAGTCAAAATATAAATTAACAAAATAATCCACTATACTAATGTGTGTATCTTCTTGTACAGTCAATAAAGGCTGCTCTACTTACAGCACAAATGAAATCAAACCACAAGATATTCCATTGAACACATCTCTCTTGCTGGTGAAAGGGTGACAAACTGAACATTCAAAAAAGTGCAAAAGGCTGCATTTCTTAATTCCTCCCATTGAGAAAAGAGAATGTAGAGTAGTTAGTGGCCTACTTCAATTTTTTTTTCAATTACTTTTCAGAGACACTATGCACTTCTGTTAACCTGTGATGAGAGGAGCTTAGGAGATACAAGCAACAGTTCCAAGATGACTGGTTGCAACCACATCTAAAAAGCACCTTTAACTTTTAAAAGGTCCTCTTCAAGGCAGTGTCTGAAAAAAGAAAACCTACCATTCACAAGTTATTTCTGGGTATTTAATTCTTTCAAACTTTCTTCCATTGTCTACACTCATGGCAAGGTTGTTTCAGTTACTTGTCTTCACTTTTACTGGTCTGTCCTCACAACACTGTTCCAGGACATGAAGAATTCCACCCCCCCATCAGAGACTTGTATTGTTTTATAACACACTGGCCCATGAGCTTTATATAACTACTATCCCCTGGGTAAAAAACATTCAACTACAACAATAAGAGGCACTCCACAAACAAATGGCATAATGGATGATAGTAGTCTTCAAGTGTTTCACTTTAAAAATGACAGTAGAAAGGACATTCTGACTCTGCAGGATCTTTTGAGCGTTCAGTAGATTCCTATTTTAAGGTCTGACTTTTTGGGGGGAACTACAAGTATTCTCTGCTTTTCACCTATCTCTATTGCAAGGCTAACACAGCTGAGATCAATTCCTATGCATCAACAGAATTGTTGACGAAGCTCTGCTGAGTACAGCCTTCATGAAGACCGTGGCATATGGAAATATGTTTTCAGCTCAGACGGATGTTTCTAACATTACCCGATGGTTTCATATCCAGTGTCTTCCACATCCTAAAAGGTGTGATTGAGCTTCCCCTATTCAAAAATAATCCAATCACTTCTTTGGGGAAATTGATAGGTGTTTTGACTATTTGCAGAGCCCTAAATGTTGAAGCTTTCCCAGCTCTTGCCCATTTACTACTTAATTTACTATGACTGAAACAGATGATTTTTTAGTATAGTTGCTTTATAGCAGATAAGAAAGTGGTGCCATGAAAGCTTCCAGTGCTGTGAATTTCTTTAAGGAAAATGCCAGATTACTTCTTCGACCTTATTTTTCTTTAGAAAAAGAACTTTTGAAAATTAACATAAGCATTCTCTCAAGTTACATTGGGACAGAAAAAAATCTATTACTGTTGAATTGTCTCATTGACCTTAACTGTCCAAAATAAAAATTGCAAGCAGTATGTATACTGAAATGACCAACATAGTTCTTTCCAGAAGAAACACATTTCAACTAATATGCAACAAAGATGGGAAAACACCACCATTTATTTTTGCTTTGCATTTACAGTTGTACTTTTTCAAGTGCAGAATTTTTTAAAAATTGGTTCATGTGAAAGTAGGCATGCATACAGTTGTAAGGAAAACTAAAAATTAATAATTTTAACCTTAACTTTCACAGTTGCCATGCAATTATGTTGCATAGGAATATGTACAAAGACATTACTGGTCGTGTTACTGTGAAATAACAACAGAGCACCAAGGACACAAACCTAAAATAACCCTAACTGTAATAGTCTATACTAAAACTATCAAGAAACTAGTCAAAGCAGTACCCTTTGTTGTTGTTGTTGTTGTTTATAAGGGATAGAGATGGTCCTGGTGACATAATAAAATTTTAAATTAATCTCTATCTTGGGTAATAAAAACAACTGTGCAAACAAGAGCGTTCCTCTTCCCTTAAAGGTTTCTCTCAAAAACATATAGCAAAAGAAGCATCATTCATGGAAAAAAACCTATGTTTCCTAAATTTTAAATTACTTTGTTTAAGGTCTCCATTCTAGAGAATCTCTCACATACATGAATATCTCACATAGTCATCATACCTGTGAGTACAGAAAGACAGCAAGTTCAAATGTCACTTGGTTTATAAGACTGAGTTTTATTCTGCAACTTCATAGCAAGACCGAAAACTTTGGCGGACACACTATTACTTTTAGACCTTGAGACAAAACCTTCTAGAACAATCATGCAGAAAACACAAACCACAGAAAGTAATGGATTAAATTCAAAATAAGTTAGATCTGCATTGAGAAACTCTGTAAGCATTTTAAGAGTCTTGGGATTGTTGGGGTGACTCCTGACTGCTTTCCAGGGCAACATTCAACATATTTGTTGTGGACAGTGCTTCTAACACACGGCTTGATTTATTAAAGTAATGGGGGCAGAACCCAAAATTATAATTCAAGTCTATATAAAAAAGAAACAACACATTCATTAATAAAGACCTAGTAAAATTAAAAGAACATATGCCTAAGAAGAAATTAAAAATGGAGACTGCAACAGCTATAAAGTCTCTGTGTTAAAGTGATCCACAAGGCCATCACTACTACAAACTTCTTTTTAACTTTCTCCCACACCTCAGGAACCAGCAGAGTTTCTCACATCCAGTTGCATGAATATGCAAACTAGTCTTAATATCATGAGTGATTGGGAAAAAACATTCTTGTTTGAGAAGAATTCTGATCAAATTTTTCTCCAAAAAGTCATTTTCTCTTAAAATGACTATTCTTCACAAGCTATAGGGAAGAAGCCAAATTATATTACAACTCCATGCCCTTGAAAATAATATATTTTATCTACTTCCACATTCATGGGTTCTTATTTGTAAATTGTCATCGTAACACTAAATGTAAAATACAATTATAAGAAAATTAATATACAAAAACAGTGAAGTATTATCTGTATTAATTATACAATAGTTGTTTGGGCAAAATAAGCTTAACTGACAAAACTAAATACTTTGTCCCTGAAAGCATTCTGCTACTATGAAACCAAAACAGATAAAATATATATTCTTACAAGGGGAAAAAAGTTGTTGAAACTGGCAAATTCATGCAAAACATCTTGTAATAAGAAGATACACATCAAAGAGACCCTTAAATATTTACATAGCAAGATGCGTACAAACAGCACATCAAGGGACACACACCCGTTCCACACCAGGGCAGTGGTCACAGCACATCAGCTGCTGAATTACTGACACACCTGAGGCTGGCAGTGGAGATGACAAACCTGCTGGAGAGATCTGACACCTGAGAAAGCCAGGTGGCTTTGCCAATGCATAAAGAAAAATGGCAGAAGAAAGCAAAAGTGCCTCTTTGCTCACCAAACTAATTGTGTCAGAGCTTATGTCTCTTCAGAACCGGAGTGACAGGATGGAGAAGGCTATGAAAAATGGGGAGCTGCCATTCTTCTCAGGGTGAAATAAGTAATTACAGAAAAATAATCATTTTCACCCAGTTTCCTTCGACTTCTAAAAGCACATTACAATCTCCTTCTCATCCATACTCAGCCTAACAAACTTAAATTTTCTTTTTGTTAATACATTGCATACACAGTATTATTCTGCATAAGAGACATAATCTGTCATTGCCTTTTGGGCAGTAAGAGAGACTCCTGCTGCTGACCCAAATGAGGCTTGAAACAGCAGCAGTAGCATGGTCATGAAAGTTAAGCATTTTATCAGTATAAGAAACTGAATGCTGCTCTTTCGAGTCCCAGCTCCACAAAGACAGGAGTCATCCTGAAACGTCTTTAACACAGGAATAAATACACAGCTTGACCAGCTTGTATTCAGACTTCAGAATGTCTTTCCAAACTTCCTGAAGTAACCAGTGGATAAAACAATTATTTATATGTAGGGCTAAGTTTTTCAAGTTTTACAAAAATATGCATAGGTCCTGAAGCAGCTTGGTAGCCTATAGAACCAAATGATCTCTCACATTTCAAGCCAAATTATGAAGATAAATCTTTGGCTATGCTAAGTTGTTCATAACTGATAAACACAAAACATTAACAGCACCAATCTGAATTACCACTGCTCAGAATATCCACCTTCATCTCTATGGGGAAAAAAAAGAGTGTTTACAATCTACCCTTGCTTGAATTAGATTATCAGAAAAACTAATCACACACTGTTTTCATTTTCACATGCCTTTCACTGCACTTTTTAATTTTCTCTCAAGCTTTTCATCTTTCATGGGACAGTTTGGTAGCCTAACTTAGTGTACAGAAATATTTTTCAGGGGACATAAAAAAGAGAAACTATAGTTTTTACAATTGTCATGATATTTCTCATGAATTCCTATCTTCACAGCAGTCACTTCATTGCATACTCCTCAAAGCAGGATGAAGTCTTCAGTACCTGAAGTGGCAATAAACTGAATCACATTTCATATAAAAACAGTATCTCCTATTCCGAATATTTATTTGTCATTAAAATAATGGTAGAATTAAAGGAATCAAACTGAGGAAATATTCTGCAAGAACTGAGACCTGACTGTGTGGTGAAGCATGGCATAGAGCAAACTGACCATTAACTCAATCCAAGCTCATCTACTTGGTCTTCCTTTTTATCCTTCCAGCTTCTTCCCTTCTTGTCAATACAGATTTCCGAAATTTCTGACACAATTATAATAGAAGCAACAAAGCAGTGTGAATAGTGAGGTATCTGGAAATGTCTGTTTAATCTCTGTTTTGATCTTCGATCAAAATAATCCAAAAGCTCATGACATGATTCACCATGATAGCAGCCCATTTCTAATCAAAGACTCAAAAGTGCAACCATCTAAGAAACAGAGCTTGCCATTGCTAAACTTAAAAGTTCAACCAACATTTTTATAAATTATTTCTCTTTCCCATCTATCCTTGCTTTCTCTGCATGCATACTCTTCCCCTTGTGTGAGCTGACATCATCACCATTAAATGATATAAATTCTGGGAAGCTTACTAGAGGTGTCATATTTCAGATAATATTATTCTTCTAAATATATATTTTGATATATTTTTTCTTACAGACTGGTTTTCCTTTTCTCCATTGCTCCTAACAATTTTGTACTAATGACACAGCATTTGAACAAGTTATGTTAATAACTGTTCTAACAAGCTTCAACTCTCTTTTCTGATAGCCTGGCAAATTCCTACCAACTACTTCAAAATGTAACTCTCAGACCTTCCTGTGTTACAGCCTAATTATAATTCCAAGCCCTCTAAGAAGGTTTGCTTTTCAGCGTATGTATTTCCAGGCAGGTTCCTTAAAACATGTACTGGTACCTCCTTTACAGCAGCACCACACCAAGCATGCTGCCAGTTCTAACAGTGTCCATCATCTCCTGGCCAAACACTTATTGAGAACTTCTGCTGCTAGAAATCCTCATGCTGCTCCCTTTTCTTTTTGCATGACTGAGCAAATCCAGCCAGAAATGTCTTCCCTCTTGCATTTGCAGATACGCACAGCCAGTACTATGCAACATAACACCCTACTGTGTTGAATGCATACCACTCTACACTGTTCAGCAGAAATAGTCCATGCTTTTTTATTTAGTCAATTTATTTCCTCTTGCCACTTCTCCCCTCCACAAACTTAGCCACTTGCATTTTAATTAAGTCTGAAATCAGCATCTTTTTTCTTTTAAATTTTTCCCCCTAAGTATTTCTATTTATAGTTTTCTCATGTCAAAAGGAATCGCATTACAAGTATGGAATTCTTCCAGAATAAAACTGGAACAGAACAAAACAAAAACAGCTATTACCACTTAGTTTGCCAAGTTAAAAAAAAATACCTGAGGTATAACTAAATTAAAACACAGCACAACTTTATTTTTAAATCTGTGAAATTGGCATTACACCAATACACCTGTGTGAAAAATGCTGCCATTTAGAGATGAAGAATGATGGAGAGATGATGGACTACCTCCACACATTTGCTCTCCTAAGAGGGGAAAAAAACATAGTGTGAATTTTTGAAACTGTGAAGCAAGGAAGGAAATTTGTCCAGTATCCATACAGTGCTACATTTTTAGAAATCCTCTTTAAAGAGTAACTGTGCACTTCCCAGAAAAGCCTTTGCCATATATGTTTAAATGACAACTGGCCAAGTTACAATTAGTTTTTCATTTTTATAACTAAGCTGCTGTAGTCTTCTCTCAAGTGTGACAGTGATGGCACATTTTTGTGCCCTCCTCAGACTAAGATGTGATGGGATCAGCTACCACCACACAACTGCAGCACCACCAAGAACAGGAGCTTTTGGATAAGGAAAACAGGAGAGATGGGGAGGAGGAAATACGAAAGACTAACAATTCCGCACTACTTATCGTCCAGACTTTTCCCCCTAGTACAAATGAAAATTATAGAGGCAACATGAAGAGAAAGCAAGGAAAAATATCTTGGCCGACTCTGATGCAACATCTATTCCAACATCAGAAGACAGAGGGATGCAAAGAGAGAAAAAATTGATTGATCTGCAAATCAAGCAGAATTAACAGCAGAGATTTTGTTTTTCAAAAAGCTGCAATGTGAGATGATGTAACTAGAGGCAGCATGAAATGGTTGGTGTCATTTCTATTGAGACAGACCACTTATTCTACAAATACTTCATCCACCTCTTCTTAGGGCAAGCTTTTCCCTTGTGAGTCCTGTCTGCTGTCTCCTTTTCAAGGCACTTCAACATCACACAGCCAAACACTGCCCTCAATGTAGCTTCTACAATCCTTAAATTTAGCAAGTTTCTATAAGCACACCACAATATTCAAAATTATTAAAATAAAATTAAATTAATTGACCACTCAAGCCAAGATTGCATATTGTCTGGATAATTACAGTAAGCTTTCAGTGACATCGTATGTAAACAGCAAAACATGTTCCTTGACACTGAGCTGACTGACATGATGTTTTCCTTCTCAATTGGCATCACCAACTCTGAAAACTTCAAAACTATATGAAAGATTGCAACATACACTTCTTTTTCATCAAGGTTTATAAAACATAGAGGGCATTTCAGGACAGCAGGTTTATTTGCTACCAACAGCAACATTAGCAGAGCTGCACAGAACTTCAAATTAAGCCAGGTGAAAATACTTTTCTTAAGTTCTTTGGCAAATATGATGGAAATTTCTATGGTTTAGAACATTTTAAACCCCAAACAGTTAAATTACAAAGCGGTTATCAAATCATACCATCAGATTTCACAGGCGTGCTACAACTGGTTACTACATCTTCTGAAGTTCAAGCTATGCAATACAAATAAGCAAAATATGTGGAATCAAAATTTCATCTATGGTTCTTGTTCTGTTTAATATTCTAGTAAATATAATGAAATGAACTTCATCAATCTTTAGGACTGAGTACAGAAAGTAACAGCAAGGAAACTAAAGATTATATTAATCATCAACAGTGGCTACAAGACTAGCAAGCAAAGAAAAACCCACTCACTGAAACCATATTTCAATAACCACAGCCCCTGAGAATATATGTTCAGTATATTCTATGACTAAGGTGCTGAGGGCCTGCATGTGTTCTTCCTTGGAAAAATTACCTGCTGTCTACAATGACCAATGATTTTATATATTAAAAACACACATTTACTTGAGCCAAGACATCAACTGGCAACAGGTCAGGATTCCATACAGCAACGACGTCTATATTTAGTGCTGTCATCAATAAAATAACATTTAATTAAATGTATTATATTCATTTGCATATTTTCTATTACTTGTCCCAGCAACACCCTAATTAATACTAAATTGTAATTGTCCCTTTGGAGCAACAATAGAGGCAACAGGAATATTTTACCTACAGGTAAAATATTAAAATATGATTTCCAAACACAGACCCTATACTCACATCAGGAACTAGACAGGACAGAAGTGGTTCAATGCAATCTGAGAATTCACCTGCTCTGAGAGAAAAAGGTAAGAGCTCATTTCCCTTGGGGCCAATTTTCTACTCCACTTGGAGCAGCAGGGGAACAGGCTGGCTGCCCTAAGCTCTAGGACTCCGTGGTGCTCTCCACAGCTTGCCATGATGAAACCAAGGGACCTGCTGGAGCTGACAGAGTCCTCTCCCTGCACGCCCACCACACATTTAATATATGCACATCTTGACCAAACATGAAATCAGGATGTGGCCTATTAAACGTGTTGAAACAGAACCCAACAAATGGGTCTGTATCCCCTAAATCAGACACAGTCACAGCAAAAAAAACAGCCCAACTCTTCCCAAGATCTGAGTGTCAGTGATGATTATTCTTTAGTAATTCCTTTGCAACTAACCACCATCTGCCTCATGCACGTTATTCAGCAACTCTGACAAAGTGTTCTTATGTGCCTTCTTGGAACAGTTTAAAGATATGCACCAAACACCTTTCAGAGACTCAAATATCTTTTGCCTGATAAGCTCCTTCAATTGTTCTAGCAAATAGGCTCAGTTTCTTGTCCTACCTTACTTTACATTACTGGATACCACCAATAGCAATTTGGACTGAATACTGAATTCACCAAATAAGGTAACACAGAACCAAGCAGCAGGAATGTATGTTTCCTCTAACTGTAATTGTCCCTTAAATATAAGTAGAGTTTGCTTAAATACCCATTTATGCTATTACGCCATTTCACAATTTTACTTTTTCTCACACAGAATTCAATGCTCGAATAGCTAGAGAAGATAAATACTTCTCTTATTCATCACTGCTCACTGCAGAAGGGAAGGCTGCATCAGACCAGGGTGGTACATACTGCTCTCAATACCCTTCCAGGCCTTCAGGTAGTAACCTGGGTGATGAAGATTATACTTATTAAATTTGCAATGTGCTTACAGGCTTTCTGGTGGGAGGGTTGACAGGTTGATAAGAGGGGGCTGTAAGCACATTAGAAAACAAAATTAGAATATAATATAAACTTGACAAATTGAAGAAGCAGCCTGGGGAAAAACAGAGATTTAGTTCAATGAGAACCAAGTGGAAGATTCTGTGCTTAGCCAAGAACAATTAACTGCTCAGATAATGGATAATAACAACTGCTGAGGTTGCAATTCTGCATAAAAACATAGCCCACAAGAATCTAAATGTGACTTAACAATAATTTACAATAGAAAAAAATAAAAGGCAAAGACTGCACTGGGATTTAGGAGAAAAATTAGGTATGAGTACTCCTGTTGTTCTACCAGCTCTGGTAATGTTGCACTGGGCATTGAAATGAGATATATACACTTTGGAGATAATTGAAGGTAGAGAAGCAAGAATTAACATAAAATACAATTCATGAGGATAGAGTTAGAATTGTTTTGTTTAAAGAAAAGATTGCTGAGGGAAGACAACTGTTTTCAAATACTGAGTCCATACTCATGTGAGGCTGAACAAGAAATAATGGACTTTAAAGATATAGTTGTAATTGGTTCTGAGTTGAGAGAGTTACCAGCTGTCTTTCCAGTGATTCTGTTATTTGCATTACCCATTTAATATTACATTTTAAGAGGAAAGTCTTCAATACACAAAGTTAATAATGTGATAAAGTACAAATCCTTGCTTTCTAGGAAGGTTTGCAAGGGAGTTTCTGGGTTGTTCCTTTTTACACAGTAAAAGATGAAGAATTTGAAAAGCTTGTTTATTCTGTGCACTCTCTTTACTGCAACTCTTAGAAGTTACCCCATCTGATTTCAGGATTATTCTCACTGCTTCTTACATAATTTTCTTTCTTCCTGTCATATTTAAATTGAGAAATAACCACCTGCTGAAATCAATACTGAAAAATAAGATAATGCTAGCTATTTTTAGTAAGAATAATATCATCACACTCCTAGTCACCATCTTAAAATTTTCTGACTGGTAGGAAAAAAAACCCACTCATATTTCACAGCTAAAACCAAACTTCCAAACACACGTTCATCTTTCAAGACAATGGATTCACTTAATGGCCACATTCATCCATTGATTAAAAGCAAGTGCTTCCACTTTCCAGACCACCTGACTGCCCAGAGAATTTTACCATGTTCTTATAATTTCCAAGCTGATATAAAATTATTTTCATATTCTTTAAGATACTCCCCTAGAGTATCTTAAAACGTAAGGTTTGACTGTATTTGCACATTGAAGCTGTAGTACAGTTCTTCTAAAAACATCACAATATTTTAAATGTATTTGCATATCTATTTCCTCCTGGACCAAGTTACAATGAAATTAAATCTAGAAAAAGAAATAAAGTGATGACGAGTTTTTCTTCATATCAAAAATCCACACTAAGACTGAAGACAGTAGATTTAAATTTTAAGTTATGTAATCGTTCCATATGGTGGTTGTCATAAATAAAAACTTGAATGAAGCTACCCTCTGTGCAGTCAATTAGCAGAATTTTAGATACTATGTATTTCAGAAAAATTAATTGCAGTAGTGAGGTTTTTTTGGCAAGAGGGTATATCAGGTCTACAGAACCTGAAGCTACTAGCTTTGCAGAAATTAAAAAGTACATCTCTGTTGGATGTGTTCACACATGCAGGAAGTCTGTTTGCATCAGCAGGTACAGCTAATGCAGAGAGCATATTCCAAAAATATGCATTTCAGCTTCTCCATTTTGCATAAAAAGTAGTCTTGTGTTTTGGTCTAGTGAATCTGTCAAAAGAAGAATTTATATGAACATCCGTAAGAATAAGTTACCATATAATCATCCTACATGATTCAATCATTTAACAGTCTTGAGAACACAAATGTTTAGTTGCCAAATGCCATTCCTTTCCTTGCATCAGCTTTGTTATTTGCAGTTGGAAAGGGCTAGCTCTGAGTTTGCAAATAATAATATCAACTTTTCTTCTTGTCATTTCCATATATATTAAACAGGTATTCAATAATCTCTATCTGCAGATAGGTAGGATAGGGGTCCAGATTCGCACTAAAGCCACTGTGGTTTGATAAATCAGATTACCAAAGACATTTTAATTGTCTTAACCTTTCTTTTGCTACATTTATGCACATTCGGAGAGACAAATAATGGCTCGTTCACCTGCTTCAGGCAGTGCATAGCACCTGGCTGAACTGCAAAATTGGACTACAAGCCTGAGCCTTTCGTTTCATCAACGTTATTTCACAAATCAGGCAGCAATCCAGCAACATGATAAATCTAAATCAGACTGCAAAAAAAAGGCAAGAATAAAGTCGCTAAGGCAAACCCAGCAGTGTCCACGTGCTGTGCATCTACAAGCCTCAAGATGTTGTGTATGAGGCCTTTTAGATGAAATGTGGAGGCAAGTAAAGTGAGAAACACAATACTGTAAGTTATTACAGCGCTGTACCACTCAGAGGTCCCAGCTGAGATAAAAGCACAATACCATAAGCACTACACAAACAAGCAGAAGTAACTACCCTGACTCAAAGAGTTCACAAATTATGTAAATAATAAAAGAAGAGAAGGGGGAAAGAACAAAGTTGTACAAGCTTTTCTCTACGAGTAAGAGAACTGAAAGGTTTAAAGGAGACAGATCATGGAAACTCAGTGATACAAAGACGATTCTTTTCAAAGCCCTACTATACACATGCACATGGAGACAAAGTTTTCCCTTTAACCCTGTTGTAAAACCTTACATAGATCTACAACTTTCAAAAGCTATGTCAGTAGCCCAGTCATTATTTTAGTATCAGTGTCTTTTTATCGCAAGAAAGGTATACAATCATTCAGATGGAAATGTGGCAAGCTGTCCAACAAAAAACTTGCCCTTAAAGGCAGAATTCCTGCATTTGCAAGTATTTCTGCCCTTTTCTAACTCACCAAATTAAAGTACTTCCCAATATATTCCCTTTTGTTAGTTCCTGTTAATGTCTGACCTGACTCTTCTCCACCAAAAATATAGTTTGAACATTTACAGATGAGCATCTTCTTATTGTTATATTAACAGAAAAACAATTATGTTTTACAATTAAATAATTCCTGATCTTTACTGGTGAAAAATCAAAATTCATTCATTTCAGACCCTGAAGAAAAGAAAGAGTGGACTATTTTAAGACTGAAGGTCAAAATATGTTCAATAAACTTATCTGACCTGTGGATTACCACAGCATATATAGATATTATTAAAGATACATGCTTTCCAACTTGTCCTTATGAAACACTAACTACAGCTTCCAAACCTGTTGAACAACTTGGTGGCATTCCTCTCCCATTCAAATTAGAGCATACCTCTTCACTTCTATCTACAAATTGCACTCTTATCGATGGATGGCCTCAATAAACAGATTAGCAGTAATTGCTCTTTGTCAAGTGCTTGTAGGTGTATGTATGAGTAAATTTACATTCTTTTCTTCACAGATTTTCTGATCAAGCAACATTTAACATAAAAATGGATTTGCCTCTTACTAATGAAAACAGAACAAGACACATCATCATTTGGCACACTGTAATGGTATCTGCCTTGCAAATCAATAACCTTTGAGAGGCAAGAGTTCTCTGTCAAAATTTAAACCAACTGTATTTTCAAAACACAGTTTTGCAAAAACATCTTAGCTGTCCTTTGAAGAATATTAAAGTTTGTTGAAACCACAAAGCAGACCTTAGCCTTCTTTTCATAGTTCCACAGAACACTTAAAATTATTTACATTACATTATTAAAGTTTCTCCTTTAAAAAAGGGGGGGATAAAAGCCCACCAAACTTTAGTTTACTAAAAGAACAAAATGCACATTGTTGATATTACACATTACATTTTTCTCTTCTTTAATTAAAAAAAAAAAAAAAAAAAAAAAAAAAAAAAAAAAAAAAAAAAACACAATTCCTTAATGGTTTTACATTGCTTCTTCCTATTTCATATATCAGGTTTGAGAGACATTCCAAAGACAGATATTATTTTTCCAAGGCTCACTCTCACAAAGCTCATTAAAGCAACTGCCAGGAAGAATAGTACCTGAATGGTACATAACAGATCCATCCATCATCCTTACTCCCCCTCATCCATCAATAGAAGGACACACCACACGCCATAACTGCATATATGAAAAATTCTCCTGCAACAGAAGTTAAATATGCACAGCTTGGAAACCCCAATGTATTAGCATGGAGATTTTTTGAACAAACAATCTTACTAAGTACAAGTAAGTTACATGAGAAAGATCAAGCAGCCAAAGCATCATCACTGAAATTTAACCACAAAAATATAAGTAATACAGTAAGCAGAGTTTTAATTACTGTAAAGGATGTAAACCTCTACTTCAGCTCAAATAGTACCACACGCAGAGCCCCATCCAGGGCCAGCACTCGAGGGTAGTCTCAGCTTGTAGCACAACACCTGTTGGAGCACAGCTCTCCCTTCCTACGCAGCTCTCCCTGCAGCACGTGACACTGCCAACAGACCACACTTTATTACAAGAGGTCTAATGTCACCCTTGTGCACAGCGTGGAGCACTTCAAGGAAAGCTAGGAAACTTACATATGTAACTCCATATGCTCCTAGAGCAATCTGAGTACAACTGTGCACACTGAAACAGGTGTTTCAAGTTTTGGCAGCACAGCAGATTTATAACAAAACTTGTATTTTAGACACTGATTGGATTCGATTTTAGCCTGAAAGAAATGACCATATGCTGTTGAACTTTTCTGTTCTGGCCGGCCATAGTCTACCTCAATATAAAACAAATATTTTAAGATGAATATAGGAGACATTTCTCAAGAAAAATTTAAACATGCCTATAGCTTCAAAACCCTGTCTCTTGAAACATGTTTTAAGTAGATAAAGGTAAAAATAGCAGCAATATACAAATAACATAAGATCACATTTGATTCCAAAATCTTAAGAGCTATCCTTCTAACAAAGCATAATATAATGGATTCTAAAGATTAAAACACACTGAAATGCAATTAGCAAATTTTAGGAGCATGGTACAAAGAACTATAAGCAACTTTTTTTACATGTACCAAAATGCTCTCCTGCAGTATTTGGAAGCCAAATACCAAAGCACTCTTCAAAATCCACACAACAACGAAATCTAAAAGCAGAATGCAACATGAGTATACTAGAGTATAACAGAACCAAAATTAATCCATTTTCTTAATCAAAAACTAAGAGAATAGCAAAATAGCATGAAGCAGTAGAAACAAGAATTTTGTAAATATCTAGCTTAGAAATCTGAGATACGTGAACAACTAACAGTTTTAACAACAGGCAGTCACAATTTCTAACAGGATACTGTCTCTGGTAAACTGCACATCCGAGAAGCACTTTGTTTTCTTATTACAAAATGCTGATCAGGTCCATAACCCTGAATAGAGAGCTGCATAATGGACAACTGTAATCCAGCATGCCGCTAATGAATGTAGCAGGAGTCAGCACCAATCCAACACTTGCTGGGAGGAAAAGACCTGTATCCTCAGATCTGATATGAAAGCATTGCCGAAACACATCATAATCAAGTATTTTCATCTTCTATCACACCAGTGCAAGTAGAATACCCCATCTGCAAAGATACTGAACTGCTCTAGACTGCACTGCTCTCTCTAGATTAAGTTTTTACAGCACGACAATACCTATTTGACAATATCCACAGCCAGGTTTTCTTTTCATGTGCATTTCTGCAAGACTTGACATTTACAATACTTACGCATTGCAATAAGGTTTCTTTTCATATCCTTTGTAGTTATTCATGTTCAGAGCCATTTTGCAAACTTCACAGTGGAAACATCCTTTATGCCAGTACTGTAAATAAATGTAAAGTAGAATTACTTACGGTACTGATGTTTTGAAAGCAATGTTAGGGTATGGTAAACGTAAAAACACAACTACATGTCAATATTTTGGCCATGCATTATAGGTCTCTTAGCTAAATCAGAAGGATTACTTTCACATGAAAGCAAAGGTGCTTCTGAAACACCCTCAGAAATGTAAATTCTCTGCTAAGGTAAATGCCAAGACCCCTGCATGCTGACCTTGCCAGGATAATTTTAAAGATAAGTGAAGCAGAAGTTTGACGTTTTGCCTCGTTTTAAAAAAAAAAAAAAAAAAAAACAAACCCGGCCGCTTGCTAAGAATGCAATACTACGCGAATGCAATCACTAACTAATGTGACGGCTGGCTTTTTGGTACGCCGCACAGACACTAAATTTAGCACATAATACGGCATTTTCCTCCGGTGGCTTCTACCACCTCGCCTTGCCTTTCCGGGGACGGTAATTTGGCGCATCTGTCACAGCCTCACGCTGTTTTTTACGGAGCGACCGCGCTGGGCTATAGCCGGCACCAGCGGGGACACCCCCGCGGGACAGGGCTGTCCTCGCCCCGCTGCCCCGGCCAGCGGCCCCGCCGAGGCGGCCATGGGGCGAGGGGCAGCCGAAGCCGCCCCAGCTCGGGGAGGCACCGGCAACTACAGCCGGGCGGGGACCGCCTACAACTTCATCCCTCGGGGAGCCGCCGCCGGCCCCGGGCACCGTCATTCCCGGGCGGGCACCGCAGGGCGCCCCGGCCCCCGCTCGCCCCGCGCCAGCGCGGTGACACGGAGGCTGCCCCCGCCGGCGGTGACAGCGCGGCTGCAGGCGCAGCGGCGGCCCTTGAGACGCCGCATTTGCCACCTGCCGGCTCGCCCCGATGCCCGCCGGCCCTGCCCTGCCCTGCCCGCCCCGCCGGAGCCGCGGGGAGCGGGACGGGCACCCGAGCGGGGAGGCGCCGTTCCCGCCCGCCCGCGCCCCAGCACCTTGTCCAGGCAGTTGACTTTCTCGGTGGGATAGACCACTTTGCCACAGCGGGCGCACTGGGGGTTCATTTTGCGGCTCCTCTCGGGCGGCGGCTCCGGCGGGCGGCGGCGGCCGAGGCTGCGGTGCGGCGGGCTGGGCTGGACGGGACTGCGGGAGGCCGATCTCTCATCCCCTGCCCTGGCGGGGACGCCGGGGGTCCTCAGCGGCTGCGGGCGGGCGAGGAGGTCATCGGCGGCGGCTGTGGAGGAAGCGGCGCTCCAGCTGACTGCGGCTCGGCAGCATGTGCGAGTGGGCGGGCGGGGAGCCGGTGCTGCCGCCCCCGCCGCTCGCCGCCCGCCCCCGCCGCCTCCCCCGTGTGCCTGCGCGCTCGGCTCCCGCGCCGCGGGCTGCGTGACTCACGCCGAGCCCCGCGCTGCAGCCGCAAGCCAAGCCAAGCCCACCGGCGCGGCCCGCAGCGAGGGGAGGGAAGAAGGGGAGGGCGAGCCCCGCGCCGCAGCCGCCCCGAGGGGGGCGAGATGGCGGGGAGGGGTGGAGGGGTACCCGCTGCGCCTCCGGGCGCACCTGCCCGGGGCTCGCTGGGGCGGGGCCGGCCCCGGCGGGAGGGAGGGAGATGGTGATGATGGAGATGGTGGAGATGATGGAGATGAAGGAGATGGAGGAGATGGAGAGCGCGGGGCAACGACGGCGCTGCCGCGGCCGCGGGGAGCTCAGGCGCTCCCCGAAGTGAGGCCCGAGGCCTGGCCGTGCGCCCGCGGGCACCTGCCGGGCGGGGCCGCGGCCTCCCCCCGCTGCACACGCAGCCCCGGAGCCGCCAGCGGGTGCGGAACGGCTCTGCGCTCCCCCAGCCTTGTGTCCCCATGAGTTTTCGGGCGCGGCGTTGCAGCCTTTCCGGGGCTGAGTCTCGCCGGGTCTCACCAGCGGTCCCGCGGGGCGACAGAATCGCAGCCGGAATGGCAAATGACGCTCCTCGGAGCAGGCTTTGGGCAGTCATTTCTGACTTGCTCTGCAGCGCTGTGGAGCGGTACAGCAAGAACTCATGCGGTTTTTCTTCGCTGAGGACTTCTTTAACTACCTGGAATACAAACCACACTGAGGAAATCTCTTAAGCCAATGCAGCACAGCCTTTTCTGAGGGTTTTTTTCAATAGTGCAACACTGTGTGGCTCACAGCAAGGACAAATTCTGCACATACTTGGGCGTTATTAAGTAATCAGAATGCAGTCAGCTAAACTGGAATACTTGGCTATAATTCTGCCTTAGCAACCCTGCTTTTATTCACTGGCTGTTTAAAGGCACAGGGAGAAACAGTAATTTCGTTGAAATTAATAATATATGTGATTAAATGAGAAACACCTAATCAGGCTTTAAATATTACATGATGGAAGTTGTAAAGCTGCCTCTGCCTCATCTAGCCTGAAACATCTGGCACACGATGAAACTCAATGTTGAGATGCTGGCTGTGCTGCAAGCAACAGGAAAGCAGCTTTGCAGGCAGTTCTGTAAATGCTTGTTGACTCCTGTGGCTGTCTCGTGCAGTAGCAAATAGACAAAGTGTTCACCAGCCCCGTTTCCATTCCCGTGATCTGCATGCTTGTCCATTTCAAAGCCAGTGCTAGCAACCTGCAGTTCTCAAAAATCCTGAAGCAAATCTTTTTGTTATTGTTGTTAAACAGATTAGCTTTGATCTGGAATTTAAGATTTGTCTTCTCACTGTTGCTCACTGACAATAGCATGATAACTTTTCACAAATACCTCACAACCAAGTTGGCCTCAGTCTAAGATTTCCCAGACAGAAATAGGTGCATAAGCACCCTGCAGTGCCAATGCAGTGAGTCTCATCACCTGCTACCTCTGTACTGTTCAGATTACCTTACATTCTCTTGGTCAGTCTGACTGGCTGTGAACAATGGCGTTTATTCAAGGAACTCTGAATGCTAGGCGTCTGAGTATGCTGATAAAGGAAACTTGAATACATGGTAACTCAGTGTTTTCTGTGGGAGCTGTTGTTTAGGAATCTGTCTAAAATCCCATCTGAGTTGAATTAGGCCCAGCACATAGGTAAGCAATCTCCCTTCTGCAAAGGCTACAAAGTATAGAGGAGCAGCAAGTCTGTACTACCGACTGGAATGGAGACTGATCTAAATTAATCTCAAATAGGAGGCAGTGAATGTTACTTATGTAGAAAAAAAAAAATCTTTCTTAGCTGACTTAATTATTTCCCAGCTTGGATTTTACCAATGGCTTGTAAGTGCAGACTCTGTAGCCCATTGGAAATAACTAGAGGCATACAGCTCACTCAAACAGCACATACGAAGTCTTTGAGACAGAGGCTTCATTCCTGGAAGCTCCAGGTTATTAAAATCCCAATTAGAGCCTTTGCATGCGGACAAAAATCATTTGGATATTACTCTCACTCTCAGTGTTACAATGAAATGCCTCACCTTACTCTTGCAGGGAAAACTTCTATTAACCAAAATATCAACACTAAAAATGGAATAGTAAAATCATTAGGAATACCTAGAGTTGGATCTGAATTTAGTGTTTCAGCAGTATGAAAGCCATCCCAATAGTTCTCATTGTTTCAGGATCCTTTCATCAACTTTTATTAGTTTTCTTCAGAAGGGGGAGAAATTAGTGTCTGAATCACAGTCCTCGTTTCCACAGTAGAGATCTCTTTCCTCATCATCACAACTTATTTCTCCTGCTGTTGTAGTGAAAAAAATGGGTTCTTTTGCTCTACCGAAACCAGTGGGAGAGAAAAATCTACTTCACCCATGATAGTGAGAAAGCAGTGAAATGTTACTCATCCATAGACTTTCCTTTTTCTGGGTAAGTAAAGATGCAATGGTACCGTCCAGCAAAGCAAAATACAGCAACCCTGCTAAGTCACTGACTAAAGGTGTAAACCAAAGACTATGGAGCACAGAAGGGCAAAGATCTTGCACTCAAAAGAACTCTGCTGCTACAAGCATGGAGCCTGTGGTAGGTGCTGGACCTCTAAATAGGTTCCAGCATTGATTCCCAGCTGGTATGTATTGCCAAGTCAAAACTGGCATTCCAAGATTTCAGGTTATTATACTTCTCTCATCTGGTACATTTCAGGCTCTTTATCTGGCCTGGATAATTGAAAAGTGTGTGTTAGTTCAGCAGTACAAATTACCAACACTTGCAAGAAGGTGTTTTTTCAGCATGTCTACAGTGGTCCAAGTGCAAAAGACCTTCTGGGACAGCTGCGTTACAGCATTAGAAATATTGTGACTAGGTAAAATGATGATTACATAAGTTCGTATTTCTATATGGTAATACCCTCAGCAGTTACATTTTGTGTTTGTTTGTTTGAGAGGAAGGTTTTCAGTGCTCCTTTTAATTTTTTTGGTTGATAAACATATCAATGCGTGCTGCAGAAAAAACCCTAAAACATTATGGTGAGAGGTGTTTTCACACATTGATACTGAATTTTACCTGAGAGAGAAAGTTTTTAAAACTTGGTAAACTAAGAAGTTACCCTGTGTTCCTGGACATGACTTGACATTTTGGAAGAGACAATCCATAGAGTCTTGTAGGTATCTGAGGTTTATATCTAATTTTTCTGAAAGGTTTCTTGGAACTTCCTCAGCTTTCTTTCCCACAAAATAGTTTCCTTATAATCCATCTCCCATGGCTGAAGTTTAGAGCTGTTGGAGCCATCAAGTGAACATAAAGTGTGAAAACAAAGGCTTCTATCTTGCAGGTCACCATGCATTTCACAAGCCATACATATAAGCTCAGGGAAAGTGTTTGCTAGCTTTGGTGATCACATGAAGACATTGTCCTTTTATCCAAATTTCTACAAATTGAATCTGCTCAAGAAGTTATGGTTGTATAGAACCCTATTGGACAAAATAGGAGTTCATGTAAATATAGTGACGTATCTTCTTTCCATGGCAAAGAATGTGGCTTTCTTTTCATTCAGAAACATATTTTTTAATTTACATGTTGGGGTGAAAATGCTCTATGTAGTATGCCCCAATTAACAGCTGATGCTGCCCCACTTGCAGTGTCATTATTCAGTCATTTTTCTGGAATAAATATGACAATACATATGTAGACCCTGATGGACTGTTTTAAAAATACTGTTTGGTGTATTTCACTGATTTTTCATACTTGGTCTGTCCTTTAAACAGGTATAAAAGTGGAATAACTGACAAATTAAGATAATGTACTAAAAATACTATCTGACTGTTGCAAGAAGCTCATAACATTTGGATACTAGTTCCAGCAGACAATAGGCATTGTGTCATATTTAAGTGGAAGGATGAGCTCATGGTTAAGGCACTGCATGGAGAATTGCAGATGAAGTCTCTAAGCAGCACAGAAGTACAGATAAATAATACTGGGAAAGATTTTGTGAAATTCTGTGGCTACCCTAAATTGTGTTGGAAGGGAAACCAAAACACTGGCACAGGAATTGGCCATCAATTTTTGTCCCTTACTGTTTGGGCTTAGGTTTAGGCACTTAGAAGAAGAAACTGCATAGTTACATTTCAAATAGAAACAATGCAACTTTAATGTGACCTTGTTTAGCGCTACCCAGGGTGCTGTTAGAGAAACATGCTTTTAAATTCTCTACTGTGAAAGGGTAATTTATACTTTCATATGCAAGGGCTGTTGGAAGCATGTTTTCAACTTCAGCTGTAGAAAAGCTTCCTACCAAAACCAAAACAAACCCAACCATGGTTAGACATTGTTATTTTCTGCAATATAGTCCAAAATACACTCTGCACTGGAATCTCAATATGCATTTTCAGAATTACTCAATCCTTAGCCACTTGGATTAATCTAATAGGGTAATGAAATACTAGAACAAAAATGGTTATTCAATCAGCAACAGTGTTTTCTGTTCTTAGGCTCTCCTTTCTTCACTCAAAAAGCGTACAAACTGAATACTGCATCCCACAATAGCTATATGCTAACAAATATATGAAAAGTAATAATGAAGAGCCAATGTGACTTATAGAAAAATAGAATGTGTTGAGTTGGAAGGGACCCATCAGGATCATCAAGTTCAATTCCTGGCCCTGTGCAGGACTCCCCAAGAATCACACCATGTGCCTGAGAGCATTGGCCAAACACTTCAACTCAGACCAGTTTTGTGTTGTGGCCACTTCCCTGTGGCTCAACACAGTGCTCAACAACCCTCTGGATGCACTATAGAATTGTCTGGAGGAAGGGAGTCTTATTCTCTTAGTAATTTTGTTGCAGTGGAAATTTCTATTATTTGATGTTTGGGGGCAAGATTTTGCCTAGTTAATTGGATATTTCAGGATACCTGAATGATTACTTCACTTCATGTTGTGAAAAAAGCTTAGTAAAAGTCGTCCAGTTACTAGAATTATGCTGAACAGAAAATTGTTACTTAGCTCATTTGCTTTTCTTTGGCCTCAAAATAGCTGATTTATGAGCAAAAAGTAGACTGAAGACTTCATTCAGGTGCAAATCTTATTACCTTTGTGCATATGTATGTGTTTCAGAAAAGCATCTGGCATTAGTGAAGCATACAGCCTCTGTAATTCAGGTGCACAAAGCAGGTGCAGTTCTGTGGATAGCAGTACATGAGATGTTTTGAGAATTTGGCAGTGCCTGCTTGAGCATTAGCTGCTCTGGCAGGCTTGCCCAGAGATGGAGGCACATGAACACTCATAGAAAGCTGTGACCACACATCCAATATGTTGGAAAATGTGTCTGCAGTGACTTGGGGACATAGAAACTGTCAACCTGACTTAAGGTTCAGTAATGCATTCTAACATCAGAAGCTGGAGTCCTCACAATCCATCTCTTTAATGTGAACGGGGAGCATCCTTCACATGAAACTTGCACATCTGAGAGTGCTCCTCAGTGCCAGAGCTGCGCTGGTCCCAGTGCCTCAGCTCAGCCACTCAGTCTATCATTCCATTCACAGATCAAGGTGAGGAGCTCACAGAGCCCAAAGCAGTGATTGGATAGAAAGGAGTGTGAAATCTGGAAGCCTCCAAGCCAAATATCCACATTCAGTGACAGAGCTTAGACTAAATATATTAGCCTTTTTTTCTGGTTTTATAATTCCCTCCTCTTTGTTACAGTCACTGCATTTTTCAACCCAGTTACAGCTTAGAGGGTGTTCTAGACATGTAAATTGAGTGAACATTCTTGGTTTATGTATATTGCATTGCATATATTAGGAACTTTTTCACCATCTCTGTCATTATGTCCCTTCCTAGTCAGAATTAGTATTTCTACCAAGTTTTGCAGGAAGAAAAACAAATTAATGAAAAATAAGAATTAGGGGGGATTAAAAGTCTACATATTTTACTTGATAAATAAACTGTTTTTCATCAATTAATTGATACAGGAATGAAAAACCATTATCAGAGCTCTTGGAGAAGCTGAAGAAGATTGTCTTCAGTCAGCCCAACATCCTGTGTCAAGAATTAAAAGTAGTTGCTCAATCTCAATTCAAAGAGATTTTCGAAAACTTTACCACAACAAAAAACAAATCTGAAACAGTTCAGACAAAAGACTCTGTGCTGGACTGTAGGCTGAGGAAGGACAGAATGTTAATTATTCATTCTGTTTTAACAGCTATTACTATTACTAAAGCTACTTGTTTTTGCTTATGAAGATTGAACTGAACAAAAAGGTTATTTATTAATTGTGGATATTGTTCCTTTGTCTACGTTTAGCCTGAGAACAAAATAGGAATATAGAGATAGAGTTAGGGTCCTAAATTGAATTTTAAAACCTAATGAGAGGGTTCTGGTAGCTTTGAATAAAAGAAAACAAAGCCATTATTCATATTCTTGCCTATGCAACCACTTCCCCATTATTTCCAAAAATAGTAGTCGAGTAGCTTCCTGCCTAAATAAACAGTGCACGTAGATGGAATTCAGGCTATAAAGCTTTTTAAATAAGGTTTCCTCTTTTTTTAAGCCCAACAACGTAGTGAAATACAGGAAGGGTTGGGCTGTGATTAGACTGGATTCTTTAAGTTAATGTTTTAAAAGGTTACATGACCAGTTCAGAGTAACTAAATACACTTACTCTGTAGATGGCCTGGAAGTATCGCAGGGAATATGCTCCCTCCATGGCCAGAAGAAATAGCCTTTTGTAATAAAGATACATAATCATTAACAAGCTTAACTCTGGGCTTCAAAGGAATCTGAGTTTCCAACCCTTCTAGAAAGATTTTAAAATTATTGCCCTCACAGTGCAGACCTGACAAATCTCACACATCAAGAGGGAGTCTCACACATTTAGCTCCCAAACTCCCTCCCTGCAGCTCGAGCTGTATCACACTCATTTGCAGCCCTGCTCTCCCATCCTGTGACCCCACACGCCAGGCACAGCTGGATGGCCCAGGCTGCAGTGTGCCAAACTCTTCCAGCTACCAGGGGCTGTCAGGAAGCAAAAGAGGAGGAGGATGCACAATGCAGCACGGCTGCATTGATGAAAAGAACAATGGATTCCAGAGGAATTCCTGGAAATGGTAGCAAAATCCCTTTCCAGAAAGTAAAAAGTAAAATCTCCTCATAGCTCAGTGTTAGCAATTTTCCAATTTTTGTTACTTTTTAAGTTTTCTGTTTTGAACACGGAGACTATAAGCTCTAAGGCTATTTAAATAAAATATTACACACTTCTCAATTTTTTTATTATAATCTAAAAATAAACAAATTTAAAAAAAAAAAAAAAAAAAACAACCCTATCAGACACATTACATGTTTAGGTCAGGAAGACAATGAGAGGTGATATTCCTCTCCCAGCAAAAACTTGGCTTCTGCAGCACTGTTCCTGGCTCTGGGCTTGCAGAATATGCTAATAGAGTAAGAAAGAGGATTGAGGAAAATTCATCTCCCTGAACATACCTGGAGATAAGCTGCTAAAAGCACAACAAACAGTAGGTTTAGCAAAGCCCATCTCACTTTGAGCTCAGCTCAGACGCTTTAAGAATGTGACTGAGTTTTCCTTAGACCTGAATTCTTAAAAACAGATCTTCAAATGTTTGAAAATTTGGGAACAAATGGCCAAGAAAGACCCAGCCCTCAGCCCCATCCCTGTATGGCTCTCTGTGACCCAAAGGGCATTTTTTGTGGCTTGGTGCAGTCCTGCTTTCGTTGAAAAGCAATGAATAATAACTTAGAAGCAAAGGGTCCTCTCTCCAGCATCTTTTGGAGTGTATTTTTGTAGGCTTCTTTACTGAGCACACAACAAACTTCTAAATACCATCTTCCTAAATACAGAACTATCATATGGGGTTATATAAGCCTTGAATAGGGAAGTACACAATTTATTTCTGTTTGTTTATTTTAAGTACAACTGCAATAAAAAATAGAAATCCATGGAAGTTTTTCAAACATCTTGACTGTTTTAACTGATAGGGTTGTGCTACAAATAGAAATTGTCTTGTACATATAGGCACTTTATTAAATCTGTATCATCTCTTTAGTCTGAAGCTATTATTTTTATTTCTTTCCTCTTTGCACTAGACAACATTGAAAATAGTAGGCCCAATCCCACTGTCACGGAAAAGATGCACGTGCCTTTCTCAGTATCAGATGTCTGCACTTGCTCGTGAGTTAAAAAGTTAGAAGGCAAGAAACAAAACTAAATGTTGAGCCAAAAATTCATCTGAGTAGTCTAGATCTTGAGGAAGACTCTCAATAAAGTTGTATTTTGGAGGAGAGCTTTTTTAGATATGATACAAAGGCACAGGCAGAACAAAGAAAACCTCTGAAAGGGGACTACTTAACTTCTTTTCCTTCTACCTTTAGAATTACAGCTAGCACATCAACTTTAGACTCAAAAAGTAAATGGAGAGCAACATTTGACACAAATTAAATATTCTAACATGTAATTTACTATTTTCAGTATGAAGTTCTAATTTTTCCCTCACAGTTTCTATGAATTGTCTTAAATGTTATCTTAGGAAAGGCAATTACTATATGGAGCATTAAGCAGAGCACATATATTGGTACACTGCAGAGACACCAGTTCATTTTCTTTTGACTACTGAACCGTAAATAAAGGAAAACGGAATAGTTAAATGGTTCTAAAGTTACATAGTGGCAAGCAGCAAGTGAGTTGCCATGCCAAGGATACCCTTTTGGAACATGATCCAGGGGGAATTATTGTGAAGTTACACTGTACAGAATGTTTCATTCATTTCTTTCACCTTGTAAAAATCCTAGTGGTTCTGCTGTATCCACCCCTTCCCTGCTGTAAACTGCAGAACAAATAGTCTGACTGTCCGGGCTGGCTTGGCTGCAGAGTGCATTTCATATTATCCCAAGAGGGACATACTTGGTCCATCAAGGGAAGGAGGAAAAACTCCAGAGATCTTGTTTTCAGAGCCTCTGCTGGTGTGACTGTCCAGCAGTCAGAGCACCTCGTTCCTGCAGCAGCAATTTTATGAAGCAGCACATCACATCTCCTGCCTCAGAGCAGAGAACTCTCTTAAGAAGGATTAGCACCACGGCCCTGGAATTACCAGGCCAGTCTTTCTAAGAGAGTGCTTCCCAAATTAATCAGCATGCCTACAACACCTGCCGTCTATTTTCCAGCTCCCCCAAACCAGGACTTTGCTCTGACAATATGAATTAGGTACAAACCCACCAGTGACTCTCAACTCACCCCTGCCTCCCAACCAGCTGCAGCCGCCTGGGGTGACAGTGTGGTGGCTGCTAGCTCTGACCACGTGCCTTGATGCCCCGATCCCATTTTTCCCTTAGAAGCTCCTGTCTGTGAGGTGGTTCAGAGAAACATGGTTCAGAGCCATCAGGTTTTCCAGGATGGCATCATCTGCGGCAAGCAGGAGGAAATCCTTTTAGTTTTCCTTTCTCCTGCCATAATCCAATTTAAACACACTCCCCTCTGGCTCAATTGCCTCCCCATGTCTACCGCAGGCACACATGTACTCTTAACTTAAAAATGGGACTGGAGAAGGATGCAATTCTGACAGGCATCTAAGCCAGGCTGAATTTGATTTTCAGCCTTCAGTCACTCTGCTAAGAAACAGCAGTAAATAATGCCAAATATCAGTTAGGACCCTCTCAGTCTTTCTTAAAGGACGATCACAAATCAAAGGCAAGCAAGCGAGGCAAGAGTTATAAGGGTCTTGCCTTCTGTTCTGCAAGGCCTAGTGGATAGCTGCTGTGCCTTGGAATGCAGAATGTAAAGGTTGAATGTATCTGGGGACACCAGCCCAAAACAACCTCCAGAGAAAAGTCTTCAGACCAAAGAAATGTTTGACATAGTTTGCTAGACTGCTGGGGTTTGACCCAACGCATGCTAAAACCAACTGAAACACTTCTACTAACATCTGTGTGTGCTAGATTAGAGTTTAAATACAATAGACTATTTAATTTGCACTAAGGAAGGGCTTCAGCATAAACAGAAAACTGCGTGGTTGGTTACGTGCTGGCAGCACACACCTCCTTTAAATGTCATTAGCTCCTTTCACAGCCCCAGTTGATGCAACCAACAGGAAGCTACTGAGATGATGTTTTGCATAGTTATTATCTTTCTTTTCATCACAGTTTACTCTGGTGAAAGAGAGGCCAGAGGGGCTGGTGCAGGAGGTGAAGCTCAAGGGCAGACTGGGCTGCAGTGACCATGAAATGATGGCATTCAAGGTCCCTAGGGCAGGCAGGGAGGAGGCACAACAAGTTCACTACTCAGGATTTCCAGAGAGCAGACTTTGGCCTCCTCAGGGATCTGCTTGATAAAGTACCATGGGATAAAGCCCCGGAGAGAAGAGGATCCCAATAAAGTTCATTGATATTCAATGATCACCTCCTCTGAGCTCAGGAGCAATGCATCCTGACAAAAATGAAGTTGGGAAAGAATGTGAGGAGTTCCTGGACAAGCTCAGACACAAAAAGGAATCTGCAGAGGGTGGAAGCAGGGGCAGGTAGCCCAGGAGGAGTACAGACAGATTGTCCAAGCAGCCAAAGATCAAGTTAGGAAAGCTAAAGCCCTAACAGAATTAAACCTGACCATCAAGGGCAACAAGAAAGTCCTCTATAGGTACGCTGGTGGTGAAGGGAAAACCAGAAAAAATGTGGGCCCTCTCTGAAAGGAAATGGAAGTCCTGGTAACAGGGGACATGGAGAAGGCTGAGGTATTCAACAACATTTTCATCTCAGTCTTCACTAGCAAATGCTCCAGCCACATCTCCTGCATCACAGAAGGGGAAGGCATGGACTGGGAGAATGTAGAACCACCCTTTCTAGGAGCAGATCAAGTCTGAGACCGTCTAAGGAACCTGAGGATGCACAAGTCTGTGTGACCTGATGAGATGCATCCATGGGTCCTGAGAGAACTGGTGGAGGAATTGGCTAAGCCATTATCCATCATATGTGAGAAGTCATCACAGCGTGGTGAAGTTCCCACTGACTGGAAAAGGGGAAATATAATCCTCATTTTTAAGAGGGAAGAAAGGGAAGACTCAGGGAACTACAGGTGAGTCAGTCTCATCACAGTGCCTGGAAAGATGATGGAACAGATCCTCCTAGGAGTTATGTCAAAGCACATGGAAAATAAGGAGGTGATTTTTGACAGCTGGTATGACTTCACTAAGGACAAACCATGCCTGACCAATCTGGTGGCTTTCTATGATGGGGTTAAGGTATTGGTGGATGAGGGAAGAGTGACTGACACCATCTACCAACCAACTTGTGCAAAGCATTTGACTCTGTGTTACATTTATCCTTGTCCCTAAACTGGAGTGATGTATTTGACAGGTGACACTCAGTGGACAGCTCAGTGCCAACTCAAAGAGTGGTGGTCAGTGCCTCAATGTCCAGGTGGAGACCAGTGACAAGTGGTGTTCATCAGGGGTTGGTATTGGGACCAGATGTATAACATCTTTGCTGGTGACATGGGCAGTGGGGCCGAGTGCACCCTCAGCAAGTTTGCCAATGACACTGAGCTGCGCAGTGCCCTTGACATGCTCGAGGGAAGGGATGACAAGCCTGAGAGGTGAGCCTGTGCCAACCTCATGAAATTCAACACGGCCAAGGGCAAGATCCTGCAGCTGAGTTGGGGCAATCCCACTCAGAAGTACAAGCTGGCTAGAGACAAGATTGAGAGCAGCCTTGAAGAGAACTTGGTAGTGTTGGTGGACAAGAAGCTTGATATGACCCAGCAGTGTGTGCTTGCAGCCCAGAAAGCCAGCAGTCCTCAGGGCTGCATCAAAAGAAGTGTGAGCAGCAAGTCGAGGCAGGTGACTCTCCCCCTCTGCTCTGGCTTGTGAGACCCCACCCGGAGTGCTGCATCCAGCTGTGAGGCCCCCAACAGAAGGAGGACATGGACCCATTGGAGCAAGTCCAGAGGAAGCCATGAAGATGATCGGAGAGCTGGAGCACCTCCCCTATGGTGGCAGTCTGGGAGAGCCAGGGCTGTTCAGCCTGCAGAAGAAAAGACTGCAGGGAGACCACAGAGAACCTGCCAGTACATAAAGAGAGCCTGCAAGAGAGCTCAAGAGGAACTTTTTACCAGTGGCATGTACTGATAGAACTAGGGGAACGGCTTTAAACTAAAAGAAAGTAGGTTTAGATGAGATATTAGGTGGAAGTTCTTTACTGTGAGGGTGGTAAGGCACTAAAGAGGATGCCCAGAGAAACTGTGGATGCCCCATCCGTGGAAGTGTCCAAGGCCAGGCTGGATGGGGCTATGAGCAACCTGGTCTAGTGGAAGGTGTCCCTGCCCATGGCAGGGAGGTTGGAACTAGATGGTGTTTATAGTCCCTTCTAACTCAAAACATTCTAGGATCTGTTTTTTCTAGGGGCCATTTCAGATACTATTGTACTGAATTACTTCAGAAAAACTTTAGAACTGTTTATCCATAATATCCTGATAAATAGATGTTAACCACTCCAAGTCAGCTTTCAAAGAGGTTCTTAGTAAAAAAAATATTCATGATTGCAGAAAACTTAATAATGCAACACCCTGGAAATTGTACTATGGGAACACTTTCAAACAAAACACAGATAATAGTAACCTTCCCCAATGTGATGTTATCAAATTTCTTAACGAGGACAACATGACATTTACACTTCTTTGGTGTAAAAAATGCATGCCCCACCAATTATCATTCAGAAAGATTGTCTCAGTCCACCTACTTAGGGCCACAAAACCTGCTGTGTCTGGCTCTTCTGAAGTTAAGAAAAAGCCACATTTTATAGACTTTTCTGGATTGGCACTTGGCAGATTTCCTTTGCTCAGCATGTGTTCCAACTGGGGTAAGTATTGAGGTCAATATACAAACATCATGATGGATAACTGCTGCAGCTACAGTACATCTACTCTCCATAAATCCGGTTAAATAAGGCAGGATTGCACTGCAGATCAAAAGTTATATCTTATCAGAAAACCTTCCTCATAAGTGAACTTGCAATTGCACCTGTGTATCCAAACTGGTGAGGCTGTAGGGCCAACTCTAACATCACAATCATCTTGGCACCAAATCAGTCCCTTAGCCCGTAAGGTATTTTTAACTCATGTCTTTGTGCTCCCCCTCGTAACTTCTGAGTGCCTTTGCAGTGGGAGGGTGACTGCTCTGATGGATCCAGCATATTACTTATTATTCTGCAGTCCTACTCAATAAGGGATCACAATGCTATTTTTAGAAGAAAATATTAAAACACAATTCAACTCCAAGCATAATGGAAATAAAAAGATCAGGAAATCTGTACTCAGAAATTTGTTACATTTAATTGGCTTTCAGTTCAAATATGCTCCTCTTACTAGGCATAATTTTTCTAACACAGCACTCTGCGAAGTTCTTTATGGTCCTGGAAAGGAAAATAATATGCAAAGTCATTAAGGAAAGAAGTCAGTTGCATGTGAGTTGCAGTTGTAAGTATTAATCCACTCAACTAATGATAGATCAGAAAACCCACAAGCTGTCAGATTTTAAAATTATACCAAAATTTGTCAAGTATATCCTCATAATTGCATGTAATAACTGTCATGTGAAATTTCTTTTATTATTTTTGCCATTCTTACCAACTAACCTGAAAACTGTTCCAAATGTAAGTCAAAACCTTCTGCTAGCTACCAAATAGCCTGAAACACAAACCACACATTTTCTTTGGGCTACTTAATCCCTATAATAATAAAATGTAACTTTCACAGTTAAAATAAGTATCTATATTGTTAATAGAGATTAACAGAAAGTTCCAGCATAAAAGTACGTATGAAACTAAAACATATTTGTTACAAAATAATGAGAACTAATTATAATGAAATCTCAGCTGATATCCAGCCCTCATGACTACAGCAGATTAAGAAATGTCTAAGCCTGGCAAGCTTTGGGCTACATTGTGTGGAACTGGCTGTTCTTTTAACACTGGAAACAGATTTTTTTTTTTCCTCTCCTGTCAACAGTGATTTCTTGGATCAAGACAGAAAAGGTCATAAACTTTTTATGTTTTTATTAGTTAATTAAATCCAGGTTAGTTGTTAAGAAGAATGTGTACGAGCGGAGGGGACAGTGAAACACTGGCATAAACTGTTGTGATGGAGTTGCTGTCTTTGCTGGGCATTGCAAATTTTTAGCCAGTGCTGAAGTCAGCACACCTCAGGTGAGAGTCTGAATGGGTCCCTTCCAACCTACATTGTTTTAAAACTGTGTCAAGAAAAATACAGATAGTACTGATCCTGCCTCGAGACAAAAACTTGGGGCTGGTCAATCTTCTGAATTGTTTCAGCCCAATGCCTTGACTGGGTGGCTCCTCATGCTGACCATGTCAGCTTTCCATGGGAGGGATTTTCCTTGGCATTTCATGTGCCCTTCTGCTGGAAGTGAGCCAAGGTGGGCCTGGGCCACATCAGAGGAGAGCAAAGAGCCCCACCAGCAGGACAAGAGTCTGAGGGAAAGGAAAGGAAACTGCACTGAAGAAGGATCCTGCCCTGCAAAACTTACAGTGGCCTTCAATGATGAGCAATTCTGCAATTGGGAAAAGGGATTTCTCAGGAAAAAACGGTCTACATTGGAATGAAGATTCTGAATATCTCTTATTTAGTGAATTTGCTAAAATATCATCTTTTCTTTAAAAGACTTCATCTAATTACTTAAGATTATATCACTATTTGACTCTACTATATATAAAGGGCAAGTGAAATTCAGTCTAAATACTAGAAGAGCCTAAAACCCAGCTGGTCTGTAAACAAGTTGTGTAGAGGTTCAGCTAGATAGCTTCACAATTTTCCAAGTCACTGAAGCAGTGACGGTATCAGTTGTTTGAAGAGAGGACTAACTGGCTGCTGGGTTTTTCATTCCTATATTTTGTTGGGGTTTTTTTCAGTTGTAAGGAGGCAGTGGCAAAGTTACTTAGGTGATCTTAAAGGTATATTTCCATTTCTGGAAGCTTTAGTAAGTGGAAAGAGACTTTTAAAATGCATGTCTTCCTGGAAAAGATGAAAACATTTTATTCAGAGGGGAAAAAATACTTTAAATGTTGTTTTTCTCGTAATGATTCATGCTTACAGTACTCCAGCAGCTCCCGAGGTTCACTGAAGATAATCAATGACTACTCATAATTTAGGATTTCACACGACGTTGTTCTATGTACCATTCAACTTTGAAAATTGCAGGTTTATTACTGCCCAGCATTGCCACTTCAGTGACAGATTGGAACACTACTACTTAACATCTCAAGGATGGTTAATATTTTTGATTGCTTTCTAACAGAAAGCATTTACCCAAAGGAAAAGCTGGTAGAAGAGAACATTAATTGAGTATCCTCTCTATGTGAGGAGAAATAGTAGTAATAGTATTACTCTGCATTGAAGGTCCATAATGGAGCTTGAATGAATTTATTTACCTCCCCCCAAAACAATGAGAGCTTTCTGCATAAAATGTCTTGAATAATCTGAGAAAGACACATAAATTTAAGTACACTAAATATTTGCTTAGGAAAAAGTATGTGGCCCTTAGATTTCACTTGCTGTTTGACTTTACTGTGATATTTAAAGCTCTTCTCCTTAATAAATTAAAATGTTGGTGAAAATCAAGTGAAAGTGAGGGAGGAAATTTTGTTTCTTTTCTTTTGTCTTCTGGAAGAAGCATTCACTTCATCCGTCCACAGAGATTGGGGCAATTTGTCTAAAAAGGAAATGCCTCCATCTAAAATGCAGTAAACACTACAGACCAGTGTAGACAAATTATGGAAAGGGTGAAAAAAATTGCTGACCCTGTCCTTTTATTGAACTAGGTTGGTTCTAAGAAAGTAATGATACAAAATTTGGGAAAGGGTTTTTTCACCGAAGTGATATTATAGTCGATGCAGAACCAGCTCTTTATTCCAAGAATTTTAATTGTTCAGCCCATTATTTGCGATCTAGCAAATATATTTTTGAGGGATGTAAAATGGCCATGGAATATGTTCCAAATAGAACGCTGGACTGACTGTTCAAAGACTGACTCAGAGTGTGATCTATCGGTTTCCACTGTCATGGTCTCTCATACTTACTGGAAGTCTTTGAAAAAATAATGAGATTTAAATATCTGCCTCATAGAACCTCTCTTTAAATAATTGTTAAAACATTATCTCCTGAATAAAAATGTAAGGAAATTAATATCCTTTTCTTAGTATTTTTGACAGCAAGAAATCTATCTACATATCTATCTATCTATCTATCTATCTATCTATCTGTCCTTCTATCTATCCTTCTATCTACCTATAAGCCAAAAGATAGGATTGTTTTTATAAAAGCTCTGTATCACATAGACTGAATCAGCCGTTTGCTCAGAGCAACTGTCACATACTGCACAGAAGCTGTGTCACAGAATTATCAACTCGTAACTGTGAACAGGGCTGACTTACTTACACAGTCAGTTGAAGTTGACTACAAGGGGTGGCTAAGCTGCAAGAATCACATTTTTGAGTCTGCATGTCAAGTTGATGGTAAATTTGAAAAATTCATTAAATCTCAGTAATCCTTAGGGGAAGCTTTAAGGATGATGGAAAAGGACTAGGAAGTTGTAACAGAATAAAATCTCTTCTGAGTAGCTCTGCCTTAGCAACCAAGACAGAAGAGCAGACAAAGGGTAGCCAAAGAATGGAAAGGAAGATGAAATCAAGGGTCTAAGAAGGTTGACAAAACCTGGTAGTGCTTAAATGGCTGAAGACACTTGGATGTTTTTGTTCATGTGTGTCTGTAATCCTTCTACATTTTCTCTGTAAGTGAAATTTGGGTTAGAGGGAAGACAGCACATGCTTACATAACAGTGCCCATGCTGAATCTCCAAGGAAATAACTTGTGCTATTGTACATTTTCTGAAGAGTGAAATATAAGCACAAATTTCCAAGGGGAGGCTGGAAAGACCCTGGCGTGGGCTCCTTTTCACCTACCCCACTGCAACACCGGTGGATCACGGTGCTGAACAGTGCTGCAGCTTCTCCCGAACACTCACACAGCCAAAAGGAAGCTACACTGCTGTGCTGCATCAGGTGAATGTGCATGTTTGTGCTTTCCTTCCTCTCCTGACTGTTAGCATCTCTTTCATGTGAGCCAATACGGATGCAGTGCCTCAACTCAGGGGCTGAGATCACCCATTGCAGGCTGCACTTTCCCCTGAGCACAAGAGCACATCCTTTCACTGGGAGTTGCATGTGCGCTCAGCAAGGAGTGGCATTGAGAGGGTTAGTGCTAGTTTCAGAGTACTGGACTGAAAGTAATGCAAATGCTTCATTTTTGGTAGCAGCTGCAGGCTTTCAGAATGTCACTGCTAATGCTTCTTCAAAAACCATATAATTACAGACACTCAGCCGGTGGTATAGTGCCTAAATCCTGCCCAGTCCTAACAAATCAGCAACATGTGCTCCCAAAAGTTGGGCAAAGCTTTCTCATTAGTCAACATATGGAGAGGCAGGGGTATTCATCAAGGCTTGATAAGATACTGTACCGGACATAAACACTACCCAGCAAGTTATAAACCATATTTTAAAGAGGATTTTTTGGGGGGGGAAAAAAAAACCTCATTCCCAGATTGAAAGCTTAAAGTATATCTTAGTCTGGTCTCATAAATGGTGCAGAGTGATCATAAATATGAACAGCACAATAAAAGTCTGTTCTGGAGCTCAGTAACCAGCAAGGTTTGCCCTTTGCTGATCACAGGCGTTCAGGGCTCGTGGCCGTACCCAGCTGCTTGGGCAGGCTGGACCTGCTTCAAATGGAGACTCTGGAGAGATTCCAACTCTGCCCCGGAGATGGCAGGGCCACAGAGGAGCTCTAGAATCCACGTGACTTGAGGACAAACATGAATAGCAATATGAAAACCATGGAAGCTCTGAGGCAGAGCCTCTGCAGGCACAGGGGAGCCACAGGAGAGGTGGCTGAGGTCGCTTTGCTTGTTCAGCCTGGAGGAGACTGAGGGAAGAGCTCATCGCAGTTACAACTTCTTCATGAGGGTCAGGCACTGATCTCTTCTCTGTGGTGACAGAGACAGTGACAGGACCTGAGGCTGTGTCAGGGGAGGTTTAGGCTGGACATCAGGAAAAGGTTCTACACCCAGGGGGTGGAGGGCACTGGAGCAGCTCCCCAGGGAAGTGGTCACAGCACCAAGCCTGACAGAGTTGAAGAAGCATTTGGACAATGCTGTCAGGAGCATGGTGCGGCTCTTGGGGATGGTCCTGTGCAGGGTTAAGTGTTGGACTTTGATGATCTTTGTGGATTCCTTCCAACCCAGCATCTTCTATGACCCTAGGTATTTGGTCTGGAAAGCTGTCGTTAGGGACCATATCTGTCAGCAGGGGCAGAGCCATGTATATTAAATCCAGAAGGATTGTGTTTGCTCATTAGTTCCTCTTTTTAAAGAAGAATTAGGTCTAAGAGGATTTCTTTGCCTTTGAGCAAAGATCTAAATGTCTGCTGCAGACAGCCTGCACAATTTTTTAAGGCACAAAGAATCTTGAGAATTACGATTAAAATAAGGATTAGGAAAGTTAGCAAAACACTGTGGTTTACTTCTGAGCTGATCTTCAGTCCAACATTCAGAAAATGCACAATCACAAAATGTGGCACATCACAAGGGGATAATGTTTGCATTTGTGACTGCAATATACATTTTATGCTATTTAGTGTTCTAGATTCTGTTTTATGAGATTCCAAACAAATAAAAAAATCAAAAGACATTTGATTTCAAAGGTATTTGGCTAAGGCAACAGACAAGAGGTAAATAAAGGCATAAGAGAAATGAAAAAACCAGAATGAGAGGATAACCTACACACACACACAGGAACAGACTAAAGTTCTTAGACATTACTGGAAAGAAAAGTTTTGAAAAGAAAACTTGACCTTTAAGAATATCAATGTGAGCTTCATTCCAGCAAGGGAGAAAGAACAAAGGAACTTTGTTTGAAAAGCAAGTGGCCCACAAGGGCAATAGATTCCTCAGGGGCACATATGCAGTCTGGTAGAAACAGCAGTGTAGGAGCAGGCTGTGAAGAACCTGGACAGCAAAGAAAAGTAGCTTATTATGTAGCTCACTAGCCAACCACAAGGTTTTGTCACTGATGCCTGCTCTCAGATATTTCAGGGTGGATGAAGCACTACCCTGTACTCCAGAAGTGAAAAGCTGACCCAGATCCTGAAAACTGCATAACTGGAGCACATTCTTTTAAGCATGAGTTTCTCCTTATAATGATTCACTGGCACATGTCTGAGAGACTCCATCTAGAAGGTTTTAATAGAACCTGAAGAAAATCCCAGTAAATTCATTAAAGTTCCTTTAAAAATATGTCTTTGTGGCTTCAAGTCTGACCTGCTGAAAGACTCACTGATCCAGCAGATCCCATTATCTAATTCTAACAGCTGGTTCCACCTGAGTTAATTTTTTTCACTAGAGTTCCCAAGAATCCAAAATTCCAGGTTTTTTTAAGGCAAATGCAGAAGATTTTGTAAGCCTTTTAGACTTCAGATGAAATATCCAGTCCTCTGAATCTTGGGGATGTGCAGGTCATCACCCAATATGCAGGTCTGTCCCACCCACAGGCAGAGGGCGTGGGAAATTCAGGGCTGGGGAATCCTCCCCAAGCCATGGAAAACCTTCAGAAGCATGGTAATCTTCAGAAATTGTTCAGTAGTCTTTCCACAGAATTGATTCACAATTTTGTGGAGAGAGTTTCCCTCTGCTCCCAGACTATGAGCTTCTTTCATCTGGTGAGGTCACTCCCCATTTAACATCCCAGCGAACTTTGTCAGTGGGTTTTAACATTTACAAGTAAGTGTACTTAAAAATCACATTTAAACAAGCACATGCATCTTTTTCATCCTCCACTGGGTTTGCATGACCAAGCTTTGGTAGCAGGGGGGGCTACAGGTGTGGCTTCTGTGAGAAGCTGCTGGGGGCTTCCTCCGTGTCCAACAAAGCCAATCCTTGTTTTGCCCATGATGGTATTTGGTGAGTGATCTCTCCCAGTCCTTAACTCACAAACCCTTCACTATATTTTTCTCTCACCAGTCCAGTTGGGGAGGGGAATGACTGATTTGGCGGGTGCCTGGAATCCAGCCAACATCAACCCACTACAGTCTTTTTGGTGAAGAATGCAGGCAAACTATGAGAATTTTGAAAGAAATGTATTAATTGGGAGAGGTAATGGTCAAAACAAGCACTGAACAATATTAGAGAGTAGAATGATTGTGGGTAATCTTTGTTGCAAGTGTGGTGATGGGTCAAGGGGTGGATTTTTTGTAAATCATCCATTTTTTAGTTTGTGTTGTGATGATGTTTTGGTTTTTGTGGGAGGCATTCTTTTTTGCAATGTTTGCCTTCTGGACCAACCTCTACGAGTGCTGAGCTGTGTTTCCCAGGAAGTGGCTGAGCTGCCGATGGGAAGCAGAGATTAAATTTTCCTTTTGCTTATGTGCTCACAAACTTGCTTTTTTCTTGCTTTAGTGAACTGCCTTATCTCAACCCACTAGTTGTTTTCTATCTGATTTTTCTCTCCCCCATCCCACTGGCTTGGGCAGTGATATACGATCTTGTGGGCACCTGGTGTCCAGCCCAGGTCAACCACTCCACAAAGGTGCTGAGATACAGGATCCATTTTTCACTTGCACCTGTAACATTACCATCACTGGCAGAAGAAGAAAATCATAGTCATATAAAAGTCCAGAGAGCAGGAAGACATTTTTTTGAAAATTACTTATAAAAGGAACCAGTGTTAAACTGAATCAATAGAAAATGAGATTAAGAATTTTAAAGATTTATTCCAAAATTGAATCATCTCTGCCATAATAAATAATGCATCTAATGAGGAAAAAAGGACGCACACCCATCCCCCAAGAGATTTCCTTTTTTCATCAGTGTTACTCTAAATTGCTCTGACTGTGCAAAATAGCTGTGAGTGAAGTCTCGCTGAAGCAAGCAAATCACTGTGTGGCACACTTTAAAAATGCTAAGGACTAAATGTCCCTTTAGAATTTAAAGCAGGTGTTCGTACAGAGAGGCACAATATAGCAGAAAGTGGTGATCCAATTCCAAATCTGCAGCCCTGCTTCCATATTCCTCCCACACATCCTACCCAAAACTGGGACACGAGGGAAAGCCAGCGTTGGCCACCACTGCATCCAGAGGACTGTATTCTTCACAGGACTCCTAAAATGCCTCCTGTCCCTGCCTTAATCTCAGCGAAGTCGCCTTCCTGTCTGCTGCAGGGAGCCAGCAGGAAGCTGTCACAAAGGGACTGGCAATACTGCAGATGCCACCTCCTTTCACTGGGCATTGGATTGGGTCACAACAGTTTATTTTTCACTCACAGGATAACAGAGGTCAAATTTATAAGAAAGGACAGAACCTCTGCAACACAAGGTACTTGTTTATAGGTAGTCCACAGATGGGAAATACCTAGAAAATAGTTGAAATTAAAGATAATGTTTTTATTCTTAGCAAGAAAGCCTCTTCTGAAGTAACATGCTAGTGTCTTCCTTATTAAAAGTCCAGACACTGCAATCCAGAGATAGCAAGACTGCAATAATTTCAATTTGATTTAATTTTAAATTTGTAATGAATTTCTAGTCCTCTAGGCTGAATATTTGTGTTATACAGATATAAAAAATAGAAAGTTAAGAAATTTTTTGTATTTCCTGTGTATTTTTTCATCTCATGCTCTAATTCATGACTTTGGAATACTAAGAATTCTGCAAGAATTCTTAGGGATAGTATCTATATGAATTGCATAAATATAAGAGAAAAAGTTGAAATCGAGTATAAAGAAGTCTTTCTTATTCTGAATTTATTTCAAATGAACTTTCATTCTAAGTTTTCATATTTCCACAGAAGCTGCTTCTTTTTCATGATTTGTTTTTGGATTCTAACAAGGCTATCCTTGCATGCAGACAATAACTGCAGAGGACATACAGTACAGCACAGGAATATAGAATCCCATGCCTTGGGTTTTACATAGCAGGGTATATTTTTTTCTTTGAAGGATTTGTAATTAATCATCAAAATGAAGGGAAAAAAACAAAGTGTTATGCTGCCATTACCCAGAGTTTATTACAAAGTGTGAATTCAACCTCTCACATTATCCCAGTTTAGCTTCAATATAAAATTTGCAGCTGCAGGACCTCATAGATAACAAGATTAGTATGTATTAATCTCTTAATCCTTTCTCTAATTGTTGTGAAATCTAGAATCATCAACAACTTCAGTCAACTGACCAGCCTTTTAGTCAGATATTCGGTTTTATCATCTATGCCTGCATTTGTAGGCAGCAACACTGCAAAGTGTGATAAAGCCCAGGTGAATATTACCATGAATATTACATGAGTGCAGTGCATGCATCAGTATAAATGTTTTGCTTTTTTCTGAAACAGTTTACTATGAGACGAAATCACTTCATTCAAGAAGAATCAGGGAGAAAAATATTCCAAACTTCCTATGCTTTATAACCAGGTTTTCCACATACATGCATTTTTGGATGGGCTTCCTTTTGGTGTTGTTTCAATACCCTTCTAAGCCTCAGAGCTTGATTTTGTAACTGTCTGGTTCACTAGAGATTTGTTAATTGCTAGACGAACCAAAAGTAGTTAACAGATATTTACCCTTGAATAAAATGTTTGCACTATTTAAATGGCCGAGGACAAAACTTAATCTAGGTTTGGAAATTCTAGAACTGGAAGGGTAATTTAAGTTTTTTGAGGAGGAAAATAAATACTTTGAACGTTGATGCTTCTTTTTCTTTGAAGGGCAAAAACAGCCTGGAAAATTACTCTGAGTTCCATGCAGAAGAAAATTACTAAACTAAACCGAAATTCTTAAATATTACACAGTGTTGCACTGAAACTTTAATGAATATTAAAAAAAAAAGGTCCAGCACTGTCAATCATGGCACGAGACCTAAAGATGTTGAAGGTATATGCACAAACCATTTTTTGAATAGGTGCTTGATATTTAGATTGCAGAGAAGAAGCTTCCCAGACTCTGTGCAGAGCAGGGGCTGCAGGATTGCCCAGGGTAGTGTAGGAATAACCTGAGTACTCATCCCAACACTGAGCAGCTTTACCTGGGCGAGCTCATTCAGAGAGGAAAGGCAAAGCCGTAAAGAACTCTGAGGGGGATAATTTAATACAGTTCATTTTGCTCCCCCAGCAGGCTTGGTTCAAAGGCAGCTCTCACCTCTCTGCATGGTCTTGGCATGTACACTGCACTTAAATCATTAGGCACGGCATCAGCTGATGAGCTCGGGCTCAGAACAGAGGCAGTGTGGTCTGTTTTATGCTCCAGAGAGTCGTAAAGCAGCTGGTGGTAATGGAGCTAGGAGGCTTGGAGGTCTGAACCCATGCGATGGACACTTTTTGGGACCTGTCTCAGGTCTGTAACAAGCCTTCAATATCCCTCCTTAGCAGCGAGGATGAATGGCGTGCTGCCAAACACTGAGCTTGGTTTGAATATACTGTTCAGCTCACTCTTCTTTCAAAATGGCATTTTGAGTGCCAAAATGCATTAAGATGCATTTTTTTCATCCAGTTCACAGTGATCCAGTAGGAATTTACTGGGAGGAATTCCAGTAGGAATTATTCAGGGAGAAGATTAACTTCATTATAGGATATTATAAATTATTATAACACAAGGAGCAGGTAAGAAACAATCTGGACTTACAAGACATGAGTACACTGGTATTGATTAGATGGGAAGAGACAAGACGGACACCAAATACAAAACTTTATATAAGCTCCTCGATATTTCTGGACCTGTAATGAAAGGTGAAATTAAATTTTGTGAGAATCAGCTCTCAGGTTTTTGGATATTGATTAATATTGTGATAAGCAAGTGTGTCTGTGGCCTTAACATATAAAAGATCAGTAATTGTTTTTGCAGTGGCTAATTGCTTATAAGGAACACTGTGATAATTCAAACATAAATGTATTATCTGAAACAATTACGTTACAAAAATAAGTTAAGCCAGTAACTACCTTACAAATAGGGTGTATTTACAGAATGCCCCATAGACATTGGTTCCTGAGATGGGTTTCTGGACTGTTTCTTCCAATAGGTCACCTGTGAAGATAAGAGTTCTGGCTTGTTTACAAGTGCCAATGCAGAATTCAATTTATATTTTCAAAAAATCAGGTAGCAAACTAGTTTTAAGGGATGTTTGTAAGACCAGTGGCACACAATATGTGAATGCTATCAAAATTATTTTATGAGTTTCTGTTTGTTCATTAGAACTATTTTTTTTTTAATAGAAAAAGGAGAAAACATCTTTTTCAATAGCAGTCCTAACCATGTCCTAACCTGTACCACCATTAGCTGTGGCCTGTCTGCCCCTCCCCTCCTGGGGATTTACTGCCAAGGTTACTAAAGCTGTGATACCTTCTGCAACCATGGGAGTTCTACACCAATTTGACTTCACAAATCTTTTGCAGTTACTGTCAGCTATCTTATTATATTTAGTATATTTTACTCTAAAGCAACATACATACCTGTCCCTGAAGTCAGTAGGAACCCTTAACGTGTTTTCAATCTGCATGAGATCAGACTCAGGGAGGAATATATTCAAATATCCATATACAAAATCAGATTTTCAATTTGTAAATGCTTCACACAAGAGCAAGCTTCTGACCATGATAGGTTTGAGCAGTTTGAATCATTTCTTCACTGCAGTAAAGCAAATGCAGGCTTAGCCTATTGAATCTGTCAACAACCATGTATTAGTCAATAGCCATGAATCAGTCAATAGATCCAAATGCCAAAATACTTTGAAAAATAATAACATTGTCTTTTCAGTTTTGGATGATAATAAAATCTTCTCCTAAATCTGTGACCTTTATATAGATGCACCTCCTGACTGGAAATCGGTGAACGGTCCAGGACCTAGTGATGTCTGGTCTCCCAGAGATGTGTGTCCTGCCTCAGTAGACCCCACCAAAACAGCTGTGACCTCTCTGCAGTGCTTCCAGGTCTCCTTCAAACTCAGGAAAGCCCCATGTCCATTACTTTCATATTTTTCTTGTGTCTGGGAAGCTCCTGCTCACCAAGAGGCAGCACATGCAGTGTCTGAGGCACAGCCATGCTGACTGGCCCGACCGTACCTGTGCTGATGAGCTCCATGGCAAACGGCACTGGAAAAGGAGCTCTCGAGTTCCAACTGCAGTCCTTGCCAAAGCCAGGACAGTCATAAAGGCTCTGGGTTTTGCCCAGATGCTGATTTTGTAGTTTGAGACTTCGAGATTTCCTGTCAGAATTAATGGAATTTAGCCAAGTCCAGAAGTTACTGGAGGGAAACTGCAGAAAGATTGATGGATGGACAGACTGACAGTGCACTTCCATAAGTCTCACTTCCCTGGGAAACCAAGGTAAACAGGAACAGATTCATAACCTACAGTTACAGGCACTGTCAGCCTACATGTGTGTATCATTACTGTTCCCTGCCTCCACTCATCTCTCTGACTGATGCTCATATAATGAGGAAGGCATTTGATATTTTTATCCTTTATCTTTTAATTAGTAGAGCGTATTTCTTTCCAGTGATCCACCCAGTGCCAGCAATTAAAACAGAGTTACTTGTTTCCTCAAGGCCTTTCTTACACTACTCACATTTCTTTGTGCCTCACAAACGTATAAACTCCATCGCAGGGTAAGAACATCACCGGTTTGATAGCACAAATGGGTAAAATGAGCTGAATGTCTGCAGATACAACCTGATTTAGAGAGGGGATTTCAAGTGAACACCTCCTGAATTGCAAACCAGTTTGCTCTGCAGCACGTTGACTGTCTGCCAAAGCCACCACGCAGCAGCCACAGCCCCAGCACCGCCACTGCCACTCGCTCTGGGTGCACACACCTTATCCGGAGGGTGGAGGTGTCCGAGGAACTTGGCCATGCTCTCCCCTCTGCTTCCAGAGACACCATCTGTTCTTCTCAGTGCCTCTTTGCTTCGTGCTAGCACAGATTCAGTCATGGACAAGATTTTTCATCTTAACCTATTGTTTTTGACACACTGCCATTATTTTGTTCACTATGCAACTAAAAAAAAATAATCATCATTTCCTTCCTGTCAGGCTTTATCTCTCAATCAAATCTGAATGGAAATTCATAGGGCAAAGACAATGCACTTCTCTAGTCACAGGGCTTTCTCCCTCTCAAACTTCTAAGGCGTTCTGCAAACCAAAACAGTTCATAAATATTTTTTAAATGGATATTTAGGCAACCTAAATAGAGGGAGAGCTGTTCTTAGACCAGTAAACATATTCAAAGGAGATTTAATTTGATTTCTTGGAAAGATTTCACCTGCAGCCACCATCTGGCTAACTGACACAGAGTTGAAGAGTTTCCCCAGTAAATCCCATTAATCCTATTGAGTAACATGGGTTGATTTTGAGGACCTTTTCTCCTCATTGCAGTGTTCCTGAAGCCTGACTGCATCACACAGAATTCATAATCTGATGGCTCCTTTCTGATGCTGGATCTGCTACAGGGCATGGTTGCCTAGCTGTTAAAAATTATCATATACTGATGTGATATCAAGGAGGTTTATTGTTATAAACCTGATTTCTTCTTTTCCTCCACTGAATACTTTTGTAAGGACTAGAGGGGGAGAAAACTCAGTCTTTAAAATTTTAGCTCTCATTCTAGAGTTACAAATTTTTACCTTAAAATTCTCCTGAGAAAAATGGGTTTTGTCCCTTATTTTCATTTTTCATTAAATAATCAAGCAGTTTAAACATTTATTTTGTATTATTACTTTATTGAGTTATTTTAATAAAATTAATAAATCCTTTTTTCCATTACTGAGAGGTAAAGGCTGCTGTGGAATGTGCTATGACGGTTGGCATTTCCCCTTGTGTAGGGCAGGAGAGTTCTTTCACCCCGTGCCTGGTTTCCGCTGGCTCCACCTCAGCTGTGCATTCAAGATTGCTGTGAGCTCCACGGCCAGAGTCCAGCAGGATTCACATCACATTTACCCCAGCTTAATTGCTGTGGCTTCAGAGAGTCTGTTCTCTGTTTTCTCCATTAAACAAGAGCAGAATCCTACCTCTGGTCTCCGAGGAGTGTTTTTCCTCATCTTTCCTTTGGCCAGATGCTATTAGGAACTCCTGCAATTGTTTGCTGCTTTATTTTATGCATAAATATACATGGGTCAAAAAATCTTCCAGTGCCTTGCAGAAAGAAATGCATCAAACTAACCTGAGAGGTCTCACAGTCTCTGCAAGAAGCCCGAGGGAACAAATACTCAGTGTGACAAAATGCTTGTCAAATCTAGTCTTCTCTCTACTTCTTATTCTTCCCCAGAACTAGGGGGAAAAAAAATACGTACAATGATCTAATATATAAATTCTGGAGTTTGTCCTTTGAGGATGCCTATCTGGTGGGGATACCTGTCCATAGCTCATGCATAGTAAATCCTTTTCTTCCTGACTTTCTTCCATTCTGCTATGAACTTGCCATTGCTACAGAGAATCAGCACATTTTTATACAACCATACTCCTGAAATTGCTTGTCCATTGTCAGTGTGTAAATCTCATTTCATTCACATATTGCAGATGTTTGTTTATCCCTTCCAGATAAGGCACGCCAGTAAGATGTGTGTCTACATGTGTGTGTGTACATGAATTTGTACATGATTTTAGCCTTCTCCTATTTTTAGAATAGTAGAAACTCTCCTACAAGAAAAGCAAAGTCTTACTTCAGCCTGGGATAAAAGGCAACCTACGAGGCACCGCTCAAGTGAATTGCTTTTTCATGTAATTCTGCATTTTAAATAAAGGAGCAATCTAAAGGCCCTGCTGTAATGGAAGGTTTCCCCAGCTTATACAACAGCTCACGCAGACAGACTGTCCTTCAGAGGCTGCTATACAACTCAGACAGAGCAAGTCCAGTCAAAAATACCATCCAGAATAACGAACTAACAGCCCATGGATCCTGTGTCCAAAACAGCCCCCAACCATCTTCTTCTTTCTTTTTTTTTTTCCCCAAGTATGCTCCCAACTGCAAAGCAAAATCACAGCACAAAAGGAAAGAAACAGGACTGACTCTGTCTTATTAACATGGCACGCATGCGGCTGGCATTTGCAGAAACCTGCTATGAGCAACCCTAAACTCTACAAATAAGTGTCACTATGGAAACTAATCAAATGAGCAGAAGTATGAGAGAGACCGCCCCAGGAAAATGTCTGCCAGGGATAAATATTACTATAAACAAAGTCTTTAGCCTAAAGGGCCCCCCTGAAAAGGCTGAAGGAGCTGGTCAGGTGTCTCAGGACTCTGGATCAAGTTCATGACCTTTTCTCACCGGATCAGTGGCATCCAGGAGCATTGTGTGTCTGCAAAGGGAAAACAGAGCCTGCTTCATTCCTGTGCACCCTGGAGTTCTTGGCTCAGAGGAAAACCTTGCTTATATCCTCCAGGAGGATGGCTTCTTGGCAGAGTGATTCATCCCTGACAGCTCATGAGGATCAGGATAAATAGCTGGGGAAAGTGGCAACTCAAATTCAAATCAGAATTGAATGTTTTGAACATGCAAAGCTTTTTACACTGGAAGCGAAAAATAAGTTTTATTTCAAGTAAGTACAAAAGATACAATACTTTAGTTTTGTAGAATATCTCAGCCACCTCTACCACATACTATCTTTTCTGCAGTTAACACAAGGAACTGTGTGTGCACACCTCTACATACAGTGATTTCTAAAATAATGTGTAAGAAAAACTGTAGTAGTTCAAAAGCAAATAAAAAATTCATTGCTCCTATTGGCCCAGGCAATATGTCTTTATATCCAAATACATCCCATGCTATATTGTACTTCGTTACAACACTGCATTGCAATACAAATAGTGAGCATTTTGGAGAAAAGAAACCAAGCCCAGAGCTAGTGTGGAAGCCAGTGAACGTGCTTATCCAGGCTCAGGGGAAAGCAGAAAGATAAGCATGTATTCTCCTGACTTTGATCAAGCAGCACCTTCAGGCAGCTATGACCTACCACTCCTCAGATCACAGCAGTGGTCCTTAAAGCAGAACATCCAGCAAGTTTTGGAAAAGAACAAAAGGACAGTCAGTGGCTGAGTCTGATCAAAGGCAACATTAGCTGATTAAGACCAAAAAATCAGATAAAATGTAATTTTGTTTAACACTAGCAATATCTAGTTCTCTATTTTGCCCTTTCAAAAACAAAAGATATTACAAATGTGTTCCCAACTATCCACACTTACTGCTTATTTAAGATAGGTTTGTCTGTAAGTCACCCATAGGAGACCTGAAACTGAATATTTGGCTCTTGGTATCACTGTGACAGATCACAACATGCAGAAATAATCACTGGCAAGGTTTCCCTGTCAAGGCTGGAACAGCTCAGGGAAATTCACAGACTGTAGCTTTGGGAGGTTTATCAGCTCTTTGGTATCCAGTAAAATGATGTGGAGGGAATTACATTTGAATTTTAAAAAGAGATTTAATCAGAGAGGTGATAAAAATGGTAGACTTAATTTGCAGACATTTTTGGTGAATAAAAGAAGGCTGCTCACTGGCATTGGTCAGTGACACTGCTGATCATTCTTTTGTAGCTGTGGCTGCCCCAGTCTTTTGGTAAATATGGTGCGTGGCACAGAGAGCCTGTGCGAGCTTTTTTATGCTGCTGTTTTTACTGTCAAAAGCAAATCTCTTGATGACTGCTTGAAGCAAGTATGACTAATTCAGGACTCCAGCTATTGGGAGAAAGAAACTACAAGAGCATTAAAGTTAAAAGATCTGGTCTTCACTCTCACATTTATTTAGCTATGATATTTATTCTCTTTTAAGTGAAATAAATATTTCTGTTTCACTTTGTTCCACCCAATATCATGTGGAAGTAGAGGTCAGGAAGAAAGCTTTCCTTTAAAATTCTCTAATGCTGCTGCTAGTCATAGAATCATGGAATCATAGAATGGCCTGTGTTGGAAAGGACCTTAAAGATCATCTAGTTCCAGCTGCCTTGCCTTGGGTACAGGCACCTTGCACTAGACCAGGTTGCTCAGAGCCCCATTCAACCTGTTCTTGGACACTTCCAGAGATGGGGTATCCACAGCTTCCCTGAGCAACCTGTTCCTGTGCCTCACCACCCTCACAGTAAAGAATTTCTTCTTAACTTCTAATCTAAACATACTCTCTTTAAGTTTGAAGTCGTTGCCCCTTATTCTTTCTATAGTCTTTCTCCACCTTTCTTGTAAGCTCCCTTTAGGTACAAAAAGGCAGTAATTAGGTCACCCCAAAGTCGTCCCTTTTGCAGGCTGAACAATCCCAATTCTTTCAGCCTTTCCTTATAGTCGATGTAATCCCTCAGCAGTTTGCTGTGAAGCTGTTGCAGGGGGTAATGGAGGTGGAAGAGCAGTGAGGGGACTGTCCAAGCCCCAAACATTGCTGTGCACTGAAGGATGGAGAGCGATGGGGCTGCTCCAGACACAGTTTTTCCTGTAACACAGACAGTTCTCCCATGCCCTGAATGAACATTGTGAGGACTGAGTAGACATAAACTGGCTCACATGGAATGCAAGGGACACAGGGCCTCCCTACAAGATCATCCTCACAATTAAATGTCTTCTCTTTACTCACAACAGTAAGTTGTGCTGTCAGTGCCATAAAAAGTAGCCACATTGCACAGGAAAACTGAAGAAATTTTTAGTGCCAAGACAGAAAACTTTAAAAAACAGTGTTTCAAAAACTACAAAAATTGACCATGCTCTGTTTCCCAGGATCTTATCAGTTCCTCTATCTTTTTTACCAACACAGAAAATTGAAGCATCAGTTCACTATGAAGGCCCACTGTCCCCAAGTTCTGACTTCTTGGTATTGAATATAACTGAGAAGAGTTTTCTGCTCTTTATAAAAGCACTGAATGCATTTGCATATCCAGTAGTGTGCATATTATTTTTAAAGTGAAAAATTATATCGATGGTAAATGTAGGTGGAAAGTAGAATAAAGTATCAACTGTTTGATGGAGACAGCACTTAAGAAGGCAGGTTGTGTAACAGAGCTTCTCTGTGATTTTTTTAAGGCTCTTGCTCCCTTCAGTTTCCACACAGCAGAACAATTATTTTAGGTAACTCAAAGAAAGAAAAAAACAACCAAAAAAAAAAAAAGTGTAAAACCAAACAAGCTCTTGTAGATTGCCACGAAATTAAGGCACGTCACAAGACTTCAAGGTGCATCTGAGAACCTGAACTCCGCAGCTGGGAAAAAGAGAGAAACTTTCCGTTCCTCGGAGAGCAGAACTGTGAAAGAGGAACTTTCCTTTGCTTGGAGGGCAGAGATCAAAAAAGAGAGAAACTTTCCTTGAGGGGCAGAGCTGGGAAAGAGAGAAGCTTTCCTTGGAGGGCAGAGCTAAAAAAGAGAGAAACTTTCCTTGGAGGGCAGAGCTATAAAGGAGAGAAGCTTTACTTGGGAGGCAGAGCTGGGAAAGAGAGAAACTTTCCTTGGAGGGCAGAGCCAGAAGAGAGAGAATCTTTCCTTTCCCCGAGCGGAGCTGCGGCAGAGCAGCGGCGGTTGTGCTGCGCGGCGGCGCCATCTGCTGGGCGCTGCGGGAATTGCAGGCCCCGCGGAGCCGCCGCTGTCGCGATCCTCTGCCCCCCCAGCCTGAGACCGCGGTGCGACGGGAACAAGGACAAATATTGTTCCTCTGGCACCGTTCTGCCTTGCTCTCAAGTTCATACAGATGCTGCGATGTATAACAGAGCAATAGAAGAGTGGAATAGTTTGGATTGGAAGAGACATTGAAGATCATGTAGATCCAAACCCCGGCAACGAGCAGGGACACCTTGCACTAGACCAGGGTGCTCAATGTCCCATCCAACCTGGTCTTGAACACTTTCAGGGCTGGGACATTCACAACTTCTCTGGGCAATCTGTTCCTGTGCCTTACCACCCTAACAGTAAAGAATTTCTTCCTAATGTCTTGTCTAAACCTACCCTGTTTCAGTCTAAAGCAATTTCCCCTCTCCTATCACTACATGCCCTTGTAAAAAGTCCCTCTCCAATTGGCTTGCGGGCTCCGTTTAGGTACTAGAAAATGCTCAGCAACTCCCTGCAGCCTCTTCTCCAAGCTGAACAATCCCAATTGTCTTACTCTTTCCTCATATGAGAGGTACTCCACTCCTCTAAGGGACCCTTGGTGTCCCTCCTCTTTGTTTTATAACAGTTTGCAAGTCAGAGTTAAATAGGTCTAAGTTTGTCAAAAATGCAGTTTTATGCCATTAACCTACTTAATTAGAGGGTGATGTTTCCATATGTGTCTCTCAGCAACTCTCTGTAGAGCTGTGGAATTACAGGATACTAAGTTGAAGGTAGATAATTATTAGAGATGTTAGAATACACATTACTAAAACAAGCTAACAATGTGGGGAGGGCAGGAGACAGAAGTAGAATTCTACTATTTGAAGTTCTTTTTTGTTGACTTCTTCTTCTTCTCTTCCTTCTCCTTCCTCTTCTTCTTCTTCTTCTTGTCGCAAGCTTTTCTTCCCAATCATTATTTCAGAAAACCTCAGAGATAGAAAGCTGAGATTGTCACAAGTCATTTGATTCCAAGAATTTTGTATTTTTGAAAAATATCTCCTATCCTGAAATTTCCTGATAGTACTTCTAGTAAAACAGAAAACTGTTAAAGTCAAGAGAAAAAGCCTAGACAGTTGTGGAGAATAACTGGCTCTATGTGTTCAGTCCAAAGGAGTGAAATAAAAAATTCTCACCATCAAAAAGAGCAATATTACTGGACCTCCTTTTTTTCTTTCTCTTTTTTTCTTTTTTTCCCCTATCTACACAATCTGTGCTAGAGGCAACAAAGATTTCAAGACCGCTCCTCTGTACCTAAAGTTGTACATTCTCTTTAGGCTTTGAGCCAACTGTTTGAAGATTTTAGATGAACAACCTTATGAGCTTACATATCAGTGCTGTTGCCATTTCACTCATGCAATCACATGCCTTTCCCTCATATTGATGGGGAAATCAACCCCAAGCATAAATGAAAAGTATATGCTTCCTTGATGATTTTATGCTTTTTTCATTGAAGTTATTAAAAAGATACCTTACACTGTACTGGCTAGAGGCAATTTTATGAAAATTTTAGGACACGGGAAAGTTTTCACAGTCTTTTAGCCTGTGTGCTAAGCCTATCCTATGTACATGTTTCTTCTACCTCAAAACATTTTTCAGCAAACCTTAAAGCACAATTGTTTCTTAAATGCATTTGCCATGTTCTTAATCAACCCCCAAAAGTTGATGTAAAGACAGCACTTACTACATTGAAGCACAATTCAGTACTGAAACTGAGCTCCAGATCAGTCTGATGAAAGAACCTAAGGACAAAATAAAGGAGCTAAGGTTTCCAAATGCCACTGTAGAAGAAACAAATGAAATCAGCATTTCACTGTCCTGTAGAAATGAAGAGGTAGTAGTCACTACCTGCCTTCCCAAAGTTTCAGAGCCATAAACTGGGACAGCTACACATATTTTCCAAACCTTCCAAATCTTGCATGTACTCATGTCAAATCCAACATGTAACTCACCTGTTCCTTTACAGTCCCGCTCCTCCCTTGGGCCACTCTGTCCCACGATGGCCGCCTGTCCCCTTAGGGACTGTTGGCTCTCCAGGGCTGAGGCTGCCCCAGAGTTAATTTCTTATGCATCTATTCCAGACACTAAGCTCAACCAGCTGCTGGACAGCCACAAGACTCAGCTGAGCACTCGACTCTCAAGCTCCTTTCTGGAGCTGAGAAGACAGCATTGACTGGTGCCCCAGCTGTATTTTGCATGATCCCATCCATCCAAAGGTTTGGACCACTCCAAATGATGAACTGGCCTTGATAGTGACCCTGGTTTCCCCTTACAAGTATTTGATTATGTCCATTATGCTGTATCACGTGTTAGTTATTATCTTTTATTGTATGCCCATCATACATTTCTCAATTGCTTAATTACTTTATCCAGACACTAAGTGCATAATCACATTCCAGTCATTAGCATTGCACATTCAGTTGGTGCCTAAGCCATGTTACTATGAGGCTGTATCTGGATGTCTCCCAAGCCACAGACACTCATTTTATATCCTGGCCACAGCTGACCAGGAGTAGCTCATGCAGAGCTGTCTATTTCTGTCAGCCCTTCACCGCTTTGTGAAACGTTGATTTGCACCATACTGTAGCTTCCATACTGCAGTTGGTGTTTCGCTAATTCAGAAGGAGGATAAACTATACCATATGTATATTTACTTAAGATAATTGTCCTTTCATTTATTTAAATACAGCAGGAGTACTCATTTCTCAGCAATGCAGCTTTTGATCTCATTTGGGTTTTTTATCTAAAACAGGAATGATCAAGAGAATAGGAAACTCCAACATGAAAATGGCAAGAATTTCCAAAGAATTTTTTTCTGGTAATACCCTACAAAGAGAATAGAAAAGAGAGAACATGAAAAGACATAGGTTCAGAAGAGTAGCACAGAGATGGGATTTCTGGTCTATCCATCAAACTCGACAATAAAGGAACATTTGATGGGAGGATGAGATACTGCAAAGCAACAAAATACATTCCTAATAAACAATGTGTATAATTAAGCTGCATAACTTGCTGCCGTGGGAGGTTAATGAAGGAAGAGCACTTAAGCATTTTCTGTTCAGATTCAGATTTTTTGCATGAGAAAATGAACTTACTGCCTAACAAGTGTTCTAACCACAGGGCCATCACGTAAATATCCGTTCTTGCTGGACCTGTGGACCTCTGATGTGGATTTGTGGCTGTGATTAATTTACAGTGGTGGACAAACAAGCAAACACAGTGAACGCCTACAGAGATGGACAGAAAGAACTGAAAATAGTGTAATGAGAATCAACACTTGCACTTGAGCTGATGTCCTATGGTCAGCTTATCTCAGAAAAGATAAAGGAGCTGCAGAATGGCTTTAGAGATAGATGGCAAAGGAACAGAAGCATAGGAAAAATTTGCAGGGATTGGGACTGCTTACCTGAGAGAGGGAACACGAGAGAAATGAAAAATGCACAAACAAGCTTAATTCTTAAAGTACAAGAGCAAGAGACAGCCAGTGACAGCAACAAACATGGATTTGATGAAAGAAAGCACTTCTTTACTCTGAAAAATATCATGTATTACTACTTTGCAGAACTCATTCACAGGAGCAGGTAAAGTTCTCAGGAGAACTGAAAAAAGGGCTGGGGAGTACTGCACATATTCAGTAGGAATCATTCACAAACTAGAAGGAAAAAGCTGTATTTAAAATGAAGCTATAAACCCTTGCTCTTCAGGGAATTAGAGTGAAGAGGTTCTACAGGGAACTGAAAGGTAACTGTGCAGCTACTAGTTCTTTCTCTGAAGCTGGCCTTGATGTATGACATTAAATTGGGCCAGATGAGCCTTTAATGTAGCTGCCAAAGGCAGGAACTAAATATTAGGAACATATTTACCTTGGGAAAAGGAAATGGAAGCAGAGAAGAAGAAAGAAAGTAAAAGCAGAGGGAATACAAGAATAGCAATAAATGAAAGAATGTAAAGAAAAACAAATAATAAAACTGACAGCAAATTAATTAGTGTTACACTGGTAAATGTGTCATTGGACTACAAAAATGAGAGACATGACGGTACATGTGGCAGGCTCAAATTTTTAGATTGTGATCTTCTTCTTCACAGAAATAAAGGATTAATGGTCAGTTTTGGAAACTACTAAGACATATTGAATCACACTAAAAGCCACTTGTAGACAATGTATATGTACACAAAAACACTTCCACCTTTTGCTGTGGCCCAGCTAGTCCCTTGTAGAGATTCACTACCATGTAAGAAAGCTGCAATGTAGCTTTTCTGTGAGGGAACTCTCACCATTAAGCAAGAGAATTAAAGTAAAATCTTCACCAGTCAGATTTTTAAGTGGATAAATGGAGATTTTTTTTAAAAAGGAATCTGGATTCTGATCACTCACAGGGAAGAAAAGCATCTCACCATAAATACTAATGAAAGAACCAGGTGTCAAGATATCATAAACAAATGGGAGGACAGAGTGAGCCATCTGCTTCATCAAAGAAAAATTTCATACCCTGAAAGTCTACAAAACATAAACACTGGGTGATAAGACAAAAATTTTGTCTTTTCATGGTCTTGAAAGTAGAAACTTAACTGAGTAGTGGTAAGGTTCGTGCCAACCAGATAATGTGAATATTAGTCCAGCCAGAGCTGCTGGTTCTTCCCAACTCATGACCTTCAAATAGAGAATGTTGTACTGGGAACAAGAGTCAGCCTACAACCGAGGAATCCATGGGGTCCTCAGTCCCAGCAGTCCTTCCCCAGGCGTACAGGGAACAAGTGGCCCTGCCAGAGCGCATGGGAACGCTCCCTGGAGTGAGGTCTGCTTGTGCAATTTGGGCTGGGAAAGCCAGCAGGAATGGGAAAAGCAGGCCTAGAAACATCACAGAGCTGTAAAAAAGGAGGAGTCATGCTGAGGGAGCAGGCCACAGCTGGCAGAGGGGCTGTGCCCAGCCACGCCAGGGCAAGGTGGATGGGTGGGGAGGCAGGGCACCAGCACAGAGCACGGTTACACTGGAGAAGGAGATCAGAATACAGAGAGAAGGCAGACACCATGTGTGGGTGAGGCTCTGCAGGTGAGGATGGTCATAATTTAAGCAGGTGCTTCACTTCAGAAGGGAATTCGGAAAGGTTGAGAAATCTGTATAACAACTTAATAATCATCAGACTTCTTTGTCTCGTTAATTCATCCCCTCACAGGTTGTGCCTACAGTTAGTTAGGATGTCTGTTCTCCAGCTAATTGAGCATGGTCAGCTATATGTCAGACTGCCCAAGGTATGTTGGGCATTTCTGTGCTATAAATAGTATGAAAACCCAGAGGTAAATATGGAAAATACTACTAACTGCATTAAAGGGAGAGGATGTCAGGTGTATTAGATTAATTCCCTACAACTATACAAAGGATTAGAAAGAAGTTGGTCAGTGCAGTTCCTCGACAAGTGATTGAATGCAGGGCCAGACAAAGCTAACAGTGCTTATATTTAACTTACTAATGCTTACTTACTAATGCGACATCGTGTGCACTGCAGGTGACCCCAAGCAATTTAATCAGAACTTAAGCTCTCTTTTAAGGATAAAAGGGAAAATCCAGCCCTGACAGTTGTGAAAATGGCTCCTTGAATGTGAACTACTGTAGTTATATCAAAGATCTGCTTAGTTCTACTGTCACCTAACAATAAAAAATACAAAGAAACAAAAAAAACCTTATCCTCTTGCTTATTTCTATAATTTTCCTAGATAAATTTCCGCACTCTTTGTCATTACACTGCTGCCAGCTGGGCAGACACATGACATTATACTGAGAGGATGTTCTATTTGCCAGGGATGTCAAATGAAACAGACAGTTCAAACATGCCATAAGGACAAGATCATGAACTCTCTTAATAGTCCTCTAGCAAACAGACCATACAAACACTGGGTAAGGAGTTACTAAGCAGTGATTAACCAAATGCTACTTTTCACAGCTCCCCATTAAGAACAGGAAATAGCATCATAAGTATTTTCTTTAACTGTGCACCAAAGAGGGTAACAATTTGTCTAGGCATGAGTGAAGTTTTTGGAAACTAAACAGGACACACATGCACACAAAACAAAACAAAACAAAACAAAACAAAACAACAGAAAACTAAAGCCAAATTTAAAAAAAAAAAAAAACTTTGAAAAGTAAGTTAATCTGCCTAAACACAGTGCTATTTCAATTGTTTCACATTTCCAAGACTACCATGTGAAGCTGTAAAGGATATATCAGAGGCCTTGTATAAGATTCGTATGTTTTTGGGATGCAACAGAACACTAGGGAAGAATTCCAATTCATCCAAAATTAAACCAGCACCTATGTTTAAGTAACTGAATTTGCCCTCAGTGCAGTGATTAGATGTGGGTAATTCAGTCCTGCCACCTCCAAGTGCTCTAATTCAGGAACAACCTTTTGGAGCACAACATACTTGCTCTCCCAAGGGGGAGCTCACCCTTGTTTCTGTAAAGGTATTACAATGTTAATCACTCTTCTGTGCATATGCAATCTAACACCATAAAGTTCTTGAGTCAAGGGTCCTTCAATGAATAGAAACATTCTGTATTTTTCCATCCAGGGTATAGTTCTTTGTATTTACCGACATTGAAGTTAATTTACCATCTTTTTGCTTGTTTCTCTAGCTAGTTTAAATCTTAGTCAACTTCCCTTTGCAGGTTTTTTTCATAGCAGTGAATCAAGCATTACACCTACATAAGTAATTTTGTCTTCAAAGTCCTTTCTCTCACTTTGTTTCTCCTCTTTCCAGATTACAAACAAATACATGGAACATCAGATGAGTTTGCACAGCATCAAAAACCATTCTGCTGTTAATTTTACCATGATGGAGGTTTATTTTTCATTGCTCTCATTGGTTGTTGTCAACTGGCCGATATAACTGTTGGATGCATTATGAAATACAGGAAATCCTGAGGTGAAAAAGTTCACCCAAGTAACCTAATTATGCCGCAGTATGGGTTCTGAACATTTTTATTTTCATTTCAGGCACTCCTGGACTTAACAAGCCAGTCTTGATATCGCCCAATCCCACTGAAAATATTCAGAAAAGTAGGTAGGGAGCAGAGCTGGCTCTCTCCTTGCTCTCCCAGGGCCAGGGAAGCAGGAGCTGCATATTCTCCAGCCACCCCAGCCCTGCTGCCAATGCACCGTGCCTTGTGTCTCAGTGTAGCTGCTCAGACCATGGTGGACATGGCTCCAGCATTGGTCCAGCCCAATCTTCACCTTTATCTGCTTTTCTTCTTGAAAAAGGACAATGTAACCTTGCCAAATTTATTTCTGCCCTGCCCTACTCTACTCTTCAGCCAAAATGCAGCTATGCACCTGACTTTCCTCAAACCCTGGGATTATGGATAGGAGTTAAAAGTTTCTTTTAGTAGTTTTTTTTTAGTAGTTGTCCCTTTGTTCCCCAGTTAATTGTGTCCCAGCACAGCTCACCAGGAGGTGCCTGCAGAGACAGCAGGGAGCTTACTGCTCAAGTTGAAACAATTCCATTGAGGTCTTCAATTCCATTTCTATTCAACCACCACAGCTGACTAACCCAATACCAAAACTTCATATGCATGTTTATTAATGCCAAAAGCATCAGACTATTGCCCTGTCTGGCAACTATTTGCTTTATTTAGGTTCAATTCACTAACAACTGGAAATTTGGCAGCGATCTCACCGTGACTGGTTCCAAGGGGCTATTTAAATACAGGAAAGTACTAAGGAATATTACAGTCTAGATTTTACTTTTCTAAAATAACTGCTTAATTCAGACTCATAAAAAAATTTCTACAGTCAGAAAAGTTGAGGTAAATAATGTCATTTTAAAGTAAGTATGAATCATCAAGTTAAAATAATGCTAGCTGAAACATTAAATGATTATATTTGTCTCTCATTTCAATATGTACATCAAGTTAATTAATTCTACAAGGGGTAATGCTTTCAGTCATTATCTTAGTATGACTATCAAGTCATAATGAGTTTTTAAATGGTGTCAACTGAATTTGAAAACATGACTACATTACACTGTGACACACTGCACTGAATTTTTGTGCACTACTGCACTGATCTCCAGGCATGATGCAAGTATAAACAGGAGAAAAGGTTTGTTTCGTTTCAATTTCATTCAAATTGCTACATAACCTCACAGAGGGATTTAGAATTGTTCTTTTTTCCAAGCTTAAAGCCAAACATTTAATGTATAATCTTGTACTGCATTACAAACCAGACCATATGTAGAATCCTGCTCATGTGTGTGGTTGTTTAATGTTTCACAGGGACTGGGGACAGAATTAACCCTTCTGTACTTTCAGACCACTGAGAAAAATGTGCACAACTTCACTGAATAATCACATATTTTGAATGTCTGATTCAAAACAATGAGCAGAAGGCAAACAAGTTAAGAGCAAAATAACACTAGAAAACATGAAACAAAAAGCATGTTTAGTCCATAAGGAGGTATTACTCACTGAGCAAAGCAGTGTTTGGAAATTTCTTATGATGGCAAAAAATTTAGTTTTCTATGGTATCAGCAATTTAAAATGGTAGATAGTGTAATTCTGTGAAGTAAAAAGTTTGAGCTTGGTGTACACATACATATGTGCTTCAGTCTTAAAATTTTTTGACTGGACAAAGCTCCTGTAAACAACGAGCAGCAACACCAAAAACAAGCCTTTCATCTCTAGATTTAAGGAGTTTCTAGATTAAAAACCCGGTGGTGTTATGAAGATTTACCATCTGAAATAATATAGTTACACTGTCACTACAGACGGTTGTCCAAAACCTGCTGATTCCAGACCCTGCCACATCCATTGAACAGAGGTTTCAAATCAAAGTGCAAATTTTACCCAGGATCTTTTAAACACCCGCTCTGACAGAGTGGCAAGTGGGAGTTTGTGCTTGCTGTTTTGTCTCTCCTACTTTGCTTTGCTTTGCTTTACGGGGTCAGAAGACACATTGATATTACAAAAGGACTGTAAATCTCCTCTTAAAATCTGATTGACATTGCTGGAATGAGGAATTTATTCTGACTGGTGAGAGGTAATTGGGTATATTCCAGTAGTTTGCATTCAGATGCAAGGAGAAGAGGAGATTAGGCAGATTAACCTCCGTCATCTGGGAGATGACATTTCTTGCTGTGTTTGAAGTATTTTGTGAAGGAAAGATGGCACTGATTTTGAAGTTTATATTAATCAAATCTCTTTGATTTTGTTTGATGCAGCAGCTGCAGTGACACACCCTCGCTCTTTGAAAGCCTTGAGCTGCAAGGGCCAGGATTGAGAAGAGACCAGCTACAGCTCAGAAGTGTCACCTTCAGCCTCCGGGGGAAGGTAAGCCCTTGTCTAATTTCTCTTCTTCTTAAATTTGCTTTAGAATTGGAAGCAAAGATGGATGATTATACCCTGATGCAAAGCTCTGACTGAGACATAGGCTTCTGCACCAGAGCAAACTTAAAAACTAATAGAAGATGGTTACATGGCAAAAATGCTCCTTTTCATTCTTTCTTTTTTCTTTCTTCATTTCTTTCTTTCTTCCTTCCTTCTTTTTTCCTGTTTTCCTTCCTTCTTTCCTTCTTTTTTTCATTTCTTTCTCTCTTATTATAGCAAGAAGTTGTAAATGCAATCTCCTGTTAGCAAAGTCTTTCTGACCCAAATTTGCAACACTGGAATTTTACAAGTGACTACAGTTACACAAATTTCTTTTATTATTTCAGTTCATCATTTTGAAGTGCTATAGGGCTAAAACCCTGCAAACATTTCCAGGTGTTTCATCTGCTTCAGTCATACAGATACTTCAGTCTGTGTTTGATTTTGTGTTTGTGAGTAGTCCTGAGGTGAAGTGAGAGCTTTGAGGGTCTGAGTTAGAGAGCCTCAGCCTCTGTGTGAACATCACCAAAGGTGAACCATGACAGTGGAGCAAAACTGAAACATCTTAACTCTCCATCAAGGGCAAAGATTTCTTCTCTTTAACGATGTACATGAACTATTTTCATTTGTATGAAAAATCTTTTTCAATATTTGGATTCGCTGGAAACCATTTCTGTGTACCCTGTCTGCCTATTACAGGGGGACCAGGGGCGTGATCTGAGCGAACCCTGGAATTCAGCCAGCCCTGGAGAGATAACTCGGAGTGAATCTTGTGTCTTCATTTTATTTTCTTACCAAAAAAAAAAAAAAAATCAAAGCCTAGAAAAGGATAAGTTTTAACCTGTTGTTATTTTCTTTGGCAGTGACTAAAAGGGATAAGGCTGACAGGCTTTGACTACATTTAATTGCTAAAAATCAGACTGTGAGTGACTTAAAGACATAGGCAAGTACTTAATTAAACTATTCAGATCAGTAACTTTTCCAGTGAGAGCAAACCAAAGAGGCCAACCAAACATTTATTGAAGTTAAACCACTAATGGAGCAACGCCTACCTATCAAAATGTATTTAGTCACAATTTTTACTGTTCTCTTCACAAATAATTACTTAGTATCTTAAAAAGTGGCGAGTTTTTTCTGTCTCTCTTCTGATAAGCCATCACCCCAAGGAAATCTTCTATTTCCACTTATTTCACTCCTCATCCATAAGTCAATTACAATATGCCATACAAGACATCAAACATTAACAGAAAGGACCAATATCACTATAAATGGATAGAAGGTACTATTAGTACAAATATCAAGTTTTATTAAACTGGTATATAACAGTTAAATGTTGGGAGAAATCCTGCAAGTTTGGGACCCAAATTCAGCGTTCATAAGTCTGCTCTCTGATTGAAACATTTTCTCAGAAGAGATCCTGATTGCAGGCATAAGTACTGGATCTAGTTTTGAAGTATGGAAAAGCAAACGTAAATATTACTCATTGTTCCATTTCACAGACACATTGAGGCTTAGGTTTTACCCTATTTTAGCAATGATTAGTAACTATTATATCAGAATATATCTCAGTCTTTTTCTGTATGGTGTCACCTGAAGTAATTTTTGACTTAGGTATTATTTAACACTGTTTTCAAGAGGAATGAGATTGTCTAAAGCAGAAACTCTACATCAGACACAGATAAACACTGTTTAAACTCCTGTGAAATTTACTTGGGAATTAACAGTTGCAGTTGGATCCCAGCTCAGTCTTGAGTTTTAGCAGGACTGCAGCAGTTTTCCAGCTAGCTGTAAGGAGAAATTGCTTTTCCTGAAGCCTTACATCCTTTAACTGAGCACTGGCTCCCTTACCTCCCCTAAATGAAATACTGCCAAAACCTGAGTTCTCTCCACTACTTTCATTTACACTATTCCTCTCCCTGGCAGATAAGGAAGTAGGAAAGAATTAGTAAAACATCTTCAGCAACACAAAAGAGCAGGCAGCACTTCCCCTCATAAAAACCCAGTCCAGAGGATGATACAGCATCTTTTTGACACGTGATAAACTTTTATGGCTGTACTTACCCAGGCTGTTACTGCTGCACGCTCCACCATTTCAGCATGTCTGGGACAAAACAGATGCCCTTGCACTGTCCCCAATGTCACGTGCAGCCCCTGAGCAGCCCCCGGGAGCCCAGCTCCACTCCACAGCTCTGCCAGATGTGGCATGGTACAAGCAGCATCCAGAGCCCACTTCTAGGGTAAAGGACAAGCAGGAAATATTGATGAAGATGGCAGTAGAGGCCCAGATCTGCTGAAATTTGACAGCTTTACTATCTTTCTGTCATTAAAGCTTTTAGCCTAAGCTTGAAAGAGAAGGCAAAACAAGCAGCAGCAATAAGAAAAACAAACAGAATTACCAGAAATAGATCAGGCTTGCCTGAGTAAACACAGGGCCTTAGAAAACAGGCTAAGGATTAAAGCTAGGCTCTCCAAAACTGAAGTGGTACACTGAATACATACACCACTTTCCATTGAATCACAGAATGTTTCAGGTAGGAAAGACTTCTGAGATGAAGTCCAACCGTTAACCTAACACTGCCATATTCACCACTAAACCATGTCTCTAAATGCCACATCTACACTTTTCAATACATCTTTTAAGTTCCTCCAGGGATGGTGACTTAGCCACCTCCCTGGGAGCCCATTCCAGGAATGGATAGCCCTTTCAGTGAACAAATTTTTCCAAATATCCAATCTTAGCCTCCAATCAGAAAAACTTGAGGCCATTTCCTCTTGTCCCATCATTTGTTACTTGGAAAAAAGAGGCTGACCTCCACCTGGCTGCAATCTCCTTTGGGAGAGTTGTAGAGGGTAATAAGGTTCCCCCTGAGCCTCCTCTTCTCCAGGCTAAACACCCCCAGCTCCCTCAGCTGCTCCTCATCAGACTCGTGCTCCAGACCTTTCCCCAGCTCCATTGCCCTTCTCTGGATTCTCTCCAGCACCTCAATGTCCTTTTTGTAACGAGGGGCTCAGAACTGAGCCCAGGATTCGAGGCGTGGCCTCACCAGTGCTGAGCACAGGGGAACCATCACTGCCCTGGTCCTGCTGGCCACACTGTTCTTGATGCAATATGTACTTATTTACACTTACTTATAGTAATGCAATTTTATATTAGCCATTAGGTGTAAAAGGCAATCTCTGCTCTACAGCTGCTTCCTCCAGCTCTGAGCTCTGCTGCAGCACTGCCCTGTGCCCACAAGTGCGGTGAGACCCCCCCAGCTGGACCCCCATGCCTGGGCCAGGTTTAGCCCTCACTGACTGCTTACGTTGCCTATTGGTGTGTGTGACTACTTTACTCCTGCAAATGTTCTAACAAACTTTTAAGAAGTTCTGCATTAAGATTATTCTCTTTTTGCTGTAAGTTTACACTAATTATGTATGTCTTCCATGTGATATTCATTTCAAACTAATTTGCCTTATTTGCTGTACTCCACTGTTAATTCCCCTGGTAAAGTTCTCTCAAAATCAACCACTTGGAATACTTTGGGGTTTTTCTCCTGGAACTCATTCCACAAACTTTTTTGATTAGCAGATCATAATGGGGACCAACAGTAGGAAGGTATGGAAAGAATAAGGGAGAATTACAGGATAAGCTGATCGTTCTGCCTGAGTGAAGGTGGTCTTGGCACTTTCTGTTACAAGATTCTGTTTTCACTTGAACTTACAGGCTAAAATTTTCATTCAGAGGTCTACCTCCACTTGACTTACTTGAAAACTTCAGGGAAAAGAGCTCAGCCAAATTCAAAGAAAAAAGTGAAGGAGAAAACTGATCCAAAAATCTGTCTCTGTTTTGGAAGAGTCTTTTTTGCACTGGGTAGAGAACTAGAAACTTGTGAAGACAGTTATCTAAGTGTCCAGGCTTTGTCTCTTGCTGTTCTGGGAAGGGGCAGAAACAAGGAAAACACCAGAATTGTGTTCCTCAAAACCTTAAGTACATAATTTGTTAGAAGTAATAACTAAGTTCTGTATTTGCAGTAGAGGTTGTCTGGCGCAGGACGGAGCTCTGCTTTGGGAGGGAGCCAAGGGACAATGGAGCCTGGCAGTGACAGAAGGCAGGGACTCGCACGAGGAGCAGGTGAGGGCACCACGCTGGAGCGAGGAGCTGGGCAGAGGCTGTGGCAGCTCGGACAGCCCAGCAATGCCTGGGACAACGAGCCCTAGAGAGGACTTTGGGGCAGGGAGCCAGGTACTGGTACTGAAGTGAAGCTTCAGAGGGGTAAAATAGGTGTGGGGCAATCGGCTCAAGAAAGCAAAGCCCAAGAAAAGGGCTTCAGGGAGCTCCAGGGCACCCTCGCTGCCAATTGCCACTCGTGCAGCTCTGGACGAGGGGCGAGGAGGCTCAGAGCCTGCTGCAGCCAGCAGTGATTCCGTTACACCCAGCAGCAGTGATCTGGCGCTAAATCTACAGATTTCAGCCCCACTGGGGACTCGCAAGAAGAGAGAATTGGGGCTGTGGTTAAGACAGTTGTGCGTTACCTTTCTTCTGCCACAGGCTCCTTCGAGAGCTCGCCTCAAACGCAGGATTCACTCACTGTCAGCAACTGTAAGTTCCTCTTTTCTTGCAAACCGAACCCACAGCCTGGGCTGGGGAACTTGCAGGGGTCCTGAACTCTCCCACCTCCTGCCAAAGTCAGAGTTGGCCTCTGAATGTAAAAATTGACCTGTTCTCTGGATTCTCTGAAAGATCAGGTCCTGGAATCTCATAAAGGTCCCCTCAGTTTCTATAATAATGTTCCTGAGCTGCAGCCCCCCAACACTGAGACATTAATAATAACAATAAAATAAGAAAAAAAAATTTGTGTGGTGTAAAGACAAATCATTTTTATGAAACACTGGCCTTCTGATAGAGTGTCTTAGCAAAGACCTGGACACTATTTTTTATTCAGATATCTTTGAATGCACTAAGTTATATATGGCAAAGAGTGAGTGATGAGAAATTAAAGTACAGCTTAAGTCTTCATTCTCTGAGTAAAAGCTCTTTTTTCTGCTGGAAAACAGATTAGGTTTTCAGATTTTAAAAAATGATGACACAGAACAGGGGCACTGAATCAATGTCCTCTGTAATTCTGCTACATCTCCTTCTCACTTTAAATCTTTGCTGAAGCAGGAGGCAGAGTTCTGTTTTTCCAGGAAGCCTTAAATTCCAGAGCAATTGCATGTAAAACTGGCAAACAGGTGTTATTAGTATACAGTTCATTTCAGAGATATTACCATTGGTTACATTGAATAAACACATGCATGTCAAATACTAGAAACCAAAAATAGACATATCCTGGATACTACAGAGAGTGTGAAAATAAAACTTTAAAATTGTAAAATTTTGTATTCATAGACCCTTTCCTTTCCTTTCCTTTCCTTTCCTTTCCTTTCCTTTCCTTTCCTTTCCTTTCCTTTCCTTTCCTTTCCTTTCCTTTCCTTTCCTTTCCTTTCCTTTCCCCTTTCCCTTTTCCTCTTTCCCTTTTCCTCTTTCCCTTTTCCTCTTCCCTTCCCATTAGGTATCTGCACTAAATTGCAAGAGTTGAACAAATCATTTCCATTTCCACACTTCACTGGTTAGAGAAGCACCTACAAAATACACCGGCACTCACTTAAATGCACAAGAATCACAGTCTTTATTCCCAAATGGATATGCATTACAGGCTGGAGCATATTGCTAAGCTGAAAAAATCCCCTAAAATTTAAAAAAAAAAAAAAAAAAAAAAAAGAGAGAGAGAGAATCCTGTCAGCAAACAACAAATTTGAACTTCTTCACTGTTAGTAGGACCAGTCCTTGGATTAGCACTGGCTCGTCCTCAGTTGCTGGAAAAAACAGATGTGGTTCAAAGAAGTCTTTCAAAGTGGTGGAGGCGCTGGCGCCCGGCCAGCGCAGCCTCCAGCCGCATCAATCAGCCAAGGGGTCTCCAGCCCCACGCTCCCTGTTCCCCCTGCTACACCCACCTAGAGTGGGACTTGCTCTGCAGCAGCAGTGTGGGGCTCCTCAGCCTCCCTGCCCCAGCCCAGCCGCCTCTCCTGGCCCTGCTCCGGCCGCTGGGAAGGCTCCGTGCTGAGCGAGAGGCTGCAAAACGCAGGGGCGTGGGGGCTCGGAACGTGGTTTTGTGGAATTTCAAAACTTTAAATCGTAGCAGTATTCCTTACACCTGGTGGGTTTTAAAGCAGAAAAAAAAAAAAAAAAAGAAAAAGAAAGGAAAGGGGGAAAAATGATTTATTACATTAATATGTTTTAGTATTGGGCTGTCCTTGAAAATCAGAGAAAAGGTTGCCTATGGATAATGCACTGGGTTTAACCCCTGAGATCCAGCTTTTAATACTCATTTCGCTACAGAGGGACATGGTCAATCAGTCCTGGGAGTGTTGACCAGCAGTAAGATGACTTATTTACAGCAGTAAGTCATGAGTTGGGGTCAAGTGAGATTGTCAGGTAGGAACATACAGCTTTATGTTATGTATACACAAGTATATATATAAATCAGACATATCTGGCCCAGTCTTCGCATGTATTTCCCACCATTCTATCCTGTTTTAAGAAATCTAATTCCTTTGAAGTGGAGTGACTCTACCTCCCCAATCAGAGGAGCTGTGAATCTTAATTAAACCATATATGAAAGTGGAGGAGAAGCTTTCTCTGTACAATACCTCTATAAAGTACTCAATGTTTACTGTTCTCATTAAAAACAAGAATATTTTGAACTGGGATCTTGAATAAAATTCTGCTTAATTAAAATCACTGCAGGTTTTCCCCGTTGATTTCTGTAAAATCAGATTTTCATATGTTATAGTTTCCCAATTTAAAATTCAAATAACAACGACAACATAAAATGTCCCATTGGACTAGGTTATATGATCATTGCATTTCCTCTTTCTGTAAATACTAATAAACTTATTCCACAGCCTGTTGGTGGCAATTGCTACAGTTTTCTCCTGCCAAGACTTACACAGAGCAAAAACACTCTCAGGATTTTGAAAAAGAAACATTTGGTACAAGTCCAGGGTATCACTGCGTAGAGAAATTCTGAAGACTTTATTCAGCTCTTATGTGGTCCTTTGGTAAAATCACATCACTAAACATTCAATGCAAGCAAAGTGGGAGGCTTACTCTTTTTTTATAAAGTTAATATACTTCCTTCTTACTGTTCTTACTGTGTTTCGACAAGTCTCAAAGCAAAGATAGCATATGAAATTATTCAATAGGAACAAACAGGGTTTCTTACTCCTTTTGCAACACACTGGTTGTTAATAGTTTGGATCGTTGCAGGCCAAATTTAACAAATTAGCAGTGCCTGAAAAACAAAGTATTGTATTTCCAGTATTAGTAGTTTTCTCTGATTGATCTTCTACCACTGCAACAGAGCAGCCTTATGTAGGAAGCAAAGCAGACATTTGTCAGTAGCCCAATCACAGTGACTAAAAAACCTTGCAGAAAAAATAAATTAATGTTCATTTTTGCCTTTTCTGCAGAATTATGTGTCATTTTCAATTAAGTTTCAAGTCAAGTCTGTTTTGAGATAGCGTTCATATGAATTCACCTTAGCAGAAAACAACTTTGTTTTTAGCAAAAAATATGTGAACTACTTCACCAGTCATACTGTGTTCATAAAAGTGTTAATTGGGCTTTGAAGTTGGTTCTATTATAAAGCACAGTAGTATGAGAAGCAAACACTCAGCTGAGACAAGGCACTTGTTTTTTTTATCCCTTTTCTTCTTCCCACAAATATCTTTTTCAGGGTGGACTCTGTACATCCATTCTCCCAAAACAAGATTTCCTGTCACACAGCTGTGTTCACTAGAGCCATCAAAGGAGTTAATAGATTATTAATAGCAGTTAGAGGTTATTGCTTGCAATACCCTATCCCAGAAAGAAGTCCCAGAAGGAATATGAATCCCCATTGGATGCATTTAATGTAAATATCTTGAAGAATTGCAGTTATGCCTTATTCTGCAAGACCAACCAGACCACTCCTTTCCTAGAGGGACTTCTAAAACAATAGCAAGCTTGCTTTTCTGTGCTTAGTGATAAATCTGGGAACTAGGGATGTACTGTGCATATTGAACAGGTCCTTAAGGCATACAAAAGACTTATATTCAAGCCAGCTCTTAAATATTCAAGAGTCACTCTAGATTTTCAGGACAGTATGAGTAAAGAATGCAGACAGCAAGAAAATTTGGGTTTAACCCCTTCTGGAAGGGTGTTTTTCCCCAAGCATCCTCACTGCTTTACAAATTCTGCACATCTGCGCTGCCACAGACTTGCAGTCCACAAAGTTCTGTGCTTGGGAAGAGCTGCATTCCTGCACAAGCCCCTGCAAAATCCATGCCAATAGTCATTCATCATTTGCATTCATCACTTTAATTAAATACCTCTTCAGGTGCATGCTCACTGATTCACAGAGTGCTACATTTTGCTGTGAAGCTGGGTCTTGAAACAATCCTTCACCAGGGTTTTTTCTTGAGTCTGAATTTGTTTCAGGATAGGGCTCAACATGTAAGTTCAGAAATACAGATACAGTTATTCCGAAGCCCTAATATTTCATCCCACTTTCTCACAGTGCACGCATGTCTCTGGAGAGCTGTGGTAGACACTGGTACCAACCCACTGCTTCAGGTAAAATACAAATCTCATTTCCAAAAAAAAACAGAGGACTAAGCAGCCAAAATTACTTAAAAATATACTCCCGGGTAAAACAGCTCATATGTTTCTATGAATCATTGGCTGTATTTCTTTTTAATGTACAGAAATTCGTTCCCCTACAGAGCTTCTACTCCTACGGCTGTTTTATTGTAAGAATTCAACTTATAACAAAAGTAAATGCATATCCTTTCTCACATATTCATTTAATTTTCCCCAGATGAGGCTTTTAAACATTCTATAGTCAACAAAAGTTCAAGTTCTTAGATATTTACTTGTTTCCACATTACATGGTTACATGATTGAAATGTAAAAGTCCAGAAAACCTTCTGCTTTGTCTCTGAAGTCTCTTAACCTTTACTTGATGTTGTTTTGTAGCACATGGCATGGAATGAAGCTGGAAAATAGTGCATCCTGTGCTACTATTAACCTGAAAGAATAATTACTAAGTTAACATCAAAGGTGATCCCATTTTAAACCTGTGCAATGACTACATACATTGCTGAGGATCAGAGATTGTTCACTGCAAAGTAATAAATGATGAGTTGATTAACTAATTATTCTAATGCCACTGGAATAAAATACTGAAGCAGAGCTATGTACTATGGGTGGACAAATTCTTTGCTTCAAAAGGCTTTACTTAGTTCCTGAACCAGTTCTACGTTCAAGCTTTTAACATTAGCTTTCAGCATTCCAGGGAATTTTGCCAATGAGCAATTCTGGTTTGTTAAATTACGATACTCACTTGTACACAAGTAAAATAAAGGTCATAGAAGCTTTTAGTTTGTTTTTTGCAGCATCCTGCAGAAACCCAATGTGAATGGTGATAAGCAATGCAAGTGATATTAATTCAGAGTTTCCCCTTTAAAAAAGGAAACGGGTCAAAGGATATACCCTCTAGGGTATGCGCTGGGATTACACACCTGTGATTAATCTAACAAACTGCTGGAGATGTGATTGTTTCTTCATAGAACTGCAGCTGAAACAACAGTTCTTTGGCAGTAAAATAAATGTAACCCCTTGTGGTGCCCCTAGACATACAAGATAATTACAACAAAGTACCTTCATAGGAAGTTAGGACACTCCTGCTGCATCATTAAAATAAACGGACCTGCGATAACTGATGCAGCCTTGGAAGTGCCACAGAGGAGCATGGTACTCAAGAGATGAAAGAGATCTGCTCTCCTCCTGGAACGTGCATGTGACTTCCATTAGCTGGAGTGGAAGCTGAGATTTCTAGTCCAAATCTAGCAAGAATAAGAGACAGGTTTTATCCCTGTGAAGTCAACTGCAGTTTTGCCATGGAGTTCAGTGGGGCAAGACTTCTAAAGAAAGGCTTAATTATCCCAAGGCTTTCCAACGCCACTCTGTGCCTCGCAGTGGAGCCTGGTGCAGAGCTTTAAGATCACTTCAAAACGCAGCCAGCTGCAGGAGCTGCAGAGCTGCATCTCCCAAGCAGTGTACCCAGGGCAGACATCGCCTGGGCAGAGGCAGCCCTTGTCACAGCAGCACCCTCCTGCTGCAGCCAGGACTCCTGGTCAAACCCACACAGCCTGCACCGGACCACAGTGCCGGACCAGCAGCGGCCTCAGGACCACCCAGCCACTGGATGCATTCCCCAGGGGGTTTCCCAATATTAAATACTGTCAAAACACCATAAAAGAGAAGCAGTACTATGATGATGCTGTTATATCAATTAAAGAATGTTAGCATGTATTAATACCAAATAAACACAAGGCTGCAGTTTTCACAGCCTGGGTGATGACTTGCAGGCCAAAGTAAGGGAAAGGAAGAAAAAGTCATCTCCCAATGATTTAGTGTGTCCAGCACCAATCCCATTCTGATCCATACACAACATATCCATTTTCATTACAAACATCTCAACAACAGTGTTTCAACAACTTTCTTCAAGTAGTAACTTCCAAGTTCTCACACAATCAAACACATCCATGATTCAGAATGCAGTTGTTATAGATATTCCATTGTTTATTTCACCAAATTTTCATAACTATACCTCATAGTAACGCTCGAATTTCTTCACTTCCTCAGCACGCATACCCAGTTACTCACAGACGTGTCACTCCAACGAAGAGCTTTCTAAAGCCCTGTCTTAAAGACTTGCTTCTGACTCACCAGGATATTTTAAGTCAACATGTACACAACTCTATATCCAAAACATTGCAAAGTCACAAGGATTGGTAACAGGCTGCATTGCAACATGCTGGAGTACCAGACACTCACATATGACATTCAGGGTCATTAGGAGAGCTAATTTATGTTATGTTTATGATCATTTAGTGGGAAATAAAATATGTTGAGGCTGCTTTCCGTCATTATTTTTTTCTGGACTGGTAAGCCCAGCAGTGTCCATTTATTTGACTCCTACCTCTTCATCCTTTTCAGCTGAGTAGGTGTGCAGATAATGCTGTAAATCTAAAGGAAATGAGTAGCCTTCAGAGTAGGAAATTTTTTTTCTCTGGAGACAGGAAAAGGCAATGTAGTATTATATATGTGAAAGTTGTCTTCACCACTTCAAGAATGAAAAATGTGATTTTTATTTTTTTAAAAAGGTAAAACTGTACAGGCATAAATTCTGCATAGGTAAATGTTTATGTAGGAAAGTTTACCATGTTACAGAATCCTGTTCTAAAACAACTAGGGCAGTATGACGCTTTAATGTAACTTCTGGCACAGTAAATTTGTCAGTATAAATGGGGCCCTGAGCTGAGCGAACACACCAAGTTGTCTGTCTCGTGCCAGTGGAAAAAGGGTCTAATAGCCAGGTTACAAGGGAACAAGCGCCAGGTTCCAGCTTATTTAAAAACACAATGAAAGCATGTGGGTTTAGCTTTTAGGGCAAGAGTAAAGGGACGTTCCAGGAATGTCACTCCCTTCCAGTCCTGCTAACTGATCGTACCTCTTGGCTTAGAGCAGATTCGATTCACCGTGACGTGAATGTTGTGGATAAGAATGTTGTGGATAAGAAGCAAGAGGCAGATAAAAGAGGAGCTTTGTTCTTGGATGTACTTCTACTCTACCACTAAAAAAAATACATGTCATCTAAATACTGCCCTACTGCAAAATTGGCAAAAAAACCCCAAAATTTGAGACTGGTTGGAAGGCTAATAGCTGAAGAAAATCTTATAATGAGATTTAATCTCTTTTCAATGCATATCACATATATAAACAAAATAAACACTAAAATTTAGAAGTCTCCTAAAAGAATAAAGTAACTGAAAATAATTTTAAAAGTCCCAATGTCATTAAGTACTGTTGCTTTATATGAGATTTTAAATAATATAAGTGAAAACAACACTTTTCCTTTATGAAGTCCAGTGCTGGACTGAAAATTCTGAATTACAGATGAGCTTGAAGAAAGACAATTCTACATTTTCATGCCAGTAGTTCATTTCTTATACATCTCTATTTTTCTCTCAATTTGATAGTCATTCCTGTCACGATCCTCATATTGATATTCAATACAATCATTCCTAGCAAAACCAGTTAACTGACTACATGATTATCATATTATCTCAGTGAATTCTTCTTTTGAAATAAATGCCAATTAACCTAAGGTAACATGATGCACAAATGAAATAACTGCATCTTAATAGTCTTCATAAAAGAATAATTCCCATGTAACATCGTTTTTTAAATTCAGCAAATTCCCTATTTACAGTAATTCTCTTTAAATATGAAACTCTTTTTATTTACTAATGTGCAAGAATGCATCCATATGAAGGTTGATGCTTTTTATTTGAATCGCATTAACCAAAGCCTTCTTCACCATTTCTGTCTAAAGACTTGCTGCCCAATTGCTAGACGGTGTGAAATACCCTTCCTTACCAGGCTGTACGGATTAACAGGACTCTACAAGCTGTATTTTATAGCTGTACTTTCAGTAAATACCTTACAGATGTTTTCAGCTAGAAACTATCTTCTGTCTTTCTGAGTCTGCATCGTTCCACAGATTTATTTTTAAGTGTCTTCGTAATTCAAAGTTCACATCAGACAAATGGTTGTGAGCTTCTCTGCAGCTTTCTGGTCTTCAGCCCAGATCAAGGCAAAGGCTGAGCTGCCCTCCAGGAGTCTCTCCTTTCACGACTGCCCATTTCTTGTTTTGTAAAAAAAGTAAGAGTTTTTGGGCCAGATCTTCACTTCTGGGACTTCATATAAATTCTCAGGATTGGACTCTGCTTTTAGCAAATATCACACCTCTGGGGCTGGAGCACAGATACCCAGGCCAGGCTCTCGCCATCCCTGACTGGAGAACCCCAGGTAACTTGTATTTATTTCCCTACTCAAACATTAAGAAAAGTCTCTCCTTTGTATCACTGTTCCTTAGCAAGGACAAGGGTTTTGACCAACGTCACGTCCATTCACTGAGATATTTTTAGCCTTTTGTTTGGGGGTGTCTCTGATTACTGTGCTGTAGCAAGGAGTATTTGGGTTAACTCAACTGAATTCTGACTGAAACTGTTAATTTCAGTCAATCTGTTACTTCAATAACTTCATTGTGCTTTAAAAAGCTCAACATAATATTTTTTTCAAGTCATGAACAAAACTTGAGGTACGGGGTAGAAAATCTTCAGTAAAAACTGGAGTTTTCTTCATAAAGATATTTCCCTCGAAAGCTGGAGTCACCATCTAGTTCAAGTCTCCAGCCAGAATGATATACCAAAAACCAAAGTGAGGCAGAGAATAACAGGTTCCGCCTACAGTGCCCCCCTAGCCCAAGTAAATTGAGTTTTGCAATGAGGTTTTGTTACCAAAAAGTTGGTTTCTCTTGTTTGATTTTACTGCTCTGGGAAGACATCCAGGAGTAAGACCACTGAGGGACTTACTGATGTAAAACTCCTGTAAGTCTCGCTATGTTAAGGTTCTGTGGCAGCCTTTGGGGTCAAAATGCTGCTGCAGAATGTGATAAGATGAACTCTGAAATATTTGGCATTGCCTGCCATCTCTTCCTCACAAAATGGTTCCCCAGACAGGACTATGCTTTTCTCATCAAACTCCATCCTGCTTGGGAATGGCAACACCATGCAAGGCTGCCCACAGGCCTACAGCTCCTGAAGCTGGGATGTACCACCACCCTCCTCTGCTGTCAGAAACAGGATTTCTAATCACACACACGAGCTTCCAGGTGTTTGAGATGCTCTCCAGGCATGAGAATTCTAACTGGAAGTATGGAGATGAGTCTACAGTGTTTCTACTCCATTTGACCAGGTTTTCAGTTTCAGAATAAGTCAAAAATCCTACTCTGAGACCCTTCTTCCCCATCTCCTTATCAAGAAGCCTGTTTCAAAGCAAGAAGCTCATTTACTATTCAAAAAGAAGTTTTACTGTGGCTAAAGCCATTTCCCTTTACTGGATGGACAATTCTGGCTGAAGTTTTCCAAACTGATACAGCACAACCCAGGTTCATGCTAAGGGAAATTTCAGTCTAAGCAGATAACAGACGGTAGAGTTATAAACAATTGAGCACCAAGTCTTTTAGTAGAAACTAACAGGACACCTAAAAAAGAGGTCATGCTAACATGTCTGCTCATAAAACTTAACTTTTACGTGGCATATTCTTATTTCAAAGTGGACATATGAATAGTTATCATAAAATTATGTACTTTCATAACTTTATGGTTTTCATCGCCTATTTCAATAGCTCTGAGATAGTCCATACTACACTTTCATATGGTATGAGCTTATGAAAACAGTGATAGAATCTCATACTATAAATCATCTGCAAAGGAAAGGAATATTATTGCGGGAGTTTTCTAAGAAAAGAGTCTATAGACATGCATATTCATTTAGGTTATTTAAGTATATCTAAATATTTACATTGGCCTTTAGTATTAAAATGTTTTAGCATTATTTAAAACATAAAAATACAATGATAGGGGGAATTCCAGAGACCACTTTTCAGGGAAGCACTGCCAAGAGTATGCTGTGTCTGCAGAGGACAGGAAAAGTGAGGGCTAGAGCCCCAAGCAGAGAAATTCCACACCCACAGGGTAACCCCACAATTACCTGTGAGTATGAGCTGGAGCTGCGGATCCAGCCACTTGCCTTGAAAGTACCAGAAAGGTCACCTTCTGTGTGCTTTTGATATGAGACATGATTTTTGATCATGTAGTGCCTGGACAGGCTGATAGGTCACGGGATGCTCACGGTATGGTCATGCATGGGTCCATGCTGGACAATAATCCAACGTGTGCAGCCACCCTGATCTCAGTGAGCAAGGTCAGCCCCTCTGCTAGTGACAAGAAAATTATTTATGACAAGTGTTTGAGATCCTGCCATGCAAATGGCAAAGGACTGAGAAGGGAGAAGCTTCCAAAGACCTGAAACATATTTTTCTAAAAAAAAAAGATGGGATTTTGTTTAACTTGTCTCAATTGTGGCTTATTGCCCACCAAACAAAATGTTAACAAGATAAACTTGTAATTTAAATTACTAGTACTTCCAGGATACTTAGAAATGTATATTCTTTTCATCTATCCTGATGATTAAAAATGCCTTTGGGATCATGCCTAGAATAATGTTTCACAGTATGGAGGCCAATAAAGAGTCTTTTTGCTAAAAACTTGGATCAGATACACTGTTACTGTTCCCACCTCTTAATCAATTAAAAATATATATCGTAACAGCATATGCCTTGTAGGAAGGAAAACACAGAAGTTATTCTCCTCTCCGAGAACACAAATAACTGCTACTCAGTTTAATGGGACATATATATGTACACCAAATGAAAAATATCTTCCAGAATATGAAGGACTCGTATGTATCTGTAAATTATTACATGGTTAGGTGCAGGCTGGCTTTTCGCCATGCTAGACTCAATGCACCCAGTTTTGCTTGGTCTTGGAAGCTGAACAGTCCCAGGCCTGGCTAGCATTTCATGCAGAGACCATCTGGGAATTCAGTGTGCCATGAGCACAAGCCAAGGAGTCACAAGATGGTGAATATTAGGCCATAGAAACTGGATGAGTGGAAAGATTTCATTCAGCCCCCTCAATACTGCTGAACCAATGAATGAGAATTTCACCATTGCTCTCTTGCCTCTCCCTGCCTTCCCCCGGTAAGGCAATACTAATTTTGATGGGAAGGATGCTGGAAGCATCCAAAGGGAAGGATACAATGAAAAAAAAAATCTATAAATGTAGCATTAAATTAGAAAGAAAGTGAAGAATATCTTAATAACGATTTTACTTTGCAGGGTTTGACCACTCAAAGTCAAGTGAAATCTGTCAGATGAAACAGATGAAATCTGTTTGCAGAAATCTGAAATATTTTTTATTATTCACTCGCCCGAGTCCAACGCGAGGTATTTTCTTTAACAAAGTGAACAAAAAGCCCTGTGGCTGAACACACTAAATCTATGTGCTTGTGTGCACTGTGACTGCTACCAAACCAGACAGAAAGAAACTTTCAATTTGCAAGCACATATCCATGTAAGCTGGACCTCAGAGCCATATTGTAAATTACAGGGATGCTTTTGACAGTCATGTTTCTAATTGAGAGATCTAGCTAATGCCTGTGGATACTGCACAAAGCACTGAAGAAATCTAAAAACCAGTGTGAGCTTTAGCAAGAAGACAAGAGGACAGAACTCCAGCAAGTCCTTTTCTTTGAGGTTTGACCATGAGAAACAAGATATCCTCAAACCATCAAGAGCATTGGTTCTTGACAATGCTCTTGGCAAGAGCATAGTCAAGACACAGTGCTGGGGAGTCAGATCTTTTTACGACTTGGTTTTCTAACTTTTCTGTCTCTTCTTCCTACCAAGAACTGAAGAGTATTTAAAATGTTAATTAGAGAATGATTAGAGAACTTACACAGACAACTAAAAAATTATTAGTAGTACTTACATAGAAAACTTTGGATAACTTAATGATGCCTTAAGTTTGTTTTACTTATACTTGAGCAACTTTCATGTCATTACATTTAACAAAAAAAAAAAAAATTTAAATTTTAATGTCATCAGTATAAGCATAATAAAGAAGAGAACTTGGTGAGAACAGAAGTTTTGTGAATAAAACAAACCATTGATAGCAAATTACTAGTCATCATCATGTTAATTCTTCTTCCCTGAGCTGCTGGAATCTCTAAAAATATTCTAGTATGCATCTACCCAGAAATGGAAGCAGAAAAGCTACCTGAACTACAGATACACCACTGGAATCAAAAGCCCCAATTCTCCTCCCAACACTCTACCACAACACCTTGGTTACAGCAATGCAAAGTGAGCACGTGGATAACTAAACCAGAATAGCGGCATTTGACAACAATTTACAGGGGTGTAAAATTTCTGTGCCATGTTCTAGGCAACAAAGAACCACAGGAACTGCAATCCGTTATCTGAAACTTCACTATCTGCAAACGCAGACAGATACAAGCAAATCCTTCATTGCAAGCAGCAATGGGCTTGCTGTCATTAATCACTACAAGGAGGCTATTGAAGACAGACTCTGGGATGGATTTCAGTGGCAGCCTGCAACTTTATTAGCTTAACATTTCCAAGCATTGAAGTGGATTTAGTGTAGGAGTTAAGGGACTCCCACCATACAAATTATAATTCATGGTTGACTGTCCTCAGCCTACCTACAGAAACCAGTTTCAGACATCTGACGTCTTCTCACCTTAAAGAGGAAGATAGGAGCATGGAGGGGGAATGAGCTTGCAGGGGCTCTGGGTCTCCTTTTCCAGCAGTCTATCAGCAAAACACCAGCTCTTCACTTCGGGGAGATCATATTGCAAACTCCTATCCATGCTAGATACCAACTTCACGTTTCCAAGTACTTATTTCACTACGGTATAAAATTGATTTAATATTTATATGGTAGTCCTATGCCGTTTTTATCGACATAATGACATAATGACATATGAGTGCAAAAACAGACAAATAAGACGTAAAAACATCTCTCCTTCCTCAATTTTAACCTAACAGGAAAATATGTTATTCTGACATCAAAAGAGGCAGCCTATTAAATCTGCAAACTCCAGAAAACATGGTTCCTAGGTTATGACTAGAGGTCAAGAATGAAGATACAGTTTAAATTAATCAGAGTTCCCAATTGCAGCACACCTTATGTCACACAACCTCAGGAAGCACCATCTATCCTCCAAAACCATGATTTTCTAATAGTGGGAAACCTTCTAATTTCTACATAAGATTTATTCATTGGCAGTCTACACCTCATTTAACCCAACACTATGTGTTACCTTAAATAGCTCTTCTTCCTTTGGCATGTGCCTCCAAACCCCTCACAGATGTTAATTGTGTCAGGGACAGAGGGAAAGCCAGGTCCCACCACCTCCTGGCCCAGCCAGTGGGAGAAAAAAACAATGTAGAAAGGAGGGAAAATGCTTTTTCTGTCCTGTCCTGCCTACAAGCTCTTCACCACCCAGCAGCTGACCAAAGCTATAACCACAGTTCTCATTTCTTCACTGGGCAAAAACACAGTGTAACATAGTCATTAGGCATGAAACAAAGAAACAATTCCTCTCCAGGAATTAACAGAATTTGACAGTAAAAAAATCTTGTTGAATACACTTGAAGAGAGAGCTGAGGCAAAGAGCTTTGGAAAGCTAAATTAAAATGGGTGAAGGGAAGAACATTATTTTGGGAGCCATGAGTTATGAGGAATATATTGGAAAGCTTTTGTGACCTGGACACACCTTCCACTTCCCTGCTATTGATCAGCAGATTGAATACATGCATTTCCACATGATGACATGATCTGGAGTAATGCAGGCTCTCAAAAGAGCCATGGTCCCAATATATCCAGGAGGTCAGCAGTGGGTGCAGTGGACCACAAACACATCCACTAATGCACAAGTTGCATTTCTTCTCACACAGAAGAGACAAAAAATGTGTTGTCTGAATCACAAGGAGGAAGAGGAGTCACCCAAACTAAAAAAGAAATTCAGTTTTAGAGATATGTCATATGGATTTGGACCATTGGCTGAAGACTATCTGAGGGGCCCAAAGGCCTGTGCCACCAGCATCTCCCTCTGTAGGACAGGAAGAGCTGGAGCTGAAGGGCTGGAAACACAAAACAGGGCTATAAACTCACTGAAGGTTTGTCTTGGCATTAATTTCTACACATTTACAGATGTAACAAATGTTCTGTTTAAAATATCCACCCAGCTGCTTTTTATCACCTTCAGACAATTTAGCACACAGCGGTGCCCTTCCTTCCAAGGCAGCCAGCGGCAAAGAGGGGCTGGCCCTGCCAGGTGACAAAGAAGGAACGATAGGCAGCAGCAGGCAGTCCCCTGGGCTCTGCTGGGGACAGAGAGGGGCTGGGAGGAGGGGACTTGGCCCCGTTCTCCCCAGGGTGGCAGAAGATCCTCAGAGAGAAGAGCCTGGCATGCTGAGGGGTCTGCATCAGCCCCGGGACAGGAGGGCAGGGGCCAAGGCAGAGTCTGGAGCAGGGCACAGCCAGCTTGGTGCTTGGCACGGGGGAGGTGACAAACCAGCTCAGCCCAGCGAGGATCCAGATGGAATCTGGAAGCTACTGGAACAGCCAGGAGAGGGCCCAGAGCCAGCAGAGAGGAGCAGGGAGCAGCGCGGGTGCTGCCAGGGGCTGCCACCCTGCACCAAGAGGAGCTCTGAGCTTTCCCTCAGAAAGAGAAACAAGCCTGGTGTCCCATGCCTTGGCACAGCAAATGTCCTGGTGCCAGGGAGAGGGCAGGGCTGAGCACTGTACAGGCGTGACCAGCATGGTATTTTGCACCTTCCACATCAGCCCTGGGGACATGGTTTCAGGAGGAAGCACTGAGAACCCTGCTGGAAGTGCACCATTTTGCCTCCCTCTCTGCAGCAGGATGGTCTCAGGATCAGCCCCTGCATACCCAGTCTCTGCTTTTGTCTCTCCCTTCCCAAGAGGGGTGGGAGGAAAGGAGAGTGGCTTATTTGGAGTTTAATTTCCTGCTGGTGTTAAATCACCACAGCAAAACAGGCTGCAAATCCCTGACCATTTCGCAAGTCTTCAGCAGCGTAGTTCCCTGGCAATTGTCTGCTTACTACGGCCACAGATCCTGGTCCAGGTTACGGCTGGAGAATTAGAAGTGTAAAAACAGAATTGCAGTTACTTTAGATTTGCTGTTAATTCTCTGCCAGAGGAGGGCTCCTTTGTCAAACTTTTATGCACTTGGAGAAATAGCAGCTAGTAGAGCAATTACCCCGTTACAGAGGGCAATGGGCCAGAAGCTCTGACCTACAGTGGATAAAAGAAACCTTTTTCCCGCTGGGTCCCAGGCCAGGTTATGCCCCCAGGCCATGCTTGGCAGGCACTAAGCACAGGCTGTCCAGAGGCAAAGCTGCTGGTAGATAAGAGCTACTGCCAGGAATCAATGGTATGATCCATGCAAAGAGCTGTGCGAGCTCCTTTGGGTTTGAAGACATCAGTAGCCAGCACACCACAGTGACGGCTCAGACATCTGAAATTACTCCAGTAATGGAGTAATGGGTAAAATGATGTGCTGGAAAGAAAGAAAGAGTGAGTTATGCAAATGAAAATAATGGCTATTGCTGAGCACCCGCTGCAGGCAACAGTGGAAATCCAGCTCTTTGTGAACATGGTGATATCCAGGTCCTTGTACAAGAACAAGATCGCTGTTCAGCGCTGGAATGTTACAGGCTGACACAAGGAATGAGCTGTGCACGGGAGCCATCACTAATGTGATGCAGCAGGAGGTGCAGCTAGCAAATAATCAGATGGTGGAGACAGCATCTCAAAACCTGTGACAGCACCAGAGGAGGAAGGTGTTGAGGCAGCCTGGCCAGCACTAGCTAGAGATTGACCTAACAGAAGCTTTGGTGCGAGGCAGTGAAAGGAAGCAATTCGCACAGCTGCGGTAACGCCAACGCCGCACCAGTGCATCCTCCAGGAATAAAGGAGAGCTTGTCAAGGTATGATCAAGTGCAACATCAGATTGCTGTTAAACTAAAGAGTCTTCCTGGCAGGCAGTTTCCAGTTTTAATTCCCTGAAAACCAGGTAAGAGTGAAGCTAAGTAATATTCTGGAGGTTAGTCTAACTGGACAACATGCCTAGTCCTGGACATCTCTACCTGCACACCCTCAAAAGCCCAAAAGAGATGTAAAAACATGCATTGGCTGCATGAGATGCAATGCACAGGCAAGTCAAACACATGGATAAAATATTAGGAGCAAGACATTTCAACAGTTTTAATTTGTATAATCCCAGGTAAGGACGGGATCAAAGGACCAAGAAAATAAATTGCATCTTTGGATCATTTCAGTGTTTCAGAGTGTCTTCTGAACCTGGAACAAATCAGGCACAATTCAGAAATATTGAAGGATTTACAGAGTTTATTTAATTAAAGAACTAAGGAGGTTCAGTTCAAGGTGTTGTTTCTGAGTACTAAATAAGCCTTCACTTATTTCATAAGACACACTAAGGATGGGAAAGATCTTTGAGCTTTTAAAGACTTCAACCTCAAGAAAAGAATAGTAGCCTGTAAGGAGCTGTATCCAAAACGTAACAACAGTGAGGACCAGCTAAGAGTTTCAGAGCACCCCCAAAAAGCACACAAAACAAAGAAAGGTACCAGCAAAACCTCAGGCTATCTGCACCACATCTACAAAACCTTTAAGGACATTCTCAAAACCAACAGCACCATCTTGTTATTTAAGAAACCAATTTTTTAGACAAAGGAAGAAGAAAAGCTAACGAGTAAAACAAATGAACAGTTTCTGAGACATGCTTTGTTCGGGTTTTCAAAACCACCCCTCAATTTGCAGGAGTTTGCAATGCCCCAAAATCTCCTGGTGACATCCAAAACTGGTTAGGCTGGTAGGTGTTCTTTGATGAGTTTCACACAAATTAAATGAGGGTTGCTACAGAACTGCAGAGCTCAATTGTTGTGGAAGTCCTCAAATCCTCTCATTTACATTAACTCAATAAGGAATTCAGTGTACACAGGCTCACAACAGCCTGTAGCAACTCTTAATCAAGCACAGCCTAGCAAGGCATCCATGGAGCTGGATTCACAAACTAGTCAGATAAACATTCTCAGCTCAAGAGAAAACAAAAGGAAAATGAGACTGCTGATTGCAGGGCACAAGTGAGCACAGGCTCCCTCTGGCTTCCTTGCACTGGACAAGACTGACCTGAGGATCCTATTTTCTTCTTATGTACAAAGATATCTATCAAAGGAGACCCCAGTTCAAATATGGTACAAGAGAGTAACCACCTGGAGTTCATACAGATTAATTTCAAGGACTTAAAAATCTGGAAATCACCCCTTTCTTGGGCATGACTTGTCTAAAAATAGGTAACAGCAGAGCTGGTGCAGCATGTAAAGGATCTTGAGACTGTTACAGACACGCTGATGAAATTCATGTCGCTGTGGTTCAGCCCGTGGTGCTGCATCTGTGATGATACAGTATGAAAGTAGGAACTTCACCGCTGTTGTTATATCTTCTTCACTCAGACTTCTTTCTTTTTGGAAAAAATTATAACATGTTTCTGACACAATTAAAATCTATTCTGCTTTGATATTTTTGGCTTACATAATTATATATAAATATAATTATATGGTACCTTTTATAATTATGTATGGTTTATATAAGTATCTATAAATACATAATTTATGTATTTGCAGACAGTAATGGAGCAGGAATACACAGAATTCCTATTTTTTAATTTTAGAAAAAATCTGACAAGGATGTATAACAAGAAGATCTGGGGAGTAATTTGTCTCTGTAACCTAATTTGTGCAAGTTTCAGCCAAGGACGTTTATCATTTGCTTTCTACCTCCTCCAGGAAACAGGCAGGGGAAAGCAGAGCAATAAGTAACGCCTTGCAGAGCACGCCATCGGTTAGGCAGGAAGAGGCATCCTTCCTTCCTCTTTAGAGTAACATAAACTGCTCCATTTTAGCTAGGATTTTTTTGTTTGTTTTGCTGAATACTGGTCTCCTTTCTAAAACATTAAGATAAGGAGCAAGACCAAGCAAAAATTACAAGAGAGCAACAAACAAGAGACAAGGAAGAGAGACAACAGCTCTGACAGATCCAATTCATTTACTGACATCTATCTCCTATAGGGTCACGAGACACTCAGTTTCAACAGCATTAAAACTTAATTTCAAAAAGCCACATTTTGCCCAAGAAAAAAGAAATCCATTTTTACTCTGTAATATGCACAGCCATCAGGCTATTGCAGTTAAACAATTTTTTTGATTATTATTAATTGTCAGAAGAAATTAATTTAAGCAGAACTTTAATGTGAAACCTGTAAAAGCTGTTGGAGTGCCCAAAGGTTGCATCATAACGGCTGCACAGAAAGGGGACAAAGAGGGAAGACAGCACAGGAAACATCACTCTGGCATTTCCTAATTCCTGAGCACTTGACTTTACAACCTCCACTTATTTTTGTATATAATTTCCTAATGGAAATTTCCTTCATGGAAAGGATAGGCAGCATCCCACAACCCCACTCCTCCCAACCCACCTGGCCCAAAAACATGGGATGCTCTGGGGTGCTGTCCCAGCCCATCCAGAGACCTCAGCTCCATGGCATCCTCTAAGGCTGCGAAGAGCAAGGACTCCAGTCAGGTCAAATCCTCGGGAGACTGGAGCACAAAAGCCCAAACACACACAAGCTGAAACTGCCCTGAGGATCATGGCTCAACTAAACTCCCACACATTTTCCCAGAAGCAGCTACGAGTGTCTTTCCAGATACTGCTGCTCTCCCAAACACTGGATTGTGACACTGATTTTCTGTAAGGTTTGGATTTTTTTTTTGTTTATTTGCTTCTTAACATGAGCCAAACAGACAAATTTCTTTTCTCTTATTTTTAGAGAAATCTGAAGTCTTTTAGCTGAAGTTTTCCATTGCAAATTCTGCCTCAGGCTTAATATTTCTTTGGAAAGTTTCAGTCCCAGTAGTTAAAGTTTGGCTGAGGTATAAGCGTGGCCACATAATGGAAAGATTCAGAAAGCTTTAGTTATAGGCAGTAAGACTAGCTCAGCCACTAAAACATGTATAAACACTCGTATCTTTGGCAAACTTTCTTAAATTATGGGAGATGCATAGCTAATGACTGAATTTCCAACGACATACATGATGTCCAAGACTTACTCATGGGAGTAGCTTCTTCAGCGTTACTCGTGTCTATGCAGTGTCAGCACATCTAAGTCAAAAGAAACAGTTTTTTTAAAACAAGGCTTACTCTCAGGGAAAAAAATAATTGTTGTGCTTATTTGTCTGTTTAATATATTTAGTTTATTTGATAAATTAGACTGCACAAAAGTGGCAAAACATTATAGTATCCTGTCATTTCTTTTTGAAAGAGGAGAGCATTTTTCTCATTTTTTCACTGTTCTGCATGTAAACATTGTATAATCAATAGAATAACAAGGTGCAAATAAATGTATTATCTGCTGCTGGATCTGCTGCTACAACCAGCAATAAGACATGGATTCACACAGGACTCCCCAGGCACAGGCTGAAGCTGAACCTCCAGCTCGTGCCTGTGGTGGCTGTACCCTGCACACATCAGCCTTCCAGTGACAACTTGATCCCCCCTGCAAACCAGCAGTTTTCCCTCACATGACACCAAGGCACATGCATGGATTTTTTTTGTTCTTCCCTTGTTTAAAAGAAACCTCTATTGACACTTACACAATATTCCTTCACATACCTTAATCCTCCTTCCTCATGTGGGATAATTACCAGACAATATGGAATACAAAGTCAGGACAAGTGGAAAGGCAAATGATCACAAGGAATTACATTTAATAACCTCTGGGATAAAATCATGTGGCTTTGCATGCAGCTCCACAGTCACTTAAACATGCCTCATCTGCTATACTGGTGGTGGAACAGTCCTACTGTGAAACAACAGTATTTCACTTTATGTGCTTATCATCCTGGTTGTTCTCAAATTGACCTGGACAGGTAAGTATTACAGCTCAACTTGTAGATGGATTTTCATGCAGATCCCACTGTGATCAAGTACAGTCGGTTTGATTTTCAACAACCCTGCCAGATGAAAACTTACAGCCTGCCTTGAAACAAAGATGAATGGGACTATCTTTGATGTTGCAAACCCAGTAGGAGGGAAAGTAGATAAAAGGTGTTTATATGCCATCTTCTGCCATTAAAATAATGCACAATGCAAAGTCAAAGTAAGCATTTCAGTTTTAGTAAAATCAGCAGTGGCCTGCAGAAATCTGACAGGAAAAGTTAGACCTCTTGCAAAGAGCATATAGAAACAGTCTTCCCTATTTGTTTCTCTAAAAAAAAGAATCAGTCTAGTGGTAAATTTTCCCATGTAGATACAGACAGCAATAATAAAATCAGTCCTTTATCATGCCAGAAGTGGCAACGATTTTAAAATGAGGGTGGAGCCCACAAGCAGCAAACACCTTGTCAATTGTGCTTTGGAATTTATACAATTAAATTAAAATACCAGTAAACTAATTAAGTAGTTAGCTTAGTATTTGTGCTGCCAAGCACTTTGTTTTATAAGATACTTTAGGAATAATAAGGAATTTATAAGACCTTTAACTTGCTTGCAAAAGATTTTAGAATTCTAGCAAACAGAAAGACTCAGAACCAGGGAAAAAAACCAAAACTTTTCTCAATCTCATGTGTTTGTATTATGATTTGGCCAAGATAGAAAGCTACAAATATTCCCGTCAGTCACATTCTCAACAAAAACGGTGGCAACCAAAAATAACTACATTTCAACCAAAGGCCAGGCCGGGAGGATGACAGGGGGACAGGGAGGGCGCAGCCCAGCCTGACACCGGGACGCTCTTCTCCAGAGCCGAAAGAACGCCGTGCTCCTGGCTGGGACTCGCGCGGTTAGCCCTGTAACCCAAGCTGCGGTGCCCGGCTCAAGGTTCAGGTTTCAGACCCTGCTAACGAGGAATGCTGCTGCTGCCGTAGCTGGGAATTCCACTTGAGGGGGGTGGAGAGAGAGTGAGAGAGGGAGAGATTGTTTTCACCTTTAGAAAACCCAGCCTACAGTGAAAGGTACCAAAGAGCTAGGATGCTGCAATACGGCTGTTCGTGTGATTTTCATTCAGTTGTTTTTGTGCGCGCACTGTAAGACAGTCTTTAATTGCACAATCACGAGCAGGATTTGTTGGGCTGTTGGGTTGTTTTTTTCCTTTTTCCACGAGGCTTGATTCCGTAGTCATTAAACAGCTAAAGCATTAATCAGGTTTGCGTAATGAATTAGGTTATTTTTAGGGAAATATTTATGTCATTGAGACTCCGAGTTAAATTTAGCTGTGGATAGGTAACTCCCAGTTTTCTGTCACCCTTAGTTTCTCAAAAGGAGTTTTCTGAACTCCTAGTGAATACCACAAACCGTATATTACTGATTCATTCGCTGCATTGGGGACACTGGACGTGTGGAGGGTGGGTTTGGGGAGGGTCCGCAGAAAAGCGTGAGAGGGAAAGCGAGTCGGGGGCAGCTGACCTGCCCCAGCTCCTGCCGGAGAGCCGAACTACTGCCCCCAGGCAGCCTCTTCGGGAGCCCGGGCTGCTCGGGGACAGGCGCGGACGGGGCGGAAATTTCCCGCACGCGTGTTTTACGCCCGGGGGTCAAACCGACGGCGCGGCCCCCGCAGGAGACGCCCCCGCGCCGCCTTTCCAGCCGGTGGCTGCGGTTCGAGCCCGGTTTTCCGCAGGAACAGAGCCGAGCGCTCCCGCGCCGCTGCCCGCCAGCTCCCACGCGTGGGCGGCTCCATCCTCGGAAAACGGCACCCGCAGCCCTAAGGATGCGATGTTCCTGTAAGAGACGGGCGAAAGCCGGGGCTGCGATACCCCGGGGCAGGGTAGGGTGTGCCGCCCCCGCTTCGCTCCGCGAGGGGCTGAGCAGGGGCCGGGAGAGCTGGAGATGGAGCCGGCACGGCAGGCGGGCTCGTAAGGAGCCTGGTCTGGAGAAGGAGCACGGCTGAGGGGGTCCGGATGGGGCAACTTGTGCTCCCGAAGGACGGCTACGGAACCGTGTCCTGCCTGCTTTGTGCCCGCCTGCCGCGGGGGTCTCAGCATCCCTCCGGGAGCATCACTCCGTAGTGCCGGGCTCCCTCGCAGCCCGGGGAGACTCCTGCCTGCCTCAGAAACTCCCAAATCTCTTGTAGGCCCTTCCCTTAAGGCATGGTTCATTAATACACAAAGTAACACCAAACAAAGCTTTTTCCTCTGACCAAACAGTTGACACAGCCAGTGGGCTTTCCCTTCGCACCCCTCTCTGCTTAGAAAAAGGCCACGCTCCTTCCCCTGCACCCACCCCTTCAGAAGGGGCTGGGAGGTGGGCGGCTTAACCCTTCCCTGCCTTCTGCAACCCGGGAAACTTTAATAAAATACAAGGGCTTCTAATTGCCCTGCTTAGCTATACCATTGAATAACAAAGTAAACTATCCGCTCTTTGGGGAAGGGTTTTCTACTAAGACGCAGATGAAAAATTCTTGCTCTGAGTTTGTCGTGTTGATCTGTATTTATTGGTGACTTGACTGCTTAAATAAGACTATATAAATGCACATCGTTAATACCTAAGAGGTCTCATAATATAACAAGACTCACACCTCACATGCTTCTGACTGCTATTACATACAGGATCCTACCAAAAGACATTTGGAAAATCAACCACATTTTCCCAGTACTACTACTTTTGTCCTGGGAACCAGAGGAAAAATTCAGTGACAGCCACATTAGTTAAAACCAAAGAATAACTGGTTAAGTGTAGCGCTTTTCCCCTTCACAGCTAATAGACATTCATGTAAACAGCTGTGAATCTTACTGTGGGGATGTTTCCATGGGGGAAAAAAAATGGGGTTACAAGATGACAGAAAAAAAACTGCGCAATGTAAACCATAGGAGATGCACTTCTTTTTTTTCCCCTGTAGTGTTCATTTGAAAATCAGTGTGTTTCATTTTGTTAAATAAAGGAGAAGATGTGAGCTGCTGTGAGCCCAAGATGTGATCTGTGAACTCCAGGGCAGCATTTTAAAACAGAAGATGTAATCAAAATCTGTATACTTGTCAGGTACTGGCACTCAAATTTTGCAAGGTGATTTTCTTTTCAGCACAAAGTGGATCAATATATTTCCCTCTCAGTAAAATATCTGGGGTACCTAGAGTATCAAGGTTTTTTAAAGTCTAATTGATATTTAGATTGACCAAGACCTGTCTGGAGATGTTTTCATTAACATTTTTGTTTGATTAGGCTGAAAAAGGGTTAAAAGTAACTATAGTCTCACAGTCAACAGAAAGCTATTGAAATGTTTGATTATCCCTGCAGCAAAGGAAAGAGGATAGTAATACAACAGCAACCTCTCTTGGGGTAAAGTCAAGATTTAATAACCTAGGACCAAAGCAATTGTTCAAATCAAGCAATAGGAAGCTCAAAATATTTTTGAGTACAATCTATTTCATTGTGTTTATTTTGATCAAGATGCCCTCAGATAAATAGTCCTCTTCCATGGAAGGCAATAGAAATGTCACCATTGACTCCAGGGAGATCAGGATTGATGCCTGGACATCATGTGGGAATATTAATTTAATTTTCCACAAAATAGTGCCATTAAAGAGTCAATATTTGCTGTCCGTTCTTGCCCTGTTTCGCCAGAATTTTTTTATTATTACTATTTAATCAAATCACTATCCTAGAATTCAGTGATGGAAAAGATCCAGCAGATCAAGCAATTGGACTTCCTTTGAATGTGCTGCCTCTGTCTGTGTTTTTTACTGATGTCTCATGAGCGCAATTTTTAAATGTCCCAGGTGATAAGGGCTCCTTAAAGAGCCTTGCTGCATGTTGTAATGGATCTCTGACTATGATCAAATCCTGCTGTTTCTTGCTATGCAGGAAGTCTTTCCAAATTAGTCTAACACCAAGGCTGAGCACTGTGACTAATAGGCATAACTGCACTGTTCATGCTATCTGTAAGGCAGGTTCAGCAGGGAAAATATCAGCACCGGGAACGTGCTTGTTATTCCATGGATAAGGGGCAAACTCTTCAAGGGGGAAAAAAAAAAAAAAAAAAAAAGACAAGGGCATGGATTTGAAACTTTAAACCTGAACATAAATAATAATGCAAAGATGGTTTACTCCGGAGGTACTCTGTCAGTAACAACTCCAGATACACTGAAGGAAAATAAAAAACTCAACAGTAGCCTCAGGAGAAGATACCCATGCTTCTTGATTCAAGTGCTTCTTGACCTGTCACTGGGTTTGGACCAAACAGAAGAAACTGTGACCCTCAATGTTAAATTCTATGAATCTACAAAAACACATTTGGTTCAAAATTAGCCATTAGATTTCACCCAATAACTTGTGTCTGACAAGAACATAATTTCCAGGAAGGTTAAAACCAGCAATAAGAGTGAATTAGCCATTTCCCTGGGAAGCATCCTACAAATGTGTGCACACATGAATTTGTCTTGCTCCCGTTTCTAGCTATTTGTTTAGACTACTCCTTTCCCCACTAGGTTAAAGAGAGCTTCTACACCTCATATTTCCACCTCTTGAGGGTATTTCCTGTTGTAATCCAGTCCCTTAAGAAATTATATTCTCCAAGAGCATCTTGCACAACATTTTTGGGTTTCAAACCATAATGGTAGGAGGTGACAGCCTCTTTTCCATGTTCTTCAAAATTTCAATACTCCTTGAAAAATGAGAGTGCAACAGGACATCGTTATTCTGGCTATAAAGTTGAAGGAATGGCTTGTATGGGAAAAATAGTAAAAGTATAAACTGAGCAGCTGTAAGAGAAAAATCCCAGAAGCCTGCTGGCTGAAGAGGAAGTTTTATTTTGTTGGATGCTCACACTGAATTTGTTTTTACCTCTTTGAACAAACGTTGCTGCAAAGCTTTCTCCTTTTCTTCCTAATACTGGCTTTCAAGATGTAAAGAAAATAAAATATTCTTAAAGAGCAAAGAAAATTTCTGAAGTCCCTTTGCAAGAAAGTCAGGAGTGCCCTGTCCTTCAGTGAAACACAGAAGAAACCTATTGCAGACCTTTCTCTGTGATGCCTTGTGGATGGTGGGTGGGAGAGCTGCAGCCTGTGGATCAGCCTGCCTGGGCAGCTGTGGCCAAAGCTGCGCCCTGAGAAGTTCCAAGGGACAGGGAGGTCCCCAGGACCAGAGGGGCCTCCAGGAGTTCCTTGAGATCCTGGTGACAGGAGCTGTGCGTTAACCTGTCCAGCAGCACCCAAGTGATTGTAGCTCCATAGGTGGATTTTTGGAAGGGAAATTGCGCCTGAAAAATTAATGTAAACCTCCTTCCCAGTTTAAACCAGACATTGGTTGCCAGCGTGTGGTTCTTATTCAGATTTCACTGCTGGGAAACTATTAATCTCTACAGTCATGTCCATTTACTGTGACACTTGTTTTAGCCCCGGACAAAGAATGTGTTTGATAAAATGAGGGCAATATCTTTTTCGTTTATAGAGGCAATTAGCTACACACTCTCTGTTGTCAGAGCGACACAGCATCAATCACGGGCGGAGATCGGTTTCTTTAAAAGTTAAATTTCCTGCTGTTGGCCCTGCCAGTGTGTTAGTCACATGCATTATGTTTACTTTGGGGAGGAAAATGTGTTTCATTCTGTCAAGGGGAACAAAATGCTTTGGATGAGGGCTTCTTTGTCAAGGGAAGACAGAATATGCTGATGCTTTAGATAAAAAGGGGAGATAAGGTACCTGATTTGCTGCTGCCGCTTTAATCGCGGTTATTATGGCTTATTGTGACACGGTCCACTGAAGTCTATGGGATTGTTGCTTTCTCATGGCACATTTTACCCCTTCAGGATTTTACAGACACCCGCTCCAACATTAGATTGACCAATAAATCGCCGTGTACTATTTTTGATTCAGTTGTGTGTGAAACCCGGGATGAGGATGCTTCGCCCCTCCAGCGTTTGGGTCTCTTGGGTAATTTCGCGGCGTGCAGATTTTTGCCTATGTTTCTAAGCTTCCAGTTTTACCCTTCATGAAAGCCTACTAGCAAGCTGACCACATAAATACTAAATTTTGGGGATCTTCTCTGGCCGAGGGAGCCCCGGCGCTAATTTCTTGGCTAATCCGCGGAAACTGCAAGCGCAAAAACAAAAAATCAGGCTGCGAATCGTGGAGGACATGACAGTCCCTTCCTCGCCTTGGTTCAGGGCTCGGCTGGGCTATTGCGCTCCGCAGAGCCGGCGGGGCAGGTCGTGGCCGCGCAGCGCCGGACGCCATCCCTCGGCTCCTCTGCACGCGGAGCGGGGAGGGAAGGGAAGGGGGGCGCAGGAAAGTGATTTGATTTTGAAAACGTTTCGCTGCTGTTCCGCCCGCTCGGTGTAGGCTCGGAGTCTCCAGCCACCGTGAGGGCGCGGACGCTGTGCGGCGGAGCCACCCTGCCGCTACCGCTGTGCGCGGAGCTCACAAATCACCGCTTAAAAACACGAGAGGGAAACCTCGTCGTGCTTAATGGCCTGTGTGGAGTAGCTCTAGTGCAGATTTGTCTTCATTAGTTTCCATCAGCACCAGCCCCCCAAAAAACCCATCCCCCGTCTCGAAATGTAATTCAGCCCTCGCGCAACCGAGAGCCATTCCCCGGCACCGCGCCTGCCTTTTAGGCTTCATTTCGGACGGTAAAAGATGTGCGCATGGGGGTGTCCCCAGAGAGGCTCGCCGGTGTCCCTCGTCCCGCTGCGCCCGCGAAGCCGGAGCGGAGCTGCGAGGCCCGGCCAGCCCCGCCGCGGGCACCGCGCCCTCCACGATGCGGCCCCTCGGGGGCTCAGCGCCGGCGCTTCTCCGGGAGGACCCTCCGCGCTGTCACCGAGCCTTGTCGGTAACCCCAAAAGCCAGAGTAAAATCATAGCTCGATGAGGTTCGTGAATGGGGAGGGGTCCACAGAAAAGCCAGCGCCTCCATCCCCCCCTGCCCCGGGAATGGGGAGACGGAGGCGCAGGGCCCTTGTGGGGAGCTGAAAAACACCGTGTAAAGGGAGAATAAGGGAGAATTGTGCCCCCGGCCTCTTTTTTTCTTTTTTTTCTTTTTTTTTTTTTCTTTTTTTTCTTTCTCTTTGGTTTGTTTGTTTGTTTGTTTGTTTGTTTGTTTTCTTCTAAATTACGTTCATTTGGTTTGCTCTAAAGGCGAGTGTCTCAGGGCAGGGAGACGATGCTCCACAGCTACAGCCTGTGGGGAACGTCCCGTCCGGCACCCACGAAGGTTCGTCCCGCGGCCCCGGCGCCTCGCTCAGCTGCACTCCGCCTCCCACGAAATGGAGCTGCCGCCGTGCCCTGTGCGCGGGGGGAGCACGGGGCCTTGGGAGAGCGTCTGCCCTGGCAGCCGGAGGATCCCTCGCTAAAACTGCTCTGGGCTGCCAGGAACTCTGAGCGTCTCACCCGTAGAGCAGGACTACTTGAATGGGCGCTACTTCTCTTTTCCCTCTTTCCCCTAAAAAGGTTTCCCCGACACCCACTCGGGGCCAGCGCTCCCAGGCGGACGGGGAACCCAGCGCAGCCGCCGGTCCTGCGGGATGGTGCGCGGGCGGTGAAGCCTGTCAGTACCCGGGAGCAGCGGGGTGCTCCTCGCCAGGAAGCAAAGCACGGAGCGCCCAAGGCCATGGGGACCGAGGTTCGGCCCGTTAGCAGCGCCGCGGCCGTCGGGGAGGCCGGTTCGGCCTGGGTAGCTCCACCGGTACCTCTTTCGAGGACGCCCCCGCCGCAGCCGGCAGCGGCGGCTGCCCCACACAGCTGCCCCCGGCAAACCCACTCAGCGCGGTACGGGCCGCGCGTCTCGCGCGGAAAACCACGCCCGCGGGAGCACTGTGCGCTTGACTGACATGCGCCTCAAACACTGCGATGCCTTCACGGGAGAGCGGGAGTCACGGACTGAGGCGGCGGCAGCCCCGACTGTGTTTTCGGACTCTGCCAGCGGCCGCCCCGTCGGGCGGGACGGGGCTCTCGGTGCGGAAGGGCCGCAGCCGCCGACCCGTCCGTTCCACCTTAAGAGCTCGTGCCCCTTTAAGGGGCGGTGCCGCGGCTGAGGAGCCGCCGCGCCGCCGTGGCCCTGCAGGGGGCGCTGCCGGCCCGCGTTTGGCGGGGCCGCGGCCCGGGCTCGGCGGGCCGGCCCCTCACGGCCCCTCCCGGCCCCTCACGGCCCCTCACGGCCCCTCCCGGCCCCTCCCGGCCCCGCGGCCCGGCCCGCCCGGCACCCCCGGCCGCCCCCCGCCGCCGCCTTTGTTCCCCCGGAGCTCGGGGACGCTGCGCTCCACCGGGAGCTCCCGCGGGGGCCCCGCGCAGGTGCGGGGCCGAGACCGCCGCCGCCTCCCGGCCGAGCGCAGTGTGCCCGCAGTGTGCCCGCCGCGTCCCCGCTGCCCCGCAGCCCCGGTCAGTCCCCGCCGTGCCCGGGGGTGCGCGGGCGGACGGGAACGCCGCGGGTTTCCCTTCTCCTGGCCAATCTGCCGCAACACGCGGGGCTCGGCCGGGCCCGGGTTTGCGGCTCCGCGGGGCCTCCCCGGCCCTCCGTCCCCCTCCTCCCTCCGGGGGGCACCGAAGGAGGACACGGGAGAAGCGGGGAGGCTCCCCCAGCCCCGGCTCAGCGCTGCACGTTACCGGCGCCCTGCCTTTGTTCGGACTCCCCGACCAGTTCGATCGCCTCTCCCTCGTAATTCGAAATACAATTAGAATGGTTTTTGCTTAAGAGCCTAAATAAATTAAAATAATCTTAATTTTAATGGGACGTGACACCTATTTTTTTCCAAGTATAGTTAGAATAAAGCATTAATTAAAGCCAAGATGTTTCCGTATAAAGATTGTATCTAGATGAGCGGCGGCTGCAAGTCACTGGCCGTATTAGCAAGTGTGTAATAGAACATTTAGATAATCATTGGGTTTGCTTGTGTGTCTGTGTTTTAACCTGAAAGCACTACACTCATTTGGTGGGATTGCCAGGGTCTTAATTATATGTATTTCTGGTCAGCGAATAAATAAATTCGTCCTATTGTGCAAAGCAATAACTCCTAGCTCCTAGGCAATCCTCAACTTTGATAACTGATCGAAAATTTTATAGCAGAGCAACCTCCCTTTGCAGCCCACATTCAGAATGACATTGGTTAACAGTCTCATCCTGTATCGCAACCCCGTGAGCGTTTTTATTTTACCAAGGATAGGAAGGACCCAACACAGGTCTAAGGCACGCTGGCCCTGTGCTGAACTGTGTTTTTGGTGTCAGGACACGGAGAGGGGTTTGAAGATGGCCAAATGGTGATGGCCACCGACTCTGGCTAAGGCTGACCCGCCGGGAAAGCTCGGACACCGACTCTGAGAGACTTTGCCCTACTCAGCCACATATCCTCCCTACCTTGCCTTTTTCTCCCAATTTTGTGAGAAATTGACATTTTTCAGAAAGAGTCGGTCTTCCGAACAGACTCCCACACCACTCCTCTCCTGACTCTCCAGGCTGGTTTGAACACATTTTTCCTTTCACATGTCCCCTTTTTTCCCCTCACCCTTACTGTACTTTCCCTGAGAATTTGAGATATAAAACGCGTAGCAAAGGAGAATGGAATAATATCTAATTAGTTATTAATATCAACCTGTCAAACATCCTTCTTATTAAGTTATTTCTGCACCATGCACCCATTCCCACCCTGGCTCGGCGCAAGATCTGCAGGTCCCAAAAATATCTATTTTCTCATATTCGGTGATCTGTCAGCAGCCAGATTTTTAGCCTGTAAAGTTAATTTTCTCTTCTTAAATGCTACCTAAAATCTTAACGCTATTTCTTACTCTATTTGGGGGCTTTGAGCAATTAAAGGGGAATAAAGGAGTAATTTCTTCCCTCTCTCTTTCTTTTTTTTCTTAGAATTGGTATTTTCCCACTATAATTTAGAATGAAATGGGATTTTTAAAAGATCCAGAGTTCTAATCTCGGTTGATGTTTTGGTGTATTCACGGTAATGAGTCCTATTCCCTCGGGTCATGAAGCCCCCAAATGTCAATCAACCAAACTGATTCAGAAATGCCATTGTTCGACTCCTACGTCACTCGCCTTCCTCTCATTTTACTTAACAATACCGGAGTTCTCTGATCACTCATTCGGAATATGGGCATTATCTGTGGAAAATGCACAAAGTGTCTTGATCTTTGGCTGGCAGATACTGCTGGAGGGTTTCCGCCGAGCAGACGGTGCGTGTTTATACTTCTGCACCCTGGACTTTATTACAGCTCGGAGGAGCCAATGAATATCCTGAAAGCAAACCGTGCCATAAATCCGTCAAAAATTAATTTGTCTGAGGAGATGTTACATTTCTATTTCCGCGCCCAGAGCCGGCCCCGGCACGGGCTGCGGCCCCTCTCCGCGCTCCGCGCAGCGCAGCCCGCGCAGTCCCCGCCGGAGCGGGCTCCGTCTCCCCACCGGAGGGCCGGGCGTCCCGCCGCGCCCGACACGCGTGGGAGCTGCCCCCAGCCCACCGCGCAGCAGCACAGAGCTCATGGACATCGGGAAAGGGCTTCTGAGGTCGCGTGTCCCCGTGGGAAACGCCATCCGCTCTCAAATGACGGTGAAACAACATTCCCCAGAGCAGGGCGTGGAAATGCCCCATTTCGGACGCTTCCGCAGTGCGTGGGGACATCCCCCAGCCACCTCCCGCCAGCCCACTGCGCTCCCCCTGGCCAGCAGAGCTGAGGTCCCTCCTAAGAAGGGAGCCGACGGCGTTGCTTTTGCGGATCTCCCAGTTCTGCATCCCAACGGTGTGTCCTCCGGAGGCGAGGGAGGACGCGGAGGGCGGCGAGCTCTGCCCGGAGCCTCGCAGCGAGCCCACGGAGGAGAGAGAATTAGTGCTATCCCTCACCCAGCCCGAGCACGGGCTCGCCGCTGGCTGCAAGGCGTGAACGTCGTCTTCATTTAAAATTAGTGGCATAAGCTCCCCAGCCCCCAACCTCAGCATTTAAAGTGCCTTTTGTCTCTTCATTTCACTTAAGCAAGGTTTTTGTTGCCGGTTGCCAAGTTCTATTAATGCAGAATTTAATCGGGAAGAGCTTTTCCCCAGTCCCAGCAAGACGGGAACAGCAGATTCGGAGGCCTGAAACGGTACAAAACAGATCCCTCAGTGATTACTGCTAATACCCTACAATTTAATGTCGTCTTTAGTAAAAACCACTTATGTGGCAGCAACTTTTTGCGCTCAAAGGAAAAACTGGTCCTTTATGTTTTTTCTCTCGAGCACGCAGCAATCACGCCCGACACTGGAATACGAAACCGAAAAGGTTTTCTCTAAAGAGAAGGGCCTTAATTACTAGATTCCGTGTACAACTAATCCAAAGGCACACTTAAAAGGAAATTTAATAGCGCCAGTTTCTATTTCACTCTGACTCGCATGTGTCCTCTGGCTGGATGCTCCCAACCCGCCTCTCCCAGCGCGGAGCCTGAGGACTTCCCGCTCCATTTTGTTCGGGATCTGTTGGTTTTTCTCAATATCCCCTTCTCCCTGTAGTGGGAATAAATGGAAAGCCTTCCTCGGGATTAAACCCTTAGATTTTCCCCTTTGCTAACCAGTAAAGAGAGAGAGAGGGAAGAGAGGAAATGAAATTGTTATGGAGATTACAGTGTATGTCACCGGCTCTTTGGCCAGTCCTTGGGTTTTGTCGCTGAACGGTTAAGTGCAAACTTGTATTTCCCTTCACAAGAATGGACAATTTTTCTCGCTTGTTTGCAGTTTTCCAAAGTTCTACACACAAATCAGTGAACCTTAAGAGACCCTTTCACTCTTTTATTGTGAATATTTGTCAGTGCTCGGGGGCAGTGATTGCAGTGACAGGTGAATCCAGGGGCCCAGCGATGGCGTCCCAACTTCATAGGTTTGGGAATGTAAAAGACTACCGGCCCTTTCACTCGGGACGTGGCAGTCAACAGGTTCGCATTTTCTGGGATGTAATTCCTGCTTCCTGCAGCCGAACGGCAGTGGGGCAAACCCGAGCCCGCGGCCGCTGCCCGGCCAAGCCTCAGACGAAGCTACCGCAAACAACCTTGTGCAGGGCGGCCACCCCGGCATCCCCGGGGAACAGAGGGAGGGAGGTGGTGGCCCGGAGGGTGCGGGAGGACCCTCGCCCGGCAGCCCCGCGAGCCCGGCCACCTTCTCTCCCAAGTCCAGCGCCCAGGAGGGCTCCCGCAGGCTCTCGTTCCTCCTCTGCCCCCTCTTTAATTTTCATTCCGCCTTTTAATTATTAATTAAAGCCGAGAAGGGCTGTGGCTGGGGGAGGAGGAGGAGGTATGCAGGGAAGAAAGGGAAGAGCGGGCTGGGGGCAGCGGTGGGAGCGGAGGGTGGCTGGGGCACAGCTTTGTGTGCCGCCTTAATTGGCTTGGCCACAGAGGGGCTGCCGCGGGGCTGCCCGGACCCGCTCCCCTCCCGCCGCCCGCCCCAGCCCTGCCCGGCCCGGGCTCCGGGCCGCAGGACCCCCTCGCCGCCCCCCGCCAGGCGCCCCGGTGCGCAGCCCTGCCGCGGGTGGCAGCCGCTGCCGGGGGGCCGCTCCTGTCCCGCGCACCGGAGCCGGGCTTGATATTTAATCCGTCTCTCTTCGGACAAAGACCCATCTTTTTACCACGGAGAAACGCCACTGAGATGCGGCTAACCTCTAGGGTTATATCCCAAACCGCGACCCAAGAGCTTGAAAGATGCTTGCCCAGCCCTCTTCTAACCTGAACAAAAAGAATCTGGAAAAAAGTCGTGGGTTTTTTTGGTTTTTTTTTTTTTCCTTCTCTACAACAAAGAATTCCTAATCATTTCATCTTGGGGGTGAATTTTTATTCCCGTGTCCACTCAGGGTATTGAAATCGATCGCTGCAATATTTAATATATTACTGTCTTAGAGTCCTCTCTCTCCATACGGCTGGGTTTATTTCTTGTCTGACTACGTCCCCTCCTATAATAGCACATTCTGTACATCTGTCTGTGGTGTAAAATAATGTAGTCTTCATTAAATACACAGTCATTAAAAGCTGCGGTCAGTTTTCTAATTATGTGGAAAATCAAACGCCGGGTAAATAAAGGCATATTAACAGAATAATCTCCCAATAAATTCACAGGCACTTGAACAACAAACTCAACAAATATCTGAAGGTATAAATACAACATTGGAACTAACTATTTTTTAATTATGTGAGGTTTATATAATGTACCCTTCATTTTTTGTTTAACTTTCCTGTAGTGACCTGTCCCATAACCTTGTAATCCACTGTGGGATATTTCTTTGTGGCCTCTTTCCTTTTGTTATGCCCCCACAGGTTTCCAGCTTAGATGCCTTTTTTTTTTCTTTTGGTAAATGCGTCTTTAAAAAATATTTGACCTGTTTGACTTAGAGACGTGCATAGACATCTGTGGATTGGGTTAGGCTTAGAGTTTCTAAGTGATTTCATGATCTTTGTAAAGCAACACCTGAAAATTAAAAATAATAGTCCTTCGACGTTGGGGAAAATTGTTCCATTAGCAGCATTTGTAAATGTCAATGACTGCTGCATATGAGTTGATTTTCTTTTTTTAAGTAAACATAAATACATAGTTTAATGATCTCTTTGAGACCACATCCTCATTTATAGCATATGCCCCCGGCACAACCAAGCTTTTGCCTCCCCAGTTTGCTATGACTGGATGTCGTTGGACAACCCTTGGGAAAAACAGGGAGTTTGCCAAAGGATCTGAAGCACCTTAATACAAAGTGTGAGATAGGGAGAGGCCTCGGGAACTTTGCTTTTCCCGCTTCCCTGGGAGCGAGAGAGGCTCCTTAGAAAACGTCATCGTAGCCAGAGTTTGGGGGAACCAGGCTCCAGCCCTTTATCATGGACCAGCTTTCCTCGCCGGGAACCAGCGAGCTGTTTTTTCAGGCTGAGCTTTGCAGGTACTGGCGAGCGAAGTCATTGCAAAACAGAGATAAACACGAAGAAAGGGCGCTGCTGCTTCTCCATGTCCATCAGTGGAGACAGAGCGAGTCCTGCCGAACTCGGTGATGCCTGCGAGGAAACCCTGAGCACCTCAGCAGGCAGAGCCAGTTAGTCTCATTGGAAAACCCTTTTTCTTTCAGCACGAAAGCGTTCCTCTTCAGAAATCTTGAGGTGGTAGAAGCAAAAATGTTAATCGCTATCATGCCTATGCAAAGCTATTAACGCTATTGATTCTTAACTTTCTCAGCGAAGACAAATTCACCATATGTCGATGTGTAAACACTTTGGAATAAAATTAAAACCAGTTCTGTGCAATTGTCACTGTGCTTGATTCTAATACAAACTATCAGATGTTTATGCAGTTCGTCTTTCTAAATGATCAGACGCCATCGGCGTTGATAAACCAAACACAAGCAGTAAATTCTGCGTGCAGGGCGGCTCCGGCTCGCAGGTTTCGTGAAGCCGGAGCAGCTCGCACGAAGCCGCAGCAATATCATCCTGTACTTTTGTGCCGGCGTTGGGGCTGGGAGTCGCTGAACTCTCAGTTACCCTCTGGAGCTTTTCCCTAAACCCGGTGTCATCCGTCTCCTGCGGAAAACGGGAGGAACAAATGCAGCAGCACGGCAGGAGCTGGCAAAGGAGCCGGGCTCCGGGCTGCAGCATTCCCGGGAAGCCTCGCCGCATCTGTGCGCGGGTGTTTACAGAGGGGAGGGAGAGAGGGAGGCAGAAAGGCCTCGGGAGAGGCAGGAGACTCTTTTAAGTTCGCTCATGAGGAATTGCTGCCGGGTATACTGCTCTTTGCCCCACGAGAAGGCAAACACGTATATAAAGATTCCCAACTTTCATGTGTGTTTTAAAAAGTTCACCTACTTTCAAGCCTGTTTCAGAAGCCCGGGTTTCCGGGACGGAACAAACACTGCCAAGTACTCTGCGTGGAGGGCAAGAGATATCAGCGATTATCTGGAGAGCCTTTCTATTTATCGGCCTCTACCCAGCTAGATAGGGAAATACGAATGTTCACGGACTTGATGAATGGCAGGGCTTGTGTAGTAGAATGGCTACGTATAACATGCCCCTTCAAGGGAGAAGGATACAGAAATCATAATGGAATTAATGAGATTTTATTAGCAAAATTTGTAAACCCCAGGTAACCATTTATAAACTCTAAAATGTAAGAGAGACTGCGAGATCGCAGCCGGGGAGATCTGGCATTATTTTATATGACGTACTAAATGCCGTTCGCTCTTTTCCTCTACTACATCTTTTAGCACGAACATCTTTTTCCCTCTGGCGAACTTAGCCAGATTTTGACGGGGTCGATTATGTCATAGCGGGAAACTACCTGAAAATCCTTCTTCTGGTTATAATGTGCTACTTCAAACATCCGCAACAGACACAGTAAAGTTTTTCAAACGGTCTGGAAAACTGTATGCGGAATAGCAAGCTATTGCTATTTACCGTTACCGAAATGCCATGTCCACGAAAATGGAAATGAGCTTTTCCGAAAGAGAATAAACCCTTTTCTTTCTTTCCTTTTTTTTTTTTTTTTTTTTTAATAAATTTTTAAGTCTTCACCCTCCCCCCCCCCTCCCGTACTATACTAGATAATAATTCTACGTTTGTTATTGTCCCGGGCAGTTTCCCCTGAATCTCGGGAACACAAAAGCATCGCGGGTAAATATAAAACATATGTTCGCACAGGTTATGTGGCAGCTTTAACACTCGGAGCCCCATTCACACGCATCTCCACATAAGCACAAAGAGCCTAGAAATCGCAGCAAAAGCACTGCTCCCGGGGCAGCCAGGCGAGAGGTGGTCCAGGAGAGCGGGGGGTTTTGCTCCGGGAGCAACACCAACCTACAACAAACAACCGGGAGGTCGGAGAGGGTGTGTCCGGGACCGAGCCGTGCCTCGGCCGGCGAGGGGATGGTGGTCGGCCCTGCCGCTCCGCCGGCCGCTGCTGGTGCGGCGGCCCCGCGTTTCGCTATCACCAGCTGCTTTTCCAAGGCTGTTTGTTTGTTAGTTTATTTATTTTTTTCCCCGGGAAGGTAGAGAAAGGGGAAGGACAAGATGAAATATAATACAGAGATGTGAAGTGACCCGAGTGGCAGCTGAAGACGAGGTCTTAGCCGGGACGTGTTTCCCAGCTAAACTCTCCGCTGCTCTTTGGGGAAAACCAAATGCGGGTTGATGGAAACATCCTGTTTTGAGGGAAATGGACTGTACAGCCCTATCTAGCAGCTCCGACACTACTAATCAGCCTGGAAAAGCGCTGCGAGCACAAGTTCCGGGGAAGAGGGAGCCGTGCATCTGACACGATTGCATTTCAATCCCGATCCTGAAAGGCAGTTTGGAAAAGCGCTGAGCTCGGAGGGGCAGAGCCGGACTGCGGCGACCCTTCCGCGTCTCGGCCCGCCGGGGGACCCGCGCCTTCCTCTGCCTGCAGCAGGGGCAGAGCCCCGAGCCGCAGAGGGGAAGGCAACAGATGTGGGCTGTACAGAAATCCGTGGAACAAGTGCTCTAAACCCAAGGGGATTTCTCCTAATAGCGAAATCAGAGGGGGAGAGATTTCAGGAAAGAGAATAGCCCAATATAAGTTTCTAGAGTAGAATTTACATTTCATCGTGATTTGTATGTTACAGACGCGTGCACGCGGGAGGGGTTTGGGTGCCAGCGGCGGGGACGTCCCCGCGTCCCGGTCCTTCTGACCGCCGAGAGCATCGGCGTGCCTCTCCCCGCGGCCGGGAAGGGGGGCCACGGTGTGGAGTTTGGGGAAGTTCATTGCGATACCCCTATTGCCATCCCCTCCCCCGCCCCTCCGGGACGAAGGAGAAGGGACTGGAGGTGCTGGCTCCTGTTTATTTGTCTAAGGGGAACGGCGGCGTGGGAGGCCGAGGGCCGCCTCGGAGCCCCCCTCTCCATGCGGACGTGCCGTTCGGCGGGCAGGGGCACCCGCGCTGCGGGCCGGGACGGTGCGGGGCAGGCGGGCAGGGGCACCCGGGGCAGCGCGGCCGCGAACAAAGGCCGGCAGCGGCTCCTGCACGTGTGCGCTGCCGCGGCGGGGCCGGCGGGCTCGGCCGTGCGCAGGGAGGGTCCGGCCGCGCCGCTGCTCCCCGGGCTGCCGGGCAGGGAGAGGGGTTCACCCCGGGCCGGGGTCCCGGCGCGTCCCCCGCCGAGGGACGAGGCTTCAGCAGGGTCTGCCTGCGGGATGTCCATGTCCGGCCCCACCGCCCAAAGGTCACCGCGGCTGGTCCGGCTTCTCGCTACGGGCCACATTAGCGGAGCGGCCATTTACTGCCCCGAGATTGCAGCGCGGCCCGGGTTAGCCCATAAAGCCATTCACACTCAACAATGGGGATTTTCTCAACAATTAACAAGAAACAACATAATAAATCCATTTACAAAGCCCTCGCTATTTACTATAAATTAGCCACTCTTTAAGAGACCGGTGCGTAATTTCACACGCTTTACAGCCTCGGCTACATTTTAGACGCAAGAGCAAACAGCCCCGTTGGACCTTCTGCGCTGACCCCGCTCCCCGTCCTCTCCCGGGCCGGCTCCGCGGGGGCGGACAGCGAAAGGCCGAGCCCGGAGCCTCGGGCCTCCCCCGGCCGCTTCCTGGCCCGGAGCCCGGCATCTGCCCCGAGGGCCCCGCGGAACCACCACGGGCTTGCCCCCTGGCTCGCCCCCAGCCCGGAGCGGGCAGGGCGGGAGGCGGCGGGGCCGCGCCACGGGAGAACCCGGGAAGATGGACGCCCCGGCGGATGAGCCGGAGGGGGGAGCGGGGTGGGAGCCACGGCCCCACTTTGAAGAGGGGGAGTCCCCGAGGGCCGCCGCGCCGCCCCCGCCGCCCGCGGGAGCCGCTCCGGGATTGAGGAAGCCGGGCCAGGGAGCCTGGCCGGGAGCGAGGGAGCCGGCCCGGGGAGCTGGGCCAGGGAGCCGAGGAGGCTCCGCGGCGCCGGGCAAGATGGCGGCCCGAGGCGCGCTATGCCCCGGGCCCGCCGCGCTTGGGCAGTCCCGCCGCTCGGGGGCCCCGGCTGCTCTCCCGCATTTTTTTTTTTACCTCCCTCTTCTCTTTTTTTTATATTTTTCCCCCTTTTTTTTTCTTTTTGTGATTTCCAGGCGGCGGCAGCGCGCGGAGCGGGAGCGGGGCCGGCGGCGCTCCGCCGTCCTCCCCCCTGTTTACAAACACAGCTGTTGCCGTGTATTTGCAATGCTAGGGGTAAAGCCACCAGCAGCGAGGAGCAAACGAGAGATGGTGCGGGAGAGGGGTCCTCGGCATCTGGAAAGGACAGGGCGCCTTGTTTTTGAAACTGTCAATTCCCTCAACCCCTATTGTGAGCGCCTCATGCAAAACATCTCGGGCCTTTTAAAGCGGGGGCTTGTGAGGCCGCCTCGGAGAGAAAGGGAGAGGGGGAGAGAGAGGGGCCTAGGGCACGGGAAATAATTATATCAGCGCAGTGAAAAAATGCAACGTGTAAGGCCTAAACCCGGCTCGCTGTCCCTTCCCGAAAGGTTTTTGGGCAGGCCGGAGCTGTTAGACCGCGGTTTGCAGGGCCAAGTACCGGGGGAATGGGCAATATCTGCAAGTGTGACTTCGGGAAGGTAGATTCCAAAGCCTCCCTCCTGATTTTGCTAGCCAGGGCTTTTCATTTTCAGGCGCTCACCCTCCTTTTGTGCTTCCAAGCTGACCAAATAGATCCCAGGATGAGCCATTACATATTCTTCCCAGCAATCCTCTTAACCATAAAAACCACAATTAACAAGGTTATCCGTGTTTCATGTTCTCTAACGTACCGCATATGTAGAATATTTTCCTGCAGATTACCGCCGTGTGTCAAAAATGCCACTTTTTTTACCCTTTTCTGTCTCAACCACTCGCACGTGTGAACAGTGACAAACACAAACATGATAACATTGCTCTCGTTTCTGCAGAAACTTTAATTTATTGGCAACTAAATCTGTTAGAGTAAAAGGGATCAGAGACCATGTAAAAAATCACCATGTGAATTGATTAAACAGCAAACTTCATACAACAGCTACCACTATTTTGCATTATTGCTAGTAGTGGCGTTTTAAATAAACAACCAGTAAAGAGATTATCCCACTGTAGTCAAGTAAGTGTAGCTTATAGAACAATCACTTCTTAAAGTAAATTGCTGTAAACGGCAAGTTACGTCTTTTAAGGCAATATACCTCGTTGCTGAAGGCATTACACGTGTTCCCTTTTTAATGTTCTAGAGAATTAGACAGAGTCCAAAACTTTCTTTTGTCTTCCATCTGGCAGCAGAAATCTTCCCAATAAATTTACCAGTGAACTCTATTTGTGGCAAATACCTACAGAGTATAGTCCTTACAGTAAACACGCTTCATCAATTGCTTTTTGTTCTAGAAAATTCTGTTGATTTTTGTCTACACCAGGAATTGGAAAATGATGGCGATTACTAACACATCTTAAGTTTTATCTCATGTAAACATTGCAACAAAATGGTAGCCTGTCTCCCTTGGAAAACCTTGGGTTTTCCTCATTATTAGAACTTACCTTTACAGGAGAAAATTGGTTATTTTTATGTAATTCAATGATAAGACTTCGCATGTTTAAGGCTGAAATGATAATGAACTCTGATCACAATAATAATTACAATGTTGTCAGAAACAGTTACCAAACTACCAGAATTGGACAGAATACCATTTCCCCCCACCTCTTTCCTTTTTTTTTTTTTTTTCCCTGGTGAGTTATTGTACCTGGCTAATTTCTCCAACGGTAGTAAAAACACGAATGTCCCTGCTAGTGACTTGCACTAAACTGAGGTGTGCACGTGTGAAAATTATTTGGCTGTTTAACTCCTTGCCGCTTGCTGCTGCCTGGATGGAGGGGAGCCCAGCGGAGCAGCCTGCCGGGGATGCCCGGGGGTGCCTGGAGCTCCCGGGCCGCTGGCAGGGCTGGGCGCCATATTTCACGTCCTCAACTCTGCAGAGCCTATTTGGTATAAATTTATGCTTATACCTCCCCTTCCCCACCCCCACCCCCACCCGGATTATTTTGGAACCTGAAAAGGCACCTCTGTAATTTACAATTCCTGGCCAAATCAGCATATCTCTAATTGGAAGTAAACAGGGTCAGGGGACAGAGTTACTTTGAAAGTGATACGTTGTTTAACTGACAAGGCGAAATTTTAGGTTTCAAGTTTGCATATTGCACTTTTGCAGCTTTTGGCTCTTTCTTTCTTTTCTTTTTTTTTTTTTTTCTTTTTTTTTTTTTTTTTGGTCAAGGGAAGACCTTTGTCAGGCAGACCCGGTTTCTAACAGAGCAGGGGGCTTTCCTGAGCAGTACATTTTGTAGGTACTTACAGTTCTCTGGAAATAAGGCTGTAATCTGTGCAGCTCTAAACACACGAATGTAAACATTCATTTCAGAACAACTTCAGTAAGCAGATTTTTCATGACCATCGTAATTTCAGCAGAGCGGTTAAATATGCAATGCACCTTTTGCAATTGGCAGCTTAAAGTGATGTGTGTGTGTGTGTGTGTGTGTGTGTGTGTGTGTGTGTGTGTGTGCATGCAGGGGGGAAGGGTAACTCCACTGAAAGGCAATTGTTTACTCTTTCTAAATTTATTTGGCTGCAGGTATTCTTAGACTAGGCCTTTTACAATGAGAGGAAAACTCCGGTGTGGATATAGTAAACAGAGCTGAAATCAGTTAGTGACTGCTTGGAATATTTGGAGACACGAGGGATTGGGACAGGGCATCACAAAAGGCAGGAATTAAAAAACTGAAACCCAGGCAGTGGATTGCCAGCAGAAATGTTGACTTTGAGTCACACAGTAAACATTACATTGTTGCTTTGTTTTCCTTTTTTGATTTACGATAAATTATTCTCCTGGGATTGATCGATGAGTGGAATCCTTAAAATTTAATTTGTGAATGATCTAGTATAAATAAAATGCTAATCCAAAGAAAGAAACCAGCAATTATTCATCCTAAACTCTGCTGATTCAGCAACTCAATTATTATTGCCTTTCTCAAGCTGCAAACTTTTCAGGCTGTTTTCAGAGTTGCTGTACCCATCCTCCCCCCGCAAGAGATACCTTTCCCCGTCCTCAGCTCTGCCTCCACCTCGGCCTCCAGCTTTTCTCTTTTTTTTTTCTCCTTCCCTTTCTTTTGCAGAGGTTGGGGGGGAGGGAGGGAGTGAAACAGTTAACCTCTTGAAGCGTATTTCCTCCAAATAAAAACAGTGAACTTACAAACAGAGAGGAAACCACGGATAACTCTGCAATAATTCAAAGTGTTTGGAATCAGGATTTTTTTAAAACAGTGTTTTTAATTGAAAATAAAGCTAAAGCATGCTTTTCAACAGTGCAAATTTCCATAATTTTGATTTACTGCTTCCATCATCACAATATATTATACCAGCATGTCTTACCGAGGGCTAGACTCTAGAAGTCTGCCTGTTCGACTATTTCGATATTAAGTGCAAATATAGATAGATAATTGCCTCTGATTGTCACGTGCAGTAGAAATGTCTCTGCTACATAGAGAGGATGGCATGGCAAAAAAACCCACGACAGCAAATTTCAAGAGATGAGGATAGAACCGGGAAGTGTAACATGGTTGAAACGCCTGAGTTTTGTTGCTAAAAAGCTATGAATAACATGGTCTTCTCATTTTGTGTAATCTTTCCACTTATGGCCTCTCATTTCACTTTCTGTGTTGTATTTACTGCTCTGCTATTTCCTCCAGCCAGCATGAGGGGCTGGACCATAAATTGTGCTGCTGGCCGGGCAAATATTTCAGTTGCTTTGCAAGTTTGTAAGGGGCATGTTCAGACCACAACTTAAGTATGACATTAGTGGATAACAGTAACCTTATTTAAGACCTCTGGGTGAAACAAAAAGGCTTCCCAATTGCAAAGAGTGGCTGTACAAGTAAAAAGACACCCTTTTACCAAAAATAGAATTCCACATTTATTTTTTACTGGTTTCAAATGAGGCAGCTTTTCCCAGCACTGGGGTCACAGGCGGACCCCAGGCTTTTCCAAACCAGAGAAAAAGGAGTAAGTGCAACTGCTCTTCGAAAAAGACACCCCTGCACCCGAAAACAAAGCTCCCGAAAAGTAGACTGCTGCCACATTGAATTATAGTGAACCCTTACTGTGCAACCATGTAACTTAACAAACTTTAACTGAATTAACAGTTAGACTTCCATTTTCAAAATCTAGTGCATAAATTTAATGGCTCATTCTAATATTTATTATTCAACCTTTTGACATTTATTTGCAGCAGTTGAATTGAGGTACTGGTGCATTATTAGCATTCAAACAGTAAAGTGTTCCAGCTCTACCATAATAACTGAGTTCAACTTGAGTCTTTAGCCTGAAGTACTCTGTGGAATGTAACATAATAAAAAACAAAAACAAAAACAAAAACAAAAATAAAAACAAAAAAACAATGCAACAGAACAAAAAAACCCAAACAAAACAAAAACAGCAACCAAAAAAAACCCCACCAGAACCCCAAAATAAGAAAAGAAAACCCCACTGTTGCAATGGTAAATAAAATAGTAATCCGGTTTCTGTCTTCACAATGTGATAAAACAGGATTCCAAAAGTGTGTATGGCATTAATGGGTTTGTACAAACCATGCTGCAGAGTTTAAAAAAAAAAAAAAAAAAAAAAAAAGGGTAAGAAAGTTAAAGGTGGTTCAAGAAAATATTTTCCAAACTACTTTATTAATTAAATTTCCTGAATTTGTGGCTAGGTGGAAGAGGTATTGCAGAACCGCCCAGCTGCCATTTCCATACAGGATGGGCCTTGTGAGGTGGTTGGGAATCCTTAGTGGTGTTTAAGGAATAAGCTGGCAACAAATCCCCATCATTGCCAATAATTAGTGATGGTGGACAGGGAAAATTTGCCATGAAATTAAATGGCCTTTTCACTGCTGATGCTACATTGCTGGCTACCCTTTTGCGTCTATTGTTAACTGTAAAATCATCCAGTGTTCCTTCATGTGTCTCGATTTTACCTGTAGGACGTGGGCTTCGAGCTGATTTCAAATTTGGTTTGACTGGAGGAGTCTGCAGTACAGGTCGCTTTCCCAAAACCAGTGTCCTGTAATTTTTTCTCACCCTTGCTCCAAATTTATACTCCCCATCCTCAGGTTTTGGAGTACCTAAAGTGCATGAGAGGACCTGACTCTGAGTCAGCGGGTTTAAGGAAGTGGTTTCTTTCTCAGTGCATGCAGAATCTTCCTTGGCTGTTAATAAAGCGTCCTGGTTATTACTCTCAGTCACACCGTAAAACTCATCCTTAGTATCATTGCACTCACACTTTAGCTTATGTGTTGTAAGATCAGGCTCATACTCGTCGTTCGCACTGCTGTCCTCTATTTTGATTTTAATGCTGTGCAGGAATGGCAATGCCTTATTGCCTGTATCAGTGCACTGGAGCTCAGCTGCTGCTGCTGCCCCTGGAGAAGCAGCATCCTCCGCAGGATCAGTTTGTAAAGAGGGCAAATCCGTGGCAAATTCAATACAATGAGGGATTTTGGAATCTTTCTCTGAATTTGCTGCCGCTGATGAAGAATCATTATTTAAGAACCTAGCAGCTATTGTATTGTTATCTGCACGGTGTGTAGTAGTTGCTTGAAGGCATTTCCTTGCCTCTCTGAGTATTCTTTGTTGTGGAAATGCATTGTTTGTCTTTGGGCTAGGTGAAGAGGCCCCCTTTGCAACACAGTTAATTGTTAGGTCAGTACTCTTGGCATTATTGGAAAATTCAGAGTGTGGGAATGTGAGTTCGGATACCCTATCATCTCTTATCTCCGCGAAGCAGCTCCCCAGGCCGCCGGAGCAGCGCAGCGCCGGGGCGGCGGGAGCCCAGCCGGGGCGGCCCCACTCCTCCGGCAGCTCCGGCTTGACTCCACCGGGAGCGCCGCGGAGGGCGGGCAGCCCGCCGGGCTCCGCCGGGGCCGGGGGCCGGGAGGCGGCGGCGGCCGCCAGATGGTACAAGAAGTTGGCGTGGACCACGCCGGGCGGGCTGCAGAAGCTGGTGCGCCTGAAGCGGATGCTCTGCACCGAAACCTGGCTGGAGACCGAGCTGGAGTCGGAGTCCGAGGTGCTGTCCTCCTCCTCCTCCTCTTCCTCCTCCTCTTCCTCCTCCTCCTCCTCCTCCTCCTCGGAGCTGCCCTCGCTGGAGTCCGAGGCGCCGCTGCCCTCCTCGTCCTCCTCCTCCTCGTCCTCCTCCTCCGAGCTGCCCTCGCTGGAGCTGGAGAGGCTGGAGCCGCAGTCCGAGTCGTGGGCGGCGCGGCCGGAGCAGCAGCTGGACTCCGAGTCGCTGCTGCCGCTCTCAGGGAAGGCGGGCGGCCCGAAGCCGCGGGGCAGAGGCAGCGGCAGCCGCGGGGCGCCGCGGGGCCGGCAGGGCCGGGGCAGGGCCAAGGGCCGGCGGGCGCCGCCGGGGGGGCCCAGCGTGCCGGCGGCGGCGGCCGCCCCGTGGCGGCGGCGGCGGCAGCGGGCGGGCAGGGGCGGGGGACCGGCGGCCGGGAGCCGGGGCCGCGCCGCGGCGGCGAGCGGGCGGCGGGAGCGCAGGGGCACGCAGCCGCCCACCGCCGGCGCCGTTTCATAGTTTACGGGGGATTTGCAAGGCGCCCGAGCGATTTCTGGGTAGCTGTGGCCAGTGTATTTACTAAAAATGTGAGGTAGATGAGCGGCCGGTAGCAAGGCTGTGTCCCCTGGGCGCAGAGCTTTCCTCCGGACGGGCAGCAGCGGCCGAGGAGAGTCGCTCAGACCCAGCCAAAGTTTGTTCTCCTTCCAGAAGCCGGAGAAGGGGTCGGCGGGAGCGAGCTCCGGCCGGAGATCGGTGGCAGACAGCGCCCGACTTAGTTTCCTTCGTTTCGTTTTAAGAACCCGTTCGGTTTTGCAGGATGTGTATAGGGCTTCCACGTCCTCTCTGGAGATCAGGGTGCATTTGGCAGCGTGGAAAGCGATGGAGTTGATGGCTTTGAGTTTCCTCAACTCCTCCAAGTCGCAGTGATGCTTTTTTACTTTTAAATGATCCATTCGCTTGTGCACTGTAGTTCGCGGGATGTTTTTGAGCAGGTCTGTAAAAACCTGGGAGAGTGCAAACATTTGCTTTCCTTTAATGATGAGGTAGCCGAGCCTCACGCCATCCACCTCTTCAAAACCCGACTTCAGGTCTCCCATTTCGTGAATTAAATTATTCCCAGCATTTGCAGAGAGAGAGAGATGAAAAAAAAAAAAAAAAAAAAAAAAGAAAAAGCCACACACACACAATCCTCAGCCAGATGCTGTATTTGTCTCAAGGCATCCTGCTAATAAAATATAACAAAGGCTGTTATTCCTGGTGAATGAAGTGCCAAACTTTAGACAAAATTAAAAAAAAAATAAATTAAAAAATACCGTGAGGCTACAATCAGTATATAATCTTAAAAATCAGGTTTGCCAAAGTGTTTCTCTAAGTTGCTGCTGAAGATCAGTACCTGTTCCCTTTCATTCCCTGCTTTTCCATTGGAAACTATGATAATGGAATGTGAAGGGAGGAAGAGAAAAGAAATGCAGCTGCTATTCCCGCCGCTGCTTTAGCTACAAATAAAATGACAGAGTGAAGTGAGCTCGTCCGGAGACACCTTCATCAATTAATTCCCCTAAAGCCAACGCTGATTGGACACTCCTGACAGGTGATGCAATAAAAATTGATATTCCACCCCTTCCCCCCAAAAATCTCCCACTAATTAGCATACCCTTATACTGCCACCTCCCCTCCCAAAGTAAATAATACAGTTAGTATATAAATCTTTCTATTAAACAATCCGAGCTCAAACACACTCAGCCCTCTCAGACTTCCTCGTCGCTAGCTTCGGAGGAAGGATTTGTATGCTTTTTCCCCCTATCGTTCCGTATATTTTCAGCCTGTTTTGGACAAACGTTGCTCTTTTGTGCATGCCGTGAATTTAAAGGACATAAGTCTGATCGTAGCGATGGAAAATCCTTCGGTAACGTAGACGCTTTAAACTAGCGTTTTATTCTGCATTGTGTGGAAAATGAAGCTTAGCGAAAACGTGCAGAACAGCCTGGTATTTCCCCTTCTGAGGCTCCAAAGTTAAATGTTCGGTTGTTAACGAGAGAGAATACTTACATTTTCGAGTTTCTCTTGATTTTCCTCTTCTGCTTAATTAGCTTTTTATAGCCGGGGAGTAAGGTTATTTTTGCTGTCTGAATATCACGGGTTCTCACACCGTGATACTATAACACTTTAAACTGAAATTCTGCCTGTAATATTGCAGGAGGGGGGAGGAGGACGTGAGCTCACGTCAGACCCATAACAAAGCATAGATAAGCCAGAAATGTATACACTTTTCACGATTAACCGTGCTGGATCACGAGCTGGAATGTCCTATAGTTCCAGAGCCCACGTCAGGATTCCTGCGTGCTGATTGCTTCCAGCAGAGAAAGGAGAATGTAAAATATCCAAGGTGCTTCCAAGAGCCTTTACGTAATAACAAAAAAGTGCTGGAACACACAATGTACGATATTGCATCGGGCTAGGATGCTTCTGGCTCGCAGTTAGCATATTCCGCTCGGAGTAGCCCTGCCGAAGCTTTTTGATGCTCCATTTATAGCAGCCCCTTAAAATCAATTTGAAGAAGCAGCACGAAGGTTTAACCTCTTCTTAGGAACGTTAAATTATTCGAGTGTCAAGAACGTGGATTTTGCAAATGTTGCGATAGCTGCATGCCTCTCCCTTGTCACGTTAAAGTGATGCTTGCGGTTTGCATGTTAGGCGCTGCGAAAAAAAAAATCACCAATCTCTGCCGTGCATCCAGTGTTCCGCTGGATACAAACACCAGCACTTTTATGTATCACTGCACATCCAGAATTAGACACATCCGCGAGATTAATTAGACATCTCATACTGCTGTGACTTGGCAAAAAAATCGACGGAGGAAAAAAAAAAATAAAAATCTTCAGTCCCAAACGTCAATATCCACTCCGCGTGTTGGCAATATGGTGCGTGGAGTTCGTGTTACCCCGTCAGGTACAGCTAAAAGAAAGCGCATAATCACTCTGTCAAAACGCCGTTTTGCATGCCAAGGCGAAATGCAGGCAAGCCCCCAATTTCACAGGAATTCGAGAGAGAAGTGGGAATTTGGAGAAGTGCATCCGGGAATGGAGGAAGTCTATTCAAGGGAGCCTCTAACTCGGAGGGCTGAGATTTGAAAAGTCAGCCCTGGACTACTGTTGCTCTCAGCGCAGATGTAATCGCCGCTGTTCAACTTAATCCATGTGTGTGCGAACCGCGATGCCTAGTTCTTCCCTTTGAAACCTAGGGATAGTATTCCCATCCGAGAAAGCAGAGCTACAGCAAATTACATTTTGTCCCTCGAATTAGAAAAGGATCATTGAGTGGATCTCGTGATATTTCAGCCTTTAAACGTAACCGAGAGGCAGCAGTGAACAATGCCTCGGCACAGCTCAGACCATCCGCGGAGTTCTCCTTCCCTCTCCTCGCATCTGGATCCCCCAGCCTTGCCTTTCTTCTGCTCGCTCGTGTGAGAGGCAAAAAAAGCAAAGTTTCGAGAGAAAACAGCTGCTGGCGCTAAAAAGAAATCATCGTGGTCTTTCTAGAGCTAGAGACAATAAGGTCGTTTAAAAATTCCTCCTGATGTACTTATATGCTGCGAACACCCCCACCCCCTCCCTGCTGCTCTCCTCCCCCTGCTTTAAGGTTAAGGCTATGGAGTCAACAGTAAAGGAACAGTAAACTCCGAGAAAGCTGCTCAGAAGACGTTACCCAAAACCCCGATGGGCTGAAAAGTCCTTTATTTGTCAGGTAGTTCAGCTGGGTCGGATCCCCGTGTAAATCCACGCGTGCATTCTCACGCAGGGAGCCACGGGCACCCAGACCCGCACCCACGCACTGCCGGTGATAGCCTGGCAGTGGGATTCGGCAACTATTTTAAAAATGTCCTTTTTTTTTTTTTCCCCCCCTTTTTTTTTTTTTTTTTTTTTTTTTTAAATCCGGCGCTACCAAACGTTTAAAACTAGTGACGGCTCTTCGGCAAACCTCGGGCTCCCGAAAGGTGCGGCCATGAGCACCGGGGTCGAGGCAGCGCCAGATGTCGGCAGGAAGAAACCCACGAGAAGTCTTGGGAAATGTCAGGCGCCCAACCTACACATCCCCACCGTATACTCACAGACCCTTTCGGTTGCATATCTTTCTCCGTATCTCACACAGAGAGCTTTGTTTCTTTACTTCTCCATCATTTGGTTTGGTTTGGTTCTTTTTGTGTGCGTGTGTGCCTGTGTGTGTGCGTATGCGTGTGTGTGTCTGTGTGTGCATGCTTTCCCTTGGCCACCGGCACACATTGTGTATCCGGGGTCGTCTTCAAGCAGGCTGGGGGAGATCCTGATAAACAGCCGTCAGAGGCCCCTTGCACACGCACACGCACATTAAAGGCAGGGGACTTGAAAATGGATTTGCACGCACACAGGGGATTGCGATCAATAGCCACCAACATTTATGGCTTAGATTGTTAATGTGAAAGCTGGTCAAAAGAATGAAAATGAAAAATTAAAGGTGTCTGGTGTCAATTACATGAAAAGTTATGCCATAATTTACTTAGTGGGATGTATGCCTGCGTGTTTGTGTGTCCATGTGCATGTGTGTGCAGAACCAGATGTACATGCAGCTATCTCTCAAAAGCAAGGGAGTTTCTTTGTTAATTTTGTGGACTGTGTCACTCTTGCTGGTGATCAAAGATGAACATGATTAAAGGAATAGATGTTTGTCTCACATTTCTTAAGATAAGGACACCCAGAGATGCCCGGTTTTGCCAAATACATACACATGCAACTATAGAGAGTTGTGTGTTTGGGCGCACACACACACAGAGGCGATCAATCAAACGTGCTCCTTTTCACGTTGAGTAGCGTGCAATCTGCAATCTACACTCTATAGCCAGTAGTATTTCAGTCTTAAAACTGCCTGGCCAAAGGATAAACCTCATTAGAAAAGAAAGAGCAAAATAATATTCATAATACTTCGCTGTAGACCTATTCCCTTTTGTTGAAAATCATACACTTTTATTTTTGTAAACTTGTGTTAAAATATATATGCTCACAGAAAAGTGCTTAGCCGTGTCATTCCAGAAAGAAAACGTGTGTAACATTTAAAATACTCCTTTTACGTGATGTTTTGATTTATTTTCATAGTATGATTATGTTTAAATACCAGTGCAATTTAGCCTGACCTCTTCCTTCTGCAATGTAGTAATGCACACACCATTTACAGTCTTTTAAACGTTTCATTGGGAAATGAACAGCGATGTCCACCACCGGTTGTACTAATGGGGAGAATTCTGAAAATCTTCAGGAAAACCTAAGGGTCATGTGCATTTTCACACTAGGATTGTCACATTATTAGAGTATTATTATTATTTATTATTATTTGTTAATGCTGGACTATGTCTTCAGGTATTGACAACTATTAAATAAACCTTTTGTTTTCATGATACTGGGCAGAAATACATATTTAACATGAGAACTTGATTTCTAACACTACACCCTGCTTCTAGTTACTGCTGGGCATATTTTGCTCAAGGAGGACACAGATAGAAAGCAGCTAGAGGCTATCACAAAGAGTCCAGTAACGTAAATATAATAGGGTCAAAGAACAGTATAATAGGATCCTTCTGCTATTTTAAAGTCAGCCAAATGTGACTGTAGTAACTAAAATTTGCCATAAATTCTAGTCAGACAATGTATCAGAATGTATTACTAAATCTCCTAAATGTGTGGGACAAAGAAATACCAGCCATCAGTCTGAGGAAAAAAAATTATAATCTGGCTAACACTCTTATGCCTAGGAGTTTCGGGGTTGTTTTTTTTTCCTTTTTCTTTTTTTCTTTTTCTTTCCCCTTTTATTTTCTCCTCTTTTTTTCCCGTAAACAGATACAATGCAGAGTTCTACTAAGTGCTTTTTAAGTTTGTCGTTTTTTGTTTTGCTTTTTTTTTTTCCATGGGGGCTGGATTGTTTCTTGCACACACTAGAATTTTGTGCAATTTATAATCACTACAGGCTAAGACTATTTCTTGAGTTTAATACTCATGGTAGTTTTAAAATACTTTTTAGCAGGAGTTTCTGGACACATACTACATGCCATGTTGTTTACTGACCCATAATCAAAACGCACTGACCTTCTACCCTTTTTTTGCCCCTTGACCCACGCTGAATTCAATGCAGCCTTTATAAATTTGCAAATCCTTGGACGTAAAGGGGATTTGGTGAGGCTTTGTTCTGAAAGGATCCTAAAAGTTTGCATTTTTAATTAGACAAAGGTAAAGCAACAAACATTGGGAAATAAGATCCTCTCCTGCACATAGGTGATCACTCTTAAATTCTACGGTGGGAAACTACATCTTAAAAAATGTACCCTGCAAACTGAAAAGCAGTTGCAAACGAAGGAGATCAGGAGGTTATGAATTGCACCAAATTAGCAATGTGGTACAAATCACTTTCATGACGTAAGGGATAGCCAGGCCACAATCTTCCGGCGCTCCTCATCTCCAAGGACCGTGTGGATCCTGGTGACCCGGGGAGAGGGGAGAGCCAGCGATTTGATCTGGAGCTACAGGCGCATTCCCTTATCTCCTTTGCTATCAGTCAGTTTAAAGGACACCGTAATTATGATGGTGATAAAACAATGCCCGCTTATGTGTGCTGAATAAATAAAGAATGTTTACAGCCCCAGAATGTTTCAATTCCAATTAAACGCTATCAAAGAAAAGCCCCTCTCGGTCCCTCCCCCCTCCCTCCCTCTCCCCCACGACTCCCTATTTACCTTGTTGGTTGTAATATGGCCCTATGAAATAAACCGGCCTTCCAGTTTGCCATTAAGGCCACATCGGGGAGGAGGGGGAGGAGGAGGAGGAGAGGGGGTGTGAGACAACATGCACTCCCGGTCCCACAATTATTTTGGGTCGCCTGCATCCTCTCTCTTTCTTTTAAAAATTTATTTTGCTATTATTTGTTTATTTTTCAATTGGCAAAGGCGTGATGAAGCAGGGGGGAAAGGCACTTAAAGATCCTGCTCCAACCACCGGCCGAGGGAGTTGGGCTGAATTAATCCAGCGCCCTTGGGCACTGGAGGAGGGGGCTGCCCCCTCCACCCCCGGCTGCAACCCCGCTGAGGCCTCGGGGAGCGGGGTCTCCCCACCGCTCCTCTTCCCTCTGCAGCAGGGAGCCTTGGAAATGGGAGCCTGGAAATGCTTGCCACTCACTAAGACACAAGGATCATTTCAAATATTCATTGTATCAGCAAATCTCATCATAATCAGATTAAAGCAAGGTTTGGGGGGGAACTGCCTGTGTTTCTGGGTGCGAAACACCAACTGGACTACAAAGAAAGCAGAAAATGGGTTCCTCTGCCCCTGCCTTGGTTGCATGGGGGAAAAATGAAAAGCAGTAATTTTTGCGAAAAAAGGACACTTAAAAAAACTGTGATTCTCCCCACTCCACCCCGGGTAGTGTATTCCTTTCAGAGGCTGTTTTCCTTTTAACTTTATGCTTAGCGTTTCTATGTGATGCTCTTATTTGTTTTAAACTCCAGAGACTATTCCTGCTGTGGAATACACTGAGGTAGATTTTCTTCACGCAAATTTGCTTTTAGCTTATCTCAGCCGAGGGAACAGCTTTTCTACATTCAAGACTTAAAATGTATATTTCATTGAGTTGTCTGGGGTGAGATGTTTATATCCATTTTGTGGAAGTGAGTGAGGAACTGAGTGAATTTTCAGGTCTGCTCGATAGACGCAGGCCCTTTTCCTTTTCAAAGTTTAGACCTCCAATACCCTCAATTCTACTGGCAGAATTAGGATGGACTTGGAGGGTCCTAAACGTGACCATTCACTAAGGCGGGGGGCTTGCAACAACGTGCTCAGCAACTTAATCTTACGCTAAAAAGAGCAGAGTGTAAAAGAATGGAATACAAACTCTCCCGACATTTGTAGTCGCTTCCAAAGTGGACCGTGCATTTTAAAGCTCATGGGAACGTGTGTGTTTTGGAGCAAAAAGAAGAGAAGGTAAGTGTTTATCCTTGTATCCGCCAGTTCGGGTAGAAACAATGAAAGAACAAAGGGAACCACTTCTCCGTGTGAACATTTCACATTTTCCTCCTCCGTTTGAGCCTCACGGCGAGGGGACTCGCTCCGGCTTTACCTTTGCCGGCGGGTCGGGGGTGCGGGGCACGGGGAGAAAGCTGCGGGGCCGTTCAAGTCACCCCCTGATCGTCGCCGGAGCCCGCGGCGAGCAGAAGCTGCAGATTTCATGGCTCTGGACTCAGCGGAGAGTCGCCACGAGCCGCGGCCGGCGGGAGCGGGGCCGGGACCTTTGTGTGCGGGGTCTGCCCGGCCCCGCGCTGCCCGCCAGGACGGAGCTCCCCGGTGACTGCCGAGGCGGCGGGAGAGGAAGCGGAGGTTAGGAGCCGGGGTGGGGGTGGTTGTGGAGGGAGAAAAAAACCCTGGAATTATTTGCAAATCACATAAATCGCGTGGAAGAGCGGTGGGGGAGGGGCTGGGGGCGAACAAACACCGCGCGCGCGGGGCCTCTCGCGCGGACCGTTACAACGGGGGGCGGCGGCCCGGGACACAGGACGCACAGACACGCACGGACAGACGCACGGACAGACGGAGACAGGCACACTCGGTGTTTACAGCCGCGGAGGGCGGCACGACCCCGACTCGCCGTGCGGGACCGGCCCGGCCCGGCCGCCATTGGCGCGGGGGCTCTCGGCCGTTGACCTTTCACCCCCCCCCCATCCCCGCCCGCCGCTTCCTCTGCTGCCCCGACCACCTTCCTACCCACAATCCCCCGCGCCGGCCGCGCTCGTGCCGCGCTCGAGCCTCCTGCTGCTGCCCCCCCCCCCCCCGCCATTCCCCCCGGCATTCCGGGAAAACCCGGGAGCGGCGGCGCCTCCCTCGGGAAGCGCCGGGGCGGGATCGGGGTGTCCCTGTGGCGGCGGCGGTAACGGCCGGGCGGGGGCGGGGCAGAGGCGGGCTCGGCCGCGTTTGAACGGGAGCGCCGGCGGAGCCCCGCGCAGGGTGGCGGGTGCCGGGGGGAGGGAGCGGCCGGGAATCCTGTAACCTGCCGCGGGGGGGATCGCTGACCACGGGATGTGGGGGGAGCCCCCTTGGCCGAGGGCTGTGTGGGGCAGAAAGGGGGTCTGAGGTTCCTTCCTGCCCGGATGCTGGGGGAGCCGGGGTGCTGGGAAGAGGATTTGCCTGTTGAATTTCATCGCGGGTAGACGTTAATCTCGTGTTTTAAAGTACCTTGTCAGTGGCTTTAAGGAAATCAAACGTGACATTAATCAAATCACACAAATGTAAACATTTATAAGTTAAATCCTAATATTATGCAATTATTTAAATCGAGCCGTGGTTTTTTCCTCAGTGTCATGTTGTAGCTCCCACTCTCTTCCTCACATGCTCTGAGTTTTCTGCTGGATCCCGGTGTCTTGGTGTCTGCTCCACATGGTGTTCTGAGCATGGGGCCAGGAATGCGCTGGGCTGCAGGTGGCAAAGGACTGTGGCTTAAATATTGCCTGGACACCTAACCAGGCCCATCAAGGTTAAAAAGCAGGACGCTTTTGTGAATTTGAGGACAAAATCCTCGAATAATACCCCATATTAGTACAGTTTGTGGGCTTTTCCCCCCCTGTGGGTATGTGAAGCGGGTGATCCCGTGTGGAAGCTTGAGAAGGATGCTTGGGTGACTGGGATGTGCGCAGAGGTTCCTTTGCAGCCTCAGTGGGATTTTTAGGCGAGGTGACATGTGAAAGACCCACTACATTTCGAGTAGGGAACGAGGGATGGTGGGCAGGCGGCCTTTGACGGCAGGCACAGCACGAAGGCGAGTTTGGGGAAAGGCGAAGATGGCAGGCAGGATACGCTGGGAAGCGGCCGGCGCCGCGGGCAGTTGGCCTCTCCCCATCTTCGCCCTTCGTGCCGGCCCTTCCCGTTCGCCTCTCCCGGCGGGGAAGAGGGGATTTGGGGGTCAGGGAGGAGAACAATGCTGAGCCGCCCTTTGTGCGCAGCACCGTCCCCTGAAGGGAGGGAGCGCGCAGTGCAACGGGGCCGCGGCGCCTCTGTAGTGCTGCCGCTCTCCTGCGGGCAGTGCTCGCGGCATGCGGGGCAGGAGTCCGGGGCAGCGGGATCAGGGCTCCCATAGGCCGCCCGCCCGACCCCGGGATAGGCTCAGGAGCGGGGCTGGCGCCGCGCCAGCCGGGCAGCCCCGCTCGCCATGCGGGGGCGGGAGAGCTCGGGGGCGAGCGAGTGGCCGCCAGAGTAAACTCGTGGGTGCCCTCGGCAGCGCGGCGCGGGCACGGGGGATTCCAAGGGTGAGCGGGGGTCTCCCGGCAGCGGGGCGGGCTCCGGGCAGGTTGCCCCAGGGAGCGGAGCGGCGCGCGGGCCCGCAGGAAGCGGCGGCGGGGCCGGAGGAAGCGCGGCCGGGGCTCCCCCTGCTCCCGGCGCTCCCCATTGTTCCCCGGCCGCCTCTTTTCGCGCCGCTTCCCGCCGGCGGGGAGGAGGGAGAGCCCCGGGCCCCGCACGCTGTGTGCTCGCAGGCAGCGGCGCGGGGGGACCCGCCGGGAAATCGGGTTCATGAGTAGAGAGGAGCCTTTAGAAGTGCCATCCACTGAGGGAGCTCCGTGAGGCTGTAGCTCACGTGTTACTTGAAAGGTAAAAACCCCCCAACTACCGCAGCGGAATTGTACATAAAGTAACATCTGTTTCTGGGTGGATTTTAGAGCAGGACTTGTTAAAGAAATTGGGAAAAACTGCTCGGACCCACTGGATTTGGATTAATAAATGTAGCCAAAGACAATTTTGGAAGGAACTATTCTTAAGTCTGTCTATAAAAACGAAGATTAATCTTATCCTGTTTTTCATATAAGCACCGTGATGGATTCCCCTCCCCCAAGTGATTGTTTTATGTTGATTTGAGATTTTAAAAGATTTGTTTTATAGGAAAAGTGTTTGTTGCATTTTTTCCCCTGAAAATAATTAGAAATTAATTTTTTTTCAGTACACCATTTCACACTGAACTTTCTCGTGTATTTACATAGGGGAAGAATTAAGTAACTTGATGTTCAAGAAAATCTCCAACAAGTGCCCTTAATCATCTAAGGGAAAAAAATACGTATTTACACATTGCTTCTGGAAGATTAAATTAAAACGGGTAGGGACTTGTATATGTGATGAGGAAAGAATTTCTAGAGAACTGGTTATTTTAAGAATTTTTTTTCTAGGAGAACTGTGATTATTTTTAGCGAGTTATGTCCGAGTGCTTGTGAATTTATTTAAAAATATTATAAGTGACGTGTAGACTTTTTAAAATTAAATATCTGCCAAGAAATGAACATTTTGCCTAGATCATGATCAGTAAGTACAAGAAATTAAAGGTTGATGTTTATGGATATCACCTAGCTGAAAATAATTCTGAAGTGACTTTTCTTCCCCCATGCACACTTGGGAAGTTGCATGCTTGCAGTCATTGTTTAAGATAATACCGTTTGGGACTTTTTCACTCTTGGAAAACTTGCAGGCTTTTGCGGGACTCCTCCACTCCTCCAAATAAAAACTTAATTCAGTTTAGATGCTAAAAAGCATCCATATTATTCAAAAGCTGAAGATACAAGTAACATATAGTAGGAAAACACCACCCTGGTAATATCTAAAGGCATTAGCTGTAAGATCGAGGAAAGAAAGATTTTTGTTTTGTTTTACTTGCCCTACTTGAGTATTCCGAAGATGCATTTGCTCTTGATTGCTGCTGAATTTTCAGTGTTACTACAAATTTAGAATGCATCATTCAAAATAACATTTAATACTGTTGTATTTACTAAAACAGTATATCTCTATTTGAAAACTCTAATTGAAAGGGAAAATTTAAAAAAAATAGAGAGAGACCTTTCGTTGCCATTCTTCTGTACTTTTTATTTTGTATTTGTGTGGAATGTGTTGACATATTTTATATATGAATTTTTTTTTCACAGAGGAGCATTGTTGTTCCTTTTAATTGGGAAGTACCATGCTATAAAAATTAGCCACATTCCCGACTCTGAAGTACCATAGTAAGATTGACAAAAAATGATCCGAGGCTTGTGCGCTTAATTCACCAGGAATGTTAAGCTTCCCATATACACCCTATGTGGTCAAGTTAGACTTTCTCTCTTAGATAGCTTTTATTGGTCAAAGTTGTACCTGGAGCAAATATATCTATGTATATCTATATGGAATTGAAATGAGATGGTAACTAGCAGTGGGAATGCAGCTAACTGATCGAAAGAATTTTTTTTTTTTATTGCATTTGGCAACCCCTTTCTTTCAGAGACACAATACAATTAATTAACATATTCTGGGGCGTGTTTTTGAGATTGGGAAGTGGTGGCCCCTTGTTGAGAAGAAAACACTTTAAATAAAAAAGTAACATTGTCTTGTCCAAATGGTAGTGGGAAAAGCAGAGTAGTATTGCTTATCCAGCCCACAGATTCGGTTGATTTACTCCAATTTGCTTTAGCATATAACAAACCAGCTTTTCCTTTCCCACGCTTATATTAGATATATGTGTTTTGTTTATATAAACCCATCTAAAATAGCTCTGAATTTAAGAGATTTGATGGGAAATTCAGCATGTTGTTTCTCGTATTTAATATGTATAGATACCATTCCTGAATTGAAATCAAATAAATGTGACCTGTGACATAACACAGTATCACAATGCTGATCGTAACACAACAAACATGAAAAGAAGGCTATTAATTTATATGGAATGTTAATTTAGCAAATCCTACATAGAAATATGCCTATAGAAGTAATCCGAGGCTTGGTTTTGGAGTGATGCTATGTAAATGTATTTAATATAAATCCAATGAATTAATACATACCTCATAAAAATCCAAACTTTGAAACAAAGCATTCTTCTTTAAGAAAAGCTCTGCGTTACATTTAAGTTGCATATAATCTACATTCCAGAGTTTACTAACCCTGCTTTTCAGGGCTTAATACGGCATTAATATTCAATATGGTTTGCTAGAAGTTTATTTCAGGTTCTTTTTTATCATACTGTAATTATCATTACCTTGACTTGACTCATATAAAAATGTGGTTAGCATTTAAATGTTTTTTTAATGTAGAGTATTATAAATTAACTGTCACATTTAACTTCTTTAACTTCTATCACTTAGGGAATGTTAAATCTTTAAAAGGAAATAATCACTGCACTTAAAAACATCCTGTGCTAGGTTTCCTTTATTTAGAATTTTGTTTTGAGATTGTTCATTCAAAGAAAATCCCTTGTTTCATGTTTACTGTAAACCTCAGTCTGAAATTAACATTTAAATGCCAACACTAGTAACAGAAGCAGTACTTGAAAACCACCAATTTTATCCATTGCTGCTAGCTAAGTGGAATTTACCAAAGTCTCCAAAGGTGATAATACAATTTAAAGCAAGAAAATGAATGTAATAGTTGGTGGAATTACTTCCTCTTTTTTGCAATCTAAAGAACTACAAAATTTGTAAATATGTTCGCATAAAAGAAAATAGCACAACATATGAAGAGGCATGGTGTCCAGGAGATGCACTGACATGACCTCCAATGCTGCTACCTGTACTTGCATGACATGTAAATATACAGAGCAATGCAAATTCCTGATCACCAAGTGACTACATGTTAAATGTTGAAATGTCTAAATTATTCAGTACGTTGCATTTGGATAGGTTTTAAATACAGATTTAAGCAGTATATTAAAGAACAGGAAGAGGATAAAGAAAACTTTACTATTTCTTGATATAATTCAAGAGTAAGCATGTAAAGATACATTTACTTTATTAATGTGGGTTCTGTAGACATGCTACATTCTTCATAACTGAACATGGACAGAAAGAATTTGTTGGAACTAAGGCAGACTGCCATTTAAAACGCACCATGTGCATGGGTCAACACGAAAGAGTCGCATTTTATTTTGTGTAAAGTGACCATTTCGCTGCTGCCTTCCCAGAAATGAAGCCAATACCCACGATTTGAAGGTATATCAGTAAATGCTGTTAATGATTTAAAACCACATAAACAAAAGGCAGACAAGCATCAATGTATTTTAAATGGATAATCGAGAGATAGATTATTCTTCCTATTGAATATCACTAAGCTACTGCAATTTTTCTGTTTTCAGTTGCGTCTGTTTAGCTGCAGCATGTATCCTTTTGCACATAGGTAAAGATCACAGCTTTCTCAACAAAGACCCAATTTGAAAATGGAGTAAAAATTACTATGAGAAGTTTGCTTTCTGGAAGGAAGTGAGTTTTCCTGCTCTACAGCTCCAAGTCCCAGTATCAATTCACGTTTTCTAATACAGTATGCATTTTATATCAAGTCTATGCTTTTTCTGTTATTTTTGGAAGATTCTTCTGATTATTATATACAACTGGTAATGTGGTTTTGTAAATTAAAGACTTTTTCTCATTCAATGCTTTGTTTTATTCACTAAAATTACAATATGATTTTGCACATTTTAGGGAAAAAGTGACATTTAAACCAAGCATTCAAAAATCTTAGTTATACTGTTGGAACTAATTATTTTGTAGTAAAAATTTGTGAGTATGTCTTTATTTTTGTTTATGAAGCTGAAGTGCTATTCACTCATATATGTTAATGTTTTCTTGAGGAATGCCTTAAACTTTTAAGAACAGCAATTGGAGAGTGTAATTTTCTTTCACTTACACATTCACTCTGTTTGTGAAAGTATCTAAGAAAAATTGAATCACAGAATCTTCTTGTAAGTTTCTTATATTCTAACTTGTTTGGCTCCTAGGTTTTGTAGGTTCCTTTAAGCGAATTGGATTTTCTCCTTGCATTTAGATGAACAATAAAATTATTCATTCTTACTCCCTGAATTATATTTCTCTCTAATTATTTTAATGTCTTATATATCACCATAAGAAGGACAGGCTTCTTTTTTTAAAAAAAGAAAATTGGCCTTCTGTGTCATGCCAGTGCTTATTAAATACTACAATCATAAGAACGTATATGCTACAAGATTTTATGTTCTGATTCCATAGCTGTTATAGGCTTAGTGTTTGCAGTATTTATTTAGTGGTAATGCATTTCTTTTCCTATTTTGCATTTCAAAGGTCTTTTCTAAATGATTGTTTTACAGAACTATCAAGAGGTTATCTAAATTTTTCCATCAAATATTACACAATACCATAAAAGTGGTAGTCATGGAGTTTCTTCCAGTCCATGTACATTCTTTCTATAGAAAGAATTAAACAGAAATCTATAAGAAGACAACAAATGTTTCATTAAATAATTGAATGTATTAGGCTTGGCTGAATTTTGACCAAAGCAAAATTTCAGGCTGTGCAATACTGAGCTGGTGTGTTACATGGTGTGAGATAAGAATATTTTTATTTGAAAACTATACAGTAGGTTTTTCATTAATATATTCTTGTTACTACGGTGCAGCTTTAATCAAGTTGTAAAGTAATTAGTTTTTTCTTTGGTGATGCTTCTTTATAAAACTAAAGATTGAGCTTTAAAATAGCTAACATAAAAAAAAAAAAGAAACACTTGGGAATTATTGTACTAGTTGCTTTTCAAAGAAGAAATTGCAGGAAGACCTAAATGAATTAAAAAAAAAAAAGCGGTGAGAAAAATTTACAATTGTTTGTTACAATACAGGTTTTACAAAATGTATAAATTCATCCAACAAAATAAATTTAATATATTTTCATTTTAAAAGGGTATTTATTTTAATTTATCTGTCAGGGAAATAAAGGATAGATTTGCTGCTGTACCGTGACTTTTTTTTTTTTTTTTGCTGGTTAGGGTTAGCAGAATCATTGAGAATGCTTTTTAAATTAGATGTCATTTTCTTGACAAGAATGAAGAAGGGCTGCGACATTGTATCTATCAGCTTCAAATAATTTGTGTTTTTTTTTAAAACACCAGGATATATTAATTTCTTTATTTTCTTACAAAGTAATTGCTTGCACCTGCAATTTTCAGGGTATTTTTATGAGCTTTTAAAGTAATAAAAATAGTGTTTTAAGTATGTTTTATAACAAATAGTTTTATGTTCAAATTCGTGTTCTTCAGTGTTGATAGGAGATTTGGTGCAGGGTGGGGTTTTTTTTGAGAGCAGTCTTTGATTTTACACAACTGAAACATACTACATTCCAGTCCCCTCCCCCTTCATTTTTCATGTATCTTAAAGATTTCTAAACTCTTATGGCTATTTGGAGCATATATTTACAGAGAAATGCTTAGAATGTGCCCCAAATGGCTGCAATAATCTCATGTTTGGTTGGGCCCTGCATGTAGGAAGCTACCTCCATGATTCCTTTTTGCCTGCCTGCCATTCTTCCTCTATTGAAATAATTTCATTTAAAACTTTCAAGGAGAGAAAAGAGCTTGACCTAAGATATCCCGCATACAAACTGCAGACTCAGATGTCTGCAGGGGGTAGAATTGTGCACATCCCACCTCTCCCTTCCATGTAGCAGTTTGTTAACTAATAAAACATCTGCACTTGCGTACAGGACTATGACAATGTATAAAATATAACCTGCATATGTGTAGGTCTAGGTAGTGATGTGTCCAGGAATGTACATAATTCAGTAGTGATTTGTACAGGTACCAGCTCAGCTGCCCTTGGAAAACCATCGTGAAAAATACAGCCCACACACAAATGCTGCTTCTCCACCTTTTAGCATGATAATGAAGATGAATCAAGGATATCTTCCTTGCCCAACACAATAAATAAATAAATAAATAAGTGAGTAAGTAAGTAAGTGCGTGCCAGGCCTGGAGCAAGTGAGTGACCAGAATTTTTCAAGGCTGCATTTAATTTCTCCATGCTCCTAACAATCACTACAATTAGTTCCTTCTGCTACAGGCATACCTGCTTACAATGGAGAATTGAATAGCCTGAGATTTTTCTCTCTGCTGACCACCTCAACTCGCTCCCCTCAGTTTTTTTTCTTCTTTTGCCCTCACCCCTTAATTAAGAGAGACAACAGAAATACAGAATTGTTTTAGTAAAAAAGAAACCCCAAGTGCCCAACTTCTAGAAAGCCATGTCCACCTCTGAGTAAAAGTAGAGAGCAGCTGTATTGAAGAAGGTTTGTTTTTGTGTGTCTGCGGCCTCCCTGGTTTCTCTATTTGTCAGCTCTCCGGTTCAGCATCACTTTCTCTGCCGTGGCAGGAATAGCCAGGCAGCGCCGCATCCACGCCTTGAGTTTTGAGGGAAGAGGAAAGAGCGGGATTAATAATGCATTAGCTTTGCAGCCCCATCGCAGGGAAAATAAACAAAATAGTAAAAGTTGCGGTGAGGGCAGGCAAGTGGCGTAATAGCGAGAACGCATTAGTCCTGCAGGCACACCGAGGGGATATAAACAGGATAATAAAAGTTGGGAGCGGGAATGCATTAGTCCTGCAGTCACATCAGGGGGAAAATAAACAAGATAGTAAAAATGATTTCTGGGGGGGGTGGGGAGGGGCGGGCATGGGGCGCGTCCTCCGGCCTTCCTGAAGGGGGCCCGCGCCGAGTGGCAGCGCGGGTGGGAGCGGGGCGCATGTCCGCCGCCTCCCCGCCCCCGCGGCCGAGGGGCGGGCGGGGGGCAGCGCGCAGCGCGTGCGGCGCTCGCGGGGGCGGGGAGGGCCGGGCGGGACGCGGCGCCGCGCGGGCTGTCCCGCGGCCCCGGCGCGCGGGGGGGCCCCGCCATGTCCCGCGCGGGGGACGGGCCGTGGCCGCGCGCCGAGGTGGGTGCGCGCGCGGGCCGTCAGGTGCGCGTGGGCGCGGTGAGGGGCGGGCGCGCGCCGCCGGCGGGGCGCCGCGCGCGCTCCCGCGCACGCTCTCTCGGAGGGGGCGGCGGTGGGGGGCGGAGGGGGCGCGCGCTCGGGCCGCCGCGGCGGCGCTCACGTTCCGCGAGCGGCGCGCGAACCCTCGCGAGGAGGCCCCGGGCCGAGGCCTGCCCGCCCCGCGGGCGCGCGCGCAGTGCGCCTGCGTGCCGGCGCCGCCGCCGCCGCCGTGCCCGCCCGCGGAGCCGCGTCCGCCTCAGGAGCCGCCGACGCCGCCGCCGCCGCCGCGGCTCGACCGACACAGCCTGGCCGGTTGGTCGGGCGGGGGCGAGACGAGGCGCTCAGCCAGCGGTCATGGGCCCCGAAGCGCTGCCGCGGCGGCGGTGGCGGCGGCTGCGGCTGAGTGACTGAGGGGAGACCCCGCCGGGGGAGGGGGCAGGCGGAGGGCGAGGCGCGTGTGGCGTGCGCGGTGTTGACGACGGTGTTTTTAACCCTTAGATGGTCTCCAGCGAGCCGCTGCTGCTGCCGGTGTCACTGGAGGGCGAGTTCTCCAGTAGCATGAAGGAGATGATCGGCGGCTGCTGCGTGTGCTCTGACGAGCGGGGCTGGGCCGAGAACCCGCTCGTCTACTGCGACGGGCACGGCTGCAATGTCGCAGTGCATCAAGGTGAGCGGGCAGGCGAGGGCAGCGCACCCGCTCCGACCTCCGGCCTCGCCACTTCCTTCTTGGTGCTCCCGTCTTCTTCCCTTGGGCCTGCTTCCTTCCCCCCCCCCCCCCCCCCCACCCCCGGCCGTTTTTCTCCCCTTCTTTCCCTCCCCTCCGAGCTCCTTCTTTTTACCCATGAAGCCTGTTTCCCTGTTTCTAAGGCCACGTGCTTTCTGGTTTGACTTGCTCTGTCATCTTCTGTCTTTCCAGTCTGTCTGTCTTTTCCCTCACATGAGACTTACTGTATTATGACCTCCTATATTATAGCTGTGAGAAAGGAAGAAACCCTTTTTCCAATTTTTGTTCCCCTTTCATCTTCCCCTGTATGTTTTCTGTGTCTATGCTTCGCAGGCTGCCTTTGCACCCTATTAACAACCTCAACTGCAGCATTCCAAAGATTATCTAAAATTGCTTTCTGTCTTTGTATAACTTGTTAGTTACTATACTCTGTTCTGGCAGTTACTGCTGTATTTCTTTCTTCCTGTACTCGATCGGGTATTGACTCAATATTGTCCCTGCCTTTCCCAAATTTGAAAAATTTATTTGAGGGTCAGCCAGTAGACAAGGAGGGTCTAGGATTGGAAGAGAGGGGTGCGTAGGGAAGACTTAGCTGTCATGTGATTTCTATCTCTGCCTGCCTTTCCTTGAATGTCATTTGGCTGATGTTTCCTGGTAGATGAAGAGACTTCCTGTTGTGGTTCTGCAGGGGGAGGGTGCTATTTGGAATGGCTGAGGCCGGATTTGTTTGGCTTAGTGGAGGCTGGTTGGTTGGTTTCCAGCTCAGCTCAGGAGCTGGCATGTTCCCTCTGTGTGATTGTTTTGTTTCTGTCAGTGGGTTGACCCTTCGTGTGAGAGCAGAGGAGACGATTCTGCTGCTTACATTGTAAGAAAGGAAGTCATCATAACTTTTGCTTTGTGGTAGCTGAAATAAGATGGTCGTTTTTCTGTAGCAACTCCTGAGCAGTCATAAGAACTCTGTGACTGCCTTTTTGGCAACTTGAAGGTGGTGGACAAATTGGAGGAGACAGAAAATCCTAAATCCAATTCATTAGTCTGAATGCCTGGTGCATGTGAGAATACTACTAATGTGTGTCTCATGCTTGGTCTTAAATTGTGCTGAAGATGATATAGTAACTGGTTGTTCCAAGTATATGCTCCCTTGGTAAGCTGACAAATAGTGAGAAATAGTAATAATTTAAGGAGATGTACAAAAGAATTTACTCATTTCTGTTAACGTTGGATTGAACAGGGAGGGGAGCTGACTGGATCTCTGGAATTAATCTGGTTTTGAATTGGTTTTCTGTCATCTTAAGAGCTGAGTACTGTTAATCAGTAGGTTGACTGCTCTTTCGGAATCTTAGGATCATGAAGAAGAACACTAAAACATGAATACTTCTAGAAGTCATACCTGAAACAGCTATGCCTTTTACATTATCTTGGACATCTTCCTTTGTGTCTAGACCTTTGCTGATATTTTCAGTGAAAGAATTGGATGATAACAGCAGTTGGAACTGAAATAGCAGGAACAAAAGTCAGTTATAGAAAGTATTCCCGGTATAGACACACTTCAGTAAATTAGGTACAAGAACTATTTTTTTTGAAGTCATATCCAAACCTGAACTGGAATCTGTCAGGAAGTATGCAATGTACTGCTTACTCTAAATCCAGAAGCTGTTGCAGATATCTTAAAAAAAGAATTGATTTACTGTACCATTGATGCATTACATCTTGGATTTGATATGTTGCATTAACAGAAGTGGTAGAGTTCTTTTTGTGGCCTTTCTGTAGTAAATGTAGTAGTCCTCATGGTCAAAGTTGGTAGTCTGTATTTGAAGTGCAGACAGCAGTATTACCCATAAAGCTTTATTAACTGCTTTGTTTTTGTTATTATAATTATTTATAGTTCAGACGAAACTTCAAGTGCTAAGGCAAGTTGTGAAGGACAAGATCTGTTAATGTGTTTAAAGAATCTTTGCATCGTAGTGGATGTATAAATGAAAGCAAGCCCTGAAACTCTGTAAACAGTATCACAATACATCAGAGCACAAACCTGTGATGGACTCTTCTAGGCTCTGGGTGTCCTCTGTTACCCTGGCAGATACAGAAGTACTTCAGCTTTGGTCTTTGCCCAACTCATGTTGCCTTTGGATCTACTTTCTAGCCCTGTCTCTGAGTTGCATTTCATAGTTGTTTCTTACTCTGTATTGTCACTTGCTAACTTAAATATGTGATTGCACATTTAAAATTTCCCTCTTAATCTCTAAAGAGAAATTTGGAGTCCTCCCCATCTGTGGTTAATATAGATGCAACGAAAACAAGATTTTTGTTCTCGTGTTAAAGAACTTTATTGTACAGTAGAAAGGCTTTTTCAGAATAGTTTGACCTGTAGGTACTTGAATAAAGTATTTGAAAATCTGACAACTGATCTTAATATGACTGCATGTATGTATATAATAGGAAATTATTTCATTGACTTTCCTTCATGGAAATAGAAATGTATTGGCAGATGTTTTCATAGTACTGTTGTATTACTATTTTTCATCCCCAACCTATCATAAAATCAATATATTTGTATATTATAACTACAAGTTACTAATTTAATCTCAGCTTCATAATTTTAAATTTTTTTTTCTACATACACACTTAAACTTGATTTTTGTATTTAAGTAACGTATGATTACTGAGAATTGAGTCTGACATCAAAATCTTTAATACTTCAGGATTATCTTTGATGAAAATGTTTGGCTTTTTGGTTCTTTGTTTGGTACACCTGTACAGATATTAGAGTGTACTCACAGCACTTGTGTTCTTAGATTTTCATTTCCTCAGTAGTTCCTAAAGTTGCTTGATTTGTGTATTTCAAGCATGAGCAGTATTGCCAAATTGCTAAACTCTTTTTTTCTGTGGAATTTTGTACCAAACTCCTGGGGTTGATTTTATACCCTATAAAAATATAGATGACAGTCTTCAGATAAATCTGCATGTCTGAAAATCTATTTCCTGAGGATTTATGTTATGGCCTGGCTAAAGTTGCAGCTAACCCAAGCTCCGATGCTTAATTCAGTTTGTATTTACAGCTCTGTGAATTTTCTGGGGTAAAAAAGCAAACTTTATCTTTGTTCAGTTCACTATGGATTTTCTGCTTAAGACCACTTATTTTACTTAGAAGTATAAGAAAACTGGATAGTAAGTGTATGAATAAATGTCTTACAAAAAATTCATATTTGTTAGTTACTTTTAGTTTTCTCTTAAAAAAGACTTCATTATAACAAGCATCTGTCGATTATAGTGAAGTGTCTCACTTATTTAGCAGGTAAATAAATAGCAAAACAGGTCACATATGAAACGCTGCTGCTTTTGAATGGTCATGCTACTTTTCAAGCTAATGTGTTTTTTTTTTCATTTAACAAATTCTGCATAATTTTCAAAATGTGAACTACTTTATTTCTTGTACTTCTGTGATAGGATTTCATGTGCAACGTATGGGCATCAATTTGACTTTCTTGATAACTAAAATGATGTGAGATCAAGTAATAGAAACCTTTTTTTCTAATGTATTATTAGTATTGTAGTGCTACTTAAGTTTGCTGAAATGTTTTGTCTTGTTCAAAACAGCTTGCTATGGAATTGTTCAAGTACCCACTGGACCATGGTTTTGCAGAAAGTGTGAATCTCAGGAAAGAGCAGCCAGAGTGGTATGTGTTTTATTTATTAAGTAATGCTAGTTATAATCCTTGTGTGGATAATATTTACCCAGGTGTTACAGTAATAATAGAAAAGAGCTTTGCTTTCTGTTGCAATTCATCTACATAGTGTTCAGAAAGACTGTTTGTCTTTTTTTTTTTTTTAGAGTGGAAATAATAACTGTCTCTTAAGTGTTCTGACAGTTTCAGGGTATGTTTTTTATTTTTTAGGTGGTGTGGTTTCTTTTAGTTTGTTTGGTGTTTTGTTTTGGTTTTGTTTGCTTTTTGTTTTGTTCTTTCATTTTCTTGATTTCTTGTCCATGGTGTAGGTTTTGGTTAATTTTGTCAGTTTAACACTTACATAGTTAGGTACAGGAAGTAAATAAAATCTGTGTTTAATTTTCTTTTACAGCAACTTTAGGTTGCCAGTTAAAAGCTTCAGTCTAGGAACACTCTCAATAAGTAGTGTTAATTTCAAAAACTAATGCTTACCTGGAAGGTGATACTTAGAATTGAAGAAGTAATATTTTTCTGTTTCTTTTAATTTTTTTTAACAGTAAATATTGGGGATTCAGATAATGCTTTTCTTTTTTTTACCATGGTTTTACATGAGGTTTTGTTTTGGTCAGACCTCTGTGTTGTTAGGTGAAACTGGGTGATGTCAGGCATTTTTAGAAAAAGAGAATCACATTTCTCCTGCTTGGCACTTTTTAGCTTGTCTTCCAGCAAAAGATAAAGTGAGAGAAGTGTGAGTATGTAGAAAGACTAAGCTGTTCCTTTGCCTCTGAAAAAAGATTTAATTGGAAGAGAAGGTGGTGCAGCATCTTAGAGCGGTGTGTAAACTGTTTATAACTTTCATATCTAAAAACAAATGAAGAGTCAGAGACCAAATTTTCTGTTATTGTCAGTGACTGTCAGAGTGTTTACATGACCTCTTTGCTGTAGCTATATCCTTTTCTAATATAAAGTACTATAGAAATGGGGGCAAGACTTACTGTTGAATCAATTTTTGGCACAGGTCTAAATAATCTCATTCCTCTACTTTTTCCTACTTTTTGCCGCTAATGTTTTCATAATGCCCTGGGTAATTGAGACTTAGTTACTTCTTCCAAAGCAGAGCTGTTAGTGGGAGCAAGAAGGGATTGATTTTTGTATGCTCTCCAAGTATTTGTCGATAGAAAATCAAAACCCTTTCTAAATAAAGGCTGTTTCTTTTCCTGGGGAGAAGTTTTAATAGTAGCGGTTTTTAATGTTGCTGAGTTTGACATGTACAGGTTGATAGCAAAGTTAAAAATACAGAGGAGAGGGAAGGATGGCTGGTGTCTATAAGAGGACTTTCCAAGAATATGAAAGGGAATCCTCATCATGGTTTGGGGTATAGTTAATCCTGGCTTCTTGTGACACAAGGAATGAAAGAGAAGTGTCCAGAGTTCTATAATAAACCATGTTTCACTGCTTTATGATGATTTCTTGAGTTTACCAAGAGAATAGCTTTGATAGACTACTTTTCTTTGCTGTTTGAAGTGAAGAAGGAATAGTGATAAACTTAACTGAATTCTCTGCCTGATGTGTTCTGGTTTTGTTTCCACCAAACTGTCTGTTCAGTTCAACAGGTTGATTACTGATTTTGTTTTGAAAAAAAAAATCCATTTGTAATGTAGTGTAGGTTTAAGTGGTTCTCAGGTGAAACCAATTGCATTGAGGTATAACAGCTGAAGTTTTAACATATACTTGTACACTAGTGAGTTAGAAACATAGTGGCTGTGTCTGAGGTGTCTTGGAGCAGCTCTTGACATTCAGAAACTAAACTCAAGCACTGACTTCAGTATGGAAACTGGAACTTTACTGTAAGCAGTTTACCAGACCCAGAAGTTTTAACACACCTGCTTACAAAAGTAAACATCCTTATTACTTTATAAGATTGAAGCTTAGTTTTTTTGTTGGCCTTTTTGCCTATAAACAATACCAGAATTAAATTAACCATATTACACTGACTGTGCTTCTGCTTACTTACTTCTAATCTTTAAAAAGACTTCAATATTGCACTCAAGGTGTATTTTTCCGTGCTAATGTTGTCTGTGTTTTGTGTTTTTAGGGTGTGTGTTTCTCGGTTTGTTTGTTTTTAAAGCTTCAGTTGCTGGGCAGATAAATCCATTCTGATAAGCAACTGTGGTTAACTGCTCACACTAAAGTTCATCTTGCTTTAACAATGAAAAGAAATGGACTAACTCGGGAGTACATAACCTGAGTTGGTGGGTCACCAGAGAAGTTGACGTAACAGCAGACTAGGGCAGTTGGTTTCCCATGTCCTATCAAGTGTTATCCACTGACGTGTACTGTGTTCCCTTTCTTTTGTGTGCTGCCTCTAGGCTGTTACATACTCTGTGTGAGAAAAAGTGGTGGCTGGTTGACTTCTGTGTTTTTGTTGGTGAGCTGGGAACAGTGTCTTGGCTGTTGAATGGTCAGTTACTATTTGGAAAGTGCCGTTCCATGCCAGACAAGTCATACTGAATTTTGGTTCCAGCAGGGTCATGTTTTCCTGTGCGTGTGAGAGAAACTGTGACTTTACATAAACCTGAACTGTTCAGATAATTATTGAGGTGACTGGTAATTATTTGACTTTCTTTATAGTCCTGCTTATGTAGTACATAATTGAAGATTGTAATCCCAGTATACACTTTTTACAATCACTGTGTAAGTTTTTAACTATTGCTTGAAAAATCTTAGTTTTCTCTAAATCAGCTCATTTATCTTAGCTGACCTGTGGTGAGCTTGGAATGCAGGTCTGTTCAAGATGGGTGGTGACTGCTCCCAGCTTTGCCTGTGTCAGCTCTAGCTGTTATTACCCTGCGTAGTGGGCCCTTTTGGTGTCTTCAGATGTGCATGAACTTGTTCAGTTAAAAAGCAGGGCAAATACATATTGACGTAGAAAAAATTTTGGGGTCTGTGTGAGGTTGTATATATATATGGGCTACTACATTTTGGGTCCTGGCTTGAGAAATTGGGTGATGCATGTATGTTGTGCAATAACTGATAGTTCTGGTACCCAAAGAGAGATTGGAGAGCTAAGCTTAGGATGTGTAGAACAACTGTTGTTCAAAAAGACTTTTTTCCCCTGTGTCAAACATCGTCCTTGGTGATCTTAAGAATAATTTAAATATAGTATGTAGTGGGGTAAAAATAGACAATGTGTTTATGGTTTACTACAAGCTACTACTCTTCATACTCAGCATGAAGGAACTGCAGTAATCTGTGTGATAGAGATACCAGGCAGCAGTTCACCATTTGTACAGGTAGCTTGGTCAGGCTTTTTAGCAATGTGTAGGTCCTATAGTTCCTTGTGAATCCAGCTTGATTCAGAGAGACCAGGAGATCTCAGTACTGAGCTTTAGTGTTAAGAATTCCAGTAAGTTTTACTACCTTAAAATGCAGTTCAGATGCTAAATGTGAGGAGCTCAGATGCTAAGTATGAGGTTGGATTGCTTGCATTGCGGGTGAATCACTATGCTGTTGATCTGTTTCACTGGAACGTGAATGTTGTAAGCCTGTCCTTGTATCTGGAAGAATCAGTTTGGACTTGGTACAAATTACTCTAACGTCATAATGGTGGTGTTCTTTTCACTTGGAATTCTGTGTTAGTTTTTTTTGGTGGGGTGGCTTATGAAGGTAAATGCAGTTGTGGTCCAGAGCTAAGTCAGCACATTTGTGTGACACTACAGCTTGTCTAATAAGCCACCTGAATTTTAGTCCTGGGGAATGTGTTGAGGGGGCTGTGACTCCCTGTGGAGCCAGCTACATAAGACTTGAGATAGCATCCATCTGGATCTCAGCATCCATCTGGATCTCAGCTCAATCTGGCATAATTGGAGTCTCTGTGCTTGCACATGTGTTTCTTGGAACTTGGTGTGGAGACAAAAAGACTGTTATTGTGGAGTAAGTTTAGATCATACAATACTCAATACTTAAGGGTTCAGAGCAGTAGAAATGCAGCTATACTGGTTACCCAGTTCAGGTACATTGTGCGCTTGTAGCGATAGGTTCTTACCAGACCTGAGCTGCACCTGCATCTGCTGCACAGATGATCCAGAGTTTGAACCCTTGAGTTTTAAATTTTTTAAAAAAATTGTTAATATAACAAGAGTTGTAGCTCTCTCCAGATTCTCTTTTTAAAAAAATTCTCTTTTGAAGAGAATCTTTTAAAAGATTCTCTTTTTCATCACATGCATCTACAAATTTGTTTTGTAGAGTTACTCATAAGAATTGTTTGATGTATCTGTAGTTTAGCATCTCATCCCCAGCATTTATGTAGTATAAAATAAGCATAAGTGTAGTATTGCTTGCCTTTTGCCTAAGCAGAAAGAGGCAAAGAAGGAGGACCTAGGAATGAAACCTTTCGATATGCAGACAGATTTGTGAGCAGAACTCTGATGCCTCTGGCTCAACAGGCTGCTTGCAGGGGAGTGGGATCTCTGTACTTACTCCACCTGTATCTGTAAACTATAATGAATGTTGATAAATATAGTTACAATACAGGTGAACTAAACTTTGTTTTAGAAGAAGAAAACTTGATGTTTTTTTTTTTTCTTCAATTTGAAATACTGTCCACCAATAAGGACTAATATACTTGTCAGTCTCTTTGAAGGTATCTCTTGAAATAATTCTTAAAGAAATGTTGAAATGAATGTTTCTTTAATGTGTGTCCATATTTTTCCTTAAAAGACACTTCATGTAAGAATATTACTACAACTACTTTAAGAATGTTGTAACAAATTACTAGAAGAATTGCTTTAGTTTTGAGCCCACTACAGAAAAATTGATCTGTGTGCTTTTGTTATTTGTCTGGCTTTTATGAATGACTGTGTAGTCTAGAAGGCGCTGAATATTAGTTTGTAGCTGGGTATCTTGAATAAAAAGTTTGCCTAAAGATACTTAGGTAGGACATACTGGGTTTGTGTGACAAGGATTTGTTAATAAGGGGGCTACGGGAGGGATTTCTGTGAGGAGCTGCCAGAAACATCTCCTGTGTCTGACAGAGCCCATGCCAGCCAGCTCCAAGACGGACCTGCTGCTGGCCAAGGCTGAGCCAGTCGGCAGCTGTGGCAGTGCTCCTGAGATAACATATTTAAGAACAGATAAAAAACCCCTGCTCAATAGAAACTGCAGTTACAGAGAGGAGTGAGAAAGTGCGAGAGAAACAACACTGTGGACACCAAGGTCAGTGAGGAAGGAGGGGGAGGAGCTGCTCCAGGTGCTGGAGCAGACGTTCCCCTGCAGCTGGTGGTGAAGACTCTGGGAAGGCAGGCTGTGCCCCTGCAGTCCATGGAAGCCAACCAGGGAGCAGAGATCCACCTGCAGCCCATGGAGGACCCCATGCTGCAGCAGGTAGATGTGCCCAAAGGAGGCTGTGACCCTGTGGGAAGCCCATGCTAGAGCAGGCTCGTGGCGGGACTTCTGGACCTGTGTAGAGAGAGGCCCATGGTGGAGCAGGTTTCCTGGCAGGGCTTGTGATCTATGGGGGTTCCATGCTGGAGAAGTCTTCCTATGGGACTGCTCCCCATGGAAGGGGGGCATGCTTTAGCAGTTTGTGAAGAACTGTAGCCTGTGAGAAAGACTCATGTTGGAGAAGTTGGTGGCAGACTGTCTCCTGTGGGAGGGACTCCATGCTGGGGCAGGGGAAGTGTGTGAGGATTTTTGAGGAGGAAACAGCGTGTGATGAACTTACCGCAGCCTCCATTCCCCTGTGCTGTTGGGTGGGAGGATGTAGTAGAAATAGGGAGTGAAGTTGAGCCTGGAAAGAATTGAGGGGTAGGGAGAAGGTATTTTAAGATTTAGTTTTTATTTTCTCATTATCCTACTCTGACTTGCTTGGTAATAAATTATTTTTTCCCCAAGTTGAATCTGCTTTACCTGTGATGGTAACTGGTGAGTGGTCTCTCCCTGTCTTTATGTTGACCTAGAAGCCTTTTCTTCAATTTCTCTCCCCTGTCCAGCTAAGGAGGGGAGTGGCAGAGAGCTTTGGTGGGCACCTAGTATCCAGCCAGGATCAACTCACCTCATGGTGTGTCTTGGTGCCACAGATATGGCATAAGGAAGTCAAGATAAGGAAAGTAATTGGGAGAGTTAGCAGGCAAAACTTGGACTGAACAGAATTACAGAGAAAAGTGGAATGGTTATGGAGACTTTGTGTTGTTCTGATTGTGGTGAAGGTGAAAATTTTTATTTTGAAATACTGTTGATTGATTGATGTGTGTTTATTGTCCATTACATAGGTGGGTGAGTGCTTGCTTTGCATTTCATGAGTATGAGAAAATATTTTTTCCTGTGCAGGTCTTGTTAGTGTATGTAGTGAAAACAGACCCATAACCTTATTGTACTGCAACTCAAAAGATGACAGAGTTGCTTAGCATTGCAGTGTCTGGTCATCAAGGTTAGGAGTACAAGAAGTGCAGGATGTGCTGTAGAAGTGTAGTACAGTTACTGTGTACTTCTCCCATGTATCAGCATGGGAGTATTAATGCTATTTCTGATTGTGCTTCCTTCATGCTTTTTTTTTTTGGTGTGTGTGTGTGCGCGCTGTATTTTTCCCTGCTTTTATGCATACTTGTTACTTAGTTTCTAAATACATGGAGGAGTTCATAAACTTATCCAGAGCACTTCCTTACAGGAGAGAAAAAGTCTACTAAATTTCTTTTGAGTTTTGATTAGCTACAGTTTACTGAAATGTACATGTAATTTGTGCAGTAATTTATAATTACATTATGCTAATTACTGTTACATGAAGTATTCAGGCTTTAAAACAGTGTACATCACTCAAGTACTACTTGATGAAATTTTTTTTAACACAGATGTCAATATAACAGGTATTTTAGTAAATAGTCTAAAGTTCTGTGGTAAAATTACTAACCAAAGCGAGGCTAGAACAAAACGTTTTCTCTTCCAGGAATTGCATAATCCTTATGTGGAAATGTTTTATGACTGTTTGTTTCGTTGTATTCACTGGCAGAAGAAGTCTCTAAAGTAAGCAAGGAGTTCCTCAACTTGTGAGAAGCCTTACTTAGAACTGATGGTAACATTTTATAGCTAGGAATTTTTAGGATAAAGCTGTGGTATGTTGCAGAAGAGCATTGAACCGAACCATTGCATACTGTATTATCTTCATGTAGATTGAATTGGGTCAGTAGCATACTTTCAGGCTGAACGAAAACTTAAATGTTTAGTTGGAAATGCAGCCAAACGTGACAGGCATTTCTCATAGCCTTCTGATGCTTTCCATTAAAAATCAATGTGTGAATCTTAAACTTCATGTATATTTATAATTTGGCTTCTTGCAACATCTAGCAGGGCTTACTAGTCTTAAATATACAGTGAGAGATTTATGGTTTCGGACTTAGGAAGTTGGAGTAGCCAGATCATGATACATGTTGTGTGTCAGTACTATGTTACGTTGTACTCTGTATTATCTCACTTCTAGTTACCCTACATATACTGAGTGAAAGTATGACTACATGTCACCTGTAGTGCTTACTGAGTGGATGGTCTTGGAAGAATGCTGATTTGCATGTTGAGTGTCTCTAATCTTCTTGTCATAGTCTACAAATCTATTATCTATAGTAGATGTTTTTGACAGAGCTAACTGAATCTGCGTATATTTTTATCTGATGCCTTGATAAAAAGAACTAGGTTGAGTCTCTTTAATTTATCCAGGTATAAACCCCAAAATGCTTCAGGTAGTCAGTCTGTTTTTCTTTTACCTGTCAACTGTCTGCTTTAAAAAAAAGTTCTTTCCTTCTCCTGGGACAGATGTCTGAATAGAGATGGGGCAGAGATTTGGCAAATTTGTCAGCATCAAGAAGTGGTTATTTGAAGATGAAGATGACTTAATTTCTTAAGTTGTCAAGTTGCAGAACATAGCACTTTGGAAGAGAAATACTGACAGAACGCATTCGTGTGCTCTATTAGTGATGTCAGCCAGTTGGGGATTCTTGGATGTGGCAGAAGATACTTTGATTCCTGTTGGTTCTTCATTGTGGTTTATGAACATGAGTCTGGTGTGAATCATAGGCTGGAAACATTGGAACTTCAGTTTGTTTTTCTTGGGATATTCTGATTGAAAAATTGTGTAGTTAGCTCCTTGCTGACTTCTGCTTCAAACCCTGGCATGGTTGCATGCTATTGTTTATAGAGCCATTTAGATCAAAATAGTGAAGGTGGGTTATTTATTAAGCTTATAAGTTTATAAGGTTTATATAAGGTTTATAAGGTCTTAAGAGACCGTAGGTTGAGAATATTGATACAGTATATTGCTATCCCACTGTAGTTTAGAAACTGATAAATAAGAAAGTGTGGATGTAGTTTTGTAGATAGCAGTCTCTTCTTTGGCTGGTCCATATGTTCCTAAAGAAACTTTTGGAAAAGGGGGCGTGCAATACATCCTTTTTGCTGTATTGAGCAAGTGAAAATGAACTTTTGACTCTGATTAGTATCACGACACAGGGATGCTAAAACAGAAATAAACTCTAATGAGAATTTTCATAGTACCTAACTGATTTTAAAGAAAAAACACTAAAGAAAATATCAGTAAAATATCAGAGTAAAAACATTTGGTATGAATAGTAGCCTAAGTCTGGTGTGAGTAGAGGTTTAGTAATTTTCAGCAGCTGCTGGAAATGCTTGTGAATTTTACTGGACTTTCTGGAGACTTCACTGGCTGAAATATTGAATTTCCTTGGTTAGTCTTTGTACGCTGGGAGCAGTGATCTTGCTTCATAGAAGATGGCTTGGAGGAGTGAATGGAAAGATGAGTTGTCACTGCATTCTGAGGGCTGGGATAAGCTGTTGCCAGCAGGTGTAGATGTGGTCAGTCTGGTGCACATCCTGTTGCTGAGTCTGTTCTTGTGCTAACTGCCTGTGAATTCATGCTTATTGATAGAATTTATGTGAAGATCTAAATTTCTAGATAAAAATGTCTTGGCAGCAGTGTACTGGTTTGCACCACTCTTCAAATTGTCTGCAGGTTTTTCTTTTTGTTGTCTAGTTTTGCAAAAACTGTTCCTTTGTAGACTCTAAGATACCTCTTTTACTGTAGATAGCCTCTGATTAGCTGAATTTGAGTTCGGTTTTCTATTAAGTGTAGTCTAGTGGTCTGCGGTTCTTAATTTCAATTAGCACACTCTTATTTAAGTGTCTTTAGAATATGGTGTCTCTTTATAGATGGAGTTACGTTTACATTGGTTGTTCAGTACCATATTTTTCTGAATCTAACACAAATTAATCACTAAAATTACCTCAAAATTTTCCAGGTTTATTGGGGGAAATGAGAATTTTTCCTATTTTCAGTGTTTTCATTCCAATGTACATGTGTTATTCTTTTACTTTTTTTTTTCCCTACTGAAGAAAACACACTAGATCAAGAGGAATGTGGAAAGTATAAAAGGAAATTAAAAAATATAGGATTATTTCCCCTGGAGAAAATGAAATACTAATTTCAGATCCTTTAGGGGAGAAGGAAAAAAAGAATGTTTTGAGCTTAGAAGATAGTTTTTCATCGAAAGAAGTGAATAAACTTCAAATAGCTATGTATAGGGTGGATGACGTATGTACAGCATTGGCGTAACTGGAACTCTGGATGTAATTTTTAATAAACTTTGTGTTCAGAGCTGTTTTCTAAATAGTCTTTTTTTCTCGGAATATTTATGTTTTTGACAGCACTAGGTAGGTGTCTGCCAGCATTAAGTTGCTTTGCATTAACTAAAGTAACTACCCATATTAAGATCTTTACCCTTCTAAACCAGTTTTAAAATCCATATTAAGATATTATTAGGGTATTATTATTATATTATTAAGGTATTGTTTGACATAGTAGTGTATAAGACTACCTAGCATATTTGAAGTCTATAGGATTGGGAATGATTATCTTAAGTATAATAAAGAATATTAGAGGTGACTTCTTTAGAGGTGTCTTCTTTTCTGGTAGCACCAGGTGAGACAAAATGATATGGAATAGTGGTGAACGCAGGTGAAGCTGTACCGCAGAACTTGAGACATGAGTATCTGGACACAGTTGTGCTGCAGGCTTCTGCAGCTACTGATAAATGGGAGTCAGGGCTGCTAAGAGCGTCATGGGCTGCCAGTTGGAAAGCCATCAATTAGAAACTAACCCTCTGATCAGTTGCTTTGCTTACCTTTGTAAATCTGTCCGTGTTCTTTGGGAAAGTATGTTGAGTGCTGTGCATTTTGATATACACAGAAATATCCAGTAGCATGGTGTACTGTAAAATAGATGTATTTGAAAGCAAATTCAGAAGTAAAGCAATAAAAGGATTTTGCTGAGCAATTGACTCTTTTCTCCTAGGTTAATTTTAAAAAAGTCATTAGAATTTGAAGGATTTATGGAATCATCTGATGGTTAAGTTTGGGGAAAAACTCTTAAGATCATTGAATCTAACTGTTAACCCAGCACACCACTGTGTTCACCACTAAACCATGTCTCTGCGTGCCCCATCCACATGCCTTTTGAACACTTCCAGGGATCGTGGTTTTGCCACTTCCCTGGGCAGCCTGTTCCAATGTCTGACCACCCTTTCAGTGAGCAATTTTTTCCTAATCTAAACCTCCAATCTAAACCTCCTCTGGCACAACTTGAGGTCCTCTCCCTTGTCCTGTCACTTGTTACCTGGGAGAAGAAACCAACACTCACCTTGCTATGCCCTCTTTCAGACAGCACAGAGATGTGGAGTTGTAGATAAGCTATTCCCTGAGTCTTCTCCAGGCTAAACACCCCCAGCTCCCTCAGCTGTTCCTCATCAGACTCGTGCTCCAGACCTTTCCCCAGCTCCATTGCCCTTCTCTGGACTCTCTCCAGCACCTCAATGTCCTTTTTGTAATGAGGGGCCAGAACTGAGCCCAGGATTTGAGGCGTGGCCTCACCGGTGCTGAGTACAGGGGAACAATCACTGCCCTGGTCCTGCTGGCCACACTGTTGCTGATCAGGCCAGGATGCCATTGGCCTCTTGGCCACCTGGACACTCGCTGGCTCACGTTCAGCATCCCCAGGTCCTTTTCCTCCAGGCATCTTTTCCAGCCACTCTGTCCCCAGCCTGTAGCACTGCAGGGCTTGTTGTGACTTGGCTTTGTTGAGCCTCAGACCTCTGGCCTCTCCCCATCGATGCAGCCTGTCCAGATCCCCCTGCAGAGCCTTCCTGCCCTCCAGCAGATCAACACTCCCACCCAACTCAGTGTGTCTGCAAACTGACTGGGGGTGCCCTCAATCCCCTTGTCCAGATCATTGATAAAGAGATTAACCAGAGCTGGGCCCAGCACTGAGCCCTGGGGAAGCCCACTGGTGAGCAGCCACCAGCTGGATGCAATTCCATTCACCAACACCCTCTGGGCCCTGCCATCCTGACAGTTTTCTACCTATCCAACACGGCACCCGGCCAAGCCATGAGCAGCCATTTTCTGCAGGAGATGCTGTGGGAAATGGTGTCAAAGGCTTTTTTGAAGTCCAGGTAGACAAATCCGCAGCCTTTCACTCATCCACTAAGTGGGTCACCTTGTCACAAAAGGAGATGAGGTTGGTCTGTTGGCACCTGTCCATGCTGGCTGGGCCTGATTTCCTTGGTTGCTCAGTGTATGCGCTGTGATGGCACTCAAGGTGATCTGCTTCATGACCTCCCCAGCACCGAGGTCAGGATAATAGTCCTGCAATTCCCTGATCTTCCTTTCAGCCTTTCTTGTGTGTGTCAGGTGTCTCAGTTGCTAATCTCCAGTCAACCGGGACCTCCCTGGGTAGCCAGGGCTGCTGGTAAATGGTTGAAAATGAGTTGGCAAGCTCTTCTGCCAGCTCCCTCAATACCCTTGGGTGGATCCCATCCAGCCCCATAGATCTGCGACTGTCTAAGTGGCATAACAGGTTACTGACAATTTTCCTTCTGTGTTATGGAGACCCCATTCTGCTCCCCACTTCTGTCTTGCAGCTCATGTTTTCACTAAAATGTGAACTAAAATTTGGAACAACAAATTGATTTAACCATTCTTCTGTCTGATTAATGAGTAACAGGAACAGCAGAATAAAATGTTTCATCTGACAAGTTTTAACTCCTGTTGATGAAAAATTGAAAGAGGTTGAGTGTCGGGTTTCAATAACTGTTATGCTGATCGTATGTAACTCACTACTTTTTTACTTGTAACTTTATGAGTCATGTATTGCAATCTTACAGAGTTGTTTCTTCCAGTTAAATACTGTTGGGACTTGGGGTTTTGGTTTTTTTTTTTCTGTTGTCAAGCAGTATGAAACAATAATTCTGTGATCAAAATGTACTTTGGAGGACAAAAACTTTTCTGGAAGTGTGTCATGCTGGGTATATGCACCTTGACAGGGAATATAAGCTTCCAAACTGAACATTTTGTTTATATGGCTGATGCCTGTTAAAAATCTTGAAATATATGAATGTCAGGGAAATACCAAAACAAAATTGAACCCAAGAAATCTGTCTGTATTACTACCAACATAAAATGAGTCTGTTTCAAGTGTATGATTTATTTATTTATCTATTATTTAAAGTAAGGCCTTTGGCTGGACTTCCACTCTGATTTGTAGCCAGTGGCGATAATGCCATCTTCCAAATAAGGTAGTTATATCCTTTACAGCCTTTTCCAGCTGCTGTCTGTGTTCCTGTTACATTTGTTATTTGATATTGTTGTTCCTGTAGCCTTATGGAAAGGTGGCTCAAAGAAGTGATCTGAATGAAAAAAAAAATAAATTTACGTTCTTGGTTAGGATTTCCACGTAGTCAATTGAATGCTTTTCCCAGACCAAGGAAAGCAGTAGAAAGTACACAGCAGGGGATGGCCAGTGATCTTCTGGCAGCACAGTGTAATTATGCTGCCTTAAAGTGAGCCTGTAGTAAAGTCAGCTGGAACTACAGCCTGATTTCTTGGCTAACTTCAAGGAACTGTGGTCTATTTAATCTGCTGTAGATCTTCTTGTGTTATTTAGGTTAACAGGTCACATTGAAAGAAACGTTTTATTGCCTCATTGCAATGCTGGGAATTCAGTCCTGCAGGATTTTACTTGGTTGACAGTCATTATTCAGGTGAATGGTTCCAATGGCCTAGCTTGAGCCACAGTTCAGTAAATTACTTGCACAAGAATTCTTTGACCTTTGTTTTCTTATAACAAGAGACAGCATATAATGGATGTCTGCAGATGATGCTTTATGAATGTGCTCCAAATTTTCAGAACCCTGAGGGAAGAACAATGCAATATTCCTATTACTGTTTTTTTTTTCTCTCCTGCTTGTATAGTCTTGTCTCTGTCTCTCTTTTTCTTTCCTATTTACCATGTGCCTTTTGCTCTTTCCCTTTGTTTCAACGTGAATAAGATACTCTCTTGGATTAAATCAGCTTCTCTATGTCTTTCCAGTTGAAAAAATGTTAGAGCTAGGTTAATAAAAAAGACTTGAATAATTATATTTGTATAATGTTACCTAATGCTAGTTAAGGTAGCTCTTAGTCCTGGTTAAAATGGAAAGGCATATTTATCTGGAATAGAGGAAGAACACTTTATGCCAAAATGCAGTAGAGCCAAGTTGGACTGTAACTGATTCAGTATGGGAAGCTGGAATTATTTAGCTCCTTGTTTTACTTTGGTCCTTCATTCTTGCAACTTTTTTCTCATAGCTGTCTTTAGTGGACACCTCTGTTCTTTTAATTTTTTTGGTTATTATTTCAGTTCTTTATTTCTTCTTGTTTATTTTTACTTTTTAAATAATGTTAGGGTTAAAAAAAGTTTCTTTCTTCTGCATGGGTCTCTCATTCTTCTGACTTTAGTTCTCTGCTGAGTAATGGTTTAAAGACTGAACTCCTCAGGAGGCAGTGGGTTTTTCATCAGACCCAGGCAATCTCCATTTTCCTGAATCCTAAGGATATAGGATCAATCTTTGTTTACTGAATTAAGTTGCTGTTTATGTAGCTCAAAAGTGAGTTGTGACAGTCACACTGTCTGACTCTTCCAGCTTCGCAGCTTTGAGATTGGTTTCACTTTAGTCCTCTACAGGAGACTTCATAGTCCAAAGCAGTTCCTGCCGAGAGTTCATCCCAATTCTGCTTGGACAGAAGCTAGATCAGTGAACTTAGTCTCTTCCACCAAAGAGCTGCAAAAATGAGATGTCCGTGTTACACTCTGTAAGGACAGGAAGGAAAAGGTTGATGTCATTTTATACAACTTGATTGTGTTGTTTCAGCCAGTATTTGTCTCTTCACTCTCTTCATATGTAATTCAGCTGCCTCCACCTACAGCACCACATGCACTGCTATACCTCCCTCTGTGGGACTAGTGCCCTGCAGCACACCAAAGGACGTGGTTATTCTCTAGGGTCACAATCAGCCTCACATTTGCACTGCTTAACCTGATGATGTTTATCTGAATTGTTGATCAGTCATAGCAGCTTGCCCTGTTTGTTCTGTGGTGTCTTGTAGGTGTTGTGTCTGCCTCTGCTACCCACTCCCTCTGCCCCCCACAGCTGGTTTAGAAGTTCTCTATAGTGTTCTTGAATGCTTGGACAAAAAATTTGTGTCAGAAATCCTTTGCCAGAGACAAGACTTACAACACACAGTTGGAGAAAGAAGCCTTGTCATGGTCCGTGTGCACAAATATTAGAAACGGTCTGCATGGATCATCACATTATTCCATGTACTGTGTTACATCATCAACATGCATGATAAAAAGATGGAAATATTATTCCATCCATTTTAGAACTGGCAGTAATGTGTTTAAAGTAAAAAAAAAAATCTCTGCTAGTTACTTGTCTCAAGGCATGAGATTCACTATTCCCACCTGGCAAAGCTCCTGGTTTTACTGTGTGGTGTGTGTTGAAACTTGGCAGAACAGAAATGGGTGACAGAATCTGAGAGTGTGGTGTGGAGGCTGGGCAGGAGTGAGGTTCCTAATGCACAGAAATGAAGTAGAGGAGGTAGGGGGTGGCTGACTGGTCTCTTTTCTTGCTAGGGTGCTACTTTATTGCAGATTGTAGCCAGATTTCATGGCACCAGAAGTGCTCTGTGTCAAGGTGCAAATACCTCTGTAGGGTTACCAATGGTCATCCACAGGAAAGCTGAGTGCAGTTCTGCACTCGAGTCTTCTTCTGCTGCCAAAGCTTCCTCTTCCACTTCAATTTTCTGTCTGCATCTTCTCTTACTAGTTGCAGCCAGGGCTGCAGAGGATTAATGAGGGACCTGAGTCCTTGTACAGATAGGAGACAAAAATAAACAGGTGAAGCTGATGAGACTGAATGGAGCATGCTTAACTCTTTTGCATAAAGGACTGGCTCAGATCATTGCAGCTTAGTGTCCTGTGATAATTTTGATTTATTTTGTGGTAAAGTTTGCACAAGAAGCTTGCTAATTCTTTAATTACTAATGCTGCAGTGCCTTGGCTCCCTGCCTTCTCTTTTGCTGATGCAACTGTTAGTGGGATTATACTTAAATTGCATCAGTGATATGACCTGAATAAAAAATGCTTAAAAGTTTATTTAATTCCATTTCACTGATCTCTTCTGAGGGGCAGCCCTACAGATAGTTGTGTCACTAGCTGAGGGAGGGAGTGGTGGAGGGAGAAATTAATGAGGGGGAGGTGAAGGGAAGAGAACCTCCTAAACTGGTTTTGCCACTTGTGAAAATGTAAGTCAGACTTCCATAGACTTGCAGAGGTAAGGCAAGGCAGAAACAGTTAACAGCTTCTCTCAGATACGTCATCTCTGCTCATTGGCTTTAAACTGCCAGCTTGCAGCTTTGGGGTGGGAACAAACTTTATTGCACTGTGACCATCAATATATACCAGGCTTCTTGCCTTAGGAATCTGGTTCAGTGTATGAGAAATTCACTGAAATGAAACTATTGCTACTGTGTGCCTCTCTGCACTCAGTATTTAATGTTTGGAGAGCTGAAGTGTTAACATACACAAATATACCGCATATGTAGGATCTTGTTTAAAATTAACTGATCAGTTAATTTCAGTGTTTTGACTTTAAAAAAAAGGTGTAATGATCCCAGTCTGCAGGCAACTTGCAGAATGATTAAGACGTTTTCAGCCACTTTTATATCTAAATTTCACATTAGACTTAATGCTTTCAATAAATTGTTGATCTTTTTAGTGACTGAGTGTCAGAGAAGGATGAGTGAAGCAAAAGACAAAAGGCTACAATAGTAAAGATTCTTCTTTCTGTGTGCAGCTTTCTATACCAGTGAACTGAGAAAAAATAATATAAGAATTTTTGTATTCTACCCTCTGTGAAAGCTTCTTTGCTGCTAATACAAATTTTTTTACAAGTTAAGAAAGATAGTCTTAGAAATTTCTTTCAGATTAAGATAGGTAGTCCTTGAGATATAGTTTATCCATATGAATTTCAGGAATGGAATTTCTGGTTCCTCAAATAAGTTTGCACAATCTGTGAGGTGCTTCTGCCATCATAGGTAGAAGACTCCTTTATCTGCAGTCTTGTCAGTTAGCTGGTAATGGAGAATAGCGCTGTTCAGGGAACAGGGAGAAGAAGTATCCCACTCTGTTTGAAGGATATGGTGTTAAGTCTGCATCTGATGTTCTTGATTTGCTTAAGAAGATTGTTACTTTTGTATGCTTTGAGTTGTCCCTAGTCTGGAAATATGTAAAGGTTGTAATATGGTGATTCCTACGTATAGGATCTCGTATAATAGTGTTCTGGTGCTTGTAATTTGGAGCAGTTAAATTGGAATGTGTGTCAAACCTGTTAATTTCTTTCATCTCTGGTTTGGAATTGGTTCACATGCTTTAGGATAAACATGATTTTAGGAGCTTGATAGGAGGCAGTGATAGCAGAAAAAGTGTTGTGATCCTGGTGTATGTTGGAAGAATATTACGTCAGAGATGACTTGGACCCTGGACTGGCAGGGATGCTAAGCAAGTTTACAGATGATACGAAACTGGCAGGAGCTGTTGAATCCCTTGAAGGCAGGGAGGCCCTGCCGAGAGACCTTCCTAAATTAGAGGGCTGGTCAATCACCAACAATATGAAGTTTAAGAAGGGTGACTGCCCAATTCTGCACCTGGGATGGGGCAACCCTAGATGTACAGACAGACTGGGGAATGAGAGGCTGGAGAGCAGCCCCGTGGAAAGGGACCTGGGAGTCCTGGTCAATGGCAAGTTGAACATGAGCCAGCAGTGCCCTGGCAGCCAGGAGGGCCAACCCTGTCTGGGGGCATCAGGCACAGCATTGCCAGCCGGGCAAGGGAGGCGATTGTCCTGCTCTGCTCTGCACTGGGGTGCCCTCACTCTGAATGCTGGGGGCTATTCTGAGTGCCACAGTATAAAAAAGATATTAAACTGTTAGAGAGTGTCCGAAGGTGGGCTATGAGGATGATGAAGGGCGTTGAGGGGAAGCCATATGAGGAGCAGTGAGGTTGCTTGGTTTGTTCAGCCTGGAGGAGACTGAGGGAAGACATCATTGGCTTCCAGAACTTCCTCATGAGGAGAAGAGGAGGGGCAGACACTGATCTTTTCTATGTGGTGACCAGTGACAGGACCCAAGGAAGTGGTCAGAGGTTCTGTCGGGGGGAGGTTTAGGTTGGATGTTAGAAAAATGTTCTTCACCCAGAGGGTGGTTGGACACTTACCAGGCTCCCCAGGGAAGTGGTCACAGCACCAAACCTGACAGAGTTCCAGAAGCATTTGGACAGTACACTCGGGCACATGGTGTGACTCTTGGGGATGGTGCTGTGCAGGGTTAAGGGTTGGACTTTGATGATCCTGATGGGTCCCTTGCAACTCAGCTTGTCCTGTGATTCTGTGATCAAACTGCTTATTTCCAGACATACAGTCTTGAACAGTTGTAGGGACAAGTCAACTTCCGACCCCCTTTTTTTGAGACATAAGGTGATCTTGGTTTTCATCTCTCAGGATAAGTGGGAGTCAGCAGAGACTCTGGAGTCAGCCATAGCTATGTGCACCTGTGCTGATCTTATCCACAGCACTTCTTTGTGATTGACCACCTGGGTCAATATAGAGATGCTAGGAAAAGGAAATACAATATGGAGTTTTGGTCTGTGTCCAAGCTTCTTGGCATGTATGTCTACCCTATGCTGTAGTTTTTGGCGGCTTGTCTCCAGAATTCCAGGGTGTGGAATCCAGGAAGAAAATCTTGGAGATAGAAGTGCGAGTAGCTTTAATGCATGTCGCAGTTGCAAGATCTGGAGGAGAAAGCTTTATTTTTTACAAACTAACATTAATATTGAAGTAAAGGTTCAGGGGAAGCACACCCATTCACTTTTAAAGAATGGTTGCTTCCTTAATATCAGATAACAGTTTTAATGTGTGTGGTTTCTTTTTCAATGCTTCTGTGATCATTCCATTTTTTTATTTTATTTTTGCTTTTTTTCCTAGAGATGTGAATTATGCCCTCATAAGGATGGTGCTTTAAAGAGAACAGATAATGGGGGTAAGTTTTATTCTTACTTTTTGTGATCTCTCTTATTTTGTATGAGGGAAATAAATCTGTGGAAAAAATATTGTAGGGATCCTAAACATAAAAGAAAACACGACTGGTTTGGAAAGAGAGAACTATTTTACAGTAACCCTTATTTGTCCACTTTAGGTTCAATTTAGCTTGAGGACATCCATCGTTATTCTTAGTTTCATTTTTAGGAAAAAAGTTACAATAGAAAAACTGCATTTTAATGTAAGATTTTAATGGCTAAAATGGATTAATTTTATGTGTATTTAGTTGGAGCCTGAGCATGTATAGAAAGCTGTTGAAAGTGCACCATTCATGGAGGAAAGTGGAATTTTTATGTCTATAGCCCAGACTGAATGCACCAGTGCATTTTCAAAGGTTTGCTTTTTCATGCCTGATTTACTAATAGGTTCTGTAACAAAGAAGTTTGAGCTGGAAAGTTGCAGTAGTGATTACCTCTCCCTTGCATCTTTCTAATTTCACTGTTCAGGTTATCATCAGTTCTGCTCCTGCTGCGTAGAACTGCTGGAGAAAGTCTCCACTGGATATCCTGTCTTGATTATGTTTATACTAATAGCTGGGTTATACGCGTGAAAAATTTCAATTAACTTTTCAATCACTTTTGGAATGCCACCTTCTCTCTCTATTAGATACTTCTAAATTCCCGTCCATCAACTATCTGTACATAGCCTGGTCATTTTGATACTGAGCCCTTTCTCTAGTGAGAAGAGAAAGTATGATCTGGATTCTGGACTTCACTAGGACAGTCTGTGTAAATTGTATTCTGTAGATTCTATGCTGTGTACATAATATTCTATCTAATTTATATCTTGGCTTAGTGTTGATGCAGGTTTGCTATTTCTGTTGCAGTTGACTTGCAGGAACATAGAACCTGCTCATATTTGTGCTGATCTACACTTTCCCTTGTGTACCTTTGACTGCTCTGTTTATATATGTATTTATATATATATATATGTGTATATGTATTTATACACTCTAGGTTTACCATTCTAGTGTCAACTGACTCAAACACATTACTGAACATAGTGCCCAGTACTTGAGTCTTCTTTATTATTCCTCTCATGTTGATATGTGCAGTGTTGAATTAATTTCTTTAGAAATGGCAGCTGGACACTTTCTTTTTTAGGAAATGGTAATAAGAAAGCCTCAAAGTTCTTGAAATATACAGTAAAATTTGTGAAGTGTGTAGTAGTTGAAGTGTTTTCTGGTTTTATACTTAAAATAGCCTTTGGGAATGCTGTGCTATTGTCTGTGGTGGTGGTGAAATTTTTTCTCTGCATACAGTCTTGAGAACTTACTTTGATTATGTGCATCAAAGATCTGAGCATCCTTATGGCTCTATTAATTGTAATTATGAATCCTTGTCTGAAAGTGAATTACTCTATAAGATTGAAATGTTTTAAGTTTAAATAGGAAAGATATTACACTGTACTATAATTTTGATACCCAAGTGTTCTCATTGGTGAAAGCTTCATATGGAAAATTCCATAGCTGAGAGGCTTAAGAATTTATATTTTCTTCTGAAAAAACCCAGCCCTAGCCTCCGTAACAGATCTCCATGATGTTGAAAACAGCAAATTATGCTTTGTGTGTCAAATGTCCTTTAAATAACAGCTTTACAGAAGGATGTACCCCTTGGAAAATACTTTGACTGGTGTTGCATTTTAGAAATCTGCATTCATACCTGAAGCATTCATTTCAAAGAGTTGCCTAAAAAGAAATTGTGCCAGAAGATTTTTAGACTTAAGGAAATACTGTTGAAAATCAGGTAATGGTCTTGCCAGTTAACAATGGCTTTTACAGTAGGTTAATACTTAATTTTTTTTAATGCTGTTAAACCTTTTGTTGCCAAGTGCATAACAAAAAGATGCAGGTATTTGAGAACAAACTTTGAAACAAATATTTCTGATAAAACCTTGTAAGGATCTAGCTTTAGGAGAAGAAATTGCTGTTTTTAAGTCAGTGATATAAAGTTGTGCTTCTTTCTGCCTTCTGGCAACAAATAACTTCATTTTGTAGCCAGAAAACCCTTGTGCTTTTTGTTTTGAACATGCAGATTGCTTAGCACATACATGGCCTTCTGCTCCTGTAGTTTTTGGTTTTTTTAAATAGTCTTCTGGATATTTGCTTAATAATAGGATGAAGAACTGTGTTTTGGGCATTGAAGGTACTGTATTTTCTTCTGGGTTAGGAAGCTAAATGGTCTACTGAGCTTTTACTATAGGGTTCCAGATGCCCTTACTGCAGTGAGGGTCCTTGCTATACATTGCTTCCTCCTCCTTTGTGATGGTACTAGCATTTAAAACTTTAATTTTTTTTCTGCCCCTGCATTCCTTTTCAGCTACATGTAAAAATTTCCCTGACCCAGCTGCCCTTGCTAATGCTGATATAAGGAATGGCCAGGAGTATTCCTGGAGCAGCAGCCTGTACCTTAGCTGTCTTAAGTCAGTTGCACAACTGTAACTGAAAGCAGTCTTAATCTTAGAGCTCCTCTCTAATGGTATTATCTGCCTTTAAGAACTCTGGGGCACTCTAAGATACGTATGGCAAAGTAGTCTGGGAATCAAACTTGTGTTGTTTATAAGTATTATTAACTGACTATAAGTATAATTAATTGATTGTGTATTATGGTGGCATATGCTGTGGTTGTGTTGGTATTTTGTGAGTTTTTTTGTCCCTCCCTCCTGCCCCACCAATAGTGTGAGGTTCCTTTGTGTGCATTCTTCCTCCTGCTGCCTCTCCTTTTACTGGCCTGTTGCTGCTTATCTGACCTTCTGGAGATCACCATTTTCTTTTAGATTGCTTTTTAGGTTTTGTATTCCTGTTTGGAGTCTGTTTGACTCTGCTATAATTGTGCTTATCAGGTTAATGTGGGTTCTCTAATGTTATCTATGCCAAATACAGAATTACAGTTTTCAGTGGTTCCTTAAATACGGTGTTATTGGAGCAGTACTGCCATGGGTCTTGCAGAGGACTTAAAAGTGACAGCCTGAGATAGTAAGAGGAGAGGAGCATATTGTGGAGGCCAAACAACATTTTTTCTGCTCTCTTTGTCACTATTAACTAGATTCTTGAGAAGGGTCTTGTGTGCCTTCTCAAGAATAGTTTCCCAGCCTACAAGTATTTATGCTTTGGGACTTCTTGATCCAGACATGGTATTTTTGTGTTGAATGGAAGACAAGTGACAAGTCCATCACACTATTAAAGTGCTCACTTCTGTATAAAGGTTAGTGTCCATAATGTTGTGTAGCAAAGCATTTCGCACTTGATCTGTATGATGTGTCCATGGGTTTCTTTTGAACCTGTTACCTCATGGTTTTATTTGATGCCACTTGGTACTTGCAAACTGAGGTGGCAAAGGTCAGTTATTCTGTGCTGACCTTTCCAGTGCCTCTTTCCATAACCTTTTTGGGTACACTGGAGAGTACACAGGTGCCTGCCTGTTCTTGGCTTGGTGATGGTGGCTACTGGTGCTGTAATCAGAACCTGCAGTGAGCCCAAAGAGATAATTCTGACAGGATTTGTGTGAGGTATGTCCTAGTCTGCTTCAGGGTCCCTCCTGTACTTTCCATTGTCACAGACCTGAACTGACCTTGAGCAGGAGCAGCTAAGGTCCATTTGCACGTTCTTGTTCAGTCTCTGCACTGTGTGAAAATGGCCATTCTGCTCCTGCACTTGCATAGATCTTGGAAAAAATACTCTTGGATTTAGCTGAGTCTAGTCTGGACTAGTACCTGTGGTGTGGGTTGTCTGTCAGTGGGTTTATTTGTCCTAAGGATTGTTAAGAGTTGACTGTATTTAGCTGCACATTTGATTTAATTTGTAAGAGTAATGGTACGTTGCACAGTTATGAGCAGGGTATTTGTAAAAATTTTTAGGAATTAGCTTTGAATAAGTTTTAGTATTTTGTCTGCCTAATATCTGTGACTGTCTTAGGGCTGTGGTTAAGTTTTGTGAACAAAAAATAATCCTCCCTGTATGTGGACTTTATTTTTGCATAAATGTTAGGACTTTTTCAGTGTTCAGAGACTGGAATTACTTAAATTCTGTTAGGCTACTTACTGTTTTCTAAAAAGAAAAATTATTTATTCTTCCTGATACTAAAAGTAAAAAAGTATTGATGTAGAAAATATGAATTGAAAAAGGAACTTTTCTTTCTGAATGTATTTGTTGACAGAATTCCTTGATAAATTTGGCATTCATGTTATTTAGGGGAACTGTTGTGGTTTTAAACATGACTGAATAGAAAAGTTTTTTAAAATGAGAAAACCTGATACATATATGAGTTGCTTATTGATTTGCTGTCTTACGTGTAAGAAGGCTATTGAAAGATTAATTTTCCTCTAGCTGGGTGGATTGGTAAGTGGATTAGTAGTTGGATAAAATACAAATATGTTTTTTGAAAAACAGAGAAGTAACAAGTGAGCATTTGTTTGAAGATACTCGAGAACTGTTGGCGTTTGACAGTTTTGGGTCTTTCAGTTCAGTAGTATTTCCGTAACCACTGCAGTAATTTCCTTTGGATTTTTGACACTCACTGAGGAGGAAATGAAATCATGACCATTTGAACTGATTATAGCTTTTTGTATCCCAGTTCTTTATCTTTTCATAGCACTAAGTACGCATTCTGTTTTTAAAGCAAATTGTTCACTTACGTCTAATATAGTGCATCTCCCATTTAAATAGTTTTCTTAGAGTTATCTTTTTCCACAATTTTCTGTAAGCTTAAAAGGTTTGATTTTGCTGTACATGTTGTTACTTTGAAATCTGATTCCAGTGGATGATGATCAGGAATGCTGTGTAACAGCATTCTTTGTGTGACTTTTCGCCAAGACTTCTTTCATGCAGCTGCTTGGAGAAAGGCCAGCTAACAATGTGGTGGTTTTATGTCATGGTCCAGGCCCTCTTCCCACCCCATGGGTTAGCGGCGGGATCTCCCAAGTCTATAAAAACATTATATGCTAGGTTTTCCTGTTGCTGTTGTTATTATTAGAGTTGCACTGTCTGGTTTACTGTTCTGATGAGCTTTCTTGGTGTTAATGTCTAAGAATGCGGATGGTATAATGTTATATGTACACACCAAGACATGCATTTTGCAAGTGCTTACCTGCAAATGTTCTGGCCTTTTTGAGCAGATTTACAGCAGTTTATGTGTGTATTTTTTTTTTTTTACTGGGAAAGAGTAAAAATTGATAATAGATTTAAAATACTATGGTAATATAAATGCACGTATTAACATGTATTGTATATTTATGATTTACATTACTGATAATCATAATGTATATGTAGAAATTATTTTTAGAGTTTTAGGTGTTTATTCATACATTTCCTCCTTTTGTTGTATAACGGGATTTCTTGAGGGAGGTGGAAGAAACTCATTAATTCCATAGCATGCCAGATAAAATTATTAAAGCTATTAGCTTACACAGTGGACCAATGGAACTTCATCTCTTAACTGTTTCAAAAACAAACTATTTGTTTTGCTATGGAGTGATGATTCAAAATGAATCAATTATTAGTTGAGGAGCAGATTTTTCTAAACGGAGAATTTTGTGAAATTAAGTAGTAGGACTTTGTAGGATGACACTATTTCTTCCTAGACAGATGGTATTTATTTTACCTTTTTAATGAATTGTCCATTCTACACCAGTGACAATGTCGATTACCAAACACAACGGCAAGAGCTCTAGTGGTTGGTGTGAGCACCTTCTTTTTACCCCTCTTCAAAGAGTGGGTCAAACAATATAATATGAATAATGCTGTGTTAAATATAGCAAACTCTAGAGCTGTACTTAATACAGTGAGGAAGAGACAGTAACTTCAGCTGACAGATTGCTTATCTGCAAGATTTCTTGTCTTTACAGGAAAGGAAGATCAGGGTTAAAAGTATATGGAATGTCTTAATGAAGAGACACTTAACTAAAGGTTTAAAATAGTACTTAATCTTTCCCTTTGGCAAAGAGTAACAGTAATGGTCTTAAGTACATCTTTGAAAGGTGAATCCCGCAGACTTGGATAGAGCTCAGCGTTTGGGTCACTCAGCAGATCTGATAGTTGTGGAAACAGAGGGTGCAATTTCATGTAATCTAGGACAGCTGTTGACCTCTGCTGAAAGCGGTGGACTGTGGTTTTCCCCTGACTGGGTGTTTCTGCACTGGTGATTTTGTATATGGTAATCATATGACCTCAGTGTGGATTGCATCAGCCCATTGACTGATCTTGTTGGAAGGTAAACTTGTAAGTTTCCCACAAGTTTAGTAATGAGATGAAAAAGAAATTACTTGGCCTGCTACACAGCAAACTCATCCTGCAAGGAGAGAGCAAGAATATACAGTTGAAAGTGAAGAGTAAGGTGAGATCCTGCTTTTCAGTGACAGTACACAGTTGAAATGGATTAAGGTATATCCTTAAGTGACAGCATAGAGCAACCCTCATAAGGAACTAACATTTCAATAAAGAAAGATTTTTCCATTCTAGAATAGTAAATACATTTTCTTGTTTTGGGAGTGAGCTTTAATTATAAATAAAGTAAGAGTTCTTTAATGAAATATAATGGACTCTTTAGCAATTCAGAATGCATAAACAAACTTAGCTCTGAAATTGATGAATGGTTAGGGGATGGTGATAATATCCCAGAGCTCCTCTGCTCCTCGACTGGTCCTGTGGCTGGAGTTCAGTGTGGCTTCACGGTTCTGGCCTCTACAGCGCGTTAGTGCTTTGCAGCACAGCTTCAGCACTGACCGGGGCTCATAGTGACCCTACTGTGAAGGGGGTCAAATAGTGAAGACCCTACTCTTGCACCTCTTAGTTCATAAGCAAGACGTGGGCTTCCCTTGTTGTGGATGGTAGGATGGATTATAAGCTTGTTACTGTTATTTTATTATGAAGTCAAAGGCTGTAAAAGCAAGGCTTGAAAATTTGCACTGGAAGGCAATTTAAAAGTACTGAGTTTATTTACTTGTGATCAAGTGCTTGTGAATCAGGTTTTGGGCCATTAAGCAGTAGTCATAAAAAAATGCGTTAGATGGGTAACATGCTATGTATTATTTATCTTCCTGGGTTTTCTTTGTCAATTTTAGCTTACTTTGGTAGAGTTCATTTCTAGTTATAGAGTTCTTTGTTGGCAACAGTCTTGTGTTTGCTGATGGTGAAATTGCTAGGAATTACTTGTTCTCTGTCACACTGGAATAACAGATGAACTATTTATTTTCAGCTAGGAGTCTGAACTCTGAGATTTGTTACTCTGAATGTTAGTGAACAATGTATAATTAAAATTATTATTATAATAATTAAAATTATACCTGTGAAATATGTACTGCTAGGTTTGCACTGAGTCAAAAATCAGTAACACACCAGAAATAAAAATCTCAGTGAAAGATTGGTAACATTTGGAAAGATTCTGTGGTGGTAATTTAAATATTTTGTGAGCTAGAATGAAACATAAAAATTGGCAAAACTCAATAGTGTGTCTTTCTAAGAGATAAATCAAGATAGAATTCATTTAAGTGAAATGCTACAAGTCTCATATAGTGTATTTAAACTTTGAAGAATTTTCAGCATGAATTTCCAGGTTTTGATGTTGGAAAAGATGGTTTTCATTATTGTTATCAAATAAGATCTTGGAGTTGGTTTATGTGTGGTTTTTCACGATGTTTTCTTAGAAAGCACTCTGGATTTTTTTTTAAAGGTAAGCAGCATTTACCAAAGTTATTGAACTTGAAAGTACAGTTGAAGTAAATATTTTTATATTTGTCTATCACCAATAAGTAAAAATTAAAAATGATGATGTTTTACAATTTCTGGATGGAGATACTGATTGTTGTAGCATATTGGGTTTTTTGAAGCAAAAGAGGCAGTGAAGCTGTCAGCCCATGGTAGGTAGCCTGAGGGGTTTTTTTTCAGCATTTTCAGAGAAGACAATTGTGACTTCTAAAAATGCACAGAAACAAGCAAACCTGGTGGCTGATTTGAATCCTTATGATACATTTCTTAGGCTTTAGTTTAAAAACAAGAAATTAAGTTTATTTTAATGTAAGCAAGCCAAGCAATATCGTCTGGTAAACTGTTATTGAGAAGGCACATGTGTCAAAGGGCCACCGTCTTGAAGATTGAAAAATAAATAAAATAAAAAATCTGAGTATAAGAGAAAATTTTAAGAACATTTTGCAAGCTGCCAGTACCTCTATTTGCAAAAACATGTGTCCTGCCCACTCTTCCAGTTAAAGTTGTCCTGAAAGGGGGATGAAACCACAAGTAAATTGCATATAAGCAATTCAGTGGGGATAGTAAGAGTTCATTAGCAAGTACTGCAAGTTTCATAAGTAATATTAAAAAAGTGAGTAGTAAATCTGTGGCCATTTATCTGGATTCCAACCATGCACAACTAAAGTGAATGGAAGCTTAGCATTGGTTTAAAGAGTAAACGATATGGTTTATACAGATGGGTTTGATGAACTCATTTGGAACAAAAGTGATCTCGAAAATGGCATGAGTTCCTGGCTAAAATTGGAGAACAATTAAGAAAAAATAGGAATATCTTGCTGTTATATCTGTGCAGTGTTCGGGTGAAGAGGAGCCCTGATAAAAAAAATTCAGTTGCAACAGAAACTAGGGAGAATGTTTCAAATGTTATTGAATGTGTAGAACAGTGCTGTTAGAGATTTTTATTTTAAAATCTAAAATATGGGTGTACAACAGTATTTTTCACACTTAAACTTTGGTAAAGCTCAAAAGAACTGGATTTAGTTTTTTTATTCCTGGGTGAGAAGGAGAGAAACGGTTGCTGATGAAATTTTAGTTGCCCAAGAATAATGTAGCAAGTGATTTGAGTAGGAACTTTATAGTGCAAACTTCCTGGCTTAGATGAAATAAATGGAAAAATATGTATTTTAATGTAATCTTAAATACCACGAATCCTTTTAAATGCTTTCTTCTCATATGGGCTTTTATGTACAGTTTGGTTGGGTGTCTCCTTAGAATGTTTCATTATCCCTGCAGACAAAGAAGGCAGTTATCATCAGTAGGAAACAGTAGACAAAAGCACTCAACTTTGAACGTGGCAATAGGGCCTTTATTCTGCAGGAATTCTGATCTCTGTGCTCAGCCTGAGTAGTTGTCTAAAAGAGAAGCAAATGTCAGCAGAGGATCGGAAGGTGTTTTTGCGTGGTGTTGTATAATCAGGAACACTCTCAGTTGCATGACACATTAAAAGTAAAATCTGTTTATAGGTTAGTAGCTCATTCTCTCATCAGTGAGACAGAGGAGAACTATCACACTTTGGCTGTAGACATCCTTAATTCCATGCTTATGCTTTGTAGCAATGGTGACTAGTCTCTCACTGCTTAGGAAAATGGTGCTTGTTTGCTTCCTTTTCTGTTTTCCTCCTACTGTCTGGTCCTTAGATGGAAAAACTGAATTTTCTTGACCTCCCTTAAGTTTAAAAGTGCTGTGGAGGAGTCTAAAGACCTCCAGTTCTCGAAAGATGGAGATTGTACATCCCCTTAGGCAACCAGTCCTTAACCACACTTGTTATGGAAAAATATCTTCCTTTCTCTTCCTTCAGAGACAGCTGTGCCCCTTGGCACTTCCAGGTCAGCTGGGTGTTGCTCTCTGACAATTTTATATTTCTTCATCAGTTAAACTTTGGACAAAAGAATATTTAAGAACTTGTATACGGGGTGTCTCGAGTCCTAGTTGGGAGCTGGTAGTGGAATTAGGCTTCTTTTTGGGGTAGGCATTTGAGGCTGATAACATAACGGTGCTGCAACCACCCCATGGTTAAATTATTGTTTGACAGAGTGTGGCTTTTCAGCAAGGTCAGATTATCTGGGATCTGACGGTGCCAGATGGAAACCAATGGAAAATGTCCCTTGTCCTCAATTCCATGGGCATTTAATAACCCACGTTCAAGAAGGGTGTTGGTGCTGTGGTGCTTCATTTGTTTCATTATTTAGGTACTCGTTTTGGTCTCATTAAAGTTGAAAGCCTCCTACTGCCCACAGCTGTCTTGGATGTATGCTTTGTGTAATATATTGTAGTGGGTTTTTTTTGGTTGTTTGTTTATTTGTTTGTTTGGTTTTTGGTTTTTGTTTGTTTTTGTTTTTGTTTTTTTTGTTTTTTTTTAATAGTGGTGTGGAGCACTAGTCACTTAAAGTTTCTTCTGAAACTGGTTTCTTATAATGAAAATTCTTTACCTATCTAAATTTCAGTTTGCTTTGTAAGTGATTTTCTTTTTCTAATGTGTCTGGTATATTTTGTATATTTACATAATAATTTTTCATAATATGTAAGTGTAACTGGAGTACAGGCTTAATTACATCTGAAGTTAAAGCTTTTGCCATCTAGTCAACTGAAGAAGGTTTATTTTTTTCAAAATTTAAGTGTCACTTTTTTATTGGTTTAGTGGTGTTTCTATTTGAGTTAATTTTTTGAGAGAAGATTTAAAGATAAATATTCACCATTAACAACATGTTAACATTTATTTGTCTTTAGTAAGATGACTCTAGCTTAAGGCAGTTTGCAAGTCTTAGAAAAGCCCTTATAAACGCTCCTTCCCTGAAGATATTTCAAGTAGATGAGAGAACAAAAAAAGGTTGTGGTTTTTATAGGGGTTTTTTTTTTTCAGTCTGTCTGTTAATGATAATTTTGAAATGGTCTGTTGGAACAGTTTTTAAAAGCAGCTCAAGTTGGCAGTTTATACTTTTTTTTCCCCCTACACTTTTATTAGTCTCATGCCTTTTCTGTATGGAATAATTCTACAGACTATTTTTGAATAAAATTATGGAGCAGCACAGATACTGTATTTAGTTGCAGTTGAAATACTAGAATGATATGTGTGATAGTGACTGTGAATGTTGACTATAACTGTTGTGTGTGTGCACTTTTCATTTTCCATAGAAATTATAACTACCAATTTAGTAAATGGGGAGGGGGGGACACCAGATCTGTTGGAAGCAACTGGAGAAGATTTGTGCTTAAAGGAAAGTATCTGCAATTGCATATATGCTTTTTATTCTAAATACCATTCCGGAATCTCAACAATACTACTGTGAGCAAGCACAGCTTTTAGCTCAGTTTGAGGGTCAAAATACAGTTAGATGAAGAAATTAAGAACCTTTAGATTCTGTAGAGTAGTTGAAAAGAAAAAATCGAAGATGAAAACAAAACTCAGAAAGGTCTGCAGTGAGACAATATGGTGGGTTTTGCGGTTTTTTTGTTTGTTTTTGTTTTTGTTTGGGTTTTTTGTTTGTTTTGTTTTGGTGTTTTTTCCATGGTTTTTGTTTGTTCGTTTGAAGGTTTTTTGTTTTGTTTTGTTTTTTTTAAATTACAGCATGCATTTGCACAACAATAATTTACTTTGCTTGCCTAATCTAATAATCTGCTAGATTATCTAATTATGTAAGTCAGTCATCTGTAGGAGGAAAGCAGAATTGTTCTTAAAGTATACTGAAGGTCTTATGACAAGAGACTTTTTTTTTCCTCTTGGGGAAGAACAGAATTCACACCAAATGAGTAACCACAACAAATTCACTTTCAGATGAGGTGATGTTACTTTTAATAATTCTATTATTAGTGTAAGTATAGCAGTGTATTGGATTAGCTATATAGCAGCTTCTGCTCAATTTACAGTGCTGGCACATGGTCTTCCACTGAAACAAACCAACGGTTCTCAGGATCTTAGTGTTGAAAAAAGGCTTCACATTAGTACATTTGTGTCTGAATTGGCGTTTTCCCACACCACTCTCCAACCAAGTGTCAGACAATTAAAAATATTGGCTTTCTCAAAATGTTGTTGAAGTACAATATGGTAAGTAACTAACCATTATTGATGACCCCAAGTTAATGAGTTAGAATAGGACTGGATATTGGAATTTGAAAAAATCCTAGGAAAAAATGAGTTGGCTTCATTCATAGAGGGGATGTGAGGGTGTGTGTATGTGCTGGGATTTCTTCCTACAGAAAAGTCTTCTATGATGCTAATGCTTGTATGAATACCAGTTTGGTCAGATGGTATTTCCTTTTTGCAGGACTTTGCGTAGCTTTTATGCAATGACTGTGTTAATCCAAGAAAGTAAAAAAATAACAGTTTTTTCTGTTTGTGTGTCACTGTTTGTATAAATCATTAGTACTTGAATTTCATGGAGTATTGCTTGTATAAGATTTCCTTGACTACATTAAAAGATGCATTACTGATCATCTAAACTTTGGATAACAGAAATGAAGTGTAAACATGACTTAAGTGTAACTTATGTCCTTAATATTCTAAAGAGCTACAATAGTCCATGGGAAAAAAAAGTATTGTAAAAGGTTCTTTGTACTTTAATTGTACTACATTGAAATGTCCTTTGAGCTTCTAGAAAACATTAAATACAATTATAACTTTTTGTAGGTTGGGCTCATGTGGTTTGTGCTCTGTACATTCCCGAGGTGCAGTTTGCAAATGTTTCTACAATGGAGCCTATCGTGTTGCAGTCTGTTCCTCATGATCGTTATAATAAGGTATAATTATATGTCTTTTTATATCTAATGTGTTTATTTTAAAACTTGTGAGCTTTAATAATATAAAACTACACTTCTTAGAATGCACTTTATATAAAATTCATAAATGTGTGCAGTAGTGTGCTGTAAGTTTTTTGTTATGTCTTTATGGTAAATTGAAGAATTAAGAAAGCTGTATTATTAAATTAAGCTGTAAGGTTATCTGCCATGTCTTATTAGTCTTTTACAGATTAGGGACTGTTTTGTTAATTAAAAATATCATGATCTTTGAATAACAGTTTATTTTGAAAGGAATCTGAAATATTTCCCATAGGTTAAAATACTATTGCAGCTTATATGAGATGTTATTATTAATTACCACAAAGTCTTACTGTTTTAAATGTTGATATGAACATAAACATGTTCATAAACATTCTTTTTAGGACGAAAAGGTATTCTAATATATGAATGCAAATGCTGGCAGACTCTTGCCTTTGTAAACAGCATTCACTTTAGTGAAATTGTTTGCTTATAGAAGAACTGCTCCTAAGTAAGTGACAGTGAGATGGAATGTTTTATAAAGTTGGTGAGACATTAAATTTAAAAAAAACCCCAGAAGGCAAAGCAATAAACCAGTAACTTGTTAATGTCCTTTATTGATAGCTAACATTTTTCTCATTTCACTTGTGTTACTTTCTCCTCACTTAACTACATCGGTCTCTGTAAGTTCCCTTCTGCAGAGAGCAAGCTGTTTCAATTTCTGATTAGTTGTGTTCCATGTTTTTCTTGTGTTGTTCTTTTAACCTCTAGTTTTTTGGGGTTTTTTATGTTATTTTATGGTAGTTTGTGGACACTGGAGTAAAGTAGGAATAGAGCGAGTTATAAAAAAGAGAAAGAAGAAAAAGGCATGCATCACCTTCTGTGTTCTTCCTACAGGAAGACCAGTCCTGTTCACATTGTCTCTGCAACTTTTCACACCCCCCACATCAAATTTCCATCTTGTTTTATGGGCTGGCCCTCTATTTTTCTAGCCTTTTTTCTTTCTTTGGTCTTTTCCTTGTTTGTTTCAGTTTCTCCAGTTGCTGTCAATATTTTTTGTGCATCTTATTTACCAGGGTAGCTGAAAAACCAGGAGTCAAAGTCTAGGTTTTTCTCAAGCTTTCTCATTATTACCTGAGCATCTCTATTGGCATCTCACTATTGGCTTCCTTTAGCATTAGCAAGAACATGCAACAGTGAGATTCAGTGCAGAACTAATAAAATCTTTGTGCTTGGACACAAAGCAATAAAGTTTTGCTGTAACAGATGAGTTTATTTTCTCTCTCTTCTCACCTCTGAGGAAACAGAACATCTGTTTTCTTCTTTTTCCTTGAGTAGTAGTCAGTCATAATTTATTTTTTTTTTAATTAGGGGTGGTTCTCCCTTAATGTACTTCAAAAATTTCATGGAACACTTTAGATTTTGTTTTATCTTGCACCATTTCCATTGATGCTAATTGGATATTGGATGAGTAAATCCTTTTAACTTCTAAAAACGTACTCTGCATCTTTTACTATTACTTGTTCACAAAATCCATTGTTGGTCTCTGTGTTTTCATCATAACTAAAGTTGCTTCTTTCTCCAACAGTTTTTGTTCTAAATATATGACATATAGTTGTGTTTTGCTGCTAAAATTCAAGTTTCCATTTTTGTTGCTGTGTAGTTACTATGATTTTTATGTTCCCACCAGATACTTACTAGTGCCATACAGTTCATGTAGAGAGAGTTCCTGATGTTGTCCAGCTTTTAGTTTTCTGTGCTCTTGGCAAGTGTTCTGACTGAGGCCTATTTTCCATGTTAGCAGTCAGCCTAGAATTACTTTCATACAGGCTACTACAGTATATTGTGAAATACAGTGGGACCTCTGTCAGAAATATCAAGGTTTGGGGTCAGATCCCTAGCATGCAAATTATTATTATTTTTTTTCCTCTTTTTACAGAACTCAGATTTTGCTGTCATTATTTGGTCTGTTTGGCTCAGGGAGATAGTGGCTGTGGATTTCAGGGGAATCCAAGAAATACCTATAGTGCAGTTGCTGCAGCAAACCTCCTGAAACCAATCTAACTTCAGTGCCAGCAGCAGTCTAGCTGTAACAGTACAGAATTTAGGAGGTAATGGCTGATGGGATTCTCAACTTTTTTGATAAGTCTGTCTCTGATGCTGAGTTGAGTATTGCTGTGACTAAACTGCCATGGGTTCCCAAGTAGGCTATTCTTGAGCAATACCCCCAAACCCAATAAAACTATTAGTTCCCTTTTCATGTAGCCTGCAATAATTTCGCTTTCTACTCCCATTGCTATTTGAAGTAAATTGTGTTTATTTAAATGATTTTTTTTTTAGATCAGAAATTTTTAAAGCATTTCACTCTGACTTTATTAATTTGGGGAAAAATGGGAAAAACCCCCTGCTTTCTGAGAAGTAAATATGAGAAGTAAATATGAGAAACAGTTCTTGAAACATTTGTTGCACATTGAGAACAAATGTAAACATGTAATTAGGAAGAATTACTGGAATTGTTTCTATTTTTAGAGAGGCTTAGTGATAATTTCATTCTTTCTGTCAGCTCAGGTTGGAATAGGAGTTTTTAAGTAAGATATTATTTCCTTTGAAGTTCTAAATAATTCTCCGTGCATGGCTGGATACATATTGAACACTAGCATATGGAATTGGGGGAAAATAGAGGCCAAAGAAAATTACCATGAGGGAGAAGTTCCACTGTAGTCTTTAAATATCATTGAAGTTTTGCCAGGAGATAGTGTTTAATTTAATGTTTGGGGTTTCTTCCCTATGCACTTGTTTCTTTACTAAACACTGCAAAATATGCAATATTACCAGGTACAGCAGTCTTAAATGCAAGAAATGCAGCAGATACCAAAGCATGGGCTTGTCTATATAGAGACATTTGGCTACTATTTCCTTGAAGTTTGGCTGCTTCTGGGATAAAAACCATCACATTACAGAATGAATCCACTGAATGATTTGATTAATGGGCTAACTATCAGGAAAGCTCTTCTTACACAGTTGCTTTCAGAAAAAGAAATGGGCTGTTAGTTGCTCTTTTTTTTATAAATAGGTATTTGTTATTCTTTGGATGGTTATGTGTGGATAATACCTTTTTATTTTATGTCAGCTTTATTTATCTCTTTCAGGTTCATTTGAAACTATGTGATAATTGTATATAATTACTGCTTTTAAGAATCTCTTTTAAGAACTGGTTAAAAGATAGGTGCATCTGGAGTTTCTTGATTCACCTAGTAGTGAAGGCAGCTGATAAACTTCTCTTTCAGTATTTGCTGCAACAATGAGAAATTTCTGCACAATTCCTAGGTGTGATTTTGTGAACAGGGAATGCCATTGGGTAGCTGTTATCAGTAAACTAATTTTCAAATTACTTTTTGCCTTATAATTTTTTTGCCTCATCTTCCCTTCTGTCGTTGCTTTTGCAAAGAAGGTGTACAGTTTGACTCTTTGAAGGGAAAATACTGACAGTGACATAAAGGCAGCTTTGCAAAATACGTATTTTGCCTTTAAAGGAAGTAAGATATATGTTATGTTTTTGAGTAAAATGTCCTTGCTGAGTCAAAAGCTTTTGCTTCCTTTCCAGTGAGTTTGGGAGAGTACTTTCTTCCCTTAAGAGCTTTGAAGAAGAGTGGAGCTTTAGGTGGTGGGACACAGTTTAAAACTCTTCCACATTCCGGAGGCTTCAGAGGTGTAGCATTTGTATGGATTTGCAAATGCATTCAAGTCTTCCTTTGTGGAAGACAAAGGTTCTCAGGCGTCTGGGATTGTTTGTGTGTCTAAGAGAAGGTACAAATCTGAGAAACTCAGCTATAGAGAACTTACTGTCTGTGTTGGAACCGGAGGGTGAACCTTCTTTGACCCTGTTTCATATGGAAGACTAGGAAACAGGTTTAATGCTTCTCATGATTATTGTAGGAAGGTTCTTTGAGCTTGTTAAAATGAGTAGTCAGTCCACTATATTGTATTTAAACTTGTTTATGATGTAGTTTGTTGTCACTTTTCAGTCATTTTACTGTATGTTGCTTTAAGAGGTCCTGAAACACAGATCCTACATGTAGGGTAAATATTGAAAAATGGAGTCTACGTCTCTACTAAGTGGAATGCTTGTATTGCTTTTCTTTCTGAGCTTCAGTGAGCAAAAAACTTAAAAGAACTTGAAGCAAAACTCTGAAAAAAACCAGAAAGTAATGAGAGATTAAGTCTTACGGGGTTTGTTGAACTCTCTGTTTATAGCGGTATCTTACTTTGAAGTTACTTAGACTTAATATAGTGACTCAGATAGATCATGACCTGGTTTGTTCCTAAAATCAAAATGTGTCAGGTCATGGTATGGAAAGCTAAAAAGCAACCAGTCTCAGACCCTGTCAAACAACTGAACTATCAATGTGCACCACCTTGATGTACAAAAGAAGCAAGGCAAAGAATTAAGTAGGATTATCCCCTTTCTGATCTTTCAAATGTTAGGTTATAGGGTATGATTTTAGGATATATTAGCTTTTTTAAGGCTCATGGAAACCATACAAGAATAATTTACGTACCTTCAAGCCTTGCATATTAACAAAAATGCTTTAGTTAGCTGACATGTCCTGTTAAATGTTGTTCTAAAAATCTCTGTAATAGGCTGTTCTGATCTCAGAATTTCACTCATTTTCCTGTCTTTCTAAGTAATACTGGTTTTGCATTATATAATTAAAAAAAAAATTCATTGGTTTCTTGGTCCATTTTTTTCATCTGTGTTTACTGCTACCCATGGTTGATGTTATTTTTATTTATTATTCTACTCATTCTCTGCCTCACTGAAAGGAGGTCATGATAAAATTGTAAGTCAGTTAAAACATAGACAATTTTATTTTTTTGGCATAAAAAAGCTTCTTTTTTCTCATTTAAGATCTTACAGTGGGGTTTCTATAGAGGTAGGACTGTCCTTAATATTTATTACTCAGTAAGGTTCTCTCGCATTTGAAACCACCTCAGTGCTAGATGATATTTTCATTAAGAATCTGTTCTTAAATTGTTAAATTTTACACATGAATGTGATACGATACAGAATCTCTCTAAATGCTATTTCAGTAATTAGGACAGGTAGACATGAAAACAGATTTCGTTTTGCCTGATGTTTCTCCCTGGAATGCTGGTGAGAGATTGTAGTGATGCCTGGTATAGTAGTGAGCTTCCCTACAGTATGTGTCCGTATTTATTGGCCATATGTTAAAAGAAAGTATTGAATAATGAGGAAGAATTTTGATTAAAAAGAATAAAAATTGCCATAACATCCCAATAAAAGAAATAAATTGACAGAAATGCTATGATAAAATTTCCAGGTACTAGACAGGTAGTTTTCATTCTAGTTTGTTTTGGAGGTTGAAATGGGTTTGGTATACTGATTTAAGCTTTTTTACAGAAGGTTCTTGCTTGATAGATTTCCAAGATATTTATGAGACTGTCCAAGTCATGCTGAAGTAAAGTTGTCTAAGTAAAGCAGAGTTCTGATAAACACCAATTTAATTAAAAGTAGCTGAGCATTATATGAATATTGAAGCATGCTATAACACTTTTGAAAATTCTTTGCACTAAACATACAAATAAAATTTCAAGTTTGCAGTTTTTCAGTATGTAATTGTGTAGATGTGTATGTATACCATATGATGTATTGTACCATTAGGCACTCAGTCCAATTTGATGTTTCTGAATGCCACCAATACAGGTTATGTTGAATGAATATGGAAATGGTTGAGACTTTAAAGGACAGAAATACAAACTTGAAAGCAAGGACAGTTGGGAAGCCTAGTGCTATTAACCCATGGCTGTTTAACCCCTCGGCTAGTTGACAGGACTATGGAATGTAAGAAAGTTAGTATTTGTACTGCCTGAACATTGGTGAAGTGTTACACAAATCCCAAGAGTCTACCAGGTGATCTCCTTTGGCTCACAAGCATAATTAGACTTTCATAAATAAGTTCTTACACAGGCTTAGGTGCAAAATGCAGTAGTTCTCAGCCTAGAATCTCCTGTAACACAGAATTTATTTGTATGCTTCTTATCAAGTTAAGTATTTTCTCTTTGATAGACATGCTATATTTGTGATGAACAAGGCAGAGAAAGTAAAGCAGCCACTGGTGCTTGTATGACATGTAATAAACATGGATGTCGACAAGCTTTTCACGTAACGTGGTAAGTATATTTTATTATTTAATATCTCTGGTGTTCCAGGAAGAATCGGTGCACACAGTATAATGAATAAACTCCTTATTTAGTACATCTTTGAGTAAAGAAATACAGTAAAGTGGTTTATTTTTATAATAAAGGTGTTTACTAACAATATGGCAGTGGCAGCACAGATCTTGCTGTGAGCTGCAAAAACTGTCTGATAATACTCCCTTGGGTGGTATTAAATGGCGTGTGCTCCTGTGAATAAGTATAAGGGGGTTTGGGTTTTTTCCTTGGTCTCAGGTTATTTTTCTTAGAGGATATTTAATAGGGTATGGGAATGTGAAGACATTGTTTGTTTGCTAACTGATTTTGATGTTTACTTCTGGTAAAACAGTGGGAAAATTACTGAGCTGTGCATAAAAATGCGCTAGACTTGCCCATTCCAGTACAGATTTCCAAACATTTGGGAGTAATGCACTTCACTGGTTTTATTGAAATGGTACAGATCATCCTGAACCATTCAGATTTCATGTATTACTGCTGGAGAAAAACAGCTGTGGCCTCCACCATCTGATTCATTCCACTTTAAGATACTTAGGTTTTCTCGCATTCAGGAGATGCTTGTCTCACTTATGGACTTCTAAAAGAGGCTGGGTAATTAGATTAAACCACATGTCAGCAGGTAAAAGAAGGCAAAAGGAGTTCCACTCCAAAATTTACAGGCATTATTTGTTTTTTCAATTTCAGCTGAAGTTATTTTACAGGAGATAGGAGATTTATATAGGCTGTCTGGCTACATAATCTGTGGATTTACCTGTCTGTTTTATAAGTACCCCAGTATGCTGCTTCCTGACCAGTTTAGTCAGGGAAATGGTATTTGCACATCAACTTAAATCACTTAAATATATTTTCTTCAGTGTACCCAAGTGATAATTTCTATGTCTTGTGCAGATCTTAAAAGATTTAATTCTATTGCTTTGGTGCTGATTTCTTGGCAGCTCTTTATTTTGTTCTTTTAATTGCTTGATTATTTTACAGGTTTTATTCTTTTATAAGCATCTAATTTTTCATTGGATGTGATCAATGTCAAGTTTCTTTTTATGGTGAAAATGGATTGTGTTCCTCAAAGCATGCATACCATGTAAAGGGATTACTTACAGATGTGAAAAAATGTATACATCCAAGTGCTTGTATGAAAAGGTCTCTTTCCTTTCAAACACTTGGATACATACAAGAATCCTTTTCATCTTTTTACTTTATTCCAAAACCCTCTTTTCAGTGAATGCTGTGAAGAGCGTGAGACTTACGTTCAAAATTAAAACATCTATCTTGCCAATTTTTAGAATGTTTTGGTTCAAAAACCTGGTCTGTACTACAAAATGATAAGCTGGAGAATAGTATGACTGGAGATAATTAGAGGCTTCTGTAATATTTAAAAAAAAAAAAAGGAAGAAAAATGTGAAGACTACAGAAGGTAGAAGTCCAGGGCAAGGTATATCAATTCAGGATTATCAAAACTAACGTCTGATGAAGAATGAACTTGGGTGCATCTGTTTTTGTAAGACAAGCTTAGAACAGTAAATCTTCTGTTTAAAGACATCCTCTTAAATGTTTTCTCTAGTTGGTATCAGCTGTAGATGTGCATGTGTTTAATATTTCTGGATATCGCAAGAACATATTTTCCAAAAGCAGTGACAATGAACCACATTATATAGTCTTCTTTCATTTAAATCCTCCCATGTATAATTTTGACTGTAACATTACATTATTATGGTAATGGAAATGATATGAAAAATGTAACAATATTTGGTTTTTCAATATCTAAGTTGGTTTTGATAAAGAAAATATATCAACATTACAAATAGTGAAAATCAAAATAATTTTGAAAAAAAATATAGTAGAATAAGGTAATAATTAGCCCAGTCAATGCAACTTGTGTTGTTCTTTTTAAAAGAAATTAGCCTGCCCACAGTATTTTAAACTAATAAATACAGTTTGATTTACTATGTAATTCAGGAGTTTAAAAAACAGTAATTTTCACTGCAAATCAGAGAAGGATGTATGCAAGTTCTGAAAAAAACCTCTTATTTGGATCTATAGTATGGTTTTGTTAAAAACTGTTCTTTCCTTCGATAAATTTTGGCTTGAGTTTGAGCTAAGAGTCATTGTAGATTGCTTTGTTTATTTGTTTATGCAAGTAGCTACATAGTAAATGCAGTAAAACATATAAGCTTGGGTGAATGGCTCAAAGACTCTGAAAAAAGGCAACAGGCCAAAGTATGAATGATGCATGTTTTTTCCTGGCTACAAAGGCTGAGTGAAAATCTCTTATTAATTGCAGATATAAGCATCCATACATTATCAGCTGTGATACTGTGGTAGAAACTGGTGTAAAATGGCTTTCCTTGAATGTTGTTTGGTTTATTTTTAGTGCACAGTTTGCAGGACTTCTTTGTGAAGAGGAAGGCAATGGTGCAGATAACGTCCAATACTGTGGCTACTGTAAATACCATTTTAATAAACTGGTATGTATTTATTAAATTCTGTAAATAAATGTTACTGACTTATTTTTTTACTCTGAATTGCCATTAGCACTAGAAATAATATTTTCATGTAGTTCAAAAAGTAGGTTGTATTTCATTAAAACAATGTTTTAATCACAGTTACAGAAGTACTAGCTGGAAATGTTTTTATAAGCGGTTACTTTCTAGATGTGTGGGTTTCTCCCCTCTGCCAGAAATAGCATGTGCATTTAGTGGTATTTTTTCATTGAGTTGCTGGAATGTTTTCTTTTGCTATTTGTTTAGGTGCCTTCTAGGAATTCAGTCCATTTTGGGATAAACTAGAAAATATTACTTCTAGAGAATAAAGAAGCCCTCAATTTCTTTCTGCTTCTGTTATTCTTCTGCCCCACCTCTCTTGTTCTATCTCTCAATGTGTAGTTAGTGAGTATTCCCTGCCTGTAGGTTCTCTGAAACGCAACCTTAAGGAAGTGACTTGAGGTCTGATTTTTAAAAAACAAACAAGCGAACAAAAAACATTGAAATTTATCTCAGTTAATACAGTAGGTTTTGGATGAGACCTCTGGAGTCTATCCTATCACTTCTCACCAGTTTGACAGTTCCAAGATACCTGTTTCTGTGTACATGTGTGAGTGTGTGGACTTGAGGGACTTACTGATGCTTAAAAACTGTTATTTATTAATATTAATGTACATAGACTTACGTTCAGATACTGCTGTAAGTATAGTTAAACTAGCAGATTACTTGTTTTCCCTGCTCAAAAAGTTGAATACTTGGTGTGACTTTTAGGTTGCAGCAAGGTAAAAACACAGGACCAGTCAAGAGTTTTAGCTTTCTAGAACATAAGCTTGGGGAGGTTAGTGCTCTTGTGAATACTGGTGAATTTGCTTCATAATGAAGATAAGTCAGGGCTTTCTAGGTCCTTACGAAGTTAGGATTTTTTTTTTACTCTCTTGAGTTAAGTATATACTAAAAGAGCAAAAATGGTCTGTTGCTTAGCAGTGAAGGCAAACCCTTACACTGTTAGGCCTTTGATTTGAATGTGACAGTGCTGCTATGATTGAGAACAGCTATGTTTATTTAAAAAAACAAGTTTAATGATAAAGACATAGCTCTGTATTTGACATCTAATTAGCTAGCTTTCTGTTATGAAGCTATAGTAGTAAGAACAGTAAAGACTGGCAAGATTGTTTTAAGTGTTTCAGTTTTTCTTTAGGATTATTGTGAGTGTTAATGCCTGCTAAATACAGGTGCTTAGTATTTACTGCTGAAGATGGTGGGTGGTGTAAATCTACTATTCCAGTGAAAACTGTTTGACAAAATGCTGACCTGAAGTGTCTTTAAATGCTGCCTCAGTTACGAGAGAATAACCAACATTGAGAGCACTGGCCTAGCATAAAGTATTTGCAGTCCTGAACTAGGCTCTCAGACATTACAGAAATACAGGCAATTACATCTGCCACTTGTAATCACAGACATGACTGTAGCATTCTGTATCCTGGTTTTTAATCCATTTTAATGGAAATATACCAGACAGATCACTTGAATAATAAATAAGTCATGAAGTCACCTTACAATGCATTTCAAGCATGTGTCAGGGCATCACTGTGGCTTCATGTGATACTCATTTGAGCAGCATCTTTTTTGTTTTATGTTATGAAAACTTGAAAATGTGTCTAGCATCTTTTAACCTTTAAAAAGGGGCATCTTTCATTTCTCTGTGGAAAGCGTATCTTGCAAACTTGTGGGAGGCGTAAAAGTTGGTATAGGGATAGGCTTTTTTCTTGGTGTGCATTCACTAGTCTTGTGAATTTTAGTGTCAGTAATTAGTCAGTTTTTCAGTAACTGAAGTAATGAAGTTTTTTCCTCAAGCAATAAGGCATCTTGTCAGTTGAAATGCTTTATACTTTTTATTTATTCAAATGGTTCCTTTTCTCTGTCCATAAATGTATTTTCTCTTTTTAGAAAAAGAGCAAACGGGGATCTAATAGGTCATATGATCAAAGTTTAAGTGATTCTTCCTCTCACTCTCAGGATAAACATCATGAGAAGGAGAAAAAAGTAAGTGGATTTGTCGTTGCTAATTATGTGGCACATCTGCTTAAAAGTAGCACTTTCTGATAAATTTAATTTTTGCTGAAAAGCATGAAGAAGATCTTGTTCTGAAGCACTAAATAATAAATAACACATGATAAATTAGAGGTACTGTCATCCAATGAGGAAACCTCTTCAGGTGCATTTGTATATGCTCTTTCTTGTTCCTGTTGTGTTCAGTTTTGCGATACACACTGAAATATATCTGTTGGGAGGGCTGTTCCATGCAACTTCCTTTGCCTTAGTTTTCTGTTAGAGCTTGTCTTGTATACCCTTTGTGACTGTGTGGGAAAGAAAACCAGCAGTAGATGTTTTAGCAACATGTTTAGTGTGGCTAAACATGTGCATCTAGTTCCTTATGTTTCAACCTGTTACATCTTGTTCTCTCATCAAAGAACTGACATCTCTTCTTGACAAATTTTACTAGTCAAGCCCACTGTGCTGGCAAAATACCTTGCTACTCACCTGGGAAATCTTGCTGTGAGGGTACAAAAGTATAAGTGCTGCTTTCTAATGCTGGTGTATTCTTTTAGTAATTTGACGTCACATATTATTAAAAAAGAATTTCAAGTTTATGATGATTACTGCTTTAGTTTTTTTAAATTGTTGAATTAACAATTGTCTATATGAAATTTGTCATCTAACTTCAACAGAGGGTGGTAACAGACACAGTAATGCAAATATGCTTTGGCACTTTTTTAGGCCTCTAAGAGTACATGCAAAACTGCTCACTTGTGCACATCCTGTACAGATAGCCTAATAGAATTTTGTGTGGATATGGGTAAACTAAGTTTTACATTATTGAAAATCATTACGTAAAAATTGGAATCAAAGAATCTTTTGACCAAGTGTGTATTATACAAAGGAGCTGTATTTATAGAGACAGGAAATTGAATGGCAAATGCCAGTCTTTAGACTCTTAGTCTTCTTAGTATTTGATTTGGATTTTAAGATCACTTCCATTTAGGATGGATGTTGATCTCCAGTTGTTCTTGGATAATCTTCTAAAAAGTATCTTTAGACTTGTTGAATAGTGTCGGTTTCATCTTTATCTGGTAATGCAGAAAAGAGTGTGTACTGTGATGCAGTTGTACCTCTAAATCTAAATTTAGGGCTAAAATAATGAAAGTATGGGGTTTTGGCAGACTTTTTTTTCCTTAGTAACATGTTGGTAGGAAAAAACAATTTTGATTTACAGACTACAGAATTAGCTGTAAGATAAACCCTTACTAATATTTTCATATTTTTTTCTTAGTTTTTCACTACTATCATATTTCACGTCATGTTTTATCAAAGTACATTAATGGATTTTTACTCATATTGACAGAACTTGTAAGTTGGTGGGTTTGTGGCTTTTTGTTTTGTTCTGGGTTTTTTTTTTGTTTTTCTTAAATAACTTTGACTGAAGATACTATGCTTCTTCAGGTCACAATCCTTGTGAAACCTTCACGGTACACTTGGAGGGTCTTATAAAACTGAGTGTGTTCAGTCAGTGTGTCAACTGTTTTTCCAGCTTGGGCTGTACATTTGTTATATTAAATTAATTATCTTGGAGGAGTAGGCAGTTTTTTAGTGTGACTTATTTCCTCTTCTGTAAGTCCCATTGGAATCTAGATTTTTGTCATATTACAGTAAATATTTATATCTTTCTTCCCAGATATAGTAGTGTTCATGTGTGTGTGGCACCCACATCTCCCTCAAGGCCACTGTAGTTTCTGCTGTATCTTTCATCTTCGTTCTTTGGAAATTTGGATAATCTGATCTGTAGGCATCATTAAAGCTTTCTGTTTTGCCAAGCAGTTAGCTGTATGAGTTGTGGTTTGGAACCATTTTTATTCCTCAGACCTCGAAAGCTATCCATTTGTGCATGTGAAATATTACACTGCAGTAAGAAGAGGTTGGTCTGAAAATGTTCATATAGGTAACTCATTTTTACAGACTCAGCTGAAAGCCTGTGTTTCCCTTCATAGTATGTGTCTTTAGGCTCTTCTGGGCACTCTGCCAACAAAATTGGTAACAAATACGTAGGGGTATAATAATTTAAAAAACCCTGAACAAATCTAACCAAACCTTTGGTATGATTTAATTTTCATTATCATGTTGAAGCTACAGAATAAATAGCTTCATTATATTCTGATTACTGCTGCCTAAGCATTGTTAGTTTCTGTGGCAGAGATGCTATTTAGAAATGATTAGTAATGAGGCTGTGTCCCTCATAAATAGGATTGGTAGTATGTTGCTTGACATTCCATTACAATATCCCTTTTCTTCTGGGGCCAGGTGTTTACATCAAGCTTTCTTGGGAAGAACTTAGGCCACCATGAGGCTGTGGAAGAACACCTTGCTTTTATGTTACTGGCAGTCTTATATTTGGAAGGACTAAAGAATGAACTAAACATAACTGGAACTGATCTTTGTATAATACAAGTCTTTTTCTGCCACTAACATGAAAATTAGGCAACGTTACTAGCTTTATATGCTTATGACTTCTGAAAAATGTAAATACATTATGTATATATACATATACAGTATATACGTATCTATACATATTCATATACTATATAGCAGCTGAGTTACACAGGTGCCTTTTCTACTAGAAGTGCTTTGGTCTGAGCTGAGCAGGAAGGGGAAATTTAAAACTCTGCTATAATAGCTCATATGATGTAAATTAAACAAACGAGGGCTTGTGACTGGAGACTGCAGATGTCTAAGAAGTTGTGATTGAAGAGGCAAAAAGAGCAAAATAGTGCCAAGGAGCCTCATGTCACTATTACAGAGATTGGAGAGCATCCGAGGAGAACCTAAAATGCAGGAGCCAGGATAAGTGTTCTAAACACTGAGCTACTAATGTACATTATGGGAATCCTTTTGCTGCTTGTCTTGTTCTTAAGGAAATGTTACAGCTTTTCCGATTCTGTTGGTAGAAACTTGGACACCTATGAAGAGGTTGTGGCAGTGCGTCACGTTCCACATGTTATGCTGTGGCTGGGAGTTTGGTTTTTAGGCCCGTGGGAAGGGAAAATTTAAAACATGTCTCTGTTCATTGAAAGTTTCCATAGGCTGTGTGTTGGTTTGTAACTGCGTTCGGAACTGCCCAGGCATTCCCAATATGTTGTGAAGGAGCCTACGCTCATGTGTCAGGGCAGTGAATTTCATTTGGGAGAAAGGTGCTTGATGCTTTTTAATGTGTTTTAATGCTGTTCTAAGTTGTTACAAGGCAAGCTGTAAACACTCAGATCAAGTGTTCCCGAGGAATTTCCTCACTGAACAACCAACTGTGAAAAGCTAAAATGGACCTGCCATGCATCACAAAAGGTTCTGTGGTAAAAATAGAATCAGATTACAGGTTTTTGGGTTAACATCCAACCATCCAGCTGCATAAGCAGTGGTTTCTTTTTTCTCTAAAAAACCTCAAAATCTGATTTAGTCTCAGTGTCACTTTGTAGTGCTGTATAGAGTGTTTTAAAGATGATTCTAATTGTGTCATTGCTCTATGAATTGCCTCATTTCATAAACTTAAGTGATGTTACTTGAACATTGGGGGTTTTGTGTAACTTTTTAGGGAAAAAGCTCCAGACTCATCTCAATAATGCAGTATCCTATTGCATTTTTATTAAATTTGTAAATTCTTGTTAAGCAGATATATTTGACTGTTTAATTCTTTCGCTGCTCTCAATGTATGAAGCGAAATTGTAAGAGTGCTAAAGATAATAAGAGAAATAGTTTGCAACCATTTTGAAACTACTTCAACTTTAATAATTGAAGCAATACTAGATAAATATTATTCAAATGAGAGCTGTGTGGTATAGATGCTAATGGTGATGCTTATCCCTGTTAACCTACTCCAGATTCTCTTCAGTCAGAGGGAAGGAAGCATGCCTCTAAACACCTCTAAAAGCTGGTCAATATGCACAAACCGCATGTATCTGTATAGATACACTACTGTCCATGTAAGATGCAGAACTCAGTTCCTGTTTCCTGAGACTGAATTTTTGTGTGGGTTCTATGGGTTCAAAAAGGGGGATGACTTAATCCTTCAGTCTTTACTGTTGTTGCTAACGAATAGCATTTCTCTTTCTGGGCACCTGTTCTGTACTGACTTTTGTAGTTGTGTAGATTTTTCTTTTTTAATACAACTCTTCATGTCAAATTCTGTTGAAAGTCTTAACTAATTGGGAAAACTGACAGTGTGTGACTGTGTAAACAAAATTTCATTAAAAAGTTACTCTGAGTTTATTTATTCAATGATAGATATTTTTATCTGCAGGATTAAAAGGAAAGGTAACAGTCTTGTTGTTTGACTTGGTGCCTGCTAAAATTCTCAGTGAACTTGTGCTGTTTTCTGTGATAATCCTGATAATCAACTGCATGAAATTTACTGGAGCTGGCACCAGTTGGTATATATAGATGGTACAGCAAAATGATCTCTTTGGGAGGTCAAGAAAAAATGTATAAGAATATAAGCTCATTTTTATTTTAATTTTTGTTCCTTCTAGTAAGAGAAGAAGTAGGAACTTTTTGTCTCAATTCTCAAAATTATCATGGAATTAGTGATTTGACTACCTCATTTTTTTAAACTTACAGTAACATAACATATATATATTATTGAAAAGAGAGTAATGCTTTTAGTGTACATTAGCACAGCAAACACCTCAATAGTGTTAAGCTTGTCAGCTGGGATTAGTTAATTTATTATAAAGTCAAAATAGCAAACACACCACCTCAGTTATGCCTAAAAACTGCTCTGTAAGAGGTAGAATTTTGTAATGCTGCCTAAGCTGCAACTATCTTTTTTGGTCTCAAAGTACACACATTTTAGTCTTTGACTTTTCACTGTGAAAGACAATAAGCTCAAAACCTCAGCCAGCAGTTCATCCTCACGCAGCCACTTTCTCATTCTCCTCCCTAATGGGATGGGGGAGAGAATCAGTAGAGTAAAAGTGAAAAAAAGTTGTGGGTTGACATAAAGACAGTTTAATAGGTAAAGCAGAAATTGTGTATGTATGCAAGCGAAGCAAAACAAGGAATTCATTTACTGCTTCCCAAGGGCAGGCAGGTGTTCAGGCAGCCCCAGGAATGCAGGGCTCCATCACATGTAGCTGTTACTTGGGAAGACAAATGCTATCACTCTGAACATCCCCCCTTTTCTTCTTCTTCCCTGCCTTTTCTATACTGAGCGTGATGCCATATGGTGTGTGATATCTTTGGTCACCTAGGGTCAGCTGTCCTGGCCGCGTCCTTTCCCAAGTTCTGGTGCGCCTCCAGCCCACGCGCTGGGTGGGGTGAGAAGCAGAAAGAGCCTTGGCCCTGTAAAAAAGCTGCTCAGCAAAAATGAAAACATTCCTGTATTATCAACACAGTTTTCAGCACAAAGTCCAAACACAGCCCCACACCAACTAGGGGAAGTAAATTAACTCTATCCCATTCAAAACCAGCACAATTTCAATTCTGTAGCTATTACTATGAGAGATGCAGAAGCAAAAGGTGCTTTAAGATACTCTTTTTCTTGTTTTTGGATCCTGGATTAACACAAGGTTACTAGTACTTTGACGTTGTAACAGTTTCTAGAAGGTAATCTGGATACCTTTTTATGAAATTGTATATATGTGCTGTTCACCTGTACTGTGTTTTGTGTGCTGGTAGATCATATACAGTTAAAGGTATGATGTTAAGCTGACTGAGCTAGGGAAATTGAATGGATTTCTTCTGTTTGCCATTCTACTCACATATTTTGTGATGTATATTTGACAGTGGAGCATTTCACAGTATGTAACATAATACATATTTTAAACTTGTAATTTTTATAGGAATGAATGAAGGTATGCACTGACAATACTTAGTTGCTTTGATTTAGTTCGTCTTGCACAATTTTTGAAGTTATAAAGTGCTACTCAAGTGTTCAGCACTGCATATCCATTACTAACAATTAATATTAAACTGTGCAAATAACAGAAATAGCATATTTTAGTGTTAAATATCAAAGGAGTAGCTCATTCTGGATAAGAGTTGGTAACCTTGCACCTTATGGAAGCTTTGGATGGTTTTATTATCGTTGATTCTTGAGTCTTTTTACCATTGACAGTCAAAATTATGACCATTATTCCTGTATTTAAGCGAGGCTTTTCAGTATTTAAGTAATTGAATCAAGGACTGGTTCTTAAGAACAAGTTTTATGCTTAGAACTGCATGTGTTTGAATAATGCTGGCAGTAGTGTTGTACCTGTCCCTATAAATATCTCTTGCCTATATCCTTTTATTACTGTGACTGCAGCAACTCTGCTGCTGCATTGAATTTTCTGCTGTGGGTTATACTGTTTAAAATGCTAGCTAGATGAATGCCTGAGCAAGGCTGTTCTTATAAAAGTAAGATAAATTAGGATTTGTGTTTGAAACTTGTGGACTGTGGTCATCTTTCATTCTGCAATTATTATGGTTATATTGCTAACAGCTACTAGTACCAAGCAAGAGGCCAAGCAGATCTGATACTGGGGATTAGCAAGAGCTATGCACAGCTTTCCATTCAGGATGTTAGTTGTGACAGCTCAGGATTTACAGTCTTTGGTGACACAAAGATAGTGCAGAAGATCTATAAATGACAAAAGAACCAGTGTGAGTACTCTGGGCTAACAGAATATTCTGATAAATTAGAATAATTTGAAGGAGTCAAACAACAGCTGAAAAATTAGTGATTTAGGCATTCAGGTGATTGATTTAAAATAGAAAGGAAAATAGATTTTAAAATGTTGTTGATGTTTAAAAATTTGGAACAACCAAAGGTAGTGGAGGATAAAGATTTTTGTAATAGAGAAGGCATAAAAATACAATAATTCAAGGTCAACCCTAGCAGTTTTGTCTTGAAAGAGTAAGCACTGGTGCTTGCTGATAGTGTGCATGTGTTTTAATTCTCCCAAAATAGAAGTTAGTGTCCTGTTCTCTGCGCCTGTGAGCTCTTGCTTCTCTGTTCAGCATCTGTCTCTTGTGCCTGTTACTGTCCATCTTTCATGTTCCTTCACAGAACTAATGTGGCTCACTAAAACAGCAGAAAATTCTCCACTTGATTTTTTGTTGCTGCTGTTTAGCAGTTTGACTGGGCACACAGAAGCTCTGACAAGCTAAGCAGTCTGAGAAAGGTGAGAGTGTGGTCAGAAAACCCTTTGCCTCTTTTGTAACAGTGAACTATTAAATGCTGAACTTCGGAACATATTTTAATGAAATGAAGTCCTGTAGAATCCCCTTTCAAGAAGGCTGTGCATACCTGAGACGAAAAGGAATTGCAAATAGGTGTAAATACCTTCAACGAGTTAAATGATACTTCCATGTGGAAATGTTATGAATTATTAATACCTTTTAAGAGAAAAGCTGAACTCATTCATTTCTTCTGTATTAGAAAAGTTATTGTTCACTTGCATTATTAATTTTTTCCAAACATTGAAGTCCAGAGTTTGAAAAGATATATTTTATAAGGTCTCTTCTGTTGGTAACTGATAAAAACTAAAATTTAGTTACACATGTGTCCTTAATCTGATATTTTGATGAGATGTTGGTCTTTTTCAGTAGTCTGACAAATGTTTCTCTGAAAGTCTGTTAAGGCAAATGAATGAACAAGTGCTGATCTTTAGAGTGATGAAACAAATAAATGAGCTAAAAAAATGAAGAATTGGAATCAAAATGTATTTGTGAAGTTATATTATGTAATCATTTTGTAGATTGAATCTTTGTGTGAGAAATAGAAGCAATTGGAATGTACTTTTCCCCCTTCTCTGTCCGCCTACTCCCTGCCCTGCAAGAAAGCAATGTACAGAAGGTGCAATAGAATTCCAGAAATCTTGCACCATACTTGTTTTCTTATCTAACAGGATGTAGCTGTTGGAGTTAAGATGGTATTACACTGTTTTTTAGATAAGAAACAAAAGCCAAAAATGAGATTCCCAGTGAGAAATAAGGCTTTCTGATTAATCATGATGTACAAACTCAAGGTACTTTGTATTGGTATTTAGCTGCACAATAAATCAAAGCTCTTCAAGTTGTTCAGGATGAATATTGTTTCAGGTGCTTACCCAATGGCTGCGTGGCAATCGCACCTTACTTTTCTTACAGTAAGAAAATTTTCAGGAGCTGCCTGAATCTGGTCTGCTCGACTCTATCTTACTTGTGAACCAAGATTAAAGTTTCCTTTGTCAATTTTATAGTTGGCCCTGTATTTTAAAAATATATTCTTCCTTGGAATTGTATCTTCTGCTAAATCTTGGTTTTACAGAATGTAGTACTGCATTTATCAGCTCTGCATAGGTATTTAGAACATCTGAACTCATTCCTAAGTATATAAATGGGATTTGTGCATTCTGCCTGCCCTTAATGGTCCCTTAGCTTTCACTTACTGGCAGTATTATTTTCAGTCCTTGTTAAGAGTAATTTCTGTCCTTTATTTTCCTTAAAGCTTGTAAAAGGTCAGACATTTGATATCAGTACCTGCCCTAGAATGGGGGGTTCCCATGTGGTTTTATGGATGAAGGTTTTGGTGAACTGTTGCTACATTTTTTGGAGTTTTTTAAGAGCTGTGGCTGAATAGAGATCTTACAAAAATAAAGCAGGCAGAGTTGTCCTTGAGGAGCTAACTGTTTTTTTTATGGCAGTAGGGAAGATGGTTAGTTCGTGTGGCCTTTGAGACAGACTTGATTGAAAGCTGTCGTATTTGTTAAATATTGTGGGAATTCACACAATTCACTCTGTTAATCCTCTTCTGAATTCCAAAGTGGATATTTCAGAACTCTTCTTATACTTTTTATGCATCTTTGTGGTAGAAGAGGGTTCGACTGCAAGAAGTTATTTTGCGAGAGCTAGGTCTCTGTCTCAGCAGCTTGTTGTTCAGATTTCTATTCTTATCAGTGTAAAAGCTGAGCATTTCTTTCAGAGGGTTTCCTGCAGTGAAGTGTTCTCCAGTTCTTTGATGTTGTGTGCATTTGGAGTCAATTCACATTCAGAAGTAACACTTCTCAACTTTCCTTAGAAAGATTAAAAAAAAAAAAAGAGAAGAAAAATGGTGAGAGGAGGTATAACCTAAAAGGAGGAGGGCATGTAGAGCCTAAGGACAGCAGATGTCTTGTGAATGAGATATTTGTATGCAGAAGGCTTTTGGATGGGTTACCCATCCAGTGGCCTTGAGTGGAAAGCTGTAACCTTGGTAAGCTGTCCTGGCAAACTTTGTCTTCTTGATGGTTTGGATCTGGGAGAGGAATTTGATGTGGTTGCTGATGCTTCACTTTACAGAAGTCGAGCATATTCTTTCCCGGTGCTTAGTCCTTTATGTCCCCTTCCTTCCTGCTGTTCTTGTGTCCCTTGTCCTTTCTGACACCTCCTATGTGTTGAGACTACTGTCGATATCAGTGTGTTACAAAATGTGATTTGAAGTCCTCCTAACTGTTCCTTTGATCAGAATTTTATATTTCTTTGCCTTTTAGACGAAATTAACCCTGAAAGTAAAAGAACACTAGAAAGTCAACAGAAAAGATTGTAAAACAAGTTAATTTATAAGTTTTTCTATTGTTTGCTGATACTGTTGCGAAGTTCCATCTTAAAGTATATTAAAGTCATTGCCCCTTGGCTCCAAAATTATAAATAAAACTCTTTACGATGATTTGAATTTCCCAGTAGAATCATGAAAGCTAAAGAAACTCAGGCAGTGACATAGCCATTTCATAACTTCCTTTGTCATAGCTTTCATTCCTTCCTTTTTTCCTTGCTTGTGTGGGGTTCAGTGAAATTGTAACTCAAGTTTTTCTAAACACATATGCTGATGATATAGGAAGTTTGGTAGCTTAGCACTGGTGAAAGTCTTTTGTATCAACAAATTTGATGGATAGCATGGCACTCTTGGTGTAGATGCTTCTGTTCCTGATCCCTGCTTGCTTTTCTGTTAGTATGGGTAGCACTTTGGGGACTGTTACATTTAAGATACTATAGAGGAGACTGTGCAGTGTATTTGAATCCTTCCTCTCCATATTATTTTTTTCTTTCAAATGTGTTTTCCAGGTCTAAAAAAAGACAAACAATCTCCCCTCCAGAAAAACACAAAAGAAAACAAAAACAACCTCCCTGATCTAAAGCTCCTTCAACAAGCCTACATTAGGTTTAAAAAATTTAAAACCTACCTTATGGTGTATGTCATTGTAATTATGACACATGCACACTTTATTATGAAGGGAGAAACTCCGTATTTCTATCCATGTAGCAGAGTGGGAAAAAAAAACCCCAAGTTCACTTGAGTGTTTAAAAACCCCAAACCTAGAAATCCATATCAGCTTTTTAAAGCATTCCCTTGTACCTGCCTTTGAGTTTTAAGAAGTACAAAAATTAAAAGAACTTTATATATTGTGTTCTAGGAAGTATAGTTTAACATGATATTTTGGTGATGATAGCTTTTTTACTGTGTTTATGAACTTTCTTAGTTAAACTGTATTTCCTTCCTGGTAAAACTAGTTTATAAGTTTAATTAAATGGATCTGAGCTGGTTAGAGACAAGGTGATCTCTGAGTCAGTCACCTGGTATTTATAGCTCACAAAGGTAGAGATAAATGTGTTTTGTATCTGGGTTGTCAGTTGTTTTGTATCTAGCCTTGTATCTAGGTTGTCAGTTAACCTATTCTACTTTATTAGAGGATTTGAGAACCCATTCTCTTACTCTCTCAGGCTGATTCCATGAAATACATTTCTGATATTTCTTATGTTGTGACAGAAATAGAAAGCTGGTACTTGGTCATACGTGAATAGAGTATGCACGTATTGCACTTCTTCCTGGTGCTTGGTGAGAGTGCTTGTGGAGTTGCTGTTGAACAAATTATGTTCTTTTGAAAGTCTGGACAATCATTTTGATAGAGAAAGATCAGCATGGGTAATTTTTAAGATTCAGAACAGTTACTGAGTTTTCATATGACTGTTCAGACTTACAAATCTTTTCAAGCTGCTCAACAGGATTTTTAAACCCCTTGTGTCAATCCATATGTATGCACATTTTTTAGTAGCTCTCTGTAGAAGCACTCAGTCTGATAGCCGTACATTGTGTTGTTCTGCAGAGTTTTGTGTTAGTTTACAAAAATTCCACAGGTACATAGTTAAAAGAAAATACTTGAGTGCCAGTAGCTTGTAAGTAACTCTCTCACACCTGCAGTTTCTTTGCATCTTCTGACACTGACTAAATAAACCATATTATATTGCTAAGGAAAAAATGACTTGTTTATGATTAGACTGGAAAAAAGACTGAACTCCTCTATTCTAAGTTTAATTGTTAGTTTTGTCAGATTGGCTATTTTTGTAAAATATTTATCTAAACTATTCAAACAAATACAGTTTGGATCTGATTCTGTAATCCTCCAAAAACTGATTTCTACCAGTAAGAAAGACTTCTATTATACTATAAAGGCTCTCGGATAAGAAGTTATTTTCTCTCTGCATGATTTTGTTCACACTGCCAATGCTTCATTCATGTTTAAAAAATAAAAATTAAAAAATACCCCTGATTAAATTCTCAGCTCTTTTAGGAAGCACATTTGGTTTGTATAGCTTTTGGTATTTTATTCAGTTTACCATGAAAAATACTTATTTAGTTTGTAAAATGTATGCCCCTTTTTTAGAAATGAAATCTAAATCAGATTTCACATTCTTATGCATGGAGATGTCAGTAGGGGAGCCACAGCTAAAACCTTGCATTAATTTACATTAGTATCCCAACAAAAAATACTGTGCAGGTGCAGAAAGATAGAAATCTTTGGTGAAAAATGGATGAAGATTTCTGAAACAGAAGCCTTGTCTCTGTTTTAATCCGGTTTCTTTTGTTGATTAAGTGGTTGTTGTAAAGATGGATAATACTAACAGTACATCCATAAATGCTGGTTGTAATTGTATAATTTCAGTTTGTGCACTTTGAAAACAAATACAAATACTTGATTTGCTTTTATAAAATTATATTATAAAACATTCAGAACATTAACATATTTTCCAAATAGCACAGGACATTATTGCCATCTCTTAAATTTTGATAACACTTGATGCAGTATAGAATGGGTTATGATAAAGGTGAAGCTGAACTTAGTTTTTATTGTCTTTTACAACTTCTAGAAATATAAAGAGAAAGATAAACACAAGCAAAAATATAAGAAGCAGTCGGAGTCCTCACCATCTTTGGTTCCATCTCTTACTGTAACTACAGAAAAAGTAAGTCAATGTGTTTTTTCTCCTCTTCCACTTCAGTTACTTATGTTGAAATGTCATGATGTAATCATTCCACTCTATATACAGGATGGCATATAATGGCAGAAATTCTGTAATTATCAAGCACTCGTGGTATTTTTTCCTATAATGTAAAATCCCAAAATACTTTGAGGTTTATATGGAGAAAGGCTTAGAGTTCTGTATTTAAATTGTGAGTCAGATGCCAGTGATGCTCCAGTAGATTTTATTTAATTGAGGTATATTTAATAATCTGAGAAGTTTTAGAAAGTCTTTCCTTCAAAATCCACTTGTGTATGCTGAGCTGACTGAACCTGTACGCATTTAAGACTGGTAGTTGTGCAATTACAGCTTGTGCTTCATATATTTATGCCTTATTAGCAGTTTGTTCTGTTAGGTTCTGTGATCTTCCCTTCCTGCTAGGAAATACCTTATTCCAGGGGCAACATACAAGGTTAAATAATGACAGTTCTCATTGTACTCAGCAAGAATCACTTTTGCTATCCACCAATAAAATGAGACTAATGTTGGCATTACAGAGTGGGCGGTACTGTTGAGAAATGGTTTTTCTGATTTCAAAGTTGGAAAAAATGTGTCCCATACATGTGGGAATGTTTGACATGAGAGTTAGGGAATCATGGTTTGAATTTGTTTGTGATCAGTATGTAGATCGTGTTTTAGCAAAGGTGTTGAGGCTTGTGTTAACTGTGTGTTGTTTGGTGGCTGAGGTGTTATATTCAACAAATGTATGTTTGCATATGGTACACACCCAGACCTTGTCAGGAGAGGGTGAAACAATTGAAATACCAACTTTCTCTGGAAGTATTCTCTGAACTAGTGGGAGTTTTTAGTATGCTTTGCATATTTATTTATTTACAACAATAAGATAATTGAGAATGCATACCTGTTAACATCCCATTATTTGTAACTCACACTTCTGTTAAGAGTTTTGCTTCTGGTTCTGCTGTATTCTCTTTGACACTGTTGTGTCGACTGAGGCTTAGTAGTCAGTAGTTTTCCGAAACTACTTTCTCTCTATTAAAAAAAAATAGAAGGAAAGGTAGAGTCAATTTGCCACTTTGCTGTTCTGATTTAAGAGCAATTAGAGATTGCAATCATTGAGTGGGACAGTTTCTATTGAAATTAAGTTGTAGAACACTGAGTAGTATTGACTGATCCACATGATTTGTTATTTAATTTTATTAATTTCCCCTAAAAACACTCTTGAGTCTGAGACAATTTCTAAAATTCATAGCCTGTAAGAGAGGCTTCTTGTGTGGGAACTTATTTAAAGTTCCCACACAATAAAGAAAATATATGGAAATACTGATTTTCTTTTTGCATCCGGCCTATTAGAATATGCTTTTAATGCCAAAGACACAGTTTTTCTGATAACCTTATTTCTAATTGCTTTGTCCTCTCTATCCTTTTCCTAGTTACAAGGTTTACTCCTATGGATAGTCACAAGGATGAGCTAGAGCAAATACTAAAGTGAACAGAAACTCTCTAATTCTAGAACTTAAATTATAACTGAATTAAACCAAAACAGAATATTAATTGTGGAATTTAAATATCATGGGCCCTTTTAGTTCTCTTATTTAATCTTTTGCATGTGGGTTTTCTTTCTCTTTCTATCTGTTTGTTTCATTTGCTACCTTTTTTTTTATAGTGCTTCAAATCATCAGGAAATTGGTGTTCAGTTTTTAAATGAGTTTGCTAAGTGTGATTATGTTTTTAAAGAAGTATCTACTGGATATATGGAAGTGATTTTTTTGTGGTTAGATCCTTCAGTTAATATTTTCCTGAGTCCTTTTAACACCATTTAAATGCATTTGCTTTTCTAGGTTATAAACTCATAATGTGTTCCTCAGAACTTTGAAGTGTTAGTAATGAAACAAGCTTTATTTTTTTCTAAGATGAATATTTGGTTCAGAATATTATTGTATTAATGTATTACTTTTATGTGTCCTTTTACCTAGAGTTGCTAGTATTGACTTGGACCTGATGCCTGTTTCACAGCAGTCTTTCTTTGTATTAAATGCATGACTTTATCATGGTATATAATCACTTCTGCTAACCTAATGTTCCTGTAGGGGCAACTGAAATTCAAAATGAAATTTGTTTTTCCTTTTTAAAGATGTTAAATCCGTTGTAAATCCAGTGGTAATGACCATTTATGCAGGTGATGTCTTAAAGCATGTTTTTATCTGGATGAGTGGCTTCTTAAGATAGAATCATGAAAGGCTGCAAGATAAACTGTGGATTTACCTTTTGTCAGTGTGCTTGGATTGCCTGTTTGTTCTGCAGAATTTAATTCCATGAAGTTTTACTGAGGTTCCAGTCCCTGCTTTTTTGAGAGGCACTTCTGTGCATCCCTGTAATGTCTCAGCAAATGTTGTTCAGTCTGAATCAGTTAAGTTTGAAAAAGTTTGAAATAAGAAATGCCTGACTACTCTGTGATTAATGTAGTAGCACTACATTTTTTCACTTTTGGGACACAGATATAGAATGTCTTAAGAAGACCTAGAATAACTTGGGAATTCGAATTCTCTTGCTGCCTGTTCTTCTGGCCTTTTTCTTAGTTGGGAAGAGCCATCAGCCCCATGTTTACTCCTGGTAAAAACTTCTGTCTCAGGTTTTGAGCTTTGGCTTATATTGCGAGTTCAAAATTGTGTATGGTTTAAGAGCTGCAGAAAAATACAGTTCTCCTCCCCCCTTTTTTTGGGTGGTGTGCATGTTATTAATTAAAATAAAACTCCAAAACATTAATGTACACAATGATACCCAAGACAGTGTATCTGCATTCATATCGTAGTCAGTAACTAAGTAAAATATACTGCAAAAAAAGTACAGCTGACTGAATTTTAGCTGTAATAGTAGAGATGATGATAATCCTCCTCAGCTCATCCTATCAGCCCAGCCTTTCAAGAGAAGTGATCAGATCGTACCACAGAGGGTACAGAAGAGAATGAAAAGAGTAGGAAAATCTCTTTTAGATATAACTGAACACTGTTATCCTACAGCAGCTCAGTGTTTGTGGGTTGTGGGACATGTGTGTTGTAGTGGGTTGACCCTGGCTGGATGCCAGGCACTCACCAAAGCTCCTCTATCCTTCCCCTCCAGAACTGGACAGGGGAGAGAAAATACAGCAAAGGGTTCTCGGGTTGAGATAAGGACTGAGAGGGATCACTCATCAGATACCATCACAGCAAAACAAACTCAACTTGGGGATATTAATTGACTTTATTACTAAGAACATCAGAGCAGCATAATGAGAAATAAAATAAATCTTAAAGACACCTTTCCCCCACCCTTCCCTCCCTCTTGGGCTCTGCATCCTCCCCACCAGCAGTGCAGGGAGATGGGGAGTGAGGGTTATGATCAGTTCATCACTGGCTGTTCCTGCAGCTACTCACAGAGAGGATTCTTTCCCCTGCTCCAGCATCTCTCCCATGGGAGACAGTCCTTCATGAACTTCTCCAGCATGGGTCCATCCCAAGGGCTACACTTCTCCAAAGCCTGCGGCAATGTGAATCACTTACCCACAGGGTGCAGTCCTTCAGGCACAGCCTGCCTCCAGTGTGGATCCCCCACAGAGTTACAGTTCCTACCAGGAAACCTGCTCCAGCATGGGCTCCTCTCTTACGGGTCTGCAGGTGCTGCCAGGAGCCTGCTCCAGCACAGGTTTCCCATGGGGTCACAGCCTCCTCTCAGGCATCCACCTGCTCTGGTGTGTGTTTCCTCCATAGGCTGCAGGTGGATCTCTCCATCTCCAGGGGTCTCCATGGGCTGCAGGGGCACAGCTGCCTCACCATGGTCTTCACCATGGGCTGCAGGGGAATCTCAGCTCTGCTACCTGGAATTTCTCCTCCCTCTCTTTCTTCACTCATCTTGGTGTCTGCAGAGTTGATTCTCTTACATGTTCTCATTCTACTCTTCTCTGGCCGCAATTACATCTGCCCAATAACCCTTTTTGGTTTTTCCTTCTTCAGTATGTGGTCACAGAGGCATTACCACCATTTCTGATGGGCTCAGCCCTGGCCAGTGTTGGGTCAGTCCTGGAGCTGGCTGGAATTGGCTCTGCTGGACATGGAGGAAGCCTCTGTTAGCTTCTCACAGAAACTGCCCCTGTAGCTCCCCCAACTACCAAAACCTGGCCATGCAAACCCAGTGCTAGTTTGGGGTTTTTTGGGTTGGTTGGTTTTTGCTTGGACTTTGCTCTTACCATCTGGCATTTTTGTGGAGAATTACCTGCCATGGTCCTTCCCCTCTCTGTGCTAGTGTACCACCTTAGACATCTGTATAGGGCTAAAGGCCACTCAAACCTTGGAATGCGCTGTGTATAGCAAGAGTGATTATTGCACCCTTACCATAAATCCCGAGAAGTTTTAAGACTTGCTGCAGATGGATGGTACAACTCTTCAGGGCGCACAGAGTGATAGATGGAGAGCATAAAAATGACACTAGCTCTCTGTGCTTAGGCTATATTTCATCATGTTAGTGTTCATGATGCTTTGAATAAGCACATATAGCACCTTCTGAAACACAAATACCTGTTGAAGCAAAATTTTCCAAAGCAGAACTGTGATGTGCATGCATGTTCTTCAAAATCTTCCAGGGGTGGGATTCAGGCTTGCAGCCAAACCAAATCACCATGCAGTATTTGCAAATTAATGCAAATACTTGTCATTGCCTGACCCTGGCCAGTCTGCATGGCTCTGTTAAACTCTTTTATTTCCCTTTAAAATAAATAAATTTTTAAAAAAGTCTGCAGGAACAGGGAATAGGTACTAGATAGCATTAAACTGTGTTGATACCTGTAGAGAATTATTTTTGCAATTAATATTGAACCGAGGTGATAGGAGCTGTGAATTAATCTAGAAAGGTTTTTGATAAGAGGAGAAATCTTTGATCTTAGAAAAATACCTGGCTTTTGGTTTGGATCATTGCAGGTCTGGAAACCCTTTGGCCCAAATTTGAACCACTGCTTCTTAACACAGGTCAAGTGGCACACCAGTTTCCAGAAAACTGAACATACTTATGGACTTTGTAATAGTTCAAAAACTTATCTACTAAAGTTACCTTAGAGTTGGCTCATCTTCATTAGAAACATCACTACAGTAATATGAATTTGAGATAAATTATTTTAACACTGTACTGTAAAAGACTTAAACTGATTTTTCTTCACTGTTGTTCGGAAAATCCATAATATATTTTTATTGCAGTTCATTTTAAATCCATACAGAGTGGTATGGCAAATAGATGGAAATATTTGCTTTCCTCAAAGCTTGTATATTTAGTTGTCTTCTGTCATGTGCAACTGAAAAGTAAGGTTTATGTAAATGTCTTATCTATTTTAGTAAATATGGAAAACTTTGTATAGCTGGTATACAAAGCTGTATGTAAAGATGAAAAAACGTTCTGTTGTAGGTTTAAATTCAGCAAGCATCCCACTTGGGGCAGGGAAAATGTGTGTGTATGCTCAATTTTAAAGATGTGTTTGTGTGGTCTTTAATGGAGATAACTGTGGATACTGTTATAAATTCTATTCTGTAAAGAACTGAAAACCAGACAAGCTCATTTTGAGCTGATGAGTAGCTTCTAGGTTTGATCCATATTTTTTTTAAGGCGCTTTAAACAGCTATTTTACTGGGTGGTTTGAGGATAAATAACAGTAGAATGTTTTTTCCTTTTCCCTGATTGTGCTTTCATTTTCTTTCTTAGGTTATTAAAATTCTGTTATCACAACTTCACATTTTTTTCAGTTATGGGAATGATTATATTCCCTTGTATGGTTTCCTAATGTTGTGCATGCATTTTTCCTGGCCTCCTAATTACTTTCTGTGAAACCTCTTTTGACTATTGTTCACTAATAGGAACAATTCTGGCAAAATTTAACAGATGAATAATGGATCTAAAGATAAAATTTTTTAAAGCCCTGTGGAGCGTGTATGAGTGTAGGAGAAGGGCCAGAATTCTTGGGGGTGGGTGGGGGTTGAGGAAGAAATTTGCACTGGGAGCTCAAGAGTGTTTTCCTACCTGTCAGAGAGAGGGTTTGAAGTAAGTGTGTCTCGGTCAGTTCTCTCATGTGTCTTCTTTACTTGGTGATTCTTAAGGAACTGGCTGAATGGGATGGTAAACATTTCCAGTTTAACCAAAAAAAGCATAAAAACTGTGTGTTCAGAAAAGCATTTAAAGTCTAGTTTCTATTTTTTTTTTTTAGCCTAAAATAACAATATCCTATTTAAATAAAGACTGTAGCTATGAGGTTTTTCCATTTATCTGAGTAAAGTAAAAATTTCAACCAAAGCCATTAGTTTTATGCACTCTTCCCACAAAATGATGTTCTATGTACTTCAGTTGTTTGCTGAGAATCTTCACAGTTCAGCTTCTGTAATTCCTGCTGTTTCTAGTTACATTAGTATTTGAACACTTCTATATTTATTTGAAAGAATGGGGTCTTTTAAACAGTTGTTACAGTTTTTTCTGTGACTTGTTTCTTTAATTTCTTCTCTCTTTTAAAATGCCAGACGTACACGAGCACTAGCAACAACTCCATGTCAGGCTCCTTGAAGCGATTGGAAGATACCTCAGCTCGATTTACAAATGCAAATTTCCAGGAAGTTCCTACACATGTTTCAAGTGGAAAAGATTCTTCAGAGGCTAGAGGGTCAGAGAGCAAAGGGAAGAAATCTGCAGGTCACAGCTCAGGTCAGAGGGGAAGAAAGCCTGGAGCTGGAAGAAATCCAGGAACAACTGTGACTGCAGCTAGCCCTTTTCAGCAAGGTACTGATTGTAATGCTCTAACACAGCTTCTACTTTGACATGAATTAGAAATTTTATGTATTCAGAACTTGAAAAGTAGTTAATCTTTTATCCTCAATACCGAGAATGTTGTTTCACTTTGGGGAAAAAAACAAACTTTTTCAGGGTAAAAATGGTCGTTGCTGTAACATGAAAAAGAAGGTTGTGCATTTTTAAATTGCAAAATTGATGCTTTTGTTCACACTGTTAAGGTATTCGCTTTAGCTGCTAAAAACAGAAGTGTCTTTATGTGCCAAAAAAATTAGTCTGGGGTAAACATTAATATGAATTGGAGTGTAGAGGTCTTAGCTCTTTAAGGGAGTAGTGCTAATGATTTTTAGTTAATGCACATGAGAACGGAAATGCACTACCTAATACATAGGATGCGATGGCCCCTAAATAATTTTTCAAGATGCAGACATTTAAAATATACCATTTTCTTCAAAATGAAAGACCTTTTTACTTTTTTTTTTTGTCATTGAAATACATAAGCAGGTTATGTGACAAGCAGGTTATGTCAGGTTTATTTACCTTAGGTAATACAAAATTTTTTACTTTTCAAACTTGCTAAAACCCACTATGTGCACTCTTGACACTTCTAAAAAGCAAATTTTATTATTTTATTATATTTATATTTTATTATCATCTTCGCCAGAGTTGAAAAAAAGATAAAAAAGAATTAAAAGGTTTTTTTAATTCCTTAATTAATATAGCATCTTGTTTTGAAACCCAGCAAACTAGGCCTTTTATAATTTTCAGTAATTTTCACTGTAGTGTCTGGTAGTGACTGTCCTTTATACTTTATGATGTTGATTTTCCTTTGAGTTTGTTTATGTAGTGAACACTTGTAAATTTGCCTGGAACTCTTTCAATATTTCAGGTTTTTTTACTTGAAAGAAGTGGAAGTGTTTTTTTAACTTCTCAAAACTTTGAAAATTGCCTTGTTGAATTCTTCATTTAAAGAAAAATCTTACTGCAGATGGCAAAATAGACCTTTACTATGTGCATGTATTTTCTCTGAGGCTGCATTAAGTAAAGTTCATGCAACTTATTTAAAATACAAAGCAATGATATTTTAATGTTTTCTTTAAAATAGCTCTATTTATGTAATTTGTATTTTAAATTTTGTATTTTAAATGGAATTAACAATGCTTAGTGGATTACTAATGATAAAACACTAGTTTTTAAAGGACATGGGTTTTTATACCTAATGTCATATTTAAGAGTATTTTCTTGATGTTGTCATCAGTCTGAATTCTGAGAACAGTACCCACATACACCCACCTGTATAAAATTAGTAAATTTCAGTGCAAGTAGATGCTTGTATTTCTAAAGAGTGCTTCCTTTTCTGCCTTGAATGCACTGATACAGTGATGAAATGACTGCATTCCAAATATTGAAGAAGGAATGTAATTCTATTACACAAAAGATCTTTGTGGTTCTGTGACAGTGCTAAAGAAGTCTTAAAATGCCAATTTTATACACTGTTTTCACTTCCTCTCTTGGACTCTTGAAAAATGCCTCTTCTGTGGAACACCTCCTCAGCCAGGGTAAATTAAGCTCAATTGCTCTCTTGACCCATGTCAGACCCTTGATTTTAGGTGGAATGGTAAGGAAGATTGCAGGCATAGTGTAGGTGTGATCATAACACATTTCTATCAGCCTTCTTTTTATATATGTGTATGTTAAAAAAAAAAATCTGCTCCAAATTGCACCAAGTGTTTGTTACGACTTCAAAACGTGATGGATGTCAAAGTTGCCTAAGCAGCAAAGTTGTTATTCTTCTTTTATTCATTTTCACCTTGTTTGTGCCCCAGATTCAAATCTGAATCCCAGACAGGAGTCTGAGAATCATATCCAGCATAGTGAAGATCAGCAGGAGAACTAATGAGTTATTTAAAAAATAAATTTTTTAGGTCTTGGTAATGTGTTTCATAAAGTCCTTCCACATTAAAATTTTTTATTCAAAGATGGTAATACTTCCCATCCATTTCATCAGCTACAGGGAAAAACGTAATTGTACTTCTTTCTTTTTTTAGGAAGCTTTTTGGGCACTCCTGGGAGCATCAAGTCATCTTCTGGAAGTTCAGTTCAGTCTCCCCAAGATTTTTTGAGTTTTACAGACACAGATCTGCGAAGTGACAGTTTCACACATTCTCAACAGGCTACGTCAACCAAAGATGTACATAAAGGAGAGGCTGTGAGCCAAGAGGGGGGTGTCAATTGTTTCACTTCCTTAATTGGTCTCCCTTCATCATCATCAGCTGTTTGCCAATCTAAAAACTTTGACAGCTCACCTGGAGACATAAGTAATTCAAGCCTTACTTCTACAGCATACAAGCGAGCTCAGACTTCTGGAATAGAAGAAGAAACTGTAACAGAGAAGAAGCGGAAAGGAAATAAGCAAAGTAAACATGGGCCTGGTAGACCTAAAGGAAATAAAAGTCAAGAAAGTCTTTCCCATCTTTCAGTTTCTTCTGCTTCCCCAACTTCATCTGTGGCATCTGCTGCAGGAAGTGTGACAAGCTCTGGTCTTCAAAAATCTCCAACTTTGCTCAGGAATGGAAGTTTACAAAGTCTTAGTGTTGGTTCATCTCCGGTGGGTTCAGGTAGGCATTTGTTGGATTTGTTTTTTACCTCAAAATATGTTTTTATTATTTTAGCTGTAATTCTGAGTATGCTTTTCAAGAACATAGTATCATTCAGAGAATCGTGAAAATCACACTGGGGGAAAAAGGACTGTTGGAAAAGTAAGTTTTATTCCATGTATAGGTGCCACTGTGCTGTAGGTGGCTGTAGGAGATTGACCTGTGTATTGACCTATAGGCTATATAAGTGCAGGGTTTAAAGCTGTAGAGGGAAAAGTTGCATGAAAATAGGTTCTTTGGAAATTATATGTGACAGATTTAGCTTAAAAAAAAAAAAAAGGTGATAGTATGGACTATACTGTCTGTGTGTTCTGTTACACAGAGAAAACAAAATTGGTACTCAGGTATGTCAGCTTTGCTGAATTTGTCCCTCAATTACATTTTCCCAATTTAGCTTAACTAAAAATCAAAATGTCTACATGGAGAATGATCAGTTTAAACATGTAAAATTATATTCTGAATCTGGACCCCTTGTGCATCTGGGTGACATTTTCATATTCTCGTGTGCTGTTTAGCAATTGAAATTGGCTGGTTTGTTCTTCCTCTGTTCTAAATGTTATGCGCATCTGGGGCTGTGAGAGGCTTTCTGTTTCCAGTAAACCTGTGTGTGGAATGGCCTGGCAGAATACTCTTACCTACCAAAGTCTTTGTTGCTCTGAAGTTTCTTTCAAAGCTTTTGTGATTGAAAAAAAATAACAAATTACCTCACTTTTGAAACTGAAGTTTTGTCCTTTTTGTTGGTACAGTGGGGGTTTTTTTGCTTGATTTTTCTGTTTTGGGGGAGAAGAGAAATGGAGCTTGAATACTTGGTTGTAGGGGAAGTGTTTTATGCTTTTGGTATTGTATACTTCCACTCAATAAGTAAGAGATACTGTAAAATATACATAGTTCAAGAAGAAAACTCCTGTATTTCTTTCAGAATGAGGCAGGTACTTAAAAACTTGATGTCAAAGCCACATTGTTTTAAAGCAGTTAGATATAGGCAAATGATCATTTTTATTATGGGTAGTAATGGCAATAGCAGTAGCAACTATATTAAAAATACTTTCCCTGTATTAAAATCAATGTAGAGAAATGCTATATATGACAGAATGTCATCATTCTATGTATCTTTTTGTTTAAAATCCAATATTAAGAACATGTTCACTTCTTACCTGTTACGAACAGAAACCATCTAACAGATTTATGTCAGTGTTCTGATTATTATAGTATGAGCTTTCTTATTCTTTTAAAATCCCTTTGAGGTGGATTATGTATTGTTGTAGTTGGGGTAACAGACAGAAGTACAAGGTCTTGGTTTTAAGTGAATGACCAGCGTTTCCCCTCTTATATTTGTCTTAGAATATTCCGCTCTTGTCAGCTCCTTGAACGGGCCTTTCCCTGTCCAGGTCCATTCTTGCTTTCTTTGTGCTCTTTATTACCTCTCACTCTTCCATCTAGAAAATGCCAGTGATAATGTTAAACTCTTTGTAAACAAATACATGGATGGAAATACCATGTAGGTTTTAACTTCTTTTATCCTGATACTGAGTCTGTAATTTCACATCTATTAAGTATACTTAGATTCTTGGTAGCCAGCATTAGACCTGTCCTCTAAAACAGTGATTTTTTTCTCAGGATGCCTGAGAACGTGAATACAAATACATGAACAAACAAAATTCGCAAACAAAATCACCCCAGCAAAACCAAGGAAACCTAGAGATACAAAAACAAATGGGATGTCTTTGTCTTTGAGCACAAGCTCTAAATTTATCCAGAAAAGTCTGCTTGAATCAGAGCATATTGTTGTAATGTACTCTTCTCCCTCATCTCTGCTTTTTCTTATGGTTGTAGTGCTGCTTTCCTCACTTCATCATAAGCATTTGCTGGATTTAGCAGCCCCATAACCCAAATTTACAACTTTGTTGCAATGAGGAAGGACATATGAGTGTTATCAGTATTATCAGAAACATACATTTTCTCAGGTACAATATGCTAATGTTTCTCTTTGCAATGTGCCCACATTGTCCAGTAACAAGATCTGCCAAAAGAATCTGAATTATTTGACCCAAACCCCCAGATAAGATTTTGTGCACGTAAATGTAGTGAGTGAAAACACAGGGTACTCAAGCAAAAAAGTTTTTACTGACTTAGTTGCAATTGCCTTGATACTTCAAAGAAGCAGAATCAGGAATGAGCTAGACCATACTAAAAAAAGCTTTTTTGGCACCTTTTCAAGAACCTCCTGCTCTTTTTTTAAAATACCTTCCTAACTGCAGCTGTCTGAAGCTATCATTCTTTTTCAGTTTTCTTCAGAGTACTTGTTGAGATCCATAAAAATTATGAAAAACATGACTTCACAGATATATGATAATTGTGTTCATAGTTAATGTTCAAATTAGATGAAATGTGAAGGAAAGCTTATTTTAAAAAGTAATGCAGATTCATCATATGCTATTTATACATAATTAAATGTCTTCCCAAAAAGTTTTATTCAAAGTAAGAATATTCAACTCATTTTGTGAAAATATTTGTCATTCCAAACTTACGGAGTCCACAGGACTTCTCTTTTCCTGCTTAACAAGAACAGAGATGTACCATCAATATAGGTATAGTATAAGGACATGTAAATAGAAGCTGTTAACAACACGTACGCTCAGGTTGTATTTCAGTGGCCATGCAACTGATCTGATATGTTCCAGGTTTGATCACTTCAGTGTTGAATCTTTATGCTCTTTATTATTTTTTCTGAAATGTGTTTATAACCTGTTAGGAAACATTATGCATTACTTTAATATTGTGCTCAAAGGAATAAAATTAATTATAAAAGAATTAAATAAAATTTAAATTGGTAGGGTGATACGGAATTTTTGTAGTAAATTAATGTTTTACTAGTACATCTGTCCCTCTTTAAAAAACCCCACGAAACTTCTTTACACGTCAGCTCGTTTACAAACCATACTTCCCTTTTGTTGGGAATTCACAGGCACTGTAAGTTTATTGTCTAAAAAGGCAGAAGTCAGTTATTGGTGGGTGTTATATAAGGCTGATAATGGTTCACCCCAAATAGGGCTGGTCTTTGGAGAGATTTCAGGATCTGAATCTTTTAATAGGGTATGTTTGTGTGGATTTCATCTGACCTCTACAATTTTATAGAGTTCTCTAACTTTCCAAGTCACGCTAGCTGTATTATCAGGATTAACTTCATTCTCAGCATCCTTCTAGGGAATAATATTTAAAGATTTCTAATCTAGTATTGTAAAGCATTGAGAGCTTATGTCCCACAGCGATAGGGAAAAGAACATTTTCTGTTCTTCTGCAGTATCTTCTCACTTTTGTGGAGTAATGTAGCAATGTAAACTGGAAAACAGTCAAGTATCAAAAGTTAACTGAAAATTTCTGTTTCATGGTAGATAAAGATTTTCTGCAGTTGTCTTCCAAGTTCAGCGTGAATACTTGCTACTGGAATTATTACAGTGCTCAGGCACTTCTCTGCCTTTCCCAGTTCTGCTCTTGATTTCAAGTGTACAACAAATTGTATAGTATCAGCTTGAGTAGCTGAGGACTTCAGGGGATTATTTTCTTCAATATTTTATTTTTTGTAAAATTGATTTCATGTCCTTATGTGTACTGTAACCCCTAAAAAAAGCTTATAAAGTTTTTTTTTTTTTCTTTAAGAAGACTGGAAAAGATTACTAATTGGGCCTTGAAATGGTTAGCCCATTGTTTCAGCACCCTTGTTGCGTCCTTCTTCTGTAATTGCTTTATCCTAACTGAGGCAAACTTAGAATTTGTCTTCCTACATTTTTATCTCTCCATCATACATATTCTGTCCTGTCAGTGTGCTCTGGTTGTTAATACTAGGTAGTTTTTGGAATAAAAAACTCGTCCAAACCCAGTATTGTACTTCAATAAAGCAGTATTTTAAGTTCTGACAAACCAATAATGTTTTTGGCACAGATCCCTCTGAGTTGATCTTATCTCTTGTGCAGTCAAGTTTCAGCTTTATATACAAGTTTGCTAAATGCTTCAGATTAGTTCCATGTATTTTGTTCTCCTTTCCCATCTCATTCAAGCAGTGATGAAACTTTTGTCAGTGTTACGCATTGTGCTATGCAAGATCATCATACTGTTAAGCTCATTGTTGCACTGATGACATAAGCTAACTAAATTTCGAAGTAGAAGAGTAACTTGAAGTCATTCTCATTGAGATGCTAAGTCCCTCAGTACTTATGTTGTATCTCCATGATGCTGTGTTTAAAGTTTGACTTAGTAGCTGAATCTACTGGGAGAAAGAGTTTAGAAAAAATTGTTCTGAAACAGTTTGTGCTATTAAGTTTATCTGCAAAGTGCACCAAAGCAGAAGTCTTGCTGTTTTAAAAAGCCAGTTTGGATTCAGAGGAGATAGAATATAAAGAACAAATTGGTAGTAATAGATAATAATGGTCTTTTAGGACTAAGCAAATGGTGTAGAAAGCACACAAGGCAAAATCAATGTGCAGAGAATTTCATTCTTCATATTTGAGGCTCAAAAGAAGTGATGTTGAGATTGATGAATAGTGTACAAGATTAAAGTGTTAAAATTGATGATTGTTGGTGTAGAAAACATGGAGACATTCATCAGGTAACAGGGAAGAAGTCCTGAGGTAGTAGCTTATGAAAATGGGGATTATCATAAAATGGATCGAAGTTCTGAAGTAAAACAGTTATTATCAGCAACTACAGCCAGAAGTATTGACATTTCCTGATGATGAATACCTCATATTTCCATGCTTTTAGACTGGCAGTGTTAAATTTCAGTAAGTCTTTAAAACTCATGAAGTTGTAAAAGACTGGCAAGTAGTTAATGTTATGCAATTAGGATGTGTCTGACAGAAGAAAGAAAAATGTTAAGACATACAAAAGGTAATTAGTGGTGGATATTGAGAGTTACGGAAAATAACTTATTGGACTAATTTTTGTTTCCTATTTTTTAAATAAAAGTGGCACAGTAGACGTCTACATTTCAATTGATACATTTAAAATAAAGGCTTATGATAGGAATGTAATGATAGGAAGTCAGCAAATCCTTGCATTAACTGTAGTTTAGTAGGTAAGTTTCAATTTAATTTTGATCAGAGAATTATTAAACTAGTGTTTACTTTGTTTTGTTATTTCCCCTTACGCTCTGTTGGTCAGAGCATGGTGCTCATAACACCAAGGTCACGGCTTGGATCCTCAATTCACTTAACAGTTGGACTCAGTGATCTTTGTGGGTCCCTTCCAATTCAGAATAATCTGTGAAATCTACTAGAAAACTCAGCAATTTTTGAAAAAGTCTGGTTATGAGGACAGGGTGAAATGAATCCCTTGGTCAGCAATACAAACTAAGAGTTATGTTGCTGGAGCTGAAGTAAAAGATTATGTCTTAGAAAAATGGATGTATACTTGCAGGATAAGGATGGCCTTCTGGGGAAAGAAGGGCTGTAGAGAAAAAGGATAAAAGTGATTAATCAGTTGTGTCGGAGTTTCCAGTGCTGAGCTGTGTTTAAAAAGGTTTTAATGCATAAACAGCAAACTAACGAGAAAGGCAGATCTGCGTTCAGAGTGTGTCTGGCCTTTGAATACTATGGGTAGTTCTGCAGTTTGCTCTGTGTAAAGGGATGAGCCATGAGAAGGATTCAATGACTGGAAAAAGCACACTATTGGAGAATAGCTAAGGAGTGAGTTTATCAGATTATGGATATCATATGAGGAACTGAAAACTGGTACTACAGTGATCCTTAACCTAACAAAAACCTAAAACATGATGAAGTGAGAGAAAGGAATAGTTGAAAAAATCTCAGTTCTGAAAATTTAGATGTATTTTCTAGAAGATAGAGTTTAGTCAAACATGTTTATTTGATTTGTAGGTGCAGGAAGTTCTAGAGCTAAGAAATCAATGTGCTTGCAGAGATTCTTGTTTGGTCCTTACCTATGAACCTAATTCTGTGCTGTGTTATCTCTTTGAGTTTTAAAAGGAAATTTAGCATGATGCATCATTTTAGCATATGAAATAGTCTGCAACAGGGCAAATAATGCATTGCAAAATACAGTAGTTAGTAGTAAATTTTCAGGCAGCATGGGTCTGCAAGAATTGGTTCCCAACATAGTATGTTTGATGCTTTTACCAGAGTTTGAGAAGTTAAGTCATATTTGCCGCTTGCTCTGAGGGTTCAGCATGGTTTCTAAAAATGTATGTTGTAAAAAATGTACTTGATTGTAATGAATAAGAATTCCTTGATTAAGAAGGCTGTGGACAAAAAAATACTGAACAATGAACCTTGTAACAGAGATGTGTTTTAAAAACAATTACGATAAACTTCTGAATAATGATGGAGAACTGAACATTATTATACTTCAGGGAAAAAAAGGCTATTGTCTTCACTGTGACCCTCATTTCAAGAAGGGGTAAAAAAGTTACATCATAATTAATTGAAATTACTCCATATGTGTTGTAGGTAACAAAGTACTGTATTTATTTATGATACTAATTTCCTCCTAAAATATGACTATGAATGTGAAAGTTGAGAAGAGGCATACGATGATTGCTATTTTTAAAACATCCTTTTCAAAGAGTCTGAAGCTCTTTGCTAGACTGGAACATCTTTAATTTGAGAATATTTCAGTTTATAAAAATGTTCAGAAGCATGATCGTAATTGTTATACAAAAAACATTACTATTCCTGGTCAAGATTATTTTGTTTGGTAACTGCATACTGCATACTGGTAATTGCCCTGTTTTCTGTTAAAAAAAAAAGAATAGAAAAATACAGATATATAGTGCTTAATTGGCTGGGCTGCTGAAAACAAGAAAAATCCAGCGTGTTCCACTCTTGAAGTCTCCGTGCTGCCTGACTTTCCATGGAAGTCGTGTTATGTGCATGAGATGCGAATCAACCCCCCTGTGAATGATGCAAGACCAGAAACTCTTGGAGCATCGCTTTGAAACTGAACTTGATTTAAAGCTAGGCAAAGTTTTCCTTTCTCAAAAGAATTGTAAAGTTTTTATTTTTGAGTGAAAACAGATGGGAGGGCTTTCTGAACTGAAAAAAAAAATGTCCCAGGAAGGGGAAGTTCTAATAACTAGGCAAGAGCTTCCATGTCAAGCTGCTAAGGCCTGCTAATATCAGAGAAGGTCTTGGCAGCTGTGGAAATTACATGACTAGTTAATTGTTGTATGAGAATGTGTCTGTCAGGTTAAAATAGAAATTTTGAAGATTATATCTTTAAACTAGATTCCCAAATTATGGTGAGCCTGGGCATTAGCTTGTATTTAAATTTCAAAAGATGTCATAATTTATTTATTTATTATTCTCTGACAGTCAACAGCAAACAGTATGTTTAAATGATGAACTCATAATACATTTCAGATGCTAAAAAAACCTGCAACAAAACAAAAAAAATTAATATAGGAAAGGGAGTGGGGAATGTGAATTTTCTGGACTTCCCTTTTAGATCTTTCATTTAATAACAAAATGAAGAAAATTTAGGTAGTTATTAGTTTTGAGAGAAAGACATAATTTTAAACAGCTTAAGAAAAAGACATAAATATTTCTAAACTGTTTGAAATATTGTTTTTATTCAAGCTTTCTGAGTCTTCTACCCAAATATTAATTTAGTAACAAATACAAGAAATTCTGCAGGTCTAGATTTTTGCCCATACAGAATTACTTGCAGAATTGGCATCTAAATACAAACTTTTTGTAACATAATAAATATCTGTATGAATACACTGACTATTTGTTTGTCATATCTATACTGGCTGAGAAGAAAATGGACTGGGGAGGGCTTAAAGGCTACTTAAGTTTCTGTATTTACTACTTTCCAAATTTAGCTATAAATCTTTTTTGTTTGGTAAGGGAAGGTTTTCAGAGAAGTCCACGAGCTTTTTGTAAACTGCTTGCTTTTATATTATATTTGACCCATAAGCCCACAAAGTGCCTTGTATGTATTTGGTGTTAGGTTTGAACTAATAAAAACTAACTTTAGGCCTGGGCAGTCTGCATAAAGTACACTGTATGAATGAGATCTGGCTGACAGCTTTGCTACTTTGTTGTCTGCATAGTGAAGAAAATTAATTGCCTGCTTTTCCAGGGGCTGATTGTATTTGCAGATACATGGAGTAAAAGTATGTGGTACTATCATTATTACATGTAAAAAATAAAGGTAGAAAGCGAAAATGTGCTGAAACTTTTGAGTTTTGTGCTTAGATTATATTAGTTCTTTAATTCTTATTATAAAACTAAGAATTATAATTTAAAATAGAGCAGGGGAACAGGGAGGCACTGTGAAGGAGTTACGATTTCTATCCTATCAGATGTCTTTGTTGCAGAACTTGATATTTTCCTTAGAGTGTATCCCTTTTCTGAAGATCAAGGATCTGTCCCTTAATTCTATTGCTGCCTGGAAAATAAAGTGAGATACAAGTGTTTGCTTATTTGTAACTATTTTGTTCCCAGAAACTCCTTTAAAATGGCTTAACTTAAAAAAAAAAAAAAAAAAAAAAAAAAAGGACTTTCAAAATGGTATCAAATTAAGAGGGTTTTTGTATATATATTTTAAAATTAAAATATTCATCTTCTTGAGTGTAAACATTTTTCAGCATCTGGAGTCAATTACTAGAGTATGGCATTCTTTGTAAGTCAAATGTGAGATAGCAATCAGTCTTTTAACTCCATAAAATCTGTTAAAGGTGACATAGGAACATAAAAAAGTGTGTGTGGGGGAGGGTAGAGAAGAAGCGTGACTATAAAAGGAGCAGTAAGGTTTTTTACCCTTTCTTGAAAACTGTACTTTTCAGATCTTACAGACTTTCAAGTCTTTCAGAAATCAAATATAGCTGAAAAATAAGTGATGTGTATGTGTTGATAGTTCTTGAAGCATTTTTGTCCCTCTGAAGCCTGTCCAATTCATATGGTAAATTTCTTTTTTTGTTGTTGTTGTCAGTCAGGGGTGACAGCACTACAGTCAGGTTTTTAAAATCAGAAGGAAGTGTACTTAGCATTTAAATTTTCCATTTATTTGATGTGAAGAGCTGCAGTACCAGAAGTTAAACTGACTGAGGGTTGTCTCAGGATTATATTTGGGGAGAGGCTGTGATGTCTAGAGCTGTTGTTGATTATCATAATAATTTTTGCAATTCACTTGTAAAGTTAAAAAAAAAAAGAGTTAACATAATACAGTGGTATAAAAAAGATTAATTACCTTAAAATAATTGAGCTTTTCAGTGAAAGATGTTGCTCAGGGACAAATCCATTAAGACTTAGAACGGAAGGATTCATGTGTTGATGTATAGGAGCTATACTGCTTTTTAAAACAAATGTAATAGGGCCAAGTGTCTGATTATCAAGTCCCTATGCTTCCTTCTTCTGTAAGTAATTTATTTTTCTTCCTTAAGCAGGTTATATGCATGTGATAGGACTTGGAACAGCAGCTTTCTGAAGCTCCAGGTCGCCTGTGCTGTGGTACTGTAGCATTTGTGTCAGTTGGCACAACGCTGCAGCATGTGCACCCCAGCAGCTGTGGCTCTGTAGTGCAGTATTTGCAGTCAGGTGGTCCCCCAGGCGCTCCCTGTGCATAAAGATGTGTCTTATGTACACTAAGTGACCGTGTGTCCCAGTGCCTTTTCACTGTAGGCAGCTCCTGATGCTGTACAGGCATTACCTGTACTTGCAAGATCTGCATGTACATCCACCTGAATGTGAGCTCATTTTTAATAAATCTCCCCAACATAATTAAAATGCAGAAAATTGGCAAAGGTAAGCCAACAATGTATTTACAAAAGGTTACTCAAAACTCTCTTTCAAGGGTATTAGGCATACCTGAAAAGGTGTTGTAGGAACTTGATATACTGCTGTGCCATTATATACAAAGTGTGCTGTCCGAATACTTAGCAGGACAGTTCTTACAAGGGCTTTTGTCATGGTGATGCAGGAAATAGTAAATGAAATAAACTATTTTATATTGTTAAGAAAGCTACTTCTTATCTGATCCTGAATTTAAAGCCATTTTTTATCCATTTGAACTAAACTGGGATTTAACACCTAGTTTAGATGCAAACTCATTACTTCGTATCACTCTTTCTATACATTTTATTCAGCTTTTAAATAGAAGTCTTCATCTTTCAGTGTCAGATTTGGTAGATACGTGAGAAGGCCATAAGGATAGCAGGAAGAAAACTGTTCATTTTGACAGTGATCTAGCTTGCTGCATATGTTTTTGTGAGAGAGAATTACATGCAGCGGTAAAGAAAAGGGTTTAGAAAAGGGTTCTCACTAAACTAAGTAACTGGAAAAAATGGAAAATTTTTGTCACAAAAAAGTGAGCGAGCATCTATGTTCTTTGGACCAGTATAGCTCTAGAAATTTGGGTTTAGAAGGGATTCATGGAAGCTGGTAACACAACTGAAGAATACGAACATGCGACTGGGGCTCGTGCATGAGTAATCGTATCAGATCCAACATACTTGACTTGGTTTTATTTCTGTTTCCCATTGCTTATTTGTTTTGAGCATCTGTGAGATAAGAATGGCTAGAGATTCCAAGCAAATTTAAAAAACCCCAACAGAGCCCCCCAACAAACAAACAAAAAACCAAACACGTCCCCATTGCCCCAAACAAATGAAAAAGTGGCTCCTAAGCTGTCAATATAGTTATCTTTCACGTAAGAATGTTGAAATTTGTTTTGTTTGGGTTTTTGTTTGTTTTTGTTTGTTTTTGGTTTTTTTGGTGGTTTTTTCCTTCTTCTTCTTGAAGTGTGATAACTGTCATGGACAATGCCTCATCTGATGGATTTAGGGGCTGATTACAGCAAATAACATCCTTCCTAGGGATGAAGTCACTAGGTCTTTTTTCTGTTGTGAGGTAGTGGTAAGCTTAGAATTGAACTTTAGTTTTTGTATGCATAATCAATTCCCTTAAAAACAAGTAATTAACAGCCAGACAGCTGGATATCGGTATTAATACTGAGTCATTTCAGAAACTGAAACGATAGGCTGGGAGCATCAAAGTTTTTTCTGAGCAGAATTGATTTTAAGGAGGAATAATTGTAAGGCTCGAAGTAGAGCAAGCAATAGCAGCTGCACTAAGGATTGGATGAAGAGAGGAAAGATTTAGCCAAGACTGAGAGGAAAGCGCGGGAGGCACAGAGATGGCAAATAAATGAAAACAATGAGAAGTGAAGTCCAGCTATTAAAACACATAGTTTTTTGGCATACATACGTACATATATATATATATATATGTTTACCATTTACCAGCCCTAACCTTTCTTGACACCTTAGCATGTTGTATTTCAATAGTTTGCCTGTATATTGTAGCAGAAGATTGGGTGGCTGGGAGGGGGTACTTCAGTGGAGGAGTCAGGAAGGATGTAGCTGCCAATAGAACTGCACAGGAACCAAGACAGTAGCTCTTTTTTCCTTCCAGAATAAAACACCTTTTTTCATCTGCCTTCTACTAATTTATGGAGTGTGGAAGGGAGTGGTGGTAGGGGAACAGTTCTCCTTCTGTTCTGTGGAGAGGCTTGGGGGGAGTCTAGAATTAGCTCCATCAGTCACAGGGAGGACTGATCTAGTGTTGGCCCTTCCTTCTGTAATTGGATGAGGTCTGTATTAGAACAGCTAGTGTTTTGTTAGCTCTTTAACTGCATCTCTTCCTCATTTGTCTATGAAGCATGTATCTTAAAGTAGTAAATTTTGTATTGGGACATATCCAGTGTATTCTGCCTTTAAACTTTCTCATACTTCTTGAGTGATGTTTGGGAATACATTGTATGTGATTGCTTGGATTAGTGGTAGCTTCCGTGTGGTACAATTTAAAAGAAACAAAAATAAAAGGTATAGCTTTGGCAATCTAGGACTGAGCTTGTTTGAATAAAATAAAAAATAAAGAGAAAAAATCCATCCACCACCCCAAGCCTCCTTCCAAACCTACCCAATGTCTCCTTAAATTTGAAAGGGTCTTTCTTTAATGTTGAAAACAATGATGGATCAAAATGGCTGCTATATCTTGTACACAAAAACTGAGCATAACTGGAATGAACTGATATAATCTCAAATAAAGGCTGTAGAGAGTAGGTGTGGGTGAAATTATTCCGCTCTTAAGAGTGGCAGACTGCAGTTGCATTGTGTCCCCTGCACCTGAGAAAGAATTTGTCTGCATAGTATAATGTGATTCCAGTCATATTAGCTCTGTGCATTTTAGTAGTTCTTTTGCTTGAATTGTGTGTATTTTTGTACATTTTGCTAGTTCCCTGGAAACTGTTGAGAAGGTTTATTAAAATTACCAGTTTAATTTATTTCAGATAGATGTACTTCTGTCAAGAACGGTACAGAATTTTGTATGTTGTGCGCTTTTCCTGTACCACAAAATTTAAACCCTCCAACATTAGTATTCACGTTTTTTGGAGAACACGCTTTGTCTGTAATGCTTTGATTAAAATATTCCAAATTTTAAAAGTATTTCCACTGAAGTACCTTTGGCTAGTTATATAGTTTTAGTCAATAGGTAAAAGTTAAGACTCTTAAATTGCTTCTGAATTAGTTTTGTAATATCTGAGTATGAATGACAGTAGTTTAAGGCGTTTTTGTTGTTCATTCATTTTTTTTTTTAATCCTGAGGTTCAGAAGAGCCTGGCAGTTAAAAAATAGCTTATGACAGCAATGTTTAGTAGCTTCCAGTTGTGGTGAGAGTAAAGAAGAGAAAAATAAAGCATTAAAGGCAGTTACCCTGTTGGAGCCCAAACAGTTATTGCAGTCAGATCTCAGAGGCTGATGCAGGTAGAAAATTCCCCCGTGGAGGTATGGCAGAGGTGTTTGCCCCGCTCTGGCCTGTAAAATCATTCAGTTGATCACCTTGTCAAACCAGATGTGTAAACTGAGGGCTTTGTTCCTTAATAGTGTGAAAGAATGAACGAGTAGACTGAAGCTAAAATAACTCTATTGTCATGAGGTCATTATCCTAAGCAGGCATAAGCTGGTGGGATAAGTGGAGAGGGCTGGCATCTGCGTGACTGCCGCCACTCTGCAGTGGGCATTACAGTGCCATAGGGCTGTGGAGGCTGCGTTAGAGCCTTCTGCTGCATGGCAGAGGATGTGAGTGTGTTCTGGCACTTAAGGGTCAGAGATCAATACTCTATAAAAACCCCAACCTGTGAAGGAAAGGAAGTTCATGTGAGCATCTACTTTGCTGTACCGCTAGTTGGACATTCTTTCTATGTATCTGAGTTGCTCTTGAACTGAGCTAAGTCCAGGAGCCCCAACTGTTTTCTGTTCGACTTGATTGCTTGAGTTCATCTCAGTCTATCAGTGAAGAAAAACAGATGCCTCATGATTAAAATTAGCAAGGCAACTTCTCTTTGAGTTTCTAAATTTGTTGCGGACAATGAAATTAAAATCAGTCTTTTCTTGGGGGGACTGATTGCCACTGGAAAGAATTTGAATTTTTATTTGTAATACTAGCTTTAGAATACAGCTAATTGGCGTGTGCTGGAATGTTCTTATACTTGACATTTAAAATCTAACCAACACTGATAAAAGAAATATAAGTAAAATTATAGTGGATAGAAATAAATCCATTTTACAATTTGTGCTACTGTAAATGATCAGAGCTCTAATACAAGAAAGATGTATTCAGGTATATTATTGTTCACTGAAATTCCTGTCTATACATATATTCTTTTGTGTGTCTGTTAAACATGATCTTAACATGAAGCCCTTTTTCTCCTAACTCAAAAGCTTTCTCGAAGTTGATGAATGCCATACATAATGGTAAGTTATATTAGAATCTTTTTCAGAGGTTCATTTATCACAAAGGGTAGCCTTTTGTGGAAAAGCCTGATTGAAGGTCTGCATATTCTATGGATTGGGTGAAATACAGGTCTGCAGTGCGTCAATTGTTCAGTACTTGAGTGAAAACTTTTGTAGATTGTCTGCAGGAGCCTGATAGGTCAATAGTTCCTCAGTTCTCTTTTTATGATCTTTTTGTATGTGTGAAGTAAAACGATAACAGTTTTATTTCAGTTCTGAGAGTCTTTTCTTTAATTTTGTGAATAGTGTTTTCTAGTCCTTCTTCTGTGCTCCATTCATAGGTGTGTTATAGTGGTGTCTACCTCAGGCCTTCTCCCACTTCCCTTCCCGACTACTTAAATTACTACAAGTAATGCATGTGAAGGTAGCCTTGTTTTGTCCATTCTTTGTTCTGACAGCCTGATGCTGCTCATTTGTGTCACTGATAACAGAACTATCAGTTTCAGAGGGGGCAATATTGAATCTTCAATGTGTCTAATGGCTGTTTCCCTTTAGTATTCAGTATTGGCTTTGTACCCCTGTTTCTGTATTCACTCGTAGACAGTGGAATTGAAATATCTTATTAAATTAGAACTTGGTTTACTTTTCAAGGCTATTGTTAGTTTGTAGGAAACAATCATAGCTATATTCACAAGTTACTGAAAGATTTAAAATCCTCTAATGAGGCTAGGTTTGAAGATTACTAAGTTTATTTCTCAATGTGATATTTAATTGGTGCCAGGTGATCTGTTAACAAAATTTGGAATATCTTTTTCCATTTGTGCCAGCCAAATAGAAGTTTTCTTACTTCTGTGCATGTGGGTTAGAAGAGCAGTGCTGTATGCAGTGCTAATTGTATTGACTTAGAATTCCGCGTATGCAAAAGGACTGAAATGTTTGAAACTTTGCATAGTCAAGTTTTTTGCATTTTAAGCTAGCAGTCATTAAGGTTTTGTAGAACTTTTGCTTTTTACACTGTCAGAGCCATGAATTACACCTGTTATGGTGTAATTATGGTGTAATTTAAATAGTAAAAATTTTAATATTACATTACATTTATATTTCATAGTCTACATGTGGTGAGAAATACTGATTTTTTTCTAGATTTGCTTTGCTTTAGTAAAATAGGTTTAGCTTTTTTCCTTTTGATATAGGGTTTCCCTCTCACTCTCCCAGGTATACAGTGCTCTGAACCAGCTTTGAGATGAAGGAAAGCAAGCTCACCATTTTTCTGAACAAAAATAAAACATCTGAAGGGTATCTGACAAAGTGTGCTGAATTTGGACTTGGTGAGTTTCTGCTGTTTTATAAGCAGAGCGTTTTTGCTGTTTAATGTTGAAGAGGTATAGATTCACAAGAGGATGCAGAAAAGAAATCAGTTAAATGCAATTTGTGACTTTTCACATTGCACTTTTTGTTTTTTTAAACTAATGGCATATATAGTTGGAAGGGCATATATTGCCAAACAATAGTCATGCTTTATATAACTTACTGTTGTGGAACAGCATACTGGTAGCTACATGTTTGTTTAGAATGGTGTTCGGACAGGATTTATCATCTAATTACCTTTTTTCTGGGTGGTGGGGTGGTAGTGGTGATGTTTCATGGCACCTTCTGATGTTTAAGTTGGTTATGTTTTTCCCCCAGTCTTGCCTTTCCTTCCTTCCCTCCTTCCCCCCACCCCAGTATTACAGGGCTCTTGTTTTGTCAGAAGCATATATCTGGGTGAAAACAATGAGGGTAGGTAAAATTTTTGGTAATATGAACAGCAAGAAAAGATGAGTCATGAGCATTTATATAGGGTGAAAAGAAAGTATTAAAACCTGAGATAAGTATTTAAATAAAGGAAGAGAAATTACTCCAACAGCATATTCAGATTATGAATCAGGTAATGCTGAGGATTTTAAATATCACTGTCAGTAAGAGTTTTGATGGATTCTGTGTCAGGAGCTTGTTTTTTCATTGCAGAGTTTAAGCTGGCTGCAGATCAGCAATAAAGTACCAAAAAACCCCAAACCTGTGAGTTTTAGTTTGAGTGGAAACAAATACAGGTTTGGAGCCGGGAGGTTTATTTTTAATAGTTTTGCTATAAAGGTGGTGGGCGAAGCCTGTCAGTTGAAATTTGGTACTGACAAACTGTGAAGGAGGAAAGATAATAGCTAAAATATTGAACTGGTTTGAAAGGGTCTAATCCTAAAAAAGAGGACTAGAAAATGCATTCATGAAAACTGCTCCATTAAGATGCCTGCCTTAATAGAAAGGAGTCAAGACACTTCAAGGCAGACAGTGGCACACTGCAGTTTTGCCACTAAGAGACCTGATATACTCAGTGCTTGGTTTTGCAGTTGTATAGTCAACTTCTTATATTTTTCATGCTTGTTTCTAAACCTTTTTCTAAAAAACTACAAAATTTGCAGTTGAGAGATGTAAAGTTGTCACTGCTATTCACTGTGTGATAACAATGTGCTTTGTCCTTCTCAGTTGTACTCTGGAACTTACAGTCAAACTTTGACTTGACCTCGCAGTCTTGTCTCTTCTGCTCTGGGTCTACCACTGAACAGGAGCAAGAGGGATATATGTATCTGTATATGCATACATATACGTACAGAGCATACAAATCTCTTGACAGTTTTAGTGCATATTTTTAAAAAAGACTATGGGAAGTGATGACCTGATTATTTTTTGTTAGAGATAGCTGCAAGTTGTAAAGTTTGCTTGTTGCCTTTTTGTGGTTACTTCAGTTCTTACTTGTTCTGTCTTCTGTCTGTTTTATTTCATACTCCTGTTGCTGCCTTTAGGTCTTTGTTTTTGATTGTTCTCTTACGCTGATTTTTGAGTTGCAGTGAGGAGAGTCATAATACAGAACAGACATCCATTGTGCCAGTCTCAGTGCAGTGATTGTTTTTAGAAGACAACGTTTCCAAAGAAACTTCAGTTCTGTAGCCTTGGTCTCTGCATCAATGCAGGCAAAATTCAGTATATATGGTTTGATTTTTTTTTTAACAAGATAACCTACGCTAAATAGAATCTGTACTGAGTGTGAATTAAAACTTTTGAATCTAAGCCAAACTTTGGCAGAGGTTTTTTCAGTGTCGATAAAAAGGCATCTGCCTGTATTGAAGTGGGGAGATGGTAGCGCTCAGCCAAACCATCTAAATTGATAAAAAAGGAAGAACAAGAGAAGGGCAAATTAAAAAGTCAGCCTGAAATAGTTCCATTATGCACATTTGAAAGTACTGAGTAATTTCTCTTTGGTTGTCAGATATTACGGCCTTAGGTATAACTATCTGACTGTGAGGTTCTAGAATACTGCTCTAAAGCTGTAGCTGTTGCTGATGACAGCTGTTTGTAGGCTTTCAGAAATTTGGGCAACAGCTGTCCCTTCTCCCCCAAAGATACCATCCTCAGATCACTGGAATCCAAAAGAGAGAACTTCTGAGGTAAAAACTCCCTTAAAAGACTATATTATGTTCATAGTGAAGAGGAATCTAGTGCTTCCAGTGACCCACCATTTCAGCACTGAGGTAGACAGCTGTCAGAATGGTTTGCAGCTGTTGTATGTTTTCAGAGACCATAAGCAAACACAGTAAATTTTCTCTGAAATAATTAAGAAATGTAGATCACAAGTCATGCTTGCACTCATGAATACTCATTAAGTGAGCCTAAAACTGCCTTGGTTTTACTTTGTCATATTTAAGTAGCTTAGGCTTGTGTGTATTGACTCAGTGTTACAAAAGTGAACATCTAAAAAGTTAAGGTCTTTATCAGTTGTTCTTCCATATCTGTTTAGCTTTTTCTTTTACAAAGATCCTTCTGTGCTGTGACACACTTGAACTACAGGGCTTTTCTGTGGTTATGAGCATATGTGTCTCAGATATGATCATGGAGCTCTTTATCTTAGTATTCTATTCTAGAAGAGTACTTGAAAACTTTTTGACTCCCAATAGAGCAAGCATGCAATTCTTAACATGTCCTATTTCATAAAACTGAACTAATTCTGAAACATAAACAGGCAGTTATAAAGTATTTCAAAGATTATTGTGAGAAAACAGAACATCTAGAGGAAACAAGTGAGTTTTGTCCCTGTGTCGGCCATCTTCCACCCCAAAAAAAAGGGCTGCACAGTTTAACTAAGGTATAACTTTGCCATGAGATATGGTATGAAAAGTTACAACTGTTCAGAAAGCATTGGAAGATATTCATTGGGGCAAGGCTGGAAGTAGATTTAAGGCTAATAATTACAAAGACTGTTCCTCACACTCAAAGTTCATGCATCATAGACTTCTAGAGGATGGGAGAACATTTGAGGAAAGTATTACTACATTTGCCCTTTTTTTGTACTTTTCCTTGTGTAGCTATTTTTCACTGTTAGAGATGGATATAGTGAGCTAGAAAAAAGTACAGTTCTCCCTGTGTTCCTAGTCCAGCATGTCATTCTTCTGTCTCTCCGTGTCACATGCAGACCTTTTCTCTCAGAGAGAAAATTCGTCTAGGGTGGGCTAGGAAAAATGTGGGTTTGAGCCCTTCTGCAGTGGAGGGCTGCAGTGTAAGACTGTATCAGCTTGGATTAATTCAAGGTGGGAACTTGACTGCTGCTATGTGTGGTCATCAATGAACATGGAATCAAGTGCAAAATAACATTGTTTGCTGTCGCAGGTGGGAGTAGCTGAACACAGGAGCAGACGATTTTGGTAGCACATGGATTAGTTCTGATCCTTCACCCCCACCCTCAGTTGTTGAACACATTTCTGATGGATTATAGATAGCTGTACAATCAGGGATTTGAACACAGGGATGGGAGTAGACAGAAGAGATTAACTGAACATCTCTTGCTGGCTGAGCTGCAAAGAATTTGGGATTTAATTTTAATGGAGCTTGATAGCAGACTTCAGGTCTTTGCTGTATATGTAGGTTATATGATCATGGATTCACCATGTATGTGTCATATCGCCGTGCTGGATTGTGTTCCTCAGTCGTGGCAAGGTTGTTGTCAAGTATTGGTTTTTGACTATAAATTCACTTTATAGAGTATTCTCAAAGGGAATAATTGTGGCAGTCTGCCTCTGTCAGTAGGTATGAAACTGGAACAACTGTTTCAAAGCAGTTAGAAAACCAGTTTTTGAATACATGGACACTTGTACCTTGTATCTTCCCTCCTCCCCTCCACCCCCAGCAGTGTGTATTCTTTGGGTATTTTGAGTCTGTGGGTTTTTTTAACTTCTGCCTCATCACGGAGATATTCAGACTGCTCTTTTTGAAAGGAAACCATTGACTGTTGATCAGTGACAGGCTGCTGTGCCTCCAGCAAAAAAGGATACTCAGTCACTGAAAGGGAGGGAAATGGTAGCTTGTTATCCAGCTGCAGATCATTTCCATGCACTTCTAGAACTGTTACTGCAGAATCTTGTAGAAACCTATCTCAAAGTAACCACTACCACTTTCCTCACCACCAGCAGGAAAATAGCTTGATTATTTAATTCTTTGATTCAGATTTCTTCATGAAGGAAACAGATTGGCCCTAGGATCCAAGGTCATTATCTCATAAATTGAAATGAAATATTGTTGCTAGCTTGGCAGTTTCAAGTGCAACTTTCTTTTCCTTTTAGACAGCTGTCAAAAATAACCTGTTTTTATTTGCTTCTGTTTTGTATTAGATTTACTTTAGTTTTTGTTCATATTGCTAAATAACATAGTGGGGTACTTCTTCCACTGTTAACATTGTACTGGAATAAAACATGTTCTTTCTTGTGTAATGGAACTTAGTCAGCTTTATTCTATATGTTTAGTTACTAATTAATGGACTGCTTCATGCAAAGACTTTCTTTCATTTTGCACTGTATAGAAAGTTGCCATGGGTTTAGGCGGGAATTTTCGAGATTATCACACAAAATGAAAGTACTGAAAATGTGTTTAAAGCTTCAGATTATGTAAAGAAGTTCTTGTTCTTACAGTTCAAATTTTCCTTTTATTTCTATGAATTCTACCATGAGTCCTCTTGAGGCTGTTGTCCCTGCCCCATGCCCATCTGTCCTCCCCCAAGAAGTAAGGTTTTTTAGTTCTGTGAAACTTCTGTTGGCCTGCAGAATTTTCATTTGAAAAATAGCCTCTTTGACCATATTCTGCTTATTGCAGAAGTTTTGACAAAATGCTAAGATGAGCAACCTATGACATATATCTCAGATAACTTCCTCTTTTCACAGTTGTAATAGTTTCAAATTACTGACCTACGAAAGAAAATACAGCTTTAGGGAGACCATTTTATGAGCTTCTTAAGGAAGCAGTCTAGATGTTGTCTCTCTTGATTTTGTCCCACAGTAAGCTTTAAGTCTGTTGTCCATTTTACAGAAAGGAAGTCTAAACCACGTATGTTCCTGTAATAGGAATGGACGTTGTGTGGCTACAAAAGGAACCAGTGCCTGTTTTTTGTCTCAGTCAGTCACCAGCATAGGAAGGGAATGTAACAGAGCTGGATAATGGAGGGGGCTGTAGTACGAGAAAATAGGAACAGAGCATTTCATAGCTAGATGCAGAAATTGTGGTGAGAAAGCTTAGTGTATTGATATCATCTGTGAGATGCAGCACTGTGGAAATCCAGAATTTAATCAGTTTTGTTAATTATTCTGCTCATGGGACTACTTACTTTTGAGATTTTGAATAAAACCACTCAAAATGTTCTGTGTGTCCTGGTGTGTACTCCTACTTTTGATTTGAGGCTATTTCATTTTTCACTATTCTTGAAGTGCTTTTATTACCTCTATTACCAATTTTGTCATTGATTGTGCAAAAGGAATGCATTTTTTTTCCAGTCCGCATTACCCAATGTGTTCCCTGCTCTCCAACAGTACCTTTTTGTGCTAAGCACGCAGTTATTTGTCATCCAGAGATACTTTTTTCTTTTTTTTTCTTTCTTTTTGCAGTTGCCTTTTTGTTAAGGCTTTCACTCCAGCAGTGCAGGCTACATGTGCATTTTATCTGTTAGAACCTGAAGTCAATGTTCTGCGGCTGTGTTAGTGGTGTCACACAGTCTGATTTTACATGAACAGTGTTACATGTCCATTTCCACCTGGAGCCGAAGAACTGTGTTCTGGTTAAAATGCTGAAGATTGTATTTGACCATGCTATTTATGCCTCTGGTAAATTACACAATGCCATTCATTATAAGTTACAGCTGTTTGGCTTTTCAGTAGCATGGGAAGGACTTCAAGGTGGTTTGTTTGTTTGTTTTAAACATTAATGTAGTTTACAGAGATTTGTTCAGGTTTCCGTTATTATTCCTTCCTGATCCAGAAAGTGATTTATCTCTCCCCAAACCCCAAACGACAACTTAGTATGTTTGAGACCTTTCAATTGTGTATTGTCTTGGCTTTCTAATATGATACACACAGTTTTTATACAGGTATTTTTGCAACGGTGTGAAAATCAAGAATTTATTTGAATGTTCAGCATACAGTTCGTATTTGAATGCTGCATGGAGTAATATCTTGGCTGCATGACTAGTTTCAGAAGGTGCATGTACTTTGTGTTAAGTAAGGGATTGCTAAATGGAAATACTTAACCCAAACAGAGTATGTGGATAGGTCATATTTGTCCTGTATTTTGCAACAGCAACGAATAGTGTTTTTAATACTACTACAACAACTGGCAACAAGTATTAGCTTGCCTCATTCCACTGGCAAACTAGTTTGCTGCTTTTCTTTCTTTTGAAATATTTTTTTGCCTGTGATTTCCTAACTATCTGCTTGTATTCCAGAATTTTATTTTTAAGAGGAAGAATAAACCTTATCATTAAAATAGAAGCAGCAGAAGCTCTGCAGTTATTAAATGTGTAAGATCTTTAAAAATTAAGAATTAAAAAAAATCTACTGTAGCTTTAAAATTTTGGAGTTGTTTTCCCTTTCTGGCAAAGTACCCTTCATTTTTAGTACTTGTCTCTCACCAAAAATTTTGTTTTCTCCTCTCATTGCTATTGATGTTTTATGAGAGTGATAGTATTTGTGGTGATGAGCTCTTATGGTTTACTCATAGGTGTTGTGATATTTCATTATTTTTACTCTTAAAAATTATGGTTCCTGAAGCCTGATAATTGCATGAGAATCTCATGTTTTTCAAGAAGGTTTGTATATTTAATTGTTTTAATGCATTGAGAAAACAAAGGGTCAAATCTCTTCCTTTTTATTAATTTGAAATCATTGATTAAAAGCAAATTGAAAATATCTTTTGAGGACCTGGGTTATATTTCAGTTTCTGTGGCTGTAGTTATGTCACATTTAAGAGTAGACTCAGTAGCAAGACTGTTTGTTAATCATGTTCATTTTGGTGGTGTGTAGGGACAAATTAGAGCAGGATCCATAAAATGTGCTGTCTAGTTAGAGGATCCAGCTAGAGCTGGAAAAAGATCGTAGCTAAGTGAGCACTTCAATGATCTTAACTGCTAATAAGGCTGTAAGTGTAGGTTTTGGGATGGTGACCAAAATAAAAGCCAAACCAAGGAGGGGGAAGTGTACTAAATGGAAAAAGATACGAAGGTCAGTAGAAAAGCAAAGCAGGTATGGAATTGCTCTATGATGAAGAGATTGGGCAGAAGATAAACCACTAACCTTGGTTAGGCAGGAAAAAAGTGTTGTCGCGATGTGTCTTCAGCTGCTTTTTCATATCTTCTTTCTCTACTGGGTCTGGCTGATTTTCTCTTCCGTTTTTCTTGACAGTTAATAGAGTCAGGGAATTTAAGATGCATCAGTGTTTGCATATTATGTGTGGGTTTGGATGATGTTAGTCTCCCTTGACTGCCTGTGCTCAGAGGGATATCTGGGTGGCGAGTGGTGTTTTAACATTGCGTATCTTCTTATTGTCACTGCCTTCTTCGAATCATTATTTGTATGAGTGACAAAGTAGCTCCACCCTTTGCCTTCTAACTGGCATTTCAGTTCTGTTGCTTTTTTTGATCTAACCATGTTCATTCTACTTCTGTTTACTCCCTGTGGCACTCTTCCTCTAACTGCAGTTCAGTGCTACCATGCTTGATATTCCTTGGCCAGCTGACAGCTCACTTATCTAATGCACGTGGAGCCTAACGGTTTCATAGACAGGTACTACTTCTTGTCCTGGGCTTCTGGTCAGTAGGGTTTTTTTTCCCAACCTCTATAATGAACTTTACCCTGCATGTAGATGAACAGAAGTAATGGCTTCACAGAGTGGTATGAACTCTTCCTATTTAAATTGCTAACTTACAAGTCTGACTAATGTTAACGTGTTTAGTCGTTTATTTGTTGGCTGTTCTAGCAGAAATGTTAGTCAAGCATTCATATAGATCATGGATGGATTTTTAGTTTGTGAATAAATGAAATACCACCACTTCAATTGGCAAATCTGAGTACTTTGTCCTCAGACTTGCTGTCAATATTTTTCTGAAAAAGCACCAAGCAATCCTTAGTTGCCAAAATTACAGTTTTGGACAAATGTATGTTGTTTAGTAACATTTACTTTAAAGTTAAAAAGTATTTTTTCCATTTGTATGGTGTGTGTTCAGTTATATAGCCCAATACTTCATTCTGTACTTAACAGTAATACATTGAAAGAACAAACTCTGATAGCAGACTCAGTTGGAGACAGGCATTTTAGCCAAAAATTCTGCCACTGTTAATATTTGAGCAGTTTGTAATGCACATAAATTTTGATTTATCACACATGTTTTACAAAAACTTAAAACTGAATCAGTCTGTGTTCCCTGAACTGTAGAATGTTAAATAACGAGAATACTTTTATCAATCAGCATGGTTAGAATTTCTACGCAGGAGCTTTCTGCATTACATATTAAGTGATCTTGTTTGTCTTGATTAATTTTCTACTGCATTATTTACATGGTTACTAGTAAACAGAGGGAGGGGGAGAGAGAGAGATGCATGTAATTGTTTTTGTAATTTTTTTCAGGTATTTTTAGCAGCAATGATGTAGCAGTATCATTTCCAAATGCAGTATCTGGCTCAGGATCTAGCACTCCCGTTTCCAGTTCTCATTTACCTCAGCAGGCTTCAGGCCACTTGCAGCAAGTGGGAGCTCTATCACCTTCAACTGCGCCTTCTATTACTACTGTTGTTGCTGCAACTCAGGTAAACGATCACAAGAGTTTAAGATAGAAAACCATGTTACTGACCTGCTTATTTTCAATGCTAAAAGAAACCGTAATTTGTTTGGAAAATAGGTTAATAAAAATTATATTTGTTATGAAACGCTGTAGTGGCTAGAAGTTCCCCATACTATTACATAGTCTTATTTTGTAGAGCACAAAGTTTTTTTTAAATGTAGTCTGAGGAAGTGCTTAGTAATAATGACTATATTATGACTCGTAGCATAAATGCTAGTTGCAATTCATCAGTGTTCTAATCAATCTTTTATCAGAACATAAGAAAGGATTTAAGAAGTAAAATATGTAAAGTTTTCCAAGTTTTATGCAAAAATGATGGTATCAGTTAAAGAATGGTTTGTTTGGGAGATTTAACAAATGGACAACTAAGCTAGCCCTGGCAAAGTGAGATGGCCAAGGCTGACATCTTGGGAACAAGTGAATGTTGACATATATGTTCTAGTTTTGTATTTGAGAAGTCATGCAAATGAAGATCCATAGTTCATGTTTGATGGTGAAGGAATAAGGGAGGCATGGGAGAAATGCAGAAGGGTGGCATAGTTAAAGTAATGAACCAGAAAAAGTACCTTTATGATAGTATTTTGTATGGATATAAGTTGAACAAGATTACATTTATCAAGATAAGAGAGTACACTTGTAGAAAGTCACTATGATTAGTGTGTAAGTATGAAGGAATACTACACTATCCATGATAATTTTATACTCCTTGTATTTTTCATTTTCTGATGGGAATCGCTCTTACACTGAATGTATCAAATATATATCTTTTTGTGTGCTTATAAGCAATGAACTTGTAATTTATCTACAGTGACCTAAGATAGTGGATATAAATATGAAGAATTAAAATCAAGCTTTGCGTGTGTGTGTGCAGAAGCAGGTGTGGATAGTGCATGGACAGCAGAAATACGATGTGAAGACTAACGCAGATTACATTTCAATATCAAATAGCAACTTGTTCTTATAGGTGGCAGGTCATACTTTTACATCATTCTTCTGGACTGGTTTTCTAAAGAAATAAGGTGGTTTCATGCAAAATTGAGTGACTTCTCTTTTGCACAAGTTGATAGAAACTATTTTAAGAAATTAATTTAAAATTTGGTATTTTAGTAAGTTCTCTATTTTTTTTTTTTTCCATTTCCAAAGATGATAACACACTCTTACTTAGATTGAACAGTTGGGAGTTAAGGGGAGGGGTTGTGTCATAGTTCAGTAGCAGATTAAAAGTTTTAAAAAACCCCAAAAAAGTCAATGCTCAGTTTTCACAGAGGAGAGGTTTGCCATCAGTCTTGGAAAGACTCTGCCTTTTGTACAGCTCAACGTATTCATAAATGATCTGGGGAAAGGAGGAGGAGGAATACACACCAAGTTTGCTGATTATGCTGGGTTATGCAATGAGCCATTATGAAGATCAGCTGTCACAAACTGCTGAAAGACCTCACCAGCCGGTGTTGACAAGGTGGTAAGAGGGCAAATAAAATCAATGTTAAGGGGAAAGGACAGTTTCCATTCAAAACAGATATGGTACATGCCAAAAGAGGTACAAGAAGAGCCATGGCAGTGAACAATGGCAAAGAACATCTTTATAAGGAGTGAGTAAATAGTGAGGGACTTGTGGCCTCAAAAAGAGACACTGAGATGGGATAAGACAAAGGTCTGTAAAATCAATTGACATGGAAAAGTTAAATAAGCATGAGTTGTGCACCATCACTTCTATTTGTTAACCTCTGTCAGAAGATAAACAGGTTGAAAAAACAATGGGACAAAACCCGTATTTATGAGTCAGGAAGAGAAATACCATAGTATTTTTTTCCCTTATGTTTTCACAAAAAAAAAGAAGTATACCCTAGGAGATGAACCTTCTCTTAGTGTTTAGTTGAACTAGAGAGCCCTCCGTAGGTTAACTGCTTAAAATTCCTGTCCTTCCTTTGGCTTTGTCTCTTGGGAGTTGCCTTGGGAGCTTTTTTTTTCATCCCCAGAGAAGCAAAGGAGTTGTGAATCTTGCTTCACTATCAAACTTTGTTTTCAAGTGGTCACAGATTCACCTGTCAGGATCTTATTCACAGGTACTACCATTTAAAGAGTCTTTGGGTCCTGAGATACACAGGGAGATTGAAATTGTGGGTTTTGGTTGACAGCCTTAAAGGTGAACTCCTGTATTTGAATTAACAAAGTCCTCCACTGCTTTAGTGAGTCTTTTTTTCAGGGCATAAGGTCTGTACTAATTTGAAGAGATTCAGTCAGGAGAGCCTAGTTTACCATGCAGTTGTTCTCCACTTGAGGCAACCCTTTTTTTTTTCCTAAATCTCGTCTCCTACCCCCACCCCCTTCCCGTTTAGCATAAATGACTGATTATGTGTCAAAGGTTAGGGTTTACCTACTTACTTCTGCAAAGTTTCATCGGAGGGCTGTGTCTGCTTACTGGGCTCTTGTGGATGTATTCTCAGTGTTTACCCACCTCTTGACCATGGAAGTCTTCAAATAAGAGTGTGCTAGCATGTTTCTTGTGTAGTGTTCTGATTAAAAGAAAACCATCATCCTAGGTTGTAAGCTAAGGTAAGCTTGTACCTCTATAGCAGGTAAAAAGTAATAGTTAAAAAATTAGACTTAAACTATTGGTTAAGAGAGCAAGTATGACCAGATCTTGTCTGCTCAGGTACTTGGTTAGCAGATGTGCAGTTGGAATAGTGCTAAAACTTGGAATAACCTTAAAGATGTGCTGCTAAGGTGCATCCTGTAAGATTTCAGCTGTTTTCTTAGATCTCTGTTGGGCATTTGTAACTATGATTTTAGGGGCAACATAAATTTGTCAATTTTTGAAGGATTTTTTGCATGTCTCTTTTTTTAAAGAAAGGGTGTCTAAAAAGAAGGGCGTGGCAAAGAATATGTTCCCATAGAATTAGTCTCAGAACTAGCTGATATATTCTGAGTAGAATGGCATGATAGGCATCTAATGCAGAAAGTTTTCATCATAGCATTTAAAAAAGTGCATACAATTTAAAGCAACTGCCCTAAATTAGGTAATGCTATTATTAAATACTGCTATTAAATTAATACTACTCAAAATGACAAAATAACTTCTGTTATTTTTAGTAACTTACAGGCCTGTATAAAACTTCGGTGATTTAAACCCCAAAGTGCTGATTTTTCCTTCAACAACTAAACAACACTGATTTTAAAGCTTAAAAAAACCTCCAGCTTGAAAATCCTGGCGTTTGATTTTTTCATTCTGTTGACTAGTATGATAGTTTCCATACTGTGGTTTTTGCTTGTTTGTTTCTTTCTTTCTTTTTAAGACAAAAACACAGTGTGGGCCTTGTTACTATCCCATTTTCTGCCTCATTTTCTTTTATCTCATGCCACTCATAATTTTTATTCCAAACTAATAAATCCAGAAGATATTATGAACTTGTGTTCCACACTGTGCCATAACTGAATTGAAGTTCTCGTGTTCCTCACAAGGTGGGAGCCAGTGGACTATTAAAATGCCACTTGCTGGAAATGGAAATTTTTTTGCATGTTGCTTTTTTTTTTTTTTTTAAATATGTCTTGGGCATAGCCTCAGATAGGTTGCACTGCTTAATTCAATCGGGCTTTATTAGCTAACTATGCATTTAACAATTGCAAAAATTTAGTATAAAAGGGATACAGGAGAGAAGGGGTACTGTCCACACAAATATTTGCTCCTGGTTTTCCATTAATTGGTGCTCTTGACATGGTTGTGGGTACTGCCTGTTTTGTATGTAACAGCAAATTGCTGTATCCCAAACTTGTGTCTTTTCTCTCAGAAGTGTCTTCAACTTTCATATGGTTATTGATATGTACTCTGCTATTGAGAAAAATCGCTTTCTTTCATTTGGATTTTGAATATCATCTTAACTTTTCCCTTTTAAGCCAGGTCACATTTTGCACTACTTGAACATCCTGTGCTCAGTTTTTATCTCAAATATTTCATAGTGCTTCATAATTACAGCAAAAATGTTTGTCAGCCTGTTATGCTGTTCTCTAACAATTTGCTGTGCTGCTCTTTCTGATAAGTTATTCTTAGTGATTAAACACATGTTCATGAAAAGAACAGTGACCTGCGTGCCTCAGTATTTTCTGGTGTTGTACAGCAGGATTTGTTTTTGTTCATTTAGTACTGTATAATTGAACATTTGCTACTTTGGTTGGGATTGAGATTGTAATTGCTTGAGCTGTGTGTTCTTTTTGATGACTTAAATTAGTGAAATTACCCTGCTAGAGCTCTGTGGCCAATTGTTTCTAGGGTCTCCAGGTTCTGAATGCAGAATCAAAACTGCAGAAGTGGAAGTAAAGGTTTTTGACTGGGCTTTCTACAGTCATTGATTGTTAAAGCCATTTAATGATTCAGACTGTATTGCTTTCAAGAAAAAAATGCATTTAAGTATCTTGTAATCTCATTTCAATAGAGCTTTTAGTGGGAGTGGAAATGGCATGTAGTCGTTCGCTTAAATACACAATCTTTTACTCTAAAATTTTGTCACTCATCAAATTTTGGAGTTGGTATTATTATAGTAATCTCAGTTTACTGAGAAATTTTCAGGATTTATTCTTATTTTGAAAATTCGGTATCAGATTTCCATTTTGTAGTTAATTTTTTGTTTTCTTTCTACTGTGTGGTGGTATATCTGCTCTTGGTGACTGTAATAAGCACATCTGTGAGGCAATTTCGAGCAATATTGCACATACTTGTTACTAACCTCTTGTACAGATACAAAATCCAGAAGATTTTCTTAGTGTGGGATTTTTTTTCTGCTGCTAGATTCTTCTTTCTTTTCTAAGCATTATTTTTCCTCTGCAGCTTCTGTTTTACTTCCTTCCTAAATTCCCAACTCTTACTTTATGCACTGTGCTTCCTTTGCCACAGAGGCAGATAATGAAGAGGGAATACAACAAGAAGTATCTATAACAGCAGTCCTTGTGGCTTGCACAAAGATAGGGAAACTGAATAGCTGCTGTTTGTTATTCCTTACATCCAGGATTTATTTGTGATGGCATGATAGGTCCACTTCAGCACAGTGTAATGAACTACTGCCTCCAGGGTGTAGATGTGATAATTGGGAAGGTAGGTGCTGCTGCTCAGTTGCAATTCTGAGTGAAAGAAGTTTGCTTTTTATCACTTCCATTGTCCCTTCTAAAGTTCCTTTGGCTTTACTTCCCTTAGGAGCAGTACAAAAGCAGCAGGGTTTTCTTTAGCATTCATATAGAGGTGGTTATCCTCCTTTGTCTGATCCATCTTCTAGGGGGAGATAAGGCTTATTTTTTTTCCAGCAGATTTGGAGTTATTTGTTAACAACAGAGGAATGTGAAAGCTAAGGAATCCTGAGATCTTTTCAGGTTCTGAATGTAGGGCACATGATGTTTCAGATGCATCTGTCCTGTGGTTTTTATTTTCTCATTTTCTCAATTAATCTAGTCCCTAATTTTGGATTTCTGTAGTCCCCTGCTCTTTCTCCAAATTACTAGTCTACACTATTTTTGGTCTCCTGTTTTAGTGGTTTTTCCCCTTGTCATAGTTTAAGTCTGCTCATCATTTTTCATTCTGTCAAGGGAACTCTTGTCCTTTTTATTTTATATTCTGGCACTCATGGGAAAATAAATGAAAAGACAGGAAATAGGAACTCTATTCTTAGTTTTTGTCCCTTTCAGCAGAGAAGTTAGGAGCAGTTTTGGGAGCAATCTTATTTATACCTACCACAACAGGGATGGAATTATGAGGGAACTTAATAGTACATCTTAAACAAGTAAATGCTTCTTTGCTGAAAATTAAAAGTTGAGAGGGGTTTTTGCAAGTCTGCAGGAGGGGGGTTTGGGCATTTTCATGGGACAGTAAAATGTACCTACCTGATTGATATTGCTTCCAAGTTTACAGTTGTAACCTCAAATTATGGATGTCACGTTCTTAAATTCAGTATGGCCGAGGAAGATATTCCTTTACCCAGTTTTGTTTCCCAGTCTCGTTCAGAGAAACATATCCTGTTTCCTGTTGGTTTGGTTTTGTTGTTTTTTGAAAAAATTTAATATTCAGCACAAAGTAAACGGAAGGAAGGAAGGAAGGTAGGTTGGTTGGTTTCAGGTTAGGCATACGAAGTTTGCTAGAGCTGGGCGACTGCAGTGTTTTTAAGGGACATTTCTGGGCCATCTTCCCTGTGGATACTCTACAAAATGGCAGGTCTATCAGCTATCAGTGTTTAATCAACTTTCTTTGGTAAGTAGAATAAATACACAGAAAAAAAAACCCCAAGCTGCCCTCAGTTCTAGGAGTTTGGTGTGTGACAGATGTGTTAGATGGTTGGCTGCTTAAGTGAGTTTCCTGCTCCACTCCCAAGGATGCACATCACAAGCATATGTAAGTTAAGTGTTAGTGTGATACTCCTGCAGACACCTTTGGGTCAGAACATCTTAGAACTAGACACTGACGTGATCTCAATAAACTTACTTAAGCAATAACCCTTTTTTGCAGTGCAAAGGAACTTAGACTAATTATATTAAACTGCATTAGACATGTAAGCAGAGATTATTCCCAGAATTTAAGAACTTTACTCTCTTTTTACCTGTTTTTCAGGCCACTTTCTGAAGTCTGTTCCTTGAGCTAGAAATCATTGAGATACTGAATGCCATAAGAGCTCTTAGGAAGTCCAGAGAGCAGATAGTATAGATTCCTACTGCATATTTGGTGGGTGCCTTGTGGTGAAACCTCTCACCCCATAGTAATTAGTCACTAAGGTAAAGCATAGACAGCAATTATGACAATATGTTAATGTATTGCTAATTTTTTCCAAAATAAGTTTTGTTAGTTCATTTTTAAAGTTCAGTTTATACATTGTTGTACAGTGTATGTTGTTGGTTTGGGCTAGGGGTGGTGGTTTGTTGGCGAGTTTTTTGCAGTTTTGGGGGGTTTTTTTGTTTGTATTACGTTTAGTATGAAGGATAATTAAAAAGATACTAACAAAACATCTGGAGATAATGATGTTGCATGGTTTAAGCAGCATGCTTCCAGAAAAAGCAAATTATATCCTTACTGTGGTACTAGAATTTTCTAATCAATAGAAATGCTGGATACATGAAAACCAATTAACATATTTTCTGTTACTATCAAAACACCTCCTGACAATAAGGTCTCTTGAAAGAGGCTCCTGCCCACTGGGTGAAAGGTAAAAATATCAACATGGATCACAGGCTGTTGAGATGCTGAAATTACTTGGTTCTCCTAATCTTACAACTTAACAAAAAGATATAAAAGGAAATGTCAGCAGATACAGAACAAAAAGAAGTCATTCTTAAACAGAGCATGTTGCTCATCTTTGGGACTCACTGCCACAGGAAATTGCCAGTGCTTCTAGATTTGGAAAGTGTACTGAATGCATCCTTCAGTATGTTGTAGACAGAGAGGTTTGATATTGTGGTGTAGGATGTCAGAGCAAAACAGACTTTCCTTCCAAACCTACTGAATAATATTTGTGTCACAGCCACTTAAATTTGAGTCTTGCAAAATGAAAAATGTGTAAGAACCGTACTACTAAAAGTTTTTCCATCACAATTTTCTCATTTCTCGCTTAAAAGCTGTTTTAATTTCTAGTTACTTCTGGGCAAAGCAGGTAAAAATCGAATTTTCTTTTCATGCAATCTAACTGAGGATTTTTGGGGTGGGGGTGGAGGAGAGTAGGAAGGAGGAAGAATTTACAGCCAGAGGGAAAATTCCTTCTAACATGTGACTCAACTAGAAGAACAAAGGAATCATAGTTGCAAGTAATCTAGTATTTAGCCCAATGAAAATCTTGTTTTCCTCTTGCTTCAGAAAGCTTGTCTTCATGTAGACTTGCGCAATATAGAGATAGTCCGAGAGGCAGTTGCGTGGTTTTGCACAGTGCCGCATGCTGAGACAACTGCATCAATGTTTCAGGCTAGCAATAAATGTTTTCTGCCTTCAAGCTGAAGCTTATTTAGCTTGGCTTATCTGGTGCTGCTGTAGCAACCATCAGTCTCCAGGCAACTGAGGCACATTGACCTCTTCGTTGAACTGAGTGTAGCACTACTTCAATTTAGCTGCCTGAGACAATAATAATGGTGTTGAATGTGAAAAGTGTGAAATTTTCTGGTTTGTATGCAATGGAAATAATAAAACTGTTTAGATGAAACTGAATGTTTAGGTCTCACTTGAAAACGATTTCAAATATACATGGTGTGTGTTTGTTGCAAGCTGCAGAGTTGTCTTCTGAGGCAGTGTCCTTATAGGCCTTGTATAAATGTTGAGAATCTTGCAAGCATTTTTGCATGGCCGCAGTGCTGTTACTGAAGGTGTTTGCTTCATCACTTAAATAGAAAAGACTGTTGATGTTTATTTAGTTAAAATGTCAGTGTTTGTGAATAAGTAGCTGATTCTTTATTACTCTTTTTGAAATTATAGTGAGTCTTGAAAGTAGTTACTTTTTTCTCAGATCCATATTGCAAGTGTATGACTTTCTTTGGAATACTCATATGAAGAAAATAGATTCCTCTATGGGTATACTGAGTTTGTTTCCTAATAAAGTCATTTTTTCTGCTAGTCAATATGAGAGTGAAATTGAGATTCCTCATACATTAAGTTCTTAAGTAAAGCAGATTCTTGGGCAAGATAGTGCTTCCATGTCTGTGTAGAGCACATGCAGTTTAAGTGCTATGAAGACAGAGGTAGATGGAAATGATAGAGCAACCAACTTGAGGTAAAAGGGCTTTGTGTTGAAATTGACAGCTCTGTTTTCAGTTAGGTCTGTGGAGGAATCCTAGGGTCTTACCTCTTCAAAGCCTCCTTTGAAAAACAACCCAAAACCTTCAACAAAAAACTCCCAAACAACAAAACCAACCAAACAAAAAAGAAGTCTTAATGAGATAGCATTCTAATAAGTTTTTGTACAAGTCTCTTTTTTATGTCTGGTATATAAATTAATATATTTTAATTTGTTAAAATGTTATGTAATATCTAGATAGTTAACGTGAAAGAGAAGAGCAAACTGGTAGTACAGTTGAGGTTATAGTGTTTTCACGTTATTGGAAGATAGGCCTTCTATCCATGTGGTTTTTAATGACTTTATGTGCCCTTGTTGTACACTGGGCAGAGGTATAAATTAGTTTCTGTAGGTGTGCCATTAATTTTTCATTTTGCCTTTCAAATCCCACTGTGTCTCCCAGTTGTATTCATTCATGCCTTTCTTGGAAAATACTTGAGTGCTGCTGTTTGAAGGTTAGATGGTTTCATTTAATTGAAGGATTTATTTGTATGTTTAATCAAAACAATTGATTCCCAAAGACAGTATTTGATTATTAGCTTGTTCATAAGCTAGAGTCTTCATTATAGCTAAAAGTTCAAAGGATTTATTTTTGCTGCATACAGAAAAAGTACTAGTGATGTGAATATTGTATCCATGGAATGATGTCACAAATACAGTTTTCCTGATAGATTTAAATTATGACAATTTGTACACTTGTAATTTATTTTCTTTTTGAATGAAAAGTTTCTCTTCTAAAACATCATAAACCCTTTTTCTGATTTCATTTTAACTTTCCCAACCTCCTAATTATACTTCACAGTTAATTTTTTTAATTTCAGCTGGGTAGTGAAAACATTTATTGTGTAATTGGACCTTGATTATCTGTTTTAAAAAATCCCCAAACTTTAAGGGCTTCAAAGTGCCTGGACAGTAATGCTGGCAGTATGGGAGGGGTATCCTTTAAATCTCAGTGTTGCTTTCGTAGAATGATTGAGTAAAAAACTGTGGTGGATATTTGGGTTTGATTCCCATTGGTGATGTGTAATAGGTGAGATGAGGTTAGTTGTAAAAATTCACTCTGATTCCAGTCATCAGTAGTAGGCTGTTTTAGTCAAGTGGTCAATACTGTTTGCTTGAAATTTTATGTTCAACTTAAAACTTAAGACAGCCAAAACATTTATTAAAAAGATGTAAATGAAAGTTAAAATATATGAATGGTACTTACCATGCTACAGATTAATATTGTTTTGTATTGTGCTAGTTGTTTTGAAAAGTGAGATGGTAATTTTCAGAAGAAATGTGGAAACTATTTTATTAAGGATTTTCTGTGTTGTCTTCCATTCCATCTATATTTCTTGACATATAGGAAAATAAACAGGAATTTAGATTTTTGATTTTCCTTTGGAAACAAGTCTTGATAAACATTCTAAGATTTCTAAGCAAATTCCGCATTTGTGGTGAAAATTTTCAAGGGTTGTGTTGCAGGAAGTGATGCATGAGAAGTTGATGTGGCAGGATTCCTCTCGGTGTTGCAGTGAGCTGTGGTCTGACCACCCTTCTGGGGGTGTGCTTTGCCATCGCAACGAACAACTGACAATTCACAGGAGGAGAGTGATGATTCTATTGGTGGTTCCCTCACCTCTCCTAAATGCAGTTAAAGGTTGTACCATAAGTACTGAAACAATCAAAGAAAGCAATAGCATACTCTTGCCATTGCCTTCAATACCCAAGCAAAGGCCTTAAAAATTCTAGGGATAAAAATAATGTTTCTTCACTTCTCCAAGTTAAGCTATGAAACACAAGGCAAGGTTGCTTCTGTTGCTGTCACCTGATAGGCAGCTCTTTTCACCTCTCAAGAAAAGCAAATAATTTATATATATGCACATTATAGATTTTTTATTACAGCTATGTGTCTAGAATTAATATGTGTTTGTATCTAATCTCATTTAATTTCAATGCAGGTTTTAATTAATTAATACATTGTTCAGATAAATGTTGCTTGCCACAGACCAAAATGTATTAGCTTAAGATGTCATCTAGATGAAGTAAACTGATGCTAACACTTGGTCCAGTGCTTGAATTTCCTTCCATATTTCATGAATCTAGACATGCATGGAAAGTGTTCGTAGCATCTCAGAAGGGTAGCAGAACAGCTTACAGAGAATTTTGCTTTAAATTTCATCTGCATCAAAATTTTTTATGTGCTTTCAGCAGTAGTTGGCCATAAGTAGTTGTTGGTGGTATATCTGGATGCTTTTTATTTCTTTCCTTCGTATTAGTAGGAGCAAGGAGGAGTTTCACATTTCATGTCACGGCATCGTGCTGTGATGAAGAATCTGATATGATTGGTAAATGGTGTGACCCACAGGAGCAATGATATGTTTTTATTTTAAACAAGGAGTAAACTTAACCTTTGAAATTATTTTTGACAAATAAATATTGGCAGAAATAGGTAATTAGGTGATGTGTCACTAATCACTAAGCATTATGATGCTATAACACAAAGCTACAATATTGCAATGACAATTTTTAAAGCAGAGGGGGAAAGGGGTGTTGATTGGATATAAACTGATGAAGAAGCTGTCTTGGAATTGGTTGTTCTGGCCATCCTTGTTGCCCTATCATGAAAGGAGGAGAGTTCAGTAATGGTTTAACTACAATTAAATCCCTCCCCTTTCTTTATGGAAACTCAACTGTAGGCATTTCAGCATTAGCCTAAACAATGGTTTTGAATATGTTAAGCCCCTAACAATTAGGGAGCAGTTTGGGGCATTGAATAATGTGGAATGATGCAATTGAACCTGACAGCTTCAACAGTCAGCCTACTCATGGGACCCAAAAGTTGTTCACACTTGGTTTCATCTCTCATCACACGCTGAGTATTAAAACCTTACTGGTGTGGAGCTGAGACAGAAATGAGGCCTGTTATCAGAAAATATTTCATAGCATAAAACTTGAAAGGAAAAAGGCATGTTCAAAGAGTCTCAAAGTTTTGAGACCCAATCTGATTCCATACAGCTAAGTTTTGTGTCATTTTTCTCCCCTTTGTTTTTTTCTGCTTAAAGAACATATAACTTTTGAATTGAAGAGACTGCTTTCCCTGAAGAGGCTGTTTTCCCTGGAAATCTTAATAAATGTTCAGATACGAATGCTTTGGAAACTTCGTAGTCATACTGTTAAATACCATTCTGGAGTCATGCAAACAAATATAAAACTTGTAAATATTTCGGGGGGTATTTATATATCTGAGTTAAATGTAGTTAACTTGCTAGTCTTGCTCTTCAATTAGAAGAATCTGCTTGTACTTTCTTGCTGTAGAGGAAGTGTTTTTAAGCATCAATCAAATACCAATCATTTCTTACTGCACGTGGGCATTCTTTGAATTACAATGCATCGTCCTTCTGTGCTGCTCTGCTACTTATGGCCTTACTGATTTATTGAACATGCCATAAAGGAAAGCAGTGTGTTATATACCTCTAGATGGGCTTAAATCCTTCTGCTAAAACATTTCCAGGAAAATTTGCTGCTTTTTCAAAATAAATACATAGTAGTCTTGGGTTTTTATTTGTTCATACATTTTGATCATGTATTATGTAGATTGTTCAAATAGAATCAGTTGAAATAAAGAATAATACAGCTTTAAAAGTTCTGCATTTTAGAACATGTGTCAGTCCTGTGATCTTAATATGTATTGACAGGATGATTGCGCATTTTTAATAAATGCTTGCTACAGCTTGTTTCGACTGTGAGTGAAACATGAAGCTCCTATTTCACCTTTAAGTAATGTAGCACTCCTCCACCTTCTCTACTTCCCTGTCCGATGAAGTCGTCACATATATAAGAAAGCTTCACAAATCATTAGTCTTGTCATTTTACATCACCGTTTTAGAAAAATATTTTCAAAGGTTTTTTATTTGCCTTCAACTTACTTGCACAGTTTTATTGTGTCTTTTTGCTTTGAGAGTTGTAAAGAGTTGTAAAGTTGAGAGAGTGGGATGGCATTGGAACTTTTACAGTTCCAGTTTGTAGGACACCTTTACTATTATTTCAAAGTATAAACAAGGGTAAAGTTTAGGGTGAAACCACCATTTGTGAAAAAACACAAGTTCTTAGATATTGTTTAAATCCTGCTAAGTCTTTTGATCTGTTGTATCAACCCACTTAGCAAACGTATAATTCCTTTGATGTCTTCTGTTTCGTGATGTGATAGTTAGCTCAACAAACCTTAGCAACTCCCTTCAAGATACTTAGGTACTTTCAGAAAGTTCTTAAAGCTATTTGTGCATGTTTCAGTCAAATAAACATGTACTCCTCTTGCTGATTATAGCTACCTTGCCATCAGAAATTAATATATAGCTGCTATTGCAGTTTTAAGCAGCGTTACCGTCAATTAAATGGACTGAGAGTTCAATATAGAAACCTCTGTGTAAAATGTGAGCAGTACATACACTTACTAGAATTAAATGAAATCTTTTAGGGAAATATTCTAAAACTAAACAGAAATAAGACCTGGTGTTTGGAGTTTAAATGCGCCCCCCCTTCCCCCATTATTAGTAGAACTCATAGCGTCATATAAACTTTTATTTTGCTAGTCTTGGCCTTTTAGATATGGTTGAATGATAATACTTGCTTGAATCTCTTAATACTCCATTCTATAAGGTTTTATCAGTGGCAGGATTTGACTGAAGTTTGTTTGGTTTTGAGGGGAAAACAGCTGAAGGTTGTGAGGAGCAATAATAGTTGAGTTGAAACAGTCCGATAGGTATTTTGTTAAGGAAAATAGCAGGAGCTGTGCAGTATTGCTACCTTTGTCAGTCAGTGTCACAGTACTAATACATATTGTATTTCTGGAAGCTGTTGTACCTTGCGTAGGTGGAAATGCCCATATTATTTTTAAGACTTAGAAATAATTCAGATTAATTCTACTAAAGCTATGCAATTAAAAAAACCTCCAACAAACAACCAGAAGTAACAGCCAGATTTGAAGTGACACTGGGGTTCCATGTCTAGCAATCTTGCACATACCTATAAAGTGAAAAGTGAATAAACCCCTGATCATTGTAAGCAATTACTTGTGGCTTTTTCTGACTTTGTGACAGGAGAAGAATGTAAATATCAGGCACAATTTCTCACCAGTATATAGTAAATAAAGCATCATTGAAAACAGTTGTGTGAATTCATAAAAGTCCATTCATCAAGTTTAATATGTTGGCAGAAAGCCAAAAGTTAATGGTAGTGTGTGATTCTTTCCAGAGACATAGTTTATACTCTGTAATATTTTGCTGTAATAACCAGTATGTTTCCCCTGTCTCTTGTGTGCAGTTATGCATGTCAAAATGTCCCGCAAATTGAGTTCCTTACTGTTCACCTTTTTTTTTTCTTTCAAAAAAAGTTTCATTTGTAAAGGTTGTTTATGTTTTCTTAGAAGATTAATTTTAAAACCAGTGATCATACAGGTTTGTGTATCTTTGATTCCACCCCCACCCCACCCCCCTTGCAATCTTTCCTTTGTTCTGAATTATTTTTTTATCAGGTAGGAAAATGCCTTCTAAATAAGCAGCAATGCCTTTATTCCTTTGATTGCTTGTCTCTGCAACTTAGCATTTGACACAAATCTTTTTTTCTTCGAAAGGGAAAAAGCATAAGCAGCCAAGGAAGAAAGTATTTTTATTGCGTTGGATTATGCAAGATTTTGGCCAGCCTCCTTAGCTTCATCTGTTTAAGGGTTCATTTTCGCTTGTTTGGCACAAGTCCCAGCAGAGACCTTCAGAATTGTGGTTAGCAACATGAATGAACACAAACTTTGGGAGCTCTTCAATAAGTAGAGCTGGCCAACTGCCAAAAATACAGTTCCTTATATGGGGTCAGGGCAAAGCTGTGGTTCCCGGAGCCCCCTATTGTATAGAAAACATACTTGTAATGGCTGTTTGCGTTCTTTAAAATAAAAACAAAACAAAACAAAAAAACACCAGGCTTCCAAGTCTATCAAAATAGGAAGTAACAAAATACTGTGCACGTTTTACTAATGACGGAGTCGAGCAAAGGAAATATGGCTCTGTGTAGTTAAACTATAGAGCTGAAAGTTGGACCTTTTGACCTCCACAGCCGGCTTGTGATGTAAGGAACCCAAGCATTTGTGAGACATCTGTTGTCTACCTGCCCTTATTTTGTAAATGGTTTAATAAGATTAAATAATTAGTAGGATAACCACATGGTCGCCATGCTACTAAGTCCTAGCATTGAGCGCATACTTTAGGATCGCAAGGAAGTCTGCCTGTGCTGCAAACTGTGATTGTTGTAAAATGCACTTTAGGTATTTTTAATATTTGCTACAGTTCTTTTTTATTAGACGGGGTTTCTTTAATTAAAAGATCTTGCCAACCACAAATACAACACTCTTTAAAACCCGATCTATTTTTCAAAGAACTGCAATTCTGTTTCTGTACTCACAAATGAAAATATTTTTTCCTTTTAAATATGTGTTTTTAAAAAAACATTCAACTTACAAAAGCAATAAATGTGCATTAAGAAGGCTTCTTTAAAATACATTTAGCATTTCTCTCCATTTTAAAAAAAGGATTCAAGTTTTAATTGGTTTCTTGCAGGCAAACACCCTACCTGGATCTTCTCTCAGTCTGCCTCCATCCCACATGTACGGCAATAGGCTGAATCCAAATTCAGCCATGGCAGCACTTATAGCTCAGTCTGAAAACAGCCAAGCAGGTAAGCTTCCTCTGCCGGTGCAAATGTGCAGCTTCACAGAACTCCGTGTTTTTAAAAAGGTTGTTAAGTTGTATTTTTGTTTTCTGCTCAGCTTTTGGTTATTAAATGTCTGTACAAAGTTGTTCTGTGTTGGAAGTAAATTCTCAGTCGTTCTGTGGAACAGTGCGGGTTTTCTTCCCCCTTTTTTTCCCTCGGTGTGTGAAATGTAAATGTTTAAGCAGAGCCATCAGCAGGCAGGAATGCACCAGTGTCTCTTGTGACTCCTGTGATTGATGCGCTCAGTTCCCAGCTCTTTGCAACCAGAGTGACACAGCTCTGGGTTTTGTCGTGAATAGTTGAAACCTTTATTTGCATAATTCATGAAATTGCATTACATACAAGTTTGTGTGAAAGAGATCCCGTTAGAGAACTTGTGCAGCATTTAATAATCTTGTGAATATTTACCGATTGGCATTTGGTACCGCGGGCTCTCCGCTGCGGTTTTAATGAGCCGCTGGCTTTGCTTTGTTTCATTCCCTCCGTAAGGATTTGTTGACATGTCGTAGTAGTCATGCCTGTTTGGGGGAAGGGAATGAGTTTAGCAGTTTACCAAGAATGGATCAGTCATGTCTTTGCCCTCCAAGGGGTCGGAGGTCGCTTGACTCAGAATAGGGGGAGGGCAACCTTGAAGGGGGCAGATAGGGTTATTTTATTGAGAGGCCATAGGGAAAATAACCCTTTTGAGTCCTTCCAAGCAAAACGTTTTCGTATATTTAATGAGGCCTTTTTTGTTTGTTTTACTACCTTTTTAGCAAGGGGCTTTCCTATGCTTCTGCTTATAAATAGGAATTAGTGAATTATATGCTTTCATAAAGTTTTCAGTAAATTTGCAGAATAATGTGTGCTTGTTAGACGGCAGCAGTAAGTTTAATACGTTATATATTTTATGAGTTGTTTTGGGATACAAAGTGTTAAAAAAATACAGAGCATCAGGATTTGCTGTGATAAGCATACAGATTAGCTGTCCACAGCTGTGATTCATTACTTTCACCGTACAAATTAAAAGTGGCTGAGGGGAGGGTACTGCAAATGCAAACCACGCTTCTGTGCTGTAAAACTGAAAGGAATGAAAGAAGTGAACATAATCCATGGCCTGGTACAGCCTCAGAAATGTGTAAGGACAACACCTTACATGCTACAGTTCAGCAATCTTAAACTAGTTACTTATTCACTCTTCAGCAGTAACTACAGATAGAAGTTGAGATTGAAGGTATTTTTAAAATATCTACATCAGATATTAAAACTCTTATCTGAGAAAAGGCGATTTATCAGCTGTGAAATATTTACACTGCAGATCAAGATCTCGGAGATAACAGCCGAAGCCTTGTTGGCAGAGGAGGATCACCCAGAGGAAGTCTCTCACCACGGTAAGCGTTATTTACATTGGAGAGTGCAGGCAGAGGAAATGTTTTAAGATTTGCAAACTTAACTGTCTTTTTACCAGTAATACCAAAGTGTTTTAAAAGCCTATATATAGATAAATATAAACACACATGTATAAATACATTTATTTTTACATAGATATATCCTTATAAAAAATTCCTTAAGACATCCAGAGAGCTAAAATTGTGCTGAAATGTACTTTTGTATCAACTTGAAATTAGATTTACAAATTAAGGTTTGTAGGCAAGTTAGTTTACTCCCTTACTTAAGAAATGGAGTCTTGCTTTAGAGGGATTTATGTATCATTTAATCCATATGTACAACTTACCTCCTCAGATTTGTTTCCACAATCCTAGTTTAGTCATATTTGCAAAAATTCCAGAATCCCATATCCTTAACAATGATCACAAGAATAAGGTGGTGTGAAACATTAAATATCAGTAAAAATATGTTTCCCTCACAACTTCAAAATTTGTAACAATTCTCTGTAGAAAACAGAAATTTTTTTGTTCTGCTGCAATTCACATCTGCTAGAAAAGTTTGAGATAAGAATTCTGCTGAAACTGTATTATATTATTTTGTTTTGGAATACTTGCTGTTAAAATTTTGTGTTTTAAGTATTTCAGTAATATTTTCTGTATATTAAGATTTTAAGCAAGTCTTTGTTTTAAAGGGCTTTATTTTCCATACTGGGTCAAATACGAGGTAGATTTTATGGTGTTTTTACTGTGTTTTTTTACTTAGGGACTAACCATGAAAAAGATTTATCTGAAAAAAAAGATATAACCTGAAAAAGATTTTAGGATAGCTAAAAAACTCTAGTTACACAGAAATAGCATTGTAATAATGAATTTTATTGCTATAGCATGTGTTTATTATGGTAATTTATAAAAAAATCTCCAAATTAGATAATTTAATGTACATGCCTGGTGTTGTTGATCTTGTATTATGTTCCTTAATTAATCAAAAGACATCTTGCTGGATGGGACGAGATTATCCATTATAATACTTAGGTGTTATTACCTAGTCATGAATTTGTTTTTAAGTTTTCCAGTATGTGTTGCTTCTAAAATAATAAATAGAGAATTTACAAATTAGTTTAGATGGTATTCTTAGTATAAATATGTATACTTACATTAGCATATAAATTGATCTATCCAGACAAGGAAGCTCAGAGAATTTTGCAAAGGGAAATGCTCAACAATTAGGAAATTCCAGAACTTCTGATTATATATTAAGTAGTCCTCTTATGCATACATGTTGTTGAAATTACGAGCTTTAATGCCTTTTTAGTTAATATGCAAATACCTGGTCTTTGCACGACTTGCATAGGCCATAGCTGTGTTCAGTCTGTCTTTTGGTTGAATACTTGGGAAGGTAAACTTCTTAAATACGATGCTTCTGCAGAGTGTGTATGTTCAGGGTATATACAGTCCAGTACTTGGCAGCGTGGTAAAATACCACCTGGTTTTGGTGGGGATGCTAAAGGAGAATTGGGTGATGTAAAGGCCACCTCAGTCCACAGTTGAAAAGCTTCCTGCAGTGTATGGAAGCCGTAGCACTTTGCAAAGAGGAGAGAGATTTTGCTTGGCAGTAGGGTTGTTAAAAAACAAGCCAATAAGGGGGGGGAGATGGGGGTAGTGTGAGAGAATGCAAAGGGGAGAAATTGCTGCTGTAGTTACAGAATTGAAAGATGGAAAAACTTAGTCTGTAATACTAAGCATGCAAAAAATTCAGAAAACCTCCTCATTCAATTAAGTTCAGCAGTCAGCAACTTTCACCCCTGGTTTGTGTGATAAAAAAGATTACATGTATGTCAACGTTTCTAAAATGTGTAGGTAACTCCCCACCTTTCCCACTTCAATAAATAAGTAACTCTGGTTACTTAAAATGTATTTTATAGTAAATAAAAAGCTAACTTTAAAAAATCTGCTATCTAGAAACTTTGCAACTCTGTATGTTGCCTGCTTTATCTATTAAAATTATTTAGCTGCAAGTTCTGACTCTGTTCCCTTTGAAGCTTATGAGATACATAAATAACACAGTTCTCCGAAAGAACCATGTGATTTTCAGCGAGTTGCTTAAAATAAAAACACTTGCAGAACATTTGTTTGCTGTTGATGACGCAGCTGATTGCAGCTCTTCGGAGAAGACATATGTGGCTCATGAGTTTGTATGGTCATTTCCAATTCATATTGTTATATCTTTGTACCCCAATATAACCACAGTGTTTGATGTTTAAGCTGTCGTATTTTAACTTTTAATATCTATATGAGAAATATAAATATACCTGGTATATGTGAGCTGTTTCCATTTTCAAAGGAATTACTGCTTTTCCCAAGGTAGCACTTAAAACGTTTTTTTACCCCATACTTAACCTTAGGTTTAAAAATGTGTTATGTAATACCTGTAGTGAAATCTGTATGTGTGCTTATATCTAAATGCAGTATTGCTTCTAATTAATGTTCTATAATATGAGTAACTGTACCCCAAACTTAAACAAAAAACAGTTGTGAAAGCAGGCAAGGTGTGAAACAGGATTCCCATCTCTGCAGCAGGATTGGACCAGTGCAGACAGCACATTTATAATCCTGTTGGAAACTCTGATCAAATGCTATTTGGAATAAGGATTCAACCCTAGCATGCGGGAACCATATCCTGTCTAAAGGATGAGCTAGGGGTTCAGTTGGAAGAGGATAGATTGGGTAATGTTGCAATACACGGAAATCTAGATTTTTATTATTTTTATTTTTTATCCTTCTCTTGTACAAGCTTGCAGTGAAGGATTGCAGAGGTTATACCATCATGTACTGCTTTATTTCTACCTTTTCAAAATTGATAGGAAGAAGTCCAAAGCCCAACAAGAATCTTGTTGGTGATTTATAATTCAAATGGCACAATCTGTTAGGGTAGCATTATGTGCCGCTCAGGAACATGCAGACAGAGAGAGAAGTTTCTGGGGGAGTTGTTCAGTGGTTTTGTGTATTTGTTTTCTGGATTTGGTTGTTTTTTTTTTTTTTAAAGTGGGTTATTTGTGTGAAGTGTAAGTGTAGTACCTCTGTGTAGAATGTTTCTGCATAAACTTTCGTTCTTACTTCTTCAGCACATCGTGTAAACAGTCCATTTTAAGACTGCTTTTGCTGTCTCTGTGCTGAACTGTTAAATACTGTTGAGTTGTCATCCCTTGTCAAAAAACACTACCTTGGTTATCCATTCATCAGGGCTTTATGTTTTAACAAGTGCTTTCCTTTCTTCCTGTATGCAGAAGAGGAACTATTTATAAATACTTAACTGAGCTCTTAAGTCACCTACTTAAAACCTTTTCTCGTAAAAATCGCTTTGCTCTGGTGCCTACAAAATGCTCGACAGTCATTAGGTAGCTAATGTGCTGTGACCACTGCTTATTACGGTAATCATAATTAACACACTGATTTCCTGAGCTCTCTGTGTTGTCCTGTACCGGGACTGTGGTGGTCTTGTTGGTAAGTTTGCCCTATGGGTGGAACAGTATGGCTGTCATCCCATGATGGCACCAATTGCTTACAGTCATAACTAATATGTGAGAACCTGAGCTCGCTGGAATTGATTAACCACCCCCCGAACAACCAACAACAAAACCAAGAACAAGCTTTTATTGGGCTTTGGTGTTGGTCCTATAGGAGGAATGGGACCATGCATACATGGGACCAGAAACCTGAGTCAGAAATACACTGAGTATCTGGCCTTGCTCACAAGTTAAATTGTGCCCCATGCAATGCAAAAGAAGCCTCCTCCTAGGACCTGAGAGAGGTAGCCAGCTTTCTCAGTGGCTGTGTGCTGAATATTTAATTTTCTCCTGAGTGAGAAAAGACATGTGGCAAGGGGATTATTCTTTGAACTGTGTGTGATCATGAGTAAAAAAGGAGGTATATTAAGTGTTCACAGTACAGGCAGAGGATAACTTCTAACTTTCATTGCATCCCTTGTGAAATAATATTTTCATGTAGTCCCTCAAAAATCCGAGTTTACGAGACTGTTTTTAGAACAAATTAATGAAATTATATATGGCCTTTCTATGTGATGATTTTAACAAATTGGTTTTATTTTTCCCAGTTTGCTCAGGGAAAGGTTTGAAGCTTGGTATGGGTTGGTTTTTTTTGCCCCAAAGTTGGTGCTCTGTGTATCCATATATAATGGTTCCCTGCTGTATAAGTGTGTCTTGTATAATTTAATTCAATGCTATTTGTCAGTTACTATCTTGTTAGTCGGTATGCAAGAAGAGGTTATGTGCTTTTTCAGTATAAATTCTCACACTGTAATAATATGTCTTTCTTTTATTAAAGCCCTGGCAGTGAGAACCAGGAGTTCTTAGTGATTTTGATGAATTAACTTAGTCTTGGAAGAATAAGATATGTAGGTGCTAAGAGCTGATATAAGATAAGAAATTTCAACAGCCTTTTTCTAATACATTTCCTTTCGTCCTTTTCTTTAAACAATAAATTGCAATATTTTCAACAGATCCCCTGTGAGCAGCTTGCAGATTCGCTATGATCAATCAGGGAATGGTTGTGGGGAAAATTTGCCCCCAGTAGCAGCCAGCATAGAACAGCTTCTCGAGAGGCAATGGAGTGAAGGACAACAGTTTTTATTAGAGCAAGGCACCCCCAGTGACAGTAAGTACTCACAGTCTGCTTATTATGACTTTTGCTAACTGTTACTCAGAACTGCTATTCTGTGCTTGTCCAAGAATTTTAACAAAATTTATTTTCTGCTGTGAATTGAAATATAATTGTAGTGTACAGTTCTAGCATAGTTCTTAAAGCAGCACATGACATCAATAGATTACAAAAGATTTCTCTATGATTATCTACATTTTTATGGATGAGGAAATTGTGTCATGCAAGAGGAAATAACTTGCAGATCCAGTTGCAAGTCTGGAAAATAATTCTGAGCTCTTAGATCCACTACTGTAAATACTGTAGTACAGTTCCCCATTTTTCTTTATATTGTGTGGTATAAATTCGCATGAAGTTTTTTTATTCTATTTTTTATTTTTAAATCTGAATTGCCAGTTTCTGTTGCTGTGTAAAAAGAAAATATTTACAAATGTTAGGGAGGTGTCCTACTGGGCTTTCGTATCTTTATTATGCTCTGCCTTTCTTGTGAGTTCCTAAAGCAAGAAAATTATTATTTTCTCAAGTTATGTTTAATAGAGTGGAATGGTCCAAGAATGAATATGTTAAAAGCATAAGTGATCAGTGGATCACGTGGATCTCCATATTCGACAATGTATCAGTATCAAAGACAATCACTGAATATGTTAAAAATTTATTTGATTCCAGGTTATGGTTTGTGTTATATTTTATTGAACACATTATTCTTCTCATTGGTAGTGTAAAGAGGTATCTAGTTAGTATTTTTATGAATGGTATCCTGACAAAAATGCTAATTGTGAGGAAATTCATGCAGGGATAATCCTTTAAACATGATAGCTGGAGGACAGGTTTAGCTAAGTCTTATTGCATCTCATTTGAGCTCACTGAGGGTTCCTTTGTATGTTCTTGAAGAGGAGGGATAAAAGCTAAATCCTTGGGAAATGACCAGATGTGCCTATACCAGTAGACTTATGTCTGTAGTAGGCCCAGAGGTCATGTTAAACAAATACAATTTAGAATTAAAAAAAAGAAAAAAAAAAAAGGAGGCTATCCCTGTGGCTTTACAGTCACACTCTAGTACTGGTTGGGAAATCCAAGTTCTGAAACCAAATGGGAGTTTGAGAAAACTGTGCTTGGTAGAAATCAGGTCAGTAGAGAAGGTGATGCCCTCGTTAGGCAGAACACGGGGGGTAAGTGCGGTGCTCACAGAGTGCTCCCTGCTGGGGGATTCCGAGATCGCTGCTGAGCTCCCGCCAAGGTGTGCCGGGACAACTTCACGGTGGAGGACTTCTTTTTTTTTCATTGTTTCTGTATGTTTATCATTCACTGTACGAGTCATTTGATCAGAAAAACTCCCTTTTCACAAATTTGGTTGTTTTTTTATAAATGTTGTTGGTTGCCTATGCTGTTAGCTGAGCATATTCTTGTTAAACTTAGCTGTTTTATAAGGTTTACAATTCCTAATACTGCAGTTCAACTGGATTTATCCCAATTATGCAGTTAACTGTGCTACTAAAATACTACTGCTTTTATATTTTTATTTGGGGCTAAATTACCATGTACTGCTGTTTGCTTAAAATGAATGCTGGCCCTAATAATGCTATTTTATCAGTATTTAAGCCAGGGTGTAGAGGTATTCCAAATTACTACTGCAGCACGCTGTGAACTTTTTTCTGCACTTTAAATTACACAAAATTAATCTTAAATCTTTTCACTAAAATTCAGACATCTGTAATAATTTTAAATTTTCACTTATATGAAAAGCGTATATGGACTTATATATGGACTTATATGTTAGTCCTAATATAATGCTGAAATTAAAGCTGAATGAAGGTGTTACTCGTTCATTGAATGTGGCTGTGGAATATAATGTGTGCATTTTTGTCTTAGTTTTAGGAATGCTTAAATCATTACACCAACTTCAAGTTGAAAATAGGCGGTTGGAAGAACAGATAAAGAATCTGACTGCGAAGAAGGAGCGACTTCAGCTTCTCAATGCACAGCTTTCGGTGCCCTTTCCAACAATAACTTCAAATCCCAGCCCTTCTCATCAAGTACATGCCTTTCCAGTACAAGCACGTAAGTAGAGGGGATTATTAAAGTGTCAAAGTAATTTGAACATGTATTTATATGAAATATCTATTTCATCCACACATGCCATTGATAGGAGATGAATATAAATGTAGGATGAATATAGACCAAGTATTTGCTGATATGTTAAATGTTTAAACATCAGTTGGTTTATTTTTCTGAACCATTACTACTTCTTTCAGTGCAATTTCTCTTTTACTTCAGTCTGGAGCACATCTGTTTGAATCTATTGATTCACCAATTACTTAGTTAATATTTTACTATTCAGCAATGATTTTAAAGTTGACTTTACATTTTCTATGTTTAGCTTTGTCATAATTTTGAAATAATTATTCTGAATATTTTTACATGTTACAGAAATGTAACCACTATGTGTTTTTTGAAATAATTACTTTAGCACCTAGCACTGATTCCTTGAACAGCAGTAAAAGCCCTCATCTGGGAAACAGTTTTTTACCGGACAATTCTCTTCCTGTATTAAATCAGGTAATTTTTATTCCTTTCTTCTAAACCTAAACTTGTTACAAGTTAACTCATCCCAGTCCTTGCATTGTGGTGTTAGGTGAAATTTTATGCAGCTGAAGGGGCTTTGTTGTTTGTTTTGACACCAGGAGATAACCTCCAGCGGACAAAGCACCAGCAGTTCATCAGCGCTTTCCACTCCACCACCTGCTGGGCTGAGTCCGGCCCAGCAAGGCTCGGGAGTCACCGGAGTTCAGCAGGTCAATGGTGTGACAGTGGGGGCACTGGCTAGTGGTATGCAGACTGTAACCTCCACCATTCCTGCAGTGCCGGGTGTGGGTGGAATAATTGGAGCGCTGCCAGCCAGCCAGCTGGCAATCAATGGAATTGTAGGGGCTTTAAATGGGGTAATTCAGACCCCAGCAACAATATCACAGAACCCTTCTCTCACTCATGCAACCGTGCCACCCAATGCAACGCATCCTCTGCCAACCACGCTAAATAACAGGTAAGACTTTGCTGATTTTATGTTTTTTCCTCACAGTGCCTGCTGTTCTTCAGGTTAGCTGGGTTTTTTTGCCTTACTCCAAATATACTGTTTCTTCCTTAGCTTATATTTGTCAAAGGAAGTTCTGCTCATGGTCTGTGAATGAAATTGAGGAGGCATTTAATGGAAGCACAAGTAGTCAAGTTAAAGAAAAGATGTTTTCTCTAGAGCTTTTGGGAATCCTAGTGGATTCCTCTTTTTTAATAGAGTCACATTCCCAAACAAATGTAATTATGTAAATGTGCTTCAGCTCCTTTTTTTAGTTCAGAAAACAATATTCTTTGTCCTGCCAATTGTTCTTCCAGGATTAAAGGAGTGCTGGAAAAGCTACCATTTGTTGCAGTAAGAAGGGGGGAGGGGGAGAAGGAGGAGAAGGGTATATGGTCATGTAATTCAAGATGTAATAGGCATAACTAACCAGAGTTGTAATACAGTTGCATGGTGTTTTGAGTTGCCTGCACTGACTCCAAACCCAACAAAATTAGTTTTTCAAGTAGTGTTCCTAAGGATTTGTAAATGCATGAAAAGATTAATGTGTAAGTATTCCTAACAGCCCTTCACCAAAGCCAGGTACCCTCAGCAGCATAAACTGCTGCTGCTTGAGCTGCAAGGCAAATGGGTAACAAAAGGAGACAGCTGCTTTCCGGAGGAGGAATGGACTTCTTGGTCTGGAAGTATTTTGAGATAGAGCAGAGCTTGGGCCAACTCCTCGCCGCTCCCTTTCCCCACACCCCTTGTCCTGTCCTTCACTTAGGAAGGAGAACTACAGTTCTACGTAGAAAGAAGGGCCTGTAAATAGGGAGTGGATTACTTGTCTTTAAGTAGAGTTTATTTTTGGAGATTATGGTGGATTATCCATCAAAAAAAGACGTATGTGAGTGGAATGATGCAAGGGATCCCTAATTTCCTAGCTTCCTTTTTCAGTTTCTTTGCTTGCCCTCGGTTTGGCAGCTCCTGAATATTTGTGTACTGCATCATTGTGTGGTATTGCTTCAGCAGGTTCATAAAATCGGATACTTTAAAGTGTATCCTGTTGCTTGCATGTGTCATTATGTTTTTCCTGAGGAGCCTGTATTTTTCATAGTTTGTATCATATGTGAACATGAGGTTTCATAGGTTAAACAAAAGACATTCTGTAAATGAAAAGTTATCTTCTTTCTTGAGTATCAGAGGTTTGTAAAAAACACAAAAATTTTGTGTTACTCTCCCCAAAAGTGTGAGAAATACTAGACAAGATCAGTAATATTAACCAGTTGCATAATGCTTTCCACTTTCAGGTACTGCCAGAATATATTATGCTAAACATCAGTCGTGCCACTGTTTTCTCAAATGATTTTGTTTATACACAGATGATTTACTTCTGACTCTTTGTATTGCAGAAGTTCTTTTGTTTCTTTTCAAATATCCATCTTAACTGCTGTAACTGCTGGCGTTGTGTAGTCTAGTAGTAGAATTCTCCAGTTCATGCAAAATACTGCAGCTAGTATCCTGTTCTTAAGCTCTCATTCTAACTTTTAGTACAGTCTGGAATACTTCCCATTACTCCCTGTTTTCTACTACAACAAGCTTATGTTGTACAAGTCTGTCAGCACTTCCACTTCTCTGTTTCTGTTATGGCATGATCTCTTTCTGCACTGCCCCCTCAGTAATACTAATCTAAAATTAATGTTTATATTAAATTTAAAAGTGCACTTTTCACACAATTCTCCGCTTTATTTAGCTCATCCACATTATTTCCCAGGCCCTCTTCCTTTTGAGGTGTTTCACAATTACGCTAATTTTCTATGAATTTTCAGTATTTCTGGTTGTATGCTCATAAGGGAAAAGTTCAATAATGATAGGTAGTGCTAATACGATTTTGGTGATGACATGTGCATTCCTCATTCTTGTTTGTCTTATTACAAATGCTTTAGTGAAAAATATGAAAAGCGTTTTGTTATGGGAACTAAGTTGCAAAGAGGCTATGGGATTATTTTGAATGAAGGAAAAAAATAGACGAAATAATATTTTCCACTGGTTGAAATTACTGGTTCTGGAAGTCTATGGGACACCTGCCAGGCTTGAGTTCGGTGCTACTAAAGTGGCAGCTGGTTGACTGTTTCTTTAACATTAAATTCCCTGGGGTATCTCTGCTCTTTGAACTGCCTGGTGGGAAGGTTGAATGGTACCAAGCACAGGCAGGCCCTAAGGTTTGGTGCCGTGGTGATGTGAGCTCTCTGACCCTGGTTAGATTGTGTGGTGGGGGTCAAGTTTGGAGGTGGTTTAAATTGGCATTGGCAAGCCTCATGAGAAAAGGATTGGAAAGCCTCATGAGAACTCAGCCCTGCTTTCTAACTTCAGGGTATTGTTCTGTAATTTTAAAAGAATTGCCAGATGTTCATGTAAGTTGCATGTTACAGTAACTTCCCAAGCTTCAGAATCTCTTCCAGCAGTTTAATGTGAAAAATAGGCAGAGCGTTCACCAATACATGAAGACTTCTTTATGCATATTGTCCTTATTCATATGAACTCTTTAACTGTGGGACACAGGGAGGTGAGAAAACATTGATTTGTTGGAGAGAGTTTCAAGTTGTAGGTAAAAGAACCCACATTCATTCAGCAGAGAAAAATACTTGATCCTTTTCTGGGAAAAAAGATGGCTTAATACAGATTGCCAGCAACTGGGAGATTAAGTGATTTGAAGAAAGAGATAGGATTGTTTCTTTACATTCTCGCAACCAGAGAAGACTGTAGGATGGAGAGTTTCAGACTGATCATGTACCTTTTAATGAGAAGCTAAAAAGGATTAAATTTACATTCCAAGCTGATCTGGTTTAGAGAAAGCTCTGTGGTGAAATCCAGTGAACTGTCTCTTCTGGGAAGCTTGGGAGCTGCAGCATTTTGTCCTCCGCAGTTTGGTTTTGTTTCTAGACACTGAGATCTCAGCTGCTGACTGAGGGTATTTTCTTTCAAGTGCCAATGCAGAGCAAGAGAGGCAGGCAGAGCGATTAAAGAGAAGGGAGAACAACAGCAGAAAAAAGAAGTGCAAAGGTAAAACATGATCTGGGAAAATAAGAAAGAATGGGATAAAAGAAAGAAAAAAATCCCCAACAAAGACAGCGGAGAAGATTCCTTCCAGTATAGAAGAATACAGAAAAAGTGAGGTAAAAAGAGAAGGAAATAATGTAATATTAGTCAGAGTACTATGGGAAATAGTGTGAAAGGCTTTACCTAAGTCCAGGTAGATGCATTCTCAGCCTTTCCCTCACCCACCAAACAGGTCATCTTGTCACAGGAGATCAGGGCAATCAAGCAGGACCTGCCTTTCACAAACCCGTGCTGGCTGGGCCTCACCCCCTGGTTGTCCTGTACTGCTGTGTGATGGCACTCAAGAGGATCTGCTCCGTGACTTCCCTGGCACTGAGGTCAGGCTGACAAGGCCTGATGCCAGATCTTCCTTTCTGCCCTTTTTCTAGGCAGGCATCATATTTGCTATCTTGTAGTCAGCTGGGATCTCAAGATCCCAGTCAGCCAGGGCTGCTGGAAAATGGTTGAAAGTGTCTCTGTGACCACTTCCATCATCTCCCTCAGTAGCCTTGGGTGGATTCTATCCAGCCCCATAGACATGGGCTTCCCTTTCCCCATAGGAAATAGTAAGTGCAGCCCACCAAGTGTGTCCCATAGTGCTGAGACTGTGCAACAAAGTAAGAGACAAAGTCTACACGTGGCTTGCCCTGTCCCAGTAGTAAGGAATGGTGATGCTTTGGGTATTTTCATATTGGCTGGTTAATAAAAAGCCCAGTTGCAGTGGAGATGGGCTACAGTTTGCTGGCTGCTGTAAAAATGCAAGATAAATATTACGCCTTGAGAAGCTACATGATTGTAGCCTAATGGTGTGGATTTGTGACCGATTTAAGTGAATAATTCCTTACTAACAATCCCAACAAGCAATCTTGTTGTCCTGTGCACACCTTCTTACTAGAACTTCTGCATCACGCAGTGACCTCATCTACATTAACAGAGAATCTGTCAGTGTGTTTCGTATTGGTTTAAGTTTCAGCTCAATTCCCAGAGGTTGCAGCTCATTTTGCAAGGCCCAGTATGAGGGGAGGGGACAGAAGTGTACAGCTGAAAGGGAAATACTTAGTTTTTCAACAGCAGGATAAACCCATCATGAAACTAGACCTTAATATTTTAATGGGTGTTTTAAACTAGTAAAAGCTAACACTGTACTGAAAGAGTAAATCCAGCTGTCTTCCTGGTCTTCTATTTCCAACACACCCTTGTTCATGCTGTTGGTCTTGCAGTAAACTGGCATAGCTGAAAAACCCTTTATTTACAACCTAGTTGTCAGCTGGATCTATTCCCTGCCCAGTTTCCTAAATAATTGCAGACAATTTTATGTAGGCATGAAAATAGGGATGGGGGAGCAAAGTAGTTGGCAAAAGCAAAGGCAGCTTCATTCCATGGCAGCATCCCTTGGCTCCCTGCAAGGCTGAAGGTGTTTGCTAAATTACACAAAAGGTGTGGGCAGTGAGCAGTTTGAATGACACAAAAGATGTGAATTTGAAGGAAACCAAGGCAAAGCAAATGCTTGGTAACTAAGTGTTAAAGGTTGGCAAGAGCTGTCTTGTAATATAAAATCTGGCCTTTCTGTACAAAGTATTTGAAAAATACTTCATATTTGGTAATTATTGTTTTAGTTTCAAATAACGTGCATGGAGTAGACATACGTTACAGGCAAGATGTTGCTGTTGCTCAGCATAAATGAGACTTGGGGGTAGTGTCAGAAAATGCAACTGGACAATCAGACAATATTTGTAGTATGAAATCAAATGCTAAATAGGGTCTGTCTGGTTTTGTACATCTTTTCTTTAATGGAAAGCTGAAGTAAAAAATTCCCATACTTCTATATAAACCACAGTATTACCCTGTCAAACCCTACAGTGCCTCGGGACTGGGATTGCTTTCTGACCAACAGAGACAACTATTACTCCATCAACAGCACCAGCAATTTCAGCAATTACTAAGTACCCAGCAACTCACATCAGTAAGTTTTTCAATTAATTATGATTTATTCATCTACTGTATTGTAAGGCATGGACAAACTCCTCAGCTTAATATAAATAGTAATAATGCATTTAACTTGATATTAAAGGCTTCTGATAATATTTTAGTCTTTCAGTTGCTTCAACTGTTTTGGATGACTGTCATGTAAAATGACAGGATGTTATTGGGCTGTGTGTATGGCTAGAAGAATCATTCCCTAGTGCCTTCAGTTCCATTTTGTCCTGTGAGGACATGGAGGCTTGTCTCTCTCAGCATCAGCTGTGGGCAGCAGAGTTTGGGACCATGTGTGGGTTCTAACAATATCCTGAGCTATCTCTGATTCCACTAGAACACTAGCAAAAGATTTTTGGGTATCTCATCTCATGAGCTGTCTTTGCTCTGCTTGCAGTATTTATATGGGCCATTAGGTAACTGGTTTAACTATTTGTATTGCTAATTGTGTCGTTTTAGTACATGGTCTTCTCAGGTATGTTTGTTCTGATGGATGCCTGATGAAGCCAGCAGGCTTAGCTGAACTTCTGCTGAGCTTCTGATTTCAGGAAGTCTGACAAGAACTTTCTTTCCTTTCCCCCAGTCTCATGGAACTTCATTAGTGTAACCTAAATGAGCTGTGATTAGTTTAAGGGTTCAACTGACTGAAGATCTGGATAAGCAGGAACCCAGGGAGGAGCTATTTTTCAGCAATTAATTATTGATTTTTTTTTCTTCCTCCTCCCTCTCATATCACTCAAGGAACAACATCAGGCCCTTTTGTATCAATTAGTACAGCAACAACATCACCATCACCAACACCATCAGTCTGAAGTACAGCAATTGCAGATTACTGGAGGAGCACAGATACCCATGAACAACTTACTTTCAGGCACACAGGCCTCACCACTTAATGCAGCTGCTACCAACCCATTCCTTACAATTCACGGAGATAACGCAGCTCAGAAGGTGACAGTAAGTATACTTCTCACCTCGCTTTCAATGCAGTACCTCCAGGAGGTAACTAAAAGAAAAGAAGTAGGTTATGTGCCTGTATTCACAAATCAAAGATGGTGGATTTTTTGTCTTTATTTTATTTTATTTTATTTTATTTTATTTTATTTTATTTTATTTTATTTTATTTTATTTTATTTTATTTTATTTTATTTTATTTTATTTTATTTTATTTTTCTTGAGCCTTGGGCTGCACTTAAATGAGGCTCAGAACTCTGTGAACTTGTAGTCGCAGCAAACATGTCTGCTGCACACTGTTGCTTCCCTGGATCAGGGCACCAATCCAGTGACCCTTGCCTTCCTCTTGTGCAGCCCTAGTTGTCCTCACCCTGCTTCTTCCCCACCATTGTGTCCACTGTTTGGTGGGTGCTTCCTTTTACCACCTTACTTGGTGGGTTTGCCGTTAGCCAGGCCTCAGGCCCTGTGGAGCTGTGGGGATTAATTGATGCCTTGCGAGGTGAGGAGCCCATTGCTGGGAAGGTGGAATCTGTGTTAGGAGAATGGGCTATGTGCATCTTGGTTCTGGCCTGGGAAAGTAAGGCTGTATGTTGGGAGGCTGAGCAGCTCTTCTGCTTCACAGAGTAATAAAACCTTTGCTAGACAGATAAAGAAGCAAGACACATTTTTCTGGCAAAGATGTTCCATTATTTTCAGTATTTGCCCATAATCTCCATCCCCAAGACAGGAATTCTTTCTTCAAGAAGTCAGAGAATAGGCTTCATTCTTCTAGGGTCATGCAGTTGAGAGGATGAAGAAAGGAGCATATGAAACTGGAAAAAACAAAAGATGAATAGAGCAGGAAGACATAAAGTTTCAGCATTCCTTGGAGAAGACAGCAAGTGGTGTAGTGGTAGAGAAGAAAGGGAAACTTGTCTGCAAGAGCAGGTGGGGAGAGTTTGGGCTAAATATGAGTCCCCTCCCTGCTTCCCGCTCCCAAATCCTCCAGTTACTGTAGGAGCACTGTGGTGGAGGGCTCGGGCTGGGCTCCTGTGGTACTTCCAGGTAGTAGGTGAGACAACAAACCACATAAATGATGGATTTTCAACACAATTTTTCTTGGAAACAGCTCCCTTCCATTCAAAATTGTGAGCACTTACTTTTGTTCAGCGTTGTGCAGGGTCATTGTCACTTTGGGGTTTGGGCAGTTGTGATGTCGCGGCTGTGAACGGTCGCTGCGGTCAGGCCCCGTTCTCTGGGTCACTGACTGACCCATGTTCCAAACCCTGCTGGCACAGGGATTGGCTCCAGGCCTTGCCTTCATTCAGAAATGTTCAATTTGTTCTCCTATGTTTAAAACTTATCTCCCCTCATTTTCCAAAGATCAGTAGTGAATGGAATTGAGCATCTATAATTGGTTTACATCCGAACAAAATAATCTGTATGTGATCTTATTTTGATTTTTTTTAAATGGCCATTACTAGGTCTCTACAGTGCAGTGTATTTTTCCAAATATGCCATTACAGTCTTTATGTTAACAGCTAGCTGTAAATAATTCCAAGAAATCTCAGAACATCTTTTGAACGAAACTGTTACAAAAGTTTTCTTTTGAAATGGAATTTATTTTTTTAAGGCTAGAATTGAGACAGTTTGCATAGATTGTTGAACTGTTTTTAAGATTGTTGAACTGTTTTTAAGACATTCTCTATTTGCCAAAGGTCGACTGTTTTAATCTCATTTGTAGTTGAAACAGGTTTTCAGGCATTTCTGAATGGTCAGGGAATGAGATGAGATTTTTGCTAAGTCCTGTTCAATACTTGCAGGAAATGGCGTTGTAGCAATATACGGAAGAAGGAATTGTGATGGGGCAAATTGGAAATTATATTTGTTCAGATGGAGGAGTGTAGATTTCAGCCGTCCCCAGTGGGCAAATATAGCAGAGGTCACCTGGTGTTTCTCTTGACCATCTTGCAGTTCTAGAGACACCCATGGCTAGGAACAGCCACTTTAGTTGGAATGAAAGTAGAAGCAGAGTTGGTGTTTTCTAATGCTGGCTGTCATGACCTTGGCATTAGTTGCTTCAATCCAGGACTACTCCTTTAATCATTCTTTCCTTTCTGTACTGTACACTTTTTATTGTACAGTATGTGGTTATTTTTTACAATGCAGAAGTTGCTATGCAGATGGCTCCAAAGAATGTACCTCATCTGCTTTGTCACCTTTATGAACTGAATTTTACTTAGCTCTGTATATTATAATCTGATTTTTAGAAGTATTTTCTCTTACACAGAGGCTCAATGATAAAACTGGACCAGTTGCGTCAGAGAAGAGTTGACATTTGAATGACACTTGAGCCCTGCACGTCCTGCTGTTAAAGCACTTGATGTGGCTGCAAACTGCGGGTTCCCTTTCTGCAGATTGAAAAAGAGCAACAAGGAACTCTTACTGCACAGCAAGAGGTTAATAATTTTCATAAGGATATTTTTGGTAGGCTTTCATTTGCTTTCTTGTTGCACTAAAATGGATGTACTTTTTAATGTTTCAGACTGTGAAGTAGATAAAACTCTGCAAATCATAATTATTTTGTCAATATGATGGTACTAAGTACAAATTCAACCAGAGAAAAACATACACTTGACTCTTCGGTCCTAATCTTACAGATTTAAAGGCTAAAAACTGTCTGCAGTGATGCATTGCTTTGGTTTCAGAGTAGTTTTAACAGCCCAACCCCGCCCCATCTGATCTGCTGCTGCAGTTGTAATAGATCTTTTTAGACTGAGCTTGTAATGGCAGCTGGGACTTGCTGTTCGTTTCTTTTTTTACACACCTGTTTTGAAAGCTGACTCATAAGGGAATTGACTTCTGAACTTTTTATTCCTTTAAATTTCTATTGTTGTATAGTTGCAGTTTTTCTTGAGTAAGAATTACAGTATGGAATCCAAAGTTTATTAATTTTGGTGTAGGTTTTAGAGTTCTGAGGTTTTAAAAGGAACCGTTTTGGTTCCAGTGACAAAGTTTTCTTACCAGATGAGAAGGCCACACTGGAAGAAGTTTGTGTAGTGTTTGGCCTAAACCAAGTGCCTGTTGCTACCTCCATTTTGTTGAAATGGCTGCAAACAGCTGATCATGCACTAGACGTGTCCTTGTTAGCAGCGGGAGTATTCTGTCTTGCACCAGCAGCCTTGTTCTGCCTTTCCTAGAGGTGTTTATACCACTGTAGAGAGCTCAGGCAGATTGTTACCTGGGTCACTTTTCACTAATAAATTACCAAAAAAAGTGAGTTACCATTTCCCACTAAAATTTCCCAGTGGTTGAAACGGGTGAACTTGTGTTACAACACTTCCGGCAGTTGCTGATTTCGTGGCGAGTCTATGCAGGGTGGTAAAGGACAGTTTAAATGGGGGTAATGACCACTAATCAAGAGTGAGGTGGGAATTATTAGCGGAAAAGACCCAGCTGTAATTAGACCTCCACTGTGTACTTATTTGGAAGAACATGTTAATTCTGCAATATGTTTCTTAGTTAAACATTGCACAGTTCTTACCTCATTTCTGTAAATAAAGTTTTGTGAATCTGTTTTGTATTGTGAAGAATTCATAAGAAAACATTGATATTTTGATTTGTAATATTTCTAATTAGTAGATTTAATTGAAAAAGTAAAAATAATTTATTTTTATATGTTCGGGGAATTTTTTAAAAATGTCACAAATCACTTTTGTAGATACTTTACAAAAGTAAACCAGTGGTTTATTTTACTTACTCGCCCCACTGGTGGATATTCTGTAACAATTTGTACAAAAGGTAAGATGGAAATGTGCTGTTATTTTGACTAGATGTAAAATTCCAAGTGTATGAAAAGATATGTACAAAGCTTTTGTTAATAAACTTTAATAATGTTTATCATTGTATATGACTTGTGCGAATGTGTAGAAGAATGGAATATTTCTATTAGCGTTACACCAGAGGAAGGATTTCATTTGCGTGTGGCTACTAAATTTACTACTTGTAATTTTATTACAAGAAGTTTCAAAAAATATTTTTCATGTAAATTTTTGCTGTCAAGAGAACACCGATGTAGCTGCAAAACTGTCCAGGAATATTTCTGCTTGCTGGACAGAAATGCCCACTGCAGCCCTGAGTCTGATGCCAGTTTTTTGCTTTCCCCCTTCCAAGAGGAAGGACTGGAAGGGCAGGAGCAGTGGCTGTTGTCCAGAGGCCCCAGTTTGTTCTGATGTAACTTGGTGAGGTCTCAGTGGCGAGGGGATGGTTCTTCATCTGCACTGTGCCAAGGCCGAGGTTGTTGCTGTAACCTTTGCACTGTACTTTCTGTAAAACCAGCACAGTGTTTTTTTCCATGAATTTTGCTTATTGTCCATGGAAAGGTTGGTACGTAGCTAAACCCCTGTTTTTTATTTCCCAGGAAGCAGAGAACTTGACCCTGCCTGTACTGTCACTTGAAGATACAATGTGAGGCTTGTGCTAGTCAGGGGTTGGCAGACAAGAGATGCATTATGGCCTCCTCATAATTTTTAGCCCTTCTTTACTCAGGGGCAACCTCAGGCTCAGCACAACTTCTGGGACAAGCAGCATGAAGATGGTGCTGCCATGGCCTGTGCCATTTGAATGTTTTCTATCTGCTTAAAGCCTAAGTACTGAATGTTTTTATTTTCCAGTGGGAAAAACTGGAATCCTGAAGGAAGACTGGTAAATGAGCAAGCTCAGAACTAACGGGAGGGAAATGTGAGACATCATCTGGCACAGCAAAGGGGCATCACTTGCTCCCACCCTCCTCAGGACTAGAAAACCTCCCAACACTCTGGGGTAGTTGATGAATGTTTTATGCTCTGAGGGGAAGAGGTTCAGGACGCTTAAGCATTTCTACTGATTAAACCTGTACACGGTTCAGAGCTCTAGACCTGGGAGGTGTCAGTGTTCTGGCCCTGTTGAACACTGGCTGTTGGTCAGTGCTGAGAAGGGAGACTACAGAGCATGTAAGGCTGGGCCCCAAAGTTAACACTCAGTACTGCCAGACCTGGAGAGGAGCTGGAAGAAAAGCCCAGTCTGCCCCTGCCCCCAGGACAAGGCCCCCAGGGAATCCCAAGTGCCCCTTCTCCTGGAGCCAGGCCCTGGACTGCTGCTTATTCACGGATCTAAGCCAAAGCCAGAAACTGTTAGGCAATATCAGAAAGTCACCTTGCTCCAATTGGAGCAGTACCATGGGAGTCGGTGAAAGTGGTAAGTCCTGCCTTTCTTTGTGTATTTCTTTTATTGGAGAGGGACTGCCTAAACCCTGGTATCTGTCTCTTGTTAAGATACGGAAAAGTGTGAAAGGGGCAAAGTTACAAATACATGTGAAATTGTCAAAAGAGGTTGGTGCCAGAAGCCCAAGATAGCAATGGGTGGTTTACAGTACCACAGTCCTGGTGGACCAAAAAGCAAGAGCAAGGAAACAATGAAAAGGACAGTTCTGACATCCAAACAAAAATTCAATTCACCAACCCTTTAAAGAAAGAGACCACATCAAAGCCAAGTTCATGAGGGCCAGATGCAGTCAAAACCAACCTCGTTTCAATGATTTTGCAGATCCTGACATCAAAGATGATGGATGATCTGTGGCTGATTTGGCACCAGTTCAGCAAAGCCCACAGTGCTGTCCCTTGTGAAATTCCTCGGATGCCAAGCAGCCCAAGCCACTACACAGGTCCTTGGCTGCCAAGGTGCAGAGCTCTCCTCGTGTGTTGGGAACTGCTCTGGGCTGTGTCATGAAAGCAGCACAGACTAAAGGAGCTGCATTCAGAAGATTTTTCACCAAAACCCCACTTCACTGACAACAGTAACAACAAATGTTATGGCTTACAGAAGCCAGCTAATTCTGGGCAGCCTATGACATCTGAAATCCTGCTTTTATCAACTTTATCCATTCAAGCTGTGTTAGCAGAAGCAACTCTTTCAGCAGTAGCACTGTGACATTTAACTGAGCAGTTTTCTGATTCCTGTTTTTCATAAGCTGCACTAAAATCTTACTGTTGGGTCTGCCTAAAGGAGAACTCTTTCCAGTGTCCCTGTTGTTTTCAGGCCCCATCCCCTCACAAAGAGGTAACATTGCAAAATCTTTCCTGAAACATTTTCATCTTTTTTTTTTAAATTAGTTCAAACCTGAGAACTATAAAGTTGAGAGTAATATAGTCCAAACATCTACATTTACAAAAGGATGCTGCAGAACAGCATCTGCTGGTCTTTCCTCTAGAACAGAACAGCCTAAATGAGAGCACCATTAACCTTCACAGCATCTGAGTCATATTCTACTTACTCACTTGTGTATGGTTGTCAGGTTCCTTTAGCTTGGCGTTGGACTGTATCCTCAGCATGGTAAGGGAATATTGCCCTTCCTGTCTCATCTGCTCCAAATGCTCCTTTCCATAGTGTTCTGCCTGTCCCATCAGCAGACATGAGCAAAAACTGCCCAGGAAAGAAAATATATTTTGCTAGCAGGCAAATATTAACATTACTTAAAGAAAAATCTCCATTCTGTGCTAGAACAAAAGTAAGAAGAAGTTGCTTAAATCCCAGGTTTGAGTGACCTTGGTTTTCATGGACAGAAGATTTTAGAAAAACTAACTCTGGTGGGTAACAGACCCATGAGAAAACAAATCCTGACTACAGTTTTCCACTTCTCTGGGGAGCATCATGCCTGACTTCAGTCACCACAGACGAAAGGCACTGCTAACAGAGCTGTGTCACCATCCACAAAACACCTGGCAACCCCAGGAGAGGACCCTGAGAGGCTCTGAAAGTCTCAGACTCCAAGCCAGGCCTCCTTCCTCCCCACTGCCAACCACTAAAGATAAAGCTAAGGCTGGGCCAATTCCTTTGGCCCTTGATGAACAGAAGTAGGACTGGATGGGCCCTGGACGAAGCCTTCACTGCCTTGCTCCATGAGGGATGGCTTCCAGGTGGGATCTGAGCATACGGTAGCAGGTAAACTGGATTTGTCAGGAGCATTGTTTTAAGTTTCTCAGTATGAATGGTCTTGTAAACAAACAAACAAAAATTCTTACCAGTCAGCAGTGCTTGTCCTGCTTCTTCCTGTGAACCCTGTCCAGAAAGGCTGTGGTGGAGGGAAGTGGAAGGTGTGGAGAGAGAGTGTGTGACAATTGCTGCACATGCTGGGGATGTGGGCAGGCCTTGAGCAGGTGCTCATGTTAAGTTTAGATCTCCAGCAATAAAGGTGTCAGGAGTCCTTCCAAGTCCTTGTCACATTTGCCACTGGATTTTTTTGCCCTGAGACCTAGCTAAGCTATTTCTCACTCCAAACTGAGCTCATTGTTATTCTTCACAGCCACAGCAGAATTGTAACAGTTCCATATGGATCACATCAGGGAAACAGAGATCGCACAACTGCAAAGCTCCCTTTTACATACCTGGAAGACTTTTCTCTCTAGTTTAGAGCAAATCCCAATTCCTTCCTAGCAAATCAGGCACTGCAATCATTCTCTTTGCTCTTTTCTGGATGCTCTACATCTCGAAGTGTGATACACTGAACCAGGCACACCATCCCAGGTAAAGTTTTGTAAATCTAGAGTGGAAAGGAAGATGACTCTCTTCTCCTCACAGGCTAAACTCTCCCATTAGTTGCTTTCTTTTTTTTGAAATAGCCAAAATGTTCCCATTACCAGTCTATAATTTTCATGAACAATACACCTCCATTTGCTCATGTGCTCCTACCCCAGCTCCACCCATTAATTTTCACTAATTCCCTTTACCATTTTAGCAACTTTTCTTTGCAGCCATTTCAATTACCTTGCTTTACAGCTAGTCATCTCTCATTGAATGTTCTAGAAAAGTAACAGCTTTTGAAAGTTAAGATTTTCTGGTATCTCTTGAAAATGCCTCACTTGATCTCACTAAGATTCTTCCTTCACTAGCACAGAATTCCTGTTCCATCGATTAGCACCCAGATCATAGTACAGCTTCTGAATATGTTTACTTTCCAATGCTGTTAAGCTGTGAAGTTCTCTGTGAAAAAAAAAATTTAGATGCATTATTTTGTATCTGCCTAAGTTTCCATCATATCATTATTTCTACTAACTTTTTTTTTAATATGAGACAAAAAAAAAAGCTCCAATTCCAAAGCTACCAATGAGCTCTACCTCACTGGTAGAGGAATGCATATGGAACACTGTTATATTCCCTAAATACTTAGCCCTTAAAGTTTTACGGGAATGGGATGAAATGCTGCGAAATGCTGATCTGTCAAAAGGAGCACAGTTGGCAGTTAGTGCGGAAATCAGCAGTGGAAATGGCAGGAAGTTAACAGAGACTTTCTGCCACCAAGTTTCAATTTTGAGTTCAGATACATGATCCTCTGAGTTTTCATTTTGATTTTGAATTAAAGCTCAAAAAAATTTTAGAAACCTGGGATTAAATCACAATTTGAATGGTCAATAATGCTTTTAAAAATACAAGACCTTAATGTTTCTTGCAAAATATGTGATCACTGCTCTCATTTTTTACTGTCATTTACAGCCCATTAAGTACCCTTTATTCCAGCATTTTAAGCTTTTCATAATTTTGGAAAAGTTATACAAAACAAAATGACAAGTATGGAGTAATATAACCCTTATTACCTATTCTTCAAATTGAATCCAGGGTATACAACCACCCCCCAAATATGAGAATTCTTAGCCCAACCATGTTAGCCATTCTGTACTTAAAAAGTGGTCCTGAAGTACCTTATCTCTCTTAATTTTTAATTAAAAAATGAAGGCCTTTAGTGTTTTTACCCATTTCAACTTTACTGAATTAACAATGCTATCAAATATCACTGTATATCACTGCAGGGTTGGCAAAAGCAGGTATTATATTGCAGGTGCAGAGAAATGTATATGGAAGTTAATACTAGAAATATGACTAGATATTTATAAGAATAAGGTATTTATAAGCATATGATCTTGGATTTAGAGCTGCAAGAAAGAAAAATATATTTTTAGTGCAGAGTTTCATTACTCTTATGCTTGCTTAACAGTTTCAGGTCAATTCTCTCTTTCAAAACAAATATAAGATATTTGTATGCTGTATATCCATTGCCTGCAAACCTATCAGATTCAGTATGTGATGATCAGAGGGAGTTTTCCCAAAGGTCTGCTCACTTTTAGACATTGTTATCACACATCTGCATAAGCAGTGCTTCAATACAAACACACCTTCATTCTTCAACACACAAACCCGGTAAGATGGTATAAGATTTATTAATATTTTCTTTTACTAAGGCACATAACGTATAGAAATACTGAGGTACAAAAATGCAGTTTCCTGCATATGAGATTTAAAACCCCATTTTGACAAAGTTGAGCTACATCTCTTCTTGCTCACAACATTCAGCTTTTAGCCATTTTCTTCTTTTGTACCAGTTCAACAAGCAACTTGTATCTTGCTATACACTCCTCCTGAAAAGGAACACAAAAGTGTTATTCAAAGGTTGGTATTTTAGTGTTGCTTTAACTCTATACATGCTACCTTATTCTAGAAGAAGAGCTGGGTTCTGGGGGTTGTATAGGGTTTTTTTGGGTGTGGTTTTTTTTGTTTGCTTGTGGGTTTTTTGTTGTGGGTTTTTTGTTGCATTTTTTTTTTCTTGGTTGGTTCGTAGGTTTTTTACTTGTCTTAAAGTTGCACACTGGATTTGAGAAGGGGAATCTACATCTAGTGAAGAGGGGATTAGAAAAATGAACTTACAGCTTACATTTCTTAATGGTTCATTTATCTGTTTGAAGAGCACACAAACCCAATAAACTGTTGCCCAGTACTTCTTGACATTGGCTGCCAGGGCAATTACTGAACAGCTGTATGGCAGTGTCTATTTAAAACAGTTCCTCTGGTGTGAGCCACACTGCAGGCAGGTTAAGATGAGCCTTCAAGGTCACTAACGCAGCACCTGCTGACACCAGAGACTGCAGAACAGCTTCAGAGCCAGCGAAACACCCAAATCCTTCCCCACCACACTTCCTGCTCCCTCACACTGTGTTTGGCACAAATACTACAGGGCTTTTCTGCAGCTACAAGCTGAAGCAAGCAAATTAAGCTACCACAACTATTAGGAAATCTAGCACAGACCATCTATATCAATGACAATGAATGCTATTTTAAAAAGATTATACTTACAAAAGGAATATTAGATAGATTATTGAGCATTTAATACTTGCAGATGGATTACTTATTTTGTTTGTTCACTGAGATGGGTTGAGAAGGATATTGTGAAAGTGTAAGTAAAGCAGCTCACCAACGTTTGGTTACTAACTTTGAATCAAAATTTGTTTAAAATCTAATTTGTCCTGCAATTGAAGATCTGAAAGGCAGAGGAGACGTAGGTATTTTAAATGAAACAGGAGTTATTTCAACATTTTCTGTTTTAGATCAAACAAACTGAAATAAATAGAAAAATTGTTTTAAATAAAACAAAAAACGTGATTACTTTATGTCACCTGAGTCTGGACTGAGAAGCCAAGTAAAGGCCTCACCTTTCTGTATGGACCCTCATTTTTAAGGTAATCATAAATTGGTAGCAAATATGTTTCCCCTCTATTTATACAGTAATTCAGTCAAAACAAGTCATACCTTGCTTTTTCCAGGAACGCATTTTGCTATTTTATCCCAGCGATCCGATGTTCCCTTTGGATACTGCTGCAAGGCCATTTCAAGAAGTTTCTGTTGGTTTTGAGTCCAGAGTTCTTGTGGTGCACGGCTTTTTTCCCTTCTTCTGCTCTCATCATCATCACTCTGTTCCTCTTGCTCAGTGTTATCAAAATCTTTCTGACGTCTCCCTCTGCCCTTCTCTTCTGGTGCCTCTTTTGTTGGCAGCAGAGCCATTTCAGGTGCTTTGACAATTTTCCGTCTGCGGTGTCTAGTTTCACTTGCAATGGTCTCCTTTGGATCTGTTTGGACATCCATCTGCTCTGGTATAAGACTGTAGTTCCCCTCCTCCTCCGCTTCCTCCTCCCTTTCTCGCTGGGTGATTATGTGATCTGGCAGATTCATGTTGACTTTGAAATTTTTGGAATTGTGGGCCAGCGTTTTAAGCTCAGAGAGCCTAATGATACCTGTTAGAAGCATTGCTGTTACACTTCTGAAAAATTAAAACACCCCATAAACATCCACGGAACTGCCCCACAATTAAAGGTTCTCAGAGCAGTGCAGAGTGGACAAAAAGCTCTTCTGGACTGACAGCTTAAGAAAAAAAATTGAGAAATCAAGGTATTCATAGTGATGAACTTTGCCAATTAGGAGCTTATCTGATATATGGGAAGCGCTACTAAATTCCCACGCTGATATAAACAAACAGAGCAGCCTGAACAAATGAACAAACCCCACAATAAACTGAGTAAGAAAGCCAAGAAGAATAAAGCTAAAGGGAAATTCCCTCAGAATACCCAGTAGTTCTTCTCTTTTCCCAAAGTAAGGCAAGGTTGCAAAAATCCTTCTGCAGAGCAGACTCTGAAAGGCACAGCTATCACCCAAACCCAGTGATTTTCATAAGCACACACCTGGTGTATATGCAACAGAATCCTTCACTTGTTTGGCTTTCAGGGTAACCTGCATGAAAACAACAAAAATAAAAGACTATTAAAAATTACATAATTGAGGCTATTGAAAATTCATTATCAGCTTACCACAAAGCACCTACATGGAAGGCACATTAAATATGGTGAGGCTGATGTTCTTCAGCTGCCTTTGCTCATATGTGGAGTCCAAACTGGCTAAAAGTAACCTTCTAGATTTTGTTCTTTCTAAACCATTCCTGGCTTATTCAGATAACATAAGTGATGCTACACATTTCTATTACTATCACCATAATACACCACAGTTGATACCCAAATTTTATTTTCTTTCCTTGTTAAACCCTAATTTTCCAACCTAAAAATACCACAAGGATAGGGGAAAAGGAAACAAATGAGTTATCGTCTGTGTATTAGTTTCTCAATAGTGAACAAAAGAACAAAATAACCACATAGGTCCAGATGATGAAGCACACGAGTGGACAGGCATTCAGTCCCCAAATGAAATGCAATGGTTTAACTGCCAGAGACACCTCCTAAGTCCTGGTACTGCAGCAAAAGTTTTTATTGATAGTCCAAAGATAGAGAGCTGCCTGATTCAACCTCTCCATGTATACTGAAATCTCTGTTCTGGGAGAAAAATAACACTAGATTTAGCCTATTTGGTTTTTTTGAATGTGAGTACCTTGTAAAAAAAGCTAGAAATTGAAATCAAGTAGTCTAAACCACCCAAATCAAATTTAAAATGTGAACAGGCAACAAGCACACTGAATCAGACCTGATACTGCATGGGATGGGTTCCCTGTGTTCCCAGCTCTCTGAATCTGGGACCCTGGATGTTAACATCCATTTAGTGTAAGGTGTGTGGTAGTGTGCTGCCCAGAGCAAAAATAAAAAATACATCACTTACAAAGTCAGGAATTCCTCTGTGTGGGATTTATCCACAACAGGAGTCATTTAGGCCCCCCAAGCCACAGCACAGACTTCTGCTGTTTTAGCTACTTAATGTTAACAATAACGATTATTCCCTACTCAGAGCAGCACTAGAGAGCAAATCTGCCAGAGGGTTGTAAAGCCATTTGCTGTGAGAAGAATTAAATATTAAGATTCAAGATTTTTGGTTCTATGACAAGATTCATAAGTGAGTATCTCAATAGTTAAAATACTTGATACCATCTGCTTCTAGTCTGGTCTGTTTGGTTCCTCCCACCCACCTTTCTGCCCATGAAATTGCAGCAGTTTGCTGTAAAAATAGGCTGGTGCTGGATCTCCTTAAGGAAATGACAGCAAGACTTAACAAGGCAAAGTGGTCTATTTTCCCTACAAATTAAGCCTCATTTTCTGGGATGATTAAGTTCAAATGAAAACTCTGTGAACAATGAAATCCCAACTCTAATTAACCAAAACCTTTATCCAGAGGTAGACATCTGGCACAGAAAACTCCAGTTTCTACTGTTGCAGAACGATAAAGTTTTAATTGTTCGAAGAAAAATCTCAGAATACTATAATACTGAACAGATAATTTTCAGTGGCACTAACAGTTCTGGGATCTGTGTGATCCCAAGTTTGAAACAACAGAATGGATCCTCCTTGAAAGACACGATCCATTAATAGAAATTGCCTTCCTTAAAGAATTTCTATTCTAAAATAATAAAAATTAAAATGTTTATGTTCCATCTTTAGCAGAGGGTCTCTACAGTACCAATGATTTAAAAGGCTGAGAAGAATGGAAATAATTCTGGACTGCTGAACAGAATGGATCCTTAGTGTTGTCCTGCTACGCATCTCTTAAATAGAAATTATATTATATAAACTGGATTATAATAGATTATTTTCAAAAGAGTAAGAAGAATTTGCCATGCAAACAAGTAGCTTTTAGAGCTTCCTGCAATGATGCAGTGGATTCATTGTAAATATGACAAGGCCCTATCTTCGTGCCTTCCAGAAAACTGTCTCTAAACCATTTTGCTATCTTTAAAGTAAATCTTTCAGAGATTTAAAGCCTGCTCATAAGGACACAAAGGCAAGAAAAAGAGTGCAGAAAAGATTCTCTGAATAAAACAGAACAGAATAAATTGCCAGTAAAGACAGGTACCATGAGCTGCTACCTCAGTGCCAAATTCAGTTTTCTCTCTGTTGAACCTCTAAGGTCTTCAGAGGTCAACAAATATAATTTTATCTTTCAAACTTAAGACTACATGTACAACACAAACTTGGCTTTGGCAGCGGTGCCAAAGCACCTCAGTCTCCTTTACAAGACAATTGTTCCCAAATTAGGTTAGTGTAGGTATCCCCGCAATAGATATAAATTTTGCTGCATATTACATCTAATTGGACTAGAATCTAAACCATCCCCTATCCATTTGAACAGTGAGGGATTCTGGCTTATTCCCAGAACCTGATTGCATTTCATATTTCCCCTTACATGCAAAAAATTCAGGAGTAACAGTCTTTCCATAGGTTACCTTATGTTGGCCAACTTCAGTCATTATAGCTTGGTGAATCCCGATGGAACATTTGTAGTAAGTTATTCCATTCATCACAGCTAATATTTCCAAGACTTTATCTTTTGAAGGCTTTATGATATCTGTTCATATTTTGATAGACTTTCAATTTGAACATTCACCAGGTAAGCTGGAAATAACAACTGTGTGTATGGTTTAGATACTGAAAATCTACTATTTCAAACATTGAACAAGCACCTTCAGTTGACATAAGTTTGACAACTCATCAAGCTTCCCACAGCTTTACTATCATCATTCACAGGTTACAGGGGAAGATTATTTGTCTATTATTATTTTTGTCAGCTTTCTTCTTCATACCGATGTTTGCAAGTCCTTTTCCAGGTGCTATGTACAGTTCATGTTTACTCCAGCTCTTTTCACTGAGAGTTCAGGTATCACTTATTTAGACTTCAGATTTATGTGTCCATCAGCTTCAACTGTCATTGTCATTCCAGATGCTGACACAGGGCAAGAATCGTTAACATGTCAGTATTAAACTGCTGAGGATTATTAGGAATCCAGCCTATGGAACATATGAAATTGTATTTCAATTTGATCTGTTTGAGTTTAATCATTGTTCTTGCCACTCAAATCTGCAGACTCTTCCGTTGCCGGTTCCTCCATGCTTTTTGACATCCTTAATATCAATTTAAATTTCCTCTCCAGGGGTGAACAGTGTTATTTACTAGCTAGTTCTTAACTGATTCATAAAAAATTCACTAAGTTATGCAACAGAAGTTGCTCCATTGCTTTCTTTACTCAGCTAGTTATCATAGCTTGCTTATATGATACTATTACTTTTTCATTGGTTAACAGATAACATACTTGTAAAAACTTATTCAAAGTATGAAACAATTGCAGAATACTCTCTGCTAGTTATTACTGTTGTTTGTTCCTGCATAATGCTTTAAAATTACAGCTTTCATGTATATTAAATTATGAGTTTTATCCTGACTTGTACAAAAAACCTGCTGTTATTGACAACAGCTTTCACCAGAGTATTAACTAACCCCCTTAAGAAATCCTGGGTCTGGGGATACCTTAAATAATAAGGATCAAGAGTGTGAAATTGATTTAAAACAGAAGACAGAAGATCTCATATTCCTGCAAGTATTTGTACTGCTGAACAGACACACTACATTATTTTATAGGAATCAACTTTAAATGTTGTAGTCCACCAGGAATAACAGAAGTCACAAATAAAGTCAGGTAATATCATGCACAGTGAAACAGATTTCCTTAGACGGATAAAGATGACAAAAAAAAAAAAAAAAACCTGGATGCAAGCAATCAAATTGCTGGAGTAGAAATCAAACCATCTTACTATGGGACCTACAGAAAGAAACCACGGGAACAATTTGCTTCTGAGAACTCCCTTCTGAACTCAGTTTCAATAGCTTTTCAGCTATAAAAAGATTCTATCGAAAGCAAGTGGGATTAGTGGGATGATTTTATGTGATGAAAGCCAGACAGAGCTGGTTTCCTCCTGTACTGCTAACAATTAGTCCAGATCACAAAGTCTAGTTGCTACTTAACAAGATACCTAGCAGTAAAAACATTCCTCATCATGACCATCCAGATGCTAAATCTCTTATTACCCTGGACACCTGCCACCTCTTTCAGATGGGACAATTGATACTTCAGAGATACACAGGAAAAAAATATTCAGAAATACCTTAAACTCTCAGATGCACAGGCAAAAGCAGATTTTGCTATTACATGAATGAGAGGGCACTTTTCACCCTGCAGGGAAGGCAGACATAAAAAAAGCACAGAATTGTGACAGACCTAGAGGGAAAACCCTGTAAAGTCAGGCAGAGCGATCCTACTGGTGCTAAACAGAGACAGAGCCCTTTAGCAGAAGGTGAAGAGCAATTCCCCATTGTCACAGCAGCAGCCACTGTCCCACCAGTTCAGCTGAGCCCTCCAGTGCCAGCCCCAGCCCAGCTCTGCAATGCCAATGTGCCATTGAAGCCTTCACCATTCGCTGCCTCCTGGGAATCCTCTGTGGGCAACACACTCTACCTTCCTTCTCTAGGAGAGTATTTTTATTAGGATTGCAACAGATAATCACAGAAGTACAAACCTCTTGGGTTCTAACAGTATTTTGAGAAAATAATGTGAAAGTTGTAGAAGAAGAAAATCTACATCACTCCGCTTCCCAAATGTATATAAACTTCTTGCAAAGAAGGATGACATGTTATGGTGCTACTGAAAACTCGAGTGTCTGGTAGCATTTTTTATTATTCTCAGCATCTTCCTGAGCAGAAGTTCTCTAAGTATTTAGTAAAGATGCCATGGTTTCTCAGCATCAGCTATCAGAAATTTGCTGTCCTGAAAGCAGTGTTCTGCTCACCCAGCTGTTACCTTCCTGCATGCTCCCCATATAGTTATGTCATGAAAAAATGCCAGGATCTGTGGAATTATAGAAAAAAAAAATGTGTAGACAGCCTGTGAATAGTTGAGATTACTATGAAGCAATGAGGAATTTCTTGAATCTTTGAGGCTAATTTAAGTTATAACCACTTATTTTTTCTCACAAGGGAAAGCCAGATACAGAAGGATTGTAATGCCTTCCTGGCTTTGTCAAAGTAGTAGGTTTTTACAGCTCTAACGTTCCAGAACCACACAGAATAACTTGCCAAATTTAAAATTCTCCCCTTATAATCAAAATACTACCTGCTGCACTGAATTTTCTTCCAATATAGACCTAAACAGCTTTTTCATAGCAACCACAACTGTATCAAGCACTGTTTGACAAGTCAGACAACAATAATGACCTATTCTTTTATTTCCATGTGACTCCAAATTTGTTGCTTTATACACTGCCTTCCCTTAAAGACACTAAAAGAGCTGCTAAAATTGTCTTCAGTTTTACCAGACTGGGTAAAATTCAAATACTGAGGCACTGAGCCAAATCATTCTCCATTTCTCCAAGTATCTTCATTTGTGACTCACAGGACCTCTTGAAGTAAGTATTTCAGATCAGATGTACCTTTGTTTTGGCATTGCTTGCAACAGTTTGTTTAGTAGAGTGTTATGAACTTTCCCAAAAGTAGATAATGTAATTAATCTTTAGCCACTGTGTAGGCTGAATTTGATGCTAACACAGCAAATGAGTATTTTAGGGACAACGTGCTTCTATTCTTGAAAGAACTATAAAACATGTTATGAGTTTAACTGAATTTGCTTGGAACCACCAGTTGCAGACAGCAAAAATACAGTTTTCTTATGCTTATGGACTTTGAAGTCACATGTGATTCTGAACTTTGCCACAGCAGAGGGAGAAGAGGTAGTTACCTCTGCAGAAATCCCCCAAACAACCAAGTTTAATTATGAGGCTGTTTAAGATGTGGCCTGCAAAAAAGGCAAATTTGGCCTAAATCACCACATGCAGGACTTTCTCCAATTTAAAGCAGCAAAAGAATTGTTCCTTTTTACAGGACACAAGAGGAAGAACTTTGCAATTAGAGTTGTGATAATGCAGGAGACTTCATACTGTGCTTGTTTTTTTAAGTTAAAATCCAAGACAGAGCCTTTAGCTCTATATTATGAGCACTCATGCAGGAGAGGAGTTTGGCTCAAATGCTCACTGCAACAACTTCTTGGACATCTTATTTTGTTCCTGATGATGCAAAATGCATTGCCTTTCTTGACAGTCAGATATCTGAATTCTGCAATGAAATTCAAACCCAGCTCATCAGGAGCTTTGTGGGACATTACATTAATTTAAGCCACTCTATAAAAAGTTGCAGCATCACTGGCCTGACCCCTTCACAAGCCATCTATCTGGACCAAAAATTGCTGTCCCACTGCCTTCTGTAAAAAAATTTTTCCTTTAAGTGAGAAGAATGAGACGAAATGAGACGAAAATCCATGTGTTTACAAGAGGCATTGTACTGCCCAATACTGTAAAAATGGCAGGGGCAACTGTAGGAGTGCACAGAATAAAACTGTGCAGCGAGAGCATTGTGAACAGCAATCAAACTTTTCCTCTCTCCAAGTATCAACAGAGTCATTCTGGTGTGTCTGTAGCATTAGGCAGGTGTTTTGAAGACTTCCCTCTCAGATTGAGAGATCTACATGACCTACATATGAACTAAACCCCATCTTAGATATTTCATAACCTTTCTTGGACCTCGATCTAGGTCTTCATACTTCAATAAGCAACTGGGAGAACTACTGATTACATAAATATATGCAAACTGCTAAGAGTGAATGTTTCAGAATATCCACAGCTGGATTGCACCGCAACTGAGTTATCGCAGACACAGTACAAAAAATGAAATTTAAAACAGTCTCAGGAAAACAGTTAATCTCCAGAAGCAAAAGACCTAATAAATTCATGAGCTTTTACATATGAACCATTTCTCATATATATGTTTTCTTGTTGGCAAAGTAATGAGCTTGCATTTGTCAAAAATAAGCAATCTATTTTACAATGGCATATAAAGTATAATGAGTATGAACTCACACAGTCAGACTTACAGGCTGAAACTGTTGCTTGGGCATACAAGAGGTATCACAAAGTAAGCACCCACACCCCCAAACCTTATGCTTTCAGGTTTCATGATAATTCAGAATGTCTGCCACCTGGCTATTATTTTGCTGTCTACCTCAGTGTTCTTCTATACAAGCAGCAAATCCCAATCAGTCTGTTTTTGCAACAGAAATGCATGAGATTAGTGACTGCAGGAGCAAACAGAATCAGTTTAAATCCTGTAAGACAAGTGTATAATATTACTTCACAAGTATGAAATCTGAGATCTCTTTGCCTTTAATTTAAAAAACCTGTACCTAATAATCACATTAAAGTCTGTTTGGCATGCCAGACAGCTTTTACTTCCTCTGTTATTTTTACAATTTGAACGTCCTTTGTAGTTACTGAAATTAATTTATGCCTTTCAGCAAATATTTTTTTTTAGACTTTTTATCTATAAAGGTTGGTATTGTCAAATACAATATACTTCTATAATTTCACGTCTAAGTGCTTTTTCTCAATTTTTGAATTCAGCAAAAGCTGACAATCATTATTATAAATCTTCATAAGGCTTAGTATTTGTCAAATCAAACAATGTAATTTTTGCAGAAATAGTAGTATTGCAACTCCATTCATTATTTATACTATGTTGTAGAGTGTTCAGAGTGCTTAGGAAATTCAAACATAACTTTTTTATTTTGTTTTAAAAGGTCAATTATTTCCTTAAGTATTGGCGGACAGGAATGAGAACTAACCCTGGAGCAACAAATTCAGCAAGGAAAATGGGTCAAAGAACAGATGTTTGGAGGATGACAGAGAGCAGTGGTACAGGTAACCAGGTCAGCAGGCAGGAATCCTGATTAGAGTTAACTGAACTCCATTTCCCTTTCATAATCAAAATACTTGAAAACCTAATTTACAACACCAGCCAATTGCAATAAAAATTACTTAAAAAGCTGCAGAAGCTTTCAGTTGTGAAAGCAATAAGATTTCATTATACTAAGCCAGCTGAAAACCATCTTTACAGGAAAAGATTGCTAAATTTCCTATATGCACATATTAAAGTGACAATTAGCAATTTAAATAATTTAAATAATTAGACATACGGATAAAGTGAGCACAACTTAACCTCATCTATTTTGGGTTGATTATTCATTGGCTGTTAAAAGATGTCTTTCTGAAAAAAGACAAGATAAACATATCCTACATTTAACATGACAGAAGTTAAAGCAGTAACCCTTCTTACAGAAGCCTAGCCTAGCTTTGAGTTGAAAAGCACAGGAATATGCTGCGAAGATTATTTATGCTGGTATCACATGAGGCAGCATAAATAGAAACAGTAGAGCTGAATGAGCTCAGGGGCACTACAGCAGGGACGTAGCTGTTTATTGCTGGATTTTGGCTGGCACTTCCCCAGCAGCCTGCATCACACTGGGGGATGTACTTGTTTGGATAGGTAGTCTGGTAGACATACCCATATAATGGGCCTTACAGTAATCCTTATTTGGGCTGCATTTAGGGAAATAACAACAAACTTAAATGTCTACGAAACACCAACTTGAATAGTAATAGAAAAGAAAAAAAAAACTGAAGGAACACTTAATTAGAAATTACTGAATTTAAGAAGTCAACCTAAGGTATATGCAGTGATTACTGACCAACTATGGTGACTATCTGGCTTTAATTCTACATTTTTAAAAGTGAATTCACACATGCTTCCAATTGTAGGGAAGGTTTTGTTTCCTCCCCTTTTCCTCCCAGATAGCTTGCACTTGCTAGTGTAATCACAGACCATATGAAGAGAAGGACCTAACCTCAGGCAGAACCACTACATTGATGTTTTTTTGCAGATGTTTGGGTAACCTGTTCTTAAAGGCATGCAAATACAGAGACTCCACAGCAGCTTATTCCTCTGCTTTATCATCTCCATTATAACTCTTTGTCTCTCAGTTTCTAACCCTGCAGCCTGTGATTAAATTTGAGGTAATAACTTCTTGCCCTGTAAAACTAATACAGTGCACAAGACCCTTCCTCATTATGGTTTTCTTTTTATGTAGTTGAATACTTACATCCTCAGTCCATTTTTTTTTTTTAGTTCAACAACATGAATTCCTTCACAATTTTCCCTTGTAGATAACATTTTAGGAACCTATTATTCTCATCTGGACTCTTTCTATCAAACCACATGCTTTTAAGTGCAATACTGAAAACTAGACACAAACTAAGGATGTAGTAAGTTAAAACAACACCATGAAACTGAAAAATTAAAAAAAGTCAAGAACGCTCTCCTCAAGTTGCTTCACACTGCCTAAAAATTGCAAGTGGAAACATAGGTGGATGTCCTATGAATTTATTTCCTTTAAAAGATAAGGAATTTAAGACAGAATTTCTTTAGGGTGGTTAGAGGGAGTGCGCATTTCACTGATGCTTTTCTGGTATATATGAATTATTTTTTTTCTCATACCTTTTTTTTTTTTTTTGCTGAGAAAGCAAGCTTTTGAGACAGAAGCATCATTTTGGATTGGATTATTCTGAACTAGATTTATTAATACCTATTTAGCTAATCCATTATTAGCTAAGGTTTAAATAATGTCACTTGGAAATAAGCACTCTGTACCTTATCAGTCCTTTCTATTATAGTTCTCTATGGGTGAAGGAAAACCAAGCCTTACTGTTCTTGATGCTTTGCAGGAGAAGAAAGAAGCAGACACTGATCTCAAGTTCTTAAAAAGTATTTCCTATATTAGAAAATGTTAGAAAAACAAATTCAAATTTACCCTTGAATGTTTTTCTTTTTTAAGATCTAGTTCATTTGCTAGATAATACATACTTCAAACCCTCTCTAGCTTGACTCCTGTTAAACCAGCAGTAAGCAAGGCATTCCCAAACTGTGCTACACAAGCTGTTCCAAAGCAGCGCCTTGTACACCTAAACTTATCTCCTTGCACTGCTCCCAGCAACAACAGGGAGCAGCTGTTTGAACAGCAAGTGCTGCCTGCACATGCAAACACTTTTTACTGCACACAAAGTTTAACAACCCAGCAGCCTTTCCTGCAGCTTTACCATAACAGTTCTTATCCAATTATGGTGATGTCCAAACAAAGTAAGAATCCTTGCTGTTAATTTAGATGCTATTCTATGCTATCTTCCAGAAATATACAGGATAAGTTGTACATCTTATTGAATATTGGAATCTTATTGAGTGGATGCATCTGAAGCATTTTCCAGTTTCACCATTTCTAGTACTGATGCAATAGCAGTCTGAGATCCAAAGAAGTTCCCATGAAGCCTTTAAAACATTCATTTTCTAAAACCATCGTTTTTGTTTCCTTGTAATATCTAGTCACTGCAATTCTGTGTGATGCAATGATAAAAGTAGCAGAAAGCCTAACAATTGGTTTGTGTCAGGAAAGCTGACCTAGCATTATCAGCAGTTGGAAATTTTTAGAGAAGTAAAAACTTGTGAGGAGAACACTTACATTAATCATATAGTTGGAGGTTACTGGAAGTAAAAAGTATTACACTCAGACCCTTCTCCACACATAAAAATCTTGGAAATTCCTTTTGTCATACAAGAAAATGACAACTCTTAGAACGATCTTTCTTTCATTTCTCTTTCCTACTCACTGAAACAAAAGAGCAAGTCGCTGAAGACCTCTTATCTAATGGAAGAAACAAGTGAGCTTTGTCTTTTTCTTTCCAGTACTTGATGTCTGCAAGTACGATGGCCAAATATATTATGCGAAGGATTCTCAATAAAGAATGTTCTTCCACCCAAATCAAGGAATAAAGCAGACAGAGGGTGCAAAAGGGAATATAAATGTAGTGTTAGTTTTGTGATGCATGTATGTAGAACCATTCCACATGTCTGTATTATCTGCATCAAGATAATCAGACTTTTCAAAGCAATCTCAAAAGATCTTTCCCATGAACACTGTATAGTACCACCAACACATGTGAAATATTTTTGCTGTTAATATCTCCTCAGTAAAATGTACCATCTTTTTAATAAAATCACTCCAGTTCAGCAGTATGAATACTTCAAGAAATAAAATAAACAATACAGAACACAATAAACCTTAAAAACCTTAATTTCATTTCATTAGCAGGTTAGTAGCTTCTTCCTTACATACATTATTTTGCAAATAATATATTGTTCTAAAATTAGAATAGTGCAAATGGCTGATATTTTAGTATATGTATCAGAATGGTATAGGTGCATTAAAACTTTAGAAGTTCTAAAAATATCTTTTTGTGATTATATCAACAATGAAAAAAAAAATTTAAGAAGTACACAAATTTGCCAGAAGGCTGTAATATTTCACTCTAGTCATTGGCTTTGTTTCCCATTATTTAAGATAATTTCTGAAATATAATAAATAAAGAACATCTAATCTCAAAATGTACATGAACAGATTTAAACATTATTCTCATTAACCCCTACAGAGCCTATAAAATAGGGTCAGCTGAAAGGGCTTTCAAATGGTCCTCAGCAGACACTACATCATGTTCTAGTGATCTATTGCTTGAAAAGGAAAAGTCTTTTACAGCCTAGCCCCTAAGGGTTTAAAGATCATAACACTTAAAACCATAAGGACAAGCTTGCTTTGATATCTGGTACAATACTATAAAATATGAATTAAGAAGGACATTAATTATTTTACATAATATAATTTTTAAGCATGCTATAATCCTGAAAAAGGCACTGAAATAGTATATACACATTACTGGTTTTAAAATTTGTAAAGATATTTCAGTTTAATTAATGGAAACCACCTGTCTAAACACCATTAGCTCATATGCATTTTTTAAGGACTGGCTTGAAACAGAAATGTAATCTTTAACCAAGTCACACAACCATTCACTTGCAGTGAAAGGAGCTTGCTACAAAACCTACAGTGCATTGTTTTTCTGTTATTGGGTTACAGTAGCTGAAGTTTGTAAGCACCAGAATCTCCCATCCAGCTGATCAGTTAGAGCTGTTAATTGTGGAGGGAGAGACTGGCTGACATCTGCTTCTTGCATAGTTAGTTAATGGTTCACTTCCAGGTCCTAAAAGGATTGTAGCTTCTCTCAAAAGACAATGTCGGCCCCCATATACGTCTGCCTTCTACACTGCCTGTCTTGTCCTGGTTTGTCATCCTCTACACAATGCAAATCTGAGTGAACTCACATCTGCCACTGATCGACCCAATTCGTGAGCAATCTTTTCCCATCGACCGGGGGTCCCCCCTGGGAACTTAACCATACTTCTTGTCAGCTGGCTCAGGTCCTCCTCTGTCCATTCAGGTGCCTGTAAAACATTTGTAAAACATTCATTACACGGGAATATTGGACATTTATTTGCAAGGTAATATACTGAAAAAAAAAAATCTTTAAACCAATTAATCTAATAATATAGAACATGAATAAAGAAAAAAAAAAACCTGGGTACCTTCTCCCTGTATTGTTGCTGAAAATGGATAAAAACAATAGACCAACAGTAAGATACTAAAAATCCTGGACACTCAAAAATTGCACTTTGTGTATTTTGTAGACTAACACATTTAATTTCTATTAACTTTAATATAACACACATAACAACCCTATAAAATGCAGTAAAGATAATAATCAACAATGCTTTTATTAGATTATGGGGTTATGCAAAAATTAGAAGGGCCAAAGTCCAATAAGAATTTAATCTGACTACTGGCATAAAAGACAACAAATAATGTTTCTGCAAATACATGAGCAACAAAAGGAGGGCTAAGGAGAATCTCCATCCTTTACTAGATGCAGGCAGAAACATAATGACATAGGATGAGGAAAAGGCTGAGGTACTTCGTACCTCTCCTTTGCCTCAGTGTTTAATGGAAAGATCAGTTGGTGTCCATGTACCCAGTCCCTGACCTGGACGACAGAGCACAATGAAGCCCCCATAATGCAAGCAAAAATGGTCAGTGACCTGACATACACAAATCCATGGGGCTGGATGGGATCCACCCAAGGGAACTGAGGGAGCTGCTGAAAGTGCTCACTGAGCCCCTTTCAAACATGTACCAGCATATCCAGCTAACTGGCAAGGTCCCAGTTCACAGGTTACAAAATGCAATACCCACCTACAAGAAGTGCTAGAAGGAAGACCCAGGGAACTACAGGCCTGTCAGTCTGACCTCTGCCAGAAAAGGTCATGGAGCTGATCCTCTTGAGTGCCATTACATGACACATGCAGGACAACCACAGGATGAGGCCCAGCCAGCATGGGTTTATGAAAGGCAGGTCCTGCTTCACTGACCTGATCACCTTTTCTATGACAAGGTGACCCACTCAGTGGATGAATGAAAGGCTGTGGATGTGTCTACCTGGACTTCAGTACACCAGACTTTGACACCATTTCCCTGCTTCTCCTGCTCAAGGCTTGGCTGGATGGGTAGAAAACTGTCAGGATGGTTGGGCCCAGAAGGTGTTGGTGAATGGAATTGCATCCAGCTGGTGGCTGCTCACCACTGTGGTTCCCCAGGGCTCAGTGCTGGGCCCAGTTCTGTTTAATCTCTTTATCAATGATCTGGACAAGGGGATTGAGGGCACCCCCAGTCAGTTTGCAGACACACTGAGTTGGGTGGGAGTGTTGATCTGCTGGAGGGCAGGAAGGCTCTGCAGGGGGATCTGGACAGGCTGCATCGATGGGGAGAGGCCAGAGGTCTGAGGCTCAACAAGGCCAAGTCACAACAAGCCCTGCAGTGCTACAGGCTGGGGAGAGTGGCTGGAAAGATGCCCTGAGGAAAAGGACCTGTGGGTGCTGATCAACAGCAGCTGAACATGAGCCAGTGAGTGCCCAGGTGGCCAAGAGGCCAATGGCATCCTGGCCTGGATCAGTAACAATGGGGCCACAAGGGTCAGAACACTGACTGTTCCCCTGCACTCGGCACTGGTGAGGCCACACCTCAAACCCTGGGCCCCTTACTGCAAGAAGGTCCTGGATGAGTGAAAGGCTGGAGAATGACCAGAGAAGGGCAGTGGAGCTGGTGAAAGGTCTGGAGCATGAGTCTGATGAGAAGCAGCTGAGGGAGCTGGGGGTGCCTAGTCTGGAGAAGAGGAGGTTCACAGGAGACCTTATTGCTCTCTACAGCTACCTGAAATAAGAGGTTGTGTGAGGTGGGGATTGGCCTCTTTCCCAGGTAAGAAGATACTGCACAAGAGGAAAACGGTCTCAAGTTATGCCAGGGGAGCTTTAGATTGCATATTAGGAAAAGTTTATTCATCAAAAGAATTTTCAAGCATTGTAACAGGCTGCCGAGGGAAGTGGTGGAATTGCCATCCCTGGAGCTATCTAAAAGACCATGTGGATGTGACACTTAGTGGTGAGCTTCACAGTGCTGGATTAATGGATAGACTCAAAGACCTTAAGGACATTTCAATCTAAATGATTCCATGATTAAATCACAGTTTAAGACACAAAGTTTTAAACATTTACTTAATTTCCTATGCAATATTTTTTCCACAAAGACACAGAAAACATCTCCATTCTGACATATTTTAAAAGCCTCTAAATGAAACAGTACAGTCATCTTAGCTTTTTGTCACTGTTACCATCCTGTGTTTTAGCACTCTAGCATGAAATCTGTTGACGCTAATATTCCATCAAGACTATTAAACAACACCCCTCCCCAAAATGCAGTTATGCCACAAAACCAGACTGGATGCCTCTACTACCCAATAACCAAAAGATATAAAAATGTTTCGCTCTAACTACATACAAAGCTGTTAACAATGACTGTCTTCATAACGGCCAAATAAAAGTGAACAAAGCAAGGAACACACAATTAGAGCAGTTTAAGGCATGAAATCGCAGTTGCCTCAAAAGGCAAGATGCAGTAACCGTCTTTGACATTTGCAGCATCTTTGGCAATGACCACAGAGCCAAATCTTTGTTACCATCAGTAGTTTGCCATTTTATTTATTTTTAAGGAATTCTTTATGACATACCTCTTCTAATCACCATTTCCGATAATGAACAGGCACATATCAAGCGGTTTGCATTACAGAGCCATCAGCACAGAACAACAGTCAGAGGTGAATGACCCCAGGGACCATCTCCACAACTACAGCAAAGCTTCTCCCTGACACTAATCCTGCCTGTCATTCTCCCACTGTGCTCTAACCACACTGACATCCGCCTGCCGCACTGCAAGCTTAACGGGGCCCTTCCTGACTTTTTACTGTCTCCCCCAATCAATGGTTCAAGCGTGCTCTTTTCACCATGTCCAAATGGCAGCTTCACTCATAATCAAAGTGCATTGCTCCTGTTAAAGGGCTTCCCGAAAGGCTTCACCATTTGCATTCATTTGCAAAGCAAACTACTTTTATTCACTTTGTTCTGCTATCAAGAGTGTTCCCTGAAGCAGATAAATTGGCATAAATACAACCTGCCACTTAAAAGACAGTAAATAATAGCCAATAGTAGCAAGGATTTTATCAATCGTCCTGGTTTGGATCCATGTAGTCCTTTATTCAATGCTGAAAGACTCAAACATTCATAGTTTTTGATACAAGAATAAAATGAATTATCTCTGATGATTCAAACACAAGACGCTTAAATAATGTGTGTGTATGTGAGAGATCTCACACATACATTGCACGCATTATACAATTACACCCTGGCCTACAGAAGAAATGACAAATACATAGAAAAATCTCCACATTGCACAATAAGCCTTACTACTTTTACTATTTTAAACAAGTTAATATACTCTATACCTTTATTATATTATACTCCATGTAGATATTTGATATTAAAATATTTCTCAGGGATTTTTATACAGAAAGATTTGCAGTGCTTAATGTTCTACCTATAAAAATTTTTATCGCTGTAATTTAAATAATGAATTCTTCTAAAGACTTCCGGTTAAAAGCCTTTGTTTAAAAATCAGTCAAATTTCATACTTCAAAATTAGACTTAATATGCAGTTTACTGTAATTTTCTATTTAATTTTTACTAAAACTTGCGGGGATTTTTTTGTTTGTTTGTGGTTTTTTGTTTTTTAATACATTCACAGCTACATTCACAGCTATTCTCTCTTACCATATCCAAAGCATATCTAAGCAATTACACACGGAAATCAAGATGATCTTTTCAGTGATATACAGATGTCGGAAGCCTTCTGCTAAGTTTTATTTTCAGACTTTTTTTTGTAAGCTTTGATTTGTGCTCACAAGTTTACTAACCACTTGTAAATGCTACAGAACTCTTACGGTTATCTTCCTAAATAGTGGATAAAACTACAATCATACTGTAGATCTGTAGTTAATTACACAGCTAATTCACAGCACAAGAATTCATTAGCTACATTAAAATATCAACTTCTTAATCTTATTTCAAGCTGACAGTAATTTTAGAATGTGAAGATCTAAAACATTTATGAATTTGGAAAATCTTTGAAAACGCTTTTAGGAAATCCACTCTCAACAGCAAAAGCTGTAAAAGAGCTTTTGTGAATTTGCAATTCCTCAGCAACAGTTAATTGTGTCTTTAGATGCAACAGCGCCTACTGTGATCCAAGTACTACAAGCAGCTACGAGGGTGGTCATGGTGTGAATGTATTCTCCCTGTTCTAATCTGTAGCCAACTGTAACTGCGAGAGTCAAATGAATGCATAAACATACTGCTTTGTCACCCAAAACCATGTGTGTCCAATATTACTGAAACACTGGGCCAAAATTCATCTCTACAGTAAAGCAATGGAAGACACCACATGGTGAGGGGACAGCTGTTGTTACTACAGAAGCATTCAGATTTTGCATCCAAAAAGCCCCATTCTGGGATTAACTCCCCATACTGAATACAAAATTAAAAGTACAGAGTTATGGTCTTAAGTCTTTAAAATGAAAAGAAGCTACAAGTGTAGATATAAAAAAATTCATAGCATTCCCATAAATAATAATCCTTTAACACGGTTTATCACAGACAGCTGGCAACATTGAAGGATTAGTTCACCCAAACTGCTATGCACCTTCTATAGAAAAGAAATATGAATATGGTTTATTGTTAAGCACCATGTGCATCTGCACTTGGCTGTTCCATCCCACCTCTTTCAGCATGACAGTTTTACACTATTAGGATTTTTCAAAATATGAGCAACACTATTTTCAATTACATTAAAATCATATTTTTAGACAACAAAGCATTTCTTGTTACAATATGTCTGACTCATTTAATCCTGTTAACAACTATAAAACTATATATGCCTTCATTGATTAAATGGGGAAGTGGCTGGTATTTGAGAGTTTTTAAGCAAACTTTTAGAGTCATTTACAGTGCCTTGACTTTGAGATAATTTGATTTTTTTAAATTAAATTTTACCTTTTGATTATTTCTTCCTGTCATCAATATACTGTATATTCAATTAAAATCACTGTTGTATGGAAGTTTAGCTAACGTTTCAATCTTTGGGTCCCTGGACTTTGTGCTACATTTCATTTAATTTTGGTGATTCCTGATTTAGAGCACATCTAGTCCATGATCTTCCAAATAAAGCATGAGGCAGCATCTATTTAAAAATAACTGTGCAAATATTTTTACACCAAGGGTCCTAGTGAAACTCTAGACAATTTTGCAAATCAAGAAACATTTAACCTACAAGATGATGCTGTTTCTGTCCAGTAACTAAGGAACAGAATGTACAAGTTTTCCTGATTTAATTTCTTGCTAATAAAGTCTTATTTTTGCTGAAATATTCTTCTACATTCTTACAACTTCTTGCTTAACCTACAAGAAATCTGAAGTCAGTCTTGTTTTATCTAGTCTAATACACATTTCGCAGTGTGATCCAGCTGTTGCTGAACACGAAGGGTCTTGCTCCAGTTCTAAAGATCTGCTGTGAAGCTCTCAAGAGCTAAAGGTTATTAATGATCTGAACTCATATTCAAAGCCACATGTTCATATATAACCCTTTGGTCCTTCAAAGCTCTTACTCAAATCCAACTTTCACTAGTACTGTTTTTATTAAGTGAGCCAACAAAAACAAAGAAAGCTATGCTGTTTCAGAGCAATGGTCAAAGCAGGTCAGTAAGCTCATCATTTGTGCTCAGGGAGTGCAGCGGCAGAAAACTTTGTGATAACAAGAAAGATTATGTTTATCATTCATTCTTTTCAGTCCCACCCTGCTCTGAAAAAACAGGAACCATATGCACATACAAGAGTTAGATGAAGGCAAGCATGTAGGTTACCTACGCTTGCCCTAGTATTTTCCCGACCCCAATTATTTTCAGCTCAAGCAATTTATCTAGCCTGATACATTTTACCTATTTAGATTTATTTATCTCAATGAATCTGTTTTTCATTTTTTCCCAGCTTTCTATATAAACTTTCTGGATTTGCAACATCATGTTCATGAGGAGCTGTACATATCTGCTACTCATTATACAAGAAATCAGCTTATTTTGTGTTCTGGACCTGGCTCCCACTAGCTCTGATGACACCTGGCTCTTGGCTTTCAGAGAGTTACCTCTAAACAGCACACATCTACTGACTTCCATGTCACTTACAAATTTGTTCAAAAGACCCTTCCAAAGTATTCCTCTGTAAGTTGTCTCTTCCTGGCTAAAGAGTTCTGATCTACTCAGCTGTAAAGCCATGTTACACATAATAATTCCCATGATGCCTTTCTCTAAACCATCTGCAATTCCATGGTAACCAACCTCTTTGAAATGAGGGACCAAACTGCACAAAGCAGGATTAATCCTAAGATATATAGTGGAATAATGATTCTTCTGTTTTGCTCTCTATTCTCTTCTTAATTTCTAAAATTTGCATTGTTTTTTGGAATGATCCTGAGCTGATGTTTTCAATGAAGCTAGACTGGTAACTCCTCAAGGAGTTCTCTCACACCTCAAGGATCAAGGACAGCTCAGAGCTCATTATCTTGTGCATGAAGTTTGGACAGTCATCCACTGTATCAACCTTTGCATCACTTTGTATTTATAAACTGGAAATTTTTTCTGCTATTTTATTGCCCAAGCAGTTGAACTCAAAAGATCACTTTGCAGCTCTTCAGTGTCTGTTCTCATGGTCACTGTTCCACACAACACTATCATTGGTAAACTCTCTCACCTCAAGAATCATCTTTTTACCATATTATCATCTTCACTATATGAATACATGGAACAGCACAACTCCTAGCAGAATTCAGCCAAACTGCACTGCTGACCTTGTGCTGTTGAAAGAGATATTTGTTTCTACCCTCCATTTCTCATCTTTTAACTAATTATTAGTCAGGGAAATAGCCTTCCTCTTATTCCATGACTGTTTTATTTCCTTAAAAACCTACAAACCTTGTTAAATCCCTCTGGAAAATCAAGCAGATTTTATAAACCAGATCACCTCCTCCCTGCATATTTGTTAATCTTTCTATGAAGCCCAAAGGGTTTAAGGCAGGGCTTCCCATTATAGAACCAATGTTCAGGACTCCCTGCAGGTCGTATTTACCTGATGCTCATGAATTCTTCTCTTTGTATCAGTTTTTGTTAGTTTCTCTGAAGCGTTGTTAGATGTAAAGGCCCATAAAGGTCCCTGAATTCCACTGACAACTTAATAAATATATAGAATGACACATTTGCCATTTCAGTCCCCAGGCACCCATGAAAATAAACAGTTGCTTGAATTATTTAATCCTTAAATTTTCTTTGAACTCTGTGTTATATATCCTCTGGTCCCAGTAACTTAAATAATTTAATCTTAAACAATATATTACAGAGGTTTAAAGGAACATTAATTTTAGAATTTTTCAAAGCAACTATATGTAAACATGAAGATATAAGTAATTGTCTTCTCTTATAAAGTTGTCAAAATAATAACCTAACCATAACCATTTTTTGCTTATACTACTCCTCAGACAGGAATGCCTTTGGCATTAAAAGCATTAAAATATTAAACAATATACAACAGCTCCTAGAGAACAGTGAGAACCTAAGAACAGAAGCATGAAGTTTCATCTGCCTCAGTATCAGGTCTTCTACCACATCTAGCAGCAAATATTTTAGGACAGAGATATTCGTTCCTTCCTCACAGCTGCCCCCAACATGGATTAGGGATTTCCTAAGCATGAAGTTGAATCCATTTCAGCTACAAAGCCAATGATGAAGTTGTCCACTCTCCTCATCCCATTTTTGCTCTAAATCAACATCATAAGCTGGCTTTCTACACATTCGGTTTCTCACTTACCATACTCTGATGCCTTTTCATTTCTTTGTCCCATATACTTCTGCTATGATCTACAGCTTCAGATATAATATAGGAGGGAGAAGGCAAAAAAAACCCACTAAAAATAAAACCTATCAAAAACCCCACTGTCAGGAAGCCATGTGAGTTCTTTACTTTCTAAACACACAGCTCAGGAGACTCCACAGGAAAAGATAGGACTCCTTGGAGAGATTTTTCTAGACCCTGCCTGTTTAGAATGAGGACTTCACAGACATTTCAATTAGTGCCGCCCTCAATAACTCTGTTACCCCTTGCAATTCACTGCACTACAGACCATTTCCAGTACCGAAGAGATCCTTGCAGATATATACTCCTCTAGTGACATTTTGCAATAACAAAAATGTATCTGTTTCCTGTTCTTGATAAGCATTACTCTAAAGATTTTCCTTTCCATCTTAACATTACTTTGTCTCTGTAAGAAGTCTTGCTGACAGAACCTGTCAAAACCTTTATAAAATCCAAGTGCATTGTAAAACTCTAATAGTAAGGCATAACTTTTCTTTAAATTCACACTGACTTTTTACTATTATTTTTAAATTGGCACACCAAATAGTACCATTCATTTAATAACTTCAAAAAATTACCCAGCATGGAATTCATGCTAACCAGTCTGTACTACCCAGAATCCTTAAGGAAGCTCAAAAATTGGTATCCTATTTCTATCTTTCATTTCAAGGCTCATTTAAGTAATTGCTAAAATATTAACAGCAGTATTAAATGGATTTGATATTAGAGTTCTTTTCAGGTCAACGAATGGTGAAGACCATTGTTCCAAGCAATTTGTTATTTATCATCCTCAGATGAACACTTCAATCTAAAACATTCCCTTCTCACTTGCCTTCAATACATGATGTCAAAACTCTCTAAACTTCCTTGCAGTAAACATAGGTGAAAAGGACTTTTGTGCCTAGCATCTTCTTGAAACTGCTGTATATTTTGATCATCCAGTATTTAATCAAAATCCTTGATAGTGCTCCTTCCTCTATTTATTGGGGAAAAAAAAGTAGTAATTTCTTGTTCTTGGGCTTACCTTATTTTGGATTTACATAAGCCTTTCCCTTTCTGAAGCTCCTCACCACACTCACTCCCCCAAAGCAGCTATCTTCACTTTTTAGTCTCAGACAAGAACAATTTAATCCCAGTAAAATGGTTATATTTGAGATTTCTCCACTGGCTACCATATTGATTATTTGCAATTTTGGCAATTTTGTTTTGCCTTCAAGCTGTACGTTAGCCCATCCTAACTGTATGTCAACAGATGATCTGTAAGCATTGAAACAAACAAAACCAAAAGACCAATCCCTCCACCCAAACAAACAAAAAAACCCCCAAACCCAAAACCAAAATCCAACTCTGAGAGTTTAAGCACATTACAAACCAAAATGCAAGTATGTCCATAAACATACAATGTCAATACAACAGATCCCCTACATTTTTGGGAAACAAAACCAGTTGCCATCTATTCAGAAACAACAACTAAAATATTTATTTACAAGTACATTTCACAGCTAATGCAGGTCAAAAATGAATTATTATTCAGCTCTCTCATTCCTAAGATGTGCCTCTATATAAATACATATATCTTACTTAACCTCAGCAGGAAGCCTTAATGAATAAGAAATTCTTCCACCACCACCTTCAGCAGTATTATTTGGTGCTGCCAGGGTATTCCTAGACTTATAACAAGCCATACCTTAAGACTGAAAAAACTGTGTTCAAAAACACAGACAAAAATCAGGGGAGGAGGAGGAGAATTAAATATAAATCAAGTTAAGAACCAGCTACATGAAGCAGTAAGACAATTTTTAAAATTTATGACTATATCCAGAAAGTTGCAGATACTTGAAAAACAGTATTAATCAGCCATCTTACAGAAAAGGTGGCAAACAGAGACTTGAAAATGAAGCACACGATGTGCTATATACTCACAAGATGAGTGCTATTATTCCACGTTCATTCCAACATCTCTGCCTTTCATTTCTAGCCATCAGCCTTTCTATGTCTTCTACCCAGACCAAGCAAACCTTTAATAACAAGTATTTTCTCCTGTAAGGGTCACTCTCCAAGTATCAATAGACACCATTTCCAACCCTACAGTAATTTCTACAGATTTTCTTTATGTCTGTTTTACATTTTTTTTTCATGTAAATCTCTAAATGACAAAAAGCCATTCAGAGCTGATTTTCTTTCCCCTTTCCTACTCATTATTTATTCCTACTTCAAAAATTCAGAGCCAAGAGCAGTTTTTAATTCTGGCTTTAAAAATGCTCCAGTTCTTCATCAATAATCTGTAGAGGAAGGCACAGCTAAGCAGTAATTCTTAGGTTTTACAGAACAAGAACACCTCAAAAAACTTTATATTACTTTAATAAAAATATTTTCTTGCCAATAGAGCTAAAAGTGCTCAAAAATAATGACTTATTAATGCCTAGTCATTGATATGAAGTAATAACCTGGTTAAAGCTATATCACCTTGGAAAAACAGAGGATGTAAAAAGAACAAAAACACTTCAGTATTTCATTGTAAAAATCTTTAGAAATATGACAGGAAAAGTGAGAATTTTTTCTCAGGTGACTATGGGCAGAATTTTGGTAGCCAAAGTAACCTCTCTGAAAGGAGGTGAGGGGCTGCCCGCTGCAGGACACAGCTGAGCCCATCAGCCAAGCTGGTGGCACCTCTGGGAAGCTCTGGTGGCACTGTATTCAGGCATGGGCAAAGTGCTGCCCAATAGCGTGAGGGGAAGTGTGAGAAACAGCCCTGCAGGCACTAAGGTCAGAGAAGGAGAGGGAGGAGGTGCTCCTGGCAGCAGAGCAGAGACTCCCTGGCAGCCCATGGAATAGACCATGCTGGAGCAAAGATCCACACCGGAGGAAGAAAATGCGTGGGAAGAAGTGGCAGTGAGGAGTTGTTACAGACTGACCAAATGCCCCTACCCCAACCCTCTGTGCCACTGGGAGCAAGGAAGAGAGAGAGGAATTGGGAAAGGAGTGAAGTTGAGCCTTCAACTTCAAAGAAAGTGAGAGGAAGGTGTCCTAGGTTTTGTCTTTATTTTTCACAATCCAATTCTATTTTACCTAAAAATAAATAAATTAAATTGTTCCCAAGTCAAGTCTATTTTGTCTGTCACAACAATGGATTACTTGATTTCCATACCTTTACCTCAACCCATAAGCTCTTTCATCTTATTTTCTCTGCCAGTCATGCTGAGAATAAGGAGTGAAAGAGTGGCTGGGTAGAGACCTGGCAGCCAGCCTCAGTACACCCACTGAAGAACTATGAAGTACCAAAATAAATGGTTTGTATCTAGGAGAGTGCTGGGGAAGATTTTTTTTGTGATATCCCCTTAAAACTACAGATTACCAGCATCTACAATTGCTGCTCTTGGTTGCAACAGCACAAATACCAGATTTAAAGTAAAGCTGTGCTAGCAATAAAACACTCTGCAGATCTACCTCCATAAGAAATAATTATTAAACATTTATTATGTATTGGTATAAATCTAACAAACTGGTTGAATTCCCTACACCAACTAATGATAATTTTAATAAAAAGTTACACCCTCAGTGATTTAGGTACTTCTGAAAATATTATTCACATTTTTTCTTTTTTTTACTATCTTATAAAGAAGGAAGATCTTCCATGAATGTCTGCATCCCAAAAATGTTACTGTCATCTCTTTTAAATGGCAGAACATACTGGTTGACTTCACAGAAATGCTGAAGCCCTTTCATGATCACAAAGGTTCAAAGAGATTATAGATAAAAATGACAATTCCATAAAACACAGATAAAATGAGCACATATGAAAAGGACACACAACCAAAAAAGAGGTTGTTAGACTCTAAAAGTCCTCATTTAAAGTTATAGAATAATTACTCCTTACACGGCCCTCAAATAGTATCAGAAACCGAAATCAACTGATGAACTTCCTACCCCTGGTTTTCTTTAACTAGAGGTGTTTTGAAGATTCACTTCTATTTGAGTTTTACTTGATCAGGAAGATACAAGACATAACTTATACCTTAACTTATACCTGATGAATAAAAAGTTTCTCTCAAAATATTTTCTTATAGTAAATTAAAACTGGCATCATCCTGGAATTGTTTGAGAATAGGATTAAAGTCTATGAGTAAATGCACACTACTCAATACAGTACAGAACTGCAGAGCGGCTGAGGTTGGAAGGCACTTCTGGAAGTCACCTATTCCAACACTTGGCTCAAGCAGGTCTACATAGAGCCAACTGTTTGTTTGGGTTCTGGCCAGAACAATAGCCAGGAGGAAGCACAGTTAGGACCCAGAGGTTGTTCTATACCACCTCATGTCATATTCTGGGACAGGGGAAGGGCTCCCTTATGTGTGGCAGAAGCAGAGGTTGGGTATTGTGGGGTTTCTGTGGTGGGTGACCAATCACATGTGAATTGTTCGCTTTTTCCTGTACACTGTCATTACTATTGCTGCTGTTGCTGTTGATTATCTTATCTCATTGTTGTTTCCAGTAAACTGTTTTTATCTCAACTCTTGATCTTTAACTTCTGTGTCTCCAATTCTCCTTTGCAGCCCATGGCAGGGAGAGGAGTTCTGATCGAGCAGCACATGGTTTGGAGTGTTTCAGTGGGAACACTAAATTGAGAAACAGCATTCCAAACCCACAACACTGTTCTGTGATGTCCTCTCCAGCAACAGTCTCATTAAATGATATTAAGAACCCTTCTTGGCAGTAAGCTGCTGTGTCCTCACCACAGCATCTAATCAAGGCACAGATCACTGCAATACCCTAGCTTGTGTAACAGAAGGAAACACAGCAGATATCTTAAGGTGCATTTATCTTAAGATAAACTAGATATCTTAAGGTGCATTCCAGCCCTCAGATACAATTTTTCATGGAACAGGACTGAACACCAGAAAAAATAATATTTCAAAATTCTGATTCTTTGCAAAGATCAACATATCTTAAAAACTTTATGAATCTGGTAATATAACCAGGATGGCATTAAATAAAGTGCATGATACTTTCAATTTATACATAACCTGGAAACTCATCAACTGCAAGTGATATAGAACCAGGTTTACTGGTAGAACGGTGACTGTAAACTTCCAGTATTATTCTGAGATCAAAACCACAAAAGATACTACCAAATGGAAGAAATAGGGTCCTTCCAGAGACACAGAATCTCATTAGAGAAAATAAAAAAAGTTTTTAGGCCAGGTTTTGTTTTGCTTAATCACAAACAGTTTTCTGATTCCGTTCATACCCCTACAGCCAGTAACCTGAACAGAAGAGATTAACACATCACAGAAGTGGGACATGAGGACTTGGGTTATTCATTTACCAGACGTTTTTGTCTGGACGTTAGAAAATGCTTCAAAGTGATTTTCAGCATGCTAAAAGGGCCTGAATGGCTCAGAGGGGAAAAGAAAATCTTAATCCATTCTAATAAGGACCTTGTTCCATAGCAAGTTCTCTCTAGTGTTAACATAAAAATATGTTAACTGATTGTTTGCAATGCATCAACTCATACACCATTTCCTTTTTAAAAGTAGCTGAAGCTAAAATAGTAAAGCATCTGTCTCTAGCAATACACACCTGAAAAAGGCCACTGCTCTACAATAGAAGTTTTCACACTTCAGGTTCTACCAGGCTTTGGGTCTAGATTTCATACAAAGCTTTCTTTAACCTATAGCTGTTAACATGATGAAGTACATGCAGGGATATTTCAAATACTCATTTACATGACCGTAAAGCAATCTGAGTATTCCTTCTATGAAATAGATAGTTTTTAAAAACATGAAAAGTAATTTTAATTCCACTATATTTTTATGGCTTTTGAAAATAAATTGTTCCATCATATTTACACCTTGCCCAGGTAATTCTGTCTTTTTCTTTTTGTCATTACAGCAAGCCATGAGGGGGGAAAAGGTTACTTCTTGCCACATTCTCAAAATCAAATATACTTTTGCATCACGCATGCCAGAGGAAAAATGTCACAATTAAATGGTTTATAAGTATAACACTAAAATTACTATTTAAGTCAATGTAATTGAACAGAAATTAAAATGTAGTTTTTAATTGCATATTACAACTTAAATGGTAGCACTTAGCAGAAAGTGTTAACTCATTTATTTTTTAATTGTTAGCTGCTTCAAGGCAATTGTTTTAATGCAGAAAAAAGTGAGAAGCTCTTCAGTAAATTTGATTGTAGGACACTCAGGCATGTAGATCAAATAAAATATAGGTTGAATATGTAATTAGGTTTGGCCTCTGATACATTAATGTGGAGACAAATTCCCAAAGAAAGGGAATAAATGTTTTCTGTTTCATTCTCTCTCAAACACCACTCTATTTGGATTCTTAAATGCAGTTTGAAAAGTATTTCCACTTGATAGAGAACATGAAATTGAGAATCTTCTATAGTACATAGGGCAATGAATACTTCAGGAGAAGTATTTTGTAAATTTCATAAACTTCAATAAATAAGTGCATAGGGTAGTAAATCCTCAACAGATTGCATCTGGCAACTTATTTCATAATTACTTCAGAGATTAAAAATCTTTAGCCATGCTAAATTCACTGGAGAAGACAAGCCCAAGGGCATGCAGATACATTAAAGCATATGATTAGTCCTTATTAGTAAGGAGTGTTTTTCCTTGCAAGGTTATTATTTGACTCATGAAATACTAAGCATACTAACCAAGTGTCAAATATTTAACCGCATCAGGCTGTATACTCTTCTTTTATTGACTTCAGTATAACACGGCATGTTACGGGTATTCTGAAAACATTAACATATGGTATTTAAATACCATTCAATACACTGAACCATCCTGTGATGCTGTCATAATGAACAAGATACGATTACACAGCTAATCCTGCTGACTGCCCTGCAGTGCTCTCCTCTTCTCCCTCTTCTGTACTTTGTCCAGTTTTTCTGTCAGGCTTCCTGGCACAGTTTATCATAAGATAGAGATCTTACTTCAATAACTTTTGAATTTGTTTGGTTTTCTGGGTTTTTTTAATTTTTACATTGGTCTGATGCTGACAACATATTTCTACTACCTTCATTCATATTAGATAGCTTATCCAGAATCAGGGGGGGTTTTGTGTCCCTTGACTTCCTTCAAATATAGTTTTAACTGTCTCCCTCTGAAGTATTTCACCACCACAGATAATGTCTAAATAAAGTTCTGCCTTTCACATCAAATGCAACTAAATTCTTTTACTAGCAATGCTATCTTGCTCTAATGCCCTAAACCAGCCTGGATATTCTGATCTCTTAATTTTAGACTCAAATGCAGGAGGTACTTTGGATCCCCAAAGTGCACAGACATACTGTGGAATGCAGTACTATGTAAGTATGACTTACGAAGTCAGGTCTATCAGTATGCTAAAACCCAAAGGAAAAATTCAGCATCCTTCTCCAAATGGACAAGATGCCCAAAGATTATAACATTCTGCTACGAAGAATACCAAAATGTAGAGATTTGGTTTCAACATACAAGTTCTCTTTGACAGAGAACAAAAATAAAGAATGGTATCTAGCTGACAACCTAACAGATGTTCCGACATGGCTCAAGGCAAGTGTGAATTTTGGCTGTGAAGGAGACGAAAAAGAAAATGAAAGAAAAAGATCTGTCCCAGCAGAATAGGCCTGCAAGCAGCAGAAACAATATACGCATTTAGGACCCTAAATGGGCTACCTGGAAAATGTCATGAACATGGCCCATACTAAACTCAACTTCAGTTCTGTTTTCCAACAGTCTAAATTGTCAAGTAATAATGAAGGAGGTTTGTGCAGGGGGAATCAGAGAAGTTTTCATGTATTCATAAAACACAGATCTGTGATGACAACCTCAACAACCAAAACCCCCAAATTTCAAAATTGTTAATTATCATGAAATAGTATACACATAATTGAAAATAAGGGCAACACTAGTAAAACTAGTTAAACATATAAACATTGAACCTGCCTGTCAAATTCCCAAATATAACCACAAAGTTTGGGCTAATTAAAAATCAAAGGTAGCCTTTTTTCATATGAACAGATTTTCCTTCTCGTAATTTGTGGCTATTTGAAAATGTACCATTAATGTCAGTCTCATTCTTCCTGTGCTCACTTTCTCATTACCAGGCAAGTTTTCCAAACAAGGACAATTTAAAAAAAAAGCCCAAGGCAGTGATATATTTCAGTCAATGGTAGATATCCAGTCATCAAAACCAGTATAGTTAAAAAACCCGAAACACACACATACACTAGAAGTTACAAACTCAGATCCCCTAGTTACAAATCTAGATCCTCTGTTGATATATTCTCTTTCTAAAACTCTTCCAATCCAGATTTCCGGTGTGAATTACAAATAGCACCTAGTAAATAATAAAAATCTAAATTTTGTTTTCCATGTCCATGTTCGTGTGTTTAAATAAAACAAAACACAATCCCAGGCACACAGTTTACTTTATGGTTAAAAAGAAGACCACTAGAAGAACTTTGGATGGTCAGAATGCTGATGTTCCCTAAAGAGGTCTGTGTAAAAAATCTGATGCTGTACAACACATCAAGTAAATGCATGCTGTAAATGCATGCTTACTTTGTGAAAGTCCAGGGGCTGCAACAAAACACAAGTTTTCCATAGGACTCAATTGTAAATGATGCAAGAACATCCACTCCTTCACAATTTGCATATCAATGATAGTCACTGTATTAAAGAAATTCTGCGTTTTGGAAATTATAGAAGGTGCCATCACCAGTGGGATAAACTAACCTCACTACAATGTACCATGTCGCACACTGTGCCAACATTAAGAGTGCTTTCCTCTTTTGCAGGTTTGGGCAAGTAATATGTTATCCAGTGGCATTTTATAAGAATGGTTATGGACACAACTCCTATTCCTTTAAATGGAACACAATTGCATGCTCAAGTGTGCTGAATTGAGAGTTTGAAGACTAAAGGTGATCTTTTCAAGACTGCATCCTGCCTGACAAAACCCATACAGAAAATGGCTGATTAACTAGATTGAGATTCTCTGAAAATTCTGATGTGACAAACTGCTTATGTCAGTAATATTAAATCATTCCTTAGCAAGGCAGGATTGCATATTTATCTTTACTATGAAAACAAAAGTCAAACATCTCTCACACTGTTCAGTTTATTTTTAGTAATTGGAATTTACCATAAATTCTAATTTCTGGGTAATTTCTATAAATGAATTTGACCAAACCTCACTATAGTCACAGCCTCAGGAAGAAAAGGAAAGCAGCAGCACTATGCACTGTGAAAGAAGGTAAGATGCTGAATCTAACCAGATTTTAATTGGTTTGTCTGGAAAATATGATCTAGAAACATCACTATGTATTTACACTTATAAATTAAAACTGGATTTATTTGAAGCTAACTTCATTCTCCAACTTAAAGATAGCTAAAATCATACCAAGAAAAGTAAGTAACTATTTTGCAACAGTTTGCACTTTTCAAATTCATGTTAAAAAGCCAAAAAGAGCAGTAGTGAATTGAACTACAGAAGTCAGTGCTATAAACTGCAAATTCTTTCTGATCCCTAAGTTGTGGATCCTGTGAAAATCCCATTTCAGGGATATTTAACATCCTTGCCTCTCATTTGTTACCAAAATTGTGAGGATACAGGGATTGTTGAATTGCTCTCCCCCTCCTCTTGGAGGCAAGTGGGGCAAGGTCACAGTGATTAACCAGCTTTCACATCTTCTTCCAGCTCCTACCCCTAATGTGCAACTACTCCCTTCTGCTTCTTTACTCTTCCTTTCTTAGTTGAGATAGGAGTGACTTTGTTTTGGGAAGTGACAGTGATGGAACTCTACCTAGGAAAACTAGGATTTTTACCACCTCATGACTCCAACTGGCCTAAATCAGAGCAATCCCATCAGATGTTTTTCTACATCTCTCCCAGGCTGAGAGGAAAACAAAACCGGTGCAACTAACACTGATTACAAAATCACTGCACAATTTATTGCAAATTTATGTAAAATGGATATGACCTTCAGGACAGAAGAGATACTACCAATAACAAAAGTCAGATCTTCAAGGATTGACTGGAAAAGATAAATTTCCTGTTTCTTCTCACATGAATGAGGTTTCTCTTATGTCAACTACCTTGTTCTTCTGTGATAGACAATTACCATGTCAATCTCAGAAATGCAACAGGACTCGAGACCTGAGGTAAATTAACAGTTCCAACCAGAGTTATAAAAGTTAATGTAAAAAGCTATACAGCCCTAATTTGGACCTAGGCAGGTGCCTGAACTGAGATTAGAGTACTGCCCAGTGCAGAAACAGAGCTGCATTAAAAAAACCCTGCGTGTTTGTCCCCACAGGTTAATACTTTGCACAATTAACTGGAGCTCTTCGGTAGTTCTCAACTGACAGACTCAAAAAACTGAAAGTACATGTGTGAAACTAGTCAGATTGAATTATGGCAGCAAGTCACATCAATCATTTCTTCTGGAACACAGATTCAGTTGGAAAACTACTGAATGCTAAAATTTGACACCACAACATCAATAGCATGGTGTTGAAATCAGTGTATTACTCTTCTTGTCTGTACAAGACAAGAACCCCTGCTACTATATTTAATTAGAAGGAAAGTTTAAAAACTCAATCAAAATCAGGAAATATCAGGCAAATGTCAACTGTATTGCCTTAATTCAACACATATGCATGGCTGATTTATGTTTTTAACTAGTGCATAAGTGTTTATATAACATATTGTTACTATCTTTAGGAAATGTCCTTAGGAAAATATTTTGGCTCTTTGTTTCCTTTGCAATCTAGACTGATTTTTGGTTGTGCTGTGAAACATACCATTTCCAAACCCCCTTTTTTTTCTGGCTGTCATATCAAATAATTTCTCTGTATCATTTAGGTACGTTTTAATACTATCTTTAAATGTGCATAGCATGACTTTCTTGCTTGCAGTTCTAGCTGGCCTGAGCATGGTATATTTAAAGCAGGATATTATTGAATTATATATTCTAAAAAACATATCATTACTTTCTATAAATTCAAGAATAAATAATGAAATAAAGTTTCCTATGCTTTGTTAACCTAACTAATAGGTCAAAGCGAGAAAGGTAAAAAAGGAAATATATAAATTATGCATGCTTACATAGCAGATATTCAGTTAGTGTTTACTCACACTCTTTACATATTCATGTCATATTTCAAGCAAAACTCTGTAACTCTTGGTTTAATGCTTACTACTTGTGGCATTTGTCTCAGCCATAAAAACCACATTCTTTGAAACCAATGCTAGGAGAAATTAATTTCTTCATTACGTATTTACAAATACAATTTGTTCTTTGATGTATATTTGCCATAACATTGGAATCACCAACTTGAAATGCTAGTTAAAGAATATATCATCATCCTATAATTTTATTCTTAAGAAAATGCAAGAACTAAAAAGTCTTGCATGTTTAATACTGCAGATTAAATTAGATTCCTGACCCTAATGATTTGATATTCACAGCTCAAAAGCAGACAAGCCTTATTCTAGATTTAAATATGTGGGTCATCCTCTCCAAGGAAAACTCAATAATTAAAAATAATATTTTTTTAGAATCACATTTATTTCTCCTTAAAGCTATTCAAGTCCAAAGTAAAGTCCTTAGAGGCTTAAATACTCAAGACAGAAGCTTGAAAAGAAGATTATTGTCTGCATTTAAGGAAAGATGACTCAAAGAGTACATAAAAGTAAATAAATTTATTGTTTCTAAACAAAATAAGAAGTACACCAACTGGATAGAAATATGCTAAATACACTAATTGCCTAGAAAGAGATTGCTCTGGTTCAACAGTCACATAAAGCAACAAACAAATTAGCCATAAAACCAACAAAAACATTGGCTGTCAGTTACAATGCTTGAAAAATTTAAAAAGTCTTTCTGGTTTTCTTTTGTTCATTAGGCTGACTGACTTGGTGGCTAACAAAGAGGAAAAGAAAGCAGAATAGAATCACTAATATGTAATTACAAAAACATTTTAGAATAACCAAGGAATCCAGCTATTTTATTGGTATATCACATCCTGTTCCCTACATCACCAACAAAATGAGTAACAAAAGGATGCCTTCTCCACACTCTCCCCGGGTGCCAGGGAAGGTCATGGAGCACAGCATCATGAGAGCCATCACATATGCAAGACAACCAGCCAGCAGAGGTTTATGAAAGGCAGGTCCTGCTTGACTGACCTGATCTCTTTTTCTATAAGATGACCCACTTAGTGGATGAATGAAAGGCTCTAGATGGGTCTACCTGGACTTCAGAAAAGCCTTTGACACCATTCCCCACACCATCTCCTGCACAAACTGGCTACTCATAGCTTGGCCGGGTGCTGTGCTGGATAGGTAGAAAACTGTCAGGATGGCTGGGCCCAGAGGGTGTTGGTGAATGGAGTTACATCCAGCTGGTGGCTGCTCACCACTGGGGTTCCCCAGGGCTCAGTGCTGGGCCCAGCTCTGTTTAATCTCTTTATCAATGATCTGGACAAGGGGATTGAGGGCACCCCCAGTCCGTTTGCAGACACACTGAGTTGGGTGGGAGTGTTGATCTGCTGGAGGGCAGGAAGGCTCTGCAGGGGGATCTGGACAGGCTGCATCGATGGGGAGAGGCCAGAGGTCTGAGGCTCAACAAGACCAAGTCACAACAAGCCCTGCAGTGCTACAGGCTGGGGACAGAGTGGCTGGAAAGATGCCTGGAGGAAAAGGACCTGGGGGTGCTGAATGTGAGCCAGCGAGTGTCCAGGTGGCCAAGAGGCCAATGGCATCCTGGCCTGATCAGCAACAGTGTGGCCAGCAGGACCAGGGCAGTGATCGTTCCCCTGTACTCAGCACTGGTGAGGCCACACCTCGAATCCTGGGCTCAGTTCTGGGCCCCTCATTACAAAAAGGACATTGAGGTGCTGGAGAGAGTCCAGAGAAGGGCAATGGAGCTGGGGAAAGGTCTGGAGCACGAGTCTGATGAGGAGCAGCTGAGGGAGCTGGGGGTGTTTTGTGGTGTGGTTTTTGCTGGTGTGTGTTTTCTTTTGGAGAAAAGGAGGCTCAGGGTAGATCCTACCACTCTCTACAATAACATGAAAGAAGGTTGTAGTGAGGTGAGGGTCAGTCTCTTTTCTCAGGTAACAAGTAATAGGAGAAGAGAAAATGGCCTCAAATTGCACCAGAGGAGTTTTAGGTTGGATACGAGGAAAAATTTCTTCACTAAAAGAGTGGTCAAGTATTGGAACAGGATGCCCAGGAAAGCGGTGGAATCACTGTTCTTGAAAGCGTTAAAAAGGCACACAGACATGGTACTTAGATGTGGCTCAGTTGTGAACATGGTGGTACAGAGTTAACAGCTAGATTTGATGATCCAGAGAGGTCTTTTCAAACCTAAATCATTCTATCATTCTAACTGCTATGAATATTTTATCACTACAATTCTGTTGTACAGAAGAAAAATATATGCATTGTTCCATACCTGTCCACCAACCTCGGACAGAAGCCAAAGAATATAGGTGGATTTAAACACTTATTTTTAAAAGCATGTGCATAATTTTCCATTAATAATAATAAGCCTAGCGTAAATATGGCAACTGTAGGAGTAGCCTACGTGACATAGACCGTAGAGTTTTTTAACATGCAAACCCCAATATTCTACTCAGGCTGAGTCTGCAATATTTGCAGTGACACTGAGCACAAAAAACCACAGGGAAGACTGAACACTTAACACTTTCAATAACACTCTAATGGAGATTTTTTATTTTATTTATTTTTTTAAATGAAGCATCTTTTCAGTAACACTACATTTTAAAGAGTTTGGTAATAGAATAATGAGATTTTCACCTCAAGGTTACTGAATTCAATATGGCCCAGACCAATAGTGACTCAACGTCATCACCATTTGATGAGAATTTGGAGCTCAGGTTAAAATGTATTATGAGCTTAGACTAGCTCCAATGAATAGCTTCATAACTGACACTAACATGTACGGCTGCTGGCAATTTCAATACAGAGCCTTAAATTCACTGGGAACACAGAGAGATTTACTTTCTGCACCTACAGCAATCCTTCTGAGTCAGTGTTAAGGCCCACTAGCTGGACACTATGAGGAATCTCGGACTGTTAGCTGCTTATTTGCATCTGTCCCAAGAATAAAAGAGCATTAGAACACAGACAAACTTTTCAAAGAGCATATTTGCTTCCTTGGTTAGAAAGAGAAAAAAATTATTTCAAAACTATATGACCTCAGGCTGCACACCAGAACAGAATAACCCTTCCCCTCAAAGACCAATTTATTAAAACATCTGGTTTACACAGCACCTTAATCCTGCTAAGATACAAACTGCTTGCTTAAGAAATTAACATTTTTTAAAAGCCTGGAAACTGTATTCAGGTAATCCATCATATGACATCTGATTAGAACAAGCACCACATTATTTGCTACTAAAGAAAAAGCATACTCGGATTTCAAAGCAGCACAGATGTGGGAAGATCCAAGGCAGAAGAGAGCAGGTGGCAGGCTAGCTGGCAATTACAAAATGTAAAAGGTTATAAAATGACTAAGACTTAATTGTCAAATCTATATATTTTAAGCTAACAAAATATTAATTTAGTATTTGTATGGCATTTTGGTTTTTAATGTTAGAAAGCAGAGAGATCTCTTCTGCATATTTAATGTTATTTTATATCACTGTTCCACAGTCAGCTTTCAAATAAAACCTTTATTATTAAAAAGCTCACTCAGTTATCAATATCCTATATCTGAAACACAGTGCTTTGATGGTCCAGGCTGAGAAAAATAAAAACATGAACTGTGTTTTAGCCAAAAAAGAGTTCAGCACCAGAATGATCAGAGTCTACAGTTCAATAATTAAGCAAAAATGGTAACTGCCATGTTTCCAGCATCTACAATAAACTGTGTAAAAACAATGCTTATGTATACTTTTATTTCACAGTACTTTTAATAATCCTAATTTAAAGGTTAAAAGTATAGCAAACGCAAGAGATGTATGTTAAGTTTCCCAAGCTCCGGGCACAAAAATAGTTTTTACTACTCCTGCTTTAGTAAAATCAAGCCAGGTGCTCCTGCAATATCAAAAACACCCAAATGCCAAGAAGTGCCGCAGGATAACATGAAAAACAAAAATAATGAGAAACATAATTTTCTATCCATACATCTGGTCCAGCTGGAAGGGATCAGGCACTGTCTTTCTCCACCTTTATCTCCTCTTTACAGAGCAAGCAAATATCAAAAGGTCAAAAGTATTCACCAGTCACTGAGACAGAAGTTGGAACTCTATCTTCAGAAACCAATGAGTCAAATAATGATATGAAATGACGAGGAGATTCCAGTGGAGAAGATGAGGAATCTGTAAACCAAAAGGAATTATAATCCTGGTCCCACTGAAGGCAATGATAAATCTCCCAATGATTTCTTAAGGGCCACGATGTTCATGCAACAACAATATCCTTCACATAAGCAATGAACTCTCATGGAAACAACATGTGTTACAAATCACATAAAATCAAATCAGAACAAAGAGTATGAGAGAAATCCCACTGAGAGAGAAATGATTCATCAATAACATGATTCCAAAAACAGTGAATGCATATATTCTTGCTTGAATATTTGCAGAAATGACTGAACAAGATCAGATGTAACAAAATATGTTCTCTAATAAGTTCCTTTTCTTTCTTCCAGCTCCACATAATAAGTTGCTCAACAGGGAAGTAAAGGGTTAAATGGCTACTAACTAATGCAATAGTGGCTTAACAACATATTCAGGCCACAAAATAATATACCTCGAAGGAAGTCTATTCTCTCTAAATTTCCTTTAATTCCTAACATGCATACACAGAACAAGTTTTCCAGTCACCTTTTAGTGACAGATTAAGAAAAAAAAAATCAGAAATTTGAGCTAAGTAAATTAAGCCACATATCTCAACAACCTGAAAGAAGATCTTGCAGATCTTTACCCTTTCAGAAATAGAATACAAACATTCAGTGATAAACCAAAATAACCTTTGAAATAAACTTTTTCTTTCCTTGCTTTGAAGAGTTTTGTTGATCAGCATGAGAAGGAGCTTTTAGCAGCTCCTCCCAGGCTCGCAGTCATATGTAGTTTGCACGAATAGTATAAACAGCACTATATGAACACGCAATTTAGTCCGCAGTATTTGATTTCCTATACAGAAAGAAACCCCTCTCTAGAGTCCCATTACTTCATTTCCATGCTCTCAAATACAACTGAGTCAGCTTACACTATTTCCAACAGACTGAGTTCAAGAACAGGATAGATGGAAAGGTTTCATGAACAATCCAGGTAACACGCACTTGGTATGCGCCTCCCCCTACATGTGTTCCCAAATCTGAATTTAAGCATCCTGGCTGTAAAACTAATTGAGTATTTCTTTCTCTCTGAACTTAGGAAAGGTAGTAAGTCATAATAAATTATTATAACTTTACCTAAAACAAAACTGGAATGGACTGGAAAAACATTGTATCCTGTTTTTTCCCCACAGCCTCCCTTTTTGTGGTCTAAAACTCCAACTATTTAACCTTCCCTCATAAATATGGTTTTTCTAAATGTATTTTTACTGTTGATCTAGTCTTTCTGTTAAGTTTTTTTTCAAGCATGGCAATCAAAACTATACAAAAAAGGTCCTAAAGGTGGAAAGATCACTGCTACACAGAAATGCAGAAAAGTTACCTCTCGGTTCTGCAATACTGATAGTATCTATCTCCCAACAGCACGCTTTCTTTTATTATTTCATTTAATATTCAGTTGTAAGTAAAGAGTAACAACATGCCAAGACTAGTCCCTTATAAGCTCAGTGCATTCTCAAACTTGGGCAGAAGAATAACTTTACTATGCTATAAGCATGTTTTCATCCAGCTATGTAACCTTATGAAAAAAAAAAAAAAAAGGAAAACATTCCTCTTTCTCCTTCCCTTGGTAGATAATTTTACAATGCCTAAGAAGGAAGATGTTTTCTTGTCTACAGCCTATCTACTTCAATACTTAAATCCTATGGAAGCAGTCATCAAAAAGAATAAATCACAAGGAAAAAAAGAACTCAAAGTGTTCAAAAAGAATAAATCAACCTAAGAACTGAACGTAATCTAAACTTTATATCAAATTAGGCACTTTGCACAGTACAGCACATCCAAAACACTGGTTCATGGATTATAGGTACCTCTAAAGTACAAATGTCAACAGTGAAGAGCAGCTGAAGAACAATATTCAATTATTGTAAGCATCTACACTTGGGATACCGTTAGCAGGAAAGCAACTCCACTTCTTACTCCTGGAAGGATCACTTAAGTAACATACTACTTTATCAAGCTACTTTGATTCTACCATACAGGTAACTGCTCTCAATGCTGGTTGGCTGTACATCTTTGAGCTACCATGGAAGACAAAAACAGCTAACAGGTTTCCTTATCAGTGAAGAATGACAATCCCAAGAAAAGGTTTGGTGGCAGTATGATTTATGAAAGAGTAACTTGTTCCTAAAACAAGCAGAACTGAGACATGAACGTTACACACCACTTGGTTTCACATCCGTGCAAGAGGTAGAACAGGGATGCTGAACCAGTTCACATCTACAATGTGAAAGTGAAGAAAAATATGTGTTTCTAAAACAGAGAATGTGTCAAATGACAGGAACAATTCACTTGTGGTACCATTTTCCCAGTGATCTTATTACAAATCATATGACACAGACCTTCTCCTATTACATGCAAATGGCTCCTTCAGCCAGTGACATATATTCTCCATTTCTTTGTACAGTTTGTGAATCTGTTTCCCTCCACTACTGTATTAAATGTCCACGTTGCACCATGATAACGTATTAGCTGTCAAGCAAAGGAAGCACAACTCATCGCAGTTTGTTCAGGTCAAACAGTTTACCCAGACAGTATACCTACAAATTCCCTGCTTGTCCCTAAAAGGTTAACCCCTTTTGTAACAGAATTTTAAAAATACCCTAATTTATCAAAGCGATGAGATGCAATACTGAACATCCAGATGGAAGTGCAGAAAACCAAGTTAGTTTCATTGAGGACATCTGAAAGGATGGACCTACAACTACTTCTCCTAGCAGTGTCTCTGAAGAGACAACTTCTATATAGTCTGTGTGGAGGTGTAAATTTATAGACGGAATTAGCCCAGTCTTATTAAATTTCTAAATTTTCATGGAATTTAAAGACAGACTCAATTTCTCTCAGAGGGGAAGATGAGTTTGGGGATCCAGATGATCAAGCATGCAACCAATCCAACTTCGCTTCAAACACACCCTTCTCATCTGTCTTCCAAGAAGGCAGATTTTCAAGACAGCAGACTATTTTACATCATTTATTCTCAGCTCCAACATGAAAATTACACATTTTCAAGCTAGTATGATTTAATAAAATTTACCAGAACACAATTATACTAACTGCCACTAAGAACCCTTATCTCTGAGTAGAAAGAACCTTAACAATAGGCCTAAATTGAATTGTTAGAACTTTTCAATGCATCAGATAAGACGTACACAGTATGTAATCAGTTCCATAATCAAAAGATAATACATCTGCATATTAAAAAGCAAAGGTTTCTTCTTTTTCCTTTGCTTTTCTTTTAATAGAGAAGAATCTATTCTTGCAAGCAAAATGTTATTAACTGCAATTAAGAGAAAGAACCAAGCCTCATACAACTTGACAGCATTATGTTCTACTAATTTCTAGTGAACAAGAATAGTATTTATGTTAGAAACCATAGAGAGCTTTCATATAGCTTAATCAACGACATCCTATTATAACAACATTTCCAGTATCATTACACAAATTACACTGAACATTGATATAATTTTTTCTGTTACATCTCTGCCAGACAATTAATACTTCTCTACACTTTAATGGTATATGAATATTGAGGTGGCATACACAGAATATTCTGTTTTCCTGAGAGGCAAGCAAATGAATCAACATTTAAAATACATAACAACATGAAAGATATTGAACCTACCTTCTTTTTCTGGGTTCTGTTCCTGCCTCCCAACCAATCATCCATCTGCTCCTCAATCTCTTCAATTGAAGCTCCATGATCATAAGATGGTATATACACGCTTGATTCCAGAGCTGCGTATACAGGGAATTCTGATTTTGGTTTCTTGACTTTAGGCTTCTTCTCTTCTATACAAAAGTAAAAAAGAAGAAAACGTAATGCTACTAGTACTGCAAGAATGCATAATTCAGAAGCAGACTTAGCTCCTCAACTCTTAATCCTATCTTAAAATTTCCACTGAGGAAGTGGCCTCAATTTCTTTCTTATAAAGAGAATCAGTTTTGCATAATAATTTTATTTTTATTAAAAGTAAATAGCAATGCACCCACTTAGCCCCTCTTCCATCTGAACCATGCCTGAAAGGGCCAGATGAGTTAGCTCTTGTTACTGCTATACCACTTGGCAAAGAAGATTAGTACAGGCGAAAGCACAGGAGCTGTTAAAAGATTCTGAAAGTCCAGCTAGCTTCAGAGAAATTGGCAAAGGTAGAAAGGTAAATTTTAGACCATTCTGTATTACTTTATGGTCACCTATGCTAAGCAGAAGCTTCTGAGTCAACAGATGGCTTCTCTATTTTCAGATTTCTCCAACAACATATACCTCTGTTCTAGCACTTACACATTTTACAAGATTTAAATATTGGACTTAATTTCTCACATTGATTTACTGTTTTCTGCTTTCTCTGCCCTTCAAATGGTGTTAAATGGGAGCAGCAAACTCATGGGATAGAAAGGAAGGACCACAATAACCTAAACTCCACCAGATAAAAATGCATCCACTATATGAGATGATTTCAAAAGCAAGATTTAAAATGGAAAATTGACAGAACTTTAGGAAAGACAAGAAGACGAGGAGCAGAGAAGCTTGAATACTCAGAAAGCATCCAGAAACCTGAGGTGTGCCCAGTGGGACTCTTCTGTTTTTTCCTCTTGTTTTTAAAATACGCTGCATTCACAATAACTAAATGCCCCTAAACTGAAAGAGCTGATTTAATACTCCACTGCAACCAAGAGGGAAGTTCTACTCTTGACTTCACCTTTCCACGCTCCACTGCATGTCTTTGTGCTCCTCTCTCTTCTATTGTGCTTCTACAATCATCCAATCACTCAGCAAACTACTTCAATTTACTAAGCTAGTAGAAAATTACTCTTAACACTCACACAAATAAAAAAAAACCTAAGTCATTTAAAGGTGGTGGGCAAGGAAAAGAAGAACCACACTTGTGTGATCAGCTTATCTGCCTTTGTGACCATGCCCCAATACTTCAGAGAAGAAAAATCTGTTTTTCATGGAAACCTTAAAAAAATTCCTGAAGTGAGGACTATTCCCTACAGACTCTCATGCAGAATTTCTTTTCCTAAAAGTGCATATGCAGAAACAGCATAGTGAAAACACTCTGCAGACTTGACAAACTCCTAGGAAGTGAATATTTAAGAAAACAATAAGGGAGAGAGAACTGTTTTAAGTACAAAATGAAAAGAAAATCCACACAGATCTTGAATGTTAACAGAATGATTAATGATCTTTTAAACTTTTCACTGTTCAGAGTTTCACTGTACATTGTTCAGAGACCTGTTTTTGTAAAGAATCTCCATCTTTGTCAAATTTCAAAAAATGAAATATTAAGCTAAAAATTGTATTTGGAATTTTTTAGCATCCTTCTATATGGATATGTAGAAAATGTAATGAAATGACAGATACTCCTCAAAATTAAGTGAAAATCTGAAAGTGTTAATACCAGCATTTGTCTCACTGTGCAGACGTTAATAAAGACAACACAGGTACAAAATTTTCTTTTCTGTTTCAAAAGGTAATTTTTACACTCAAACCACGTATATTATACATTATCTAATTTTACTCCAAAGCTACTATGTATAACAGCTTCTGGAATCAGTTAAGACTTGTATGAATAAGTGACAATGGCTTTACCAGCTCTTTACTGCAAACACATATACTGGCAAAAATATTCTAGGAAGTTAACTTAAATGACAATTTTCACCACTGTATTTCAATCTCTCAAAATAATCAAGCACAGTGTGTGTGTTCACTTGGAATTTTTTAACAGCGGAGATGCATGACAACAGTTGACTTTTCCTGTATCTTGCATCCCATCAGCTACTGCTTATTAATTTTCCCTCTCAAAATATGCAAATAGTTAAAGCCTGAGTGCTTCTAACCAACATTTAAAAATGAAGAGCATAGCCTGAAATAGGTCATCCAGGCTCTTGCTGTAGTTTTGGAAGTAATTCTGTAACTATTTCCAGAGGACACAGTGCTCCACTTTAAAATGAGGTATCAAAGACAGTATCTAGGCTTTCTTCAGGCAGTTAAGTGACAGAGGAAGACCTAACATAGATAAGACACCCTGCTGTTTGCTGACTATCAAAGGAACGAGAAATCCCACCTAGAGAAGATGGCTGGACAACCTCAAACAAGCACTCAACCAGAATTTTAAAAACTTATATCTACTGTCTCCTGTGCATATACAAAAAGATGAAGGAGTTCAGCATATCTCTTAATACCACAGTGGCTGTCATATTGAATTTAAAAAAAACAAAATACAGTTGAAGTCACAGCACCTTTGACATAGGGTTCCCAATAACCCATCAAGAACAGTTTCACCTCAGAATTTTCAAAGCCACTTTTGAGAACAGGAAAGTGCATAAAAGAAGTTTAATGGTAACATCTTAAAGGATTTTAGATAGAGGAAGTTCAGAAATTATGTTTAGATGTATGAAGCCTCAACTTAAAGCAGCCAAGCACTGGTGCTCTTTCAGGTGAATATGGAGAAAGCAAAACAGATCACTGGAACTATTTCACTCAAACAACAGAAGTCCACAGGAGATATCCAGGAAAAAAACCTCCCTCCTTCATGTTATCTTTTCACTATCAGCAATTCAGTTGGCAGCCTAGAAGACACTTCTGACCTGACTGGGCACTTTGCCCTGAAGAGAATATGGATCAGATTTTCTAAATAGTAGATGATGCCCAGACAGCTGAATCCTGTATCTGCTAAGGCTTGACAGACAGCCAGGAAGTTGGTGCAGCTGCCACCACCCCAACCTAAAGTAAGGATGTGTTTGATTGTGCTGACAGTAGTGACAACTGCAGCTGTGATTCAGAGTTTTGAAACACAAGTGTTCCCTTAAGTGTCATTTTCAAATGGTGCTGGTTTTAGGCCATCCACTACAATGGAACAGGCTTTTAAAAGACATTTTTCTCCTCCAGTCTCAAATATTGTTTTAATACTGTTACACACAAACCTAGCTAAAATGCTAGAAGGAAGGACAGAAAAGATTTCCTAGGTTCCTCTCTATTCTGTGACAGGGAGCTCAGTGTCCGCCAGAGACCCAGTCAGACCACTGTGCCCTGAGCGGGCACCAATATCCAATCCAGCAAACCTTCACTACGACCAGAGTTACTGCTACTCATACAACTAAACACAGGGAGAGAAAACGATCTTGGTAAAAACAGAGCCCGACTTCAACAGGGTAAATGAAAAGCTTACTCTCATTACTATTTTCTGGGAACATTATATACTTTAATTGCCTAATTATAGTGTAGTAACCTTTTTAGTTTATTAAATAGAATTAAAAAGACAGGCAACAGCAGCAAGTAAATGGAATCCAAGATCATAAGCACAAGAGAAACTGTTTGATACCTACCGGTCCAACATAAGCTGATCAATATTTTACATGATTCATAACTTTTAGAGTTCTAGTCCTTCTTAGCAGAAGGAATTTTGTTTTATCATTTGCTGAATTCATACTGCAAAAATACTAATTTTCTACAAGTATTTTCCATCTTTAGAACGATCAAGTTCTTTATGAGAAGAATAAAATTGACTGTGTATTTAATAGCTTAAGAGTTAAAAAAAGAGATATGGAGCTACGTCCCCTATGTTTGAACAGCATATAAACACACCTATCACTGGGATGCCCAGACTTAAACAGATAACAATTAGCTAACTCTCCTGAAGTACAGAATTCTATGTTTTAAAGGTCTCCAATACTATTCTTCTATTGGCTGTACATTTTACTAGTTTATGGTGCCATGATCTGGGTTTTGAAGTCTGATGAATTACTTGCACATAATCAGATACTTTGATCTTTGCCATTAGTTCTTCCACCTTGTTACTACATTAATTTTATCAGTGGCAGAATTAATAGGATCTGGCTAATGGTTATTTGCTTTAAGATACATCAGCTGTCAGATAAGGAATCAGCTAGACTTTCTGGATCAAGTGCCATGTAATAAAACAGCAATGCTTTTTTCATAACAAGTATCAAAGGTCCTGTGTTTTAATGTTTTCAGAAAAATTTATATTGATTTTACATGTTAGCTGATGTAAATGTAAAGAGAATTTTTCCACAGAAAAAAGGAACTGCTTCCTAGAGGAAGAAATAAAATCAAAACTAAGCACTGAACTTCTGCGAAGAAATTATGACACATCACGTTGTAGCTCCCCCTCTCTGCAAGGCTTCTAAGCTTTAAGCATGAACACGAATTCACAGAAAATACAGTCAAAGACAGTGATATCTTGAAAATCAAAGGGACAAACTGTCTGATATCTCATGCATTAGTAAGCAAGAAATATGACCACACAAAAATGAACACAGCAAATATATTTTTGGCAAATTAGTAAGATACTGCAGAGATCTCTTTTTTCAACATAGTTCACTTACCTATGTAACTATGAAAGACAACCAAAGCATTCACAACATTAAAATTTGTGGAAAACATAACAAGAGAAAAATTCACTTACACGTACAGTAACACAGTCAGACAGAACACAAAGAACCCAGAAGTCTGGAAAAAAATTGTACTAAGGTTTTGAGAGTCTATTGAAAAAATGGAGCAAATTACGTTCTATATCAATGCAAATACAGGGCAAACACACTATGCTTTAAAAAAGTACACATTTCTATACTCAAAGTCAATGGGATTATATGAATATATCAAGAATTACAGACAGATATATATATCTGCTGTACCAGGATGTACAAGTTAGTTTATTTTTGAGCAAACTGACTAAAGACATGCCCAGGGATGAATGCCTCCTCAGCTATAAAGAACTTTTCACAAGCTGTAGCTTTTGACACCTTTCATCTTTTTTTCTGAGTATCTACCCTTCCCAAAATGCCCAATTCCCCCAAAATACAAAAAGGGTTAAAAACAAGGCTCCAGTACTTGAGAGCTAATTTGCCTTCCAACAAACATATAATGAAGCATGCATGCCTCTCTCAAATGAGCCTCATGCACTGTATGTTTGTGGAATCTTTTCCATAAAGTCTGAAGCAAGTTTTCTGGTGAGAGGTATCACACAAGCCTAGTTGAAACAGTTGGAAAAATACACAAGCTTGAAAGTTCAAAATCCTTTCAGCAGGCCTGCCAAAACAATCAGTGAAATGGATGATGCATAGTTTGCCATAATTAGGCTTCAGAGGTAACAATTAAATGATCAGAACATTCACACCCACACCAACCAAAAAAGCATGCATTGCATAAATTAATTTTCTCTGATCCTGCCTATCAGCAAATCATTACTGAGCAGCCATGTCAACACTGCATTTTGGCAGGGATTAATACTAAACACAATTACCCAAGATATTTATCAATTATTTGGAAGTAAAAGGAAAGTCACCTTCAGTACAGTGCTAGATTCCATAAATTTGGTCAAAATGGTGTACAAGTGAAGAGGAAAGCACAGAAGAAGTAGGAACATGGACTGGCCTACTGGTAGTCTGGGAACAATCAAATCAAAAGCATTTTTGAAAATTACACAGTTAAGGGCCTTATACCGTATGTGCATTTAGGAGGAACTTTGTGCAAGGAACTTTTGATATCAGGGCTTGCAGTTATGGTGGACAAGCAGTCTGACCTATCAAAAGCAAAGGGAACTAATGAAACCTGTGATTCTGTAACAACCACAGAAGGAACATGATTTTATAATCAGAAGACGACAAACTTTAGAACACTATATACAAACCCAGGGCCCAACACTTACACCTACATTGCAAAACTGAATCGAGCACAGAAGATCCACAGAAATTAAGGGCTCAAGAAAGGCTTTATATAAAGAAAACCTGCAGATAAATAAAATTATTTTTAGGCACAGACATGATAATAATGAACAACTTAAATCTACAGCTGAAATTAGGATATAACTACGTAATAGTAAAACTAATTATCTGAACAAACCATGAAGAACAGAGGGCATCTCAAGGTTTACTGATCAATGTCGTATCTTGCGTAACAAGGAAATGTAAAGCTAAAGTGCACCACTGGTACAAGTCAAACAAGACAAGTCAGGAGAATCAGTATTTTTCACTGATTTTCACCTGTGAGAATCTGAAATAAATCCATTATACTAAATGACCTAAAGAAGGCTCCTATCCCTAGGTGTCATTAAACAATATAAAAAGCTACCCAAGCAGCATGCTGTATTCCAAGGTGTTAGGAAAGGGTGAACAACCAAGCCTAACAAAACCTCATCAAATGTATCAAAAGTTTCGCTACAGCTCTGGATGTTTGGTGGCTGGCACTTGAGTAGGACTGCTACAAGACCCTATGGAGAGACATAAATACCACATCATAAAAGCCCAATGCAGAAAGGCAGCTTGTCAAGCAGCCACAGGGCTTGTAATTTTGTACTTCAGTTAATGCTTGAACAATGGGGGTAAGGAAAAAGCAGAAAAACCCACATATTATTCAACACGGTTTATAACTAGAAACAAAACAGTTTATTGCCATAGATTGTTCCAGATGCCTTGTACATCCTGGCAAGAATTCTGGATTTGCAATGGAAATATATTTCATAGCTAGCATGCCAGTGAAGAGTTCACCTGCAATTCCTAGCAGGCACCTAGCATTTTTTTAAAGAAAGGCATATTAAAAAAGAAAAAAAATTAAGTCTTCATATTGAACATCAGGGAAAACAAACTAAGAAGAACGGAAAGTAAGAAAACTGTCAAGGCTAAGAATAAAGAAAGAAAAATAGATGTGCTTCCCCCCAAAATGGAGATAATTGAAAGAAGTTCTCCATGCAAAAAGAGCTTGAGAGCTGCTAGAATTTGTCCTGATAACTACTCAAACCTTGCAATTTAAATTTAAAAACTGAGTCATCTGTCCGGGTTGTATGCCTACGTCATCTTAGTTTAAGAATGCCTATTCAGTGCAGCTAATACCTGCTGTACTTCACATGCCGTGACTATGAAGAACAGGGCTATCCATTGTGAAAGAACCATTCCCTGATGCAGGGATCACACACAAGTGACACTACAGGAGAGGGAAAAGTTGAAGAAAAGTTTATTAATTAAAGCACTTGCATTTAAAAATAAAATTTTGTGTTCTGACATCTAAATGTGAAAAACGCATCAGAAAATGTAACGCAAACCATTTCTACATTTGTCCCTAAAATACACAGCTATCTGTAATTCCATACAAAACTGTATTTCCTAGAAACATAAGGTTATATTGTAAGTTGCTCTATTTTTGTAAGGTAAAGTTGTTACATTTTATTAAGGCAGTAATGACCGTTTTGAATGGATTGAGAAGTGATAAGAAACACTGCAAAAGTGCCAGAAAAATAAATCAGAACTGCATAATATTGATTTACTACGAAATTATTTTTTCACACTCCTTCTCAAAAATAGAACTTTAATGACATCTCAACACTGTCCTCTCTTTCCTATTTAGCAAATTCTATTTTCCTCTTCCAGTACCCTTCCCTGGTTCTACTTCAAGCTGCCTACAGAATACTGCACAGTTTCAGCAGGAAAGCAGACAGACAAGGGGCCAAAGTAGCAATTAAGGCACGAAAAAACAAGCACTGTAAAACAGCGATTGCTAATCAGCATGAGATATGTTTACTCAATTAAATAGATGGAACCTTTATTAAGACCTCACATCCCAGGGATGGTCTCTAAAATTAAGAAGAATGGGGGCAAACAAAATGCACATTTGGTGTTTTACAGCCTTTCTATGCTAATTATGAAGTGACAATGCAGAGCAACATAATGAAATAAGCAAATTTAGCAGATGCTTTGGATACAAGCTTCAGGATTTTTTTTTTTTTTGCCTATAGTAACATGGATGCATCTCTTGTCCCTCTCTTGGGAGTCTTATTTATTTTTAAAAAAAGGTAACCGGCAGCTGATTCTGATGCCCAGCTACAGCATTGCCACAGCTGACCAAATAATTCCATGCCAGAGCTTAAATTCTACTAATTACAGGTAGTGATTCTCAATCCTCCGTCTTGCTCCCTGCCAGCAAGCCTAGGAAGGGAGGGCAGGATGCCAACCAGTGAGATTGGTGAGGACTGGCCCCTGCTAACACGAGTGACACTGGGTCACCTGGCAGACATGGGAGTCACGCCATGGTGTATCCAGCAGTGTGACAGGGACATGGTGGTGCTTCTGTGAGAGGTCAGGGGTGACCTGGAAGGCCAAACTCGCCAAACCTGTGCCTCTCAGGGGTGGGCACTGCTACTGGAGGTAACAAAACAGAACTCTCACAACACACATGGCAGCGGGGAAATACTGAAAACTTCACACATGGCCCTTCAGTGACACACAGGAACGAGCACACTATGATTTTAATGACTTTGTACTTTCATTTGCACTTCTGTTTTCATAAACCAGTCCTTTTAAAACAGTAGTTCACAGATTGCAATGAGGAATGTATGCCAGCTATTTTGAACAATGGCAATACATTACTATCTGACAATTTAACAAGTTTTTAATAACCCGAGTCAAGACCCTTTTCAAGGGCCCATTTTGTGCTGGGTATCTCAAACATAATGGCAGGCCTTCCTAGCAAGCATTAAATGCACTATTTTGCTAGATTTGGCCTGGATCCATGATGCTCACTGAGGTGCTGAATATTATCCATTTTCCTAAAATAGATTCAGCTACAGATAAGTTGGGAATTATTGCTGGAACTGGATCTCTTTGCTGATTTTACAAAATTAAGCTATTTTGTAAATATAAATAATGCAGCTGTATTTTAAGTACCTAAAGGCTTATGCATACTCCAAGCTGGTAAATTATCATAAGGCACTCAATGCACTTGTCAGAATAAAGGAACTTAAAAGCATGCACTTAAGTACAGTAAATAAAGGAAGCATGCACACATACAAACATGGACAAAAAACTGTTAAAATTGTCTTCAGAAGAGGGTAGGTTTAATCATTGTCAAAAGCAAACAAATGAAAGAAGAAAAGGAAAAGTCACCTATAATTATTCTGAATACTTTATTAAGGGAAATGTTAATTGCCTTCTCTGGTCTTTTATAGGAGTGTAAAGACTTTAAACATTTATTTCAACAATAGCATGAATTCGTCTCTGAAGTCTGCATCCATGCTTTTGGAAATTCAAATTATTGGCACTTTCTATCACAAAAATCATCTCAATATGCACAAAAGAATGATAAACATTATTTTATCATAATATCATAATAAAATGTTTTAAAAATATTTACAAACAATGAGAACACAAAAATGCTCAAAAACTCAAGAGGTCACTTCTGAAAATGCATAGTACATTTGAGATCTCCCCCTCCCATAAAGCAACATTTCTAGCAAGGTACCTTCTCTTCTTGCTACAATATAACTCACCACCTGAGGTTTATGTTTTATAGGAACAAACCAGCAGCCTACTGCAAAATTAGCCACAAAATTAAAAGCTTATTTAAATTTAACAGCAGTAGAGGAACATATAAAGCATGTATTTTAGAAGATTATAAAAATGTTTGTTCATATTCATCCAGTGTAGAAGGTATATTGTATTACATCTTTGTTTATTAAGACAGTGGTAAAAACTCACTCTGAAGTGTTTCAAGTTCAGCCTTAGCCAGGGCATCTTCTTTCGCCTTCATTTTTGTTTCTTTATATTCTACATATAATTGTCTGGCATCCTTTAAGAAAACGTTGCAATGGCATTAGCATCCTTATACAAACAATTATTGCAATGGCTCTGTTTTAAGTTTTCACTTAACCTCACACATTAAATATATATATATATATATTTGTTTCCTTGAGTTACAGCAATTTTCAGTCTAAAACGTAGAATTTGTGTAATAAAGGTTCAAAAGAAACAGCATTGATATTATAGACTATGATGCTCATTGACATCCTGAAAGGCAAAATGGTTAGAGAAACTACCTACAGTTTTGTAGAGGCCACGTACCCACTCTACTCAAATCAGCAATCTGGAAGTTCAAGGGAGGAAAAAAAGTTTTTAATTAGTGTGTGCAGGGACAAACAAAGGTAACTGCCAGGCAGCAATCTCCTTAATGTGAACTCAATAAGGTAACATTAAATGCATGTGCCAACTTGTTCCCCAACTTGTTTTTTTTAAAAACTAACTTCCACATTGCTATTAAAGTGTTGAAAATAATTTTTTTTTTTCTCCAAGGATTATACTCTAATCTGAACTCTATAAATAAAATGTACACATAAAACTAGAAGTCCTGCCACACATACACCACAATAAGGTACACTTCTCCAAAATCTGATGAATTAGTAATTACAGATTTCTGTTGAAAGCTTTCCAATATGAACAACCAGATTGCTGAAGTAAGAAGTATGGAGAGTTTTCTTACTCTCACTTACCAGTTTAAGAGATTTCTATACTCATTCAAAAACAAGGAATCTATAATAGAAATGCTGAAATTGAGAAATGGTTATTAATCTTTTTCAAGCATGCAGAATGTCTATTAATTATAATATTAGATAGACCTAATCTTGGTTCTTTTTACCCAAATATACTTTCTGGTGTTATTACATGAACAGTATCACTTTTTACAAAGGGTGATTTAAATTTTAATGTAGAATGTATTGTAAAATGGCAGTAAACCCTTTTTATAATTTCAACTATATTTGGACAAAACCTGGTATCATCAACATGAAGTAAGACATCTTAAGACATCTTGAAAAATCTGAGCTAAGCAGCCATTACCACTGCCTCTAATGATAGAATTCATCCCATTCTCCCTGCAAAGATATAACAGTTGTTCTTCATGTTACACCTTCATCTACCCTTTCAAAAATACTTGAGGGAGATTGGAAAACACATGACAGGAATCATGACCAAGCTCTGAGCATAAGTTTGTAATGGTCTGCAGACATTTTATAGATACAAGTCAGCACACTTGAAGAACTCTGACAAATTCCCACAAAAGATAAGTAAAGTTCTACCTCCTTCCAAAACACCTCTTCTTATGCTCTGGTTTTTTTTTTATACTGGGTACAGGAAATGGAAAGTTATATTTTTTTCCAGTTCTATGTAGGAAGTCACTGCACACAAAAATAATTTTAAAGGCTTTACATAACTTTTTGCTGCTGGAACGTAACAGAAGAGAGCATCTTATATACTAACATTTTTAGGATTGGGGAAAAGGGGGTTTTTGGTAGTTCTAGTAGAGTCGTGGCTAGAAAAAAAGTGTAGCTACAGGAGGACTAGCATTAACAGCAGATATGTAGGCTTTGAGGAGACATATTTGAATTATAAAATTAGGATCAGCACTGGTTCTCTTTTTGGTTTACCTGAAATAAGAACTCTACCACACTGGAAACTTTCCTTATACTCTTGAGGTTTGGCCTACTTGCAAAATTAAGAAACAGTAACAGCCATAAATGCAATAGTTCATTTCTCCTATGAGTTTGAGACATTTGGGTTGTGTGGCATACACAGAACTCAGACTTATGGATATCCAAAAGACGCTTTTGTTTAAGGCTATGATTTCAAAATGGCTACAATTAACTGGCATTTAAATTTAACCCATTTGACACTGAAAGCCAATATTTGATGCTAAATTCTGGTGTAAAATCCATTATTGCTTGTGGGATCTCCAGACAGCAGGCACTAGGGGGTAACTGTCAATCTCTCCAGCATGTCAATCACAGAACAATTGGAAATGTGTCTCAGATGAAAATGAGACACAATAGCTGAACAACAAAGAAAACTAATCAGAAGCACGTAAATGAAATTTGGTAGTATTGTTGCTTTATAGATATAAAATGGATTATTATTACAAATGAAGTAATATGCAGGTTACAAAGGCAACACCAGTCTTTTATCTTATCAATAAGATTATTATGGCTAGTACCGCAGTAACAAAAAAAGGGGAGAATGCACATTTTCAAGCATACACAAATGTATACATATAAAGAAGAGCAAAGGAAAAAACCAACAAAAAGCTTTACTCAAAATGGATTTTGAAGATTTGAAAATCAAATCCTTTCCAAAAAACATAAGAATGGCTCTACAAGTTGTAAAGAAAAATTAAAAGGCCTACCTGAGTAAAGAGCTTAATCACAGACACAAATTTTATGCGTATTAGACCTTATAGGTCAAAATGAAAAAAAACACTGGAAAACCATTTAACATAGGTAGTTTTTTTAAGAAAACTTCTGCCTTAATATAAATAAGCCCCTTTCAATTTATTCTTCACTAGCTTTCAATCAGTCTAAACAGGAATATTTGTTTTCAAGACTATTCAGGTTTGGTAATGTAAGTATTTAAAATAGATTTATGTTCAGATTTTTTACTTTTCCAAAGTGATAAGTTAAGCAGTCATTTTGTCTCAATACAAGCATTTTAGGGCCCTAAAGACACTGACAATATAGATACAGTCTCTTCCAATCAAATGCTCCTTCCCCAAGATTCAGTAATGAATTTTATAGCTCATAACATGTGCAACATTGAAATTTTATACTTAATGTATACTTCACCTTCAAGAGGTAATAAAAATAAAAACTATTTTTGTACTTGTGGGGTGGAAAGGTACAGAGAAAAGAGGCACACAAATTTGGACTAAAACTTCACCTTAATCAGAAATACTATGTTCTCATTTGCAGGAGTTTAAGAAGTTTTCAAAAAGAACATCAATACAAATACATCATTTCTTCTCACCATCAAAGTAGTATAACATGTAATTAGTTAAGCAGAAAAAATAAAGCAGAGGGCTGATATATGCTGGGTTATTATACTATAAATTCAAATATATGCTTTCCAAAAAAGAACAGAATGAAAAAGAATGTATTGGAAATGCAAAATCCTGCTATTAGTATTTCCAAATTATATTTAAAGTAGCATATATAGGAAGATCCTGTGATTACCCTCATATTTAATCACAAATAAGAATAAAGAACACTGAAAAATTCTTGAAAATATAGTTTCTCTCTTTATATCAGTATTGTCTCGTGTTAATAAATTGAGATTGCTGAAACAAAGCAGAGGTTGAGTTATGCAGAAATATAGAAATTCCTGATACTGAACTTTCAAAGGTTTTTTTCCTTTGTTTTGGGGTTTGGGGTCTTGGTTGGGGTTTTAGGTGGTTTTCTGTTTGTTGCTTTTAAATCAAGAGATACAGCATTTATTCAAACTGCACTAATTCTAGAAGCAAAAACTTCAGTTCTGAGTAAGACAGTAATTTTGGCTTCTCCTTGACTTTTGGGGAGGCTTTGTTGGTTTGTTTGCTTTGTGGTTTTTGGATTTTCGTTGTTTAGGGCTTTTTCCCCTCCAGTAAATATAAATCCTCCTGGCTTTCTGGTCTACCTCAAAAAAATTGGAGATTAGGAAAAAGAAAGCAAGCAACTTGAAGCAGCTTGCTGTACTTGCTGTATGAGAATATTCATTTCCGATTTTGTGATAGAAACAGCTTCACATTTCAGTTCTTTGAGTAAGGGACTGATACAAACAAAATTCACAGTTAACTGAAAACTTTCTCAAAAGCATGCTTAAAATCAGTATAATGAAAAAAATTTCTTTGGACTAATTTTTATTAAATCAAAACAATAAACATTTGTATGGAGCTACTGAACCAATTTTTTGTCCTTTTGAGTACAGTATTATTGTATACAATTTATATTAAAAAGAGAGAAAAACGAGTTAAAGTAAATTTACTCCACCGGCCAACTTTCAATTTGCTTTTTCTATGCAATAAAAATTGCAGCCATTACACCAAAGCAAAAATACTCTTTGGATGGGTTTCTGAACTAGTAATATCAATGTGTTATTGTAAGAAATAATGTTTAAAAAAAAGAGTTGAGCATTATGATTTATACTTCTCTTTGGCATTTTTACCTCTTTGCCCGAAGGCAATCTAGTAAATAAATAGGAATTACATTACTTCCTCCTTTATAATCAGAAAATCATGCTTTGCCTGTAGAATAATCCCAGGTGTGGGGAGGCTCTTCAGCTGCGTACAGCCCGTGGGCAGTTGTGGCGCGGTTCCCGAGCCCTGGCGCATGTGACCAGCAGCTGGCTGTGCCACTGCAGTCTCTGCTGGGAATTCCATGTGCCCAGCGGTGAGACAAAAGCAGCCAGAAGGGGAAACAGAGGTCAGTGCTGCAAGGCCTCTCTGGGACCCATTTCACAGCTCATGAAGCCTCATACCACAGCAGAGCAGTAGCATTAACTGAGAGCCAGTATTGCCTCGTACACACAAGCTACTCTTGGAGCTATGCTCCTCTCACACGGGTGGTAGGACACGTAGACTTAACGGTAAGTGATATAAAGAAGCTGCCACAGCACAGCAGGCAATTAAAAGCAAGTTTCTTTACTTTTACTGTCTTATATTTCCTTAAAACCTTTAGTATTTTGGCAGCACATTTTTCCTCCAGAGCCTCAAACAGTATCCTGTTAGAAACAAATTATTTTTGCTCACTTGCATACACCCAGAATACTACTTTTACCATCCACTCTCCTCTGACCAGCTTCTAAGCTGCTAATTGACCTCAGGGTCAAGAGCTTCATCCTTACTTTGGTTCTCTCAACAGCTGCGAAATAGCAAGAAACAGAGCAAATGGGCAATCACTCGTGCCACACATCCTGAAATTGCTCGCTCCCCACAAATTATACAACATTGGTGCTGTACAGTAAATTGGAACATGTCAAAACCCTGTAAAGCTGGGAAATATAGAGGATATTTAACCTTACTGACTTGAATAAATCCCTTTTTTAAAAAAAAATCTTTTTTAAGGCCTATGTTATTAAATGCAATAAATTTTGTTTTAATCTCACACAATTTTATATAAAGTCACATGTGAAGACAGAAACAACTCACAAATACATTTGCTGACCTAATCAAATCTTGCTTAAAAGCTAACTTGCCAAAGGAGATGCCCTGCTGGCAAAGCCTCTTGAGTTTAATGACACATTGCCAATCCGTTTAAGGCCAAAGCTGAACCATCTCTAAACAGGTGTTGAATTGTGATCATGGATTAAAAGAAAACCTGAGGAAAAAATGCCAAGAAATTAAACACCTCTGGGTCACTAGTTTGAATCTATTCCAGACTACTAAATCAGCTACAGTAATTACCATCTGGTAGTCCACATAAAAATAAATCACTGGCTTTTTTGTTTTAATTCATTTTGTGCTTCACAAAGGTCTTTATAAACACAAATTTCAATTGTAATTGAAAGCTTTGTTCATAATCTCACTAGGTTATACCCAGTGCAACTATGTACTGAACTTGAACTGCATTCTCATTACTGGTGGGCCACCAGTTTTCCCAACAGCTCACTGGGAGGATGTGTGCACCACACCTACAGGATTACACATAGAAGGAGGAAACTTTATTTTCTTAACAAGGAACCATTTCTGTCCAAAACAAACAAAAATGTTTTCTGCTCCATTACCCTCAGGACAACAGCAAGCTCATAATTCAGTCGGTGTAAAAATGAAGACATTCACTGCTAAATTTCACCACATCAGTGTGGAGGAAAAGTTGATAGAACCACTAAGAAACAAACCTATCTTCTGTTTTCTGAAGGAAATAATTTCTGAAGAATAATTAAAAACATTTTTTAAAAAGACCCTTTTCTTAAGTTATATATCTGGACGTCTAAAAAAAACCCCTCTAGGTCATCTGGTTTTGGAATAAATTGCAATTTTCTTATGGTAGCTTTCCCACAAAACATAAGTACACTTAATGCAACTGTCTATTCCATACTGCGTACGCATTTTGAGTTGAAATTCTTACACACTACATGTAGCTGGTTTATTTCATTCTAAGAAGAAATTTCAGTTTCAATAGACATTTTAGTAGAGTATTTGGGGTTTTTTCCCCCTCTTTTTTTTTTTTTTTTTTTAAATCCGTTGCCTTTTTCCAGGTCATTCTCATGAAAGCGTTAAGTAAAATGACCTTAGAAACAATTTTCATTCTTTTTCTATTTTTTTCTTAGCCTACATTACAAGAATTAAACTTGGTAATAGCCAAAGTAATTTACACTCCACTTAATGTTTCTCTCACAGCACAGATATTTGATTTATGATACATTTTATGTGGTTTTCTCCCTTTGCTTCTTCAAACAAACTCAGAAATGTTGTTTTCACCCCTAAATCTAACTAAACTCAATGTGTGGATATAAAAACCTATGTAGTTTCTCTCAAAATACAATTATCAACAGTTTAAAAAACCTGCTCATTTTCTTAGTTTCTCTCATCCTCCCCTCACACATTTTTCTTCCAGTTTCTTGACATAAAATGCAGGCTACAATAAAATGGCATAGGCCATCACAAGGGCATGCAAACAAAGCATTTTTCTTCAGTGAAGGCCCACCTTAATTATTTTAAGTGCCTCCTTCTGAAATCTGACATTTTGAAGGAGGAAGGGAAGTAGGAGAAAGACACTCAATTGGATAAATGAGAGCCAGGCATGAGCAGAAGCTCAGCAACCTGAATCCTCAGACACAGCTGTTGCAAGTAGAATATTCACATTACTAATAGGGGGAGAGGTGGATGATAGGTAAAAAGAATTCACTAAAAGAATGGACAAAAAGTTTTATTTGTTGCTGTTTTTGTGATGCTGTTATGTTTGATTTGTTTTGGAGCTTTTTTAATGAAGTCTCCTCTGAGGAAGAACTTGTGTCTGACACAAGCAGGTGCTTCTGTTTCATTAGTTTGAGAAAACAGTTCAGCTGTTTTACTGGTAAGGCTTTGAAAAACTCAATGGCAGGGCAACATTCAGTTAAAAGTACTGCAAACTCTTCCCCTTTCCTGTCCCAAACGTGTTTCATTTAAATATAGATGCATTTTTAGAAGTTCATTTACAATTGTATTAGTAGCGGGTGAATGACAGATTCTTAAAACACCTTGTAGGCTCTTAAATGACTGGAGAAATTATTTAGATTAAAACTATAAACTACTAAAATCTGTAGCATCCATCCTGATGTCAACCACTGCAATACCTTGTTAAATAATTTGCATGTGTAACATGCACATGTAACACTACTTAGTATCTGTAGGATGCTTTCTCTTCTGCCTTAGTATTGAAATCTCAAGCCTGTGTATCATTGAAGACAAAAGCACTTAGATTCAAAACAGTCACCTTGTACCAGGGTATAATACATTATACCACGGTAAAATATATTATAATATATATCTAACAAGTACAGATAACTTTTTGCTACATGTTGGTAATTGCAATTAAGGCAGATCTTGCCAAAATATTAACTGTACCTCAAAAAGAGCCCAGAGTAGCTCTCTGTCCGGGTAGCTACAACATACCATGTATCTTTTCAACTGTCATTTCAGAACACAGCTCCAACATGAGATCACTGCTGCTCTCATGCCCTTCAGAAGAGGTGCTACTTCTTTAAGTATTGTTAACTAATAAGCTACAATAATTTATTTCAGTCACCTGAAGTCCTGAGTAGTCTTAACATTGAGGATTACTTATGGTTTATTGCATGTTAACTTACATAACTAGCAGGTCATGTTAAACAACAACAAAATAAACCCTGCAGTTAAGCAGTAGTGTCATTTACATATGGGCCAATTTACTCTAGAACCCCTATCTCCTTCTTTCCTTTTTGCTTCAAAGCCTTCCTGCTCTGATTTCCTCTACAACATGCTTCCCCTGCCACCAAACCCCTGCTTGATAGTATCCAGTTTTCCAGGAGTTACTGGACAGCTTCTTTTCCAGTACCAATAATTTAATGGAATAGGAATCCAAACAAGGGCTAAGGTCTACAAAGAACCAAACATGACTTTTATTATACTTTTTTTCTGGCAATTCTGACAGGCATAGGAGCTGCTTTTTGAATAGCAAACCTGAAACCTGTTATACTGACATAACACTCTATCTTAATATCATAAAAATTCTAAGAAGCCTGTAAGAAGTCCTAATTTAAAATTATTTACTCATCTTACTATACTGTGTAATTTTAAAAATATTTTGTAATTAAGGCAAAAGGGAAAGTCCTATCATTATTAATAAGGTTTCAAAAATGCAGCAACAGAGTTTGCTAACCTTAAGTATTTTCTATCTGACTCCCCTTGATGAGGTATGAACATCAAAGCTTAATTTGGACACAACAGTTGATGAAGCACAATCAATTTCATTTAAGAACTTGCAAAAAGAAAGGCTTCTTTAATAAAAAAGCCCCAAAGTTCTGATGAAATTTTTAAAAGAGAAAGAGACATTAACTTTCGCATCTGTTGGTAGGAAAAAATAAAGGCTATAAAAATCAATTCTGAAAGACCAGACATTATTGTATTTATAACTTTTATAAGGGTTTTACTAAGAGAGTAGGAATTATAACTATAGTCTTTTTCCAGCTTGAACACAGTTTATTCAAGGAAAATGAAAAGAAAGTGCAGGTGATATTAAAAAAGTTATTCTGGTAACTGATCTGACAATACTTACATTGGTTGAATACCAACTAAATTTTACAGTTTATAGTATTAGATTAAAACACCACAGCTGTGAGCAAGTCCACCACATCGATGTTTATAAATTACAACCATATCTTTGTTATTTTACCTTAGCAATTTCAGGTATCAATTTGTATCATTATCCAGTGAATAAAAGAAAGAAACTCCATCATGAAAAGCAATTTCACTGTTACTCTAAATGGCATATTAAAATTTGCTATGAAAGTATAGCAACTGCTAATTTGAAATTAAAGTACTTTTGTTAACATCAATTAAAAAACATTGCTGTTCCTAATAAGATGGATATCTATCACCCCCTCCCATAATTTATTTTTGTAGTTTTGCCTAAAAGAAACTGCTTCCCTAGCATGTTAAGATTAATATGCATTTAAAATACATTCATATTTCCATGAACTTATGATATCAAATTTGCCTCCAAAGCATAATTTTTATATATATATACATACATATATATATATATGCTATGTGTTTGAGCCAAAAAATTAATTAAGAACAAGTGCCACACATCTGATTATGCATAATAACACCATCAAGAAAAATTAAGTAATACAATTTAAAATCATTACTATTACCTGGAATAGCTGAGGTAAAGCTTTCACTGTGAGACAGAACCATATTCCCAGCTTGCATGGAAGTAAGTCATGCCACTGTGGTTTGTCCAGTACTCTGCAGACAAAATTGTAGGTTTTTCATTATTACCACATAATCTCAAAGCCAAAACTTTCCCACTATCCTTTAAGATGATTAGCACTTGTCAACTCCCATAAAAATGTCTAACTACATAATAATACAGATATATTTGAAACATTTAATTCAAAATATGTAACAGCTAACTTCTAATATTGCTGTATTTTGATCTCCTAAAAGGGCTTTTCTTCAAGAAAATAAATTCAGAAGCCACATAATCATTTCAGTTTAAATAAGAAACCAAACCAAAAAAACCACTCAAGCCTCAACCAAGTGTTCACAAGTGCTGACAACCAGATATGAAGACTGTAGCATAAACAAAACAATACATAAAAATTAATGTCATTTGCAGTTCACTGGAGCATTACTCACTGATGTCATCAGCAAAGACGACAGGAAGAATGGTCTCTGATCTCCATCCCTCATTGATCCAGTTCATGCCCCTGCTGTGTGAACTATTTAAACCCTTTATTTCTTTCTATGAATCAATAGAAGAAATGGTGGTATCTTTTGGAGTGTCCTGAAAGTCACTATTTCCCTATGTGTTCCTTGACAAACAATGTGTTAGAAGCCTTGACCAACAGGCTCATTTTTACGTTAATCAGAGAAAAAGCATTTAATCAGACAAGCATTAAAACCCATAAAAACTCCTTGCTTAGTATAGTAATAAAACTCAAATAAATTGAAATTTGTTAACTGTAATCAAAGGCAAAAACCCTGAAAGACACAAAAAGTTCTAAAATCTTCTAAAATCAACTTGTAGAAATAATACACTTTTATAAGCCAGATGCCTTTAATTCAGACTTAATCTTTCAATGATTATTGATGTGCTGAATAAACACCATGTGCTTATTTACAAATCCAAACCCGAAAACAAATCTACACTGGCACATTTTATATCAGCAATGGCTAGTACTACAAATACAGTTATTTTTCCTCACAGAGTATTTCAAAGATGCAAAAAGAAAATTATAGAACTAAATCAGTAGCTGACAGAATGTTTTAAAATGCAGAAAACAAGAGAGTTCCTTCCCACCTTTCATTTTTGTCTAGAGCAGCAAGTTTGGCTTCATCTGTACTCCTCCCGCCTGTTTTTTTCTTCTTCTCCCTCTTTTTTCTGCTAAGCAGTTCATCCTTGATGTAGAAAGAACTACGGTTACAGGTTATCATTAGCATGTAAACCACAAATGTTACTGGGACTCTTCTGTGAAGGGTAAACAGTAGAGTAGCATTTATGCAAATGTATCTGGGGTCCTACATGATTAAGTAAAATGATCTATCTTAACAATAACTGTTGCCATGGTATCCAGTCTTTAAACACACATGAAGTCCAGTTCTGTCACTCATGTGTATCTCCATAGCAATCAAAGTTTTCTAAGAGGAGAAAGCATTCAACCTGCCTCCTTTCTCATTCATCAAGTTCAATAATGCAGTAGAAAATAAAAAAGTAAATAGATGCTAATGTATGAATATTTTTCAAGTTATGCCTAGTTTTTTTTCTGAGTTCACAAACTGCAACAGACTTTTATATGACAAAAAATAAAATTATCAAACAAATGTGTTTTATACTGCTTACCAATTCCCACCCTATGAAGGAAAACCCAAAACAAAAAAGCATTTAACTTAGAACAAAGCAAGCATGACTTTTAAATGAATAAAACCTGATTCTTTTTAAACCATAGATACTACTAAAGTAGCATATGATTCTGCATCAACAAATGATAGAAGATGTTTTATTTCTCTTCTTCCTTCCAGCTAAAAACCAAAGGACCAGCTCTTGCAATTTATTACCAATTATGGAAAAATTAAGCTTTTACTTTTTAGATTACTGTTTCTGAGATGCTGAATATCTTATTCTGTCATTATCACATTTTACATATAATCCTTTTAAAATATGAAAAATCCAAATTCAAACCAGGGGAAGTGGTAGAGATCTCTGTAACATGCAAACTTCTGCAGAAAATTTAATACTAATAATTGAAGCAAGTTTGATTTATTACCAATACTTACCAGCTGTTTTTCCAGGTAGATTGACCAAACCACAGCATAATGACCCACTGTGAGTATAATGAACAAGAGTAATGCCAGCTCAGCATTGCTCATTTTTCTCACCCGCCTGTAGTAGAACACAGGCTGTCGCCAATCTGGTAGTCCATTGATCAGAATATCATCATACCTACAGTAGCAAATATAACAGGCTTTCATGGAGAGCTAAAAATTAAATAAGCCAAACCATCCAATTATAAAACAAAAGATAATCCACAGAGTGCTTGAACAATATACACACAAAAGATCATTTAGTAATTTTATTTTTTTTTAGAGAGCAATGCCTTGTTTTGTCAGCAGATAGGCTTGCATGTGTAAACAAACAGAATCCAGAACCAAACGCTGGGGGCAGGGGAAAAAAGAAATTCAAATGTTCCGGCAACACTCACCCTCCTGCCCCTCCAAGTTCATTCACTTTTGAAGTAAGAGACTTCCACAAATATCGATGTGTTCTATGTGCTCAGTAATCAGCAGGCAGGTCTCCATGATCGAAGTAAATAACAACCCACTAACTACTAAATAGGTAGCCAAACATCTCAAACACTACAAACCCTTTTTTCTTTTACAAATTAAAAGCACAAGTGCTGGGGGGAAGGGAGAGGTATGTCTGCTTTTTGTTTTTGTCCTTTAGTACCACAAAATCCATTAGGTAAAAACATGCCAGACTTATCACCTCTTCTTTGTAAGATAAGAGTTTAAGTTAGAGGGTTAATATTGAAAATCAGTATTTTAAACATATTGACGTTTGAAAACAAAGTTCACCAGTTTTTGATTTTCTATTTGAAACACTGTCTTCCAAATCAACCTATTTTAAAACCATTCAATTACTAACACTACTAATTATACAGAAACCATTTTATGACGATCCCTTTTCCTTCACACAAATGTCTTGAAATATCTTAGTATGTCTGAGGTCTTTTATTTACAGTATATGATCTACTTAAAAATAAACAAACTACAGACATGCAAACCAGATGTTTTAAAATTAACTTTTCAGAGTAAAGTTTCAAACAAAAATCTCTACAGTAAACTCAAAAACCTGTATATTCAAGATGCACAACCTGTTAATCTTAAATTGAACACAACTCATTACATATTCTAATCACACCATTTCCAGAATTAAATCTGCACTGAAAGGCCTAATTTGGTGCAACACATTGACCAAAATATTTTAATTAAAAATATTCTGAGTTAGTCGCAGGCCTAATTACAGGAATAGAAATAGGGCCTATATTGTCATGCAGGTCAGTAGAACTCAGTAGTAGGTTTTTCTCAAGTAAATTGACCAATCCAGGAATAATAGCGCAGCTGCTAAACTGCCAGTCTTGACATGTAAATCAATTTAAATGCAACAACTGCACTAGCTACTTTGATAGTTATTAAATTGATACCTTGGAGATGTACTAAAAAAAATTTCCACAAGCAAATTCATTTTTTAAGCAGAAAAAGAAGCAGTGGTTTTCAATTAAAAAATATACTTTCATATAGTGCATATCTGGAAAAGCTGACTTCTGATAAAACATTTGTTCAAGTTGGCACTATTTCTACATAAAAGATTTAACACCTCAGGATTCTGCTCTGTTCTGAATGATACCAGAAGTAAAATTCATATCACAAAATTCCATCTTCCATTACAACTATGAGAATACTAAGGTTAACATCTATTATTGTAAAATATAAACTACTAACATTTTTTCTTTCCCAGTTAAGTCAGAACAAATTAACTACTGCCACCTTAATACAAACTCTGTTCCGAAAAATTGCTTATGATATTATTTTAAAATGAAGACTTCACTTAACTTTTGTTTAAGAAATAAGTAGAAGTTTTAGCCTTTAAAAAATAACACATTTACAAGATTTTAGTGATAATAGAAGAGAATATTTTAGAAACAGAACCATTTTAAAAATAAATTAGGTTGATAGCAAGGTTTTACATAAGATGTTCTTCCTTTGAAATCTTCAGAGAAATACATGTAGAATCAGGATTTTTTTAAAATACTAATTTACCTTTATTAAGCCATTGCCTTCTTATATACTAAGGGTTGTTAATTGATGTACTGAAAAAGTGGCTGCTGATTAAATAAAGTCCATACATGCTGATGGTAACAGTACAGTAATATGTAAACCAAGATTTCAAACTAACATTCGGCAACCATGTTCTATTATAAACTATCTGTTAAGAAAAAAATAAATGAAGACAGCAGAGCCTCTTGCATTAAGTGCTTTAAACAGCACTCGGTATTTACTAGGCTATGTCCGCTGTTCTGAACAACAGTCTCCAAGGATTAAGTCTCAGAATCAATGCTCTATTGATTTTACTATCAATGAGCATTATGGCTCACACGACTGGCCATTTTAAGGGAAGATAGCTTCTATTATAACCCACTTTTTAGAATATATACTGTTAAAAGATAAATCACTGCTTTCAATAGTAATTAAGCTCTGTATTTGAAAAATAAAGATATCAATGATTTTTAGGTTTTCAACTGGAAAATGATCCTACTGAAACTAAGAAGCTTCCATAATCTTGATTTTCAAATTTAAAATGTGATTTAATTAAAAGCAAGTTTCTCATTAAAGAATTCCTGTAGAGACTCTTATATTAACTATGAAAGACAGTTAATCCGTGTGCATCAAGAACTACATTTGAAATTTAATTACAAAGCATTCTTTTGGCAACCTATATTAATTGTAACTCTATGTAAGGAAAAAAAGTAAGCTGAATAGATACTGCTGCAGGTTTTTTTCCACAAACATGTACACAGAATACAGCAAATTTTTCACACAAGTATGCCTACCAGTTGTTTCTGAGATGTAGCAGTCAACAAGCTACAAAAACCCCAAAGCATTAGTTCAGAAACAAAAACCAAAAAATTCTTCCCCATTTAAAACTATGTTGAATATTTATTTTAAATCTCAGCAGTCTAGAAAAGATTCAGTAATCCTGTACTGAAAGTAACAAATTGCAAGATTATTAACATTTCTTTTTTTCTGTAAAGTTTCATATAATAGTTTTTAGAGTTCTTTGTGAATTAATTATGTTGCAAGTAAAAAAAATCCATTAACTGTAGTAACTAATTACAGTATCATCAATCTTAATATAATTATAATTTACTTTTCCCTTTAAAAGAGCCACTGCATTTCATATTTCAAATAATTGCAGAAATCTGATATAGTTTATATACTATAACCAGGAATTAATGAGGACTATTCTGATCTACGGGAAGATTGCACTGGTGTTTTTTATTTTGGGAGGCCTATTTTCCTCAAGTTGTTAAAGACATCCAGCACAACATCAGCCAGAACAACTCATACCTACGAATACAGACATTTAATTATTAATTAGAACTAAGACAGACACCTTCCTTACTCCAAACAAGTATATCTTGATTCCTTTGCAAATGTTTCCTGTAATCAAGCCAACACTGTTACAGAGGATAGGCCTGGCAGGTAAAAAAAGCTCCTTAAAAAGGTAACAAACAATGAAATTAAGATCTAAGATTTTTTTGTCTAATTACAATTAACAGAAGTGCATAAAACTATAAGGTAAGATAATCAAAGGCTAATAAAATTTATCACTGACAAATTGATTAACCCATAAATGCTCTAAAGGTGAACTGTATTTCAGGAAATGCACTGATCTCTACATACCCTCAAGATAAAATTTTCTGCAGAATTTCACACTGGAGTGTGTATACAGAACATAAAATATTGTGTTCTGCTGCATGTATGTCTAATTTAATGTTAAACAGTGCTACATTAAATGGTGTTGCATATATGTTTATTGTCAGAATATTTGAATGTTTTGATCGTGTATCACTCAAAAGTGTGTAAGAGAGAAGTATTAACATGATAATATTATTACATTCTGTAGTGCTAGTAATGAGACTAGCATACTTCACGAGCAACTATATAACTTTCTCAAAAATGAAAACCACCTTTAAAAGCCCAGTACTGCCACTGTCAGTAGAGGAACTGTAATATTTTAAGAAAGGCTTCTGCCATCAGATAAGTAAAAATTCACCGATAAATAAGAAAACACAAGGGTTCTAGAAAAACAATTACATACAGCTGGCCAACTGATCCGCCTTTTTAAAACGCTGTTTCTGTACCCACACAAACAAACAACACCTCTGACATTCACCAAGAATGACATTCACGGAGAAGGGGTTTTATTGTTTCAAAATGAGTTCATCACTCTCTCACACAGTGCCTTTGCTGGCTTCACTCTATACGCACACCAGGAATGATAGAGGATCACATCACTTTTGAGATGAACAGTAAGAGGCAGGTACAGCTGACTTCACTGCACAGAAGCAGAAGCCCGCAGCTCGCTCTTCTCCTGGTGGTGTAAACCCCTGCCCCAAACCATTTAGGTGTCGAGCTGTGGAGGGATTCCCAGCTCAGCTGTCACAACAAGGCTGCAGCACGGTTTCTGCCCCGTGCAGGGGCATGCTCTCAGTAAGCTCTGAGCCTATTCCACTATGTCCATTCTCACACAATTCAAAGCCAAATATCAACATCTAAAGTAGAAAGATTCCAAAAAGCAGTAATTCCCACCCTTTCCTTCGCTGCACCATTGTGAGTAAGCCTCAAGTTACCTTCCAAGAGAACCAGTATAAGAGGGGGAGCAGCTCCTATCACACTTACCGAAGACTTGGATTAGAGACGTGCTACAACAACGCCTTACAGGAGACACCACAGGCCACCCTCTGCTTATGAGCTCAGCTGAGAGATTATCATTAGACTGTGCAATAGACCTGATCAATACAGGGCTTCTCAAAGCAATGCGACCATATAGCTCTGCTCTACATGTTATTCCTAAACTCTGCATATTATTTCCAGAAAATTCTCTGAAGGAAAACATTGTTTAGTACACTACATTTCTATTTATTCAACTATAAAATCAATATCAACCATACACCCACATTGTGCCAGAAAAAAAAGACATTGTCTATGTACAAAACAAGTTAGTGACAATTAAATCAAGCTAAGCTAGAACACTCTACTGCTGCTTTAACTTCTTATCTGTAATCACTGCTGCACTAATTAACAGTATTTGAGTAAGTCAGTCACATTTGTAATGTATGCAAGGCATAAACCATAATTTTTACAAACTACTGCATCGGTTTCATGCAAAAAGCTTCTATTACAGCTACAAGGATATTCCTACAAGTTCCATGATGGAACTAAGTTCCAGAGAGGAAACACCCAGGAGTGTATGTAAACAATGTTATTAACAAAAAGTTGGGAAGATCTGGGGGATAACTCATTTTAAGTGGCCTGAAATAATTTAGCTAACTTTTTTTTTATTTTTACTTTCCATGACTGTAACTTCACAATGAAATTCTCCTTAGATGGATCAAATAAAAAACCCCACATATTTCCAAAAGTGCTTGTATGAAGCACATTTTCATGACACTTGAAGAGGGGATTATCAAAAAAGTAGATAATCTGTACTATAAACCCTGGACTCCTGCCAAGCCATCTACAAAGCCAAAATCCCTTCAAGAAATGTCTTGTAAAACCCCATTTAAAGATTTGTAAGCTGAAAGATGATTTACTAAAACTCCAACCCAAAAGCAATAGTCTTTCAGTCTCTCAGTTTTTCTGGTAATCATTGGTCAAAATTCCTATTTGTTTAATAAAAAGAGAAAGAAAAGAAGTTCAAAATAGCCTTCCAGAAAGCAGATTAGCCCCAGATTTCCAGTTCTTTATCCTACCCCTTCAGGTACTGCTGGAACCGCTCCTGAAGCGGCAAGGACAACTAGCATTTATTTTAAATATATACTATGTGTATCAAAGTTTGCACTATTAGAGATAATACATCTGAAAGAAAAAAAACTGCAATGAACTAAGCAAGAGAAAACAATTTTGAAGACAACATGCAGTGGAAAAAATCCCTAAATATCATGCAACAAGCCCTTTACTGACATGGGGAGGTATCACTGACAGTTGAATAAGTGGCCAGTTTTTTTAAATCACAGTTTTTAATAAAATAATTGACAACTGAGCAAAAAAGCTAATGTAAGTGTTAAGTATTTTTAAAAATTGCTTAAAATTACAGCTAGCTTTCAAAGTTCAAGTACTAGTTTTAAAGGAGAAAAAACAATATGTCATGTAAAAATACCACCTTGCACTTTAAGCCATATACAATCTTTAATTAAACAATTACATAGGAACTACAAACTTAAATTATGCGAAAAAAATAATCTGAAGCATTACAACTAAGTCAAATTGAACTTGAATACAGCACTGATATGAATGTTTTATTAAAAAACCGTGCAATTTAACTCACCTCTGCCTCCTTTCTTCATCCTTTAAAACCTCATAGATGGCCACCAACTAAAACAAACAACAACAAAAAAAACGAAAAAGAAAGCAAACACACAAAGATTTTACTTTATGATTGAATTTATAAAGTTTAATCAGTAGCATCACATTTACATTTGCCAACGAAAGACCTTTGCTAGTTTTTACTTTTCCCTACGCCACTAAGTAGCACACCCAGCAAGCAAAATAAACAGTAACAGATTCATATACAAAGTGTCATCAGGCACAAGCAAGCAACTCTCATACAAGGCTTTCTTCCCATCCTCAACTCTGTCAGAATGTGTCTTGTCTCAGTTACACCTTAAAAGTAGGTATCACTTGTTTCATCCTAAAGATCTTACTAAAATTAACTGTGCTGTATTTAGCCTGAGGTACATTTTTAAAGGTAGAACTAATTACAAAGTCATGTTGTTTCACTCTATAAATATTCAAAAGGTGAAAATAACTAAAATGAATACTTTTCATTAAATTATGCCTATCTAGGACTTGTGTTGAGAACTGATCAGAAATCTTCCCCACTGCTTTTAAAGGTGCAAAATATATTTTCCTCCTAAGAGTGTAAGTATTGTGTTCAAATTATTTTTAATATACAGGTAAATACTAAATACAAGTTATTGAACAAGTTAATTCCAAAAAAGTGTATTTGGTTTTAGTCTAGCTACATCAGCAAAAATGTAATTCAATGTTTAACTTACTGATTTCAAAGGTGTACCAGTGTTCTTACTAAAATGACACAAACATAAAAATTCTATTTTTCCCTAAAACTTGTATTGTCACACATTGCACTTACTTGCCTAAACTGTATTTCTGCATTTTCGTCTTTATTCTTATCCGGGTGTAAAATTAGAGAAAGCTTTCGATACGCTTTCCGAATGTCTGCAGATGAAGCATCCTGAAAAAAAGGAAAACAAAGCAAATTGTCAGAAACTGATTTCCTGAACTTTTTTAAGATCTGAAGACAGCCAACCAAGTGTAGGAACTAAGGCAATGTAATTTGAAACATCTAACAACCAAACCTGCAACCAGCCCAGGCTAAATGATGTAACAGCCATTCAGTCAAATTCATCTTTCATCTTAACTCCCTTCATTACCATATATCCATTACAACGACATTTGCCAATACTTCCAAACACTTTCTTGCTTAAAACCTAACCCGGGCACCTTCTGCACCATTTAAAAGTTCAAATGAAAACTGAAAATTATTGCATCTGCATATCTTCAAGACAGACATAATTTCAGCAAATTATCATGCTCAATTTCCCAAACTCAGGATTTGCTAGGAACTCTTCCCTTATTAATATTTACACGCAATTCACTCCTAATAGGACTTTCATTCAACTTCAGCTTCACCATGTCTAAAGAATTGTATTTTTCTAAAGTAGCTTCAAATTGCAGTCTTGGAGCTATACTGTAGCACTGCCATCAATCTATACCTTAACCGTTATAAGAATTGCACACATTTTGGAAGAAAAAATAAAACTCAAAACACGAAATTATGTACTAACTTAGCTGCACAAATGCAAATTTCTGAATTAATGAGTGCAATTTAGTACATGCTATGAAGATATCCAGAAATGAAGACACCAAGAGTTGCATTCTACATTATATAGGTGTTACCCTCACCAGAAGATCCACAAAGCATAACACTTAAACAGAACTACTTGCATTCTATTGTTAACATGTCCAAGGAAACATTTTAGAGATCAACTGTTTATCTGACAGTTTTTATTTTTTCATTTTATATATATTGTTCCTAAGTATATTCTCTCTCTCAAAATTACAGTGTAAATAAGGATTAAAAAAACACCAAAACCCAGATCGGAATTAGCTGTGGAACATAGTGAAATAAGATAATAATTAATGCAATACTGTAATTAGCCTGTCAGGCTTTTTATTACAAATTATTATTTTCATTTTAAAACTTTCAGTTTTATAGCATAAGGCTATTAAAATCCTGTATACAAGTCTGGGCCCAGAGCGAATAATAGAGAAAGACTGAATGAGGGGATGGAGAAAAGCAGTGGAAAATGCAGAACTCGAGAAAATTCAGCATCAAAACTATATTTTAAGGAAGCTGGTATTTTCCTCTAATAAAAGACTAACATTTCCATAGTTTATTATCTGTCAAAGGAAGATTTTTTTTTACTGAAAGGAAGATTCCTCCTGAAAAAACCACATATGCATTTTTTAAAATTTCCATTTTCGACAGCTACTTGTAAGGCATGTGCACACCAAAGCAGAACTCCTCTGCTCAAACAGCAGCTTGCTTCCAGCTTGATTACTGCCAATGAGTTGTTCCACATTGCCATTGTTTTATAGGTTTATTTTTAACTCTCAGCTAAGGGGAAGGAAGAGACAGTGACAAAATATCTATTCTAAGCTCAAAGAAACATTAAATCCTTGAGACATAGACTTAATAGAATTACATGAAGTACACGTGAAAATGTGATGTAAAAATATCTTTTAAAAATTAGGGATTGAGACCATGATAACCTTGACAAATGAGTACCTCCACATTCGTATTCTGGATAAACCACAATTTATTCCTTCTCTACCATACATTTAGATGTGCTTGGTGTTATTTTTGGAGCCCTCATGATTAACAGTAAAAAACCTGAAAAACCATACTAAAGAGTTGTTCTGCAGTATTTTTCCAAATACTTCAAACAAGAAACAAGCAAAAAAAAAGTCAATGTTTTCAGCTATATCTGAAGAAGTGAAATTTTAGTTTTATTTGGGAGCAGCAGGATTATTTGTGTAAGAGATCAGGACAAAAGGTAGTTTATCTGTTCAATGTTTAAGCAAAGCAAATGATCCCAAGACAGCTCTAAAATAATAAAGTTGCTTAAATATTTATGTTGTTTTACCTTGAGAATTTGAAATAAAAACGTATAAATTTACAACACCAGATTGTTCATCTTCGTTACCAGAAATGACGTAGAGATTGTTTTGTTTCCCCTCATCTACCAACCCAGTCGGCCACTTCATAAACAACATGGGTTTGTCTTCAAAAAATATATAATTATTTAAGCACTACTATTGCAAATAATAAACAGGAAATAGCTTACTTGCCGTGGTTTTAGCTAAACCAGGAAAGTGATCTTTATCAACATATAAGCTTATTGTAATAAAGCCTCTAAAAGGTTGAAGAGGGTACTACAATATCAACAAATAATTAAATAATGGAATATTACTGCCAATTATTTCATTACAACTGGCACCTATCAATTTCTAAAGCAGTAGGTCTGCCTGCTAACCAATTCTCCACAATACCACCAAAGGCAACCTGGGGGAAATACAGTATGTTCCAAGAATTTTGCCAATTAATGCTACCTATGCGTAATGTTAGGCATCTTCAGGCAAGGTTCCAGATCCTCTAGGACCTGCCCTGAACAAAAGTCGGTTTTTGAGAAAAGCTATAAAGAATGATTATTTTCCAAGCAATAAAGACCTCCTGCGTTGAAGTCAGCTGTTCTAAGGTACTTGACTCTCCTGGCCACCTTCAGTAACATTTCCATAAAAGCTATGGCTAAACACAGAGTTAAGAGTCAGTATTTTCTGCAGACGAAGACGTTATTTTACATATAGACAGCAGAAGTCTGAGGACTAGAGAAAACCATGACCACACTAAGGCTTTGTTTGTTTTAAAGAAACAATATGTTGGATCACTTTGCTTACAATTTAGAAATCTCAATCACAAATACATCTAAGGAGGGAAAAATAAACCTGTATAGGCACCTCCGTTAATAGCAGAAGGAGCTGGTAATGTTACAGACAGCGAGTGCATTCACTGATTTCTCCAACACTGCTTCAGGTGGCACGTTTTGCCACCAATTACAGTAAATGAGCCTGCCACACTGTCACCCTCATGTGGATGCAAACATCACGAGCATCACCCTATTTCCTGATAACCATCCTTCCAAAGCAATATTGTCCCATCATACTTCCAAGGTTGAACATCTCTTGTGCTAGAATTAGTTTTCAGAAATACAAAACTGGAAGTCTATACTTAGGTAGGTCACAACCTGGCTTCTTACGCATGCAAATATGAAAGTATTCATTTTTTAATTCCCAACACTTCACTGAACAGAGTATCCATGTATCCAGTTACATGATCTCTAGGCAGAAGTTAACACTTCAATCTTGTACATATTTTTTAATAATCACTTATATTTCAAACAAGTATTTTAGCATAGAAACAACATTACTGTTTGAAGGAATCAACAGAATGTCAGAAGTTTCTTAAGGTTCTCTTACATTTTTGTCTAAAGGACAATATATGCCAGATTCAAAGGGTGGAATAGAAGAGGAAACATTCTTCTCTGTATTTATGATGTACTTTTGGCAGCTTGTTGAATTCTGACAATGAAAAACACATCACTAAATTTTATCTTACTCAGCATCATTTCCATATTTTCTAATATTACAAAAAAAGTACCCTCATTATACTACAAATACAGAACTAGGAACACAGAAAGGAATTCTTCACAACAACCACCACCAAAAAAAAATTTTAAAAATCTAAATGGGCATTTGCCTTCCATTCTTTTAAAATTAAATTCCTGCTCAAGATGTACAAAGTTTCAAATCTGGTCTCCTTAGTCTATACAAATTCAGACGCAGAGTTTACATCCACATTCACAATAAATTGAACAACTGGTGTAGTACACAGGTGTAGTACTCAGTACAAGTATATAACTCCATTGCTTTCTATTCCTAATGTAACTATGATTACTAATGAACCTAAAAAAAAAAGCCTCATTGCGGTCCCAAGACAATTCTTGGGGAACACATAACATATCAGATATTGCCATAGGCAAACAGTGATTAGGTCAAGGGGAAAAAATAATCAATGTCTACATAGTTTTCACTTACCAACATACACAATTCAAAACCTAAATTGTTCCCTTGAGTGCAATGCAGTTATACAACAAGACTTAGTTACTTACAATTTAGCAACTGCTTCTAACACAGTAAATGTGCTCAATTCATCTTGGGTTTTAAATATGCCTGCCAATGTCTTCAAATAGGTGGCAGTATCTTTATTAGCAATGGGAAGGCACATGGTTCAGGAACCAACTATGCAGATAGAAATCTCGTTTCTATTCACTTGCAGTTTGTCCAATCACTAGTTAATGGGTGAAAGGAAAATGACATCAGTATATCTATTTCATTGCAGTGCTGCTGAATGACTGTATAGAATTTTCCACAGCCATGTTACTGAAGCTATATGGCAAAAAGTGACAATTGTAGAGAGCACCAGCTGACTGTGTTTCAAGTCTGAACTTGTAAGTAACCTCAGTGCAGGCAAGCCTTCACAAGGCTTTTTTTAGCCTTCCCAGACTATAAATCAAAGTTATGAAACTTCTGCATTTGGATTTTAAATTTTTTTTAAATTGTAGAGCAATTCAGATGTATCTGGCTTCTTCAATAAAATATTTCATTCAGTACTTCTGTGTAGAAGAAGGGGTGTAAGTCACTACTTTCCTTCTGGTGAGCATCAGGCACATAAGCTGAAGCAGAATGGTACAGAAAAAGAAACAAAGTAAGCTTTGTAAATTCACAATCACGTGTTTTTCTACTGTGATTTGAAACTGCAGGATGTACAGGCTGTCTCACAAAATCCACAAACAGATAACTGGACAGAAGCTACCACCGTCTATTAAACACTGTGTCAACAGTGCTACTTTCCACTTGTTTGTCTTCATGTGAAGTTCACAGAAAACTAATATCCCTAAGTGTCAGAGAACAAATAAACATGACTGTAGGTCAACAATTAAATATCCACTGTCCTCATTCCTAAGCAGCATCAAGGAACTCAGGGTGATCCCCTCCTTATCATATGGGCACAGAACAGTGACTGCTGTGACTCCACAACGCCTCTCTAGGTAACTCTTGGGATGGAAATCATATAGCTGTGACCCTTCTTCCTGACTCTTTACCCCCTCTTTGGTTTAGCACAGGCTGACACAGACCCACTCAGTACCACTCCCAGATTTACTTCACACATATTCACTTCAACCTGGTCCTAATTTAAGCTCCCATGACCAGATAAGTTCCAAGAAGTACACCTGAATTTGCCAAGCCTGCATGTGGAAAAACATTTATAAGGGAAATAGAATCTTGTAGAAAATTCCAGAGGTGGGAAGGACCTGCTGGCAATCCTGAAGAATATAACTCTAGGAAAGGAAAACAAGTGTCTCCCAGAAGACCAAGCATTGTCTGTGAACTTTCATAGTTAATAGATACCAGCTGAGTTTTGGCTTAAATTTCTCGCTGCATAACCTTTGTTCAATTATCCTTTATTTTTCCTGAACTTCTTTCTACAACACTCATCTTTTCCAAGGATGTAAAATGAGTTAAACTCAAATTTGCTGCTTGTCTACAGATGAATGCTCTGAGCATACGCAGGCAGGAGGAGAGATCTGCTCTGCTGCAAACCCAGCCATGTGTCTCACAACATTCCATTGATTTAAACTGAATGACGGCACAGCAGGGAAGTACAGAGGAGCTAAAAATAATGCTAAAAAGGTGTTTTAATGCTTTTTTATGCTGCTAAATTTCAAAGCAATTCATGAAATGAAAATGAATACAAACCAGCACAATGTATTCCTGTAAGCTTCTGATAACTGGCACAATCCCTTCACTGGCATGTTTGTTTCCAGGGGAGTGTGTCAAATGAAAGAAGACTCTGTTTTCAGCCTAGCACTTCAAATGAATGAAAATTCTGCTGCCTCATGCTTGAGAAACCAAAAAAAGTGTTCTCCTCAGCAAATGTGCACAATTTTATGGGTTTAGGTTTTCTTGACCAATTTGAACAACAGTATTTATACATAATTATTTTTCTTCCTTGTAATTATTTTACCTTTTACGTTTTGTCAGAAACTGATTACTTAGAAAAAATTAGATTGTCCAGAGAACACTGTCATGTACAACCACAAGTTATATTTTAACATAAACTTTGTCTCTGAGATGCGGAAAACATTCACCAACTCTCAACGTTTTTAGAATTACTCTTCAAATTCACAGTGGATGGAGGCTATAAAACAACAACTGAGGACATTACTCCAGCCAATACTGACTAATTAAAAATTCTGCCTACTGCTATGTTCTATTTCCATTTAGTTCTCCATTCTGATAGTTCAAAAGAAAGGAATTAGTAGATACTCTTACTTCACATGTTTCCCCACAAACATTATTTCACATTTATTTTTATTCTATTTGATATATTACATTTATTGTTTACATAGTTACAGGTGTTACACATTTTTATAATACAGATAGTTGTATATATTTATATATACCTGTGTGCATATACCTTATAGGCTGAAGAAAGCTGTTTCTAGTGAGTTCTCTTAAAAATCTGCCTATTACATCTGAGATTTCCAGCCTACAGCTCTCTACAAAATTCCTGATCCTGCAAAATATTCACAGGAACTGAATCACTACAAAGAAAGACTACTACTTTTGCAGTCCAGGTCGGCAGGGAGAGTAAAATGTGGTGTCTGTCTCCTGCAGTGCATTTCTTGCTCAGTGCTTTGCTCTCAGATAGGACAGATCGACAAGAGGTGACACTGTACCCAAGGGCAGCTGCATGCAATCCACATTCACCACTGTGAGCATAAGCCAGCAAGGTTTTGGGGTATTGGATCTGACAACTTCCAACGCTTCCTACAATGTAATTCCAAAAATATGCTGCTATTTGACTGTTTATAGAGTTTTCTTGCTACATTGCTGCTTCAGAATGTTTCCAACTTCTTTTCTTGGGGTAAGGAATTAAACTAGAAAAGCAGCAAGGCAACATCCACACCAGATCTTTACCTCTTCCTCCTTTTGCTATTCCTGTTCCCTTTACACCCTTCCACCAGAACTTTAATGACCCATACACTCTGACACACCTAAACATCTTCTCGAAAAACTGCTTCCCTGATCTCAGTTCAAGTACAATGTTTTGAGGGAGATTTCTAACAACCACAGACTTAGGTCTTAATAAAATAATAAATAAATAAATACCCCCCCCAATTGCTTGTGCTACTAATTTCTGAATTCCTGTGTCACCTAAACAGTTACTGTCACTTCTGTGACCACAATTTCAATTGCTAAAACTTTTCATATTTTTGAAAGGTGTTTATAATCCTCCCTTCTGATGTCCAAAAACTGAAGAAAGGGCATTTGAGAGCCAGGATATAGGAGGTATGACTGAAAACACTATAAAGCCACACAAGAAGCCAACAGAGCACAATTACCTTCAACACAGAAATTTTCAAAAATCTACCCATTATCTTATGCCTCAACAACATTTACAAGGTGAATAATCCCCAAAGGCATTAATTTCCAGAATAAACATTAACTATTTATTAGCAACTTCCTCAGCCCTATCAGCAGTGAAGGACACCAATGTATATGCCCATACACCCAGACACATCCATCATATATATTTTCATATATATACACACACTAATTTAAAAACAGGTATAAACAACCTTACCTCCCTTAATGCTTATACAATGCCCTAATTTATATTTGTAATTGTTGGTCAACTTTATGAAATATTTCAAGAACACAGTTAAATGAGCTTGGAAAGAATAGTGTGACCATTTTTGTATGCTGACTTTAGTAATGCTTTTAATGTACAACCTTTTTTTTAAACTAATGACCAAAACATGGGTATCATAAAGCTTCTCTTGCAAGTGCAAAACCAAACGGAAAGAAAATAAATCATACCTTGAATAGTCAAAGGCTCTAATAGTCTAAAATGAAAAGGTGTATCAAACAGGATTTTTATGAAGACTGTCCCAAGTCCACACTCAATATTTTAACCAGCAGGTGAATTACAGAATCATGATTAATCGGGCAGTTAACACTAACCTGAAACCCCTACAAGATGCAGTCAAAGAGAACTAGAATTTTAAAAGACCTGGACAAAATGGAGAATTGCTGTAAAAAAATATGACATTATTTCTTAAGTGAAAGACTAATGGCCTACATCTGGACAGAATTCATCAACTACAAAAACATAGGAGAGAAAAAAGCAGTTAGGCAGAAATGATCAGTAAATCACAAGCTGAGCATGAGTCAGAGGCATGATGCTGCCTTTCTGTGCACCACAGCACCGTGACACAAGCAGTATGGCAACAAGCAGCCGTGCCATGTCACGCAGTAATTTTAAAACCTCAGCAGATTGCTGCATCCAGTTCAAACAATACAATTAAAGACAGCCAGGAACATGTTCAGATGATAAAAAAATCTTACAAATAAGAGGTCTAGAAGAACAGAACAGTGACTTGTTCAGAGAAACCAAAAGCACAAGAGTTACTTAAGCCTACAGAAAAGGCAGCTGACACAAGGAAATAACATCTTTAAATATGCAAAAGGTAGCTTTAAAGGAAAACTTGAATTATTGTTTTGTCTGATCTACCCGGGGCTAAGCACTATCAGTCAGCTGGCAGCACAGGAAGATTCAAATTCGGTACCAGGAAAACACCCTATAAGCATCGCTAGCATATCACTGGAACAGACTGCTGAGGTCTGCTTTACAAACAAGTCTTGCATACATTTATCAGGCATGACTTAGATTTAACCAGCTCTGTCACAGCAGGGTACAGTAGGTCACTAACAGTCTTATATTTTAGAATGTAAATACCCTTTTGAAGATCAATTTAATAATTACTCGGAAAATATTCCAACTGGATTTACTGCATCTGTTTATGTAGTTTTAAAGGTCCTAGCTGAAAGACAATATTCTTGTCACACTGAAGATGACAGATGTTCATGCTGGAAGAGTCCATGAGATTTTCACAAAACCTAAAACGGCTTCGAAAGGAGTGGCAAATATAAAGGGGTGACAGGAAACACTTCTTTACTATGAAGACCCATGGGAATCCACTCCATGACTTGCACCACTGGGCATTAGGCTTATTTTTCCTGTTACACAGCAGCTGTTCCGAACTAAGAAAGTCATCCTGTAGCAGATGATCACGAGTAAGGCATCCGTATAATTTGAGTTTAGAATAGTTTTCCATCCACTACCAGCTTTAACCTTGAAAGACGGTAATACAGGACAGATATGATCAGCAAGGTTCTTTGACAATGTCAGATAAAAACAAGGACTAAACTGAACAAGAAAAGCACACAGAAATTTTTACAAATACGAGTAATTTTTTTTTAATTAAACTGTTCCTTTAAAAATGTTCCGTATTTGGTTTATTATAAATACATCCTTAAATCATGCAACAAAAACACACAAATGAGGGTATGGTAGAGCTGCAGTAGTAAAATCACATCCATGCACAGTAGGCATAATTTCTTCACTTAAGACAGAAAGAAGGAGCATTTCTCTCCAAATCTTATACATATTATATATATTTACAATATATTAATGTATTTTAAATTTAATATATTTCATATTTGCTTCCACCCTCCTTTTCCTATAATATTACTGAAGGGCTTATTTTCTAGAAGCAATGTTATTTTTCTGAGGTTAAGAACAATTAGAAATTGCTCTGTCCACTAAACTTGAGCTGTGAGATCCAGGTGTACCTGAGTCCACAGTCTTTGTTTGTTTGTTTGTCCTCCTAGAGCCTGAAAGAAGACATGAAGCATTTACTGAGATCACAAAACTTTTCATCTCACTGCTATGAAATCCACGTTGTTCAGTTTGGATAAATTCTTAACACCTTTTTCCAGAAAATAACCATAGTTAAAAAACCAAAAAAAACAAAAAAACAAAACCCCAAAAAAACCCCACCTCACCTGAGGTGGTTGTATTTTCCATGAACAAAACCACATTAGGGGAATGCCACTCTCCTCCTACCACAAGGCAAAATTGTTCCACTTTTTATTTTTGGCATATGAAACAAGAAATGTCTACAAATCCTAAGCTATGGGAACTTAGGAGTTGGACTTGATGATCCTTGAGGGTCCCTTCCAACTCAGACTATTCTGAGATCTTAGAAAACCATCAAATGTAAGCAGTTATGAGGTATAATATTTTTTCTCTTCTTTTAAACTTCAAATCCAACTGATGAGAAGTGACAAAACGCTGCATATTTTTAACCAAAGATGCTTCACCGCACTATTTTAAGGTAACTTTGAGATTATACAGGATTCTAATACTTCTGAAAGCCCTAAAATACATTTACAAACCTATATTAATTTATTCAAAATGTATTTCTATGAATATTTTTCTCAAAAACATTGCTTTAAATAGCTAGGTTTATAAAGGACTACCAGCAGCATTTGTAAAATTCTTTCCTTTTTTATTTAGAATACTTTCTACTGAACTAGTTAGGATTTAGCCCTACCCGTCATGTAGGAGAGTCGTATAATGATCCCTTTATACTCATTAACTACCATTTTAATGAGCTATTACTACCTCGGGACTCAGAAGACCTCAGGGAGGTTGTAACATGCCACTACCTATATAGTAATTCACTGCTGAGTTAGTACATAGCCTCCTTGAAAGAATATAGGAATGCCCTCCATCACTCTCTTTAGTTCAGATGCCAGCATCAGCAAAATCTCTGCATGTAAAACACATCCCAGCCTAAAACTTAAAAAGCATCTCAGTTAAACTCCAATAAACTTAACAGATTACTATTACAATGGCCCACCATGTTGATAAATGTTAGCACACTCCTAACAAAATGAGCTGAAAGCATGAGCATTGTCTGATCACTTCAGCTCGTGGTTTGATGGCATAAAATACTGCAAATCTGATCAAGGGCCAGAGTAGGATGCAGGGCACACCATCACCCCAAAAGGCTATTGGCAAAATCTGCCAGAATCTGTACGAGTCATAAATGAGGCAGCTGATGTCCAAAGGTACATGGATAAAGAAATCAAGTTTAGCATTAGGAACCATCAATTAAAATTCACACAGAAAATTAATTGATAAGCAACTAAAGCCTAAATAATATTAAAATTAAAAATCTATGGACATATTTTAAAAGCCACATATATGCAATGACTTACGATGGAACAGATTTGAAGACAGCCTTTCCAATTCAGTAGCAATTTTATATGGAAAACTGGTATTATGGTCTCTAAAAACGCTTATCTGACATTATTTCTAGTGAGAATGAGCCAAATAATCCTTAAGGAAGAAAATTACCTCTCAAGATTTATGGCAGCTGTGGGCAGATACTGTTACACACAGTGGCACGCTGTTCCCTGAATTGCCCTCTGTGTTTTTCAAATCAAAATGTTTTAACTGAACCACACAGGCCCAAGCAAGGGGCAGAAAGATCACTTCCCTGCTTTTCATAAAGCTACTCCCTGCACGCAGTTACTGCTCTTTCAGTACTTTGGAGGCATCTTTTGCATCAGGGAAGAAGGGGGGAAATTCATGCTGCTCCATAAACTGCCCTCTCTCTTGGCCTGCAAGAGCTGGAAGAGCATAAGACAGACTCTACCCAAACTGGGAGACCCTCAAAAACAGGGCATTCTGCTACAGAAGCAGCATAGGGAGCACACAAAATCCTGGTAGACATGGGATTTGCTGAGCCTCTACTCTCCCAGCAGTATCCACAGGAAGGCTGGAGCTGAACCAGACACTCTGAAACACAGACAAGTCTAGAGAAGACAGAGCACAGGTCAGCTCAAGGAAGAGAAGCAGAGAAGACAAACGTGAAGGAAACTCTTCTGATCTGCTTCAAGTGTTCTTCAGTTAGGTGAGTGCAACACCCGACAGCCTCATCACTACAAAAGGCAGTGGGTATTAACCACATGTGTGTGCCTGCTTCTCTCCTTATACATAAAAATATCTCAGCAAAACCAAGCCTTTTCTGCTGGTAAACTAGACAGCCCATCACCACTATCAGAGCACTGAGTAATAAGGCACAATAACAGCCCTTACCCAATACTCCCCCTGAAGTCATGACTGAAACACATTGGGAAATGCTCCCTGCTCCTGAGAGAAAAACAAGTAAAGGGGCAAATTTAAGGTCAGTTTTTCAGCCACTGATATTAAAAGGCTGCATTTGTATTGATGTATTTGCTTCCCATCACGTGTCATCCACCCATAGAGACCTGACCTCAAGTCATGAAGGCAGAGTCGAAACTGAAGTACTAAAGAAATCTCTTGCTTCCTCCATCTCCATTTTCATTTCTCCACCATCATAAGCAGAGGTAACAGAGAAGAGGAATTTTCTTCTGACACCTGTATTTCAAGGATAGCACCTCATTCTGGAAGGATTACAGAGCAGAATAAAGAGCAATAGCCAACTGCAGGAACTACAAAGTTGGGTGAGCAGAGCTGGTAGCAAGGCAAACACTGCAAAAGGCAACAAAAAAAAAAACCAGAATAAAGAGGAAAAGTATGCCTTTTTCTATGCCTGTGGAAAAGAAGAATCAGCAGTTAAGTGAGCAGCAATAAAAACTTGGCACAGGTTACATCCCATTAACTGTGCTCCCAGAAATCTGTTTCAACCAACTGACTGCAGAAGATAGTGGCTACTACCAATTCATTACTTGCCTCTCAACATGGGATTATAGGATTATCAGCATCAAAGATAGCAGTGAAAGTTGGGAGATAAAACTGTGGTCCGACTGCCTCAAGTAGAAACACTGGCAAATGTAGAATATTTCAAATGCATAAGACAAGATTCAAACAAAGCAAGGATAAATCCTAACACAGGTTCTCATCCACGTTTTCAAGTTAGGAGGTCAAGACTAAAAGGAAAATCAACATACAAGCAAAAAAATAATTACTAGGTAACTTTTCACACAGGTGGAGAGTAAAGGACTGAGACTGCAAGTCCACATGCTACTACATGGAAATAAGCATTCTGTTACTGCCAATCCTGCAAGCAGCAATAACACGCCAAAACTGTATTTCCCTGTGTGTCATAATCCTAGCCATGGGATCTAATCCACGGCGAGCTTTTTCCCACCAGATGCAATTTCTTTTTCTCATAACGTATATTTTTTGGAAGGAAGAAAACCCAAACACAAAACAGTGGTGGCAGAAATACTGCAAAACTAGTTCTGAAAAAATCAGTCACAGCAAGTACCACTGGAGAACATAACAGAAATATTTACTTCAGGGTGAAGAAACTAGGAAGCAAGAAGAAAGGACTAAAATTAATCTGCTTCCTCATCTAGCTCCCCTCTTTCAATTAGTATCACACAAACCCTGAGCCAACTTTAAGCAGATGCCAGCAGTGGAAGCTGTATACCCTGTGGCAATGTCAACAAAGAGCAAACAGACCTAAAGGATAAAAATATTTGGTCAAGTTCTATTTTTGTTCTTTGAATCAAAAGAAAGAGCACAAATTTTTAAGTAGCAAGAGAAGGTATGGTTAAAAAATAATGAGATTGCCAAAAGATTAGAGTTTAATTTGAATTTAATTCCATCTAAAATGTAAACTTACAGTTTAAAAATTAGGAGATAACAGAAATATGACAAAGATAACACATGCTACAAACAGTCATGAGTATTCTGAACAGGTAAAGGGGATTTGGGAATAACTCAGTGATTCCCTGAAAAGGAACTACAATCTGTCGTTGTTACTCCTGCCACTCTGTCTTTATGCAAGACACAGAAGATGACTGCTTACCCAGTGAGCAGCTATTCAGGATTTTTCTCCACACATTTATTCATGTGTGGCCTCATCTGCTCGTAGCTGCATGCCGTTCAAACACGTTTGGAAGCCGTGGTTATTTGTTTTGAAGCCCATCACGATGGCATCAGAGTTCATCAATATTATTCACCATCTTAAGAGACAAGCAGACACTACTTGCCTTTTCTAAGATATTGTAAAATGAGGCACAGATTAAGGTAAAATCCTCAGTAATCTCAGGTGCTAATTTTATCTCAGATATGATTTTTCCAAGTGCTCAGTATCAAACAACATTTCATACATTCAGGGCACAGACTTTAATCGACTTCAGCTGCAGCTGCAAACCCTCAGCATTTCTGCATATAAGCCCCTAGTATCTCAAATTATGCAACCAGAATTGCAGAGCACTCAAATCAATTAGTCACCACTTGGGAAAAGTTTCGTTTAAACGACTTGCCGAGCATCACATAGGAATTCTGTGGCAGAGAGAGGAACAGAATTCAATCCTCAAGGGCACTTTTCGTCTGACTAGCTTACCCATGAAACCATTTCCCCCCCGCCCCCCGCAATCTTCTCCCCCACTCTCTACATACCCTCAACATCTACAGGTTAAACAGTTTTTACAGACAACAGTCTCTTTCAATACATAAGCCTGAAGCTGCACTGGGGCCAGATCTCTCCCTGAGCCTGAATAAGTAAAGACCCTGTAGAATATAATGTAGTGAATTAAAAATCATCACAATGAACAAGCACAAAGAAACCAAATTAAGATTTGAGACATTCTGAAAACTGACATTCCCTAATTTTAGAGTATGCAGTCCCAGAAATTTGTTACTAGTCTTTTAAAAGTGCTATCAACGTACATGGTTGCTGTACAAAAAGACAGAGAAGCAAGCAGATTCGGAAAGGAAAAAAAATTTGCATAACCAATGCAGACCTGCTTTATAATACTAACTCACAAGCAGTGTTTTCTCCCCTCCCTTTAAATAAACCCCAGCTCTCTGAAGCATCATTTTGATTCTAACAGGCTCCACTAAATTGCAGAACGATCTGGCTAGTTAACAACTTGCCCATTTCAAATTACAGATCTTAACACAAATAGAACATAAAATGGATTTTTCCTTAAAAGTGTAACGTTTCTGTGAGATATGCAGTAGTACTGGTGTCTGCACAGAACTAAAAACTAGCATATGCCATATCATTGTAGAAGGGCTTGGAGAAATCAGCAAAGCAAGTGCATCAATTAGGAAGGGAAAGGAGACTGCATGTATTTGCAGCAGATGAGCCTGGCTGTAGACGGACAGGTCTGAAAACACAGTGTCCAGGCAACTGATGATTCTCTTACAGGAAAGTGTACTTTTTGTCTCAAAAGACCCAGAAGTATTTACCAAGCACTTTCTTCAAAGCTTATGTATTTTTACCACCTAAGACAAAGCAGCCCAAGACCCAACACCTTGCAAAATCTCTCAAGTATAATGAAAGTAATGAGATTCTAAAAATAATGGCAGCCACATGAGAAACTGGTGAAGTGTTTTAATTACTAATTCTCTTATGGTACAACAAAGTTTTTCCTTAATAATTCTGCAGAACTTCCCTACACTAGAAGGTACTCCAGAAAAACAAATGGAGATGTCTCCTTTTAGATCAAAAATAACTGCAATTATTTTTTAACCAATTGACTTGGAATCTTATTGAAATATAATTTGTGAAGCACATTTTCAGAAGTTATAAATAATTCAGAACTGTTTTACTTATGTGAATGTCACTGATAGCATTTATGAATACAAGACATACTCGCAATACTATAGTATCACTTGTATCCTAATTTATCACATTAAATGTAAAACATTTGACTAAGAGTTGAAAAGCCTTAGATACCCAGGAAGCCAAATTCCATCAAGCTGAATAAACATGACTAATCCAAGCCTTTTTTTAAAAAAAACCCCAAGATTCTAAGTATTATAGTAATATTTTTGAAACAGTATTTCACGTATTTTATATTTGATGTAGTTTTCCTGCACTACATATAAGAATAACTTAAATACAGAACCATACTATTCCCATATGAGGCAATCAAAATCCGCATGCAATTAAACCAACATTGTTTTAAATACTAAAATTCCAACTACACAAGTTTCCAGGAATCCTAGGACGCATGCAGATACTTTCATGGCAGTCAGATACAACTGCTGCCTAAATAGTGGTGGAATTATGCTCTCAAATTGACATGTATGCTAAACTTTTATTCGATACTATTTACCGATCTACAGTCAGACTCGTAACTATGAACTGAAAAATTACAGGCAAAAATTTTGCTTTCTTTACCAAATGAGTCTGCAGAAATCTTTAACTGGGTCTGAAATATACATGAATATCGAATAAGGGCACACAAACAAAAACTTGCTGCTTCTGCATGAATAAGTTGCAACACAATTAAGTTCAAATTCCGAAAGGCTCTCTTATGGCAAAATAAAACAAAAACATTAAGAATTAATTCTATGAGTAATTTTAAGTTCTTCATATTTATTCCGCTCTCACTAAACACTACAACAAGAAACCCTAATCATTACACAGATTTCTATGATCAGTTTTATCAGCTTTTTCTATTATTTTACAATTATAACAAGGTAAAATATAATTGCATAGAAGATCTCTTAATTGAAGGGAAACTTCAGATTAGTTTCAGTAATTCAATAGTTTTAAATAGTGAATTTCCTCTATCACTATTATAAAGCAAGCAAATGTGAAAAACAACTCCACAACAGTCTCCAGTTCTGGTAAGGCATATTTATTTATAAATTACAAAGTAAAGTATTGCCTACATATAGGGAATTAATTATTTTTTAAAAATACACATGAGAGTAAACACAGGAATATTCAAGGAAAGTAACTCCATATATCGGTTGCTGATCAGTTCAATTCTATGCCTTTTCCAAGAACTGACTTGTTCTTTCTGCCCACACAGGAAGTAAACATTTGGGGTTTGCTCAGCAGTCAAGGATAAATAAAAATGCCATCAACAAACCTCAAAGTTTTAATGATAAAGTTAATATAAAGATATAACTAAGAGACAGTTTCAGGGCAAAAATTATCCCAAGTGTTAGCACAGTAAAAGAAAAAGGCCAGAGGATTTTTAAAAGATCAATATGAATTTGCTGACTTTCACAGAGATAAAACCTAGAAATTGAGACCTTTACTATTATCTGCAACTCTTTACCAGATAAGGAGAAATAAAAGTAACACATTGCTTCTGGGGAATTGCTACTACTGCACTGATTAATATAGAAACTATTTAGCACAAACTAGTTACCCTCCAGGAAATATGAGAGCTGCATTATACTCACAGCCTTTTTTCCCCCTTTTATAAAATGTGATTTCTTGCACACAATATTTAACAATTGTATGCAGCCATATCACATGCACCCTTGAATAAGTTGCCCATCAGCTAGGTAAGTTTATCTCTAGGATGAAAAAAACCCAAACCAGATTTTTTTTAAAGTTACATTTGCTAAAATTCTTAACAATCACCTAGAAAAATTAATTTTATTTTGCACAAATACATGTATTCTTCCCATATCTGATTTTTGGCATTTATGCTGTTCATTCTGGAAAGCAAAACACAGCAAAATTACCACTAACTTCTTAAAACAAACTGATTTCACGTTCCAAATGCTGTCATAATTTTCTTGTATCTTTCTGGTTTCAGATTCCCCTAAACTGAACAGCAGCAGCTGGAAAAGCTTGCATTACCTTATCATAAAATCGTATTGCACCACAGTAGTGAAGATTTTCCAATGACATTAAATAAATGCAGCCATACCATGTAATGAAGTAAAATTTCATCGTTTTCTAACAAATCTTACTGCAAACAGCATTGACAAGAAACCCATTCCAATACCATTTTATGCCACACAATGAACTAATGCCATAGTTGAAATGCTACGGTCTCACAAGGGCATTTCCAGCAAATGAGTCTCCACTGACTAAAACCATCATTCTAAATACTGCACTATCTTCAACTCCATCTTCTAACCTTTTTTTCTACCACTAGGCAGGATTTGTATTTGATACTTATTTGATAAGATAAACTTGAATTTTGCCCAATAAATATGTCTGGCTACAATTACATTAAAATTGCACAGCCATCTATCAATACAAATTGCAAACGTTAATATGAGGAATAATACTAATTACATGGAACAATACTAATTACAAGGAATAATGTGCTTAAATGCTTTTTAAAAATAAGAATGGCATCTGAAACCAAAATAAGTATTTGATAACTCTAGCAAATTTTCACTTATTTTCAACTGTGAGTTTATATAGTACTATTATAGAACTAAAATAATGCTGATAATAATTTAAATATTCAATAAATATGAAAATTTAGAGTTTGCTTTTTGACATTTTCTTAAATTAGAACAGGCTGCACACAGAGAAAATTAAATAAACCAAGTTCTTTATTTAGTATCCAATCAACAATATAACTGAAAAATATTAGCTATGTGTATTTTAACAAACAAGTTCAATCAAGTTGCCTGCTATCATCTGCATGGATGTTTTTGATACTCATTCAAAATCACTTACATGTCAAAGACACTGCATGAAATTGAAACCTCTACTAATGCCAAGGTTTGACCCAGGATCCAAAATAAATCTGCATGTACAGACCCTTGTACCTACACAAAGCACCAATTACTTCAAATAAGGTTTTGTCTGTGCACTAGAGTCCACCCATGTGGAGCCAATTACTACAGCAGGGCCATTATATGGTTCATTTCCCCATACCAGCTTGGCAAGAGGTGTACATGGGTGTAGGAAGTGCAAAAGAACCTTCACTAATAAAGTGCCTCAAACACACATCCGTGCATTGTAATATTTAATGCTACAACAAACACTTCTTCAATGGGACTAGACAACGCAAAATGGTAAATATCGCAGGGCAGTTTCCAGTCTGAACAGTTTTTTCAAGTTTCTCTTTTTGGCCACCAATGAAATTCAACTATCTTTTTTTTTACAAAAGCTTGAATAATTATGTTGATCCTTAATCTACATCACACACTTCTACCAATAACTGAGAATTCCTAAGAATGTTGAAGGGTGGTAGGATTTGAACAGAAGGTGTGAGAAAAATGTCAGAATTGCATGTTCTTCAAGTAGTATGTTTATAATAGCAGCAATACTGATATTACTTATTGATTATGTCTAGTATCATTCCAGGTCTAAATGGGAAAGTTGTTGTTAGAAATAATTATTATAAATAAGAAGAAACCACTTGAGTATAAAAATCTCTCCCCTACTGAAAGTACTGAAGCTCCATCTAGAGGCTTTTCTCCATCTACCGTCATTTGTGGTATATGTAATATCACCTAGAAATGTGAACAATATTAAATGTCAGAGGCTTCCTTTGTACCTCCTCTTTTGTTATTCATAATGGGTTCTTGCCCTGAACCTTTGCCCGGCAACACTAGCTCCTTCACTGCCATCAAGTGGTAAGAAACCCAAACTGAACTTAAAAATGTAAAATCTCAATCATCAGATTAAATGATCAGTATGGTAGAGAGATAACTATAATTACTGAATACTGAAAATCTTTATGGTTCTTTTCATTGAAGTTCTGGTATATCTACTCTAGAGCACTACAGTGCCTCACACAATAAATTCAACAATGGTTTCAAATCTCTTTTTGTAAGCTTTCTTTTTACTTCAAATTGCACAGAATAAAAATCACATCCATATTTCCCAACACTAGATTTAGAAAAAGAAAGACATCACAATAAAACAATTTTTAAGGAATAATATACATTATGCTTAACACTTTAAAAATATTTAATTTGGCAATTAGGAGGAATTTCATAACATAATTAGAAGGAACAGCACAAACATCTCCTCAGACTTTGTGTTGCCTATTGGCAATATCTCAAAAGAAAGGGCGAAACAGCAGCTCATCTCTCCAGCAGTGTCTAATGCAGAAAGTATGCAGCTATGTCAGTCTCTTTGTGCTCCACAGCTGTAATCAACTGTGGACATTTGTTATGGCAGGAGAAGTCTTAATGCTCTACAATCACAAGTGACCTACTGGGAAACAAGCACACAACACACCAAAAAACTGGGAGGGTTTGTCTAGATCAAATAAATAGGAGAAAGAACTAACAAAGTAACAGCAGAATGGAGCCAGGCTGCAAGATCTTGATTATTTCAGTTCCAACCCCTGAGGGACTTATGGTACAACTACTCCCATGGTTGCCCATCACTCCCCCACATACAGTGCTTTGAGTTACAGAAACCCCACAAGGTCTCCACCATGACCAGGAATACCACTAAAATAAACCTCCTAGCACACTTCCAGTGCCACTGCACTAAGAGCTTCTATGTGCTCCTGCATGCACACAACCTTATTTCACTATACTTTCTTTTCAGCAGTTATTCCAACTGGGTACTTTGCCCATGGCAGAAGACAAAGAACAAAGACTTCTTGGTGTTGTTCTGTTAGACAGAACAGTGACCAGTACATGCAGCGGAGCTTAGGAATACAACTCCTGTTACAAAAATTTAAAAACAGAAAAAGGAATAGTTACCAAATTAAAATGAACAGGGGAAAAAAACCCCAGTTTCAATAGCAGAGATATTCTATGCCTTATCATTACTTCATTGGTAAAGAAAGAACTATTGATCTATTTCTATCAAATCCTCTGTCCACCAGTCCACAGATTGCCACAGATTGAATCTCATCTGCGTACGTATTGCGTGGCCATTTACCTACTTCTAACTGAGCAGGGCCAACTCTGCTGAAACGAGGGCTCACACAAAGCAGTCTGCTAAAACTTTGCCATTGGAAAAGCAACCTCCAAACAGCCAAACTTTCCAGCTGGAAGAGGTCAGTCTGAAAGATCTGACTTCTGTGTTTGTTCGTCCCTGGAACCCAGCCTACTTATCCAAAGACACTTCATTTCTAGACCAGCAATTTTTAAACACAGTTGTAAAAAATCCTTCTTCAAAATAATTGATACAACACCTACATATTGAAATTTAGACCACATCACGTATTTATCTGAGAATGACTTACGAAAGCCGCAAATCATAAAAGTATATATTGGGAAACTTAGGACAATTATTTCTTCTACAAGGTTGGGAAAGGAGGGACAGAACTCATACTGACAGGCAGAAGTAAAAATGGATCTACAGAAATTACATTAATAAGAAGAGATAAAAACTGAACAAAAATCAGTGAACTGGCAAAGACAAAAACCCAAATAAAAATGCACCACCAACAATGCCAAAGTACGCAAGGATTTAAAAAAAAAAAAAGGCAAGATTAAAAGAAAGGGAATATACAGGGCAACTGTAGCATGCAGCCTAAAGCCACATGCAGCTTTAATATCAAGGCAACACTAAGTGCCTGTTGCTTGGCAATTCATCTCCAGGTCCAACTGAAAAGCCAAAACCAATTTTAGACAGTCATTTTAGTTACAGAAAGCATAGGGATTAGACAAAGAGGGTGTTCCTGAAGTAATTGAAATGTAAGTTAACCAGGGTGCATGCAGCCACTTTAGCTCCCAAGCTGAAAGGATGGACTGAATTTATGATGAGCAGTGAAAGCCACAGTAAAATTTGATGGCAGCAGGAATACATTTAAAAACAAACCAACCAACCACACAATAAAGAGAAAAGATGACCTCAAAGATTAAGAGTGACAAACAGAAGACATTGGAGATTAAAAAGAAATAAAAAACCTTAGTTTTTCCTCCAAAACATGATTACATGTAGTTCCAGCTGATTACAGATCTCACAGAAGAATCAAATACAGTGGTAAGAAAAAGTTATCAGAGAAACGGTGCTTTAAAAGTTAAAGATACCACTGTAAAGTATCCCTAATTGGTAAGTCTAGTTCTTAATGAGGACAAAAGAAAACAAGGCAAAAGGGGCTCAGAAGACAAAGTACAGTATATAAGCAAGCAGAACAGAAAGGACTGTCAGACTGTTCATTCTTTCAGCCTCTAAAAATTAGAGCAGAAAAAAAACGAAAAAACAACTAGCACAGAAGCCATGGAAAATGTCATCAAAGAAGAGAGAATAATTATTAGCTCCCGAACTGCACTGCAGAAGGTTCCTAGGATGTACTTAAAAAGCTGTAACACTACTCGAGCATCACAACCAGCACAGCAGTTCTCAGCAGCAGCCACAAGGGACCTCGGACACCGCCCTCGTTAAAGAAACATTCCATGCTGGCTGGGTGAAAAACAAGGCTTTAGGCATACCCAAGGCCTTGTTTTAGGTATTCCTGTCTTAGGCAAGAATAAGAAAGCATTTACTTAACTGCCTCATTTTCCATCATTATTCTAGGACTGATAGTTTGAAGGAAGGGATTTCACTTGGGGGGGGGGGAGATGCAAAAAAAAAAAAAAAAAAGAAAAAAAGAAAAACACTGCGAAGCCCAGCAATCTAATGGCAGTGAAACCTGTAAACCTGTTGCTAAATATTAGTCTAGAAAATGAAGTCCTGGTATGCAGGTCTAAATAGATCTGCTATTAAGTCTAGAGAGAAATGGAGAGACTGAAGAAAAAAAAATTATCAGTATAGGTAATTTTGAGGATTTCTTTGCACCTTTTCTGGGTAAAGAATATAACAAAGCTCAACTAAAACAAAACATGCAGGAAGTCTAAAAGGAAGCATCACCTTCCTTTTGGGGGCCACAGGTGTTATCCTAGTGGTAAATAGAAGGAAACCTGCCTTGCTCTTCTCTGTCCAGATGGGACTGTCACTGGGATTCTAGAAGAAAGGCTGTGGCCTAGAAATCAAACTCATCCAAAACTACGTCTGAACCAGGCTTTGTCAGAAAATGGGGTAGGCTTTCCTACTTTATCCAAATAAAACCACCATGGTCCAACTTAAACAGAAACCAAAGGACAGTGTAATAAGCAAGATGCAACTTATGTTAAAATGCAATCAAAAAATCAGCAATGAATCTCTTGAAGATCAGCTCCTTTCCTTGGACCATAACAGTAACTGCAACACTTTTCCTGATGCTTGAAAAGAAACACGATTTTAGAACAATTATACTAGAGCACATGCAATAATTCTTGCTAAAATCACCAATTCAATATTTACCTTAAAATTTGAATTCAGAAGACCTCAATCTGTTAGGCAATCCACAAGAGTGACCATAAGAAACTTCCCTGGAGTAACTTGCTATTCCAAGCACACGCTGGCCCGCTGTGTTCTGCTCTCCTTCCTCTTGCATGTGTTGGGGCCTCAGCAAAGTGCTATCCCACACTGTGCATCAGCTTAACTAAGTGATAGATTGTACACTTGTATAGCTCATCTAGAGTATTTTTTCACCTCTAGCAATGATGTTTTTCCTTAACCAAGTCATTGCAAGACAGACCCTTGTAAAAACAAATCCTGTTTTCAAGGTGCCTACTGCCAGTGTGTGAATCTGTTACTACCAAAATTCAATAGATCCCAGGGCATAAGCACTGGGCTGAGAGTCAGAACACCATTTTCCAGACTGAAAAATTATCTCAAATACACTTACCATAGCCTAGCACAGAAATTAATACCTTTTGTATTAATTCAGTCACACGCAGAAAACCCCCTAAGAGTTAAGCAGGGAGGGAGGGGGAAAGATCTGTTAATTCCCACATTTCACAACACACTGGATTTTTTCATGTTTTAGAGCATCTGAGAGATCAGCATCTTTCATGGAGTCTTAATATTTCTTTTTACCACCACTTCAGGATTCATACGTAGTCATCTTTAACTGGCAATACTGGTTTCACAATATAACTGGACAAAAGACCAGATTTTTATCATGACAGTTTATTATTTTCCAGCTTTGTCAACTTATTCAAGATTCCATCTTTTCAGGCATCCTTACCTTCATGCCTGAATCCATTACTAGACTGGGAGGGAGGGGAAGGAGGGAACACTGATAGCTTTTTTGTGTGTGAATCATTTTATCCATCCACCCCTTGCCAGTGGAGAGTGCAAGAGGAACCCCTTGGTGAGCAAGCTACCCCTTAAAAACAGTCAAAATAATCATCTTACCAAATTTTCCTGTGAAACTCCTACTCAAGTGAAGCATGGCAATGACTACAATATATGTACTCCTTTCAGGCTTGCAGCCAAACACTCTGAGTCTCCACAAGCAACCCTTGTATAAGTTGGGGGCAGGGCGGATGTTTAGTTTTATGATAACAGCAAGTTCTACACTTGCAGCTGGAATGGGAAATAGTTTGTATATTTGTCTTAGCTGAATTGCAAAATATTGAATACTTGATCAAGATACAATTCTACCTTGACTGAGAAATCAATTTCGGAAAGCAACCTAGCCCAGTACTGTCTCTCCTGCCCATAGTATCAATCTGATCACGTCTAACCAGCTGTCATGTAAGGCTCTCATATCTCATGACAGCAGACAGGATAACCAATACCCTGATAATAATGGGATACCATTAATTCAATGACAGTGTCTTTGAGTTAATCTGTTAGAAAAGACCACAGAAGCTATAGGAATGCATCTTACATATTCCAGAAGTGAAGAAACTCACATTTTACAGGCTTCTCCTTCCTTTAGGTCAGAAATTTAAGAACATATGCCCTGATAACAATTGTCTAAATACCACACATATTTTCTTTTAAAAAAAATTTTTTTTGTGCTAAAAAGCTGAACTTTGAGGAAGTCCAACAGAGAAGACAAATGAAAGAATGTTTCTTAGAAAGAAAACATGGATATCCATATTAAATGTTAAGCAGTGTTTATTTTCACAAATACATTTATAAGGGAAGTCAACATCCTGCAATGCAAAACAGCAACTTATGCAATAGTGCTTTTTTAAACAGAAGGCACCTCAATTCACTTTTTAGACTTCAGATATTACAAAATGAATACCAACAAATGTTTTGTACTGAAAACTTTAAAACAGCATGATTTAAAATAGGAAGTATAACATCAAGATTAAAGTTCTTTATTGTTAGGGCATGATTTTTAATTCAAGTGCATTTCTCTCCAACTCTATCCCTTCTTATTGGAGAATGTAGTATGATCTAAACATTTTGGATTTAGATACAGTCCACTCAAACATACATCTTCAGAGACTGAGCGAATTAAGTATTACAGTTTTACCTAAAAATCAAGAAAAAGCTAACTATATATTGCAATTTGTTGTCACACTAAGACAAACTGCAGCCTTTAAGGGACAATCCCAGGTCCAGCTGTTAATGGAACCCAAAACAGGAAGTACTTACCACCAACGCTTCTGCTACAAAACTCTCCATCTGAGCTCTGTGCCCAGTATATTGTACCTACAAAACTACTGTTCCCAGGAAACAGTCTGATTTCATCTTTCATTACCCCACACTTTTTTCTAGATACTGCTTTTTTCTGTTCTCAAACTTGACTTCTCAAAGTGTCACTTCAGATATGTAGATGCTAGCAAAGAACACGGTCCACCCTAAATTCTCATCTCTTGATGATAGTCGAGGCGCATGCACAGCATGGAAGCAACACATAGGATTAGAGACAGGGTTTAATTACTTTAAATAGGACCTAGAAGTATGACTTTATTATGTCCCTGGACAATAAACAGATCAACTCTATTAAGAAGAAAAAGAAAATTGATTATACAATAAAAAAATTGTACTAAAACCTTGAAATTCAATACTTTTTATCTGATACAACTTTTAGTTTTAATATGTTCAGTTAAAGTTCCTCTATTTCAAACAAGTTCCCTGCTGCAAAATTTATCTCAGCAAGTCTCTACCTTTTAAAAACTTCTAGAAGTGAGGGTATTTCATAAAACCGAGTTGTGTTTCTCCTCACGATGTCAGCATCCAATAGAAAACAAAAAAATTGAAGTTTTCACTGTGATGTATACAACAAACAATGCAATACCAAAATCTTGCCTAAACCAGTAGGAATAAGCAAAGACATCGCAAGTAAGTGGTACCATCAAAATTAGAGTAACTGGATTAAAATAATCTTATTGTTTCCAAAACAATACACTTAAGTACATCACAGTAAGAACCTTGCTGCAAAATTAATAAATGCACAGAATTACTATAGTATAAAGGAACTGTAAGTCAAAAAGGGGGGAGGGGGAGGGATGACAGGACACAAACCAACTCTGCTTAACTCGAGTAATAATACAAACCCAAGCCCTCCAATTTAGCACCTGAAAAGAGAACTACAGTCCAAGACTGAGAGTTAAGGCCAAGACAGAGTTAAGGCCAGCAACTAAAGCAAAGTGACCAGAAGCAGATGATATATTCATGAACTCCCTATGGATAGCTCAGTTAAAAGCCTGGGTTCCTATGAAAATGTGCTTAATCATTCATGTGTAGCAGTTAATCAAACAGGGAAAACGGCGAAACAGCAGCTATTTTTCCTTCTGATGGTAAATTACCACAATAGCAATGTGGTGGATTTTGTGCCAGTTCCATTTGAATTCCTGGAATGCACAGCTAAAAAAATGTGTTGCCCACTTCTTTCCAGCATGTTACTGAGGACTTTTGTATTTGTCCAAAAAAACTAGAGTGGCAATTTATTTGATTTTCAAAACCCTTTTATTTCTTTAGATGTAATCAAAACCAGGATGCTAGAGACTGCTTGATCACAAAACTATGAAAAGTTTCATTCCGGTACAAGGCTACAGCCATGTAATTTAATAATTTATTTAATAAATCTTCCCTGTTGGAGATGTTCAAGAGATTCCCACACCAACACAATTCTCTGCAGGTCAAGAGAAGCTAATTCAACTTGAAATATACATTAGACATATTACCCCAAAGAGACAAACTAGAAGCTAAGAAGTCAGGACCATGCTTTCACCTGAGACTGAATGAAATTTATATTCAAAGCTGCACACCTGTAGGTGAGGAAGGTAACCCAGTGCTGCAAAGAAAATGTCACCAAGGACCTGGCAATTTTCAAAAAGCTTCTGACAAGGTTCCATATCAAAGGCTATTAAAGAGACTAACTTCCCACAAGATGGGAGGAAAAAGTCTTACAAATAGAAAATTAATGAACAAGATACAAAAAGCAAGGTTTAATGGCCAGTTTTCAGGGTGGAGAAGAGGCAGCTGAAAGGTCTGCTGCTGGGACTGGCTTCATTCAGCATTTTCAAAGACAACCTGATGACCCAAGCACGCAGTGACACTAAAAGCTTTGGGTAGGTACCAGACACAAACAAGGGAATACCAAACCAAGTGATCTGGCAAAAAAGTGGGATAATATTTAGGGTAGGTGAGACTATTGCTCTACACCTTTCCTACACAGAGCAGAGCTTGCAGCTGGCAATTATAAATCATTAAGTGATCCAAGACACATTGTTGACAGTTCTACAAAACCACTGTACAGCACCAGACTGAAAGGTACCACCAGGAATACGCCTTTGAACATTGTTAATCAAAAATGGTGGCAGCTGAAAGGTACAGGGGGAAAATGGACTGCAAACCATGGTTAGGTTCACATGTGCTCCCCAGTGACATCATCTATAGCCACTGGCTTTATGGCTTTTATTAGAGAAAGAAGTGCAAGGATAATACAGAAGTACACAAACAATAAGAAACGAGTAGAAACCAAGCAGAGCACAGAGACAGCATTCAGCATTCCTTGAAGGCACCCAAGGAGCTTATGGATGACATGGAGGGGTGCCCTAACTGGAGACCAAGAAGAGCATGGAATGGAAACAGGCCCTCACAGGTATCAGCATGCATTGCTCAAGACAATACCAGACTATAATTAAACATCTGCAACCCAGACAAGGCAAGTGTGTTTAGTACTCTCAAGTGCAAATAGACTTAAAAATTGCATTATTTAACTAATACAACAGCTATTGTCCTTAAATCTAAGTTCACTAAACACAGGCCTGCACCTCCTCCAGAAAATAAAGGTGCATACAGAACATACCCATTTGCAGGTAAGAAAGGTAAGTATAAGTGTATGAAAGGCCAGATTCATCATGAATGATGAAACTAGCAAGTCAGTAACTCATTGAGAGGTCAGTCTCTATCTCTCCAGCAGACAATTACTTTTATTTCACTTGAAACAAAAAAAAAAAAACCAAAAAAAAAACAAAAAAAAAAAAAAACAAAAAAAAACAAAAAAAAAAAAAAAACCCACACGACTGCTTTCTAATTAAGCACCCCAAAAATATTTACGAAATGGAGTACTGGTGCACTCCAGAGTGAGAACTCTGTACTGTGTGAGAATGAATGTAAGTCAGCTACAACTAATTTTCAAATACAGTACACACAACTTATGTACAGAAGAGGTTTGTTCTTTCACCATTGTAAGCTGCAAAAAACAACTGATTGGCTGATCCCCTCAATTTATATTTCAGCTGTTGAGACACAGTTCTCAACAGACACAATCTAACATTCAAATTCATTACTTTGTTTTGAATGTTGCTAGGTTAGGTTGGAGTGTGGAAAAGCTACCCAAGGAGAAAGAGGGAATTCTGAAGTAGAACAGAAACTACAAGGCACACAGGTTACAACATGACAGAAGAAATACTTTTTATTCAATAGATAGGTAGACGCAGGCTGGAAAACACATTAATTTCAAAATTTTAATCAACTGAAAAAAATGCATGAATTGAGTAAGATTTTTAATAAATCTTAATAGGAAGTGGGAAGAGGCTTCCATATAGGATTAAATTTTACATACTTTTTTGTACTGTAACACTGTAGCAGCCACTGTTGGGCACAACATCCAGTAAAGCCATTCATAATAAACTGCACTCTGTCACAAAGTTAAATGGCATACAAAGTCTTCTACTCTCCCATCACAGCATGTATATCCCATAGAAGAACACTAGAGAAATCACTGAGTATGAAATCGTGATTATTAAATAAAAAGCTAGCCAAAATCAGTTTGATAAAAGCAAATTAAAACTGATCAATTTGATAAAACTGATTTAGGCTAAATAAATAAATAAGTAAAATTTAATAAATTAATTGATCAATCACACTAAAAAATAATTTGTAATATTTTTAGGGGTAGGTAAAAACAATCATTGCCCCTTAAAGGAGAAGCTATTCACCCCAAATCAGAGCAATAATGCTATTTCACAGCTTTCTCATGCCATCAGCAGCACTGAGTGCTTACTTCACCAAGTGATAGTACTTTACAGTGTTGGAGACAGCAGCATTTCATAATTACAGCCCATGTGGCAAGACCTCTCTAGTTCTTCCTTCTCTCTTCACTCATAAAAGCATTGCAGAGTGATTCTATTTCAACAGCTCCTATGCATCACCTGGTTTCCTCCACAAGTTTTCCAGGTTAACACTGATAAGGATGAATTTCAGATCTCTCAGAGACTGCAGAAATTTCTTCACTTGTTATTCCACTGTGCATTTCACATCAGTTAGTACAGATTGCAATGCCTGCAAGCCAGGTCACTTAAGAAATCTGCAGTTAAGCAAACCCTCAGATGAGAGCCCAGGAATACACAACCCTGCTTTAAACTGTTACTGCTTGCATAACTGTAACATACACCACGTGTACAACGTGTTGCCACATACATGAGATTATTTACAAATCACTTTTATACAGACCTAGTAATATCCAAACAAGACTGACGTACAAACAAGTAACAAGCAAAAGAAACCCAGAAACCCCAAATCTCCTCATAATTTAGGGAAACCCAGCAATTTTACACTGCAAGGAAAAAGAAAAGAAAAGAAAAGAAAAGAAAAGAAAAGAAAAGAAAAGAAAAGAAAAGAAAAGAAAAGAAAAGAAAAGAAAAGAAAAGAAAAGAAAAGAAAAGAAAAGAAAAGAAAAGAAAAGAAAAGAAAAGAAAAGAAAAACTTCTAACCTGCACAACATCTAGCTAAGCAAAAGCACAAAGACTAAGAAGCAAATCAAAAGCAAAACTACAGATTTTCATATGCTGCATGAATTTTGTTAGCCCACTAGGATTCTGTGGAAAACCAAAACATTTAAGATATTAAAATGAATAAAAGGAGGAAATTAATGTATATCAGACCTATTCTTAGAGACAAAAACCCCCCCTTTGTTATCGCTTCTACTCTCGTTCTTACTGGCTCAGCTGCGCAACAGCACCACAGACTCTTTGTTACCAGCTCTGCTGAGAGCACAAGAAGCACCAAACCAATTAAGGAACATCTTATATGCTCAATTTTCATTTTATTTTTTAAATTTTACCACATACTTAAAGTTAAAATAGCACCATAGATACCTCCAAATATCTCCCTTAAAGCTACAGTTTTCTCTAGATCTGATTAGAAAACCATGTTAATCTTAATTGTAAAAAGACTCTAGATGGAGCATAAAAGCTTTATCATTCAATGGAATGAAATTAAGGCTGCCTCTAAGATTTTTTTTTTTTACACAGCTTTAGACAAATATGATGGCTACAATCCACAGCAGTCAAGCAATAAAAGGCCCGTTGGGAAGTTGTTTACAAAATGCCATGTTAGATCAATTATGTAGCTGCTTCAGACACCAACATAGGCACATATTTAGAACTTCAGCAAAGGAAATGAATTTCAAACAAGCATACAACATAGTTCAAGTGCCAAAGGCCACCAGCACAGGTTACCTACCCTTCTTCACTAAGAAATTGGTCAATCCCTTCAATGAATTATAGGTCAAACACAGAACTACTTGGAAAAAAAAAAAATCAGTACTTTTTTTTCCCCTGCAATTTGAGGATCAAGCCATTATGGATAGATACATCCTTAAAGGATTAGTGAAGCAAGAAGCATAGAGAGAAAGAGCTGAAACATTATTGCTGCTGCAGACAGAAACAAACCCAAAACCCAAACCAATTCAAGAGAGCTAGTTTTATCCTTTTTACTGCACTTTGCATATTGTTAGTTCCCTTGGGTTCACAAATATAGTAGTTTCCTATTGCTGAATGTCCTTCTACACAGCAAGAAAGAAGAAAAAGATAACCTGAAAGAAATCAGGAAAGTACTAAATGAATGAATTGTCAGAGAAAGTTAAGAGTAAGTGTCTTTAAAACTACTTAAATTGGTAGATTCCAAAGCACTTTGGTGACTTGAAAAAAGCAGACAACAATGAAAGAAAAAAAATTACAAATTCTTGGACAACATCCAAGCAGAAATGTAATAGGCAACAATACAGAAAACCGATTTTTATGGAAAATACAAGCTTTACATGTCTAGATGTCTCAATCATTTTTATATGCAACAAACAGTGAACAAAAAGATAAGGGCAGGGCACTTACAGAATAGAATACATTATCTATCAGCAGTTTATCTGTAAGTTCAGCAATGTTTAAAAAACCCCAAAACACACAGAAACCTGTACCCTGCACCTTCCCAAGTTACAAATGCTGCAGTTACCATTAGCACTTCTCTGTGGTGACTCTTACAAACAATTAAACTACTCAAAATCGAAACAACTTTTTTCTATAGGATCCAAGTGAATAATCTCAATGATGACTTCATGCAACCTTAAAAATTTATATCTTTTAGGAAAATCAGTTTTCAGAACTGCTGAAAATCTCAGTTCCATGTATAACTTACAAGTAACAGATTCAGAGAGGAAGTTTCAAAACATAAAAGGATGAAGAATTGTGTCACAGGAACATACTGAGAAAAAACACATAATTACTTTTATGGACTGAACTGATATTACAGCTAAAGACACTGGAAATAAAACTGGATTTTCTAATGCTATTTTTGTTTGAACCAGTGCAAGGGACTACTACTGCCTCAATGTTGACAGCATATTCACAGGTTTGAAAGAAATACAATTTCAGGAATTACTAAAATTCCTCAGTGTCCAAATAAAGGTTGCTACTACTATCAGCCAGTTGTGTATTACAGAAGTTAATTATTTTTGAAAGCTTGGAGCAAGAAAATTGAAACATTTCATCTTTCCAACTGAGAACTCTGATGTTGCAATTGACAGTACATTAAAATCTAATGCCTTCCAATTTAGATCTCCTTAACATATACTTTGAACAAGAAGTAGAAAGCAATCTTGATACAGGCTGAGACCATTAGACATGATGTTTAATCACTAGCCAAGCAACTTTCCTTTGTCAGAAATGAGCAAGACACCAAGGTGCTACATGGCTCCATGTCATTTCACAGAGCAGGACTTTTCAAGGTCACAGTGAATATCTTATTTGTCACACAAGACAAAATAATGTTACAAAACAAAGCAAGAATAACTTACAGCTCGTAGTTTTGACACAATCATCTGAAAAAGTGATGTTATAATTGCATGCGGGTGAAGCTCTGTCTCACTTGATCAAATACTTCCAAAGCTTGGAAGACTGAAACACTATCCCCAACCTAGATTTTTGCTAAAACATTTGCATATAGTGAACATTCCATGATTTTAGCAACACTGCACCCACATACATTAACCTCAAAAAGCAGCAGGGAGGAGAACAGTCTGAAGTGTTAGAAGAGCAACCAAAATATGTCTATGGAGTGCAATTCAGCTTGTCATTGGGAAGAACAAACAACCTGCTGCGTTTCTGGGCTACCCCTCCTGATTTCCCCCCGTTCCTTGCTCTGGTTATATGCACCTTGCCTACCAGCAAAGACAGAAGTGTGTTGGTACAGATAGGCTGCTCTTGATGAGGACTTAAGAGTATTCCTTAAACAGATACACATGAGGGAAAGCAGTTTCTTCCCACTTGAGGGGACCAATCTATGTACTCAAAGTTCTCCAGAAGTTCTAAAGGAACTACAGTTTCATCTAGATTTTTTCTGGACAATAACCCATTCAAAGCCAGAGCTACAGCAGTGCCAGACGAGACAACACTGACAAAGTCAGAGCTTGCCATTATTTGTGAAAAATAGCTTACTGAGTCTACGTCCAAGAACTTTACCTATGTAACATATGAATTCACAACTTTTGAACGGTGATGATGTACTGGCATTGCATGCCATCAGTCAATGCACTTGCACAAAACAGTAAATGTACAAAACATCTTACTGAGAATTTTCTTCTGTCTCCAGTAATACTTGATAATACCATAAAAGCCACACGGTTTGTTATGGAGTTCATTCCTGTTCTTACAGAGCAATGCCAAGAGGTAAAATCCACTGTCAGCAGCCATTTATTATAAATTATAGGCTTAAAGGTGCAGCTACCTCATTTTTTAAATGCAGACCAGGAATGCATGTGTAAAGTGAACTCCCTTACTGTACCTACTCACTGCATGTCATGAAGCAGTCCTGGAGTGGATGAACAGAGAAAACTTTTGGAGAAAACTGAACCATAACATGTGAAACCAGGAGCGCAAACAGCATGTTTCAGCACAAACAGGCATTGAGTCCATGCAGCCAGCCTGGAATTAGTTCAACAACAACAACAAAAAATCCCTTAAATGCAAACAGTATGGACATCAATTCCTCAGCATGAAACATTGCATTCTACAGACATAACCCTGTCAGATCCTGCTACTTGACATGGTACACAACAGCTCATCTGTTCCAGCGTTCTTGAAAGAAGCCTATTGGCCCAACACATTCAGCTCATCTGGAGAGGTTGTGGTTTCCCACAGCCGTTGAAATCCAACTCCTTGGTTTTCATGTCTTGCACTTTCTTGGAGTTGCTAACATACCAATGCCTCACAGGCTGTCAGACTAAAATCAGACTCTGTACATGCAGTTCTGACTTTGTGCTGCAGCATCATCTAGCAAACCCATCATCTTGCAATGGACACAATGCTCTTAGTTCTCTACAGTAGAGCCACACAAACAGGTTAGAGCCTGGTTCAGCATAAATCTCATATGGCATAAGAAAGGCATAAACCAATAATGAAGAAAATATCCCTCTCAACATTTTTCAGGTTTTATATATTTATTCATCACGTTGGCCTGCAAGTCCTACTTGTGTTAACTCTCCCTCAGGAACCCTGAGCTCCCAGGGCATCTTCCACTCACTACCTCAAAGAGTGCTCAGAGAACCTTTCTTATGTTTGTTTCCAGACACTGCAGAGGCCTAGCAGGACTTTCAACACCAACCCCTTATCTGACTACCAGTGGAAGCCAAAGCCTTACGCAGACCTTCCTTGGTCCTACCTGACACACAGTGACACACAGCTCAATTCCAGCAATACAGCTCAGGCATTCTAACACATCTTCACAAACACCATTACCTAAAAATTTCTTGATCAGATCCTTTGTATCCAAGAACCATATCACAAAGTTTCAAAAGACATTCAGAGGCTTGTAGTGCCTTCCAGGCTGCAAGTCATAAAGAGTGAAGGAGCAGATAATTCCCTTGAAGCCATACAAACAAGTTAGAATCAAAAGAATATTTTGGGAAGGAGATTCACAGGTTCAATTGATGCCAAGCTGATTCATCCAAAGCATATCATATTCATGCAGGTATCAACTATTAAAAGATGTAAGAGATTATAACATTAACTTGACCCATTAATTTGTCCACCATACAAGTTTGTAGCTCCACTGATCTTCCTGGAATTTTTCCCAAAAGTTAACATCACATTTCTATGTTCTCATTCTCAGGTAACAGGTCATAATATTACTGAGTCTGCATAGACTCTAGATTAATTCTGCTGCTTCAGCTGAGTATTTAGATGAATACTATTTGGTCCCGATTCCCTTCTCAGTTTGAAAGTGGTTATATTAAAGTGATTACTGAAATAGTTATTACATCAGATCTGTCAAGAGTTTATGATTCTATTTTCTTCAGTAACCACTTGGGGGACAGGGAAATGCAATCTTTTCCCAAGCCAAAGGTTATGTCCCCATTCTGCTAGGTCAAAATTCTTGAGAACAGCAATGTTTTAAATGAGCCATTTAAGATAATCACATCATCAATTTAAGAACCACCAAAGAAAGGGAAGATAGATCAATTCCCACGCTGGTCAGAACAGCAATAGCAAAAATATAACAATGAAAGACTTTCTCTTATACTATGTTACTAATAGATCTGATTTAAAAAAAAATACAGATTGTGTCCTCATATAAAAATCTGATACTTCTTAATCTAGATGCTCAACTCTAACACTTGGAGGTTGGACAAGAAGGGACCTTCCAACCTCAAGCATTCCATGAGTACTTGTAGATTGCTCAAACAATCCCTCTTTGAAGTCAGAAACAAAGGTCAGTTATTTAACAGCCAAAACAGTCAAAAATCTTACTCTTCCTTTGTCATTCCATATTCAAAACCACAACAAAAATCACTTCCCTTAGACCATCCTCCGTCTCTGCCATCAATCTCAGAATACACTACAGCAGCTCAAACCTAACACCTTACCAGAGCTGGATGAGTTACCTGACAATGCCAGGAGGCTTCCACAAGGCCCTCAAAATGACAAAATACAAAATCCATACTCCTGCAAGCATAGAGCAGCAGCAAAACAAAAAACCAATCAGTTCTCTCCAACTTGAGTGAAAAAATCCACATGCCAGAGGCTTCACCAAAGCATGTTTGAGTGCTACAGCACTTCCTACAATGCCTTCTGCACCTTGTCAGTTGAGGTCAACATCAGCTTCTGACATCGTGTATGAGTTCAACAATCAGTGCCACAATTCTCCCATCAAAGCTTAAGCTGCTTTAGTGCCTTAAGGAAGCATTGGAGTCATTCCCTATATTTTTTCAAAACACAAGATGACATGTTTAGAAGAAATCTGGCAGCCCTCATACACTACTGTTAACAAACACAGTTGAGCATCCGTATCTCAGATGCAGAAGTAACATCCTGCATAATGGAGAAGTACTTCCTCTCCCAAAAGTACATGAAGGAAGATGGGATTATCAGGATATGATCCAAGATGATGAAATAGGAATGGGAGGGGGAAAAGCAAGCTTTGATGAATTAAATATAATTAAACAGTCCAAAGGCATGGCCATAAAGGCTATTGTCACATACACTGTCAACTATTGTTGACATGAAAACCACCTGAACATAGGGAAGGAAACCACTAGCAATAGAACTACAAAAAGTGAAATTACAGCACTGTAGTAAAAGGCATCCCAACTAAAACAATAATGACATACAAAGCAAAAAATAAGATCCATTAAGCCATAGTGTTAAAAAATAGCAGAAGACCTAAAGAAACATGCAAACATCACATTGAGACATTATGGTAAAAGACAGCTTTGTGTTGAGACGTCCAAGGTAGGATACAGCACACCTGAGATTTGTGCACTTCCCTTGATCCTATCACAGGACCAATTACCCTTCTCATATGGATAACTTAAACAGCTGCAGCTGCCTACTGAGTCACTGCAATAAAACATCCCTTCAGGATGACACCAGGATCTTGTTGTTGGAGGTCAGAGCTGGAGAAGTAACCAACAGCAACAACGGATACAGCGTGAAAGAAGCTGTAAATCCATACAGCATTTTCCAATCTTACCAATTCCTACTGAAGCTCAATTTCCAACACTGCACTCTGTTACTGCACCCACAGGTGTATTCTGCTGCATGTGTAAAGCATCTAACACTATGTACACTTCCAGTCTTGGCTATAACGACATGAAAAGTGATTGCCGTACACTTTAAAAAAAACTTGGTTTCATTTGCGTTGCACTTCCACCAGCTTTTTCCTTGCTCCCACACTGCAAGCAATACAAGTTTTCCATTATCGTTAGGAGCAGAGATCCGAACTAGCAGAGTATTCACTTGATAAAATTAGCATGTTTTGCTAAATATACAGGGCAAAGCACAGATTCGGCCTAGAAAAAAGGATTGTGGAAGATGTTAATACAGAGTTGCATACCAGGCGTGAACACCACTAAGAGAAATAAAGTTTTGCATTCCTACATTATCTAACACTAAAATTGTCTTTGAGCATTAACACCTAGATTTTTAGGGTCATGATAAAGAGACATGAATAGCCATGCCTGCTGTGTTGTATGCATTATGGTATTCCATAGTATTTAACACTGGATGCTTAAGAAGGACTGAAGGAAAGGAAGAGATGAAACAGAACTGAGTAACCGCAGCCAGTAGTTTCCAAAACTGGGCGCTTAGATATTGCAGACATCTTCCCTCTCTTTTTAGATATGGCCTTAATGAAATGCACCTGAAAATACAAACCTTATTCTCAAAAACTACAAGAACTACCTCAGAATAAACTTCAAGGTTGGCAGGGAAGCTATTTAAATAGAAAGATCACTCGCCAGGATGCAGCACTGGAGAGAAGGTACCAGGGGTACAGAATGTACTAGGACACAAACAAAGAACAAAATGTCTTTTGGGGACTCTGGGTGAAGTAACAGATTACAAAGAACTGTTTATTTCATTACTGAGGAGAGCAACACTGACTGGGAGAAAGCATCAAAAAGATTATTAAGACGCATGGAGAGACACTGAGCAAGGTAACACACAGAGCAGAGCATCTAGAGATAGGGAAGGACATCACATGGGAGCCCAGACAAGTGATGTAAGTTGAAGATGCCAAGTGGCAGTGAAACCAGCAACCACATCTAAGATGTACACAAGGACCATGGGATAAAAGTGTTCTTAACAGGAGGTCCTGTCTTGATTATACTGGCATGGAAAATTAACTGAAGGTACATAATAAACTCTTTAAGATAACCTTAGGTGTTACTTACCAAAGAGAGATGAAAACCACACACAATAACCAAGATACAGTGAAAGTAAACAAACATAACAATCTACAAGCCATTAACATAGCAAAGGGTCACAGTTTACCACATGGCACGAGTGAGAGAAAATATGAGCCACAACACATGGTGATGCACAATCTTAAGATAAGGAACCAGCAGCTGTGCAGAATGAAGGAAAGGTGAGAAAATGCCACACCGACGACACAAGTGAAAAGTGGAAAAAGCCCAGAAGCTACTTTTGTCTGGCTGTAGATGCATTTGGAGAAAATGAAATATATTCAGAAGAGCAACAGGCAGTAGGAACACACAAAGGTGCAGGGGGAGAGGGAGGGCTGATTTATGGTGGGGCAGGAAGGAGAAGCAGCAGGACAGTACCTGAAGGAGAGCAGAGCCCCTGCAGCGGGAGAGGAGAGGCTGGAAAGGGACAGAAGCGCTGTCCCGAGCCTTGGGAGCCGGGGCCCGGGGGGCCCGGGCCGGAGGAGGGTGACAGCGCAAGGCGAGCGGGCGAGGGGCCGGCGGGGAGAGCCGGGCAGCTGTGCTGGGGGTCAGGGGCGGCGGTGACCGGCGGGGCCCGCGGGAACGGGCCGGGGCAGGGGGCGGCGAAGGGCGGCCTCGGTCCCTCGCTCACCTGCTGCACCCCCAGGAAGTCGTAGAAGTTCCGCGGCACCTCCTCCACCAGGTCGAAGAGCTCCAGGTCGCCGCTGTCCCAGGCGCGGGCGCGAGGCGCAAGGAGCGCCAGCAGCGCCAGGAGCGGCAGCAGCCGAGGGCGCGGCGCGGGCCGCGGGTGGGCCATGACCCCCGTCCGCGGTGGCGGTACCGGAGCGGCGGCAGAGCGCGGACGTACCCGGGAAACGCCGCGGAGGCCGCGCTCGCCGCGGCGGCCGCTCCGCACTGAGGGGACGCGCGAGGCCCAGCCCGACCCCGGCAGCGGCGGTCCCACGGCGGGGGAGGGGTGAGGGGGGGGAGCTCCCCGGCCGGCCAATCGCCACCTCCGCGGCTCGTGACGTCACGCGCCCCGGCAACCGCCGGCGCTCGCGCAGTGGAGAGGCCGCGGGGGGAAGGGCGCGAGCTCAGCGCGCGCGGGCGCCGCGCCCCGCCCCTGCCCCGCGGCGAGCGCGGAGCGCCGCCGGTGCCGCGCGGGGCCAGCGCGGCCGCGCCCCTGTCCCTGTCCCTGTCCCTGTCCCTGTCCCTGTCCCTGTCCCTGTCCCTGTCCCTGTCCCTGTGCTGCGGGGCCAGCGCGGCCCCCGGGCCCCCGCGCGCTAAATCGTCTCTCGATTTTCCGTCTCTGTTAACTCCTTCAGGGCGGGTTTGGTTCCTGTAACCTGTTTTACCCTAAAATCGTTCCACCCTATTGTCAGTATCAACCCCGTTTTTAAGGTGTTTTCCCCGGACCTTTCGTTCTTTTCTTGCTGAAATTAATGTGAAATGTTTGACGTGGAACGCTAGACGAGAAATTAGATGGAAACTTAATGGCTGAACAATACAAATTATCAGCATTAAATCACTTTTCTCTGGCACGGGCAGACTCCTCAGCACATCCCATCTGTTTCATCTCCCTCGAAGCTAGGCCTGGTTAATAGCTCACTATGGGAATCTTTTTAAGAAAAGACAGATTCACTCCTCCAAAAAATATCCGTGAACTAAATTTTAAAAAATAAGTTATGCGATTTAAGAAAAAAAAAAAAATCCCAAATGCCAATCTTATCTGCACCTGAATTCACCTAAGAGGAGCTAGGCACCATTTACAGAATCACTGTGCAGTAGAGCACTTCCTTGGATACTCCATGGGAATAGCAAAATGTGGCTTTCAAATACACTCCGCTTAATTCAGAGTAAGGACTTGAACCAACATAGCCATTATCAATTTTCCAACTCATAAAGTATGGTCTTAGGTATTCTCTACTATTGAAACTGGTCCCTTTTGTATAAACTATTTAAATATTAATTAGATTGATATTTAAACTCATGTTTCCATATCCCATATGCATGCCCACTGGGCTTTTAGGATCACAATTCTGCCTCCGGCTCTGCTTTCTGAAAAGACTCCTAAACCCATTTGCCAGGAAATTATAATTTAGCCAACAGTGTCTTATATAGACCCTTTTAATTTACCCTTCACAAAAAGGAGCACTTAACTGTTCATTCTGATCATCTTAAAAAAGGTTCCTCCCACTTGATCACAAAGCCAAAAAAAAGAAAAAAATCTTTTTCTAGAGAATGACAAAGTAAAGAGAAAGTCATGGGCTAATGAATTTATCATCTCCTTTGTTTGGCTAGAGTAACTGAACCTGGTATAGATCAGTTTCTTCCCATGTCCTTATTTTGTTAATCTGTTCTGTTTTGCATGCCAGTATCCATAAATTTGTTGCCTGGTATATTTACATTGTCCTTCCTTTCAAGTCTCAAGCTTTCTTGCACAAAAAAACAGCTTTGGATTCAAAAAGTTACCTACTCATAAGGTTGCAGAACAAAGTTTAAAGATGCAAAGTATCCTTAGAAACCAGTAGTAAATAAAGAGTTCAATAAGGTAGCAATATTTTTAAACCAGGTGGAAGATTTTTTAAAATGTAAGATTAGTGATATTTCATTCCCCTTAATAAATACTTCCAAATTCTGCTTTCCTTCTGACTTCATTCTGTATTTTCCATATCTACATCCTCTTGCCTCATTAGCTTCTAAGCCTCCTTAGTTAAATTGATCTACTGCAATTATCAACCTTGTGGAGAAATATTTGTTACTTTGATCTTATTTTTCACTATTTCGAATTTGTTATGAAAAATTACTCCTTTCAAAACCCAACTCTGACTGCTCTTGCTGAAACTGTTAAAAAAGCCTTCAAAAAACCCAATAGAAACAGGTCACTTATTCCATTCTATAGAGACCAGGGAAACCTGTCCTAACACCGATCACAAATTGCAGGTGGCTTGTGGCACCAATCCTTCTGAGAACACAGCAGATGACAGCTATTTTGAAAGCAATGCCTCAGAATTCTTCAGATAAATTATGGCTTCTTTTAGTCAAGAGGAATGTGAATTTGGAAGGAATAATAGGAGAAAAAAAAAGTCCTAATGTTAATGGGATTGTGATTATCTAAATGCATATTTAAGAGATCTCTTACATTTAAGTCAGCATAGTTAAATTATTCCAATTGGTTTTAACAATGTGAGAATTTTCTAACTCATTTTTATTCTGCTCCTTAAACCATTGGAACAGAAGGCCTAATACAGCATGGAACATTTCCAAAAGGGATTTTTGAAAAATTCTAGACTATGAGATTAGTTTAAATGTTTCCATTAAAATTTTTCTGTACTCCAAGCACAAATACTGAAATTTTGGGAAGAAAATGCTGAAAATGCTATTAAAATGCTGTAAGCACCACCATAATAATGACATCTTCTCATTATTCAGTTTTCTTCTTTAAAGTCATGAGAGTGAGTCATGAAGAATACTTTCCCCTTCTCCAGCACTTTGATTAATCCAAGTCACATTAGGCTTCCCCGATATAAAACAAATCAGTTAAATTAAAAGTCAGTTCTCTCTCTTGGCTTCAGAGAAATACCTAAACCAAAAAACAAACATATTCAAATTCAGCAATGCTTGGCCTCGCACTGAGCCTACAACTGTACATGAGACATCACGGGCTGGTGAGTTGGGACACTGGTGATGACAATTTAAATCTCACTGCTCCAAACTCTGACACAAAGGTAGAGGGGAAGGTAGAGGATTACACGTGGCTTTTTCATCATTGTCTAAAATTGTTTCTGCCAGGAGTTATTAGTATTTTTTCCTGTGACTCAGCCATGACATTTAAATTGCTAGAGGATCAGAGAACGGTTTTAATCCTGTATGTAGTCTCTACAGCTGGGCAGCTATTTTAACTTAAAAATATGGGGAACTATGAAGGCAAAGATAGCATTTTCTTCCTGTGCCCCAAGTTTGTCCCCACATGTCACTGAACCAGGTCCACTTGGTCATGAAAGTCTACTTTACAAAGTGTAAGGGAAAGAAGCATATAAAGAAATAATTTGTTTAAATAAATCTCTGTTCTGACACTAATTGACAGTAGCACCCAAGGCCCGAGGCATGAACCAGTTATTATTAGCGTTTTTAAATGCACTGAAAGATCAACATGCTTCATAAGCCCAGTAGGATTCACACGATCATATTCTGAATAGCTAAACAGCCTGCGATTTCGGTGTCTCGAATGAATAGCAGACGTCTAGGGGAAAGCGCTTATTAAGGGACCACCCCCTTTTCTTCCTAAAGATAAAGCCTTATCTGCAGCAATTGAAGAGCCTGAGTGCTCTGCAGTCTATCCCAGTTCTCTCTTCTGGCTGTTCAGTGTAGGTGCTCGGCATGGTTTTGTACAGTAACACTGTACTTCTCTCTGCTAACAAAGCTGGCTTCAGAGTTTCCTGCGCCCTCCCCCCAGCCCAGGCGCTTGTTCCCACCTCTGCGCCGCTGTTCGCTGCCTCCTCAGCTGTGCTAATTCTGCTTTTTGTGGGCCACATTGCAAATCAAATGACTGAGATGATCCAGCTTTAAAAGGGGAAAAGAAAAAAAAAAAGGCTGCTCGCGCGCACATCCGCACACACGCACAGAAAAACTCGGATGTTTCACTGATCCAATTTACAACTCAACCCACGAACAGCTGCACTCGCACAATCACGGGGACAGCGAGCCCCGATGAGGGAGCAAGAACAAGAGGGCAGAGCAGGCAGGAAACTGCCCGACTTAAACAGGCTTTCCCTGTGGAAAAAGCCCCGCTGTGTGACTGGAGGCGGAGAGCTGGACGGGAGCTGCTCCCCGCGCAGCGGCGCGGAGCGGAGCGGAGCGGAGCGCAGGCAGGAATTGTCTCACAGCTGGCGGCAGCGCTCCGGGACTCGCACCGGAAGAGAAGGCTCTCCTGCCGAAGCGGCGAGGCTGCAGTAGCCTTGCTCTGAGCACTGCCGCAGTGCTCCGTCCCCATCGGCGAGTGGCCGGGTTACTGCCTTTTTAAGGGGTTCTTTTCTAGAGTCAGATCGTTTTGCGGATGCAGTTTCGCGTTTAGCCACGCGAACAGGCGAATGGAGCGGAGACCGAGAAGAGGTGACATCCAGTGTGGCAGTGGGAAAAAAGGGGGGACAGGATCGCTTTACAGCAACCCTGCCCACTGAAAGATTTGTAAGGAATATGCCATTTGTGTAGACCAGCTGTTACCTTAGGCCAGACATAAGTCAAAGTAATGAGAAAGAAATGTGGGAATGGAAAGAGAAGCAAAAGCAACAGAGCTAAAAACAGAAAGCTATTGCAGTCCATCAGACATGAAAGAATATTATTTAGGAAATAGCTCATTTGTGCCTGGTCTGGCCAGTCGTCTCTTTTAGCTGCATTACTCTTTTTTTTTTTTTTTCACTTTTTCTTCATGCTACATCATTAGTGCCAAAGCCCAATAGTGCCTGCTGAGTATGCCATACCTTTGATGTTGTTTTCCAAACTCAAAAACTACCTGAAGCCACATTACCATCCTACAAGATATGGTAATATACTCAGAGTGTATGATAGGAGAAGAGGGATCATCTTCAGAATATCAGCCATATCCTAATAGTATAAAGCCAATATATGAAAACCCTGATCATTATCAATGTTTTTTTTCCAGCATAAGTGTATAATGTTTTGCTGCATGACATGACAATAATTTGTCATTAAGTTTTAATATTTTTTTTTAAGAGGAACATCAGCATGGGGAAGCACCCTCTTAGGCAGAAGTTTTGGAGGCACAATAGTTAAAACAAAATCAGTGATTAGAAGTCTAATGCCATCTTTCTAAACAACGTATTTTTGCAATCTTTCAAAATGATCTGTGTCTAAAATTGCAAGTGGGTGACTTCCAGTGTCAATTTTATTATTGCTATTCCAAGAATGACATCCTGATAGTCTACTCACATATGGAGATGCTCAGCCTATGCAAGCTGAAAACCTCTAGACAACTTTTAGAAATATGTACAGCTGTTTTCAAATTTTCGTCCAGGGAATGTTATTCTAGTGGCCCAGAATGAGAGCTCTCAATGTATGGACAACATACAAAGACGGGCATATCTGAAGATGCTGTTCAGATGAATATAATTTCCTTAGTTCATTTCCAGCAAGAATGCTGGAAATAAGGGATTCTCAAGACTACACTATATTCTCAAGACATTTGTGTTAACCCTCCCCCCAAAAAAGCAAAGAAGCATGATTTTGAAATATTGAAGGTCTCATACAGATTTCAAACTATTTTTAATCTATTCTGCAGTGACTGTCAAAGATTGATGGAGCTTGCTCATAATAGTATTTTTCCTAATTATGCTTGACACACTAAGTGTTGCTTAGCAGTTTATTGTTACTTGTATTCAATGAAGCAATTATTATTTATTTTTCATTTCATGTAAATTTTCCTAAAAGTGTTTTGCAATATTTTTCAAAATTAATTCACCACCAGGGGGCAAAGAACTATTTCTCTGGAGGGAACATTTTATATCGCTTTCATAGATGCATGACCCTTCCAAGGTCCTTTTCTACTTCACAGTAATTGCAGATGTGATTAAAAACAAAAAATGTGCAGACCTACTAATACATACCATTTTTGTCAACTTCGACTGCTCTAAAGTTAAGATAATAATTGGGAAAGAGGGCAAGCTGGAGGACCAGAAGAAGTGGTACAAGATGGCTGTGATGTGAGCGCTGCTTCTGTCCTCTGTGCGCATGGTTGTTCTGCGACTCTGTCAGGAACATGCTGTGCTGTGTGTTGTGCAGAAAAAAATGACAACCATCTAGGCACTAAATCAGGTAACAATAGTAACTCAGTATTGTAACCAGTATCATAACACTTCTCACAGAATCACAGAATCATTCTGTTTCAGCTGATTTTAATTCCTTGCTCAATGCTGTCATGGCTGTTTTGTTCCTGCTTGGTCCCTCCTTCTGTTTGTTGCTTTGCCACAGAGGAGCTGATGTTAGGAATAATTAAAAGTAGAATTTGATTTTGCAAATGAAAAGAACCTGGGAATTTTCTATGAAGATCGTATAATTCCATTTGTCAGTACAAAACACTCATTTCCCATTTGTTGGTGTGGTAGCTGTGTATGTTAGTGACATTTGCTAAGGCACCCTCCTGAAAAAGGAACTAGCACCACAAAATACTGGAGAAGAGAAAAAGAATCAGGCAAATCCAAACCCTAAAATACGTCACCATGAAATAAACTAGTACATGTATGTATGACCATGCACAGCGAGACTGTGGAACCAGCAGCAAAACATAACCAACCATAAAACAGAAGAGCAAACATATGTAGGAATTATTCATGGACAGCAGGGTTTGTGGGATATCTTTTCAATAAAATGATTGAGTCCATTCAGAGAGGAAACTGAAAGCTGTGATGGATGAACATAGAATACGCTCTTTACTCAAAACTTCTGTTTCCGTACCATAGATTTTTTTTTAGGTGGTATCCTCAAAATTGAGGATAATACTTTGAAATTTGCTCAGGATGTTTGGAATATTTTCTTTATAAAATAAAGTTAAATTTCAAGTTAAATAGTCTTCACATTTCAGGATTGCATTAACAGAGTTACCATACTCTGATTATACAGAGCAAAACCAGCAGAACTAACTAAATGTAGGAAGACCATTAATGAGATGTATGTGTACAAGTGTCTTTCTAAGAAAAAGTCTATAAAAATACTTCAAATTCCATTTTAAATTCAACAATGCAATTAACTGTGATTAGGAAAAAAAAATCCATTGAATTATCTTCCACAGAATTCCAGTTTATACAGATATGAAAAAGAAATTCCTAGGAAGACCAGTCCAGATTGGATAATTACAACTAACTACACAGCAGAAAAAGTACGTAGCCAGAAACCAATATAAAAAATGAGGTTTGATTATTCCATGGTTATACTTACCAAAGGGCACCTTTGAAATCCTACCCACAGCTAAAAATGCAAACACGTATCTGCTAAAATAAGCATTATAATGCCTGATATAGCTTTTCTTACATGATGTCAAGGACAGATATATTTACTTCTTGATTCACACGCTTTTATTAAATTAAAAGTTCAGTGTTAAATATATCACAGCATCTTGCTGTTGGTGGATTTCATTTTCCTTCAAATCATAACATAAATGGCCAAAGTCCTTCCTCTATCTGCACAGTTGTGACTTCCATTTGCTCTCCAGGAATATAATTCAGAAAATATAGCAGGGCATGTTACTTTTATTACAAAACATTATTTTCAGAAAAACAAATTACTGTTCAAAGCATTTTCTTGGCCAAAATTCTGCAATGTAATTTCTCACAAAATCACATTAGCCAGTAAAATCTCTCTAGTAAGTAGTCTTTAACAGAGCTTTAACAGCTCTCAACATGGGGATTTTGATGTTGTTACTAGATTTTGCTGTGGTATGAGTTTTACTCACTACATCACAGACTAAAACAATAGAAAAGTGAAAATAAAGATTTCTCATACTAAGAACCTGTCATTGAAGATAAAAGGTGCCCTAAATATGGAGAACACAAATTGTCCAGATCTTATGAGAAGTGGCTCATCTCTGGAGTTCTCTTGAAGCAATGCATTTTTAGACAAAGCATGACTGCTGTTAATAGTAATATACAATCTCCTTAAATATTTTTTTCTTAAATTTTTTGCTTTCAAATTCTAAAACCTTAAAAACTGAACTTGTCTTGCAGCTTACTTTCTTTCAGAATCACTGTAGCCATATAGAAAAATTTCATGTTCTGTCGGTGCCCTTTAAGCACTTTTTCTTCTTCCTGTATTTGCATTCTCTCTCATCTCCCCTGTATCTACTGTATGGCGCTACCAAATAAATATTAAATATGTTGTACTCATTTAGTTCTTAACTAAGCATTCAACTCACATAACAAATACTTATTCTGTGGGCAAATATTAGACAAGGGGTATGTAATACAGAGTGTTATTTAGCAAAATATATTTAATGAATTTTATCAAGTGAGAGGTATAAATATTGACTTCTCCATGTGGCATGTACGGGAGGAAATCATTTAGTGGATGCTGCTGGTACATGTTATTGGTCACTGGCAGGATGAAGAGGTGGCTTGCAGAGCACAGTGCAGGAATTTACACAATGGTATTATCTGGATCCACTTTTATGTGAGTAGTACTAATGAGTCATACTTTCAACACCAAGTACCAAAAAGCTACAATACAAAAAAAGCTTGTTTAGTAGCTTGTCAATAGTATGGCAATCCTCCCGACATCAAAACTATCTGTGAAAACTGGGGAAAGGAGCCACCCTTAATAGCTGTGCTAATGGAAGCGATTAGTTAAATTACAGACCACTAATTTGTTTCCCTTGTATTGCAGAGGCCGAACAAATATTCTCTTCTTTTTTGACCCACAATGCAAACTCCAAAACTCTCTTATATCCTGCAAATATCAAGGAATTTTATGTCCCTTGCACACCTTTAAGATAGCCTTGAATACAAATATTAATGTCATAGAACAGCCCTCTTGTCCTTATTCCATTTACACCAGATTTTCTCTTATAGTCAAATTATATTTTTCAGCTTTACTTTTGTTGCAAAATATTTTTTAAAACAGGAAACAAATGGAAGCAGAATTTTGATCAGTGCTAGCTCAAAGTGCTGTTACGTCTGTCTACAGGCCAGCCAAGGGCTCCATTACATCACTTAAGCACTGTTTAAGCTGAGGAAATGATTTATTCTTGCAGCACATTAGAGGAAAGGACAGAAGGAATTCTCCCCGCAGTCCCTCCTGCCGGTCTCGCCCTCCCACGGCTCACATGTCAGTGACAGATCATTTATGTGCCACTAGCCATCGGTGGCTGCAGTCCTGTCGAACGCAGGGCTGGAGATGGTCAGTGTGTGTGCACAGCCTTGTGCAGGCACAGCAAATCAAACCCGCGGCAGGTGAAGCAGCTAAACGGAGCTGCCGTGCTGGGGCTGACTGCAGGTGACACATCACGCAAGATGCAGAACTTTGGTGCTGGACGCTCTGTGTTCCGAGGGATGTCTGGGTAAGGAAAGGCATGGCACCACCCCTTCCCTGCACTGTGTGGTGTGGGGTTTACCTGCAGGGAGCTCCTGAGAGCACAGGAACTGCCGTTCTGCTGTCCTTCAGCCTTAGGGACCAGCAGCAGCTCCCTGCAGCCCCTTCCCGCTGCTCTGTACAGCCTCCTCTCCCTCCCACTCCCATCCACCCCAGTCTCTCTGCATCCCCAGCTGCTGCTCCAGCCTCTGCTCCAGCATCCATGCCAGCCTCAGCCCTGGCTATGGAGAAAGGACCTGGGCATATCTGTCCTCAGCTGGCACATACAGCACACACCCGCAGAGCCACATCCAGAGCTGGGCCCCTCTTGCTCCTTCCTGTTATGTGCCAACAGCCACTCCTGTGACTTTTCCCAGGAAAAAAAACCTGATTTAGACCATGCAGCTTGGGAACAAGTGTTAGGTAGCTTTCCAACGACTAGTCATGATGGACAAGTTCTATCCAAAAGTCATACATTCCCACCCAACTTTCCTTTAACAAGTTACCTTTTCCTTTAAAGGACTGGACTTTGAGGCCAACCTTTGGGGCAAACCAAATTCTGTCAGTAGATCCAACTGAGAATGGATCAAGTATTCTGGACAGGAAAACCAAGCCAAAACAGGTCAGTGAAGCAGGAGATGCGTCTGTGATCATCTGCCCTCTAAAGACCTGACAGAGGCAAGGAAGAGCCCTCTGGATACTGTAGCTCCTGGCAGGAAAAGGCAGAAACCCATGCTTGTATTTTTCTGAAATCTGACGTTGGAGAATGCAATACATTGAAACACAAAAGGTAAAAAAATATTTAAGTTTTCCACTTAAAAAGATTAACTGTGGATTTTTTCATCTCTGTTTTGATTTTGAATAATTTTTACTTACCCCTTGGGTGCACATGTGATTGTTAGTGTTTTCTGGTCTCCCAGGAGTATTAAAAAATGTAGCCTAGACCCTTCTGCAATTACAAGCAAGCAAACTTGCCACAGATATGTACCATCTAGGCCCAGTAGCAAACTCTGCCCCCACTCCCCATGCTACTTTCCCTGTTCACACTGGGCACAGACTAAAATTCACCCAAATGACAATACTTCCATAACTACAGTACTTCCTGCTGTGCCAAAATCCCATCATCTTTGCAGTCATTTTTAAGTACAGGAATATTGAAAACAAAACCAATCTGGTAAGAGGCAGAAGTGCAGCAATGGGTCCCTCCTGAGCTGGAATTTCTGTGTGTCTTTATAGAAAATGTTAAATACTGCTGTAGTCAGAAAGCTACTGCTGTTGTTCTAAGATTTCACTCCATGGTTCACTATTGAAGATAATAAGCTCTTAATTTACATTAAAAGACATATCTTCCTATGGAAAGGAATATTCAGTGAACATTTAGTAACAGTATGTAAAGGACAACACCATGTACATACCCATCACCTCTAGGACACACCATCTCCTCCATATTAAGGACTGTACAAAATAGCAGTAGCACTCAAGGTAAATAGTAAATGGTGGTCATGGTACTCTCCTGGCCATCATTTAAATATGCCTCAGTTATTGTGTGGTTGAGTCTTTCACTCTTTTACTCATGTTTTTGAAGGCTGTCTCCTGAAACTGCACCCCACTCCAGAAAATCCTGGATACGCAATCAATCTACATGCCTGTTAATAGAGTGATCTCAGCCTAAAAGGAAAGGAATTAGACTGGTCAGTTTAAATGTCTAAATTGCCTTTAGCCATCAGCTCTCTCAGCCAGAGCGCTGTAATTACTATGAAACACCCGGGGAGGCACTTACCATTGTTGCTTTCTTTTTGTACTAGTGTGTTATATTTGGAGTTATGACAGATTATACTACAGTTACTATAAAGTAGTATTTCCCAAGTGAAAACACTCTTCACAAACTATTGTCTTTCTTTCTGTTTTCGTTTTTGCCAGTAAGAGACCAAAATGTTTGTTAGGAGAAAGAAGCAGCATAAAGATTTATTTTGGGAAAAAGATTTTGTAGCTGAGGAATAAGCAAATTGGATCTTACTGTTTTCTGGTTACATTTTGCCTTTTCACAGTAAGTGAAACAAAATGGTGGTTTCTCAGCTATTATGATTTTCGAAATACAGTATTTAATTAAATCTTTTTATAGCAAAGCATTGTACCTGCACTCTTTGTGCTTCATGTAGATCTGAAGCTTGCCAAGTTTCACTCAATTACAAGGAGATCAGTCATTCCAGAACTGAAAGCAGTTTTCTGGAATATCTCCATAAAAAACAACATTGAATAACTTAACTGGATGTAAGAACTTCTAAATAGTAAGGCATTACAAGCCAATTTTTTACCTTGGTCTTTTAAATTTGGTGCATAAATATACCACTTCATTCCTTCCTCATTTAACTTCAGAGACAGTCTTAAGTACATAACACCTCTGAACATTAAATAACACTCACAGTAAAAGGCACTTTAAGAAGAATTTTGGTCTGAATTAGCTTTTGCTACACTCAAGTCAGTGCTGAGCACCTGATGGAGTAAAACACACAGATCTTTCCCCAGAATTAGTTTCTCTTTAGTTATGATAATTATTTATTGTACTTCTGAGTCCTGATTTGGAGCTCTGTTTCACTGCCATCTCAGAAGACAATGCAGTACCAGCAACGGAATAGGCACACAAGCAGCAGAAAAGGTAGTGAGTAAAGGATATAGCTGAGAAACCAGTAAAAACTGCACTATGTGTCTAATTTTTCAAAAAAACCCTAGAGAACTGAGCAAAGCAGGACAATTGTTTTTCTATTCCTGAGAAGATTAAAAAGTGGCATAAAAATGCTGCAGCTCAGATGTACCAGATTACACAAATGGCCTATGCGCAGGTGAGAAAGAGCAAGACAGCTGTTACACGGCACTGAATAGATGCAGGGTATTCTTCAGTTACAGAGAGGTAAAGATGCAGAGGGATCAGTTTCCTCTAAGAAGTCAAGGAGATGTGTGATGCTGTATACACATTAAACTATAAATCCATAAAGAGATACAATTGCAAAACAAAACTGAAGGCTTATAGAGAAGTCAAAAAAATCTTCTTGCAGATTTGCAAGAGGTCACATAGAAGATTGCACAAAGGCTTGAAATAAAACATAGACCAAAGTAGCCTTTGGGCAAATCCGTTATATTTGTAATAAGTAAAACAATTCTGCAAAAGTCTGTGGATGACAGCTGAAGAGAGGCAAAGAAGAGCTAGAAAGAATCAATTGTAGCAGAAATTTTGCAAGAGCAAAGTCCGGATTATCACTTTGGATATAAAAAGTCTACGTGTGATTTACATTTGGACACAATATGCAAGTTATACTATATTTGAAGTCACAGAAAGAATTTTTAAATTAAATTCTAATTATAATGAGTACAAACAAGCAAAGCTCATCTCATAGGACTTGTGCTTGTGGGGAATGTGGACTGCAAGCCTAGGCAAGACAAAGTTCAGAAAAGCTAACATTTGCAGTGGTTTCAAAAATGAAACACTGTATATTTTTTAGGACTGGAAATATCAGATACTAGATGATAATGCAAATTCTGAAGAAAAACACAAGTCCAGAAAGCAAAAATGTAAGGTGAAAGCAGAGCATAATGAAATGGAGTAGAGAAATAACATAGGAGAGATAGCTAATCTGAATCATTTTCTTTGAGATGTGGTTGAATGTCACTCATACTGTCAATGTAACTATACCCAAGCACAGTTGGCCAGATAATTTATGTCTTGGTGCAAGAGACACAGTATCGAAAGTACGCCAGACAGCTCAGTTCTTGAAGCAGGTAGGTTAGGAACAGCTGATAGAAATAACTCTCCCAAATAAGAGAGAATTCTGACGCTACTCAGGAAGGTATTAAGGATGACTATAAAGCATAAACTCTAAAAGATGTGGTACGCAGCTGTCTGTTGACTAAGGCTACCATCTCTTTTTATCCTCCTGACTGAAATAACTGTGAGGTTGATTTCACTGAGAAACCAAGAATGGAGAAAGTTTTGGAAAGTGTATTACCACAGATATAAAGACAAGCTCACACGGCAATGAGGACCAAGGCCCTGATGGGAAGAAACTTTGTGGAGTTTCAAAAGCATTCAGCAAATCCAAGTGGAAAACCCTTCCTTGCTGACACAATGTGAGTATGATTATGAGGGTCATTTTAAACAAGCTGATCAAGACCTCCTGTCCTATAAGTTATGGTCACCCAACAGCATATACCTGTTGAAATCTCCTCTGTTGTTTATCAGGGTATCACCAACCAGAATAAACAGGTAAATTGTAATCTAGGAGCCTTTGCCTACTGCTGACTAAAGGCAAATTCAGCACAAGGAGGCTGTGACGCTGAAGAGCAGTGCTTTAGGGAAATGCACCAAAAGCTTAGGAGTAGTAGAGAAAAAACTGCCTTAGGCCATGGAAGAATTACTACAGTCATATATTGGGTTTGTCAACCTACTGGATGACTATGATCGTGGAAGAAACTTCTGTGAACAAATACTCCTCTGAATAAACAAGAAATTGTCTAACAAGAACTATAGAGAGAAATGAGCTCCAGGGCAGAAAGACTGATTCTTCCAGTGGACATCAAAGGCATAGGAGACAACCTCTGGCAGGTGGTAGAGGATATTCACCAAATTGATTCAGTGGGCATCTTTAAAAGGATGTAATTTATCATTATGTATCAAAAGAAAGACTTAAAAATTACTGACAGGTTGAGGGGGCATAGTCTACACAAGGACCAAGTCAATCTAAGTCCATACAATATCCCTCTAGCCATGTTAGGGTGGAGGAGTAATGTGATAACAAAGCTCTCCCATCATAAAAATGAGTGAGAGACTTTCAGTTTGTCCTTGTGTCTTGAAGAACACTGAGGAAGCAGAACGGTTTCAAAAGGACACGCCAATGCTTAAGAAGCCTATGATCTTTGCTTTGTTCTTTTGCTTATGGAGTTAGAAGTTTCTCCAGGAATGTCTAACAAAAGAGTGGAAAGCCTTCTTGACTTCCAGGGAAGATGAGGAGCAGATTACAAGTTGAGTCCTCTGATTTCTCTTCTGAAGAACTTTTCAGTGTAAAGGAAGTTATAAGGTAAAGGTAAATGCTGTTGAATCAATGACCAAGTCTCATAACAATATAAGGGAAAACCTCAGGACACAAATGGAAGCTATTTGAAGAGAGAGTCAGTACCCAGGACCTATCTATGAATGACTTGGGAAGGAACAAAGTGAGTACCATTGTGGATCTCAAAAATGTGACAGGAACCGCTGTTCTACAGAGTCTCATGAGTTGCTGTTCCAAACCAGAGGGTCATCTGACGACATGCCCTAGGCTAAAGGTGAAGAGCTAACCTTTGAAGACACGCATCTGACCAAACCACATGTTAAGAGCCACTAGCCTCTTTGTCAAAAGCTTATTTCTTCTTTGTGATTGTAGAAACATGGAGCAATCCAAGAGCTGTCAGTCAGACAGTTTGTTCTCCAAGCTGTTTGACTTTGTAGAACCTTTGGATTTCCTCATTAAGTGCTCTCTGAGATAATACCAGTGATCCCCACAGGGTCTGAATCCAACTTTGAACACCTTGCCAGGGATGTGCACTTCCCTAGGGCATTTAAGACAGCAGCAGCCATCAGAAGTGGAAAAATGGGTTCCCCAGGGAAAAGTCCAGCAGTCTATGCCCAGTATAGGAATCAGGTAACAGCTGGTGAAGTTTGGCCAAAAGAAGCTGAAAGATTGCCCAAAGTTTATATCTACATGTATTTATATTGATAGGGAATTTAAAAAATCCGTGCTTCATATTATTTACATATGTGTTCTGCCTACAAATATATACATCTATGTGTGTATACATTCTATAGAGAAGCTATTTTATAAATAATTGTATTTGTGCAGAACTTTAAGCAGGGATCTGGGGGTTTGATCCGAATCAGATGGACTGCTAAGATGGGGCAACAAAATCCTTCAACACTGAATGCCTGGAAAGAGGACAGGGTTGCCTGCATTTGTGCATCTCCCACCTGGATCATTTTGCTTCCTCATTGGTACCATGAAAGAGTAGAGACATACATAGAATACGTATTCAAAAGAGAAAACAAAGTTCACAGCAAATTGACAAAAACATAAGACACAATAAGATCATAAAAATATTTGTAAAGTATGCCCAAGAAAAAGAAAGACCAGAACCTAGTAATGGAGATCAAAATGCTGAAAACAGCCTTTTCACATTATAATCCTCATTGATTAGAAAATTGTATCAAAATTGTTAGTCCTTTATCAGTTAAGCAACCATAAGGTGACATGTAATATATACACAACAGCAAACAGAGGCTCAAAAGACAATATTCTCTCATAGAGATAGTACTTTTCACACACAGACTGCAGGATGGTGAGAGACATCCACAGTTTCTGATGGAAAAGAAGGCAGAAAATTAGTAAAATACTGAATTTACAAATTCCAAAGCAGAAGAGACTGTCAAGAAGCCAAAGGATGATCAGCCAATATGAGGAGAAGACTATGCACGGAACAACACACAAAGTGAAACCCTGTGCATGTTCCCTCTCCAAGCATTCGAGTGCAGTCTCATAAGATGGAGACCAAACTGATGTTGACTGAGAACTGTTGAAACACACTTTCCTTCTTTTAGAGGGGGAAGATACTTGGATGGCTGGCACTTTAAAACTTTCAGCATCCTGCTTTCAAACCATAAGTTAGGGTCAGTAGTCATTAGATGCCTGACAGAATGGGGGTATTTCTCTCTCCCTTGCAAATTTCTACCCCCTCTCTGTGATAGTTTAACTTTTACTTTCAATAAGATCTAAATTCTTCTCTCTTTCACTAGCATGTAAGAATATGGATTAAGTTGCAAGACTGAATACACCAAAAGATGAACATATCAATGTCCACTTTCATATTTCTTTTTTCATAGCTGTAAAATAGGGATAGTAAATTTAACAATACAGCTCACATGACTCATTAGGCTTCATTAAGATTTCCACAGATTGTATTTTTTAGCTACTGAGTGTTATTATTTTTATCTCTCTCCCTCTGATAAAGGGATTTAGAAGATCCTTCTGGATATTTCTTATCACATTTGCCTTTTTTTTTCTTAAACTCAGACATTTAGTATCCCGGTTCTTGAAAGTTCAGTGTAATATCTAAGTTGATAAAGCATCTTGAGACTTCTCTAGGATAGTTCCAAGCATTTTACACATACACTACAATTAACATTCTTTGGTTTAAATTACAATACAACCCCAAATCCTTCCTCCTTGGCTGAGAACCACAAATGCATTTGTGCAGATACTCAGGAGGGGCCTGCAATTCATGGGTCTAAATTCACATTTGCTAGAAGATGTATGCAAGGAACATGGTTAATATTGTAAAGACAAACATTCAAAAGTTAAATACCAGAACTAGAACCAATTCCAAAATAATTTACTTCCTGTTAATTTGACATTAATGTCTGGATACAAAAGCAGGAATTATGCACTAGTCACTTAAGAGTTGCTTTATAGGGCTTGCTCACCTGAATATTACAGTACCTTCATGTATCAACAGAGATTTTTCAATTCTTTGCCAACACATCTGCTTAATTCAATGCACACGCACCCTGCCATGAATGCCATGACAAGCCCACTGTTTGCCCTATATATACCTTTTCTCAAATAATTGAGTTTATTATTTTGATGCCAAAATGAACAGATACTGTGGAGTTTGTGCAGTGGAGTTTCCTTTTGTACACAATAATATTTTAGACTATGTGGACAATTTTAGGGCTTTAAATCACTGGAAGAACAACTAGCAACTCTTTATGATACCACAAAATGACTGTATTGTGTTCTGGCTGTAAAAAGCTGATGTGAAAATTACGGCGGAGGTTTTACCTTGGTTGGGTTTTTTCATTTGTCTGTTTTCAGGCTAGTCTGAGATGATTTTCACCACGGCATAACAAGCAGTGACAGCAGTTGAACAGAACATTTCTTTACAAGGAAAATTTGTATTCTTCAGTTTTGGCTGATTTTGAACTCAACAGGGCTCCTTAGCAATATTAAAATCACAATAATTTTTTTTATTAAAACAAGTTAAACTAATTGTATAGAAACATTTTATTAAATATTTTGAACCACTTTTTCCTACTTTCTTTGCAAATTTTGATATAGTAAAAGCCTTTAATGAAGGAAGTTCTAGCAGGCTACATGGATAAAATATTTCCCCCAATTACCGATTACCCTCTCAGCACTTTCAGGGTACATTATCAGTTACAGCTTCTCTTCCCTTGCTGTTTTTTAACCCTAAAATTTTCCCATTACAGAGCACCCAGTGATGCTCTATGGACCACTCATACTCCAAGTGAAGCTCTAATTCACATCCTTTAGCAGGTCTTAAATGATATACAGATGCCAGCTTGACCTTTTGCCCATTCTGTACATGTGGGAGCACTGGGCAGATGGGTTGTAAAAAAATCACAAGGCCCCACTCTGCAGAGAACCTGAGTCACTCTTCCTCCCCAGCCCAGGCAGGAGGACCCTGAGCAAGCTCCTTGTATGCTGCCTTGGCATCCTACCAAAGGCACAAGGCAAGGGACAGTAAATACTTAACAAATGGCTGTAAAAACATGATCCAAGATGAAAGTTGGAATGTAACATTCAAATCTATATACCATTTTCTCTTTTCTTTTCTCCTTTTCTTTTCTTTTCTTTTCTTTTCTTTTCTTTTCTTTTCTTTTCTTTTCTTTTCTTTTCTTTTTTTTTTCTTTTTTTGGCAGGGGGAGGGTGGAGAGAAATCAAATTGCCCACATCTGATTTGCTGAGTAACAGCGCCTTTTTGGCATTCTTGAATTTAGATTTTTTCAAAATGCTGTTTTCCATCCCTAAATTTATAGGGCAAACTGGATACTTCATTTAGATGAGCAGCTTTTGGGCATGAATGACAACAACTGTTCATATAGATTTTTATTATGCAGATTAAATACTCTCTAATTACACATAGTGGAATACTTCATAACAGTCTGCTGTGTTATGTCAATAATCCATTAAGATATGAATAGATGCTTGGTAAAACTTCTGCTGAAAGCAAATGAGCGTTTATAATCTTATTGGAGAAAGCACAACAATCCTATTGACAAGAGCCCGATGGGATTGCAGGGATACAGTCTCATGAGCTGCTCTTGAAATCCAGAGAATGGTCCTGTGATACTGACAAGCTGCAAATACTAAAGAAAGCACAGAACTTCAAAACTAAAATTCTTTTTTTTTTCTAGATTCATTTCTCATATGAGTAGGTGTAGCTCCACTAAGTTCTATGATGCTTTATCTCTCCCTCCCATAAACAAGTTTAGACCTAATTTTCAATGTTTTCTGTCTTCATCACATAGTTAACCATACAGTGATAACTTTTGAGTATCCCTCAGTTCAGAACTAGAACAAGGACAGCTTGAGTCAGGGGATGATTCTGGAAGAAATCAGAAGGTACCAAAAGGTCCCCATGCTCTCTTCCACCATTTCACAGAATCATAGAATATCCTGTGTTGGAAGAGACCCACAATGATTATTGAAGTTCCTCTCCTGGCCTTGCACAGGACACCCCAAGAATCCCACCATGTGCCTGAGAGCATTGTCCAGACTCTTCTGGAAATCTGTCAGGCTTGGTGCTGTGACAACCACCATGGGGAGCCTGTTCCAGTGCCCAGACACAGTCTGGGGGAAGAAGCTTCTCCTGATGTCCAACCTAACCCTCTCCTGACACACCTTCATGCTGTTCCCTCAGGTCTTGTCACTGGTCACCAGAGAGAAGGACCAGCATTGGTCCTTCTCCTTGTGTCTTCTGTGCCTGCTCTTGTCACCTCTCTGATACTGAGTCAAGCAGTCAGGGAAACCAGTTAAAAAGGGCCAGGAAGACTAAATCAGAAAGGATGGATGATATTCAAAAATCATGATAATCAGAAACAGATATTTTAGAACACCGACCTGAATCCTAAGCACAAAGAGGTACAAAACAAAAAAAAAATCATATATAAAGTTATTTGTAGTTTATGTTGTCTGACCCAAGATCAGCAAGAGAAATTAACTTAAAAACACTAAAACTTGTCAACAGGTAAAATAACTATCCTGTAATTTGTGAAGTCATGGCAAAGCCACTCTAGTGCACATTCTTCTGTGCCTCTCCACCATCTGTCTTGTCCATCTAAAATGGGCAATTCCTTGGGAAAATTTTCAGAGTAAATTACTGTGCTACAGGGTTTAACACCATGGGCTGTATCCCAAGGAATATTTTTGCCACAAATAGTTCTCTTAGTATTGGTGTAGACACAGGGCCCCAAATGAAATTTTACACTGTAGCCACTGTTCCTTGGTGATCCTGAACTAGATCACTGCTGTGAGCCACCTGACAGGATGACTCTGTAAGGACTTGTATCAGCCCAATGTGGGGAGCAGTGAATTTGCACCTTGGCAGGAATGGATGTCTGGGGATCAAAAAGCAGGGGAAAGAGCAGGAGGACCTTCTTTATGCCACTTTTCTTGTGCTTCTGTGTTTATTTTTTCTTTTCATGGAACTATAGATCTAGGAATTGAACAGGTCTACAGAAACCAACCATTCACTTTGCCAACTGGATATGCTCCATCTGCTCCCAGCTCCACTGTGACCACAACATAGAATATGCCTTCCCTCCATGCCACAAAGCATTCTCCTCTGCTTCCATAATTCTATGTGGCTGTCACTGAGCTTCTAAGCGTGCTTTTCCCAACCAAATATATGCAGGAGAAGTTTTACTTTCTCGATATTAATTGCTCTGAAGAGGTAGCAGGAAAAAGCAGGACGTCCTTTGTGTTTCTGCAGCGACTTGCATTGCTTCACAGTAGGAGCAGGAGGAAGGAGCCACTTGACTCAGGGCAGAGCGAGACAGTGGCTGCTGGACCTGGCACCAGCCAGACGAGAAACGTGAGGGCAGAAAGTCATGACAAAATGGAGAATGGGATGCAGGAGAGACTGGATTTAGAGACTAGTTGGCTTCAGCCTTTGGGGGACATAGTGGTATTTGATGAAGAGCTACATGGAGTGACCAAGTGCTACGTGGTTTTTCAGTGAGGTCACTGGAGACTATCAGAAATACTCATGTAGTGAGATTTGCAGTCACAAGTAGTGCATTTCATTAAATCAAATTATGATAATTTGGAGAAAAAGGGGTTGGACAGACAGAAACTTTGGGTCTTAAATAGGGCAATCTTCAACATTAGGTGCAAGTGCTAAGATTTACTGGCCATGCTAGTCAAAACTTAGGTACAAGATCATAAAAGACTGGAGTTACACAAAACCCCATTTGTGGCACTTCCTAATTTTAGGAAGCTTGATTTTTCAACCTAAGTAATGTTATCATTATTTATATGTGTGTTATATACCTGTAATTCCTGTGTGATCTCCAGAACTGACCAGTGCAAATGTTTAGAGGATACTCCAGTGTTTCAAAGGACTAAATTTGTGATAGTTCTTGAAAAAGACCCTTCTTGTTCTTTGATAAAATCCCTCAGTATATTATGCAAAAATAAAAGGGGGAAAGAGATGATTTGTCTGTTGATCCATCATTTATTGTGTCCCTTTAACACAGCTGCTAACACATGTCAATTGTATTTTATTAGTTGGAAACACACAGCAGTTGGGTGGATCTTTTCACTGGCATTGAGGTAGGTTACATTTCTGCTCTTATCTCATTAACCTTTATTGCTAGTGCTTTAGTTTACCAGGATAGAGTTTGTCACTCTTCAATCCTGTGTTAAATTAAAAAGGATGCTTTGTAGGTTGTCTCATTTCACTGTACACCTCTCTAGCTCAGTATTGTAGTTTGTTACTCATTTTGAATAAAGCAGTCTCCAGATGAAACAAATAAAGCTTATTTACAATCTATTTGCAATAAAAGTCTACACAAACAAAAAATTCACAGGTTGCTTTTATTTGTCTTTTGATTTTCAAGTCTTTAGAGCATACATGAACATGGCTTGTAGCATTGTTCCACAGGCAGGGACTTCAAATTTAATTAAAGTTGGAATTCCCGCTGTAATCATATGAATTTAAGAGTTGGGCTGTAAAAAAATTACTAAATATTTTCTGACTCTCAGCTGAATTGTGAGTTATCAACACTGAACTGCAGAGCTGCATGATTCACTGTGAAATTGATTTTATCACATGGTTCCACAATGCATCCTGTGGGGGTTTTTTTCATATTTTCCCATGCATTTTTAATGCATTGCCTGATCTTTGGGTACAAATTCCTTTCCCTTCAGCAAATTTTAACTTTCTAAACACCTGAGCAGTTTCAAACACCAGATATTTAATTTTCATGCACCCGATATTTAATTTTCATCAGTCTTCTAGGGAAATATTTTTTCCTCTTACTTGTGGATATTTTTTCTGCTAAAATTATATACTTCTGAAGTACACTATTCAATCTCAAAATATGAGTAGCTCAAGGGCTAAAAGTTAGATCTCTATCATTCCAGACAGAAGTAGACAATAATATTTTATAGAACTCAGTCCTTGCTTCTGTCACTGGGAAGACAGTAACAGGTATTCCTGTATAACCATTTAAATGGTTACACTTTCATTAACAGAAGAACCATACGAAGTTATTTTAGACCTGGTTTGTCTTCAAGTTCTGCTACTTAAATTCACCCACAGACCTTAAATGCATCTCTTCGGGCACATTCATCCTGTTGACACCAGTGTAATTCCACACTGTAACACGTTTAAGTGCTTTGCAGAATCACGGCCCTACAAACATGGCCCTATAGGTGAAGAATCCCAAAACATCTTAACTATAGCTAAAATTTTATTTTTAGAAAGAGGTGAATGTGATTCCAGATATATATATATGTGGCATGTGTATAGATGTATATATGAAGGTCATATGACAAATCAGTTTTTATTGTTACTTGTTTGGAAGGATATATACATGCACACATGACTAGCTGAGTTTTATAGAGGCCCTATCTGTTGTCCAACCATACAGTTGCCAAAGCAACTAATTTTCAATGATCAGTATAACCACACTCCCTATTTACTTGGGTAATTGGCTAAATTACATAATTCAGCTTCATATTTTAAAAAATGAGGGGTCTATATTAAATAATTTGAGATAAATCATGGACTGCTTGAAGGACTGTAAACAATTAATAATGATAAATAGGCTGCAATTTGTTGAAATAGATGCAGAGAGGTATCTGGGGAGATACTGAAGACGCCAGTGTTGAAACAAATTTACTATAAGCATAAATGTTCTAAAAGGGGCAGTTGATTAAATGAGTAAATGATATATCTCTAAATTTCAATGTAAGCAAAGAGGGGGGAAAGAGCCCTAGTGATCGAAAGAACGTAGGAGCATGGGGTTACTTCAGCTGAAATGTAAGATAATAATATGAGAAAGATTAAATGTAACCATAATTATCTTCCCCCCGCCAAATGATCTTCCTGTATACTTATTGTTTAAAATAGATTGAAGACCTTAGGGCCCTGCTGGCTTCAGGATACACAGTCTGTTAAAATGAAAGGGAGCCTTTCCCTTAACGTCAGTAACTTTGGACCCAGCCTTATAAAAACTTCTGGATTTGGGATGGAGCTATGTAAAGAGTATTAGAACACAAAATATGTTCAGGAATGTAGTTAAAAGTAAGGTGATCGAGCAGTGGCAAAATGTCCCTGTAGTGGCACAATAACACTATAATTATAATTAAGTCACATCAGTATTTGTGGACATGGGTTAGGGTAAAATGCTTAAAATAACCTTATATTGTTTGGTTTTCTTCTTCCATCATAGCATGAGTACGCACCGGGACAGTTCTGGGTTTATTACCTAACATACACACTTCAGAAAAACAAGTAATTTTTTTCTATGTATTTTCTTCATGTTGGAAGACAGAGTTATAGGAAGTCAAACAGCTGAAGAGAGGCCTATGTTAAAATACAAATGTATGAAATTTAATTTTCAAATAATATAATCCTCCCGAGTCTGATGTGCTAAGCATAATAAATGAACAAGCACACAGTACTTTACGCATAAGCAAAAATAAATCAGTGCAAAGTCCCGGCAATTCATCTGGTCAAGAAGACTTATTAGACAAGGTCAAATTATATGAAGATCAATCTTTGTAGACTGAATCTGATTTGCATTAGTAGATAAATGTTTACCATAATTCCAAATCAAGAACAAGACTGTACAGTAATTCCTTCATCCACGCTTATGGTCCGTCATACCTAGGGACACACTGGTACTTACACAGGCTGTGCTTGTGCTTGGCTCAGCCAAGGAGAGCTGGGCAGAAATGCATCTCTAAGCAGAAATATGGCAATCATTTTTGTCTGACTTTGGAAAAAAACCCTGTCCTGAATTAACCTTAATCTATTTTTTAAGCAATTAAAAATAAGTCTAACAAAAATGTATTGTTTTCCTGTGCTCTGTCTTATATCTCCAACAGTGAGGAAATCTGCTCTTCAATCCTTCTCACTTGACCAGATGAGGAATTTCACTTCATCTCCCATTTCAGAGGACTATACTAGACATTGTCTTCAGTCTCATCCTGCAACAGACCTCTCTCTCCCTCAGTTATGTGGGCTGTACTCAGGTGTGCCTACAAATCAAGTCTGAAAAGGATTCGGGAATAAGTTCAGAAAATGCCAAACTGATCTAATGAAAATTTTTTGTTATTGCCTTTCTATGTTCTTCTTTTCTTTTTTTTTTTTTTTTTTTTTTAATCCAAAGCTATTTGCCAATCTCAGCTCACATTTGCAAATAACTTTGGTTGTTCCCAAATTTGTTTTGGTGTCTCAATAAATAATTGAAAATTCTAAATCCCAGTCTTAGTTGTAGCATATATTTATTCCCTCACCCTCCCCTTCAGTCCTGGTCTAGGTAAAGGCCAAACCAACTTGTAGTATAACTCTAATATAACACCAAGATCCCACTTCCTAAACTGCTCTATATTATGCTGCAGCAAAAGGCTGAGTGCTCCATTTCAAGTATTAAATTGCATTGCACAGAAGGCAGAGGGCTGGTGAGGGATTCTCATGTGGAGGAACAACCTTTTTTAAGACAACTGCAGCACCCAGGCAGCCATACACCAGGTCCAGAATAAAATTTCAACATCTGGAGTGCGATGGGAGTAAGATTTATGACCTCTTTACACTTTCTAGTTAGTTTTTCCACATTAGGCTTACCTCTGATTCTTCTTACAGCTTTACACTGATGTAACTCTACTGATGGGAAGTAGAGTTGCTCTGGATTTCACCCGGCATCAGACCTCTCTGAAAGATGCTCTTTCTACAGCTGTAGCAGAGTCCTGGGTCACAGGCAGGCATCTACCCTCTGACGTTGTAAGTTCAACCTGTCACCTGAGGTTAGCGCTAGGAGAAACTGCACACTTGCTCTCGAGGAAGGCAGCAGGGCTGGAGGGTGCTCGTGACCCCCAAAGGAGGAGGGCTGCTGGAAGCACCCTCCTGCTGGATGTCCACCTTCCCAGCCCCGTCTGCATTCAGCGGCAACAGCTGTACTGAATTTTCTGTCCTAAACTTTTATTAATTAAGAGGCTTTATAATCTGAATGTGACTCCGTATTTTTCAAATTCAAATAAGAAGGCTTTTCACATTCGGGCCAAGCTCTAATGCAAGCTGTCTGGCTGTGACACAAACAGTGGACCTACGCCAATGAAATGTGGTGTGTGTCGCGCTGCAGTCTGAGCTGTCTTCTTGGGAGGCTGGGAAAGCCTGCAACAGCTGTGTCATTTTAATTTGCTTACTCTTTCCAGAGTTTTTCTAGCACCATAGCTACTTTCTGCTCTATCAAAACCATGATAAATTATTAGAAACTACTTTTAAAATTAAGCAAAAGATTTAATGGATGAAGGAGAACTGGTGCCAGAGAGCCCAGTCCACTGCAGGAGTGCAGATGTTGACCTGATCAGTACTTCCTTGCCACCTTTACCCTTTTTTCATTCTCTTCTCTCTCCCTCTTTACTCTTTTCTTCTGTGTGCTAAAGAGAAAAAGTAGATGACTTGCTAGTCAGACTCACCTCCCAGCCTTGCTCACTTCCCCGATCAAACTCTACAGGCCCTGCCAAGGGGTCATGCGCTAAACAGAGCCACCTCCTCACGATCTGGGGAGGATTTCTCTGCCTCCATCTCTGACTGACACTCCACAGGGTACTGTTAGACTACAGTTCTATAATTAAGGGAGCTAGAAATTGCTTAAGAAAAGACCATTCTCACCTACAACCTGCAAAGTACCCCCTCCAGAGCTACCTCTTTGTAATTAAGAGCCTCCTTTGTTAACTATCTAGAAGATCTTCCCCAAAGCAGAGGAATCAATCCATTTCGCCTGTAAAAACAGGCATCTTCTGAAAAAATAGGAGGTCTGGCACGGGAGCTGAAGAATATAGGACATCTATGCTGTTCTGCTAACAGTTTCTGTGCCCCCTCTTCTGCATGCCACAAGAGAGAATTGGGATGGGCAGGGTTAGAGCACAAAAGTGGAAAAAGTCCAGGGTTAATAACACTGATCTCACCCATTTTCGGCTTGGTACAGCCATCCTGGCCACATCCATGGTGTTTAGTCACTGCAGCTGTGCTCAGGCTTAGGTGTGCTGAGCCAAATGACAAGGATCAGGTACCTGCAAACTGTCACCTCAAATTGTCTTTGCTTTCTCTGGTTGTGTCCATGTGTCCTGGCTTCAGCCAGGACAGAGTAAATTTTTGCAGCAGCTATGAGAGGGGTGGAGCCTGGAACTGGGTGGCTGTGTCTAGGTTGTGATTCTATACCACTGACGACGTTGTCAGGAGTGTAAGTGAAGGACTCTTGGGTCCAAGGAGAGGGGCATTGCTTTGGGCTGCGGAAAGCGTGGTGGGCGTGGGAAACCTGTCTGCCACTGTTCATTGTTGCCGTGGGACAAGCATTCTGCATGTAAATCACCCTCTCTTTTTGTGCGCTTTTGTTAGTAATATTGTTGCCATTACTCTTTGTTTTTCTTATCTCATTTTTGTTTCCAATAAATTGTTCTTAACTCATTATCTGTGCTTCTTGTCTCGCTTACCATTGAGGAGAGTGGAGCAGCTTGTCGTTTTCTTTTTAGTGGGAGTACTAAATTGGGGAATACCATTCCTAAACCATGACACCGTGCTATATATTTTGGCAGAAACAAGCCTAGGCTTATCAGTCAATACACTTTCCTATGACTTCTGCTACTCACACCATTTTGAAAGCATTGCTGAAACTTCTCTGGGTTGGCTGGAGAAGGCAGAGCTGACAGGTGTCTCCTTGAACAGCAAAGCAGCAGAAGGTGGGCTATGGCTTAACATCTATCTCCACAAGAACCTTACAGCAGGGAATACCTTGCACAAAAAGAGGAGAATTTTTGGTCCTGAGTAACTTAGGAGACCAATTTAGAGTTTTTATTTTATATTTTCACTGACCAGACAACCTTTGAGGACCATATCTGTCTTGACAATGAGGTATTATCGGTTTGTTCACACGGAATATTTATCCCACGAGAAACTTCCAGACAGTGACAGAGACTTGCATCTCCTCTGCTCTCCAGATCCCCACTTAGTGGGCAGCCAACAAGACAAGCTCTGGAGAAGAGAGAAAGGGAAAAGCTGGGAAGAGATGTGATGCTCCAGCCAGTGGGCGTGGCGGTGAGATGCTGAGGCAGGACAGGGCTGGCAGGCGAGTTATTGAGGATGAGTGCAGATGCACCAAGGCCCAGAACCAGACTGGCTGGGTTGATCCAGGCCCTGGGGAGATGGAGCTGGGCTGTGAAAACAGAGCTCTGCTCTGGGGTCCCGTTCAGCCTGTGTCTGAGTTTCTTGAACAAAGACCCCTTGGGTTCTCTCTGCCCTGGGGCTGGACTGCCAGCCAGGAGCCAGGCACCACGTCAGTGACAAGTGAACTGCCAGTGCAACTCTCTGTATTTCAGGTATTGCTCTTCCAGATCGTCAGTTCCTTCACAAAATATTGAAATAAAGAAGTCTTGAGAGGATCTGGTACTTTACCAGGACTATCTCCTTAAATTTAAATAATTTGGCAGTTCTTTAACTAATCCATCCAGATAGAAGCAGATCAAAACTCCCAACAGTGTCAATGCCCACCTCTGGCCTCACCCCCCTGCCACTGCTTTCCAGTTAATTTATGTGAGAGGAAAGGCCCTTGGGAACTGCCCTTTAATACCACAGCTGTAATCTTCTCTGAGGCCAGGGGAGAATCCTACTCAGAGATTTGATGTCTGCAGAGCTGTATGGTAGTCCTGTCTGGCCTTATATTGTCTCTGTATTTTTTAAATTGTTTTATGTAATCTTTCTCTTATTATTTTTTTAAAAAAGCTTTTTTAAAAAAAAATAAAGAATAAAATGTATATATGCATAATTTGCCTAAATAAGACACCAATACAAATTAATAGCTTAAATTTCTGATGCATGTTAGAAAAACAAAGAGGGTGATTAATTTTCTTTAAAGTAGAAGACAGAAAAGTTACTGACAAATTAAAAACTAGAATTGATGACTTCCTATTGTTGAGGTATCAGAGCACAGGAAGAAATCAGAATTTTCCCCAGACTTCAACATTTGAAGGACTGCAATTGCATTGCTGAAAAATTTGCTGTTCAGCCCCACTGCTTCCACTCTGAAACGCAGTGAGTGAGCCCACCATTAAATATTTAAGAAAGAAATACTTTATCTCTTTTCCTTTTTAGTTAATCAAGATCATTCTGGTTGAGAACTCACATACCTCTCTAACAGTAAAAGTTCTGTTCAGATGTCTTGAGCTTCTGCCATCTCCTCCAGATTTTCTGCATGGCTTGAGTGGTGGGCTGTATATTCAAACCATGTACAACAATATTTCTTACAGATGTCAAACATATGCAGTAGGAAAATGAACAGTATGGCAGGCTGAGTGACTCTGTAAAAGTGACTTTTATGTCAAAGGAAGTCTCCTTTTACAATGAATAGAAAGAACTGGTAAAGGACTTGGAGCTACAGAAAAAAAAATACCGCCTCTTGCTGTCACATTTCTGCTGTGTTCAGGGATCAGGACTGTTTATGTGTGGTCTTTGAAAAGAATCATAACAGAATCAAAGAAATACATGCTTTATCAGCAATTCCTAATTACAACAAAATACTCTTATGAGGCTGATTTTTGGTTAACCACTCAGGTCAAATACAAGAGTCACTTTTTTTTCTAGGTCATGTCTTATTAGATGCCAAAATGTCTGTCTTGATTGCTCCCTTTGACCACAAGTAAGGGCTTTTTTGTTTCCTTGCTTTAGTGACAAACAGAATCACTGAATATTCTAAGTTGGAAGGGTTCCACAAGGGCCATCAAGTCCAACTCTTAAACGAAAGGCCCATGCATGGATCAAACCCACAACCTTGGCATTATGAGCACCAGGTTCTGACCAACTGAGCTGATCTCAGGGTCAGGAGTGGCTACATTTCTTAATATTCTTGTGAGATGAGAGTAAGCCTGGAAGCAGTTGCCTGGGGAGACAAGTCACGCTTTTGCCTCTGATGGCTGCAAAGTTCACAGCCTCACATCCTTCTTGAGACATGGCTGCAGTGACCTTGGCCAGGCACTTCCTGAAGCCTCATGCTGGTTGGAACTCCAGAGAAAAAGACAACCAACACTGTGCTGGATTTTGAGAGTGAATGCAGCAACTTTTAACCTAAACTTGTGGTTTAAGAGGTGGAGCAGAACAGCTCAAGTTAGCATGAAGTTTCCACAAGTAGGTAAAGATATTGTTAATTTTTTTCCATAGATTCTGAGTTAAGGTTACTCAGTCTTTCTGTCTTTGAGCCTTGCGTGTTGTCTGGCTTCTGCTGGTCAGTCAGGCTAATCCTCAGTTTAATATACATACCTTAGAATGTATTGTGAATTATGTGCACCTCTTTATAAGGGTCTCTTATTCTCACTCTGATTTTAGGCCTCCGTCACCTTGTAATTATAATAGGGTCTGTATTGATGTTTGCTACTATATTTCCATAGTGTATATATACACATAGTGTATATATGTATATATACACATATACATTATGTGTATAGTGTGCACAACTTGCACACTATACAATTGAATTTCCTTGCAAATTTCTGGCCCATTTTTTTAGAAATAGTTGATTCAAAGAGAAACAGAAACATAACTTTTACAACATAATATGATTTATATGCATATATGTATTACTTGACCCTATTGCATACCTTTTGTGTGCTAATGTGCAGACTGTACCTCAGTCATGGTCTTATTCTTACATGAGAGCAAACGAACTGTTGAGTGCTACATAGTTGCATGTTTCTCTAATAAGTGATTACCCACAGGATATTACTGACACCTATTTCATTCATACTGACTCGTAATTAATATCCCACTGCCTGTTTATACCGAACGCTTGTCTGCTGATGATTAATTTTAGAAGATTCCACCTGAAAATGTGGTGTTTGCCATGATAGAGTGGGCAAAAAGGCAGTGCTGCTGGCGCCCACACTTCTGCTCTAAGCATCTCTGTTCTGCTTCGGCCAAGGACCAGGAACAAAACCTTCATTGCAAGACCGTACGTGATCACACCTAATCAAGATGACACAACTCCCAAGCACGGATTATGGAATACATACAGAGACCTCTCAAGTCACTTCATAGCGATTACATGAGTTATGCAAATACAGGAGAAAATGATAAATATATCAACATGTTTGAAAAAAATGGAGCAGTTCTCATGAGTGCAACGAAAAGGGCAGATCAAAGCAGCAGCCCGTGAGCCAGAGCTGGCTGCCAGGACTGTGTCAGCTGGCATATTACCTCCCCAAGCACCTCCACATGCCCAAACACTTACTCTGTAAACTGTCAGCCCACCTGTGTTGGAGGAGAACCCTGCTCTGATGGAGCTCCAGAGATCAGCTTACAGAGGTGCCCCAAAGCTGACATTTGGCTCACAGCACTGAAAAGGCTAAGCCAGCCTAGGCCGGATTTTTATAAATGACTGGCTTACTTTCTACACCTCTTTGTCACCTCCAAATCAAGAATTACTATAATCTTTAAAGATTATTTATTATTAGTGCAACCAGAACCCCTGTTTAGAGACCAAGACCACCTGGCACAAACACAGAACAAAAGACAGTCCCTACTCCAAAAGTTTCTGTGTTAAGCATGTTCCCTGGAAATGGCCTTCAACTGGATGAATATCAGCAAGCTGACTTGTGTTTCTCTACAAATCCCGTGCTCCAACAAGAAGAAAAAGAGACCCATAAATGATCTGTATTTTGCTATCCGTCAGTGGTGGAATTCTACAACCAATGCAGCTGACAGCAGTCAGACCTCATGCAAGAATGCTATACTTATGGAAGAACCAAAAAACACTAAAAATGCAAAACCTGGCCAACATTATTTGCATATTTCTGCTCTTCAGATCTTTATTTCTCTGAGGTGGCAAAGGACATATGGTGAATCAACATAAAATTTAGCTTTTTATGTGCAAACCATTCCTTTTTTATTTTCTTTTGCCAATTTAGTTGTAGCAGCATATTTTACATAGTTACAGCTGATAGCAAGTGAGTCAGCTTGATCTGGTGCTAGTAAATATGTCAGAATCTCACCAATAGTTATATACTTTACCCCAGCATTATCCTTGGGCAAATAATGGTTAGGTATTTTATTCTTCCTAGTCTCTTTTCTCTCTCCTCTGACCCCACCCCTACTCTACTAGATACTGCAGTCTACAGTGAGCTGCGTTTTCCTCCTCTTCTCTACTTAGTACTGATGTCCTGCTCTACAGAGGCTTCTTTCTCAGTTTCTCTCTTGTGGGTTGCCTTTCCCACTCTTCTTAAAAGTGTGAGGGTTGTTAGACTGTAACTGAATTGATAGTGATGCTTTAACTTGCTATCAATATTGAATATACCTTTGCTTTTTGGATTCTAATGAGATATGGGTAAATAAGGTATCCACATTATTTTATCTCAGGGCTCGAGCTTCTCTGAAGTTTTAATTTCCTAACAATTGTTCTTTCAATACCCTCCAAACAGAAAGATATTGCTCTGGGACTGATGATATCTGCACATCAGTAGACTGTATGACTCCAGCACCAAATAATGGAGACTGTGGTGATAGTGTTAAAATAAGTTGCAAATAAAACTGTTAGGTTTCAAGTATAAGTTTAGTTTTATATTTTTGTCCTATTGTCCAATGGCTGATAGGACTGAAAAAACCTCAGATGCAATTTTATTCATTTGTTTCCATTTCTCATCTATATACTAACCCTTCCTATTGCAAATACTTCACATTCTACTTTCTCAAAAAATAATGCTTAAACGTATGGAAAGTTCTTAAATTTGACTGTAGATAAAATTTTAAAGTGTGGTAATTGTTCAAATGGAAAATAATCAACTTTGAAGGAAGTTATCTCTGATTTTAAATAACATGCCTTAATTTTCTGTGTTTTAGCTGAAACTCAGCTGCATCTCAAGTTCTAGAGGTGTAAAATTGACCCCATAGCCAAATGAACATCGGTTATTTGTATTTTTTATGGAGTAATTCATGGTTGATACTGTAATACAATTATCATGACTAGAGAAGTGGTACTGAAAATCTCAGCCGTAGCTCTGGCCATTCAATTGTGTACAAAACAGATGTGCTCCAGGGAATGCCCTCAGAAAGAACTGCCACTGACCTAGCAGATCTTCTCCATAGCCCAAGTCAAGGGAGCAAGAACTTCTATCATCCTAACCAGGAAAATAAGAAATATAATCAAGACAGGAAAGACTTGTATTTTCTCAATATTAAATTAAATGTATGGATCTACATTTTCAGTTTCCAACATGCCAATCTATAATGGCAACTGAAAACAGCATCAGAAGTTGACAGGGTGGAAGCTGAAAGTTAACTTCTGAACTGGAGGTCATCATCATGACAGAGAGAACTGATAGGTAACAGTGTCTAGTTAGAACTCACGTTTCTAACATGTTGTTAAAATGCTCAGGTACTGAAATAGTTAATGCAAATGCAGCTGTCACAATTAAATTTCAGATTTTATCATTCTGCTGAAATGAAAGCTCCCTACTTTCATACCATCTGCAGACTCAGGGAGACAGCGCAGCCACTCTGCTGTCTGCTGGTGTTTTGACGGTTTCCCTCCCAAGAGCATGGAGACAACATCCAGCTCTCTGTAGCTGCGCCATGAGTGACGACAGCACTGTCATGAAGCTTGGTTGAAATCTGTTGAATGCTCATCACTGAAAAGCAGCCAGTGAGCAACTGTGACAGGCATCACACTGGTAGGCAGAGAAAAACACCTGGGAAGGGTGTGACCATACCTCAGTCTCTGCTGATTAAGACACCGCTGTTAGCTGTCAGGTTGCAGCTAGCAGAGCTCCTCGACTCCTTGAAGTTCTACCAGGGATGGATTTAGAGCAGGGAGAAACAGAGTAATAATTAAGGGAGCCTCAATGCTTTCCTGAGGCTCTGTTAAAAGGCTGTTATAAGCTACCTGCTACCATCTCTTTCTCTCCAAAAAACCCCCTCTCTGCCCATGTCCTTGCCCGTGATAATGCTCACGTGCCCTGTATGTGCCACTGGGGTCACCCCACAGCAGCCAGCATGGAGCTGAGGGTCAGAGCTGTGCTCCCTGGGAGGACAGGGAGGTTACAGGGTGTTAGGACATCATGGTACAATAACCCAAAATGAGCAAAGGAGACTACAAACTGCAGGGTTTTTTTGCTTAAATGAGATTTCAAAAGATGAAGCAAAGTTCTGCAGCATGGTAGGATTCTGCAGCCAGAGGCCCTGAATACTTAGGAAATGCTTAGTACTGTCCCTGCCTCAAGAAAGACCTGAGTGACAATGAAGATGTCACTTCCCCACCTGTAAAGAAAAGTTTCTCCATCTTGTATAAAACTCCTCTCAAGCAAAGATACAAACAACACCATGCATAAGCAGGAGGGTTCACAGCAAAACGCTTTATTTGCAGGAGGCCAAGTCCTTCTGTCCTGCCCAGCTGTGCACTAGCAACCAGGGCTCAGCATTTGCTCAAGTCTTTCTAGTGAGATAGGAGAGGCAGGGCAAATCTATGAAATAAAAATTATGCCCATTTTACCCCACAGCTTTTCCAAGTACCTTGCACTGTAACATCAGCGCATGCATCCTGCGCTCACAATCTGATTTAAAGGTCCCCCAGACAGAAGGCTCCCTCCAGCCCTAACCTTCTTTCTTTCTCCCCTCCAAGCCCTTTTTTCTCTCTTGATCCGATTCGAGGACCCGTCCCTCAGTGTTTGTCATCAGGCTCCATCCTGTATCCCTCAGTGCCTTCAGGGTGTCTTCTTTTTTCTCTGTTCCAATGGCTCCAAGGTCATTCACTGCTCCTAAGGGAACCTGGCTTTTTTCTTCAATCCCCAGACATCAGACATCTCTGGACCCCTCTGTCTATTCCTCTGTCTATCTTCCTTCATGGTTCTCTCTTTCAATTTGCAAAACCTTCACTCTATCAAGTTTTAAGCAACAATATTTCAAGGGAATGGACAGGAAATTCCCATGCCCATAATTAAATTTCACATGTAGGACTGTGTGTGCCTTAGTGCCCACACTGACAAATACTTCTCATAATGAGCCACAGCTAGTACAAATCAAGTGACACAAAACCTGAAACGATTGGAGAGAAAAGAATGTGACTCAAATACGTAGGACCTTTCTTTAAGCACAGAGAGCTTTTCATTGTTAAAAATATGCTTGAATACAGCATTCAAAACCTGAACAAACTGATTAACCAGGGACCAAGTCAGCAAAGGAGCAGTGGCGCTCTGTGTTATCATGTGAGAGGCCCCGGTTTGGGAATGACAGAAGCTGATGATAAATGGCCACAGCACGGCCACGATGCCACAAGTCTCTTTGGAACAATACTGGCTCTGCTGCCCTTCCTTGACAGCTGCACTCAAATCTCTGCAAACAAGGATTACTCCAGAAGGCCATTTGCCCTTCTCCCGTTGAAAAAGTTGTCTGGGGAATACACGTGGTCACTAGCTATGGGGATGCACTGAAGGGATCTCTGGTGCACGGCTTCACTGCATGTCCCTGTCCCCTTCTGTTGGGATTAGGGACCTCTGCGCCAGGGAATGAGCACAGAGACATTACCTTGCCAGTGGAAAGTGTGTCTAGCAGGTGATTTAGAAGGCAGCCTATTTGGTAGAGCCAGCGAAAGCAACACATCTCTTAATACATCCCCTTAGGAAAGGGTAATGATGGTCAGATACAATGTTGGAAGTGAAAGGGCAAGGTATTAGTCAACCAATGAAGTTTTCCATTTTATTTCCCCTGAGTGATATTTTCTGTTGGAGTTCTTCATGAGCAGAGGCAAGAGGAGACAGAGTAAATGCTTGAAGTCAACAGCCATCCATGTGCCATGCCATCCAACCTATGGAGCTGACTAGAAACAATACTTTCTTTCAAAAGTAATTACAAAGTTTACAAAAGTTTCTGTTTTCTAGTTTTAAGACATTTTGTCATTCCTCCCCCTCCCTTGCCCTTGTTTTAAATAGATGAAAATTATTTTATGAAACAAAAGGAATTTTAGAGGAGTCCTGGACTGTGCAGTGTCTCAGCAGTGATGTTGTGGAACCCTTTATAGGGTTATTGTTTGCTCCCTTATAGGTTAACACACTTGGGACCAGCTCTCTGTCCCAACCCCTGTATTATCACATGACAGCCTCAGCTACACCTTAATAAGAGCATATTTTCCACTCTTTTAAGTTCTTCAAGTTGCATCTTAAAAAAAAACATGGCACCCTAGACAGGGATTAAATTCATGGGTTTAGACATAACCAGTGATTAAGGTGGGCATTTATGACCTTCTCACGGGCAGGAGCCAATCTGTAGGAAAGCAATCTGCAGCACAAGCTCTACAGACAAGGCAAGGTTTGATGCTGTAAACCAAACCCCATTTGGTTCTGTTATTCAAGGAGCCCCATCAAATTATTACCATTATTTATACCCTAATAAAATGTAGAGATCTCTTTCAGCTTTCAGGTTCTGTGGTGCCTGATTCCCTCCAAACACACAATGAAACATGGCTCTAGGCGTGGTAAAACTAAAACAATTGGGAGAATTTAACAGAATTAATAACGAATTATTTTCTGGCATGTGGTTATTTTAAGTGTTTTCTCATAGCTGGTAGTATTGCAGGAAAGAAAAAAGACATGAAACCAACAAGGAATTTCATTGTATTTCAGTAAAAAGCACAACATAAATCTGATTTAGATAATCCCATGTTGCAGTGACGGTGGTAACACTGGTCCCATCCCAGACTGCCTCTCCCAGTCTCAAGACAGGGACAAGACACTTCCTTCCTTCTACAAAACAGAAGGAAGGATGGATGTCCCAAGTGTGCTATGGCCCCAAATGCCCTGAGGTTTTACACATATGGCAACACTTTCTACAGGTGCTTGTAAACATGATACAATTTATTACTGTTTCTCCTTCCCAGTAAACTAGAATCAGAACACTCATTTTGAGACAAAATTCCTTTTTTTCCTAACAGCTGCAGCACTTAAAAGTTTTAACTGTAAGGGTTTTTTTTCCTTCTCATTTCCAGAACTAAAGCTATTCCCAAAAGTAAAGACATGCGCCCCTCTTTCTATTGACTGATGTATATGAATATATGTAGCATCTTTTCTGATACCTGGTGTTGCTAAAGAATGTATTAGGAATCTCTAATGCTGAACAGCAACTTTCTCTAAACAAAGAAGCAAAGACTTCTCCAAAAAGTCATATAAGCATTGATGTAAGTATTGAAAATTAAACAATATTATTTTATAATGTTTACAGTCTTGATGAACAGTAAGTAGGAAGACAAAGGCCTTTTTTAAAAATCAAATATCCCCATAGCACTTAATGCCTTTTTCCAGCATCATGGGGAGGGAGGGGAACAAACTACCAAACAAACAACCAAACCCAGTCATCACTTTCTCTTCCTTTGCCATGTTATTTTAGATGATTAATGATAAATCTTTATGTACAATTAGTGCCCACTTAATAGGCACCTTACAAAAATGCAGTCAGGAGTTTAGCTTGATTTTGGAATATGAAGAAAATTCAAGGAAAGCATGGGGGAAATATTTCAAAACATGAGGCAGTGGGTCAGCTAGAGGTAGCTCCAGGGTCTGCATTTGCACCCTCTGGTTGATACAGCTCCCCAGCAGATCCCGAGAGGTCTTGCATCTTTCCATAATGTGACACAGCCTCCTCACTTTTGAATTTAGTTGAGGCACCATGAATGGGTGGTGAGACACAGGAGAGGTCGATGAGATTGTTATCAAGAAAGAAGGCCAGCGAGCCAAAGGATCACATTTGTCTTGTCTGCCTTTGTGTTAGATCTGACTGGCACAGCGCAGAGCAGGAACTCAGACAGCAAAGGACCCAAAAGTCCTGGTCCCAAATCTGGGAACTGCACTTCTCTCTGCACACTGCCAGGTGGCCCAGCAGCCACAGAAAGCCATGGCACAACAGCACGGCTTTTTCTGGCTACTGCAGGAGTAGAGGAGCTGGAGTACACTTTAAAAGTGAAACCCTAAGGATATTAAAGTCTAGGCTTCAAGTGCTAGAGCTGTTCAGTGTAAATGTTTCTCCAGTGCTGACCTATGACTGTACCTTCAGCCTCTGATCCACGAGGTTCCTGTTGATGGGTGTGAGACCAGGGCTCCACACAGCCCAGAGACCGGGCAAAGTCCATAGAGGCTCATTGCTCAGCAAGCAAGGCAAGGGGTCAGAGAAGGGCCACACCATCACCTGTACTTATCAGAAACTACTCCTGATACCACCTGCAGGGAATGCTGGTACACTGTGGAAGGTCATTTTCCATGAAAGTCTTGCTTTGGGTTCACTCCTTGAAAGAGCAGCAGAGGAGACCATGGCCATCTCTGCTCAGGAGCTGCTCCATGTTGCAGTCAGCAGCTTCTGGCAGACAAGCACCGCACAGGGACAGTGTCCAGGAGCCAGGCCCAGGAGTGGGACAGCCCTGCTTCCCTCTGCTGTGTGCTGGTCACACATCAGAGGAAGAGTGAGGAGCTTATTGGAGAGCATCCCAAATTCTGTTAACCCTGAACCAGCTGGAGAACCTTTCAACTTTGCAGTGACTGTAGGTTTTCTTGCTTGAGGTTGATCCACAATAAAGTAAATTTTTTTTTTAAAGTGTACAAAATGCTACTAAATAAGAAATGGTCCTGACTAGGATTCAAATACACCATACACTGGGTGACCACTACCACCAGAGTCACTTCATACAATGGGTGACATAACTCCACATGCAAAATGACTCCAAATGCATTAAGAATATGTTTTCTGCCGGTGTGTGAGTGTGATTAGTACACATGACACAAGAGCCTGCAAGAATGGCGTTGCAGACTTTCACCACCAGTGTATTAATGGGAGAGTTATGCTAAATTGATTGTCCAGCACTGATGCTGAATATCTCCCTGTCTGAAACATTCCTTTATAAAATAGTGTATGAGGAAACTTGTGTCTTTAAAAAGATAAAAAACACTAAGTAGATTCAATTGTTTCTACAACCTTGTGTACTAGGCATGTTTACCTTAATATAGCCAGGGTGACGCCTATATCAGATGGATGAAGAGGGAAATACAGAGTTGACTGAGAGCGCAGATTGCTACACTACCACAGATTTTACTCCCTTCTCAGGAAAAGAATTTAAACAATGTGCTGCATGAGTACCTGAGCTGCTCAGCTAGCATATAAAATTTGCAAGCAAAAGACCTGCAAGAGAGATCAACAGATGAACTTGAGGTTTCTGGTTTGTTGCAGAACAATACCTTAGCATTCACAGTCTGTCTTGCACTTTGTTAGCCCAAAAGAATAAAAAAACATTTCCTTCAGCAGCTCCTCAGACCATGTGTTGCCAGTGCAGGGACCTTGCCATCCCAAGTTTATTAAGAAAACCTGGTTTGTCAAGAATATGCCTGGGAAGCAGCTAAGCAAACAAAACAAAAACATAGCACATTGCTGCCTGAAAATATGCTACAGTTAATGCTTGCACAGGAAAATTCTTATAAACAGCAAATACTTCATGACTCTTTTACCTCCACTTGCTGCAGCAGTTGTAGCCTTCCTGTTACAGCATCGCCCTGCTTTTGGAATATTACTGGCAATGGTAGCCTGCACTGGGGTTTTGTTCCTTTTTCTGGGCCAGACCTTTCATCTTTCTTCTTTTTTTTCCACTCTGAAGGTTATTTATGCAAGTGTGACATGCAGTTACAGTAAAGTTCCTTGCAATGAATGGAGTGCAGGGCAGTGGTAAATTCCATTCCAAAATAATTTTGAATTCTAAAGGTTCCATTTAAGGGATAATGACGGGAGCAAAGGGCATTTCTCCAGGATTAATCACTGGCTGGGTGAGATGATAGCCCAAGGCAAAGCCACAGGCCATTAACCCCTGCAGGTCACCTTATCCCTACAGGAAATGCACAGGGTCAAGTTCACTGTTGCTATTATAAACTCTTATTCGAGAAAGGGGTTACACTTCTGTGTTTATATATGTCTTCCATTCCCATGTTTGTAATGATAGTGGATAGCTTTTGGCAATGCTTCTATATTGTACCACTGAGAGATGTAAAAACAAGTTCTATTGTTATATTTGATGCCAAAGACACAAGTGGATTTTTAATGTTTACAGTGAAACATTTAAGATTCTTGGAAAAGAATGAAAAATGAAATTACAGGAAAATACCACATGAAAAAGACCTAAGGAAATGACATTAGAAAGACGGAACCTCCCCTCAGCTGGTGTAAATCATCATATCTCTAAAGCCAAAGGAGCTACATGAATTCACACCAGCTGAAAAACTCAGACAGAAGTTGAGGTTGAAACACATTGAAGAATAAATTTTAGGCTTGGCTCCTATACCATCACATAGGGAACATCACATAAAGGAGCAGTTTGACAAAAATACTGCTAAATGGGATTTATGTGCTTGTGAAAACATCATTTTAAAATGAATCCTCTCTTACTTACATAGCTCCCAGTCCCACAAACTTTAGTCAGGTTCAATAGTTTCTAGCCAGAGTACCAGGCAAAGGCCTTCCAATCAACCCATTGCAAGGGAAAAGCTATCACTGTAGCTCTGTGGGTTGAAGCAGCAGGAATTTTGCACACTGTGAAGCTTTTCTTTGCTCACATGAACAGTAGCCCTGGAGTTCAAACCCAGGCCCAGAATGAGACTGTGCAAAATCTCCAGGATATGCGCATTTGAAGATCGTCCTGAACAAAGGGGCAGCAGACAAGGTCAAACCAGAGCTGTGTTTGTGAACTTTCTGCCTGCCTTCTGAGCCTTTCTTGAAACATATTAAACAATTTCAATTTTCATTAAAGAGCACATAGTCCTCAGCCCTCTGCTAGAGAAGTGCACTGAGGACATGGGCAGTTCTCACTGCTCGTGGCAGTTCCTTTCTCCCCTTGGGGCTGTAGTACCTGTATCCTTTTGGGATGCACTGCCTGAAACTCTCTCTCTACCTCCAGCCTCTCTTTCCAGAGGTGGAGCAGGGATCACTGGTTTTATGATGCCCCTGCAGTTAGCAGCAGTAATCCCTTCTATAAAATCGTTTCCTGACTGAGGACTTTAACAGGAACAGCAGACTTAGACTACTTCTTCACAGACTGAAGTGAGTTCAAACACTCTTAGATCTCATCTACAGGGCAGATCTGTGGGGGGTGCATTAACCCCTTGGTTTTGAGGTTGTACTGAGGTTCAGCAAAGTGAAGATGCACTGAGCCCCAGAAAGCGGCCAGGAGCACATCTTCATACCTAGCAGCGGACAGGGAGCCCTCAGGTCCATCAGCCGCTGCTGCAACATTTCTGCATTTATTCAGTTGCCATCATACAGCACATAAGCAGCCCTGCAGCAGCCAGGATATTACACTTTCCTTGAAGTAAATAGAGATTTCACTGCAATATGGGAGTTTTCCCCAGCAACACGCCTTTCCCTCAGAGGCAGTCCTGATGCCTTTCTGCCCTGGGAAAAGATCACAGACCAGCAGAGCTGCTTGCTGCAGGCTGCAGGTCCTGCCCCCGCCAAGGAAGCTCCTTCCTGACCACAGCCAGGACCAATTCTGGAGAGAGGTCAAATTTCGGATGGAGCCCTGTCTCTCACACTCCCAATTTGTGAATGTAGGTGGCTTACAGAGCATGAGGTTATTTAAATCCCACTTGGAGGTGGCTCCCTCTCCTCATGCACTGCATAGAGTGCCCAGACAGCTAACCCGCAGGTCTGATTTCCCTAAAGAGTTTTAAAGTTGCATGGGAAAACACCATCATTTCCTAATTTCAGGATACTATATTTTGCAGCTTTAATGTTCCTTTAATGGAGTTTTTAGGTGCAATACAAAAGGACAAGCATTTTCAGCCTGTAATAGTAATAAACTGCAAAGTAAATATAATTACAATATCTCTCACCAAATTTAAACTCTTTTATTTTACTATTAATTGACTGAAAGGATTTGCAAATGCTGAAAAAAACTTTGGCATCAATATTTAATAAAATACAGCAATAAGATACTAATCATCTGAAGGGATAAAGTAGCTAGTTTTTAGATCCTGTGATATATTATCAAGTGTAGAACTGATGATACTCATTGCTCTCTAATTAATGCCCAATCCAGCATCCGAACAACATAAAAAATCTGGATTAGAAAAGCTGCTATTGCCAACCGCTTGCTTTCCACATTATTTTGAGGAAAGACCCATTATGTGAGTGAAAAGCAATTGTTCTCATGGGCCTGGCCCCTGTGAAGATGGAGACAGGTGTAAGGCAGCCTTCAAAAGGAAAAGTCCAGCAGAGTGTCTGGCAGGGCCAGTCAGGAGGAGCAGTGTAAGGCTGCTGGCTACCTGCAAGTGAGCACGGGGACTTTCCCACTGCTTGTCCCCCACAGCGAATGCATGCCCCTCTCATGGCACCAATGCCTCCAACGCAGGTAGAAATATAACTTGGGGGTAACTGAAGTACCAGACATGATGTCTCCTCCTTCCCTCACCTTCCCACTCGCTTAGGGAGAGCAAGGAATAGTTCCTGTGGAACAGGAATGGAAAAAGACCATTGCTGCCAAACCTGGGCTACCTCCAGCACGTGATCCAGGGCAGGAGAGGAAGCAGTGGGAGGACTGGGCAGGGTGCTCTGAGTGCTGCTCACAGGTACCAGCTGGCCTCAGGCCCCGGGGATTTTGAGATGCTGCCACATCCTGTGCCTGTTCAACTCCTCAGCCAGCAATTACCCAGCAGTGGCCAAACCTCACCCTGCACAGCTGCACGTGCAATAAGAGCTGCCATTGCAATGCCTTCCCTGCTCTGTTGTGCCCTGCTCTTCCTTGCTCTGTTGGCAAATATTCTTGTATTTGCCAGCTTTCTGGAAGAGATTCTTTTTTGTTATATGTGAGCAGTAGCTCTCAATTTCCGACCACTAGTGCCTCAGTGCTGCTGCAGTACTGTAACATTATAGTAACAGAAAACATCATGCTTGGAAGATGAAAAGGGGGCTGAGAAAAAAGGTATTATAGTCTTAAATTTAAAAATGTTAGTAAGAAAAATTGAGAGAAGCAGAATGTAGTGTGTTGCATATTTGGAAGGCAATACTTGGAATGCTCACTTCAAGTACTCATCTCTTGTGCACTCATCTCTTGTAGAGCTTTATATATATATATATATACACATACACACATATACACATACATACATATATATATATGTATGTATGTGTATATGTGTATATGTGTATATGTGTATATGTGAATATATCTATATATACACATATGCATATATTGCAGCAGTTTTTAATCTAACTGTTGAAATATTGTAATGATCACGTGTTTCATTTTAAATAAAAACTCCTACTGAAAAAAGATCTGGTAGGTAATTTTCTTTCACATCTGTGATGGGAGATGTATTACGCATTTGTAGTTTGAGCCAAAATTTTCGCTTGCTTTTTTTTTTTTTTTTTTTTTCTCAGAAGAGCCAGCAAGAAAGAATGCTTCATTTTACTGCTCTGCAGTTTTGAAAAATGAAATGGGCTGGACCATCATGAAAAGCTGAATAGTTTGACCTGTCTGTGCTTTGGCTAGGTTTTGCTACAGCATGAGGAATTCAAATCTCCCCACAAACAGTGCTCTAATGATAGGGTACCACAGCCTAGCCCCAGTGGCAGGGGAGCTCTACTTTGGCCCTTACTCACTCTGATGTGTTTAGTCCAAGTTTTAATTCTTTCAGGAATAAGATTAGAAACTGTGCAACTCTGCATCTCTGCCCCATGGCACCAGCTTTATGCTGATTTAACTGTGTTGGACGTACAAATGTTACTTCACACCATAGGGGTGGGGGCTGAACAGGATCTACAATTTTTTTTGGCTGCCTTCATTTTATGCTATGTTTGTTTAGCCTGCAAGTTCAGGCCATGTTCAGAGGAACAGTTCATAACATCTATCAAATTTGGGTTTATTGATTAGCTATTTTAATTTGAAATACAATAAAGAATGTCAACCATATGTTCAAGCAGCAAATGAAAAATTCTGTGAAAAAACAGATCAGCAGTTTTAGCATATACAGAAGGAATTTCCTTCCCTCTTTTCTAAGGCTTCCAAAGTCTTCATTAAAGCATTTGGGCGCCATCCTTGACTCACAGACACTGGTACAACCTCACGAGTGACAGTGGAAGCCAGGCCAGTTAAAACCAGCCCAGAATCTGGAAATGAGAAATGGTTCCTTTTTATACCATGAACAACAGTTGAGGCACAAAAACCATAGGTAATAATTTATGTAAAATGCTAGACTAACAAAAAAACCTTTATATAGAATAATTGTTTGTTGTTTGTTACATTACTTATTATGTTGCCAAATGATGTCCAACTAAAATAGCACCAAGTATATGTTTTACAAATATTTTCTGTCCTGTTTTTATGACATCTTATTCTCAAACAATGGATGTGCTTGTTTTAATCAATAGGTAATGTGGTAGAGCTGGCACAAGAGATTATTACAGCACATGGCAAAAGAATTCTGCTGCTGTTCAATGGTGCTTCTAGGTGATCTTTATCTTTAAAATGTTCAAGAAAAAACCAACAGTGATAAAGAATTGCATTTACATCACTGTATTTAGGTTTATATTCCTATTCACAAACAGCGAGAACTTCGTATCTTCAAACAGTGACACACTTCATAATGGGAGCCAAATACTTCATCTTGAGTTACTACATAAAAATATTATAGATCATCCAACAATATGACAAAATGTCACTGTATTCATTTAAAATAGCTATCTGTGAAATGTGTGTTACCGTATTTTGCTTGGGGCAATATATTTCCATGCTTTATGAAATTATTAATTCTCATTAAATTCCAATGATCCCGTCTGAAAAGAGCAGAACTAATTAACTGCTCCATTAAAGTTATTACTTAATCCTGATGAGGCCTGTAAATGTTTCTACCTTGTTAGGCCAGTGAAAGTTTTCTGAACCACAACTCCTGTCCTTACAAGGAAAATTCCCCATTATTCCGTAACAGTAAAATTACCAGCTTCCAACAACACCCATGTAGCCTCTAAGACTGAACGCTCACACCCTGAAACAAATACTTTCCTCTTTTTACAAAGAAAGGAGAATGGAGCTCATGCTGGCAGGAAGGATCTGCAGAACCTGCGTCAGACAGGTGATGCCTACTTGGGACCAGCACCTATACAGAAAGTAATTGTTTAAATGTCTTTGAGGATTTGGACTGCAGTGGCTCTGTACCTCTGCTGTCACTTGTAAAATCAAAATGACTTTGCTGCCTCACCAGAAGGCTGTGAAAAATGATGACGCCTTTGAGGTTCTCATACTCCAGGCAAGTATTGAATGTTTTAATCCATCAGGTAATAATTAAAATAGAGATATATAGTTAAAGAATTTGGGAAAATTATTACTTTCATGATCTATTACATTATTTACGTAAAATGAATAAATTACTTTTTAAATTATTTGCTCAGCTTCATTATTAAAACATTTTTCAAAGTTTGATTTTTTTTTAGTTATTTGGGGGGTTTTGTTGGGTTTTCTTCCCAGGGTTTACCCTTTTCTAGATAAAGGCTCCATTTTTTAGGGAAATTAAATAGTTCTTAATAATGTTCCTCAGATAGTAAACACAACATTTTCTTTTAACATTCAACTCCCATCACTCCCCAATAAACACTTTGGTTTTCAAGGGCTTCTGTCACAAAACCAGATTTTATAATGGCCATTGATATTTTGGAAAGGATCAGAAGTTAGATTTGCAACATAAATTGACAAATATACACTGTATTTTGATTCATTCTATGCCAATCTCAGCCATTAAAGCACTGGGAGTTTTGGATGCTTCTCTGCAACGAACAAACACAATCTGAAATACTGATGGCTCTGGAAGTACTTTTTCCTCTGCAATGTCATCCTTTTCAGACACAGTAATAAAAAGATCAATTTTTATAATTAGCCCCTTGCTCCAGCCCGTTGGAAAACGTTTTGGCGATCATCTGCAGTTGCAACATTTGACAGCACAAGCTTTCCTTAAAGCCCTCACCCTTCCCTGCTTTCTCAGGGCCTCCCTGTGCCCTGGGCATCCCGAGGAAGGCAGCTGGTTCACCATTTGGGACAATCCCAAAAGGTTAGTGATCAACTGCACTCTGTTCACTGATGGACCACACCGAGGTCAGCAATGCTACTTTGGGCCCCAAGGCAACTGTGCGAGGAAGTGTTTGTAAGCAAGGAAATTCCAAATGATTTGCATTTTCTCAGCAGCAGAAAGAGCGAGAGGACCTGAAACACACTCACATCGCAAGCACCACGCACAGCCCCAGGCTCAGCTTCCTGGGAGAGGTTTCATCATTCCTTGGGGGGACCTGGCTCCATCACCCACACCAGCGTGGTGTTTCCACCACCCACATACTCCCTGGAGAGCTGTGCCACTTGCCGAGAGCTTCCAAAATAGCAACTTCCCAACCCATAACGTTAGAAGCTTTTGAAAACATTTGCAACCAATTTTACAGTTAATTAAACCCAGATTTGCTCTATTCAGTCATTTGTTCTATAACTTTTAAATCTTTTTTGGTTTAAAGTTTAGGGGCTTTTTTCTAAGCCATGTGCAAGCTTTTGCTGTAAATAGGTTAATTGCAGCTCTGATCTTCCTCCAGCATCTGCCAGTAAAGACAAACAGTTTTCAAACATCCAGGCCTAACATGGATCACAACATTTCAAGGTGGGACCAGTCCTATGGTGCTGCCAGCAGAGAATCCTGTGCCAAATCATACAGCTAGTAAATAGTACGGCATCAATTCCTCAAAAATTTCCATAGCAAGAGTTTTAGGAAAAGATCCAAACACCCCATCAGTAAATCTCACAGAGTAGGTGAAAAGTTTGCATTTGCCATGTATTTCAAGAGGTCTTTCTCTCACATGTGGTTGCAGTCTATGAATTCAAAGCTTACACAAGCTAGATATGCCACCAAGTTTGAAGGTTTCCTCTCTCCTCTGCTCAGAACAAATGTAGGAAAATTGTATGACTCAAAATCATCACTTACTTTTTCTCAACAAGACAAGAAATCATTATTCATGCTTTTCTTTTAAAGTCAGTATTTCTACCAAGAAAGAGAAGCAAGTTGTTGTAAGAAAGACTGTCTGGCGTGAGTTTAAAGGCTGACTTCTCCTAACTGGAGAACAGTTTCCCCAGCAATGTGCATTTCTCTAGCTCCAAAGCAGAATCTCTTATGACTCTTACATCAGGTATGTAAATGAGGAAATCTCAGTTAAAATTAAGCTCCTGATCATCAGAGACCAATTATTGATTTTCTTCCTTTCTTTACTCAATGAATAGAACAGACAAGATTTTAAAAACCTTTGGAAAAAAAATGCCCATTTAAAAACATCTACAGTAAATTGCAAATATTAACAAAAGAACAGCCATATCTTGCCTCCATTTCTGGTTAGTGCTAAAATTTTTTCTGAGAAATGAGTGATCCTCATTCACTGAATAAGGTCATATAAATGCCCCTGTGCCTTGAAGAGTGACTGGAATCACAGACATCCTTGGCAGCTGCAGGCACCTATACTTAGCCCTAGCCCTGGACAAAGAAATTCATCCTACAAAATCGGAGGTAACCAAGTACATAAGATGCTGGTATGTCCCAGAGACACACAACAGGTGCTGTGGGAATTATAGGCTGTTCTTTACAGAAAATAATGTCTGATTTACTTAAAATGAGAGCTTAAATCCTTCCTATATCAACATGGAAGGTGTGAATTGATGTCCAGTAAAATAAAAAACCATCATGTGAACACAGCTTAATTATCTGCCTGGTTTGAAAGCAAGCAATGATTCATTTATTCCTACAAGCAAAGCCCATTTGTGCATTACAATTATCTCAATGTCTTAAACAAATTTTCAGAAAAGCTTTCCTAGCAGCCAGTGAAGTGAACTGTTGGAAATTTAATTTCAGACATAAAAAACCCCCAAAACGTCTGGTGTCTAGTACCTTCAAATTGTTATTAGATATTATTATAATTCTTTTTTAAAAATCATGGTGAAATTCCTTAAAATGATGATATCAGTGTCACTTGCCATCATCTGCTGCTGCTGGTAGGAGACCACAGGGAAGGAGCACAGAATCCAGTGAGAGCCTGACTCAAGGGCCAAAGCACCATCCCTACAATCCTGCCTGAAACAACAGCAGGAGATTTCCCAGCCCACATCCAAGCACTGGGGACCAGAGATCCCTTGTCAGTCATTACACACATTGGAGACAACGCCTACTCTCCGAAAGCACTGCTGCACTCTAGCAGTTTGCTCTCTTCAATAGCACGCCCTCACAACCGCTGGACTTTTCAATAGTATTTTGCAAAGGCACACTTTGTATTTTAGGCAAAACTGCTGTAAGAGAGCAGAAGTGTGAGTCAGACACAATCCCATCCATCTGTGTAAGCACAGGCCATTCCCTTCACAGCTGGACTCGAAGATCCTTGCGGGTCCCTGCCAATGCAGAATGTTCTGTGAGTGTGTGTCTGAAGTCTGACCACATATACAGCAGCTTATGTAAAATGTGCAGGATGTACAAAATCCACATCAATCAAAAATATCACCACAATCATGATATAAATCAACACCCACACCCCAAGCTTCTGGATTCCAGTTTAAATAAATTGGAGTTCTATATGAGGATTAGAGACACAAATTCTCCTTCTTCCTCACATTTGAGGAAGTGTGCAGGGCTAGAAGTGAGAGAGTCATGTAGAGGGACATTTAACCTTAGTTAACCAAAAAAAAAAAAAAAAAAAAAAAAAAAGAAAGAAACCTGCAGATTCTGTATCCAGAATAAATATATTATGCCACTCTCATAAACATTCCCTTTTTGAACCCATTCCAAAATTCACCAGAACTCATGCTAGTTTTTTCTCCAGTTGCTTTCTGCATCAGTGACACTCCTGACCTCACACATGGCCACTTCGCTCTTTGACATTTTGACATCATCATTTAAAGGCTGTTGTTATCATGGCAGGTTCTTTACAGCTGGAACAAAGAAACAGTATGGTTTTACTTCTTAGGAAGAACATTTACTGAACATCCTGCAAGCAGTCTACTCCTAATCTGAGGAAACCAATGGCTCATGCTCTGGGGAAGTCAAAGGATTTGTGGCTAGTAACTGTACAAATCAAGAAGGAAAAAGCATATAGAGCTTGTTGCTGAAACTGTCAGTGATTGCAATTAGAGGTGAATTAAAGCAGGGAGACAAATCAAGAATCACCAAAGAATGAATATCAGGTAAAAAAAGAGGCAAAATGTGCATTTTTTTCAAGAGAGAAGTATTCATACTTCCTTCAAGCTGAAGGAAGTATCTTCAATCTTCCTTCCAAGATTCCTCTGTACAACGGATTATGTATTACTGTAACCTGTTTTAATTCCTGCTTAATGAATAAGAATTCTACCACTCTTCAAATACAGCTTTAGTGGGTCTTCCTCCTGTATTTTGGATTCTATTTTTAATTAATGCAAAAAACAATTAAATTTTGAATAATAACTAACAGTTTTATGGGGCATGCTGCATGAAGTACAATTTCTTTTAAATTCAGACTCTTTTTTTTCAGTTTCTTTGTTTTCAAAATATTAACAATTTCTATCAGTCAGAGATATGCAGAATTCAAGTTGCTGAACTAATTTTAAATGCTTTATTTTAAAACAGATAAATTTAAACTTCCATGAACATGATTTTCCAGGAAAACCTGGTAAAAGGAGATTTTCTTCAAAGGATTTCCTGGAATCATTCTGGCTCATTCAGGTACATTTTTCTTGTTAATAAGTTTAAGGCGCTCTGGTCTAACTTTAATTTAACCAAAAAATTATGTGTTTACATGTTTGCTAAAATTAACATTGAGAGTTACTATCAAAGCTTCAAAATAAATTTTTTTTTAAATCACTGTATTTTTACATTTAAAGGTTACATTTAAAAGCACAAGAAATCCAAACTGTAGACAAATCAAAACTGTATCCATTCATGACTTTGTTATTTCTAGCAAGAACGGGTAGCATAATTATATAATTGTATTTTGAGGTTATCTTTTAGCAACATCCCTGCCCTTAAGACCAAAACTATGTCTGGAAAAATTTATCAGTAATTTATGTTGACATTAGTAATTAAAACATTTCACGGGAATGTTGATTTTTAATTTTTGTTGTACTGTTTTCAGACTCCCTGATACCAAAAAAAAAACCCAAAAAAACCAAAATCTTGAGAAAATGTCTGCTTACTCTATTGCTCCTCAGTATGTGTAACAACCACATTTCTGGGCGCTGTCATATAGCCAGACATACAGGAGCTATGAAATGCACTTACAATTTATTGCCTATAATTAATTACACTCACAATCCTTTACAAGGAAAAAATTGTACCAATAAAATGGAGACCTTATAAAAAGAACTGCATATTACTTCAAAATGACAGGCTTCTCTAGCAGTTTCACTACTGCTTTTTGGCTAAAATTGTTCTTGTTCAAATAGTGAATTCTCTGCCTGGGCCCGTCCCAACTCTCCCAGGAACTCTGACTCCAGACTGGCAGCAAACGCTGCATTCTTCAGCAGCAAAGTTAGCAACCCCCAGGATTCTCTTGCAAGTCTTGGTATGGTGTGGTCGTGTGATTTTTTTTTTTTTTTTTAATAGATTCATATCTTGGAATTAACAGATTACCTGAAAAAATTACCTTCCTTTTAACAAAACTAATTTTCAACTTCATCAGAGAAAAAATTGAAAAATATTTTTGTAAAAACTTGGGGGTGCAGAAGGCAAATAAAGCCAAGGGGTTTTCCTACAGTAGAGATTTTCTAGGCTGGCATGTTGGGTTTATATCCTATTTCATATTTTTAATGTTCAAGACTGACAACATTAATAGTGGGGTTTTATATCAAATGTTAAACACTGCAGAAGAGCAGCCACCCCTCAGATACAGAAGGACCTTTGCAGGTTAGAAGAGATGAGTTCCTCCTCCATTCCTATTAATAACCAGCTACAAAATCCACTGCTTGTATAAATAGTTGTGAAATGGGGAGGGGATTAAGCATAGTAAGGGCTTTGTTTTGGTGGACTTGTTCAGTGGAAAGCAGAATCATAGTTACTATCAACCCACTTACTCAAGAAAGTGACCTGAGATAACAGAAATCCCGCAAACCAGGAAATGTGTTCCCCAAATTACTTTTGCCTTTTTTTTTTTTTTAAATCTAGTTACAATTTATATTAAAATGTGATTCCTAGCTTCCTTATTGCAAACCCTGGGCAATCTCAAGCCCCTTGCTGTTGTCCTCTTGAGTCTGTAAACAGGCAGAATAAAACAACAGCATCGCTAAGTGCGAACTTTCTCCATTCATCTTAATGGACTGTTAATTATGACCACTTAAATGCCCACAGTGTTAACCCTGTCACCGCTGGCTGCATTTCACCCAAAAAGGCAGTTTATAGATGTTGATTTATCTACAGGCAAATAGATGTAAAACTCTCCATCCATGCGCTGTTAAGTGAACTAAATGATTAATAAAGTTATGAATATGGATTATGCAGCCAGTTGAAAAACCTAGTAATCATTTTCTGAAGTTTATTCCTTTCAAGGATTGGAGCAAGGTGCTGCTTTCAGTATCAACACTGCTGTGCAATTGTTTGAGGGTTGAAGAGTTTCAAACAGGGTGGTGTTGGGTTTGTAGTGAATATTCATGCAGCGAAAAGGCTGCTGAGGTGTAGTTAACTGATTGACTTCGCACATCCCAAGTGATGCAGCAATATGTAATAGCAGGATATAATAAGGCTAGTTGACATTTTTTTTTTATTTCATAAATTTTTATAAAGCTATAAAAGATACGCAACTATTTATTTTTGAAAGACAGGCAAATCTTAAAAAAAAAAAAAAGTAGTATATTTTATATATTGCTACCTATACAGCTGATGCAATTAACAGAATTAACAGGAATGAAAAGTGGAATCAATTTTTTGGGCACATATACATACACATTTGGAGAGGGCACAAAAATCACAGGGGTTTTGAAGAATTTAACCCAACAGTATTTGGAATACAGTCATGACAGGAATTGTATTTTTACCATTGTATTTTTAATACTGTATGTACTGCAAAAATACTAATAAACAAAGCCTTAGGTTTCATTACCTCCCAGGTTTTCCACCGGCATCCCTGGCTATTTGAGGAAAATCTTATCACCAAAAAGGACCGCATCTGTTTCTTCTGTCACACCATAGGTTTTTCAGTCATTCCTTCCATCAGATCCTACGGTTGTTCCATGCTTGTAACAAATGCCAGCAGCTGGGGGTATGTGCTAAGCTGGGTAGCATGGGGCAGAGCAAGAGCTCACAACGTTCACAACATGCAAACCCCTGGGAATTATTTTCTCACTCTGTGCTGGCGGCTACAACCACCACCACTGCAGCACCACTGGCCACCCATGAATTGCAGATACTCATTTTTGCAGCACAACTGTAGATTCCAGAGTCCATGAAACAGACAACACGCCACTCCACAGTGATGGGAAAACGACAACAGATCCACCAAGTAAAGCAGCTCTGAAACCAGAAACCATTTTCCAAAACCCTGAGAACACAACAACTATTTGTGCTCAAGCGTGCGGTCTGTTTTCCCCATTTAAGCACTTTGGGGTATCAATATTTTATTTTTTAAAGAAGAAGTAGTTGTAAATGAGCAGTCAGGCCCATGCGATCAGCACATAACGCTGGCAAGAACAACAGTACGTGGGCCGATGCATTGGGTCTAGCACCACTCTGGAGACCCCCCTGATAGTTACCATAGAGATAGTAGGAGTCACAAAGAGCTTCGATCACATTACTGGCTGGGAGGGGGTCAATTTGTATGCGCGAGCCCTGCTGGGATTGAAAGAATGCAGAGGAGGACAGGAAAGATAATAGAGAGAAAAATAAGTGAAGGGAGAATGCAAGAAATGGGAAAAATGAAAGAAAGAAAGAAAGAAAGAAAGAAAGAAAGAAAGAAAGAAAGAAAGAAAGAAAGAAAGAAAGAAAGAAAGAAAGGAAGGAAGGAAGGAAGGAAGGAAGGAAGGAAGGAGGGAAGGAAGGAAGGAAGGAAGGAAGGAAGGAAGGAAGGAAGGAAGGAAGGAAGGAAGGAAGGAAGGAAGGAAGGAAGGAAGGAAGGAAGGAAGGAAGGAAGGAAGGAAGGAAGGAAGGAAGGAAGGAAGGAAGGAAGGAAGGAAGGAAGGAAAGGGGGGCAGAGGGGGATGAGAAAGCAACCAAAGGGAGTGAGGGTTCTCAGAAAAAAAAGAATCCAGCAGGAAGACCAAGGGAAAATGAAGAGACGAGAAGGGAAAACATGAGAGAAAATTCATCTTGTGCAGACAGCACTTGTGTTGCTGCCTGACAGGACCTGCTGCTTCAGAGGAGCTAAGCTAGTGGCGTGGCCAGCTGCAGGAGCAGCGGAGATGGACGGGTGGATGGATGGATGGATGGATGGATGGATGGATGGATGGATGGATGGGTGGATGGGTGGGTGGGTGGACGAATGGAAGGATGCTACAGCACCTGACCCACATCAGAAAAACTGCTCCAAACACAGAGCAGAGGAAGGAGACTGGGTCACAGAGAGGAGAGGGGGGCTTGTTTTCATACGCCCACACATGAACATCCTGAAGCTATTGCCAACTGCACCAGCACCACAAAAGCAAACAAGTTTGTTCCTTTCTTGTTTGTACTCCTCAATGAAGGGCACTGAGGGCTCAGGGCAGGACAGCTTTTGCCTCTGAAAGCTGTGACTGCCTGGGCTGGTGGGGCTGGAGCTTTAGCAAATGCCTTGGGGTCTCCGTGAGAACCATGGCAGCCTCCACATTCCCAGCTGCCTCCTGCAAATAACACCTAAATCCCAGCTCCAGAAAGGCTAAGAAGAGTAGTTTGAATCACTAACTAAATCAACAGAGTATCCCAAATACCAAACTTGGGAAATAATATTTTAGGGATGACTTTGACCACTGTTGTTCCTCTGCAGGTTAGTAATGTCACAGGCAAATCTGCTTATCTGCCAACAGGAATCTTAGCAAACTCAGAGACAGAGAGCGAGATTTAATACATAACCAGTAACAGTTAAAGAAAAAAAGTCTTATTTGGTGGCACATTCCTCAGCCCTGTACCTCCCAGAAGGTAGGGGTAACAAAGAATGTCTTGCTTTGGTGGCCTCGTCAATGCCGTGGTGCCACAGCAGCTCACCTTGCAGCTCCCAGGACACGCACAGCTTCACAGCCTCATGCTGGTACTCAGCTGGGATTTTAATTTGCCGCCAGAGGAAAGGCCCAGAGGTTGGTAGAGCAGCAGTCTGCTCCACCGTACTGCTGCCTCATGGCTGAGCAACAGAATTTTTCCTGGGGACAATGACTATCTGCTGAGTTTTTCTAAAATACACCTTTTTTTACTTAGCAGGAGCACCGCAGTACTCCTCACCTTGAGGGCCATCCCATTCAGCCCTGTGAGAACAAGACAACATCCCCTACATTTTCTTATAGAGAAACAGATTTAAGTACGTTCAGTGAAAATTTAGCATAGATTTCAGAGACATTCCCCAACCAATCCCCATAACAATAGCATCAATTGGCCCAGCTGCAGTATGATGTGCTCAGTACACATGGACCAGCCTAGAAGTGAATATGAAGGTGGGTTGTTTTCCTTTTTAATGAACCAATACTGGGTTTGTATTATTCCACTTTTCAAGCCAGCTGCCAATCTGACCATAAAGTAGGGTTTTCCCTTGCATATTAACACCAATGTCAAGTTACCCCTAAGATCAACAGCATTGCCTTTGAGTTAAAAGCACACAGATGTCTGAGTAACAGTAAAATTACTGAAGTATGTAAAAGCCTCTAGAAATGCTGGAAAGCAGCTTTTCCATATATAACAGTGTCACCATTTAAGTCAAATACATTGTGATTTTAGCTTAAAAAGCCCTCTAAAGCAACGCAAACGAAATTGAAAACACTTTCCATTCAGAGGAATATACTCTTACATAAAGCTGCAAACTAAAGCAAGAAAATGGCATGTATAAAACTGCAAAGTGCCCTTGTAGGAAAACCTGAATAGTTTTATGCACAGGTTTCCAAACTCTCCTATGCATTAGAACTACTATATTTTTTAATGTGGTTTATAATATAGAATCATGTTTAAAAGAGATGGTGTCAGTCCAGCCACAGATACACTCAGAGATTTCAAAGCCTTTTTTCAGCCCTTGCCTTATCACCACCACACATGTAGGGAAGGGATCCTCCAGTCCTGTAGCTCCCATCCAAGCCCAGCCCAGCCTCAACAGCCTCAGGCTGCTGAAGTCATTAAGATTTTTTATGAACATCTACTAGCCAGATGAGTCCTCATTTCCAAATCCTTTACAATTTTTTCCACCACAAGAATACTTTCCAAAAGCTGGGTAATAGGCCCCAAACAGTTCTTTCAGCACTAATGTGAACTGGAAACTGAAAAACCATCCAGCAGGTAATTTGTACAAGTCTCTTAAATCTTGAAAATGAGGCTATTCATTTTCTAATAATAAATCTTTAGTGTAGATAATCTTATCTTCCTTCCACAATAAACTCCTAATTATTACCTTTCCAGCCAGCATATCTGTGATTTTAAAAGTATGTGACAGCAGTAAAAGCAAGTGCTGGATCTTAGGACTGAAAAAAAGGGAATAGTTAGGTTAAGCACACAGAAAATCCTTGTTTTTCAAGATCTGGACAACATGATATAACGGAACAAGTTACAAGCTAGGAGTGAATTGTTCATATGACAGAAGTCAAGGACAGCCATGGCCCTGCCAGCTTTGGGGAAACTCCACCTTTGGTTTGACCAGATATGTGCTGCCCAAAGGAAAACAAAAGTGGAAAAGTCCTTTCTTTTTCTCTTTTTCCCCCTTCATTTTAAGTTAGACCCGGTCAAACACAGAATCCATTGCTAAATATTAAAGGAAAATTAATAAAACATTTTTGCAAATATTTGCCTAAACTCAAAACTTTGCACATCATTAATTACAAGTTTTATCTCTCATTTATACTGGAAGTACTTCAGGGCTGGCAATCCCGTGAGGCCCAAGAGCACCAAGAGCAGCGTGTGTCATGGCACAGACTTTTTCTGTATTACTTTCACTCTGCTGAGGATAAGCAAATTATGGAGAGCATCTGCAAAGTTAATTTTTGAGTTTCAGAATATTTATGTCACCCAAGAAAAAAAAATCAGATCAAGTATGTCCTCACATTAAACTGAAGATCTTAATTTTGAGTAGTAACCACTTGTCACTGCCTATTTTGAATCAAAATATAGAAGAGGAAATATTTAGAGACATGATCTGAAGAATACATATGTGTCACAAAACCAGAAATGTTCACAGGGAATCTGTAAAGAGAAAAAGAGACCAAAAATCATCACTCTAATCCTGCCATTTTACTTTGTTGCTTTACAATCATCTTTTAAACACTACAAGGGATTTAGCTGCACTGACTTTTAAGCAGATGTATTTACAAACAACTCTCAGCTTGTTAAACCAATTATTCCTTATCAATATATGCACTACTGTAGCAAGCACATAACAGTTGCTTGCAGAGCCTGATATGCCCATGATGCAACAAGAAAATAAAATAACCAGAATATCCTGTACATTTGGAATAAAATGTAAAATCACCAGGCCCTTGGCCTCAGTCATTTGGAAATTCCCAGATACTCCTTGCTCTTCTGGAAGGTGGAGATAGAAGTATTCCCACACCGTTCCCTCTCTGTTTAACTATGAAGGGGCAATTTAGCTCTCAGCTTTTGCCAACGAAGCTATGATGGTGACAAAGGAATATAATACTTAACAGAGAAAAATAATCTGAGCCTATCTCATGTAACAATGTTTTAAGTACATTAGAGTAAATGAACTTCATGAATCAAAGTCATATTCTTTACAGGAAAAATATTATACTGGTACTTCTCTTCTTGTGAATACATTTATTTGGGGAAAAATATATATTTTGAGTAATCATTTAAATAATTTTAAAATTAATTTGTATTATATTGATTTATAATTTATAAATAAATTTATTTCTTCAATTAATTTCTATAAAATTTCTTTGTCCTTCACATCTGTGGGACAAAATAAAGTGTTATATCTCCTTGGTCCTCTTCACACCCTGTTTCCTCTCTGGAACCCTACATACCTTTCCCACATAAATCAGATTTCCATGACATTTAAATGCAGTTCCTTAAGCTTTCAGCAAATGTGACACAGTTTTCCTCTCTGGGCCCTACAGCAGTTCCCAGTATTACTCAATCTAGTTGAAATCTTCCTGTTTCTTAGACAATATTAAAAATTTGAGCTGAGCGTCACTTTCATTTTTAGAACAAGACCTGCCCATGCAGAAGTCAATGCCTGCTTTTCTAGGTTACTGTTCCTAGTCCATGCATTTTTTCCTCACAATCACAAGTTAGTGATTTTAGCCTTTGATGGAGCTTGTTATTTGCATTTTAGTAATTTTGCTCACTCTGTTTTTCACAAATGCAATTCTTTGGAGATTCCTGTGTGCTACAATTATAAAAAATAACTAAGAAGCTGCTTTATTTCATAGTGCCTTTTGATTCATATAGTGTCAAGAAATGGTCTACAAACATCAGGATGTCTATGAAAGAGATGCTAAATATGTTTTTATGTATCAGTCCATGGGAGAGAATATGGAACTGAGAAATTAAAGCAAAAATGTTCAGATACAGAAAGTAAAGCTGTACCAAGATGCTGAAATAACCAGGAACTGCATGTGCAGTATCTCAGACTTTCCTTGAAAAATTAGAAACTTTCATGAGAACAATACCATTCTCAACAGGAACATTATCCTTAACAATTGGGATTAGAACTGCTGCCCAAATTTACATTAAAGAAATCAGTAAGCGAATGAAGTCAAGCAGTTCTGTCTCAAAATCCTGTTCTTTAATCTTCAGACAATGCTCTCCAGCCATCCCTGCATTATATTTTTTTAGCTGTCTTTGTTTTGTTTAAAGTGCGTTGTTTCTGCTGCGCTTATCTGTGAAGGAGTGGGTCCAAAGTAAGCAAACAGCAACGAGAAAAGAAATAAATAAATAATCCCGGGGAAGGAGCCTTTCTGAGCCTGTGTAGCTGAGCCACTGACTTATTGTCTCTGCTCTCACCACACCCCCCACTTCAGTCGGTTGTTCCTCTGTTAAAAAAAAAAAAAAAACAAAACCAAAAGAAAACCAAAACCAAAAATACCCAAAAAGACCAACAACAAGAAAATTAAAATTTGGGACGGCCTAGCCATATTAACAGCCTTGTAATTCTTAGGGGGGGGGAAAAAAGGAAAAAAAAAAGAGGGAAAAGCTATTTTGCAGTTACATGAAAACAAAAAGCATCTGAAATCAGCATGTTGTATTTGTTTTCACCATCAGTTTGAGGTGGGGGAAAAGGAAAGAAAAAATAAAGACAGCTGTTAACCCATTTTAGTAGAAGTGGAAAAAATCCTGGGGACTTTCTAAGCCTAATTTCAGCCTAGAGTGATTTTTATGGCCAAACAATGAATCCTTAGAATAATTGGTTCATATCATGAATACACAACAAACTCTGAACCCAGGGCCTGATTCAATTTCCAGGGTAATTGGTAGGAATACCTCCTTTGACTTTGGCGATGGTAACAACATACGGTATCATAAAAAATAAAAAAATCTTTACCAATGTGTTCTGGCTGAACACAGACCAATTGTTTCTTTATGTTGCATGAGCTCTAAGAGTGTTTTTGCAGCATTACATGTGACTTATGTCGATGAAAACAAATCGATATAAATCGAGGGTAAAAAAAGCACCATCACTTAGAGAGGTACTAAATTTCCAGACCACAGTATTCAGATTATGATTATTTATTGCCGTTGTAGGTAGATGAAAGGCTGTGGCGTTCCTTCCAGTCTCCCTGCTTCGTGCCAGCTGAATTCTGCGAGAGGGATGGTGTTAGAAATGGAAGGCTACAGTAATGTTAACTATGCTGTTTCCCTCCAACATCCATTTTGTTCCAAAGAAACACTTGCCAGAGATTAAAATATTCAAGATGGCTGTTTTCTGCACCCTTTCTGCGAGCTGTACAGTTTTTCATCTTTCCAATACTCCGCGTCCCCGTCTTTATTGAGACCATGAATATTTTATTCCCCATCTTATCTGCCTCCCAAGTCATTAAATATTGGCCAAAGTTCAAAGGGAGTTGCTTCACAACGGGCTCGCTCCCAGCCCGGACACCGCGCTGCCCTCCGGCCGCCGCTCCGGCTGGACGCCGCTCCCGCACGGCCGCTGGCCGCCGAGGATGCGCCCCCGCCCCGCGACACCCCCGGCCGAGCCCCGCCGGGCCGGGCCCCGCCCGCCCCCGCCGCCGGGAGCCAGGGCCGGGGCAGCGCCCGGAGCGCGCCGGCTCCGCGGGGGCGGCGGGGCCCGCGCCCCGCACCTGGACTTCCGCGAGGGCCCCGCGTCCCCTCCCGGGCGGCGACTGAGCAGCTGCGGGGCGGGGCGGGGCGGCCGCGGGGCCCGGGGGGGCGGCGGGGCCGCGGTCCCGCTGCCGCCGGCGGCTGCGGGGGGGTCCCGGCTCCGCGCGGCCCCGCCCGCTGGCAGGAGGCAGCGGGAAGCCCCGGCGAGAGGCGGGGGCGGCGCGGATCCCCCCCGGCTCCCACGCACAGCCCACCTCTCCCCTGGGGCTTCCCGTGGCGGGGGAAGAGTATTCTTTTGTCCCCCGCGTGTCCCCGTGTTTGCGAGTGTCCCGAGCAGCGGCGGGGGTCGGCTCGGGCCGGGGGCACCAGCAATGCGGGCAGCCGCGTCGTCCCCATCCCCCAGGGCTCCGCTGGACGCGGCAGGGAGGGGACCGGGACCCGCACCCGCGGGGAGCGCCGCGCTCCCGCGGCTCCCCCATCCCGCGGGGCCGGGCCACGGGCGGCCGGCGGCGGCTCCCCCTTCGCCGAGTGCGGAGCCCCCGGGCGCTGCCTGAGGCGGGGCACCGCGGCAGAGCTGTCCCCTCTGTCCCCAGCCCGAGCCACCGGCCGTCCCCAGCCCCGCGTCCCCGTCCCATCGCCGCGCGAACAAAGAGCCGCGGCGCGTTGCGGGTTGCTGGGGTTTATCCAGGAGCTGGTGATGCCAGGTGGAGACAACCGGCGGTCCGCTGGTTCTGGGTTCTCCCGAGCATCTCGACGGCGAGTCTTCCCCAGATGCCTTAGAAATTGGTTGGAATATCGGTTGGAAATACTTACTCTCGAATTTACCTCGGTGTTTGTTAAAGGTCACTTTGAATATGTCAAGTCTTTTTCCTAAAAGCATCAGACGTTGTAGTCCCCCAATACATTTAGAACGGCGTTTATCCTAGACTGCATATAGATAAATGGATTAAGGCAAGAACCGGCTGGTTTGTCTGGGTACATTACACAGCTACGAGAAGCTTTTTTCATGGCTGAGAACTGAAAGCTTCACTGACCTCTGAAAAAATTTTACTTCATACAAAGAAAGCTTCGATTCCCTATCTAGTCAAAAAAATCTATTAGGTTTCCCGTTCTCCACAACCTTAATTGTAATTTGTTAGTGAGCAGATGGGATGAGGCACTTCCCATGCACGAGCTTTCCACTTCTACAAAATGAGTTTATCAAGCACTGCCTAAACGTCGCTTTGTATTACCGAGCCCATGATGTGCCTTTGCAAGAGCCTCCCCCTGTACACGTGTCGCAGGATCGCGGGGCTGATGCTCACACCCCGCACCTATTTTAACAGGTTTGACGGTGCACGTTTGCACAGCGGCGTGTAGCAACTGGAAGCAGCGTTGACAAACCCCGCGGTCAGCAGCAACCACCCCTATAATGCGCATCTGTGACTTGCTAAGAAGAGCAAGACTTGCTTTATGGGAGTAGAAACGCCTCTCCTTCCTCATGAACTACCAGCTAATTTTAGTTTCTAAATTGTTACTTCTTTTCCAGCCACTGCTGCTTCACACTGACATGAGCAATTTTTTGTTGTTGTTGGTTCCTGAAAGCTCTTGATGCCTGCCTGCAAGCCCGACGGTCCAAGCACTGGCAAATGCAGACTTTTAGATTTCATCCCCTGTGAGGCTTTTCTGACTGCAGTGGATGCAGTGCTACCGGGCTGAATTCATCCTGCACTGCAAACAGCGTGGAAACATCGAGGAGGTAATTCACCTGAACCACTTTAGTTAAAATAAAAACCTCCCTATCAGCAGGAAATATTTACAGGTTAAGAGTGGCTAACGGTGATAGTGGGTCCTGCAGAGAGCTACACCTCCCCTGATGCTCGGCACACGGCTGTCATTTTTTTCAAAATGTTTTACGGAAATTAAAAAGATGGGTATGATAGGGGGAAAAAATGCCATCACGTCAACGATTTAAGGTTTACTACTTTCAAAAGATTTTTCGGTGTTTCTAAATACATGTCTTTTCTGTGCTCTCTTGGCTAGCGAGGGCCGTATCTTGTCATCGATGGTAAATCAATGGCACAGCCTGACCTTTAAGAGGGTTGTATCCCTTATTCAAACCAGGCGGGTTGAACAGCAAGATCTGTGAAATACAGCTTCGCTGGGGAAGGGGCATTTTTAATACGGGTCCTGTTTTCTCTAAACTGTAAACAGATCCTCTCAGAGCTGGCAGAGGTCGGGCTGGAAGGCAGTCGGATTTCACGCGACCGGAGCGCTCCTTGGAATCGGCTCTCAGGCTCGGCTACGGCGAAGGTGCCAACTTCTAATTGACACGTTTAGGCGAAGCTCCCAGCGTAATTGCTTTTAACATTCATTTATGCAAAGCGGCTTCGTGCGGGCAGGGAGAGCCCGGAGCGGCCGCGCAGCCTGCCAGCAGGGAACGGGCCTGGAACACGTCCCGCCTCGGGCGGAGAGGGACCCGCAGGGCACTGCGGTGTCCCGGTCCTGCCCGCCGGCCCCGGGACGCGGTGGGAGCCCCGCGGCTGGCTCTGCCGCCAGGCTCCGTGCCCCCGCCCCGCTTCACCCGGTGCGCGGGCTTCGTCCGCCGCGGAGAGACGGGGCCGCCGGTGTGCGCGTCAACACCGCGCCGCGGAGCGCTGGCCACAGTCGCACTCGGCAGTGATCTCAATAATCCTTCTCGCAAGCGGCGTTTGTCCCCGAGGCTCGGCTCCCACCCCGGCTGGCCGCTGGCGATCGCTCGAGCGCCGTGAGCGCCTCCCGGAGCAAAGCCTCATCGCTCGGCAGCATCGCTCGTTATCCCGGAGCAGCTCGAAGACAGTCTTTTCCTTCGCACCTCCCGCCGCGGGAGCAGGGGGTGCAGAAACTCCCGGGCACTCGGGTCCCCGCCAGCCTCAGGACCGCGCCGGCCGCTGCAGCCGGCGGCGCTGGGGGCCGCATCGCCGCGGACCGGCAGCAGCAGCTCTCGCGTGTCCCGCACCGCTCGCCCGGGACCGGCGGGGCACGGCCGCGCGGCCCCGGAGGAGCTGGGGCTCCGTGGGCAGGGCAGGCGCTCTGCGGCGGGCTCAGGGCTCCAGGCTCAGGGCGGGCCCCGCCGCAGCTGGGGCCGCCGCGCCGCGCTGCGCTCCCCGCCGGGGGCCCCCCTGCCCGGCAACACGCGGCGCCTGCAGGGCCGCCGGCGCTAATCTCACATCCTCCCCCGGCGCACACGCACAAAACGACGGCCGGCGGCGGGGGCGGCGCCGGGCCCAAAAAGGGAGCCCGTCCCTGGGTGGGCTCGAACCACCAACCTTTCGGTTAACAGCCGAACGCGCTAACCGATTGCGCCACAGAGACTCCGCTGCCTTTGTCTCCGCCCTGCTACTCAAGTGCTGCGCTCTGCGTTTCCACCGCCTCCTCGCCCCCGCCCTGGCCACTGCTGGCTACCACCGACGCACCGAGCCCGGCATCCTAAACCGTGAGCCTCGCCGGAAAAACACCGAGGGAACAGAGAGAAAGGCGGCTTTTATTGTCCTGCCCAATAGGAAAGACTAATTCCCAAAATCATTGTTGGCAGCAATGCTCTTTTTTTAGGGAATAAATTCACGAATCAGACTTAAAACTTCTTCTTGGATGCTCCTAATTGATGAGTTACACATTCAACCCAAAATATAATCTCCAAATATCATGGCAAAATTGCCCTATTAATATATTGAGAAGGTAATTTTAGGTGATTGCAGGGAAAATTAGACTGTCTAAAGCAGGCAGGAGTCCTCTGTGTGTGTAGTTTAAGTGTATTTACTGTTGTAAGTACTGGAAACAGCCGTGAAGAAAATCCAACATACAAAGTTTCACATCCGAACCTAAGCTAATGTTTCCCCTTTGCTTCCACAGACTGATACTGTTTGAATCTCTAAGTATTATAATATCATTTGCTTCATGTTGTTCCTATGTCTCCCTGAAGCTCTGCCCAATGAGTGTTTTGCCCCTTGAAAGCCCTTGGAGTCAAGCAGGCACATGGCACCCACAACACCAGCACAGGCACTGGCTGCTTTCCAAGCAGTGCTGGTTACCTCCTGGTCTGTGCCCATCCACGGTCAAGAAGTCCCAGCTCACTTCTGAAACCAGGGAATCTCGTATTTCGCACAACCCCTTGCTCATCATCACTGTTTGACTTCATGCCTCATCCCAGTGAATAACTTTACACTGACCGTTTACTGATCACAGCTCAGCCTTTCCAGTTTTTCCAATACTTTGAAAAGACCTACATAAATGCCAGCAATGTCTCAGGATGGCTCGATTTTCTTTTACTGTGTATTTTTGGTACCTTATTGACCAACACATTTTAAAACCTGGAAGAGAAAGACAAGGTATGCAGGCCCTGAAGAGTAATTAAAATAAAAATTTAAATATTGCTTTTTGGGTCACTATGCCTGCTGCTGCATATTTTCCTACCCAGATATCTGCTATTCTCAGGGTCAGAAGAACCAGTTCACAGCCTGGACCACTTCTGTTTTCTCTGTGTAGGAGAACAAGCAAACAGTCATGTGATTTTATGCACAAGCCAATGGGTATTTAGGGGAAAAAGCGAGATTTTGGTCTGACTAAAGGCCTAACCCACAGATCCATAGACCTGTACATTGGGTGTGGATTTTGGGCCCTGAAATGTTTTACTTTATACACATGAATATTCACACTATTTTCAATGAATGTAGGCTATTTTCGAACTCTGTATCTAGAGGCCAGATCTAAAAAGGATCTTTGCTATGCTGATACTGAGCGCAAGCTCTAGGTCTGAGCTGTGTGACCTGGTGTTAGACATCCAAGGCTGCCTCCTCAATGCCCTGGGACAGTGAGAGGAGTGCTCTAGGTGAGGCTACACAGTCACTTGGCACTTTCTTCTCAGCAGTCTTCCTCACTGCATCTTAGTCAATCATTTAAAGTCATGAAAGGTAAAAAAGAAAATAAAAAGAACGTACACAACTGTGAGTATCACCCCTTCAAGCCTGAAACCCACAGATCAGCAAAAGACCCGAACATGGATGACTTGGCTGACTGTCGAAGCACTAACCAGTGAGACGTCGTACCAGAGGGCAACCTTATCTATCACTGCTCTGCAAATGGAAAAGATTCACTATCTACCCTTGGGAAAAGGTTTCTGACTGTATCTTCAGTGGAAAGGAAGAGCCCAAGTACTGTTTAGGCATTTAGAAACCAGAAAGGGCTGCTGTTTCAGAATAATCACTCTTCCTATCAGTGTTTTGTTCTTTATTTCTGGACAGCTCTTGTTCCTTGATATGCTGTTTCTTGTGGATTGTATCTGGAGGTGCTTATTTCTTTGCAATATATATAGTTGATATAATCTAAATACCATTCTTGCATTCACTAATTATGAATTATATTGTGGTTTAGACTTTTATTAACATATAAATGTATAACAATATATTACATATTAATATATTAAAATACAATACCATACAATGTGAACTAATTTATGTTATATATAATTTTTTTTTTATTCTTTAATCTGCAAGCTTAAATGTTCATTGCTTTGACATCTGTGACCTTCTTTGGATATAGTCTCTGGTTCTTAAATGTCAGAGAAAGTTACTGCGGGACAGAGGGTGAAGCTGGTATGGTTTATGAGATTTATAAACATACCATATATTCATCTGCTGTTCACAAAAAACAAATCTAGTTTTTCACCCAGAACAATTCCTATAACAGGATATAGCAGAAGCAAAAGAATCTTTCCACTTATATCACAGAATTAGTCATTAATGACCCTATTTCTACAATTTTATGTGGGAAAGGACCATTTTCCCCCAATGAGCATATCTGCCTACTTTATTTATTATCCTGTGTCATTCTTGCTCAGCTATTTGTCAGCTCTCAAGTTACAACTCTGCGCAAGCTACAAAAATTCATAGTCACAAAAAAAATTTTTAACAGCTACTCAGTTTCTGCCCAAATATATTTCTGATTGCTTGCTTTGTAACAGAAGTCTCTAGTTTACCATTCAAAGATTTCTACTGTTTTCCTCAGAAACATATGATTCTAGCCCTTACAAGAGCTGGGACATTAAGATAAATGGACAGATAATGCAATTCAACATTGCTATTAGAATTATTACAGGCAGAGAATAAGATTTCCATCACAAAAGATTTGTCTTTATGGAGCTGCAAGCATCAAACCATGGCAAGTATTATTCCTGAAGAAGGATTCAAAAGGTTGGAAGAAGCAGGTATTACAGGTTCTTTCATGACCAGTCGCAAGACTTCTATTCTTTTATTCTTCCAATAAAATACATTTGGATGGCTTTTTTTCAGTTGTTTGTATACAAATTTGCTGCTTTTCAGATACAAAGATGGCTTCTATTTCTTTAAAGACTTTATCAACTAAAGACTTCTATTCTTCGGTCTGCTAATAAAATTGGAAAAGTGTTACAGCTGAAAGGACATCTTTCAAAATCTGATCAACTTACCCTTAAAGCAAAGAACAAGACTAAACAATAGTACTATACTGAGCTATCTAGTTCACTTAGCTCGGGCTTCTCTTCTGATGCAAGTCACACAAAAGGTGGCTAGGTGAGAAAACCTGGAAATCTTGGGTTATTGCCAACTGCAGACTGTTGGGTAAAATAAAAGTCGGCCATGCTCCCAACCTCCATGTTTACCAAAAGGAAATGGCCTAGGCTGCCTGGTGCTGGATCACAAAGCATAGAGTTGCACTTATGTTTAGGAGAGACAAAAAGTTGTTTCAGTGTGACTTGTGACAAAATTAGGACAGCCATTGCTACTATCAGTAATTTGAAATACAGTCTGCAATTGTGGAAAAAAACCACCAAAACCCTAAAACCAACAATAACAACAATAAACCAAACAAAATAAAAACAAACCCCAAACCAACTAGAGAGGGCTGCATTCACAATTGATCTTCAGTTCTCAACTGACATACTGTAAGGGGAATTTTACTTTGCCATTCCCTTCTATGTGTTCTGAGTGACTGCTGAGAAGAGTGCAATCATTGTGGCAGTCAGTTCAATAGTTTACATGCACACACACACACAAACCTAACCAAAACTAAAAAAGAAGCAAACAGAAAAATCCCCCGCACAATCTAAAGTGAAAAGAAGAAAGTTTTACTGACATAAGAAATGAGAAGAGCAATAATGATGCTTCTCACATAGCACTTATTTATCTCAAGCACTTCTTATTATCACGGTAAGAAAGGGAGAAATTTCCTATCCTTGCAGGTTTTTTGAACTGCACCTACAAGGAATGCTTAAGAGTTCTTAAAAAAATAGTGAGTATTACGAAAATAAGAATGAGTCTTACGCAACTGAACTTTAATGTCGTCTCTACATAACACACAGGAAAGCACAGAAATTTCCAGCCTGTGTTTTCAGAATAGCAACCTATTTTAGCATTTTCTGAAGTCCAGAATTCATATTTAAGTTCTCAGCATAGGCCTCAGTACAGGAAAGCCACTGTATTCAGGGTAACATGAAGGTATGTGTTACCTTCGAGTATAATCAGATTACTACATTGTAAAAAAGTGTTTGCTTAAATAGGTAAAATTTCAGGGGAAAAAAAATAGAAGACAAATTTTAGAGTAGACCCAAACACACAGTTTGTTAAAAAAATGAAAAGAGCACGTTTTGTATCCTTGCAATGCTGAGGAAAATGCGTCTCCTTAAAAGTCTCCCCAGAAAATACCAGTTCTAAGTTATTTTGCAGGTGATCACAGTAGTCAGGTTTACATCTAAGTGCAGTAATTCAACCAGCATGTCTGAAGGTGAAGCAGTGAGAAAGGAAAACCTGGGTAAGCTTTGTGGATCCAGTCCAGATATTTCCAAACAGGAATCTAACATGGTTGTCCAGGCTGCAGTCTCAAGAAACCTGTGCTGACAGGTTGTATTGGCAACACCACTTTTCAAAGAGTAAATAATGAATCAAATTCCAGTATCAGTGCTCTTTTCAGGATGCATTTGCAGGCTCAAAATGTTCTTGCATTGACTTCTAGAAGAGCTCTGTGTGACAGATGGCGCAGAGGGTTCAAAGAACCATGGAGAAGCCAATATATTTTAATTTCTCCAGCTACATTTATTTTCAGCTAGCAAGATATCAGCAAAGGTTTCTCGTCCCATAACTCTATTGCCAAAAGCGAGGGAGGTTATGATACCCCATCCTGAAAACAAACTTGAATTCCTATGGTTACCATTATCTCCAGTAGAATTCTAACTCTCTTAAACACCTCTGGTGCAAGGAAGTTTCTTCCCTTGCTGTCCCCTGGCTGTCTCTTGCAATGTGAGCAGCATCCTGTAGGACCTCAGGATACCAAACATGTTGGTGGTCTGAACCTTCAATAAAAACCTCCTTCTGTTATAACAGGAATGGTGTACAAGAGGTTCGTCTCGTTCCTTGTAAATGCTATGGGAGAGATACTCAGAGTATTCTTAGTAATACACGGTAAAGGGAAACTAAAGGAAACATCTCTGTATACATTATAACAAATCTCTTTGCTTCATATGGTCTCAGACATGAACAAATGCCACAAGAATGGCAATGCTAAAACTAGATATTAGTCTCCTACAATTCAGTGGGAGAGAGAAAAACTGAGGAGGTTTATATTTACACTGGTTGAAGTGATGGATTATGTATTTCTACCGTTCTATGATAGTTTATGATCACTTAGCATGGACAGGAGTGCTGGAATATTTAAAGAATAATTTTAAATCCCCCAAATCAATCACCTTTAGGCTCTCAAATTAAATACACCTATCCTAATCCCAATCCTGAAAACTATGAGGGAGCGGAAGAGTAGGGTAGGGAGGGTAAAGAAAAAAGAGATAGATTAGAGAGAAACAAAAGAGGACAATGTGGAGTGGGAGGGAAACAAAAGGATAAAAAAAACCAGAAAAATGAAAGTAAGTCTGAATTAGCTAATTTTTTAATCAGGCCATATTCCTGCTGCTTTCGGAGGTTTTACAGTGGAAAAGAACCACCATATTTTTGCAGCTTCAATAGCTTGCAGTGAGACTGAAGGCAAAAGGAGATCACAGAAGGAACTGACCTGTCTCCTGTTGCTCCTGTCCTGAAGGATGGTATAATCTCCACTAAGCAAAGGAACAGAGAGGGCACTTGGAGAGTTACTCACAGCCTCCTGTCCCCTCCTCCTCCTCTTGGCCCCCAGTTTCTCAGATCTTTCTATTAAACTTTAATAGTGGGGACCCCCTCACTCAGGGTAGCACTGCAGTCATTCATTAGTGTCCACCTAGGGAGCAAATAACTCTTTAGCTGCACTGTAGGTGTCCAGCTTGCTTTGTGCCTGGAGGGGGATTTGTAATCGAAACAGGGAAGTGCAGGAGCAAAGAGAAAAAATGGGCAGTAATAACCCATGAACTCGCCTTTCATTCAGGTAACACACAAGACACATGTTAATGATTTCAGCTTAAGTACCAGCAGACAACTCACTGTACACTAACCAGGCAGAAACCACCTGCATGTGCCAGCGTTCCTCCTAAGCAGGGACTTCCTGGAGAAGGGACAGCAAGAAGTAACTTGCTGAATTTGCAGGAAATTCTCTTGTTGTGTATTTTACTGCACTGCATTTGCAAAGTCCCTTTTCAGCTCTCACCTGAATGGATCGACAAGCTAAGATTTTTCTCAAGCTAAGATTTTTTAAGCTAAGATTTTTCTCAGATCTTGTATTTTAGCCTGTCTGCACAATGTTCCTGTAACCGGATTAGGAGAACCCATGAGTCTCCAGACAGAATGTGCTGGGATTTCAGCAGGTCTGTTTTCTGATGGGACCAGAATATCAGCCACTTATGTGCTATCTTAGGCAGGACTGCTTCAGACCTCATGGCCTGGATCATTGAGATAATTTTTAAATACAAATTAATGAAAAGATAGACAAACAGGAAATGGGTTTTGCTTCCTATAATTTCTTTCAAAATGCATGTGTGTGCCAAAGCAATCAAGCAATTTTTATGTAAGCATTGTCCTTCGCTTGCCTGTTTCAGGTTTTAGGTGCCTGCCGGCCCCAGCAGGGTGAGGCAGCTGTTTGCCCATCCCCGTGCCCTCGGATGAACACGTCAGCCTGCAGTGTACAATAGGTAGAAGACGGAAAAATTCAAGCAAGAAAGATCTCTGACAGAGGAGAGAAGACTGCAAATACCTTTGAGGGCAATGTTTCCCTTTTCATCCCTAAATATTTGCAATCAATACAGCTTCAGTATTTCACAAGCTAATCAATAATGCAGTGACAGCGAAAGAGATGTGAGGGTCTTCTTGGCGGCTACAAACTGGCAATGATGCTTTGATGGCTCCTACCAAGGATTTATCATTTCTTGGATAATCTCCTGCAGAACACTGTGGGGTCTGAGAGTATAATACACAACATGGCTGTAGGAAAGAAACTGGACAGATGATTGCACTTTATCTTAATTCCCTATAGCATCATCTGCCAAGGAAATGAAAGGTAAAATAAAAGGATGATAGATGTCTAAAAGTATGAATACAGTGTACAAAGACTGTTGTTTAGACATTTAATATAGCTAAGCTGATCCACAGAAGGTGAGACTGAGCAAGAGTGTTATGAGGAACCACAATCCTTTTTTTGCCATTGTCCTTGCCATGAGCAACTGCAGAATGACTTTGTCATAACTAATATTAGATTATACTACCAATAATTTCAGAAGCATACACAAGCTAATTCTCTCTCCTTTTCCACATGCATGCAATTCACTAAGTGTGAATAAGATGAAAAATTGCCCCTAAATACAGAATCACATGCACTACTTAATAAAAAAGAACAGAAGAGGTCACATCTCCAAAGTTTAATACATTTTGGCCAAAATGCCCCTGGCTCAAGTGACCAGAACATTTAGTGAGATGTGCCACCCCTGGGGGGACGGATATTCCATTCAGACATCTCTACTGCTGTGCAGAGCACTGCTCCTCACCCACAGCATAACCCTCCCAGGCAAAGGAAATACAGGCTGTGCACAGCAGCACATTCTGACAATACCAAAGTCCTTCTCCTTCTCCTTGAGGCTGAGATGTGGGGCCCTAATAATAAGCCCAAGAACAGTCAGACAACATGTGAAATCTCTTCATTTCACCAGCCCAGGAACTCTCTAGGCCTGAAAGGTCTAAAATTATTCCTTTCTTCTTCGCCTTTCTCACTTTTCTTTCATTACATAAAAGCCTTTCTAGATTTTTTTCAAGTTTGTTTTGCAATTATTAACTGTCTCCAGATCATTATTGTAAATACATTAAATTCTACTTCAAGAAAAAATGGTATATTAATAAACATCTACTGCAACATATCCCAGATGCTACTGAAGAGACTCCTAATGATCCAGCATTACAACTTGTTATAACTCTGTGTTTTTCGGAAGAACATAACCCAGCATTTTCAGTTTTCCACAAAGCCAAGCTTTAATTGTAGTACCATTAGGTTTTTCTGTATTTCCACACTATCTGCTAATACACTGTACATTGGTTCAGCTTCCACAACTACCTACCTAAGTGCAAATACAAAATGTGAAGAACACATGATAGCGTACAGCATATTTCTAACTCTTCCTACTCTTGTCATTACCACATTAACTAGCTTTAGAAAATTCTGCTAATACTTGGAGCACCTTAACAATTGCTCTCCTTATGTATTCATGTGATTGGCATTTCCAGATTCTCAGACATTTAATCTTTTTCTTCCTCGCAGTTTATTAAAAACAAAACCAAAACGAAACAAAACACAAAACACAAAACCAAACCAAAACCAAAACACACAATCAAATCCCCCAACCCCCCAAACCCCCCCCCCCCAGGTGTGCATGAGTCTGTCAATAGACATGGAAGTTTTATTTTTTGTAATTAAGATAATCAACACAATTGTAATGTTAAAATTAGTTAATTCCCAATTAAATTGTCAAGAAACCTTAAGATAAATTATTTTCCTGAAATTCTTTCATTTTTAACTCAGGATTTTTTAGAGCATGTTAAAATATTATGCCAAAGCCATCAAGCTAAAACACATCAAAAAGAATGATGATACTAAGATAAAAATTGTAATTATTCTCTTTTACAAATCACAGTATCCAGTTTAATGACACACAAGAAGATTTGTAACAAAACTAATCTCACAAGACTACAGAAGCCTTTAAAAGCAGCATTTCTGCCATCTTCAACAGGCTTTTGCAGCTTGGTAGGTACAGATAATTTGTATTTCATCAGCTAATGGTCATTAAAGACCCCCCCCATATTTTTCTTAAATTGCATAAATTAGAAAATTGTTCATTTCCTCTTCCTCCAGCTCTGTTTTCATGTATGATGAATTTAGGGATGTTTTCCTGAAAATGGGCAAGAGATTATGCTACATAGAGATATGTCTGCTGAAAACATTTCAATGAATTAAAAATAACCATGCACTGCAACTGACCTTTCATATAAACTATACATCTCTATATTTTTTTACATCTTAATGATTATTAGAGTTTAGCTCAATGAAAGCAACCAAAGAGTACAATATTTAGCATTTGTTTTACATTATTTATTATTTCAGTGCTCTGTTTACAGATGTTTACAATCCCCATCCTGGCAATGTTACTCAGATGAGCGATCCCATCTCTTGATTGTATAACTGAATGGAAGATGAACACTGAAGAATTGTGAAGGTAAGATGCAGGAGAGACTTTCATTGCGATATAAACACGAGACAAGCAGGCAGACGCGCCACACGGATCAGCTTAGTGGGGGATGCTTCCTCGCTGGAGACAACGTGGCTGCAGTGAATCCTGACATGCTCCCAGAGCTCTGCAGTGCTTCTGATGGAGCCCTATTGCAGTCAGCTCTGCGCCGCGTGTGCCCTCCTCCCCCGAGACAGAAAGTTCACTATCTCCAGCACCACCGCGTGCATAAAAACATTTTTCAGTATTATGCTTCGAGTGTTAATTCTAGTCAATACAAGGATGACAGCCTAGGATGTATTAAATATGGGTTTACCTCTAGGAGAAAAAGGGATATCTATAACATCATTTCCATCCTAGAGTCCAGCTTGTAACTAAAATTACCGTGGAAATGTATGTTTTGGTCATTTTGATATTAGATGAATGGAGAGTCATGATTGTGAAAAATAATTCTGTGCCTAGCATCTAGCTTAGTTTTGAAAATTAAATTCTGTAAATACATATTAAGATATTACTCATAAGGATTTTTAAATTACAAATCCTAGCAACACATGGCATAAGTGTATGTATAAAAATGGGATAGAAGTTACAGGCATTTCTAGCTCAGAGCAGATGCAATTATTGCTGCATCCTTCTCAACGATGATTTTTGTTTGTTCAAAGGTTTACACATGAGTTTCATGCACATGGATTTTCTCACATTTTCAGGAGCTGGCCTTACGAACACTCAAGTAACTTTCTCCAGAGGTATAGTCCAACCCTGCTCCAAAGCTTCTCATCTCAGCCAAGCTGCTTACACATTTGCAGAATGAAGCCCCCGGTATTGACATGGATACACGTGGCTAAATGAGATTTGGCTGCCAATTTCACAATGTGGTATTCTGTATCAGACAAAGCAACAAAGGAAAGGTGACTTGTTCCCCTGTGTGAGCTGTAAATACCAACCATCACACCACTTAATAGGTTTATTTTATTAATAGCATATATTTAAAGACTTCAATGAAAGTTTCTTTTGAACGATGAAAGGCTGGCAAATTCTTAAAAGATAATAATCAGCAGTGCAGCCGTTCTTTGATGGTCTGTAATTACCCAACTGTCCACTATTTGAATGACAGCAGCAAACTACCACTCACTGTTAGTTTATTTTTATTTATAACTTGTACTTTAGGTAAGAATCCATTAATTACAAGCAAAACAAATTGCTTACTCAAAACACTTCCCACAGAGGCTATTTTTTTCACATGCATTAATCTAGCTGAGATATACATGACATTTTAAATGGAGGTTAAACTGATGTAAATAAACGCAATTATTTGAAAGCAAACAGGATTCAGCCACGGTTATTTCTATGCGGGATTACTGTACTTTCTCCCCTTGTGACCAAGCACTGAACCACAGGAATTCTGGAAGGCTGAGGATTTTAAAACTTCCTACCGACATGAAATTTGAGGATATATCACTGTACCCTTTCTTTTATTTTTATACGATTTGCCTCAGGTGACATCTTGTGTAATTGTTTTTCAAACAGAACCACTAAGCTGGAGGGATGGCAGAAGGTTTGGATTTTGCACACTTTTGTGCTTTGTTAATAAAAAAGGCACAGATGAGCACCCTGCGTGCCCAAGCCCACACATGGAACTGCTGGTCCCTGCTGGGAGCACACCCTGATGGCCACCAGCACCTCGGGACACCCCTGGGGCACTCACATCCCGGCCAGCCCGCAGTGCCCACCGGTGCCCACCCCTCCGGGCCATGGTGGCCATCCTGGAGCACACCACGGCCCTCGGCCACCTCCATGGACTCCAAAGCATCAGGGCTCCTTCCCATTCTCCTCCACAGGCTCCATCTGGCATGGCCCATCCCACCTGGCAACCTCTGGGTAAGGCAAAGCAAGTTCCCCTAATCTGAGGCCACGGTCACTTCAGAGGCAATGATCAACCAGAAGACATGCCAGAACTGATAGCTGTACTCTTGCCACCTTCTGTAGGGGATTTAAATTTCAAAAGTGAATTTGTACAGTTTTGGTGTGCTTTTCCCATAGTCTGAGCTGCAGTAGTTTCGCTGCTGTGGCTCAGCCCTCCATGCAGCTCTTTGAGACAAAGAAAAGTGAAAAATCACTCTACACCCACAATGACTCTGAGGAGCCACCCAATTTCTGTGCGGAGTCACTGGGCAGCCCAATCCTGATTCTGACAAAGACAACAAAAAAGAGATTTTGCCACCAGTATCACTGGCAGTGGGATCAAGCTGCCTGCAGCAGCAAGGTTCCAAAAACCAGTTACGTGGTATGATAACAACTCTGGGACACAGTGATGTTATTGTAGTCAGTAGAGACAAGAAACCACACCCAATTTAATGCACCAAACCATTTCAGCCACCAATTTTGCCCTTTGCTGCAGCAGAGGTCTTCTGAAAATTATTTAAAATAGGATATAAATATGAGTTCCAAAATATCAATTTTATGTCTTGCCAATTTCAGTTACCGTGCCACGGACAATGGATAACCTCATAAAATCTAGCCAATAAAATCAGAATACACATCTAAATAATCAGCCAGCTGACCAGCAGTCTCGACCATGGCTGTTTCCAACCACACAAGTTAGGAGTAATTGCAAAAGCGTCAGTCTTTCTATGATCAGACCCATGTAGGGACACTGAAGGCTTATAGACCCTTTAGGAAGGCTGCTGTCGCTCCTTTTGTGTCGCTATGGAGGCATAAGCATGATCCTGCTGTATTCTTGTTGTGCTGGAGAGGTTATCCAGAGGCTCGGGATGCTCCCAGAAGCAGTCTCTGTGAGATTGGAACTCACCTGTATTTTCAGCAGTGTTACTGTAAGGAGTGGTCACAGCCACAGTCTGGCCCATATAATCCATCAACCCGACCAGGGATCAATTCCTGGGAGAAGTCTATCCCATTTTTTAAGAATGACTTTGTCTCCAGCATTGTAAATCTAGCAATAAACTGTTGAGAAACTCTATCCTCTCTCACATTTAAAGAGCTTGGCAGAAAATGGATCTGGAGGGATAGGGAGACACATATTTTTCTCCAAATATTTCAAAGAGGAGCTTTTCCACCTGGAACTAAAAACATTTTTGTATTTTTGAATATTTAGGTAACTAGTACATTTTTAGAATGTTATTTTTATCATTATTTCAATAAACCATAGCTTTGTATTGTCAATTCAAAAAAATACAGGCAGGAGTATCTTTGTCAGAGTTCCATATTATCATCAGACATACATATTTATAACTCTCCATTTCCTAGAATGCTCCACATAAATAGATGCTCAGTGCTTGTCATGTAACATGTCTTGCAGATAGTAAGAACAAAAGAAAAACAACAAAGAAACAATACCAAAAATAATTTTAAAAAATCTGAGCTGAAAACATAAAAGAAAAATGCTCAGGCACTCACTGGTAACAACTACACATTTGAAGCTAGCTAGACTGAGCTGTTTTGCTTTCCTCATGCTTATGAATATGATTGATGTCGTGAATAGGAAGAAGATTATTTAAATCTAATATTATTCTTTATGTAAGTGTATTTTATATTGATAGACTAATTCGAATCACAGTCACCTTTACCTGCATTATAAAGTTCCAGCCTGCAGGAGCTCTAGTGACAGGCTAACCTTGATTTCTTTGCTTCGGTCACATGAACCTGGCCGGGGTCATCAGGAGTACATACCCCCGGTCATACGGCACAAGGGTCAGTATCTACTAATTCCAGGAGCTATTGTTACAATATTCAACCACCAAAAGTTTCAGAGAAGAAGTTGAAAGTTTGAGACATTTATGAGTGAGAACAGAGGGTCCTAATTTAAAACGTGTGTGACCTTAATATAGCGTTTGGGGGTTCAGAATGTTCTTATGTACTTTGTCTAATACCGCAGTTTTACAATACTCCCTTGCTTCCAGTCGTAAAATCTTATCTGTAAATTTTGTAAAGATGTCTGAGAAAAGCAAATTTACGTGACTATGTGAACCAATAACAGGCAAGATAGTTTTTCTTAATGCAAGGCAGAATAAAAAGAACATGCATCTAACCCTTAATTCCAGACGTAAACTGGCATTTTTCACAGATGCATACATTTTTCAGAAAGTATTATAAATCAGAATGATTCTGTACTTGTCAATGATAACTCTGTTAATGTAAAATAATCTTATAACAGGACACCAGAATAATCTATCTTAATCAAAGACAGATTTATATCCATACAGACCAGTTTTTCACAGACTGTAACAAAACATATAAAAATGTAGATCTGACATCACTGTAAGTCTTGCATACACAATTTGCTTCTTCATGTATTATATAACAACCAAAAACTAACACGCACCCCTGCTCCCATAGAAATCAGGGACACATTCCCATTTACATCACTGCCAATTGGATGAGAGATCAAAACTAGTGTCCAGCTTTTGAAAACTCCTCAGGACTGAGTATTACATGTGTTTGAATAACCCTAATTTTTCCACAACTTACTGGAAATATAATTTTTTTCTTCATAATTAGCCCAAAAAATTAAAACAAATTTCAGAAAATTATGGACATGTGCAATATTTTCCGTAATTCTATCCATACATTTTTCCATAATTACAGCTTAGGTTACAAGAAACCAACTGAGACCTGGCTCATCTAAGCATTTTCTTGAGGAAATTACTTAATAAATGACAGTATGAAATAGAAATAGAAGATCTATAAGCTGTGACATATTTCATTTTCTATGGTGGGAATCAGTATGCTGCAGATGAACAATATTTGGAGCAAAATCTTTCTTTATTTAATCATGTGTACTCCTTCTGAAGCCAAAAGTCAGTGTATCTACTACAATATAACTACAAAAACTGTGTCATCAAATATGACCAAACCTACAGTCCTTATACAGACAAAATATCCATTATTTCCATGATGATTTTGCCTGTGGTTCTCAGTCATAATGTTTCAGCAGCTTTTTTGATAAAAAAATAGATGAACTGACAATGGAATAATTAAAGACACAAATGAACATATTTTTAATAGTATGCAAAAGTTTAATGTGGATATAATAATTACCTGGTCATGTTTATGTATTAATGTCAGTGAAATTTCAGAATAGGTAGGTAAAGTCAAGAGCAATCTGAATCCTTTATATGAATTCTGGTTCAGATAAAAACAGTTACGTTTTATTCAAAGTATAAAAAAAACACAATAAAGTTTTAGAGAGACAGAACAGCGCAATAACTCAAGAAAATTAATGCCATGAGCAGTTTTTCCTCTCTTTATGATGGCAGTGGTCAACAAAATAAATGAAGAACAACAAGAGAGAATCAATGCAAAGGCCTAGAGAGTAACTCCAATTTTTTTCACTATTAATTTTGCGCTCGGTGTCAAAGGCAATGACAGTAAGCACTGAATAAATACAAAACTTCTTTGGGATTGCTATTTTTTTCAAGATGAAAAATGCACTGGCTTGGAATGTTTATTTGAACCAGCTGTATGGTATTACTATAGAGAGTCAGGAAGTTAATATATTCTTTGGAAGTCCAGTATCATAACATGTTATTCTAGCAGGCACAGTGAACGAACAGAGGACATGCAATGTGACTTGGCAGCCCAGGCACAGACCCTGCAGATGCCCCTACATCCAAGCCACACAGCAGCTCTAAGTTACCAGCACCAAGTCTTGCTGCTAATTAGGAGAATAACTGGTAGAAAGAGGGCAGAATCAGAATTAATATCAACATTTCCTAGCAGACGTCATGGGACTGATCCCCTCTGAAATTTACAAACTGAAATCTTCTGACTGAGATCCATCATGTAACAGGATCAGGCTCATAACATACTACACCTTTTTTCATTTATTATAGTACTTTATTCTGGGCATTTGTCTCCTGTGGCTTATGCAACCATGCTCTTGTTATAGTCCTGGCAGTACAGCAACAAGTTGTGTTGAGAAGGGCTGGAAAATCAAAGAGATCTCTATTCTGCCAAAAATTTCCGTGGCAAGCTGAGTGTTGTAGAGATGGAAGGGTATATATTCAGATATTCCAGTTAAGAGCAGCCACGAAACCTGTTTATATTCTGAATCTCTCTCATAAAACCATTAATTGTGAAATCCTTCATAACACTACAATCAATCTCTCTGTAACCATTTAATAGCTCTGTTGAGGCAAACCAAATTATTCTCATACTCAGGGATAAAATGTAACACATTTGCAATCTATCAGGGAGAAGACCACTTACTTGTACAATTAGTGTCTAAAGATTGTGGTGGTTTGACCCTGGCTGGATGCCAGGTGCCCACCCACTCTATCACTCCCCTCTTCAGCTGGACAGAGGAGGCAAAATACAACAAAAGGTTCATGGATTGAGATAAGGACGTGGAGAGATCACTCACCAGTCACCATCATGAGCAAAACAGACTCCACTTGTGGAAGTTAGTTTATTACCAAGCAAGTCAGAGTAGGGTAATGAGAAAATAAAAACCTAAATCTTAAAACACCTTCTCCCCGCCCTTGCCTTCTTCCCAGGCTCAAATTCACTCCACATTTTCTCTACCTCCTCCCCACAGAGGGACATAGAGAATGAGGCTGTGGTCAGCTCATCATGTTTCCTTTGCTGCTCCTTCCTCCTCAGGAGGAGAACTCCTTACACTCTTCTCCTGCTCCAGCATGGGGTCCCTCTCATGGGAGACAGTTCTTCACCAATTTCTCCAATGTCTTTCCCATGGGCTGCAGTTCTTCACAAGCTTCTAGGGCATGTGTCCCTTCCACAAGGTGCAGTCCTTCAGGTACAGGCAGCTTCAGTGGGGACCCCCGTGGGCTCACAAGTCCTGCCAGCAGACCTGCTCCAGCATGGACTTCTCTCTCACAGGGTCACAGGTCCTGCCAGGAGCCTTCTCTAGGGTGGGCATCTGATACGGTCACAGCCTCCTTTGGGACCCCACCTGCTCCAGCGTGGGATCCTCCATGGGCTGCATGTGGATCTCTGCTCCACCTTAGACCACCATGGTCTTCGCCACAGACTCCAAGGGAATCTCTTCTCCTGCACCTGTAGCTCCTCCACCTTCTTTCTTCACTGACCTCGGTGTCTGCAGAGTTGTTTCTCTCACATATTCTCACTCCTCTCTCCAACTGGAGTTGCCCAGGATTTCTTTCCCCTTTCTTAAGTATGTTATCCTAGAGGCTCTACCACCATTACTGATGCACTTGGCCCTGGCCAGTGGCAAGTCCATCTTGGAGCTGGCTGGTGTTGGCTCTGTTGGACATGGAGAAAGCTTCTGGTGTCTTCTCAAAAAAAAAAACTCCGTAGCCCTCTCACTACAAAAACCTGGCCAGGCAAACCCAACACAAAGATCAATGGCTGTGTTGCAGAATATTAATTTTATTATATGAGGTTATAAGCAAATAATTTGAAGTTAGAGAGTTGAATTTAAAAACTGGATGTATATTTTTATGGCAACATGATGTAGGAATGTAAGTTAGGACACCACAACAACTAGAAATAATAGGGTAAGTTAAAGTTACCATAACAGATGTTTTGATTTTAAGTCTGCATTCCCTTAGTCTAGTTAATGTTGTCACAATCTTCTGGTTGCCTAAATATGGATTATTGCTATCAGCCATATCCCATCATTCTTAGGCAACTTTCCCAAAAAGGGAAAGGGGAATTTTCTTTGAGTGACAGATGCAGAATAGTGACAGATGCAGAATGCACCATTTTTTATCCTCTGTCTGCCATGTAAAATACAATGTGGAACAGTTCTGGAATGCCTCTTCTTTGTAGACGAGGACAAAAGCCTCTTCCACAAAGTACCACTTTTACCTAACTTTTTTACCTTCATAGAGCAATGGAGACATTAAAAATTAAGTGAAATTTTAGAATGTGTAAAGAATCTGTCTGAATTTATTTATCCTTAAAAATGGGTTATGCTCTAAGCTAGTCTATCTTCACTTTCTTTAAATTACAGAAACAATTATTTTCCAAAATATGAACAGAGACAACTAATAGCTTAGTTATTTAAAGCAGTCTAGCCAATAAATGGTACACCTACATAGATCCCAACAGGGCTTTACCAGATTGTGCTTGGAGATGCTTAGGCTGATAATATTAGTCTAATACAGTCCCATACATAACAGAATGAGGGAGCAACTACTCTGGTGTGTGCTTACACTTAAAAACACATATTATCTACCTGATATAAGAATGCTTCTTAAGTTAATCAGGTATTTTACTATATTCACATATTATTTAAAATCTGGACTAGATAACAGACCAGTAGAGGATATTCTAAATTCTGCCTCACTTTTTTTTTTTAGAGGACTACAATATCATGATAATATCTCAGCTTAAATAATTAGATTACTACCACAAAATGTGTGCTTGTCTCCACTTCTATATACAAAATACTTATGGCATTTTCCCAGTATGATGTGGCACAGTGATCCTAGTGATGTGAGTGGATGGTAGGAAGCACAAAGCAGGACTCTACCTCCGAGCCTGAGCAGCATGACTTGCTCAGCCTAATCAGCCCCATAACTTCCATGGAGAGAACAACTTTCAGCATTGAGAGGTTCCAACACTTGCACAGTTATCCCCAGCATCCATTCTGGTCTAGTCATTCAACCCAACATTCTTCCCTTCTCCTCCGACTCCCATTCGTCACAGCCACATTCAAAAAATCTTGGACTTTCTGCCAAATGGTGGCCTCCAGTTTTACTCTGCCTTAAGAGAATCAGGGGAAATCGGACCAATCCTAATATTAACTGGGGGTTTTTGCTCTTAGAGTCAGGCCAGCGGCTGGGAAATGAAGGTCACAGCGAAACAGGGCAGAGGGAAAAGGTTTCTGACAGTTTTCCCTGACACTGGGAGAACTCCACAGATGAATGCACTCTTTTCAGTCTCATCATACAGCATGAGAGAGAAAATCCTACCACAGAACCTCCCAGGGTTTCCAGCCTCTCAGATGGGCTTTGCCTCAGAGAGGACGCCTTGACAGGAACAGATGTGATAACAAATGACCTTTAGAATTGCACCCTGAGAGCTGTTGACCGTTTCCTGAAAGCTGTTCATCCTCCTGAGTTCCTGGCTTTAGTTTGGAAACCTTGAGATCTTGGCATATATAAAAAGGGTCAACAACAAGAAATAGACAGAGTGTAATACCAAAAGAAAGTGAGGACAAAACCAGAGTACATATATATTTAAAGACTCTTCTTTTGTTTTTAAAGAGAAAAATCATAAATCTAAATGCAATGCCAAATCTTAGTATTATCTTCATCCTCAAATCAAAGAAAAAATTCTGAGATGAGCAAAAGGCTATCCAATGATAATACAATAAAAATTGGATTCAAACCAATTTCATTTTTATTCCAATAGCAATTAAACCAAATATATAACATTAGGTAACATGATATTTGCGTATTTCTGTGAGAGTACTTAGATTTGCTGTGCAACACACAAAACTGTCTTTCCCAATGACAGCTTGCAGGGTAAGTGGAGCACACAGGGAGCAGTGCACCTCGGGAAGTCCAGAGGAGAGGATGCAGATACAGATGTGTGTCCACAAGCATGAGAGAGGAAGATGGGAGATAGTTTATTTTCTCCTCTTTGACATCACCAACCAAGAAAGTGATGAATTTCTCAGCACTGACTTCTTGTAAAGCTCCTTGAAATCAAGACTATGACCATATCCCATGCCTGGCATGGAGCAAAAGTCACATTTCACTCATATGCTCACTTAGGTTTGTGTTGAGGATTTCAGGCTGTCTCCACTTAGTTTTGAGGGGGAAAAAAAGGCTGTAAGAATAACAACATGCTCACTGACATTCCAATTTTAAGGCAAGTTCAGGAAAAACCTGGCCCTGCTAATACAATGATAGGCTACATCTCATTCATTGCCTGCGAGAGGCAGAGAAGAGAAAAAGGGGAGGGGTAAGCAGGAGACGGAATGAGACAGAAAGCAGAAGCAGAAACAAAGATGCAGCATTGGGAGACAAAATGAAAGGAGGGATGGCATAGGGGAATGTGCACAAGATGCCTCTCCTTACATTTGTTAAAACTAAACACGCACACAAACTATAAAGCTGAAATGAAAAGCACAGGCAAGATTATTTGGTTTAATCCTTTCAAGCAGTGAAATGATTTTCTCTATGATTTTTCTCCCTGTCAGTTCCTGTCATTTCCTTGCAATGCCTTCTCCTTTCTCACTTGTCTTTTCTCCTTTTCCTTTTCAATGCCATCTTGCTTTGTTCCTTTTTCTTTGCTTCTGTGTGCTTCTTTCTTCCTCTTCCTTTCTTCTCTTGCTCTCCCTTGTCTTTTTTGTCTTGCTCTTGCTCTCCCCTGTGTTGTCTGAGCACATGAAGAACAGGAGCACAAATAGTCAAAAAGCATTTTTTCCCTGATGCTCCTTTTCTATCCCCATGTGGTTTTGACTGTTGTAGCTCTGTTAGATTTTAAGTGCACGTGGGGAACCCACTTGTAGTCCCATGTGTTTTAGAGCTATCTACAGTAGCACGCTGCAGGAAAAACATGTGGGAAGGGAATGTGTCAGGAAAGTTTCTTGTGCTCCCTCCAACACGTGGGCCACATTTAACAAGGTCAAGGGACAAGTGTGGCTCACAGGCATTAGTTTGACCGGTACCATAAAAAGGATCACGCATTCTACTTTCTTTTACCTGCACGCTCTCTGCAGTTAATCACTCACCCGAATACAGCTTATGGAGTCTCAATTGATCTACTTTTATTTTTAGGTTAGACGATCAGCTTAACATATTTTAGGAAGATGTTATTGTATCTTTTTTCCTGATTTGATGATTTCAAGACAATGAAGGATATAAATGTAAGATAAGGAAATCTTTTTTCTTTCCTTTGTCTTCCCTCCTGCATGAGAGCATCATGCACGCTGTGATCGAGCAGACAAGGGTCTGCCTGTTAAGCTGGCTGGCTGTTCCTAAGGCAGATAATCTCTGCTGAGGTTTCCTTCTAAACTTTCCTGATACAACACCAAATTCACACAAAATGTCTGTGAACTGTTGGTTCATGTTATGCACATTTTGACACCTTTCAGCTGGCTTTCACAGATTTTCAAAGCACCTGTTCCAATACAACCTGTCTTTTTGGCAGCAACCAGCACCAGTAAACCCCCAATTTTCATTCCTCTCTTGCTTAACCATTTCTAACAACGTATATGTCAAAAAAATATAATTAAGTGAAAGAAGGCAAATGCTGTCCAGCTCTCCTAGATACCAGACCACACTTCCTGCAGGAAAAGAAATTGTTCGCATTGTTACACAGACCAACTAAACTGTTCTTCCCTGTCAGTCATTTCTTAGGGGAAAGGTCCAGCTCACTTGCAAGTGGGCTGCTTGCCATGTGAGCAGATGGGCATGGGGCTTGACAGCCAAGAAATGATGGATCAAATTTTGAAATTTGTTGCTCAGTCTCCACTCTAGTAGTTCCTAATTGGCCTCAATGGAACTTTATTGCTGTAAAAATGGTATAATGGCAACAACATTTGACTGAACAAACACACGTCCCATGTAGGTGCTGCAAGCAGATTTCCTGGCTGACAGAATCAGAATGACGCTGTCAGCGAATATCTGCTACAAGCTGACGTAGCTCTCTAAGATTAACGTGTTCCTGCGTGAGCAGAGTGGAGTTGAAGGGACCATCTAATGCTTATTTTGAAAGGTGGTCTAAGATACAGTCTTTTGTCTGTAAATATCCTTTTAATAAACATAGCCACATAAACAAAGAAAAGGTTTACTTATATTTTATAATAAGTACAAGGCAAGAGGAGGGAGGGAAGAGGCTTTTTCAGCAACGCACTGTTTATAATAAAATATCTTATCAAAAATTGTTATCACCTGTATAACAAATGAAATTCAGGATTTTACCTAGAAAATTGACCAAAATTAAATTATATTTAACCTCTACTAAGAAATGAAGAAAATAAGTTTGCCTTTAGAAAAACATTGTCTCCCAGATTTCCAAGACCTGCTATGGCAGTTCACATTCACCTCAAATTCCTGTGTACTCAGTGAAAACATAGGATGTGAAAACCACACATATTTATCATTGATCTCATTGATGGACTTCTATAGTTCTGGTTTGTATCATCAGCAATTTGAATCATTACTGCTGAAGTGTTCACTTTACCTACAAAATAGAGGCTTCTTAAATTTCTTCTCACTCATTGTACATAGCTTTGTAACTTTAACTCTGCCTTTCTGTTGTCATTTTACCTGTTACCAGCATTGTATTCACTAACACCAGCAGCTGCAAGGGAGGATCTTAACATTTTGTTTATACTGTAATTGGAATTTCTCACCTTGTGCTGCTTTCTTCTCTACATTTTGACAGGTTACTGATGCATTTGTAAAAATATTTGAATTTTATGACTGCATAAATATGAAGCGATTATGTTTATAATTAGTGTTACCTTTAGAAATTACATTGTATTTTTAATAAAATTGCAGATACAGAAAAGATTATAAAAATATTTCTAAGCACCTACACAACATATTTCATTAATTTTTTGAAGGAAAAGAAAGCAATTTCCCAGGGTCTCTTCCAATTTTTCTCCACCACCTTAGGCCCAGTGCTATTTGGTACGGGCAGATTAGGGTAGCTGATGATTCCTATTGATTTAAATGTCGTGCTAGGAAGCCTAAATCCCCAAGAGCAATAGAATCTCCCCTATCACTATCCTACTGCTTATTGACCTAATTCACTAACCAACCATCAGGGTTTTCTCTCACAACAAATAAATCTTGCATGAAACAGAGAGTACAAGGACACTCGTAGTTTTCAGTGGTGTTGCCAGTATAATAAATTTAGGGTCACCAAAACATTCTTCCTTGTTTTCTCAGAGTGATCATAATGTCATTTACCATTTAAAATGAGCAGAAAACACAACTGTGTTTTTAATAACAAAACTACTTCTACAGTCTGAAGTAAAGTTGATGTCGTATAAATGATGCAGTCAATTCAGCATGTGCAAAATTCCATGTACTTCAGTGCTTCAATTTGCCTACAAGTTATTGCTGGAGCAGCTGCTGAACAGGTTTGATGGTTGCAGCATTATATCCACTAATTGAGATACTACTTAGTCCCAGTGTTTACTGCTCAAAATTCTGATAAGTAGTAAATGTTTTTCTTCATTAATTGAGCCAACCAAATGAAAAATGAACCAGGGTTTGTTGTTACTCTGGGTCTCACAGGGCAGTAATTTCCACTAAGACTTTTAACTTGGAACCCTGCAGATGCCTCTGCATCTGAATTCACTCTTGGTGATTTTACTGAGTTGAATAACATGTTGTTCATATGTAAAAGCCAGGTCTCTAAACTTGGGGATTCTCTAAAATGTGGCTGTCACAAGATATGAAATATGTGCAGCAGGAGAACACAAAAAATACACTCCAGATATAAAAAAAAATTAAAAAAGAAAAAAACCCAAACCACTTCATACTACTTTGATAGGCAGATCTGTTTCAGAGGAGAGGCCTAATTCTGCTCCCAGTATAGCTAATTAGAGCAATAGAAAGGTCCTAAATTACTAGTCCTCTCATCAATATCAAGTTAAGCTTTTATCAATGTAATTTGAAGCAGCATTAAAAGCAATAAGTGCTAATTTATAATTGTTGATATTATCAAAGCGAGATCCTTTGCAACCACACATAACTGTGCCAGATTTTTATCACACTATAAAGGTTAACATAAGTGTTACAAGAAACATCAATGAGCTACGTACACTACGTTTGCTTTTGGTTAGATAAGTATGCTTTGTAGTAGTTGATATTCCCTCTAGATAATGGATATGGGCCAGATTCTCTGCTGACACAAAGCAATATAAGTAATTTGAAGGCAGATATGCTGATTCACACTAGCTGCAGACCTAGCCCCAAGATCTTTAGATGCAATAAACCATCTTAAGCAAGTCCGTTTCCTAACTATTACTCAGCCATTCCTCACTGCTGCCAAAAGGGAACTGTGAATGCCAAAGTCTGCAGGACTTTATTTATCAAAGCTTCTTTTAGGGCATCTATCATTTTGGCATGCAAGCCTTTCTTTACGACCAGAATCAAACATTTTCATGAAACAGCAGGACTAATCCTAGCAAAAAATGCCACGTAGTGCTGGTTCTTGCTGCAATATTACAACATCTGTTTCAACAATTTTTTAAAATAAAAACTGTTTATTACATTAGCAGAATTAGATACTTTTGCTGCTTGATATTGTGGAACTGTATAAAGAGAATTTAAAATGTTCTATCATGTACCTCTAAATACTGGATTACTGATAACTCATTTTCTGTATTTCTGCTTTTATCTAATTTGATAGGAAACTAGGTGCAGAGCTAAGAGAATCACATTTCTGTTTGTTATATAAGTACAAAATTATTTTACATGGCAAAATTAGGCGCTATGCTAAATAACATTTTAGTGTCATGACATTAAACATCTGGAAACAAATAGTACCTAAGCCACACAGCTTAATTTTCCTTTGAGGTTCATCTATTTTTACTTACATTTCCTGGATGTCAGCTTATAATAATTACTCTTCTACGCACATCTCCAGCACTAATGTGACAGACTGTGAATGCTTCTTGACAATAGAACACAATATCCTCCTTGCAGGTTTCCACCAGCAAGGCTACAATCTTACCATGTCATGTATAAACACGTAAAAAGCCTTACTTAAAACATTAACAAATTTCAAATGTATTTGGCGTACTGTTAAAAATCACATGCAGATTAGACTTTTCTCAATAAATCAGAAAAATAAAGCTAGATGTATAGAACTTTGGATACAATGTGTGACATCTGTATCTGAGAGCTGCCTCGACTTCGAAGCATCTGTAAATTATGTCAGGTCTTTTGAAAAGTAGCAAAAATTTCCGTTTAAGACCTGCTTCCAATAAGTGTTGCTTACAAAGACAGAATACCAATATAATAACTAAAAAGCATTTCCTACTATTTTTGTGAATGTGACAAACTGTTCATCTGTGACACAGGACTAGACACAGAATTACAATAGTAATTCCAGTAGCGCAGCAGGAGTGTTTGTATTTCTCCATCTGACATTAAAAGCAGCGTGCTTTATGTAGGCCTCATTTGTAAACCTCCACGAATTTAATCAAACACGTGGGAGTTTTATCCTAAGAAAGAGCAAACACATTATGAACTACATAGCATTATTTCTCTGAGAAAGGAAAAAAAGGAAAGAGAATGACTGAAAAATCAGTAAATACAGGACTTTTGTTTAATTAGAAAGACTTCAAAATAAGTTAAAACACATAAAATGACAAAGCTGCTGTCTTGGAGGATATACTATCTAGTACCTCACAGTGACTCTCGCTCACATCCACAGATCTTTACATTCTTTTATTACTCAGTTTGTTGCATGATCTTAGATATAAAGTATGCAAATTACCCCTGTGATTTTTTTTCTTTGGCAAAAAATTATAGAATATAAATTCAAATAATTTTTTAGAGTTTTGATCAGTGTTTTCATAAAATAAGGGGGTAATGGAAGTTTTATAATATGCAAGATTTTCCTGAATTGTTAGAAATCAGAGGAACTATGATGTTTTAAACAGTGGTACTTTTCTGGCTGCGTCTTTTCCTGAGTATTTAAATAAGAACTGAAATATTAATAGCTTAAAAGTGGATAATTAAAATGTGAAAGCTCTGGATTTTTTTATCTTTTGTTTTTACAGCCTAGGAATAGATGGCTTTTTTTCATTAATGAAGGGAAAATCAGAAGATTTGAAAAATAGAAGCTAAAAGCAAGCTAATCAAAAGGTAAATAGATAAGACCTACTTCTTTTTTAATAAATTAATCTCACTTAACTCCAAAAATACTACCCAGTAGAAAAAATGGTTTTCAGGTTAAACAGAACAAAAAATATTAAATAGCTGATAAAAAATGTATTCAGCTACTATAGGTTTTACCTCACTGAAATAAGCCAAGGGCTTTCACATATTTAAATAAAAAGCTAATTTTCTTAACTGTTAATCAGAACTATTTGTAAGCAAACAAAGCATGTTTTATTGAATATTTCTTCCCTCTAGACAAACAATACATTCATTGAAATTAATACACACCAAAAAATTATTAAAGCAAATATTTTCTTTTTAACATGTGACAAGTACTGCAATTTCAGCAGATATGACAAGTGTCTACAATAATCATACCAATTAAATAATCCACATAATTACCTGGTTCAATGCAGTATTTTATTTATTCTATTGCACTTTTGTGCCTGCAATTATGAGAGAAATTTTCCTGGATTTTCTGGGGTATGCAGACTCCTTTTCTTTGATTCTATGATCAAGTCAGTGACTGGTAGATGAATATCATGTTTTCTTTGAAGATATTAATCCAGCAAGAAACAAATTTTGTAGAAAATACTTCTTTTTACTATTTTGATCTGCTTAAAACATTTTATTCAGAAAACTATATTTTGTAATAAAGAAGACTTTATACTGACTTAAAAGAAAAGTTCTAGGGGCATTCCATTAATGTGTGGAAGAAACTCTTGGAATTCAGTAATAATTTGGCAGAAAATTGATGTTAGAATATTGTCTTTTATTTCTGTCTCTTAACTCTGTGAAAAGCAATACACAGGAAAAAAATTGCTAATCTGAGACTTTTCAGAAATACTTATGCCAATGCTTAAATATTATGAATTAGTCCTTTGGAGATGCTAATGATTTCCCTTCACTTTGAACAGTTGTATTTTTTTGTTTTGACTAACAAAGCTTAAGCTGTAAAAATTACTATCTGGCACAGGCTGAGATAGTTTGTTTCCCTGATTAATTACTATCCAAGTATTTATACATTTCCTCCATAATTTCTTTATTCAATATATAGGTTAGACTTCTCTTGGAAATTTTAATGAACAGGTCTTTAAAAAGTGTATATGCTCAGAACAAGTAGTAAAATCTCATAGCAATCTGACAGTCTGAATCCATCTCATGTCCTTCTTGGAGAAAGAAGAAAGAAAAAAAGTCAAGCTGAGAGACGAGGTAGAGGACTTGATAATATAAATCTTGTGATGAAATTGTGATGAGACTTACATGTACTATATAATCTTGCAATGACTCTTTAGCAGTTCTTTTGCCTTTAACACTAGATCTTAATTTATAGATTTCAATATGCTATAAATGATAAGGGGATGTTGAAGAAGAAATTTCTGTAATGTCCAATCATACCCTAGATGAAAAATTTAATATATTTTAGGAGACAACCCTTTTTTTACAGCCCTGGTCTCTTTACCTTTGTAATTCTACAGCTCAGAACTCTGTCCTCTCTTGTAATGGTTTTTGTTCTCCTCCATTTTACACTGGCTTTTCTTAAGTATCATGTCTATATTTGACAACCATACCAAAAAAGGGAGAAAGCCTTATTTTATCAACCCACCTGCCTGTCACCATCTCTTTCTTGTTTCTGGGTGGGGGAAAAAAAAAAAATTACTGGGACTTCCGTCTGAAACTTGGAGTTCTTCGATTCAGTGGTATTAATTTTTATGTATCAGGCCAGAGATACTGCTTCAGATCATATTCTAAAACATTCCATGTTTGTTCTTCACAATATCATGAGGCCTAATATTGTACATGAGAGTTAGAACTGAGAGCCTGATCCTGCAGCCAGTATGACTTTCCTCTTGACTTTAATTTGGGTGCAATTAAGACCTAGGTATACAAATGAGTGCTGTTATAACACAGCGGCCAGACAATCCACAGGAGCCAGGAAAGTGGAGGCAGAATCGTTTGATAGCCCATGCTCTGCATCCATACTGAAGGAGATGCTCACGCTGTGCTGGTGGCTGGGATTGCAGAAAAGATTAATTAAATAACATCACAAAACTATTAATATCACAAAAAGTGAAAAAGAAAAAAAGCTGAGGGATGATCTCAAATGTAGCATGATTCAAATAAATATAGAAGGTGTTGTGGTGAGATGTGATAAAGTCTAATCTTACCATTGGTACTGGGACAAAGCTTGAACTGGCCTCCAAAGCTGGACCGAGCTCTTAGATGGCAGATTGTAATTAGTGAGAGTGATGGATACAAAATTACAAACAGCTTTTTGATTAAATCAGCTAGCAGACAGTTACCATGGATAGTTCAGACAAAATTAAATTTCTTATTCTTTTTGATATTATATAGACATAATTTTAAAATCATGAATCTGGCAAAGGCCTTTAGCTTTTACTCATATTTTTTTAGGCTGAGCAGCTTTCAGCATTGGATTTCCCTTTAAGAAATGTTCAGCAGAAATGTTTGTTCAATAAAGGTCAAGCAACAGTAATGTTCTTGACCATTCAGAATAAACACACACAAAGAAAAAAAAAAGATGTAAAATATTTTCTGTACATGGACACCAAAGGTTGTATACATAATGATTCATGTAACACACTAAGGCCTTTACCTTTTTTTATTACATCGGTCCTAATTTGGTCCTTAGCTGAGATATAGCCGCACACTATTTCATTGTTTACTTGTAAGTTGTTAACTTTAGTACGTTTGAGGACTATGCAATGTTTCAGTATTTCAAGAATAAAATGGTAACATAAGAGGTTAATAGCTCATGTGAGGAATTTATTAGATTTTCATGGAGATGTTTTCAGGTAGCAGTTGTACACTTTTTCTAAATCACCAGAAAAGGCTGTTTTATCTATCTGTAACTATTTTTTGTATGTCAAAACGTGCGAAGCCTTTTGCCAAAATGCAACAGCAATCCTGGTTAGAAAATTAGTTTAGGAAAAAATAAATTAGTTTAGTAGTAAGCTCATATTTAGTTTAGTAAGCTCACATTTCAGCTGGCCATAACCACAAGTAAAAAACGTGGTTTGACACACAAATCTATAACCACGGGGAGAGGGGGGAATGTCTGGTGATACACATAGACATTTCAGAAGCAAAATAACATTCTTTACTGAAAGAGTAGTTAAGCATTGGAATAGGCTCCCCAGGGACGTGATAGAGTCCCCATCCCTGGAAATGTCAAAAAACCCCGAGTAGATAGTGGCACTTTGTGGCATGGTTGAGTGGGCATGGTGGTATCCAGTCGAGGGGTGGACTTGATGATCTTGAATGTCTTTTCCAACCTCAGTGGTTCTATGATTCCATATAACGAAGGGATAAGACTTTGTTCCTGAGGATTGGAGACAGCCGGCAGCACATTTGTGGGCTGTACAGCTTCACACCAACTCTTCAGACATGTATGGAGGTACACGCGCTTCAGCGATTCCATGAGATACGAGCACTTTTAAGCCTCATTAAGAGCTAATTACGCCCTAAAACACGCCCTTGCGGCGCATCCCCCACGACAACAGCATCACCTCCCACTTCAACCCCCAAGGAGCGGGGGGACACACACCGGACACGCGTGGAGAGGACAGCGGCGGGGCCGGGCGGGGCCGGGGCGGCGGGGGGAGGCGCGGGCCGCCCGGCGCTCCGCGGGCGCGCAGCGGCGCCTCCTCCCCCGCCCCCGCCCCCGCCCCGCGCCCGCCCCGCGGCGGCGGCCCCGCCTCGCGCCCGCGATCAGCTGCGCGCGCGTCACGTGGGCGCGTGTCGAAGGTCACGGCGCCCACAATGGAGCTGTCGCCGTACGCGCAGGGCGGGTGGCGGCTGCTGGGCGACCCCCGCCGCTTCCCCCGCCGCCCCTTCGCCGCCCTCCTCCGCGCCGCCTTCCGCAGCCTCCTGGATCACCCGCAGGCCGGGTTGGGTAAGGCGTGGCGCGGGGGGGGGTGTGCGGGCCGCGCCGCTCCGCGGAGCGTGCGGGGGGCGCGGGGCTCCATCCGCCTCGGCGTAGGTCCGCGCGGGGCCGGACGGTGCCCACGCACGCTCTCGGGGTGACTCCTGCCCGTGGACGGCTCCAGGGTGCCGCTGCGCGGGGTGTCATCGCTAATGCGCGCCTGCTTCATTAGCGCTCCGACCTGTCCAAAATAGAGGGGGGCGGGTCGGGAAGGGCCCCCCCGCGCGTTCGTGTCCGCGGGGTGGGGTGGGGTGAGGAGGCGGCATTCCCCCGCCGCTCCGCTGCGACCCTGTGGGGGCTGTCGCGCGTGGGCACGTCCTACGGCAACCCCGGCGCGAGGGTGCACGGCCGTGCAATTAATTTTGCGGTGTTAATGACTCCGCCACCGCCTGCGCGGACGGAGCGAGCCGCCGGTGCCGGGTGGGGGCGGCGGGCGGTCCCGGTGTCCCTCCCGGCCGGTGGCTCCAGCCCCGCTCCTCGCCATTAAGAGGCTGCTGAGGATCGCGGACGGGGCTCGCAGAGGAAATTGAGGTTTTCCTTCTTTCTTTCTTCCTTTTTTTTCCCCTCCTTTTTTTTTCTTTTTTTTTTTTTTTCTTTTTTTTTTTTTTTAATGGGAAGGAGCTGTAGAGGCGGCGGGGCGCGCAGCGCCGCACAGCCCCGCCTGGTACGGCTTGCCCCAGCCAGTGCTTCAGCCCCTCACCTTCTCCTCCGCCTCCTCACACCTTGCCTGCTTGCTCCGTCCGTTCGCTCCGAAGCACCAAATGTGTTTCATTTTGAAGTTTTTGTGGGAAAGGCAGCATTCAAAGGGCGAGCAGCAGCCTTTGGTACCGTGTACTCTGGTTTGGCAAATAAGTGTGTCATCAGTAATTAATTTATTTTAGATGATCCAGACCTGAAAGATATTGACCCTACAGTATTAAAACATTGCCATGCTGCGGCTGCAACGTGTATTCTGGAGGCAGGGAAGCAGAAAGCTGACATATCTGCTATAAGGTACTCATACTTGGAAGCTACACCATTTTTCTAGAAGTTGTTACTTAAAAGTGTACTGCTGAGTTAATGTTAACAGAAAACTAATAATTTTTTTTTTTTCCTGTAGCACATGTCTAGAAGACTGTAAACTGGATAAAGAGAGAATAGAACAATTTTGCACCGAATATCAGGTTTTTAAAGCAATTTTAACATATTCATTTTTTTCCTTTCATAGGAATTTATTGAACCTAGCAATTTTTTTTTCTCTCTCTCTCTCCAGAAAAACAAGGATGCATTGGAAATCCTGTTGGGAAGGTAGGTCAATCACTCAGCAGCGACATGGTTTCACTTACAGTTAGTTTGAAACTATCCTGGAAAACACTCCTGCATACTTTAGGTGATTAAAGTAAGTAATTTTTCCATTTTTTTAAAGTGCATTTTTAACAAACTCTAGAAAACATCTATTGAAACTTTTCTTCATTTGGAATTCTACTCTAAAACAAACTTTTTTCAGCTTCCAAGAAGCATTACCAGGATCATGAAAAAGTTCTTTATTGATGGACAGCTTGAGAAAATGACCTTTTCTTTTAGCATAGGGAACTTGTAACTGTTGTGTCTTTCAGCATAGGCAGATCTCCTCTCCATATAACTGATGTGTCTTGGCGCTTGGAATATCAGATCAAGGTAATTTTAGCAGATCAAGGTGTTTCCTTAGTCTGTTTTAATGCTGAGACCTGACTTTTTTATGTGTTCTTTGTTTTTAATTTAGAACAATCAACTTCACAAAACTTATCAACCTTCCTATTTGGTGACCCTAAATGTAGAGGTACTGTACTCCCAGCACCCTCAAAGGAAAAAATGCTTTTTCATGGTATTTTTAAATAAAATAGTCAGTGCTATTTCTTTGCTTTTTATCCCCTTCAGAGCAGTGATTCAGGATCACACCCAGATATTAGTTTTAGTTGTACGATGGAGCAATTACAGGTACTTTTTTCCTTCATCATTCTACGCTTAGCCCTAGTTGTGGATGTACATGTTTGTAACAACTTGCTAATCAAAATGAAATCATACATACTATTATTAAAAAAAAAAAATCCACTACTGAGAGGGTAAGAGAATTTTCCAGAAAAGTTATCCAAGTCTATTTTTACTGTCTTTTCAAATAAAGTTGCAAAGTAACCGAACTTAGTTGCGTGGGGAGTGTTTTACATACGTGCATAAATATTTTGTCTGTTTTCATAACTGTAATCCATATGTATATGTGGGAGGAAATTCATCATTTTCTGAAGGTCTTATTTCCCGTGCTTTAGAGAAATGGTTAAAGAAGCTGGTTCAGTGATTTAAATGTCATGATTAAAAATAGAGAAGGAACTGAAGGCTCTTCAGTGGTGTTAATGACATGTAAAAAATGTCCTGAAACAAACGTTGATCTTTGTTTAGCGATTTAAATGTGTAACTGAACAATAGAGGTATTGTAATGCTTGGAAGTGACCAAATTGTGGAGGATCACGAAGAGGGGTTGGTGGGAGAGGAAAAGCAAGATATTAAAACTTAAGGTTTACACCTCCTCTTTTTCAATGTGTTTCAAAAGTTGTCCTTTTGTCGCTAATGAGTATTTCTAGTCAATTTGCTGGCATAGAGAAATCTGACATGCTTTGGCTGGAGATTGGTCCTAGTATAAAATTGCACTCAAAATATTTTCAGTGTTTTAGAAATGTGTGTAGTACTTCAAAGCCTGAAGCAAATGTCAGCACTAGCCATTGTGGCAATAGCAATAAAATATACCTGTTAATACTACAGATCTATTTTAGGAGCAAATACATTTTTAAAAGTGTTTTCCTTCAGTTCCCACTTTTCTGACTACATTGTAAAATACAGAGATATTTAATTACTTGCTTGCATTGTTTGGCAGTTGCAACATTTCTTTGTGCTACAAGGTGCTTGTTTCCCTTGTGTCTCTGTATTAAAAAAAATTGTGTTCTTCTAGCTGACCTTTTAAAAAATTTGCTTATTCTAAGACAGTATTTAATCTCTTAGGACTTAGTGGGAAAACTAAAAGATGCTGCAAAAAGTCTAGAACGAGCGACTCAGATGTGATTGAAAGAAGGTGTCAGCCTGCTGAAGCACTCTCCTTCCTAAGTGTCTCCTAAATGACAAATGTCTTTCATCTCTTGATGCAAACTGGGCTTTTTTTTAAGTCCTTGGATGTGAATTAAGTGAAACAACTTTTTTACATCCACACTGGGTGTATTCCTTGCACGTGTAATTTTTTTTTATTAACTCCTGTTAAATATTTGCTGAACTGTCATGTCATCAAAGTATTCCTTCTATCTTATTTTGTATATTTTTACAACTGTCACTACTTATTTTTTTCTGTGATCTAATAAAAGTTTATTCGCGCCTGTTGTGCAATTTCTATGGATGAATTAGCTGTACCTAAAAGTAAAATGCTAAACGTTAGATCAGCTCAGTGAGGCGAAAGTGCCTTCGTCCCGTGCCGCGGCTACGGCGCGTTTGCTAAAATCGCCCGCCGCGCTTTGTCATTTCCAGCCGATCGTACATCGCTCCTACGACTGAAGGTTGGACCCCGACACGGGGGGCAAAAAAAAGGATTCCGTTTAATCGTGTGGAGCCGGGGCGCCTCACGGAAAGCGGGCAGGGTCCGCGGAACGGAGCGGATGCGGGTGGCGGCTCTGGCTCGACGGCGGGGCTGCTTCCACCCTCTCCCGCTCGCCTTGGGCCGCGCCCGGCGCCGGTGGTCTCCGCGGGGCCGCTCGCCGTCGCCGGCAGGTGCGGACGGACCGCGCCTCGGAGCCCGTCCGCACCTGCCGGCGAGGCAGAGCGGCCCCGCGGAGGATGCGCGGCGGTGGCAGGTCCCTCGCCGCCGAGCCGAGCTTTTTCCTCTGCGCTCCTCGGCGCCCGAGCGGCGTCTTGTCCTCGCCGCAGGCGAGCACCGCGAGGGTTTCCCCCGTTCTTCCCTCCGGCTCCGGCGGCCGCCCGTCCCGCCCGCGGGTTTGGGGACGCCGGGGGTCCCCGCGACACCCGCTCCCGCCGCCGCTCGGGGCGGAAAAGCGGCCGCGCGGCCCTCGAGGGGACGCGTCGCCTCGACGCCGGCGGCTCCGCGCGGCCCCGGGCGGGCGCGGCGGGGCCAGGGGCGCGCGGCAGCGCGCACGCGGTGGCGGAGGCGCGAGGCCGCGGCGCGGATCCCCGCGGGGGTCCCTCCGCGGCGGGACGGGGCGTGCGGGGCGGCCGCGGGTGCGAGCGCGCAACAAGTGCGCGGAGGGAGGCGCGGGCTGCGGAGGCAGAGTGCCGGGCGGCGTGTGGGGCCGGCGGGCGTGCGGGCTGTGGGGCTGCGGCGCGGGGAGGATGGAGAGGGCAGCGCCGGGCAGGGCGAGGGGCGCGGGGCGAGCGCGGAGAGCACAGGGGCTGAAGGGGAGCCGCGGCGCGGGCGGAGGGAGCGCAGGGAAGGAGGGCGGGAGGCACTGGGGCTGCGGCGGGCGGGGGGAGGCGGGCGGGAGCCGCGGAGCGGGGCCGGGGGTCGGGGCGGGCGGGCGGGCGGTGAGGAAAAGGAGGAAAAGGAGGCATCGGCCGCGCGCGGGCGAGCGCGTGCAGGGCCGGGGGGAGGGGAGGGAGGGAGGGAGGAAAAGAGGAGGGAGGGAAGAGAGGGGGGTGGCGGGCGGGGGAGGGGAGGGAGGGGGGAGGCGGAGGGGGAGGAGGCGGCCGGGTTGCGGGATTGGGTCACGGGGAGGCTGCCGGGCCCCGGCGGCAGCGCCGCTAATTCCCAGGCCGCCCTTAAGGAATGAGGCGCCCCACGTGACGCTGGCGGGGCGGGCGAACTCCGAGCCATTTTGGGGACGGTGTCAGTTTCCACTGTGTGCCTTCAGCGTTGCATTCTTCCCTCCTCCGCCCTCCTCCCGCCCGCCCGCCCGCCCGCCCTCCTTCCCTCCCCGGGTCCCCGCCACCAACTATGAAATAACAACAACAATAATACTCGTAATAATAACAATAATAATAAAAGAAGGAACGCGAGCGAGGCCGCGAGGCGGAGCGGGGGGCAGAGGGAGAGACAATGGGCTGGTGGAGAGAGGACCCATCCGGACCGGGGCGACTGTGCGCTCCCAGCGCCTGAGCCGCCCGGGCGGCCAACTCGGAGGGAGCGAGAGAGCGAGGGAGCGAGCGAGAAGGGCCCGCGAGGAGCGGAGGAGACCCGGGCGTTCTGTAACTAAAATGAGCGGAGCGCAGCGGCGGCGGCGGCAATAAGCTTATTGCAATTGACAGCGTCTGCAGTTCATTTCAAGATGGCCGCTTGGCTCACATTCATTTTCTGCTGAACGACTTTTAACTTTCATTGTCTTTTTTGGCCGCTCCGATCATCACCCACCGGCTCCATTTTCCGGGTACGTATGAAGCGAGGTGTCGCCTTACCAAGGGCGGGGGGCGAAGGGGGCTCGGCGGCGGTTTTCGGCCGGTTTGGGGGCTGCAAAGGGGCGCCTAGGTGTCCCCCGAGCTCTCCGTATGGGAAAAGCGCTGACAGGCTGCTCTAGCCACACACACACATACAGACACGCAGCAGCAGCAGCAGCAGCCTGTGCACTCGCTCGCGTTACGCACCCACATTTGCAAATTTTAGTTCCTTTCTTTCTCCAGACGCCCCCTAAATCCTTTCTGTGCACATGGCCCCCGAGGAGAATATTTATATTTCCCGACCCTGCTGCCAGCCCGGCCCGAGCGCCCTTTGTTTAAAGGCAGATTTTGATTAAACAGGGACGTTCGTGAAATCTGGTGCTGCCTGGGTCAAGTGATTTCAGTCCTCCCCGAAAGAAATGTGTCTGGGGGAGGTTAAAATGTCAGATAACGCACCCATTTTATAGAGACGGAGCCAGCGGGGGGTAGCGATCCTCCTGGGGGGGTTGTTAGGCGCCGGGGCACCCAGCAGAAAATGTTATTAACTTAAGTTGGACAAGTACTTCTGTGAAATTGGATGGGTTGTAAGATGGCGGTTCCCAGTTGTTTCCAATGTCTCCTCTTACATTTCTGCTCTAAATGCTAAACTTTAGGGGTTTGTGCCTACTGGGAGAGGCAAGGGGTAGCCAACGCCGAGAAATAACTTTTTTGGGGGGCAAGGATAGCACTTTGAATGCGATCTTGGGGAGCTGGGGCGTGCGGTTTGCTGGAGCCTTTGGAGCAAAGGTGATGTGTCTGCGGGACGCGGAGGGGGGTGGTGTGTGTGAATTTCTTTTCTCTGGTTGGTATTTTTTTTCCCCCTTGAGCCCGGGAAGGGTAAATTTACATGAGATCCTTTGTCAGATCTTAAAGATGTCACGAGTGGGCTCCTCGTGCTGCTTTTGGGCAGCACTTGAAAGTTGCTGGTGTTATGTTTTTATGATTGAATGGCCTTGGCAATATATTAGCGGGATGTTTCTGTGTGTTTGCTGTAAACATTTGCAAATAATAAGGGAAAAATAATAAGGAAAAAAACCCGCATTTCCATAAAAGTGAGGTAGTAACTTTTCAGCCTCTAAAAACTTTGATTCACTCCTCCACTCTCCAGAAAAGTCGAAGAAAACCTGGGCATGTGTGCCCATTTGCAAGCTTGGCGCTAAAGGAATTTTTTTTGCATAGTCTGTAGCGGTGAGAGCAGCTTCTTTTATGGGACTGTCCTAAGACCAGGGACGTTCTGGGAATACAGTCCAGAAAAACTACTTTGAGTGACTCTGTGCAGCCCGTCCTGGAAACTGAGACTGACTTATGTTGCACTATGCCAGGGACACGAAGTCTTGACCTACCTGATTGCTCAGATATTACAGAATTAATATTTTAGTGTATTTTTTTTAAGTAGACACATTGTGTCCTACGCCTAGTCCCAGGGAGGCGATTTAAAAGACTGGGGTCCTTTTGCACTCTGTTGCCAATATTCAGGTCTTTTCTCGCTACAGCGAGCTGGGCAGAGATACTTGAGCTTCGTGTCCCTTCTCTGAAAGCAATACTGTCCTCTCCTTTAAAACATATGTGGCCATTCTTAAGCGAAAGAGTAATAACAGGCTCGATAGTACAAGTGGCTCTAGCTGATAATGGGTGAAGATGTAGAATGACGGCTGCTTTATTCCTGATGAGAGTTTTCCGAGAGGAGATGGGTGCAAAGTACACAAACCTACCCGAGCGATGCTTCTATTTTTTATGTATGTATTTTCTGATAGAGAACTGTCGAGCAAGGTTTGATAGCTTATTGCCTTTATAGATTTTTAATAATGTAGCTGATTCTTAGCAGGAAAATGCACTTCTGTTTTTCTTCATTTTGACATAACTTGTTTAAGGCCTCTGTATAATCGGTTGTCTGGCAGTGTTTACTTCTAGCAAGTATTATCTACGTATATTTTATGTTCAGTTGTTCCATGTGTCAGTGTGTAAATATATATTGTCCTGGCTAAGAGGCTGTTTGTATTTCTGTGAAGTGTTGGTATTCACGATGCGATCAGCAGGAGCAGAAAAAAACATCTGAAAGGGTTTCCCTTGTACCAAGATATTAAACTCAGGCTGGTGTAGTAAAATGTGCTGTGTTGATGTTACATCCCCGCAGGCACAGACACGCGTGTGCCTGTGCGGGTGGCTTTTGGGGAGAAATTAGGTGCCTAGTTCAGCTCGCTGGGGAAAATCACTGATTTTCAAGATAGCTCATAGCACGTTGAAAATGTGCTAACTTTGGGCAATAAATAATCCGCATTTAGGGGTTGCTTCGACAAAACAGGTTTCACGGTTGAATTTAATCCCCCTCCATTTAGGAAGGGGCTACGCCTGCGTGAAATAAACGCGTTAATGTCTTGAAAGGTTTGTCCCAGTCTGTCAGAGCTGGGAAGGAATTCTCGGTCAGCCGACTTGTGTGACCTCGGTCACTGCTAGGCTTTTTTTTTTGGTTTAGATATTTATGAATTATAAGGTAGTGACTTGAACAAATAAAACACAGAACCGTGAAAGGAGCCTGTCCATGTGTAAGTACCTAAAGGGACTCCAGAGCCGCCAGCTTCAGGGCGCTGGGCTCTTCAGAGAGGCGTGCAGAAACCCCGTCTCTGCCTTTTCTGGGAAAAGCAAAACCTCGGTATCAGTTTAAAAGGAAGAAGTGGAGGGTCAGGGACCCTGGAAGCGACATTTAAACCGCAGTACAATGCAGCGGGGGTCTTGCTTTCCCGCACGGTGCTGGGAACAGCTTTGGGGACCTGGTCTGGCTTGGTGCTTCTGGCACTTTGCTTTTCTCTGTCCTGGCCGACTGTGGTTTCATTCTGGGAAGTTTTATCTGCTGCTCACTCGAGGGTTCTCCTGCAGCAGCCAGAGAAGTTTCCTGGTCGGGGTCGCTCGTTGGCGCTGTGCACACTTCTGAGGAATATTGTACCCCTGTCCTGGTCGGTTTGGCCGACGTTCAAAGCTTTTAGAAAGCTTGGTGTGTTGCCTTTTTTTTTTTTTTTTTTTTTTTTTTTTCCCCGCTGCCTAACGTTGAAGTTTGCGAGTGGCTGTAGGAAGCCTCGCATCTTGGGCATACGGTGCTGTGGTGAGAGGTGGCTCACAAGCTCTGCCTCGAGAGGAGAGGGGACCAAGGACAGGAGCTGGTGTGCTGGGAGCACTGACCTGGGGAAATTAATAGCTTGGACTGGAGCAACGTTGCTACATTACATTTTTGAGGATCTGGTTGACAGAAAATAATTTACTCTGCAATTGACGTGGCTGACAGGGTTTTTTTCCCGTGTGTACTTTCCCCTTTATCTCTTATTCCCTCTCATTTTCAACAGTATGTGTGCATCTAGCGTTGGTGCCAGTGCATCCGATGAGGTTTTATGGGTTTCAGACTGTGAAAATGACATTTGTTTTTCACTCTTGTCGCTGCATTGTGTTGACAAGGTGTTGATTTAGCTTTAGGAATGATCTGGTCACATGGTCCTTCGCATGTTGTCACTAATGTACCGTTTAAAGTCGGTTTGGGCTTTTTCTCCCCTCTCGGTATGCTTTATTGCTGAAAAGGGGGGTTGCTTAAGGATCCGGAGACTTGTTTTCTCCCGTCCAAGCATCTTACTCTGGTGCTGCAAATCTCTTTACACCTTTTGCAAAACTTTGCACCGCGCTCGCCTCGTCCGCGGGATGATTTTCAAACAAGCGTTAAAAGGTGGGAGAAGGAAAGAAAGAGAAAGAAAAGGAGCTGGGGGAAAGAGAAAGGTAGGAAGGAGAAAAATGAGAAAAGCAGAGAAGGACGGAGCGCGGATGCGGGCGCGGTAGAGCGGGAGCTGGGGGTCGGCACCCCACTGGCGGTGCGGGGGCTCGGTCCCCGGGAGCGCGGCGCGGTTCTGCTCGGCGGAGGGAGGGAGGGAGCGGAGGGGGAGAGGAGCTATCTCAGACCAGCTCCTCGCACCGAGTCGACGTGGAGAGAGGCCCCTGAGAGGATCCGAAATGGCCGAGGCTCGGGAGGAGCCTCTGGCACTCGCCTCCGCCAGGCTGAGACCCCAAAGCCCGGGGCCGCCCCCGCCGCCCGGGCTGCCCCGCACCGCGCCCGGGCACCCTCCGGGCTGTGGCACCCGACCCCGCCCGGGCCGCTCCCGCCCTCCCTCCCCCTTCGCAGCCGGGCTCCCAGACCCCCGCGGGCTCCTTGGCTCCTCCACCCCCTCCGCCAGCCCCCGGGCCCCGCGTCCCACCCCCTGGCCCGGCCCGGCCCGGCCCGGCCCGCCCCCCCGGCCGCCCCCCGCCCGGCTCTCGTGTGTTCCCAGCGGTGGCAGGATGCCAAGTGTAAGTGTAAGTTGCTATAGCAACCCCCTCGGAGAGCGGAGCAGATCCGGATCGGCACCGAGCCGCAGCGGCAGCCGCCCGGACCCCCCCGGCGGGCCGGCCCTGCCGCCCCGGTGCCCGGCCCCGCTCCGAGGTGCGTGTGTCCCCCCCCCCGTCCCTCCCCCCGCCGCCCCTCCCCGCGCTCCGGAAATGCCAGGGCAGCCGCACCGGGAGGCGCTGGTTCCCCTTTGTGCTGCTCGCCGGCAGCCCGGTGCCCGCCGTGTCGCCCCCGGAGCTCCCCGCCGCATCGCCGCCGAGCCGCCCGCGCAGCCCGAGCCGGCCGGTGCCGCCGCGCCGCGGGAACGGCCCGTGCCCGCCGGGGAACGGCGCGGTGGGTGCCGCGGAGCGACCGCCCCTCCGCGGGGCTGCGCCCAGGCCGGCCCGGGGCGGTGCGGTGCGGGGACGCCCCGCCGGCCTCGGGACCGGCCCTCGCTCGCCGCCCGGCCCCGCGCCGCCGCCGCCTTCGTCTTCCGCGCTTGGTCTTCCCCTGCGCCGGGGGATGCGATGCGATGCACGGGGGAAGGGGATGCGCCGGACCGCGGCACCTGGGACGCCGCCGCGCTCGTCCCCGCTGACCGGTCCTCTGTGTGTGTGTCTTTCAGAGCCGCTCCTCGCCACGCCAAAATGCACCGAACAACCAGAATCAAAATAACCGAGCTAAACCCCCATCTCATGTGCGTGCTCTGCGGCGGGTACTTCATTGATGCAACAACCATCATAGAGTGCCTCCACTCCTGTAAGTACGACCGGGCGCTCCGCGTTTTTTCCCCCGCCACTTCCCTCCTTTCCCGGCATCCCGGGAACACACACGAAAAAAATATCCTCCCAAGCCCAAACCCCCCGAGGGGCTCGGGACCGCAGCCCTCCTCCTCCCCGACGGGAGGGGAAGTAGGTGTTCCAGCCGCGGTGCAGATTTTCTGGGGACGGCCCTACGGTCTTTGTTAAAGTAATAATATATGTACTATAAGCGTCTCCTTCTCATGGTAATTGCAGCTTATTTGGGTAGTTGTTTAGCTTAAGCAGCGCGTTGCTGACAATGGACGATTTGCTCTAGCTTGCATAGTTTAGAAAATCGAACCTTTATCTATGCATATCTGAGCGGCACCTACGAGCATCACTAAAAGCCTGTGGTGTTTGACTTACAGTCTGTAAGACCTGTATCGTGCGTTACTTGGAGACCAGCAAGTATTGTCCTATCTGTGATGTCCAAGTTCACAAAACTCGACCGCTTTTGAATATAAGGTAGGAGAAAGTTGCGAAGTGCACGCAGCATCTCTCGTTTTGCTTTATATGGGGAGACCAGCAGTAGTCGGTGTCAATGTTATCTCTTCGTCTGCAATTTAAATCTGAAAGGGCTTGACAATTTACAAGCTAACTCGTGTGTATGTGCTCTCTTTGGTGTTTCCTCATTGATTGAAACTGAAGATGCCTCTAGATGTGAGACAGAAAGTTTTTGTTGGTCTTTTTTAGCATACACCGGTCATTGATGCCTCTTCCCTCTCCCCCATTCTCATGTGTACCACCCCGACTGTTCTTGCCTCTGCTTTCTTTATCTCCAAGACATGCATCACTCCACCCATAGCTCCTAGTCATGAAAACTCCTGCTGCAGCTTTCCAAACTAAGAGGCAAAAGTCTTTAAAGTATCATTTGCCTTTCAGAAACATTTTTGTTGTCAGCACCGCATTTTGCTCTCTGTATTTTCTAGGAAGGACATGTAGTTTTTAAGGCCTTCCTTCAGTTTGAGAGGGTTCTTTTTCAGTTGCGGTAACACAGATGAGTTTTGGTTCAGAGTGGTACTTAGAGCAGGGTTAGTTTGATAACAAGGTCCTGTAAGTTAACTTTTTATGACTGGCCTCCCACTTTGTAGAAGATGCCTTGTTGTTGTGAAAGTTTATAAGTGAGGAGCTGCCATTTGGATTAAAATATTGCTTCATCTGCTTAATTTTATGTTTTGGGGTTGTTCTTTTTTCAGGTCAGATAAAACTCTCCAAGATATAGTATACAAGCTAGTACCAGGCCTTTTCAAAAGTAAGTAGTTAAATAAAGTATTTTCTTAAGACCAGAAAAACAAAACCAGAGCCGCTATCCTATATCAATACCATGAGTTACGGAGTAACTACTAAAAGAAAAATATATGCTTTTCCATCTAGATGAAATGAAAAGAAGAAGGGATTTTTACGCTGCTCATCCATCGGCTGATGGTAAAAGCTTCTCGTTTGCAACTTTAATACATGTAGCATTGACCTAGATGTTTTACTGTTTCCTTTTTAACTTACAAGTGATGTATTACCGTCACAGAATTTTAAGAAGTCAGCATAATAAAAGTTTATTGTTTTAACAGTCAGGTAGCTTTCATTCATTATCTTACTGTGAAGATTTTTTTCTTGTTACTGAGAATTGCCATTCTTCCTGATTTGAATTTCAAAATGTAAATTATTGTGGAAATTTCTGTGCAGCTGCCAATGGCTCTAATGAAGACAGGGGAGAAGTGGCTGATGAAGACAAAAGAATTATAACAGACGACGAGATAATAAGCTTATCCATTGAATTCTTTGACCAGAATAGGCAAGTTCCAGAATGGCAAAATTTTATGTTTACCTGTTTGATAGCACTTGTATTTATTATTTATTGTAATTGTGTAATTTCCTCTCACAGACTGGAGCGAAAAGGAAATAAGGAGAAAGAAAAATCAAAGGAAGAGGTAAATAACTTTCCTTTACTCCAGAGGGAGCGTATCACACACACACAACTTTGGCACAGGTCTGTAGCTGAGAAAAATACGTAGGTATGTGTATCTAGAACAAAGGAAACACACCTCCTATTATAGCACTAGGTACAGAAGAGGTAAACATTTTCATACAGCTGTATATGCAGGCAACTTTTTAAAATTAAAAATACCTGCAGTATTATTTTTAAAGCAGAATCTGATTCTTTGTCAAAGTTTGGGGGAAATATTTAATAATTTATTAAAAAATAATATGTATTGCGTATGTAACCTAAAAAGATATTAAATATAATAAAAATATTTCTATATAAATTTAGTTACAATTTTAAATTACTTTCTCTAGAACAGTAATTTGCCACCTATTTCTAATGTGCCCTCTAAGACAGCAGGCATTGTTGTATTACATTTCATAATTTAGTAAGGTGAACTTTTTAAAACATGAAACATTAGAATGCAACATTGGTGGAAGTAATTGCTTGTTCGCAGTCTGATTTTCTTTACTATGCCATCAGGTGAATGACAAAAGATACTTGCGCTGCCCAGCAGCAATGACAGTGATGCATCTAAGAAAGTTCCTGCGGAGTAAGATGGATATACCTAACACTTTCCAGGTACCCATGGGAAAGAGTGGGGTTTTTTGTTTGTTGGGGGGGTGTTCTTTTGTTTGTTTTGGGGGGGGGTGTGATTTTTTTTGTAAGACTCATTTTCTCATTGCGGCCAGTCCCAGCAAGTGGTAACAGCCAAGTATTTCTGGTGTGTATATATATACCTTATAAATATACCGTATTTGGTTTATTTTTAAAATATCTGTCTGTAAAGTTTGGTGACACTGTGGTTTTTTTACTGCTGTAAATACCAAAGTATTAAGAAATTGCTCTTTGATGTATTTGTGACATCTGTGACAGTGGGGCTACTTTTACGTTAGAGCAATCATGTGCTAGGGGTAGATGCCTGGATGCTCCTTAACGCAGGGGTTCGTATCTTGAACAGATCGATGTGATGTATGAAGAGGAGCCTCTGAAGGACTACTACACCCTAATGGATATTGCCTACATCTATACCTGGAGGCGGGTGAGTATTTCCAGCGTGTCTCCCGGGAGGGTGAGGTTGTGGCCTGGGCAGGGCACTTACCAGGGTCTCCCTTTTGCTTTGCAGAATGGGCCTCTGCCCTTGAAATACCGGGTCCGACCTACTTGCAAGAGGATGAAGATCAGTCACCAGAGGGAAGGCTTGAATAATAGTGGGGAGCTGGAAAGTGACTCTGGGAGCGACAAGGCGAGCAGCCCGGCAGGAGGCATCCCCTCCACCTCCTCCTGTTTGCCCAGCCCCAGCACACCAGTCCAGTCTCCTCACCCCCAGTTCCCCCACATCTCCAGCACCATGAATGGCACCAGCAGCAGCCCCAGCAGTAACCACCAGTCCTCCTTTACCAACAGAGCTCGGAAAACATCAATAAATGGCTCCTCAGCCACTTCATCTGGTTGATGTGGCAACCAGGCTACCACCCTTGTCCCTCCTTTATATAGATCTCTCCATGCCATTACAGCTTTATAGATGCTAATCCATGTGACTATCATCCAAATTGCTTTCTTTTGTAGTAACACTGAACTTGGCTATAAATGGCGGACTAGGTGACATTCAGGATGGACGTTAATGAAAACGCAAGATTGAAATGTAAATTGTTTTCAGAGGACTGGGAAGCAAACAAAAGTTACACCTTCACCTGTTCTGAATGATGTGGAGTTGTTTCTGTCCCCATCATCTGGAGCCAGGAGTCTCCAGAAGTCAATACAAATCCTGGGAAGTAGTTTGTTAATCCAGACTAACTCCTCCATTGCGTTCTCCTCGATTGTTATTGTTCTTATACTGTTTTGTGAACCTGTAGAAAGCAAGTGCTTTTTCATCTTGAAATCCAACAAAATTGAAAGAATATGCATAGAAAAATGCATATATGTAGCCATGTCACTGTGAATAACAATTTTTGCGTATTAGCCATTTTGATTCTTATGTTGCATCTTTTACTTCTCTGTTGCTGCGCAGAACCGATCAAAAGAAAAGTAAACTTCAGTTTTACAATCTGTATGCCTAAAAGCGGGTATTACCGTTTTATTTACTGACTTGTTTAAATGATTCGCTTTTGTAAGAATCAGATGGCATTATGCTTATTGTACAATGCCATATTGGTATATGACATAACAGGAAACAGTATTGTATGATATATTTATAAATACTATAAAGAAAATATTGTGTTTCATGCACTCATGATATGGTTGTTAAATTTCTAAACTGGTTCGACCCTTGCAGATGCCGCCTGTTTGAGCTTTGCTCATACTGCAAGAAACACGTTGTGTGTGAGAGCTACAGTATTGGGAAAGCACATTCAAGTCTCTGATAACCTGGAGGCAATTGGCAATCTAAAGGATTTTACTCGCTTTGTCTTTTTTTTTTCCAAGTGGAATATTTTTACTTTACCAAATGTTGAAGTGATACAGTTAAAAAAAAAATCAAGGGACATGGAAGTTTTAGACCTGTTTGATTACCTTTTTATTTTTTGGTGTGGTGGGACTGTGTTTTTAAAAGCACATGGAATCATTATAGAAGCCATAAACTGTTTGATATAAATTTTAAGGAACCAGCAAGTGGCTGGATGAAGGCATTTTATCTAAATTTGTTTTAATATATATGTATGGTACAGTACTAACTTCATTAAAATTTAACAGGTACTTTAATATTTCCAATAAATTGTGGAGAATGCCTTCTCTTTAATGGCCTGCAAGTAGGTGCATTTTATTAGAGGCTTCTAAGGGTGGGGTTTTTTCAATAGGAGGAACTTTTCCACCATAAAAGATGAACAGCCCAGAACACTTTTCAGTTTGTGCTTTGCTTTGGTCGAACTTTGTGTGTGTTCATCACCCATCAATTATACATTTGTGAGGGTGTTTATTCTATATGGATATTGTTTCATGTTTGTACGGAAAAATTGTAGTTAAACATTTCATTGTCTCCAGTCTGCAAAAGAAGCACAATTCTTATTGCTTTGTCTTGCTTATAGTCATTAAATCATTACTTTTGCATATAAATTGCTGTTACTTGTCCTGCTTGTTTTTATAGACCAGGTGATTGCAAATCCTCCACAAGGTTATTGCTTATTGATGTATATGTCTTGTTAAACAAGAGTTGATATTTTTTCCTGTAGTAAACATGTACAGTTCAATTTCAACAGTAAAAACTTCAGTTTTATATACACGAATAACGTTCATTTATAGCTGATCAAAGAAATAAATAAAAGGGATAATTCATTGAAAAGTAGCAAATTAGCTCTGTTGATAATGTGGTGTTAAAGGACAAACATCTTGTTCTCATGGGAAGTGTTTCTGGGTGTACCAAAGATTTTAGTGAGCAGAACATTTTAGCATACTAAAATAACAAAGAAAAACACCCCTAGAAATTGCAGTGATTTGTTTTGGTTGCCTGCCTTGAAAACATTTGCTGTTCTTGATTTGACCCCGATTTCTTCTTGAAAATAAGCAAATGGTGCATCCTCACATCCCACTCAGCCACAGGTTTTACCTCCTATCTGTTCAAACTTAGCCCCTGTTAAACTGCACTGCCTGGGAAGGGAAGAACTTGATTTTTGTGATGGTGAGTGCCATGTGCCTGTGGTGTTCTGGGTCATTTTTTTAAGCCTCAGTGGAACTAAATACGTTTTAATATAAGGATACTTCTCAATGCGACCAATTGTCTATCTTGGCATGATTCCCTCAGCTACATGAGTGAATCATACTGTACTGGTTGAATTATTTCACCCAAAAACTAGCCCTGAACCTGCAGCAGAGGCTTGTACATTAGCACACTGATCAAAATGTGCTTAATTTTACTGGAAGTAGCAGTTAATCACGACTTCTAGCATCAATACAGAACTATTCTTGGTCTTTGTGGAGTGCTCGTGAAGCACTAAGCAATTAAACAGGAGTTAGATATTTCCCTCCGAGATTTACTAAGCTCTTACAGTATTTTCAACATCTCCCAATTTAACATCTCCTGTCTGGACAAGAGCAAACACTCTAGTAGCTCTCTTGCCGAGTTGCAGAAGCCGCCGAGGATGTTTGTGCTGCCATGTGAAACTTTTGTTTTGCTGCTGGCTCTGCGCAGATGGCACTGCGATGCGTATATACTGCTAAGCACAACTGGGAGGACGATCACAGATAGCATCTTGGTCTTCTACTTGTGAAGCTGCTATGTCAGCCTTCCCGGTTTCACAGTATTTTCCTCGGCATATACATAGTGACAGGTTTTCCTTTCAAATGTACCTAAATTCGCCCTGATAGGAAAGAAACCTCCGCTCGGTACATGTAAGGGAAATCTTTTCATTATCCGAAGTTGCGTTTATATTGATGGAGGGATAAAGGCAAAGTCTGCTGCGTTTTCCTGAGCGTGCTCAACGAGCAATCTGGTCAAGAGTAGAAGCAGGGGTGGTCTGTGCCCGCTGGAAAAGGATGTTTTTCTGCCTTCGTCCGACCAAATTTTCCGCCTTGGTTCAGTTGCCTGCAGCTCCAAGCAGCGCTTTTGTGTTCGGCACGAATGGGGATCCAGCCCCCGGGAAAGCAACAGAGAGGGAGCATGAAAAGCTCCATACGCTTCTAGAGAAGACGGGCAGAAACACGGAGAAGGAATGCAGAAATATGCAGGGAGAGAAAGACGAGCGTGACGAGCTTGGTGAGCCGAGCTGGGTGTCCCCAGCGCTGACCATTTCTCTCAACAACCTGCGCCGATGACTTCCAGAAAACCGACGCTGGCGGGCGGGTACCGCCGCCAAACTTCCGACACGGGCAGAATCCCGTGGGCAGGAGACGGGAGCGGCGGGCGGCACCGCCGCCGCGCCCGGGACCCGGACAGCACCGGGGGAGCTCCAGGAAACGCCGCGCGAAGACTACGCTCCCCGATTTTTGAATGATGGGGAGCACAGAAACCCGACGGCGGAGGCAGCGGCAGCGGCGGGCGCCCTGCCCGACGAGGCAATGCCTTTGATCCTCCGGCCACAGCCGCCGAGGACGCACCGCCGTCACCTCCGCCGCAGCACCGCTGCCCCAGGAGTCGCTCGTTTCGCTGGGGATTTTCCAAGTGCGGCCAAAGTAGGTCTCCCCATGGCCGGTACCGGGACGAACTCTCCTTCCTTCCGCCTCCGCCAACCCTGAGCCTCTTTTCTTCTTCGCCGCGGCCCCGAACCGCCGATTCCTTAGCCCCGGCGGCGAAATGCTCCTGCCTTCCAAACATCACTTCTGGACTGTTCATCTCACACCACGCAGGAACTCCTGCAGTTCCGATCTTTGCCACCAAACCGGCTGACGAGGATCGGGCTGTCTCGCCGTGCCGGCCTCCGATTTCGGCCCCGGCGCAGGGCGGTCTGCGGCGGCCCCCGCCGCAGGTACCGCAGCGGGAGGAGGGTGGCGGCGGCCTCGCCGAGCACCTCGCGCCCTCCCAATTTTAAAACGGTGAAATTCTGAGACAATGTTTACTCAGATAAGTGTTTCCTGTTTCCGCTGTTAATTTTTAACGTTCTTGCTCCTACTCGGGGTACTTGAAACGGATTTCCTTTATTTTACTATAAACAGTTTCTTTTTCATCTTTTCTGCCCGTCTCTTACCCGGAGGACGCCTAGAGAAGAACCTGCCCTCACTTCCCAAGGGCTGCGGATCTCCGCTTTCCACAGCTCAAAGTCGTTGCCCTATTCCGGGAGCTCCGACCCACGGTTGATTTGTGTTTTATTAACTCGAGGATGGGAAGGATTCTGGCAGAGAGGATTTTTTTCAAGTCTGGCTCCCTCACTCCCTTTCCCCGCGACCAACAGAGGAGTCCCGCCAGGACAACAGAAAAACTTGCAAAGCCCGGTGTGGACCACGCAATTCTGGTCTCGCCGTCTTTGGGGATGGGATATTTGTTTTTATTTAACAGTGACGATGTGTGGGGTAAAGAAAAAAAAATCACTGTCGGTAACGGGTAGAGCACGAAGGACACGTAACACCCACGGCAAAGGAGGTTTTCCTGCCGGCGTTGGGCAGGGAGAGGGGCTTCCATGCCCGCTCGCTGCCGCGAAGCCGCGGCCGCGACGGGCAGGACAGCGGCAGTCACGGAAAGGCCGCAGGCGGCGGTGGCGGAGGCGGGCGCTGCCCCAGCGGTGCGAGGAGCCCGCGGGCCTCCCAGCCGCCGGGCGGGCGGCCGCTGCCCGCCTCGGGAGCCCGGCCGGGAGCCGCGGTTCTGCTACGTTTCTCCCCGCGTCGCCTCCGCCGGCGGGAACGCGGCTTCTCGGGCCGGCGTGGAAACGTGGCGCTCGGTGCCGCCGGTGCCGCGGGCGCGGCCGGGCCCCCGCCGGCTGCCCCTCCACGGGCGGGCCACCCCGCTCCGCGCCCCCCGCGCCCGGGCAGAGGCCATTTTGCGCCTGCGCACCTCTCGCGCCCGCGGAACTTCCCCCGCGCCGCCAGATTCGAACGGGGCTGCGCGGAGCGGGACCCGCGGGGCTCTCGCCGGGCGCTCCGCGCCGCGCCCGCCGCGCACGGGCCCTGCCAGCGCCGTCCCATCGGCCTCCGCCGGCGGCCGCGGCGGGTGCGCCGTCGTGCCTTTGGCACCTCTCGGGCCGTGCCGGGTCCGGCCGGGGGGCGGAGGGCACGCCCGGCGGGCAGCACGCCCGGTAAGCAGCACCCTCGGCCGCAGCCTCCCTCCGCCGAGGCGCAGTGGTGCCGCCGCAGCCTCCGCACCGTCCTGCGTCCCGTCTGCCTTCCCCCGCCTCCTGCCCTTTAGGGTGCTCCAGCCAGCCCGGACATTTGGGCATGTCCGCACCGGGACGGGAGCATTCCAGGTTTTCCAGCGGCGGAGCGCCGCGGTCCCGTATCCCCGTCCGCCCTGCTGCAGGCACACGGCCTCCCGCTGAGGGCGGCCGGCACCAGCCCTTTCTGGGGCACAGTGGGGTCCCGGAGCGCGCCCACCGCCCCGAGAGGTAGGAGGGGGTCGCGGTAGCCATTTGGCGTATCTATTTTCATGGCCCGCAGCTGAATATCGCACCTCGTCTAGAGAGACAAAGGGCTGTAAGTTCCTATCGCCGGGGACAGGCAGATGACTTCCCGGTTCCCCACGCCGATGCTCTCAACGGTGTGGAGGGGGCACATTTTCAGGAGCGGCCGGGTGAGAACTCCCCAGTGGCACGGAGGCACTTTCCAATAGCAGGGGCAGCCAGCAGCCCTTCCCCCTCAGCGCCCGCCGCCCGGCTCCGCGCCCCCGCTGTCTCTCGGCCGCCGCATCCCCGGTGGAGGAGGCCGAGGCCGGGAGGAGCCGCCCCGCATCCTGGGGCCTCCGCTGAGCGCCGAGCTTCCAGGCACTGCTACCAGCGGTGGCATTTCTTACTCCTCCATGTGCTGGGGATGCTCCAGATTTGCCTTCTCGACGAGGCACTTTCTGATGTGAGACAAAATCGTGCAGCTGATGGAGGCCTCCGAAGTGGACTGAGTCTACAAAAAAAACCAAAAGCAAAACCAAAAACCAACCAAAAAAACCCCAAACCAAACCAAACAAACCAAACAAAAAAAACCAAACCCCGAAATCCAAACACAAAAATCAGGAAAAAATTGCAACAAAATAACAACAAAACCCCACACTGCATCAAAGAACCCCCAAAGAACCCCGTGTACACAATCCCAAAACTTTGAAGGGGAAATTAGGAAAGAAAACTCCTACAAAACAAATAACAAAATAAAAACCAAAAGACTGCCCGAACAACTAAAATCAAGATGCCCAAAAAGCTATGCTAACAGTATACTGAATGGAAGGTGTTGGCATGGCCATGGTGCAGGGATGCTGAGTGAGTGATGCCCCTGCGACGCAGCTCTCCCTGCGCGGGGTGCGGAGGCTGCGCACACCCTCCGCAGGTTCCCGACGCCGGCAGCGCGCGAGCCGAGCTGGGCTGCGCGGTGCGCGGAGCCGCAGCTCCGCCCGGCCAACGGGTGCTCCGATGCGGCCGGTCGGGACGTGTCCCATCCGAAGGGATGGCACTTCGATTTGTAGGTTGGGTAGGCTGGGTGCGAAGGGAGAAGGGCTGCGGCTGGAGCCCCGGGGGACAAAGCGCTGCAGTTCCCTGGGGCTGGGGCTGTCCTGCCGGGCAGGTAGGGAAAGCCCCCGGGCACCGGGGACCTGGCAGCAGGGGGGACCGGCGGAGGCGAGACAGGGGCTCAGCGCCGGGAAGGATGCCTACAAGCCATGAGCTGCCATTTTGTCTCTTTTAAGAGGGTTGGCTTTCCCCTCTCCTGGAGCGCAGTGCGCGGCGGTGGCAGCGTGTCCCCTTGCCCTGCCCCTCCTCGGCCATCCTGCAGGGAGGCAGCTCGGGCCGGCACGGGAGGTCCCCTCGGGAAAGCGCCCATCAACCCCAGCCTTCCCAGCCCCGGCGCTCTCCCTGCCACCTCCGCCCTAGGTGCTCGGGGTTTGCAGGCTGTTCAGCTGATTTGTTGCTAATAGCAACCACACGACAGCGATTTGCAGCCTTTGCTGCTGCCAGCGCCTCTCGTTACACCTTCTTCTGCAAACCGGGATACGGTCGTCTGGCTGCTGCCTGTCCCCACCCCTCTAACCGCAGCAGCCGGGGACAATAATGTTGCAGGAGGACGGGACGGCCGCGGGGCGAGCTCCGGGCTCCGCTGGGCACCGCGCAGATTTGGTCCTTCCACATCAAGCGCTAAATACTGGCCTGCATTCAGCCGCAGCCGCGCAGGCTCCGCGCATTTCGCTTTGTGTGGTAGCATTGTTGAGAGCTGCAATCCGACCGGCGCGGGGGGGGAGAAGCGCTGCTGGGTTTACATATGTAGATGCGGGCAGCGTTCAGCGCCAAGCCAACACACACCCTCCCCCGGAGCATCAGACACAAAGGAGGACCTCGTTCCTTTCAAGTGCCCAGAATAAATTAAGCTCAGGCTTTCAGTTTTGGAACGTCCCAAAAATATATATTTTTTTAATGGCACTGCACAAGCGCTGACGGTTCCGCAGGAAACCAGAGGTGTAACCATATGCACGTGGTAAAAAGAGCTCAGCCCTACCAGCTAATATTTCCTGGTCCCATCCTGCAAGTCAACCTGACATATTTTGCCCTTTTCCGGTTTATTTATCCCTTACAATTTTTATTCAGCTTTTCCTAGTGTAATGGTGACGCACCAATCTCCACTAGCCAAATCTGTACCGTTTACACGTTTACAGTTACAAATATCCGCTCAAAAGCCAGCGTCGTCATCTTGGGTGAAAAAAAAGAAGTCCTCTTTCTAGGGCGTCTGAAGTGCCTCGACGTTTCTGTCTTCGCCGCACAGAAATAATTTACTCTGTAGGAAGGTCTTACAAACTAAACTCGCCACCAAAAATCCGGAGAGGGGACCCCAGAATGGCATGAGTCCCTGCAGCCCCAAGCCAAAGCTCAGGGAGAAAAAGGAGAGAACTCTCTTTTCCTATGGTCTCTCTGACAGAGTTTTTGCTAAAATCAGGTAATGGCACAGCCCAACTTAAATTTGAAAAATAAACTATTCAAGCATTCAAATTAATTTTAGTAGAGGCTACACGTGGAGTTGGAGATTCTTCACTCGGTGTCCTCTCTTCGAGAGAGTATTTCAGTTGCCTACCTCTCATTCACTCCCACTAACCTTTCCACGTTCAAAGTCCTGGCTTTCAAAAACCCATCACTTCCAAAATCGATCCGTGGGAGAGTTTGCGCGTTGCTCTTCCCACCAAATGAGCTGAGTCGTGCAAATACGGGATTAAAAGCCCTAATTTCTGTAACCCTATGCATATCTCCTCAACGCCTTGAACAATTTGCCAGGCGTGTGGCAGGAGGAGCAGACCCTCCGGAGGCAGATGGGGTGACCCAGCGCCCTGCCGACGGGCGCGGGGGGCAGCCGGGGGCGGTCCGGCTCCAGCACGGCTGACCCGCAGCCCCCGCGGGCAGTCCCGGGGGCGTCCCGAAGCCGGTGGGGAAGCCGCCGCACCAAGGCACGGGAAGACCGCGCCTTTTAATGGGCGTCGTGCAGTTTTAACTGTGGAACATCCACGGCTTGACCAGCCGAGGCACAGCGGGGCATGAGCCGTCGAGGGGCAGCGAGCCTGGCCCTGGACCAGTCACCCAGTGCCCTTCCAGCCGGGGGGTCCTGCGGGGGCGACCCGGCAGTTCCCGGAGCTGAATCACCTGTTGCCTCGCACCCGCAGGGACGACACCGAGCCGGGAAAACCCACACCTTCGGCACTCCTCGCCCCCCAAAAAGCTCCAGGAGCAACTCCGTCCTTCCCAGTCTTGGGGGAAAATGAGGCTTCCCCGCCCCGTTCCGGGCGTATTTCCGAGTGGATCAAAGGCTGCGATTAAAGAACACCCACCAGAAAGCTAAGGCACATTATTCATTTGGATAACTGCTGTCTATTCCCCCGGTCTCCTGTTTATTTTTTAAGCTGCCGTGTGCGGTAACGCAGTCATTACTAACACCACCCGCTTAAGGATACAGGTTTCCTACTAATGAGCACCCCAGCAGTAGGCAATGAAGTCTCACAACTACGTCATTTCCATAAATGATTTTCCGTCTTCAGTACTTTTGTGAGAACCGGTGACATTTCCGTAGACCGCATTTGCATGGTGTTTATTCCTCATTATTATTATTAACCATGTGAACAGACTTAGTATCAAGCAACGAAGTGTAACAGCAAGTCTTCATGAAGCTCAGGGTGCGTTTTGTTGTTCCTTATCCAAACATTAGACTTAATTAGACAGATAAATCAATTTATCTGTAATCGACACATCTGCTTTTTTTTTTTTTTTTAAACCTCTGGAAGTAATTAATCACCATTTGTTTATTTTTTATTTAACTTAGGAGCAGAAATAAGTATAAAGAAATGTGTTTAACAGCTGTTCCCTTCTCAAGTACACATGGTGATAATTTCCCAAAATATTTTCTGTGGCAAACGACCTTCTCACCAATCTGATTTTATTTGTCTTCTTTATTTATGAAGAATAGCACATCGCCTGTTTAATTTGTTTGCTTCAAGAGGTATTTTTTTTTTTCGCACTAAATAATCCTGGAAACACGTAGCTCATTTAAGACCATGATATTTGTAGGTTAGCCCCTCTCTTTTCAGCTGAGCAAACACAGACATGATTTTTAAAAAATTTAGACGTCTCTCTTACACTTTTCTAAACTTTTAAAAGGCAGCTGAAGTAACTTCAGCGTTCCAACTTCAAGGTATGAGACAAAACTTTATATTAACTGTCAGATAATATGTTTGTATAGTGTCAGTTGTCCGATTTTGTACATCTAGAGTTTTGCAGGACAAATTACTAGCCCATGAAATCCTGAAGCCACTATGCAATAATGTGTGGCTACAGAAAGTGACATTCTGTATTGAATATTTACTCTGATTTTCTGTTGTGGATCACAATTTCACTTGGAGTAGCCTGATCGATAGCAGAGATAACTATTACCTTCGTTCACAAGTATCCTGCGTCTTGGGATTCGCCCTCAAAAGGTAGTGGGAGAGATGTAGAGTCTACTTCTATTCAAACCCTGATAACACTGATTTCATTTTCCAGTCCCACTGTTGGCATTAGTTCCTATACAGACCTCCAAGGTTGTGTTTACTCGTAGATGCAACCATGTCTTTGCCTACCGGTTATGAAGAGAATTATTTATAATTAGTCCTTACGGCCAGACACCAAGACCGGAAAAAGTGGAAAGCAGTGTGCAGCTTATCTACCAGAATGATACGCTGTTTAAAAAAAAAAAAAAAAAAAAAAAACCAACAAAAAAAAACCCATTATGGTGCACAGGAATAACTTGTGCCTGTGCCAGGCAGTGAGAGGGCTGCTGCCGGACCATCCTTCCCCGCCGTGCCCCTGCCCGCGCTGCTGCCCCGGCACGGAGAGAGCGGATGCTGCTCCCGGCCACCTGCGACCGAGCGGGGCAGGGAGCTGCCGCTGCGCGGGTTGTCTGCGCGGAAGGGTGCGCTCGGGCAGATCATTAACTGCGTTGTGTATCGTCTGCGGAAAGCCTTCCCTTCCAGCGGGGCACGGCGCTTCTTCCGTCGCTCTTCACCCCGTGGCTCCCGGCGGAGGCGGTGGCTGTAGCTCACGGGCTCGCCCCCTGCGCGTCCGCGCTGCCCACACCGCCCCGGTGCCGCCGCGCTCCGCGGGTGGAGGGGGCTCCGCGGTCCTGCGCGGCGCAAGTTCATTCCCCGTACGGCGCAAAATCCCCCTGCGTGGGTCGTCGCGGCGGCGTAAGGCAAGAGCGGAGATCCCCAAGGAGGAATCGCGTCGGTGGTGAGAAAGGAAACAAAAAACTAAAATCAAAGGACTTCACTTCCCGAAAAATAAAGGCGCGGCGGGGGGCGAGCAGCTCCGAGCTGCCTTTATTTTTCGTTTTGAATTTTTACTTTCCCTCTGCAGCCATGGAGGGGAGGGAAGCGGGAGTCAGGCAGGTGGACCCCAGAGGACCTGTCGGGAGATGCGCAGGATTCCGCCGAAGCGGCGAGGCTCTCCCTATCTGCCCGCCGGTCCCTTGGGAAGTTGCGCAGCAGCGGAACGGGACAAGGGACGCGCCCCCGGCGGAGCAGCCGGTCCCACCGCTGCGCACAGGCGTGGCGGCCGCACCGCCGCTCCCAAATGTCAGCGGGGGCGGGCAGGCCCCGGCCTGGCCGTCCGACATCCCCCCGCCAGCCTCCGCTCCGCGAACGCGCCGCGGCTGTGGCCCATACACGTCCCTGCGCTGAGCCCGGCACCGTCCGCGGGCGCTGCGCCTTCCCTGGCCATCCCCATCCTTCCCCGCCGCTGCCGAGAGCAGCAGCTGCCGGTGAGAGGTGAGTGCGTCCAGTCGTTGTACACGTTTGCATGTCACGTCGTGTTGATACACCCCCATAGGCCCCGTGTGTGTGCTACAGACGTGACACAGCGGCGGTCCCCTCTCCGCGGAGCTGCCTGTCCGCACGCCCCCGCGAACCTCCGTAGGTGCCGATACCCACACCTGTACCGGCACGGAACACGCAAAACACGCGTGGGACCCGCCGCCAGCCGGGCACAGCCCGCCGGGCCGCCGCTCGTCTCGTCCCGTCCCGTCCCGTCCCGTCCCGTCCCCACGGGCACGGCCCGAGCGCGGCGCGCGGAGCCCCGCGGGGCGGAGCAGGCCCGGGCGCGGCGGGCGGGCGCGCTGACGTCACGGGCGAGGCCCCGCCCCCCGCGGCTCGGCTTCCTCCCGGTTGCCGGGGAGACGCGTCCACAGCGCGGAAATCCCCGCGGGCGCGGAGCCCGCCCGGCGCCGCCATGAGCCAGCGGCAGGTCCTGCAAGGTAGGCTGGGCCGCGGGCCGGGGCCGGGGCCGGGGCAGCGGGGCTGGCGCGGCGCTCGCCCGCCCGCTGACCCGGCTCCCCGGCGCTGCCGCCCGCAGTGTTCGAGCAGTACCAGCGCGCCCGGTCGCAGTTCGCGCAGGCGGTGGCCGACCTCGCCTCCCGCCCGCAGAGCATCGACATCCTCCAAAGCGCAGGTACGCCAGAGCCGGCGGGGCCGGGCCGTGCGCGGCCGCGGGGTTCTGCGCGTCCCGGGGCGGGGGCGGGGGCAGCGCGGGGCCGCCGCGGCCTTTCCCTGGTCTGCTTTTTTTTTTTTACCTCCCTCCTCCCCCGCTGGCCGCTCAGTTTCCGGGGATTTTTTTTCTAGTAGGATTTGGCCCCCAGCCCTGCTTGCCGAGTCCTCCTCGATGCGGTGGGAAAGTAACTCGCGCTGGGCAGCTGCGGGCAGGTGCCCCGCGTGTCTGTGAGGGAGTGGATGTCTCTGGCTGTGACCTCATGTTTATTTCAAGGAAAATTTCCCAGTATAACCTTTTTTAAAATTTACTTCCTCGCGCTTCCGATACAGCTTTGTGTAAAGTACAGGCATTGGAATTCCCGGTGAAGCCAGCACTAAGTTACCAAGGAAATCCTACTTTTAGAATAAACTATTTTTATACTGGCTTTACAAGTTGTTCCTGAATTCTTCGGTGCTTTCTGCCGGCAGATTGGCTCAGTTTAGGAGGGATTTGCTTTTGTTATATTGCTGTCATGGGATCTCGTGAACCAAATTGAACATTTTTAGAAAGAGGAGCTGCGGGAGCACTTCTACCAGCTGTTGTGCTGCTGGCATCTGGCAGACCCACTCCGCTCGGCCAAAGTTCCTGAGCTTAAAAGAGGAAAAAGAAGTGCTTGGTAATTGATTACCTGAATGACCTGAAAATGCGCTGTAGATCAGTGGTTGGTTTGCCATGTGGTATTCATGAATTGATTATGTTTTGGTGTGTCTAGGTTTTGTTTTTAATACTTGTTTCCCAGATCTAGTAAAGCTGTCAGCCTTTTCTCAAATACAGTGACATCTAAGAAGCAAACGAAAAAGAAAACCAATAGTGTAAATATTTACAACTTTCTGTTATTGTATTTACAACTATTTATTTAAATAGTTTTATTTAAAAATCTGCCACTTAAATTCTTGCTAAAGAAACATTTCCTTTCATTGTGGGAGTGACATGTTGACACCAGGCCTTTTGTATTACCTTGCTGTGGCTCTTGATTTTTTTGTTTTGTTTTCCATCTTTTTGTGAGTTAATGCCATTGCTGTAGTTTATACAAGTGATCTTTGTTTGCCAAAGGGATGTCTTGGCTATAGGAATAATTTATGCCTTATTTGTACGAAGAGGTCCTTCTGTGTCCTTTACAGTCCTGGTTTTAGCAGCTCCCAGAGAGAGATCCCATATAGGCAGGCTTCTTGCAGCTCAGCATTTTAAAAATGTAGGAAGTTTCTGTTTTAAGAAAGCAATCAAAGTGCCAATCTAACTTTAATTGCATTGTATTTCTTTTTAAAATAACTATTTTGATGTAATCTGGTTGGTAACTTTACCTCAAAACTGATTTTTTGCTTGTGCTGAACAAATAATAGTTCAGAGGCCTGAAACTTTTTGCTGCACACAGCTGGTGTTGGACTGAAGGTTAATTTTGCAAGGATCAGGCTCTGGGTAGTAATGTGGAAATGTGCATTTGTGTAGATTATCTTATTTGGCTGTTTCTGGTACTGAGCTGCTTTTCCATAGGCTTTCATTCTTCAGATGCTGGAAAAGAGGGGAATGTCTGCAAATATGGCTATCACAATTTATTTGGATGGCCCATAAATATTTTACCATCTTTCCCACTTGTGTCTTTAAAAATACTTTATAGTTACATAATTGCAATGAGAGCTGTTCATTTTGGCCTTTTCTGGATGTGCTAGATACAAGTTTTAAAACGGCCACCTAAATTATATGTGATTAAGTGTTTTTCTTTAAAACCTCCCACCAAATAAAATGTGATTTGGTCCTTTTATGAAAACACTTATACAAATATATTAGGACATAGCTATCTAGCAGATAACTGGTGTGCCTTTTATAGTCTTGTTCTAGTGAACGCTGGAGCAATGATTTAAGAAAAATGTCTGTCTATATGTGTATCTCTATAAATCCATATTTAAAAGGATTTGTGGCTTGTTTCTTATTCTGGTGAATAAGAATTCTAGCCATCCCTTATGGAGATCACTGTTTTAAGGAGGTGAAGAAAGTCTTTGCCCTCTATCATTTTACATTAGCTACAGGAGTCCAGGGCAGGGTTCTTTTGTTGGATCTCAAAAGTTGTGAGGGTTTAGTATTTTTCTGGCAGAAGCAGAAGGCAAGATTACAGTGACTTGAATTTGAAGTAAGTTAAATCTTTAAAATGTACTGTGATGTACTCTTGTATTAATGGTCTCAGTTTATATTTCTGGAATAAGAATGAAAGATCAGTGCTCAAGGAATAAAGCATCTGATCCCATTTTAGAAGTCCTTTTGATAAATACTTAATGTCTTATAAGGAAAATAAATACTAGTTTGAGACCTTATTCTTTGTGGAGGTGTCTATGGACACCATGTTAACATCATGAAAGAAGGAAATGTTAAAAAAGTGATTCTTTACTACCCTCTAAGCCCTGCTTCTGTGGTATTAAACCAGGTACAAGCAGTGGTATTGTTGCAAATTTGGAGACTGCAGCCTGGAGGGGAGCAAGCAGCCAGGATCAGTTCCTTATGTTGGCTTGACTGTTGAGAAACCTTAAGGTGCCATTATTGTGAAGATTCCTATATATGACCTGTAAGGAAAACTGGTGGGAAGCTGTAAAGAGAGTCAGAGGAAGGAAAACCACCTTTTGTTAAGGTATCTGTCTTCTGAGGCTTCTGTATCTCGTCAAGTTCTGGAGCTGCTTTTCCCGCTGAGCAGAAATCTCAAAGATGTTGTAACCAGGGAACTGGAATCTGGCCCTGGACTTTGACACATTTGCATGGCACTGGCTCTCTCCTGGTCAGGAATGTCCTGGGGGACTAGTGCCTGGGAGCTTAACAGCTTTCTGGTGGCAAGAAAGTGCAAGGAATGATCAGAGAAATTCTTTTGTCAGAACTCATTTCTGCGTGTTTTCCAACTCTCTTATTTGCTTTGATAAGGTTGTTCCTTATGATTAAAAACTACCATGAATAATGGCAGGATTTGTCATTTGAATGTTTAATTAGTGGATACTTGAGGGAAAACGTCTGCTCCAAAACTCCTAAACCTTTTCCTTTTAGTAAATATACATGTGAAACAATTACAGACATTTTATCGAGTCTTGTCTCTTGAGGGCTGCTGACTAATGGGAGAAGCTACTTTGATAGTAACGACTTTAAATATACTCTTTAAAAGTAAATCTATTCATTTGGCAGCTACTGCTCTTGAAGTTTGGTACTGGAATGCATTACTCAGCTCCACACCCCCTCATCCTTCCAAAATTTAAAATCCCAGAAACAGGCTATTTTCAGTTATAATGGCAGATGAACTAGAGCTCTTGTTCTTGCACTGAGATTTAGGCAGCTGTCTGTCTTTTAGAAGATTTAGGTGAAAATCTGAAGTGGTTCTAGTATGTTTATAAGAGTGGTAGTCGCTGAGGGTCTAATTCTTCGTTCTTGTGAAGTGCAGCTCTCTGTAAATAAACAACCCCTTTGAAATTGCATTTTGTTTTGATTTATTTGGAGGCATTTACAATTCAGGATTAATACATGTATCAGAATAATTACTTCTGGGCATTCATTTTTGATTGATTATTTGATTGTTTTTTATTTATTTATCTTTCATTAGAACATATGGTGATGAGAATGTTGCTTTTAATATGCGAGTTATTTAAGGCTATCATTGTGATTAAGAAACAGTTTAGTCTTGCAACTTTGACTTTAATGAGGTGACAAGATCAGCTCTTTCTTGGAGTTAATCACATTCTTAAGCAATATGGCTGTGGAAGTTATAGGGAAAGCTGAGTATGGAGCATGGAAAAGCAAATCTGAAGCTGTGCGGTGCAGCAGCCTGTGTGCTGGGGCAGGGCACACCTGGGTTCCCTTCCCATCGCTGCTGGGGTATTTCTATCGTCTTGGGCAGATAACTTCAGCTGCTGTTCCTCTGCTTTGCTGGCCAGTCTGCACGGTTCCAGGAGAGTTCCAAAATGTCACTGTAAATGAAGATCCCCTCCCAGTGAATCTCTCCCAGCTGTCCTTCCTCTCCAACAGCCCACAGCTCCGAGCCCAGGTCTCCCTTCCACTCTGCCTGGTATCAAGCTGCTTCTCAGGCCTTTTTCTCCAGGGCTGAGCCCTCTCCTTCTCTTTTATCTGTGTGCATTTCCTCCTGTACCTGTTCCTCACAGTCCATGTTGGCAAGAGGCTAAAGCCTGGGTCAGGGCTTGTCTGAATCAGACTAGGGCTCCACCACCAGCCCTTGTGGCATGGCAGATTTTCCCCTATTTTGTGGTCTGTTTTTATGTAGGTAAAGGGTGATGTCATCAGTATTAGTTCTCTCCTGGCTCCAGAGCTGGTGACAGGTTTTAAAAGGTATTTTTCCAGATCTCTGGATTGGTTTTAGAAGCCTTTATTTTTAAGAAAAAGCTGTTCAAGTTTATTTCCCTCCTCCAATGACACTGAGTCTTTTTGCCCATGCTTTTCTCAATTTTCTTTCTGATGTTTGTATTTTAAATGTATCTTTTCTGAGCATGACAGTCGGACACTTGGCCCTGCGTAATTAGAATCAGACTCTGGGAAGGGATTTTAGGACATAGTTCCATATTTTTTATAGTATCAAAAAATATGCTTTGATAGCACAGTGCTTAATGGAAAGTCTACTGGGAGCATTTGGACCTTGCAAGTGGATATGCACGGACAGACTCCAGTGCCTCCATGTAGCCAGTTTCAACATTGGGGTTTATGTACCGTCTTTTGAAAAGGATGCACACAGCTTTGTGCTGTTTTGGTTGTTGGTTTTTGGTTGTTGTTGTTTGGTTAGGGTTTTTTTGTTTGTTTGGTTCAGTTGTTTTGTTTGTTTGGTTGGTTCATTTTGGGGGTTTTTGTTATGTTTTTTGTTTCTTTCTTTGGTTTTATTTGTTTTTGTTGTTGTTGTTTGGTTGGTTTGCTGTTTTTTTTAAAATTATTTTTATTTTGAGTTAAAAGCTTTGCTGAGCTTTAGCATCAGGAGAAGTGGGAGAGGATTATGCATTGTGGCATGGAAGGCAAAAGGTTGTCTTTGCAGTTGTAGTAGATCAGGTGTGGAGAGTGACTTTCCCGAAGGCTTGGTGACATGATGGTGCCTGATGAAGGGAAGAAGGAGGCTGCTTTAAGGAAAGTACAAGAGAGATGACAGAGAAGGAGGAAATAAATGCAGCCGGAGCTGGAGGATTGACTTTTTCTGTAACTCAATCAGCTGAAAGCTCAATTGCTCCAGGATACCTTCTCAGTCTCCTGGCCTGTCTGGAGATTTGCAAGTAAAAGGTCAAACCCAGAATTTTTTAGAAACTTCAGTCTCGTCTTAACGAGTGGACATTAAGAAGCAGCTCCCTGTGACCATCTTGGTTTTGGTGTGTCTGTGCATGATTGCGTGGTGGCCACTAATAGCCCTGTAAGGGGTATTTTCAGAAATTTGTCCTCTTGTAACAGGATTAGTTCTGCTTCATTAATGCAGAAACAGGGTCTGGCATCTAAGGAGGAGAAACTTACTGTTCCTCGATCCTTCAGGAATCTTCAGTGATACTGTCAAACTGAATCTTCATTATGTCCCACACCATCTGGTAGTTGCTGTATGAATTACTTCATTACCCAGTCTCCGTTACCAAACTGTATTTATGTTCCCTTTGATCTTTGAAGGATTGTAGCTGTGCTGTGCATGGAACTGTCGCAGTGAGGAGTCCCTTTTTGTGACGAGTCACACTTGAGCAGTATGTACTTGAGACATGCATACTCTGCTGTCTCTGGAAGAGGCTGTGTCAAGACGAGTGAGTGTGAAAATTCTCTCTCACTGCTCTTCTGGGAAATTTGTTCTAAGTAGGGAACTTACTCACTGCTGTGCAGCTCCTAGAAAAGGGTAGTTGAAGACAGGGTGTTGGGGTGAGGCAGAAATAAATTTTCATTTTATTTCTTGTTAAGTCAGCTGAATTTGACATTAGGAGCTCTGAAAAATCAAGCCAGTATGATGAATCTTTGAGTGCTAGTGTTAGCTCTGTGAATGCTCTAGGTGTAGCAGGTAGTGCACAAAAATGGGAAGATGTTACCTTGGTCCAAAGCATAAATTAGAAGCATAAACAGCATCTTCAAGACAAGAGTATGTCCAGTGTAGAATGACTTTTTTCCACATTTTAAACCAGAAATTAGTTTTTCTTTAAGGAAGGAGGATAAGGTAGGAGTTGTCATCCTCAGATGCAGAAATGGAAAGAATTTCCAATGTAGTGATATTTCTCTGATTTGTGATTAGTCAAGTTTGACAAGGGTTTGATGGGGATGGGAGGAGGGTAAAAGTATTCTTCATGAATTCCAGGTTGTTTAACCCAAGAAATCAAAATTGCCAAGCGAGGATTGCCATCTCCAGAACAGTGACTATTTGTTTGCTACAGAAACTTAGAACGAAAAAATTGGAACCTGCTGCTGCCCTGAGTGATTTTTTTTTTTGTTTCCCAGATAGGCAGCAGCCTGCACTCGCTTGCTAAAAGAGAGTGCATCAGGCCTGTATGTAACAGCTCCACTTGAGAAGTGTGTGTTAAGAGTGATTCAGCTTCTAAAGTGTGTCATTCTTTGAAACAAATTTGAGTGGGAAACTAAGGATAGAAAGGGGAATCATTCCTTGTCCAAGGTCAGTCAAGGTTCTGTGATGTAAGAGAGAATATTTGGCAGTAATTCTCTGTTACTCAGTTTCTGAGTGCTAGTGGGAACTCTTCCAAAACAAATCTAGTCCAATAGTCTAAATGCCTTATTTTGTAGTTTACTTTCTGTGTAGTTGCTTTTGAATTGGAGTTAATGAATTTCCTACTTCTGTCACAACAGACTTACTTAGAAGAAGACCAAAGAGTTCTAAAGTTTTCAGCAACAAGACACTGCTGCTCCCTGATCTGCATGGCCCTGTTCGCTTGAGTGAATGGTCAAGATAAAAGGAAGTTGTTGGAAGGTTCTTGCCTATTTTCCTGCTCTAAGTAATGTTAAATGCATTTGAATTTAATTAAAAATGCTGATAGGAATCCTGGCTTGGACCTCTTTGGAGGAGTAGACTTTTCTGTAAACAGCATAAATGAAAGGAAGAGATCAAATAGAGGAGGTCACCAAATACAGCTGTCTCTGGAACAAAGAGCTGGGTTGGGCCCAGTGCAGGAAAGCCTTATCCTGTGTCAGGCACATCTGTCCTTTTCAGCATTATGTTCAAAATTCATAGAAGGAAAGGTTGGATATCTTGGCTTTCCTATAGGTGTTTTAGTGGAGACTATAGAATCTCTATGTAGCTGTTTTCACACTCTCAGACTTAATTCTTTTTTTTTCTAAGTGCTGTAAAGAAAGAAATACCAGGTTTGCTGAAGATGCAAAAATAATAACAATGGTGAAAACTCCTCAAGCAGTTGGTCTTGCAGAGTAATTGGAGGTGATGGAAAGCATCTTGACACAGAAGGAAAGTGGTTTTAAGAGAAGGTGGGAAGTAGAGGTAAAAGCTTTTAATTATGTTCGATGCATAGGCATAATCTAGGCCTATACACTTATTTCAATTCTCAGTTAATTTGATTTCAATATAAGGCTGGTACAGCAACAGGAATTGATTTTTTTTGTCTTGTTCCCCCAAAACTCTTTCCATTGTAATTATTTGTCCACTGTCTCTTCTTACATTCAAACATAATTTTAAGAAAATACAGTCTCCTTGAGGACCAGCACAGTTGCTATTATTTCTAAACTTTTTTTTCTAACCCTGTTCTAGCACCTTGTGTCCTTTCTTCAAACAGTAATTCCCATTTCATTTTTCATCTCTTTCCTCACTCTAAGTTGTACCAGCTAAAGCAATTAGCAGTAGAACATTTTGTGTTGATGCTTAAATGTCATCTCCAAACTTTACTTGGTTTATACTGTCATGAAATGAAAGGCATTGGTCATGGAGAGGCATGCTGCTTGGAAGCATTTTCAGATTCAAGGCTTTTTAGGCTGTTCTAAAAGGGAAAGCTGTATCAGCTAATCTTGAAAATACAAATTATATTAATCTCACATTTGGAACAACTCAAAGCACATATGTATGGAAACCTTGTTAAATGTGGTTTTACATTTTGCAGTACCTAGGTATGTCACAAGGTCAGAAGTGTGTCATGTGGTCTGGACCTAGCTCCTGGGTTAAGTAGTTCTAGTCTGTTTAAATTTCACTGGATTCGAGATCATCAGAATTGAACTGTCTGACACATCCTGGCTTAATGTCCCAGCCATCAGGCTCTTGGCTTTTTTAGGGTCAGGACACCACATGCTAAAGTGTTCCTTTCCCTCTACCCCAACCACTTCTAACCATCTCTTTTATATTAGTAAATCTACTTTTCCTCCTTTCTTTTTTTCTTTTCTATTTATTAAATATTTTTGTTTTCATATTATGTCAAGTCAAGGGCTCAAATGTAGTATCTTTACAGTAAATACAAGTGAACTACTTTTAACTGTTCCTGCTTCACTGAAATACCATCAATGTAAGAACAGTGTGAGGGTCCCTTAGGAATTTCAGCAGCTGTTTGATGATGCAACTACTGTTCAAGGGAAGGACAAGAAAATATCCTCCCACAGAGGGTGCAGATGACTGGCTAGAAGATAACAGATGATACATCACGTTGGCCCCAACTCCTATGTTTGTTTTTATTTCCAATTTAAGTAGGTAGTGGTTTTTTATATGAAGCATAACTTGCTAGTGAGACCATACCTGCTACGGAGAGTTTGTGAAGGGATGTCAGTATGATGACCACATTCTGAAGTAGTGATTTCTGCAAAGTGGTACGTGAATTCACATTGATCTTACAATACTGAAGGATCTATATTTTGTCATTTGGTACATAGGAGGCCTCTTTCAGCTCCCAGAGGCTTTAACAGAAGGGTAAGCAGGCCCCAGCTATATTACAGACCTGTTTCCATAGGTTCCGTTTACTTTTCTGCTTTTGTGATGTGTCCCCATGAAACCTGTGAACATGCTTGTGCTTGCCTTGTGAACATGCTGGGAGGCTGTACCTCTCACGACAGTGCAGCTTTTGTCTGGAGTATTAACCTTCCCACAAATTTGTTGCTGGATAGCATGGCCTCCATGGTTAGTTTTTGTGTGTCCTCCTTCTCAGCCCCTACAGAGCCATGTATAAATAATTCGGCTATTTTCTTCTTGCTGGGAGCAATTTGATTTTGATGTAAAATAAAGGTGGGAATTTTACCGCTGCTCAATTTTTTTCTTTTTAGGGAAGAAGTATGCTACAGGTGTAACTTGTTGTAGCCTCCATCCCTTTGGACGATTCCTTGCTCTGAGGTCCTCAGCTTTTCCTTATCATGGAGTGCCTGTTGAACACCGGGGATTTGTTGCTTGCCATTAGGCAGTGATGCCCCTGTTGTGGGACTGTCACACCAAAAGGCCTTTGTTCAGTGCTAACAACCATATGAGCCCTTGAGAAGGGAAGTCTTGCTTTCTTTCACTCTCACTCAACTACATCTTTGTATTCGCAAATAAATGCAGTGGAAAGGAGTGAGAGAGCTGATATGAAGATACCTCTAGCTCTGCGTGTTCAGTGTTCTGTTGTAGCACATCTCCATTTTCAGAGACCTCTGCTTTCTGGCCGAGGTATAAAGCTCCAAAGTGTTAATTCATGCAGCTACCTTCTACAGTCACAATACCAGTAATTTTCCCTTCCCAGACCTTACAAATCACATTTTTTATGTAACCTTTTGGATCTCATTTCTATCCCTGCTGAAGAATCTTAGTTTAACAGGAAGAGCTTCCACATGCAGATTGGTCATCTTTGATCATCCTTGTTCCCTTTCACTGAACCTTTTTCAGTTCTACTCTAGCGGAGGGTATTAAATTGTAGGATAGTGATGACCCCTGCTTTGGCCTCTACCCCTTTCCAAATAATCCTGAGCACTCTGTATAGTGTAGTGTATAGGGTAAAGTTTCTTCTCTACCACTGAGCAAGTGCTGGGATCTCTGTGGAACTGTCTGTTCCAACACTGAGATCTTTCTCCTGGTTGGTAGTAATCTCTTTGAGGTCCATCCCTTCATATGTGAGATTGGAGTTGGGTTCCCTATATGAGCTCCATTTCACTTGCCATTTTGTTATCCAGTCATTCAGGCTGTAGCTTCTTATAGTTTTCCTTGCTGCTACTTTCATATGCTTTGTGCTTAGCTGATATACTGTGAACTCATCAGTGAATACACATCATAAATAGTAACACGATAAGAAAATCTACAACTCTTCTATCTGGAGTGTAATATATTATGGATATCGGTCTTCAAATCAGTCATTGCTTATAACAGATGAAATGTAATTTGATGTAATTCAATGTAGAGGTTCTGCTGGCATGATGAATGAGGGACATGCCAATGTCTTCTCACCAGAATCTTCAGATGGAGTTTCCCATGCACACGGTAACACATGCATTTGAATATGTTTGAATATACCTTATTTTCTTGTGTAAATTTTAAGATGTATTTTATAGATATTTGAATCCACCTTATTTCTACATGTGACTTTTTTTATATTTCAGAATTGTTTTGTACCCACGAATAATGGGCAGGAACATTGCTATATGTCAGCAGTGCTATCCAAGTGCCAACTCCATTTCAGCGGAACACCTGGAGTCTCCATGTTCTTATTACCTGGAAGAGTAATTTAATAGGCTTTTATGAGCAAAGGCAAATGTTTAAAAAACCTTCTGCTTACCAAATTGGCTTTTCTCTTCCTGCTGCAACTCAGGTGTAGTATGTTTGCTGAGACCTCTTTTGATGGATGTTGTCCCAAGCATTCGACAGACTACTGCCTTGGCTCTTGGGAGACTTGCTGATTATGACGTGGACCTGGCAGAGACAGTCGTGAAGGCAGGCATTCTTCCACAGCTCATATCTTCATTGCCTGAGGAGAATGTAAGGCATGATTGTTCTCTTAAGTAATATTTTTTAAAACTATTACACAGGGAAAGGGAAATCTTTCTGTATCAGCATCTGCTGTTATTCTAATAGGACATTAAATGTTCTGAAGTCAGAGCAGCATGTGTGTTTGAACCCCTGAGAGATCACTGTGTACTGTATGCCTAAGTCTGACTTCAAATAAGCTTGACTTTAAAATATCATATTACCGTTTAATGCACTATAGGAACTACATTCATTGCACTGTAACATTTTTAAAATGTTGAGTGATGCTTTGTGAAAGGTCCCTCTTCAAAAAGGAGACAGTTTGGAAGCTGTGGTGATAATTGACTAGGTTTTGTCGATAATACCAGACACTTGTAAAATACATATAAAAACCCTGAACTTCCATAATGAAATACTTAATATCTCCAAACACAGGCTTTTGGAAATCTGTAGCATGAGAAATAACAAACCTCTGACACAGGAAAATATACTGAAAGGTTTTCATCTTCATATTTGTCAAAACCAAACAAAGTACAGTCACAATTACAATGCAAATAAATCTGGTGGTCTCTTTCACTCCCTTCCTCACATTTCTCTTCAAGCTCTGTGTCTCTTTCAGCTTTGATTTTCCAATGATGCTAACCTAGATTAACACAAATACTTGCAAGTAAGGTTCCTAACAGCTGGAAAATGACAGCTAAAGGGTTAAGTGCACTGATATCGCAGCCATATTTAGATTGCTGCTTTGATTTAGGAAAAGTTGGTTTTCAATGGAAATATAATTTGGAAAACTATACATTTTCATTTTCAGTCTTTTGAGGAAAACAAAGATGTAAGTGTACTCATTGCATACTTTTTGTGCATTTGGAATCATTGCCTATACAATTAATACTAAAAAAGAAAAAGCTAAAGAAAAACATTTATGGCAAGATAGTGGTATAGTATGAAAAGAAAGTAAAGGTTTTAATTAGACAAGGTTATAAGCATTTTGGTTATTTTATTTCTATTTTTAAGGAAAGATGCAGAACAAAACTCTACCCTCTGCTGGTTTGGAAACTACCCCCTGCTACAACTTGAAATCCTCACTAAATTAGGTTGAATACCCTGAGATAGCTGTGATTAGGGAAAGCAGCAGCGAGACTTGTGTGAGGTCATGGAAAGCTACTATGCCTTGGTGACTGAGGGGAAGTGAAGGAAACTCATCCAGTTCATGCAGAGTTTAGTAAGCAAACAGTTTGTCACTTCCTACAGGCAAAAAACCCTTTTCCATTTCATTCACTCTTAGTGTATCAACATCTATATTTAAGGATGAGATTCTTTGAGCACACAATGAATACTGTTACTACTGATTTATGGAGAACAGTCACAGGGTAACGTCCCAAAGCAATGTTTTATCAATTAAACAGAGCAAAATTCAGTTTTACAGTGTTCTGACTGTGCCTGTGAATATGATTTGTTTGTAAATAATGTGTTTTAAATAATGAAAACAAAGAAGTGTTTTTCTTTGCCAGGAGCATAATTACTTAACAGAAATAACATACTCATGTTTGTATAGACATAGACTTATGTAAACAACTATGGGTCCATAGAGTTCAGCAAAACTTACAGTATTTTACATTATCTAAGGGTTTGACCATTTGTCTGTACTGTTTCCCTTAACTTCTGTTCCCCCTAAATGAGGTTTAATGCTTTGCTTGTAAATGATGTATAATGTACCTGCTTGTAGGCCTTAGAAGACTGGATTTTTGACATTAAGGAATTATATCAGAACTGGTAAACTAAGGAAGGTAAGAGTATGTGTTGGAGCACTGGAAGATGACTGTGCTCGTTAATCGTTAGCATGCTCTCTGTTGTGGTTTTAGCCAATGCCATCCATTAAAGTACTTGGCAATGCTTGGACATGGTTTAAGGGGTAGCACAAGGCAGGGACAGTTTCCAGTAGCATAGATGAGGCCATTGTGCTTTGAGGAAAGAGAAGTTTAGGTGGATGGATGTGTTATGCTGTGTCACCTTCCTTTAGGGCCAGGGAGTGGGTCTGGGTACATTTTACTTCCTGGGGCCCATTGCAGGTACTGCTCTGTTGCCATACCTTAGTGCTTTAGATCAGGCTTTTGAAGGTGTTTGGGCACCTTACAGGATACACAAAAGCACTCACGTGGTTCTTTGTTTTTCTGGACTTGATCCAGAAGGGATGTGGGCTGTGCAATTGTTTAAATTTTGGGTACCTTGACAGTAGGACTAGCACTGTAAAGTGCCCAGGCTCCCTGTGCGGAGCAGGGAAGAATCAAGCATCTTGGGATGAGACCAAAGGCAGCTGGCATACGGAGAGAGAGCCCTCTAGAGCTTGTCCGTAGGGATGATCTGTCAATGCCCAGGCTGCAGGGCATACTCCAGGCACATAGACATAACAGTAGGTTACTTGTGCCCCCATGAGTCTTGCCCCTTCACGTGGCAGGGGAACTGTCTGTCTCACAACATGGTTTTCTCTGGCTGGAGTACTTTAACTGGGCTCTGGATTTTGAAACTGCAGGAGACTGAAATGCGACTTTTTGAGGGAAGACTTAACTGTGCTTTCAGAAGAAATTGCTGCTGCAGTTGACATGGGAACCCCATGATGTGTGCAGTGTCATGTATTATAAATACATGCTGAAAACATGTGTTTGGTCCAGCACTGAGGGAGATGGACAGAACTGAGACAAAAGCTTGGACTTTGCTTGCTCTTTGTTTGGCAGAAGTGCCAAGGTGCTTAGTCCTGTTCAAAGAGACCTTTTTTTTTGACATATGCAGAAGTAAAATTGCAGCCTGCTTGGTCAAAATGGAGGGTTATTCAGTATTGGGTGTTCATGGGATGGGTTTTCAGTATCCTAGCTGTGAGTTTTAGTCAGTATTTAGGCATTTCAGGATTCAGATAATAAACTCTTTTATTGTATCTAATTCTTTCTGTCTCAGTTTCCTGTTTGTAAATGTAAGTAATGTTTTCTTACAGAGATGTTGTGAGGATATCTATATTAGAAAGTGTAAAACCTTGCAAATGTTACAGATGGGTAGAATTATTTTAGGAGCTTGCCCTGCATAACCTGTGTAATCTGGTTAAATATGTTAAGAGTTATTGTTTTTGCAGCTCTTGTTCACAACTCACTTAAATTTATCTAGACTGCTATCTCTTTCCCATATCCTCTTAGCTCTCTGATTTTTTCTATTTGTTTATGCGCTTACTGCAGATTTGAGATCATGAGCTGTCCCAAAGAACTGTTGGTTCATTGTGTGATGCCTAGTGGTCCTGATTTGGATCTGTATGAGCTATTGCTGCTACTAAAAAAGTCTAATTTAGGCATGTCTCTACTATATTATGCTTTGAACTTCTTAATGTTAGTGAAAGTTTGTTCATTTGTTTCTGATTTGTCTAGCGTTACTACAAGAGAACAGCTGCATTTGTGCTAAGAGCAGTTGCTAAACATTCTCTACAACTAGCTCAGGCAGTAGTTGACTGTGGAGCACTGGAAATGCTGATGATTTGCTTGGAAGATTTTGACCCTGGAGTCAAAGAAGGTGCATCTTGGGCACTTGGGTATATTGCCCGACACAATCGAGGTAACAAGTTTCACATGTGTTATCTTTTAGCTTAATGCTATGTGATAATTATAATAAACTGCTTTATTTTGATAAATAGAACAAGATGCTTTTTCTTCTCTACTGTTACAAAATTTTAAATTTGGGGTAAAAGCCTAGTGTAACCGTACCATTCCAGCAATGCTGTACCTTTTTGTGGGAAACTGGCATACCTGAGACCAGCAGTGCCTGGTTATGAGATGTGCTTTATGAGGAAATGTGTTTGGCCTGTGGCCAGGAAAGGACACTCTGCTTTATTCCTCTTCATGAAGAGATTTCTGAATCTTTATATATTGTGTGTTACTGTGGAGCCAAGTTTCTTTTGCTTGACATTAGCTCTTACTTTGTACACACAGTAGAATGGAGAAGCCTGGGGAGAAGCAAGTTTCATTCAGCTTACAGCAGTGTCTGCAGGATAAATAGGCCAAATTTATTGCACTGACTATGTTATCATTAGCCAGTAGACCACACTATTCTCTGAGAGTCAGGAATAGATCCTAGGAATCCAATATTGAGCAGTTCACTGCTGTCTCACAGGCAGTTGTATAACTCAGTGGCGGCGTCATGTTCCTATTTAAAAGCTGATCCACGTGGTTGATAGTTCTTTTACCATCTATTTATATAGTTCAAGTAAAAGTTTAGAGCTGTGAATGAAAGAACTGAGGGAAGAAACTGCTGGCTGAAAGGGGTGGGAGAAATGGTTAGTGTTCATATTGTTTAAATTTAAACTAATTTTAGGACCATAACATTAACTCGTGGTTTTATATTTGGTTTTGGCTCTAAAATGTACATAGACTGATTTTGGAAGTGATTTTCTTTGTTTTTTAATCAATACAGAATATTGGACTGCAGAAGGCATGGGGGATTCCTCCTTCCCACTTAGAGGGTTAGCTTACTGGGACAGTCTCCAAAGTTGTTAGCACCTGTCTTACAGACTGCATTTTCTGGGGAACAAATTAATTCTTGGGACACCTCTCTGGTAAAGATGTTTTATCTTTTGGTCACCAGGATTGAATTCTACCCTCGGTGGAAAATAATTGTTCCTTCCATCTGAAAGATATTTATTTAAATATTAAAAGCATGCATTTTTATAAATGTGTGTAATGTGCGTGTGTGTGTGTGTGTGTGTGTGTGTGTGTTACTCTCAACGTAAACATTTCTGCAGTTTTGTTATGTCAGTAAATCAATATTGACTCACTTCAATTGCCCTTCATGCTATTCACTGCATGAATGCTGACGGAGCTTTAGGGTGATCCAGTTCACTCTGTGACAGCATTGTCTGCAAAGATGGAGGTGATGTGGGGGTATTGAAGGCAACAAATTCCTTGTACAAATTTTTATTCCACGGTTATGAATAATTTATTTGCTGGTAGTGAATGGGTGCATACCTTATGTCAATTTACAACGACAATAAGAACAGCGTCCTCAGAAATTAGGCTGAAATTGTGTGTGCTACCAAGCTGCATGCATCAGGACATAGACAGATCACTAGATGTAATCAGTAAAAAAATCCCCGAATGCCAGCAAAGACACACCAAAAGACCCCTGAAAAAATTGCCCAGCTACAGCAAATTTAAGGGGTTTACGTTCCTTTATAATATAGTCACAGGATGTCTCTAAAATGATTATTGAAAGTAGAAGAGTTATACTGAAAAAAGATCCCTCTGTGCATTATATGTTTCTTACACTGCTACAAGCATGCCTTTGCAACAGATATGGATGGAGATGGGATACAGACATAGAAAAATGAGATATAGAGACTTGTTCTTATCAATAGCTGGGGTGTACTGTTCAAGAAACTCTGGATCAGACTGACATGCTTGTGTTGACAAAATTTGGTGGCTATGTTTTTCTATCATTGACTGTGCACACGTAATGCAGCTTTAAAAATAGAGCTGGGTGTGAAATTATTTTCCCCAGCCACAAAAGGTTTTTCAGTTTCAAAAATTGTTACAATTCCAAATGGAGACAATATTAAGACAAGACTTTTTCTCTCTCCTGAAAAGACTGGTGGGTAGGGAGATTTCCCCAGCAAGAAAAGTTCAATAATTAGGGCATATCTCTGGGATTAAAGTCCTGATCTGTTTTAGGCCATATGTGAACCTCTGTCTTCGTGAGTGCAATCAAAGGCTCCCAGCATTCAGTGATAACTGTTTGCAATGGTGAGGGTCTTTCTGCTTTTAATCAGAAATTCCATCCATGACCTAGTAAAGCTACTGTCTAAGAACTGCAGTGTATGTTGCCATGAAAAGACTTCCATTTGGAGAAATCAAGGCTTTTTTTTTTTTCCCTGATGAAAACATCCTCTGGTTAGCAAGTTCTATACCGACTTCATATAAAAATCTCTTAAAATTAAGTTCTTCTGTGAACAGATGTCTCTAGAAGGCCTGTGAGATTTTAGGTCAAGATGAATGTCTCATGAGGTTTCAAGACACTAGAAATCTTGGCAGGTCAGATTCCAAAATTTAGGAACTGGTCTTGCAGTTTTGCTCTTTCTTTCCCTTTGAGCTGAATTTCAGATCAATATGCTGTGATTTTGCTATTCATTTTTTCTACTATTTGTGTTTAAAAAGAAGTGTAAAGTGTTTCAAATACCATAAATACCATCAAGTCCATGAAAAATATTCTGTAACATTTTACTTACATCATATTCAGTTAATTTTAAAGTGCAAAATTCTTTTATTTGAAGTATGCAACTAATTTGCTTTCCATTTTCTTTGTCTAGAGTAAAGGTGTAATTTATTAATTGTTTCATACCTGCTTCAGTATATTGTAAATTAGTAGGAAAACAAAAATAAACAACACTGTTTATACTGAATCTTATTGGTGAGAGCAGAGTTTTGTTCATTTTCCATCATACAGTGGATCGTAGCTCAGCTTGGAAGGGTCCTTGGGAGTTCTCTAGTCCAGCTTCCTGCTCAAAGAGCATCAGCTACAAGGACAGGTTGCTCAGCTCTTCAGTGATTTGAGTCTAACCTCCATTCTCCTGATGAGAGGTTTTCCCACTGGTTCCAGTGGAATCTCTAGCACTGCGGTTGTAGTGGCCTGCATAAACCTCTGATTTTGAAGTGCAGCCTTTGGGTTACTTGTGGGAATTTCTAGAGTCTTTCTGTGTGGCCGTGACATGATCACACAGTCCTCAGAAAAATACAGTATTGGTGGTTGTTTTGGTCAGAACCTGCTGTTTCCTGTGGATGCACCTGCTACCACAGCACGGTCTGTTTGAGAACCTTGGTCTGAACTGAAACTTGCATTTCCTTCCAGCTAAGGGTTTTGCTGCTACTCCAGTATGTGAATATAATATTATATATTGTCAATATAATATTGAGCTGATTTTCTTTCTCTGAGGATGACCTGCACATTCGCTTTCTCACCTTCATATTTTTCCCTCATCTTTTTTTTTTTTTTAAATCCATACTATTTTTGCCAACATGTTAATGTTAGTATGGTTTTTTTAACACCTTAAACCAGTTTAGAGTAATCTTGTAAGACTTCCCATTGTTTTCAGTGGGTGTGTAGGTAGGATCTTGACTCTTCTTTGTTGGCTTTCCACTCTTCCTGATCACATAAACTCATGATGACGTTTCAACTTCCTTTTAAATCATTTCTTTGTCCCTGATAATTGCTTTTCTATTGACACAAACAAGTACAACTGTAATACAACTTCGAGGTGAACTGGTGGCGTCTCAGACTCCAAAATCTCTCTTTATTCTTCTACATCCATTTGAGTCTTGCCTGCAGTATGTCCACTTACTAAAATCTTCTTCGTGTAGAGCTGGGTGAAAGCAATTAATTTATGGTCGTTTTTGAGCCACAGTTCTCTTGTCTCTGAACATATGGAGAGTTAGATTTCCTACTTCCATTCATGTAGGGAGAAGTTTGACTTTATCATCATGTACTTAGCCAGGTTTCTTGAGCTGTATCCCAAAGTAAGTTCTAAGCCTAGGGTTTTCATAACCTTCTGTGGAATTAAATGAGGTTCATACATTAGCTTTTCTCTGCTCTCTTTCTCCTCTGCAGCTATGGGTCTTGTTTTTGCCCTTACAATATAGCCTTGGCATAATATTTGGAAAAGTCTTTTTGTAATTTGTTCCAGTTATTTTAATTTTTTTGACTGAATATTTCGTTTTAAAAATTTCTTCTTGACAAGTTTGTTTTCTCCTCTAACTCCTTCTCAGTCTTCATTTTTCCCACCCTTGTCTGTGTTTCCAATTGGATGGCAAAGTTTCACTAATGCTTTGGTGTATAGTTAGCATTCAAGATGTTCTACCAAGTAGGAAGGTTAATTGAGCCTTTTCTTGAGGAAAAAACCCCACATTTTATGATAGCATCATTAATACCTAGAATCGTAATTTTGGGCTGAATTTGCAGGAAAATGTCATGGGAAGTTCTGTATTTTCTTTTTTCCCTGCCTCAGCTTTTCTGTTTTTCTGACAGTCCATTTACAACTTGTCTGTCTTGACACATGGTCCAGCCCTCCATGTGGTAAGTTATTAGCCATGAACCTTATAAACACCACTGGAAGAAAAACCATTTAATTACCCATGACCAATAGTAACCATCAGTATTTAAATGATATCAGACTTCTAACAGCAAGAGCTGATCTAAACTGAATCAGATTTGGTTTGCTCTTTTGAAAAAACTGTTAGGGTTACTTTTGCATGCCTGACTGTAGCTATGACCAGAAAGTATTGCTCTTTCTCTCCCTGCTTGAACTTCATGATATTAGCTCATAAGACATCAAAGAAGGCCATTCTTCTAGTACTGTATCCATCTTGACTTCATATTCTTGATATTAGCACCTCTCAGCAGTCTGTGGGCAATAGAGCTGGCTGGTCTGAGGTTCTGAGGCACAGTCAGATGGGTTAATCTGGACTCTTAGTCAGTGTACAGCAGCAAAACACTATCTGAAGAAATTGAGCATGGCTTTTTCCATGAAAAGCTGACTGCAGCTTATATCACTTACATCGATTAGCTAGTTTTCAGATTTCTTGTACTTTTCAGATTTTGTACATTTCAGGTGCATTTCACTTCATATTTGTAGAACTGAAGATACAGCGTTTGAGTTTCGTTGAAATCTTACGATTTGTGTGTGTTTGGAGGATGCACATGCTACATTTTCAGTCAAATAGTTATTTGAAAAATGAACTAGAGTTAATTTTACAGATTCACAGAGTGTTCTGAATTGGTAGGGACCCACAGGGATCATCAAGTCCAACTCTTAAATAAATGGCCTGTACAGGGGTTGAACCCACAACCTTGCTGCTATTAGCTCCATGCTCTAACCAACTAAGCTAATTTCAGGGTATTGTATTAGTTTAAACATTACTGCATTATTTAATTTTTTAAAATGTAATATTTATATTTTCTTTAAAATATCGTGTCATAAAATAACATATAGTGTAAATATTTGACTTATCACATGTATTGCAGTGTGTGGCTGTAACTCACTAATTGAAAACAAATCTGGTCTGGAACATTATTTGGATATTAACAACGTAATGATGACATGACTTACAGATTTCATGAAAAACTATATTAGTCTATGTATATTTAATGAAGTATGCTGTATTTTTCTTAGTATGAAAATCTCTTTATGGATGGACTATAAATCAAAAGCTAAGTTAGAGTCTTGAAATACAACAGCCATATGTTGCCATGGTACTGTAAGTCAAGATAAATGTTAAAGATAATAATGGATATGCATAATAAGGTGTAGCAAAACCGAATGAAGAACCTAATAGATTATTGAATCCCCAATGATTTTTACCACTTTTTCAACACTATTTTAAAATAGCACAGCTTGGTTATAATATAAATTTTGCTTCTGATATCTAGTAATTCTCATTTTAGGAGTGTGATTAATGCTGCATACGCAGAGAGAGCTAATGAATTTCTAATAGTGTAATTTTTGTCCATGTCAGCTAATCACATGCTCAGATTTTAAAAAAAAAATTATTTAAGGTGCAGTTAGTTAAGGATATTGTGCTAATCTCAGACACACAATATCACTGATGATATTTCTCATTGGTCTAATTGTGTATGATAACATTTTCATGTCATTAAAGTATAAATTGTGTCTCATCCCATGTATGGTAGCAAAGACCAGTTTTGATCAGCAAGTTCCATTTTTCCAATCTTTTATGTAAGATAAATCTTTTATGTATGTTTTTTGTATTTTTGTTTTTGGCATTTGATCTATGCTAATATCTGCTTATCATTTAAAGAGGGTAAAATGCTCTCTAATTAGCTGGTTGGTAAAATTTTGGTACTTTGGCTTTCTGTGTTGTTGTTAGCCATGCATAAAATGCTTTCCTATTGATCAGTGTAGAATAGCCAGGGTTTAAACAGCTGACATCTGCTTACTTTAAAAAAAGAAAAAGAAAACAGAATAACAAACCATTTCAGCCTAATCTACCTCAAATGTGTGCATGTAAATGGGGGTCCATCTATTGACCTGCATTCTTTTCAGTTGTGGATTGGTCCACACGGTTTATGAAACCAGGAGGGCTGATTTGAAATGCAGATGTCGAGACAGTGAACTACACCCTCCCCTTTTTCCTTTGCTGTATCTGTCAGGGTGAAAAATGGCTTGCACAAGGGTCAGTCACCCATACTCACTTAATTACTTTGCTTGGACCTACAGAACTGTCACAAGCTGTGGTGGATGCAGGCGCTGTTCCTCTTTTAGTGCTCTGTATCCAGGAGCCAGAAATTGCTTTGAAAAGGATTGCTGCTTCAACTCTCAGTGATATTTCAAAGCATTCTCCAGAGTTAGCACAGACAGTAGTGGATGCATGAGCTATCGCTCCCTTAGCTCAGATGATCCCGAACCCTGATGCTAAACTGAAGGTACATTTAATTTTTTTTTAATCTCCATTATACCAGTCATTACTTGATATTGAATCAAAGACATGGATGTGCGTATTTATTTAGAAGCTCTTGGTTTGGGTGTTAATGCAATGTAACTATGTAGTTAGTGACAAAGAGTTCTGAACATATTTACAAATTTAGCTACTGGATATAAACTGCAGCTCTGTGAAGAACAGCTGAACTAGTCTTTGAAGTGAATAGTATGGGTTTTTTTAGAAATGTATAGTATATGAAGAATGCAACAGATACTTTTAATAGATAAAATTTGCACATTTCAGTTACAAAAAAGGTTTTGCATACTACAGATTGTATGATAAGCCGGTTAATAGTGAATGCATTATTGTATTTTAGAATGTACTACTTGATGTGAATATCTGTTGTCAAAGGTCTAATCACTAGAGTTTAATTGACAAAAAGTTGTTTCTTATTAAAAATTTTCTGCCTTACTCTAACAAACAGAAGACAAGATAAAAATGTCACAAAAATTTCTTAATATAAGATCTGAGAGATCTAACTTACGGAAATAAAAATACTTCTATAGATTTTACTAAATTTTAAATTGCAATTTTAAATGGTGTGTATATATATATATTTTTAAATATATACAAGCTTGAATGGGATAAAACAAAAGAGAAACTTTTATTCAGGAACCAGTGAATGTTCTGTGCCATTATATTTGTGCATGAATTGACTCAGTGAATTGTAAAATAGCTGTAATTGTTTTCCCTATCCTGCTTTGTTTTCCTTGATGCAATAGATTTTTGTGTGCAGGGGGAGTGTGTGTTGTGGGATGTTTGTATACTATTGATTTTATAACAATTTTTATTTACTAGCGTCAGGTGCTGTCAGCTCTAAGCCAAATAGCAAAGCATTCAGTGAATCTTGCAGAGTTGGTGGTTGAAGCAGAAATTTTCCCAGTTGTGTTCACATGCCTGAAGGACTCAGATGAATATGTCAAGAAAAATGGTGCAACTTTAATTAGAGAGATAGCAAAGCACACGCCTGAGGTAAAACCTTGAAAATGCAAATACAAGGTCATATCATTAGATTTTACACTTTAAATAAAATACAGGATTATTCTGTCATTTGCTTTTCGAAAGGGAGGGCAAATAGCTGTTTGGCATGTTCATTGGAAAATATGGAAATGCTTGCTGATATTATGAGATGTGTATTGAATATGAATTGGTTTAGGAAACTGGGAATCATAAAATGTATACCTAGCTACTTCATTCTATGAGATATCAGCACAGAGAGGGAGTTCTTGGCTGACAGTACTGTCAGTCCTAGATATTAAAAATATTATGAGAAAAACCTCACAGAAGTCATGATACCAGCTAATAAATTGCAAGATCATCCTATAACAATAATAGACAGTGTGTGTCTTTTAAAAAATCTTCAGGGGTGCTGGGATCACATTTTAATTATTTTTCCAAAGACAGCGAAGGTCAAATTTTCTCTTATTTATTATTAACCTGAATGTAACTTGAGCTTGTAATTTGATTTTGAGCATTTACAGTGTTTTTGCCCATAGGAAGCTGGGGATGTTTGGCAAAGTTAATACAAAATAAATAGGAAAAACATATAATTATAACTATGTTAATCTTCCAGACCACAGAGATAATTAAAAGGCTCTAAATATGACTTTGGAATGAAATATAAGCCATGTTGTGGAACACACTAATGCTGAGCATAGTAATTTCAAAATCATGATACTATCTTAACAACTGAGAAGTGTTTAAACATGAATGTTGTTCAGTTTCTTCAGCTTGCCACTCTTTAAGCTGGTGATAAAAGTTTACAGCCTTGGCACATTTCCTGCTTTCCTTCTGTACCTCATGGGCAATGCAACTTCACTTCCTCAAAAAGTGAAGAAATTAACATTTTCAAAGCGGGGCCCTGGAGTCAGAAGCCAGAGACCAAACCCAGCACTGCAGGTGAAGTCAGAAGAGCTGCTAGCACCAGATCCTCCATGCCAGAGGAGCTGGCCATGCAAGCAGCTCTCCAAAGGAGCAGTAGGAAGTGTCTTGGTGACTCCCAATGGGAAGTCACAATCCATGTCTGACTTCAGAGTGACAGAGATGTCCATCTCAGAGCAACTCTTCAAGCAGCACAGGTTGCAGTGGAGACAGACTGGCAAATGATATTTCTGGAGGATTTGGCTGTGTCATTTGAGACTTGTGGCTTCTGGATCTTGGCTCTCTATCTGCATGAGCAATAAAATTCATGTGAAGGTTAACATCAAGAGGGACTTAGAGCAAGGGCTGAGGGACATGGTGGGAGCTCTGCACATCCAGACATGGGACATAGGACTTGGTTGCCACTGACTGTAATTCACAATCATGTGAACAGATTTTTGTAAGTAATAACTTGAAATTTCATCTGGTTGTTTCATGAAGAAAACAATCCCCTTTTAAAGGCTCTAAGGCAAAGGTGGATTCATATTTACAGAAATCAGCTGGATTGGGAATTCATGTGCCTCAGTTTTGTTCATTTAATTTTGACTTTTAGAAACATGTTCCTTTTGATTTAGAATCTGTAGGGGAAATGGATAAAGCTAAAAATGTGGAAGAAAGTAATAATAATATGAAATAATTTTAATTTCTATGCATTATTTATATCATACATATTCTACTGCTGTCCCTTAAGTGATGTGAGAAGTTTCCTTTTGAAAAAACCCATTGTTGCATATCTTGATTATCATTTATAAGCAAGACTATGTAATTTGGCATTCTGGGGCAGACTCCATTGCCCATCAAGTGTGTTCCCTGGACACTTCCCTCAGAGCATGCTAACGTGGCAGAATGGTGCAGCCCAAGTCAGTTTTGCACATCCAGAACAGTTGTCCTTGGCTTCATGCCTCAGCGTGAGGATTCACAAAGGATTTTATGCCATAGAGGTAATTTAGAATGCGGGTGAGAGGGGAAATGGGCCTTTCCCTCTGTCAGTGCTCAGAACATAAGATGTTAGCTTGGGAATGAGGGGGCACTAGGATGAAACAGTATCTGGGGCTCAGTAGGTGCATCTTCAATATCGTTTGTGTGATAGACTGTCATTTGCACATTTCTCTGGTGTATGATGATGGAGTTGAGAATATGTCATTCCATGCTGTACAGCACCAAAAATTCAGAACTCTGATTTCCTTGCAGTAAAGTCAATAAAAAACAGTAGCAAATTAGCTTCATTCCTGAAAACTTCATGCTGCACTTAGCTCCCAACAGTCTGTATTATACATCGCTCTTATTCCAGCTTTGTTTTATAAATCAGGAGCAATATATTAAAAGACTTCTCTGATGTAGTGCTTTATGCCTGTTGATACTTCACAGTATCTAATCTCTTCTGTTTATCTTTTCAGCTTTCACAGCTTGTAGTAAATTTAGGCGGAGTTGCTGCTGTGATTGATTGTATTGACAGCTCCAGAGGGACTGTCAGACTGCCTGGCATCATGACACTTGGTTATGTGGCGGCTCATTCGGAGGACCTGTCAATGGCAGTGATTGTCTCCAAGGTTAGCTATCACTTTGTTGTCTCCGTATAGCTCTTCAGCAGTATTCTTTGGTACAGATACAAATTAACATAGGCAGAGAATGTATTTTGTGACAGGATTATATACTTGCTCTCCATGAATGCACTTTCTCCTAGTATTGCTGCTTGCTATGACTGAAATTATGTGGTAACCTGATAAAAGGGTGTCTTTATGGTGTTGTACCATTTACAAAATATCCTGGATTTAATTGGTATTACAGTGCATGACTTCTCTGTGTTGCAATTGCATGGGTACAGAAAATAAGTCACTGAATTTCTATAGTCTGCTTCCTCTTAAAATAAATATTTGTGGCTACATCAAAACCTTCTTTGAAACAACTATGTTTAATGGCATATTCTTCATTGTGCTAGCATGACTTTGCTAGTACTGCTTGAGTGTCTTTCAACAGCAGTCTTCAGACTTGAAAAGACCTCAGTTTCCAATGTAGTATCATTTAATTCAGTTGTGCAAGTGACATTTCAAATGAGTAAAGTTATACATTTTCAGGTTTAAATAAATTCTGATGGGCAATGATACAAAAGAGGGAAAAATTGCAATATTTGCAATAGGTGAAATGAGTGCCTGGCATAGTAATCTGATGTGAATAATGCTAACTAATGACAGAAGGCAGGAAAAAATTTCACTAACATTTTTGATCCATTTTCACACCCTGTCAGTCATTTAAAATATACTGCATGAGTGGAAACAACAAAACAGTATAAACAGAGGAACAGAAATGTCTTCTAGTAGAAATGCAAGTCAAAAAATGAAAGTTGCTACAATGTAATGGAGGGAAATAAGTCTATGCAGGGAAATTAGGAGTGATCCAAAAAATGCTCTTCTGCATTTTAAAACTAGAGAAATAGACACTTTTTGCTTGCCCTCTCTGGTGGCCCTTCTCTGGATGTGTCTGTCTTTCCACTTTCAGGGATGCCTAGAGCAAATATGCTCCTGCTGTTGAGTGTTTGACATTAAGTGGGATGAAACCCGAATTAAATTCTGGAGGAAACCCCTAAGTGTTAAATTTTTGAAGAGTAATAATGATTCCTCTCATAACTGAATGGAACTGCAGTGTGTTGGTTTTGCTTGGCCCAGTTTTTGCTAGTGAGTAGGGTGGGGTACAAAGATGGCTCCTGCATGTCCTGAGTAAAAATTCTGGAAATTTCTCCACCATGTCCAGCAGAGCCAATCTCTGATGGCTCTGAAGATGATGGACATGCTGCTGGCCAAACCTGGGCCAATTAGAGATGTTAGTTACGCCTCTGTGAAAACATATTTAAGAAGAAATCAAAACAATGTGAGCACGCACTTCTTTTTAGCCAGGGAAGGAGGAGGAGGAGGTAAAAATATGTGAGGGAGAACAACATGGAGGCACCAAGGTCAGTGGAGAAGGTGTGGGAGGAGGTGCTCCAGGCGCCGGAGCTGAAAACCCTCTGCCGGCCATGGTGAAAACCATGGGGGAGCAGGTGGCCCCCCTGCAGCCCATGGAGTCCAGGGGATGCAGAGAACCCCCCACAGCCTGTGGGGAGGTGCCCATGCCAGAGGAGCAGGTGGAGGCCTGCAGGAAGCTGTGATCCAGTGGAGTCCCAGAGACTGAGAGTTGCAAAAGCCTTGCAGGAGAGACAGAGGCCTTGCTCCCGGGATGGAAACAGCCCAGCCCCAGCTTGGAAACCTGCAACTTATGGACAAGAACTCGTGGTGTTGCAGCAGATCCAGGCGGGTTACCACTTGTGAGATTGGACCCACGCCAAAGAAGTTCACAGAGGACTGTCTCTCGTGGGAGGGACCCCATGGCTAAGCAGAGGACACTTCTCCCTAATAAACTGACCAAAGAAAATCCCCAAACCCTGCCCCTTGCCCCGCCCCAGAGCTGTGGTTGGAAGGAGGGAGGGGGTGAGCTGAGAAACGGTGTCTTAAAAGGGAGAGGGGTGAGCAAAGAAATTGTGTCTTAAGAGCTTATTTTTACCTCTCATTTATCCTCCAACTCTGTTAGGTTAATAAATCACTTTACAACTCTGTTTTTAACCCATGTTTTCTTTCTCAGTGTGTCCTTCCACCAAGTCCTATCTCAACGCATGAGTCCGGTGTGTTTGTGTTAGTTTTTTTCTTCTCCTCTGCACAGCTGTGGCAGGAGAGAGCAGAGAGAGGTCGTAGGTGCCTGGCATTTCGCCAGGGTCAAACCTCCACGTGCAGTGAGAGATAGTGTAGGGATCTGGGCAAACTTTTATGAAATTAAATATGTTAATGAATGATCCACAAAAGAAATAATAATAAACCCGAATAAACCCAAAATCCATTTTAAAAAACTGCTTCAGGGGAAATTAGGCTTGTGGAATGGTACATAGTGCTGAGGACAGGGCTTGGTAAACTGGAACCATTTAAAATATGGCATAAAAAAATGGCATAACCATATGCAGTTACTCACTGATGATGTTATGATGTAAAGTGATAGCTCCATTCCATGGTACTATAACCTGGAAAGGATGAATTTTGAACAGTGATTTTTGGGATCATACTGGACAAACACTTCATTGTGGTCTTCTGCTGTAGTGCGCTGGCAAAAAACCCCACAACGATTTAGTCCTTTGTACTATGAAAGAGTAGAAGATGGAGAAAAGAGAAGTTAATCTATCTGTAGTAGTAGTATATGTAGTTCTGCTGTCTGTATTTGAAAATGATCTTGGGGAAAGAAAAAAAGCAAAAAACCAAAGCAGAAAATGTGCAGAAAAGACTAAAAAAGGATTCATGGGATGGAGAAAAAGATACTGGGAACAGAGGTTTAGTAACCTTGCCTTACCTAGAGTAGCATGAAATGTTTCCTGTTTCCAAGTGTTTTGGTGTAAAATACCAACTACTAAGTAATTGTGAAGAAAATATAAGAACTGTGACCCTGAACCAGAACAACTTTAGTAAAAGCTGGATGTGAGATCTCCATCTCTTGATGTCTGCAACTCAAGAGTTGAAACCTTTCTGGAAGTGATTGGATGAGTCAAACATGAATTACTGGACTCAAGAAGAGGTTGATAAATTGAAATTTTATTCTGTGGATAATAAAAAAGAAAGACTCAGTGATTGAGCCCTTCTGGTCTTAAACTGATTTCATAGAATCATAAGCACTCAGATTCTTTTATTTTCAATCTGAGAAAAACTGCAACCTTTACTCAGTACAGCCTGAATTATATTCTTTTTATACCTTAAATTTGCATGTTTGTTCAAACTGCCTTCTGACTTCGAACATTGAATCTGCTTATCTTTAACTATATTTATTAAGATTTATTGAAAATTCTTGCTAATCATGATGATGTAAAAATAGGACACCACTAGCATGCATTCTCTTACAGCTTGCTTTAGAAGAAGAGTGTAAATAGAGAAACATTTTCTAACTATCTGTGTCTGTTTCGCATTGTCATTCCCTGGTCTACATTTATAAAGGTTGTGCTTTTGATTAATGCTACAGGGAATACCACCACTGTGTGTCAGCTTGATAGAAGAACATGAAGATCATATTAAGGCAGCAGCTGCTTGGGCCTTGGGACAGATTGGAAGACATAGTGCTGAGCATGCACGTCATATTGCAGTAGCGAAGGTGCTGCCCACAATGCTCGATATGTATATGGACCCACGCAGCTCAGAGGATCTTAAAGTGAAAGCAAGTATATTTGTAGTATTTGCAGTATGGTATATTAATTGTAATCAAGAGGTTTCAGTGCTTAAAAACTCCTAAATTATGTATGTTTTTACTGATGCTCATTGAGTCACAGCTTTCCTGGGTACAGGGTGTCTGAAGGCTGTGTCATTTATTAGGGGACTGGCTGGTCCTAATGCGTGTACATATGGCGTATACCAAATCATATGCTAGAGCCACCACAGTTTAATCCCTTATTTTTTTCCCAGTTTAGATCAGAGTTGCATAGACCCATAAATGCTGTAATTTCTTGTGACTCGTTTCTAATTACCTACTTCTTTTTTTGCAAGTATAAGCTCTTGTAGAAAATATTATAGTCCTTGTAGTAATTTTGCTTACTTTCTTATTATTATAATAAAACTGTAACAGCTGATCAAGGCTCTGCTCTTTAAAACATGCAACTGCTCATGTTGAGGGCAGTTTTTCCTTGTGTGGGAGCTAGTACAGTTGCAGTTTAGTGAAGTACATTTTTCAGCAACAGTAAGTGAACCAACTGAAGAGTATAATAGGACAGGATATGATCTCCCATGTTTCACTATGCTTCTGTACATTCCACTGAAATACCACATTCCACATCTGTAAAGTAACTTTTATACAAGTTATACAAGTAATTTCCAGTGATCCCAAAAATATTGAAGCCAAATTAGCTGTACCTGTAATCCTGCCCAAGAAGGTCACTACTGCTTGTAGCAGTCAACATTGAGTTTGTTTTCAGAAATATGTACCAATGCACAATTGTTTCACTCTCTCTTTTCCCCCCTGCCTGGACAGTACTGCACTTTTCTATCCCAGACCAGCAGCCTCTCCTAGTAAGCCACTTCTAAAATACAGTCTTTTAAAATGTGTTTTGATTTAACTTTCTTATTAGAGTACTTCAATTTACCTAAAGGGTCTACTCCAGCTTTCATTATAGTCACAGGAAAATTGCCATTACTTTGACCGTAGATAACATAATAAGAATATGATGCACTGTAGGTTTTGAGGTTTAATAAATCTAAGTAGAAAATTGATTCTTCATTAAGTGACCTGATAGATATCATAGTTTCTATTCAGAAATTGCTCATTCAAAATTTTGATCAATTTGCTTTTTTGATCAGACTTCAGTGATATATGAATTCTTGTTGTTTTCATTGATGTCTTACTTGAGAAATTTTATTTTGCATTTCAATAGACTAAGAAAGCCTTAAAGATCATTCTTCAGAAATGCACGTATCTTCCAGCACTTGAGCCATTGCTTCATGAGGCCCCTCCCAATATTTTGAAGCATATTATTGGGCAGTATAGTAAGGTAAGAAAAGGCTCTGCTTGATGAGTAATATGTTAATTGTTTCCCATTTAGCAAAGAAGCTATCTTTCCAAAGAAGAAGTCGCTCTAAAGGTGTCAGTTGTTTTCTCAGTATCCTCAAGCATCCCCTTCCTAAGCAGTTTGGATCCTGTTCTTTTGTCTCATACAGCTGGATACTGTTTCATTTGGAATCTGCCATAATTCATCCTAAAACTGGGAAAACAGTTTCTTATAAGCAAGGTGTTTTTTTCTTCCTTGCCTCTTGAGATTAAGTGGAATATTAACTCATGTGCAAATATTTTCGCAGAGCCAACGTATCACATAAATCCCAGTCACATCTGTTTTAGATAAAGTACAAGCTGTCTGTACAGGAGTGACTTAAGTCAGGTATTTTTACAATGATATAAAGGCTTCACTCCTTTCATCCTGATTAATTTTCAGGCTCAAATAATTGTAAAAATTCCAGATCTTTTCTCATCCCTCTCAAAATTTTGAAAGTTAGTTGTTAATCACATCGTTGATTTGAATGCAGCGTGTAAAAGTGATACAATTTAATAAAAATATTTCAAATTTGTAGTAATTGCTAACTAATTGGGAGATTTGCAGTGTCTGTCATGTTCAGCATGTGTTGGGCATCCTGTTCAACTATAGACTATGTTTCTATGTTTTGTGCAATACTCTGCAATGTAACCTGTTAGCAGGGTTACACTGCAGAGTATTGCAGTACCAAGCTCTGTTGGTGAGATGTTCTTTCTGGAAATGGCCTAGTAAAACACTCTTGATACTCAATTCTGGTTGTGGTAGATCTGGAAGCACTGCTGTTGGCAGTGCAGATTCCTGATTACATTGTCACAGTTTCATTTGTCCTGTCTTTTGCTAAGTCTGTACAAAGGCTGGAGATTTGCACAGAATCCAGTCCCTTTTGCTTCTCCATGCTGACTGGAGCTATTAATGTTGGAGTTATTAATGAGCCAAGTGCATAGCAATTGGTTATCCAGTGTATATTTGAACATTGCTTGCTATTGAAATGATTTTGTGCCTTTCATATCAGCTGATGTTTTGTTTTGTTTCATTTTTCTCCTTTGCCTATATGTTATTAAACTATACTTGTCTGGCATTTGCTCTTTGGAAGTATACTCTTAAAATTAAATTCTCTGTAGTAAAAGCATTTTTCTCTCCTGTACCATAGCTTGGGAATTTCCTATTCTTAGAGCTGTGGTCTGTTAGTTCTGTGGGCTTGTTTATAGCACAGTAAAAGCCTTATTTTCAAGCTGTGCTTCAAAGTGGGGTGCTGTTTGTTTTTTGTGCTGGACTGTGCATTTTAGCATTAGTGTTTTTGGGATTTGTGCAATTCTGTGCTGTCTCAGGTTGGACTGAGGAAGGGACGGTGTCTCAGAGGTGCTCTCTGTCTTTAGGGCCCCTTCCAAGAGAGTTTTCTGCTGTCTTATCCAGCCTGGAAGTCACAGTGTGGAGGAGGAAGGCAGGGAAAGGGCCATATCCTGTCTCCTTGCTAGTTCCTCCTTGCCAGTTCTTGTTGTGGGAGATATGTGAAAACAGACGTCTGTTCAGTTCCCACAATGAAAAGATCACAGTTGCTCCTGACACTTCTGTGGAGCATATAATAGAAAGAAGTCTCTGTGCTCTCCTGCTTTCTCTTTACCTGTCTGTTGATTTTGTACAGCCTAGAGGGACCACAGAAATGAAGGTTGTTTGCCTGTATGCATGGAAGAAATCTTGTTCTTTTCCTTCATCCTTTTAGGCAATCCCTTCCTCATTTGGGGTTCGTGTTTTACAGTAAAACACAATCAGATTTATGGCTTAATGTTTGACCAGTGTGGAAGCTTACAAAATGCTTTTGCCCTCATTATCTGTAACTCTCAGAGTTGGTTTTAAACCCATCTGTTTTTGCTGTAGATGCAGCTGACATCTTGCATTACCTTTCTTTTTCTTTTTCTCTTTCCTTTTTTTTTTTTTTTTTTTTTAATAATATTGCAGCCCTATGGGCCTATGGACTACACGCTGTCATTCTCCCTCGCCTGGCCCAGCCCCCACCTCCCTCCCTTCATCCCTCCCCCTCTCCCTCCCTCCCTCCCTCCAGTCCTCTGGACAGAGCTGCGTATTGGCATCACTCAGGGAGCACAGAATGTTATTGTCTGATCATTTCTGGTTCTCATCCCCTTTGGCTGCAGAAACTTCACGTTTTTGCTTTGTGTGTGTGTTTGTGAAAGGCTTCCATGGCTACACAGTGTGTTAAAGGATTTTAATATCTAGGAATTTAATAGTAGCATGTAATGCTTCAAGGCTGTATTGTTCACTTGCATCAATTCTCAGTATTGTTTTCATGTGGTAATCTATACTAGATCATTATAATGATATAAAATTTGGCTCTACAATTAAACTGTGGGAATTGACATAAAAGACCTGAATAACTTGGTTTAAGTGGAACAGATGCTGTTGTTATTCCATGGAAGTGTTCTGTTTTTATTATCTATTTATTCTCCACAATCTTATTGTCTCTGTAGGAATAATTCAAGAAATATTATTTATGTAAGGATAAATATTAAATTCATTGTTTTATATATGTTATGTATTAAAGTACATGTTAAATTATGCTGTAATCATAAAGGGCTGGTTGATGGGGTTTTTTCCCTATACAACTGGGTGTTACAATACAGTAGTCATTACAGATGTTGTTTCTCTGGTTTTCCATTTTATCTGTCCTCTGAATTAAAAACAGATAAGCAATATTGGAGCCTAGTGGCATACAGATTCATTCAAAATAATTTTTTAATGTACTATTCCGTGTGTAGGTGTTACCATATGACAGTAAAGCACGTCGTCTCTTTGTAACAACTGGTGGACTTAAAAAGGTTCAAGAAATAAAAGCAGAACCTGGGTCAATTCTTCAGGAATATATCACCACTATTAACAATTGCTATCCAGAGGAAATAGTAAGGTAAGGAAAACGAAACTAAAAGAATTCCTACTTATAACATTGTTAAATGTTTTTCACAGGAACAACACAAAGGAAGGATTTAAAATAGTAATTTAACTCCTATGTGAATTTTGGTTTTAATAAAACCAAAGCGTAACATTTGGTTAATTGCCCCAGTGGTAACACAACCTCTGGACACATACATTAGAACACTTTCTCTTTTTATATTTGGAATCAATTTTCTTTGTCTGTAAACAAAGCCCAAGTAACCAGGCTCTTGCAGAAAAGTGTGAAGAAAAGTCAGTCCTGCACTGCCCAGTTGGACTCTGAGTCTTCAGTACAACCACTCATATTTATGAATGCCTGTGGGAAATTTAGTTTATTTTGGTAACTTATTTATGTATTACTTGGGCTCCAAAATAGAGGTATTGGTGAACCTTTGGTTGCATACTTGACTCCCCTAATAGTGTGTCTGAACTAGTGTATTCAGAGGCTCCTTTGAAACTTCCTCTGATGTACAGAGGGTCCAGAGGCTCTCCTGCACAGTGGGTCTGCCCACAGCTGCCCTTCCTCCCTGAGCCTCATCACGAGGCTTAAGTGTTATATAAAAGGACCATACACCAGCTGTCTGCACCAAGTTGAACTTTGCCCTTAATGAATACAGAAACACTATTAAATAGCTTACAGTCAAAATGTCACCATCCTAAATTGTAATAATGAGAGAAATGCCCTCCTAGATTCTAGAGATCCATTTACCAGTCCTTCACTCCATCAACACATCAGAAGGATGTTGTACTCGTGTACTCCCTCTACAGGCTCTGAAAATCTGCATCATCAATTTTAATTATAGCAGCAGAGTTCTTCAGCTAATAGTAGCTACAAACTGAGCCACACAAAATGAAGACCTGTTTGTCTCCACAAGGAAAAGCCAGTGGCTGTCAAATGAGTAAAAGCAAAGTCATAAAGAAATTTTATTCTGCAGCTAGTACTTCAGAGGGAAAGAGGACATTTGCTTATGCTTTTCTGGATATTATTAATGTTTCTTTGTTATAGCTATTTTTTCTCCTGTAAATGAAGAAAGTTACTCGTCTAGCCTGGGATGTAATAAAGAAAAAGGCCCCTTTGAGCATCTCCTGCTTGCCTGTCTGTGCTGCTGCCTGATGTTGGTTGTGCTGCCTGAGGCACAGCAGCTGTGATAGAATCCAGCTCTGGGTTTGTCCTGGAGACCTGTTATTTTAGGCTGTTTGCAGACTGAACACAGTAATGCATGGAAAGTTAGCTTTAATATGAGGTTTGAAAAGAGTTAAATTATGCAGAAGTTATCCAGAAAATGGAAATACAATGTAAATAGATCTTCCTTTAAGGGAAAGCATTGGGCATTTTTTTGGAGTGTATTTTAGGCCTACATTACATGGAGGCGCGTTCCTCTCTCTTTATAGTTGAAGCTTTCAGGGCTCACAGGTGGCAATTTACATGTCTGCAAAGCCAGAAATATACTGAGATGTATGTTTTTAGAATAATACAATATTAAATTTCAGATACTCTTAATCTGGAAAACAAGAACTAAATGCAGCTTTGATGCTTGCATATCGGATACATGTAGTTGGTCCATTGTGGAAAACCAGCTGAATGACAGCAGGACAATAATGGCATCATAGAGTCCTACTCTAATGAAAACCTACTGGATAATGTCCACCCTTGAGTGGCATTAGAGAGAGACAATTTTTTTTGTTCCAGCATCAGTGTTTCTCACATGGATATAGACTTCACATGAGTTTTGGGGTGTGTGCTTATGTCTGATGAACAGCAGCAGACTATTGTCATTTGGCAGCCCACAGTTCTATGTAAACTCATGCTTTTTTATTAAAGGCCATAATTTCAAAAGAAGCCAATATCTACATTTCTTAGTAAAGACAATGCTTATGGCAGCTGAAGCTGGACCTATCTAAAATGTAGCCACTTACCTACACGCCCTAAAAGAAGCTAAATATATTTTTAAAAACCTGACTTCCAAGTATAAATGATAATGTAAGTTGAAAAGTAGGTTCTTAAAACATTATGAGGGAGTAACTGTAGAATTCCTTGACTGGTGTTTAATGCTAGGATTTTTTCCTGATCAGTAGAAATATGCATAGTTTCCTTACTTTGCACAGAACATGCCTTGTAGTCTAACACACAAACAAAATGTTTCTCTTTCAGGTATTATTCCCCTGGATATTCTGAGATACTTCTGGAAAGGGTGGAAAATTACCAACCAGTTTGATAAACTTCAGTGTTTTATTAGAGCTGCATTTCACATTTATGCCTTTATGACTGTAATACAAATACAGCTGTTGAAAGCCTTGCTTGATTCTCAAATCTCTTTCTACTGTTTGAACTACTGAAAAAGCTCAGCAATTCCAGCAAGCTGTATTTTGTTCTTTATAAACTTGTTTGTTGCTAAGTTTTTGTTCCCTTTTGTTTTTCTTTAACATTACTACCACAGTAGTATGGTAGATATTGCCACATATATGAATGAAATTTCATGCAGGGGTGATGATTTATCACAGAAGTGTTTTTAGAATCAGTCATTTCCTTTTCCTTCCACAAGAAAGGTTTGTTATTATCTCATTCAAATTTTAGCCTTCTCTGTACTATTACCATTTTCCCCTTTTGCCTTTGCATATTGTTTAAAGCTTCCCAAGCTTGATGAGGGGGAAAAAGCTGGCCCCTGTGCTTTTTCTAATTATGGAATTTTTCTGCACTGAGATATCTCCTACTGCTGCCTTTGGGGAAGTGTTGTGATTTGACATCTCCAAACATGATAGTTGCCACTAAATAAAGAAATAATCAGATCTGAAGATGATACAAGGGCTGAATTCTGCATGGTATGGTAGTGTGGTGATCCTGTCCTGGTAGATAATGCATCTTCTGCAAAAGTTCTCCTAATTAAAGCAGGATTCGCTGTGGAGAAAAGGAGCAATACCCTGTTTGGCCTGTGCATTGTTGTTCCTCTTGAGAAGGACAGAGTGAACTCAGAACTTCTGTGGACACAAAGGGAAGGACCCTGGGAGCTTTGGCTCCATGGGGTCAGCAGCACATTTGTGTGGCTTGGAAGAGAGGAAATTTGCTTGGCTGCAGGAACACTGTTAGCAAAGTTCTGAGTACATTCAGAGGAAATCTGAGGACACTTAGGTCCTACTGATTGGAGGGATGGGACTAGTGGCTTAGGACTTACCCTTCAAGAGGTGAAATAGCTACAGAGGTGAGTTGAAACACATTTGGAACTTAAGTCTTGAAGCTGCAGATCGCATCAACATAGAGGTATGAGCTCTTTCGCGTTTGTAGAACATCCTGAAGCTATTTTTACCTTCTTGTGGAGAGTGAAAATACTTTTACATTCTGCTTACTCCTCTGGTGTATGGCACAGCAAACAACCCTCTAGTCTTCCCTAATATATAACTGTCACTTACCATTTTTTGTTCTAACCATTCTTCCTTCTCTCATATGCTGCAGTTTTGGGGTGGGGGGGAAGTGGGAAGTGGTGTTTCTTTTTTTTTTTTCACCGAAGACTACTAAACATTGTTTCTGGAATGGAATAACGAAACACTGGCATCCACAAGGAAAGGCCATATTTGAAAACCTCCACAGGAGAGAAACTTGGCTACTTTCTTAAACATGTAACTGAATGGGTTTATAAAAGAAGGATGGTCTCATCTATTACTTGTAAAGCAGGAGCAAAGACTGACTGCAGTTGGAAATTATTTAGAATGGCTTTTCTTTGCCAAATTCCAAATGACTTTTTAAAAATTTATTCTTGTCAGCTTATTTTTCAACAGTTCACAGAAACGTTGGTGGGCTATCCTGTTAAAATTTATTTCTACAGCAGGCTGTGCTCCTGCTGTGAAGTACTTGGTGCTGTCAGATTCTGCTTTTGAGGAGGAGCAGGGGATGCACAGTATGGAGACTAAGACAGAAACTGTTGGTGTCATGAATGTTAGTATAGAATCCACACGAGCTGGATTCGTTCCTTAGCCCACAGCTAAGTGAAAAAGCCTTGGAACTGACTAGCTTCTACCAAATGCCTTTTTGGTTTTGGTGTTTATATTCTGATATTATGAATGCTAGGACATGAGTGGAACAACTTTGGGACGGACTCTTAACAAGATTATTGTTGTAATACTCAGTAATTTTCTCAGATGTGTTATGGATATTTAAAAATCAGATCTTGATTTTTACAATCTCTGAAACAAAATGTAATGGAAGGGCTTCAAGACAGTCTGGAAGGGTCTGAAGCCTCTATTTTCCCTAACAGAGCCGAAGTGGTGCCGAGGGCTGTGTGCAGAGGGGAGGCAGCAGAGGCATGGAGCTGTGTGTCCCCATAGCTGCCTCGTGTGCTCAGAGCACACCCACACCACACAATGCTAATGTATATGTTGTGTGCAGAGAGAGCAAAGAGGCTTCAGTCCCCTGACAAATGTGCTCCTGCTGTGTCACACTGTGCTACACTGTAAGGATTCCACAGGGTTAAATTTCAATGCCTAAACAATTTGTTCACAGTCTTTTCACAGTCTTTTTCTGATTCCTGACAAAGGAAATGATTGCACAAGGCAAACCTTCAAAGCGATCTGATTGTGTAGAGCACAATCTAAATCAGACCTAGCATAAATACATCTTTACATCAGCTGGGCAGCTCTGGCCTAGGCCAGTGGCTGTTTGGCCTCTTGTCACAGGACTCCTGGATGGTGCCACATCCCGTTAGGCTGTGGCAGTGCAAAGTCCTCTCCCACATAGTTTGAGACCCCTGCAGTTGTTCTTTGCTGGCAGGCTGCTTCCCTGCCTTGCACAAACACCTTGTGGCTGGAGGCTTCCCTGGAGGTACATGGCTGCACAAGACAGATCTAGCCCTTTACAGCAGAATTATTGCTAATTTGTATTTTACTAATGTAACTATGGCAAGAGTTGCTTTTTTTCCTGTAGTGTTTCACAAGGTGTTTCTGCAGTGTTTCTATTCCATCCTCTCATTCGGTTTAAGTCATCATCTAAAACTATATTAATGTTTGTAATAGCTACTCTGGCAGGCTTCAAGTGTGTATCATTTGTCTCAATTTCATATAATAAAATGTAGATTTGCATTTTAATTCATTCAAATGCTGTTTTCATGCGAGTGTGACTGTGGTGCTAGAGAAGATGAACAACAGGCTCATTTTGCAGCTTGTCTCAGCTTACCACTCAATGGTGCCTACTTTGGAGCTTAGGACATACAGCCATTTCAAGCAAGAGTCCCTCTCACAGAGGTGGCTTATTAAGACACACAAAGAAAATTAAGCCAGTGCTTTGGCAGAAATAAATGTAAGCCCTTAAATCATTTTGCCTGTTCCTTTGACTGCAGCATTGGGACTTTTCAACTCAGGTCTCTAAAGATCTTCTCTGGGGGCCCGAGCCATGATTTTTGTCTACATTACTACAGTTATTATTACATCTACAGATGTAAACCGGGGCCTTGAAAGGACATGTGGATGTGTAGAACTTTTACCATATTTCATTCAGCAGATGGATTAACTGGCCCACAAAAGCTCCATTCTTTATCTGAATGACTGGAAACCTAGAGGATCTGAAAAGGGGAAATTCAAGGAGTTCAACTCTTGTGCATATAATATGTTCTGCATGTCCAGAGGGATTTACCATGGGATTGCTTTGTCTCATCTGAAGTGATCAATCTGCTGGAGATCTGCAACTTAACAAACAAATGAACAAAATGTTGAAGGAGTTAAATGGAACTGGTGGAGGAAATGAATCTCATTTTGTGAAGTAAAGCATAAAGTTACTGTAATTAGGAAGTGGATGGAGTGTGAGTAGATCTTCAAGTGTTCTTGATTTGGTCTAGGGGGTTGTGAATTATCTTGGCCAAAGGGCAGATTTAGGCATGGAAAATGCCATGGGATGCCTTCAACTTTGTTATAAATTAGAGTCCTCTGATTTCTGGGTATGTAGGGGTGGCAGACTATTGTCTCACCATGTGAGAAATCTGTGAAAGCATGCTTGTCTCAATCTCTTCCTTAACGGCTTCTTGGTTTCCAGTATCTTGGTTGTGGGAATTTTCGATCTCTGTTCGTGACCAGGGGGGAAAGGAAATATGGAGTAGAACTGGATTGCAAAGCCACTGGTTCCACTTCTTGCACTGACATAGGATTTCTTTTATGGTCTTGGATAATTATTACAAATCCCTATGATTCATCATCTTCATCTGTGAAGTATCTGTTATACTCCTTTGTTAACTTACAGAAGTGCTGGGAAAATTAAATTCATATGAGAGATTGATGCATCAGAACTTAAGTTCTTTACAACTAATACCATATTCAGAAAGAAATATTGTTCAAGAACCTACAAAAATTTACCTAAAAAATCTTGGAGATGCTGATTTTTAGAATTGGAGTTGAATTAAAAGTCAGTGGATTTTGCGAGTTTCCTCATCTGACACAATTTAAAGGGATCGTGGAGAAAGAGGAAATTATTATGTATTGTGACTGTACTAAAACTATTGGCATTATTTTTGTATAATACTTCACTGATAATATTGATGCTACTATGCTTTATTCTGCAGCCAGCTCTGTAATTTAGCTAGTGAAAATACTAATTACGTTATTACCGCTGCACTGTATTTCTAGATACGGCACAAAAGACTGAGTTAGAAAATACGTATAAGCAATACTAATGCATATTTTAATTATGAGAATGCCTTTTAAACCAGGAAATGGTTTTGTGCTGCCTTTCACGAGAAGTTACTCCTACTTGGGTTAAACAGATTTCGTGGCTGTGTCCCTCCCGCCCGGAGATTGGGTCGTGAGGCTCTCTGAGTGCTCAGTGAAGTGCTGAGGGGCTGTGAGCTCCTGCCTGCAGCAGGAACCGCTTGTGTTCACTCTCATGCATCAGCACGCTGTGGAGAGGAACAATGCAATGCTACTAATGCCATCAGTTTAGCGTATTTCCAAGGAGATTTTGAAGGCTTGCTTTTTCTTCATATATGCTTGTTCCTACTTCGAAACTGAGTTAAAGAATAGGTTCCCAGATTAACATTAACTGTTCGGTATTTTATTCCTTTTGTAGCAAAAATTAAATATCAAGAGGTGAGCAAAGAGTGTTAAGGTATTTCTTTAAAGAAATTGTTTTACTTTTACAAAAAAATTACTTTTTTGTGTCAAACCTAGCAACAAAACTCTTCATAACCTTGTGACAAGATCTGTGCCCTTTGCTCTCAAGGAAAGTTTTGTCTTCACTGATACAGACTAGTGATGTGTTTTTTCCCTGTTGTCCTATTTATAATTAGGTCTGATGCCCTCAGTACACATTCACCTTTCAATATTAGGTCAGTGTTAAAGCCATTATCAACCTAAAAGGTTGGATTACTACCAGGATCCAGCCTTTGTTGCCCCACAGTGCTATAAATTATATTACAATCTATTGTTAAAAATTAATAATATGCAACATAGAGGTCTGATGGAATCGTGTTAATGAGAACACTGAAGCTTCATTGACTTGCAATATCATTAGAGCTTTGAGACAGGTTTATAGCCTTGTGCAAAGTATATTTGTGTTGGTTTAGACACAGTATTTATATGGTCACACCCAGCCAAATGTTTCCTTACTAAATTAAAATAAATGCTGGTTAGTTCAATGAACTACAAAGATATATAGTGTAATTTCAGGTTCTCAAGTCACAGAAAATAAGCCCCAACAATGGAAATCAGCAGAGAATCAAAAGTGATGGATATACTAGAGTGAGTATGAACAAAGAGGGTGAAGGGAGTTCACCAGGTTGGGTGCAGTTAATATTTTGTGACTCAAGTAATGTATAAAATTTGGAAAGAACAGCTCCCCATCTGTAGTCTGCCCTGGTCTTTATGTAACCCCTCCCTGTATACACATACGAACACACTTGCAAGCACAGTCAACCAAAATGTAATCAAAATTATTTATGTCTGCTCTCACAAGACTTGCCTCTGTAAAGCAGCTGTTAGGGGCTGGTGGAGATCAGGTCATGGGCAGCTCCTCTGGTCACTAATGCCAGCTTTATGGTACTAATTTCCATCAAGGCCAGCAGCACACATCTGATTTCCATTGCAGTGAGAATTGGGAACTGGATCTGCATCACCTGTACTCTGAGCAGCTCTGTTTTTTGCTGGAAACAAAGAAGAAGGAAGAAAATTACTTCCCTGCTTTCTTCTCCAACAGTGCTTCAAATGAGGGAATGGTAGGAAAATCTTTCTAGAAATTGGGGAATGGCTCATGCTCTGTGTTGGAAACATAATCTGCAGCCATGCAGAGTATGAGATAGAAAGGGAGGTTTGAAGAATCAGTAACATGCTGATGTTTCAGCCCTTATCTGCTTTGGGAAATGGATATTAAGAAAGCTTCAAGTTTCCCATCTCCTTTCATGAGTACCACCTCCTTGCTGTAGCTGTGCCTAAGTTTGGTCATGGGGCTCTGCCTCCTGCTCTGGGGACAGGCAATTGCATCAGTGACACCATGGCAGTGCTGCTCATGCCAGCCTAACATTGGATTGTGATTCCCACAGGCATTTTTACTTTATGGAAATGGAGAGGAGGATAATTTATGTGATTCAATAAGTAGTTTAACAATATGAAGCTTTCTTGCTTTTAGTCACTCCACAGCAAATCCTATACCAACTTATCTACGAAGGCTACAAGGTCTTGAAGCCACAAGAGACAGGGAAGTTTGGCAGTGGGCTGCTGAAGAGGGTTCAAGGAGAGTGGGCCTTGTGCCTGTGCTGCTGTCACAGCCAAGAGAGGTGGAGCTGAAATCGGTCTGTCCTTCATTGCATGGGTCAAGACCCAACCCTGCCTTGGAAAAGACAGTATGTCCATCCCTAGAACATATGCCTACAGGGCTGAGAGATTACAGATTCCTGTCCCTGCCTGCGTCCCCTGTCCACTTGGCATCAGAGCACCAACATTACTTAGCTGACTCTGGCACAGTGAGGACTTCCACCTCCTCAGGATGTCCCAGGGTAACATTCATTTATGCTTTGAAGTTGAAAACTGCTGTGAGTGCTAAGTGTTGTAACCGTTCACCAATGGCATCAACGTGTAGCTGAACATAACTTGTTTTCCTGTGGTAATTCCCTTGGTTAAACTGAAGAAAATGGACTGTTTTGATGACAATGTTTTAAGAAGCTGCCGTTTCAGAAGCTATAGCTATGCCTGTGATATATCACCCTGACTGACAGCAAGAGCAGAAACCTGGCTTTCCCTCTGAGGTGTGGAGCTCCAGTTTGGACCATCTCCCCTAATTTTTGGTGGTTTTTTTTTTTTTTTTTTTAAATATCAGGCATGATCTACTAGTAACAAAATCTGTTAAAATCTTGCCATGGACTCAAATTATCATGAGGTAATGAATCACTTAATGAATCACTACTTTAGGCCTAGCCCTTCCCTTCCTAAGTGTTTTTTAAAATCCAGATCTGTGTTTATTCTAATGTAGTCGTGCAATGGGAATGTTTGGTAAAATTGCCATTTAATTTACAATAGAAGACTGCTTTAGCAGCTGTTTTATAGCAGTTTAACTACTCTGACCTAAATGTCTGTTCTTAAGAGATTGAAAAGTAATTGAAAATGTAAGAAAGTCCAGGACTATCTTCTAAAAAAAAAAAAAATCTTTCAAATGTCTTATAAACAATTTGAATTCCTCTGCAGAATTCAGATTAGAGAGAAAAGAATGTCAGTTTACTGGGAATTGTTCTCGGACCACCTGAGAAAAATGAGTTTTTCATCCTCTTGAACATCATCTGGAGTTATAATAAAACGTGCTCTCAGCTGGATTCCTTCTGTGTGAAAATAGACAGAGCTACATCATTAGACACCTAAAGGAAGGACACAAAACTACAAAAGCAATATAAAATCTGGATTTTTCCTTCTTTCCTCCTTCTCTGAGGCCACAAGTAATTTTCTGTAATCTCAATGAATATTATTTGAATCTTGAAAGAAGGATATACCTCTCTCTTCCCCTCAAAGTGAGCAGTCCCAATGAACAGAGCTAGACATGTTTTATACAGAGATAAGTCACCTGCCAGGATCATAGTGTGAAAACCCCTAAGCAATTGCTATTGAAGGAACTGCAAAAATCCACAAAACTAAAAGGTAATTCGTGAAAATCCACAAGTAAGTTAATAAAACTTCAGCTGAATGTTCATTCCAATCTGTAGCAGATGAATGAAATGTGGTGCTAGTGGTGTTGGAATCCTGTGGTGATAGACACATGAAGAATAGATAAAAGATGCTTGTTAGTTAACTAATGGTGCAGACAAGCCATCCTACTTGTCTGGGGAGCTGGTCCTGAAAACCCTCAGCCAGGCAAAAGCTTTTGTTGATTTGAGGGTGACTGTGCACCGAGGGAAGGTTCCGGGCTGGGGCATATGGCAATCAGATGACAGTGGCGCAGCTCCCATGATGTGCTCTGGACTGGTGGGATGGTTTGATGACAAAACTCTGCAACTTCACACAAGTGCGGTGTAATTTGAAGCTGTTCTGCAGGGAAACCATAGGCAGCAAGTACAATTTCTAAGCCTGATATAAATTCCATCCTGTTTAACTGCCACCAGTTCTACTGCTGCAGATGAGGAAACGAAGTGAAAGAACAAAGGAATGGAGAGAATTGATCTGGCTTCATACCGCAATTGAAAACCCCTCCATCAGAAGAGCATTCGCTATAGCCCCAAAAGCAGAGTTCAGGTTGTTGTCTGTTGCCATATTGCTGTGCCCTAAGTGAGCAGCTGGTCCATTTGCTTCCTTCACTTTCTCCTACTGTGCAAAATAGTGGTTCAGTCACTGCCTTCTGAATTTCCTTCACCTCTTCTCTGTCTCTTTTTTTCCTCCTTTAATTTCTTTAACTGAAATTCACTGATGCACGTCTCCTACATGTTTTTTTTCTGTGAGACAAATGCAGGAATCTCTACTTTAGTTCCTTCCAATGTTTTTCCAGACCTCACTTACTGCCTCTCTGTTCCTTGATTCCAAGTCATGATGCACTTAAATAATTTGTCCCCTGTTTTTGTTTATTTGGCTAATTACTCTTCACATCTCCTTCAGCCCTTCTGAATTACCCCTCCACACATTGCTTGTCATAGTTCACACTCCTTTTGTTTGACTTTGCTTTATCCAAGCCTAGTTACTGAGTGTTGGCAGAATTGTTACAGCGTCTCACAAACAGCTGTTTTTGCTGTGACAATTGGCTGATGTATGCTCCAGAGCCAACACACAGCCTGCATATTAAATACTTACAGTGTCGTGACAAGCACAAAGTTTTTAAATACTTAAAAAAAAAAAAAAAAAAGGAGGTTCAAAATAGGAAAAAATTGAAAAGAAACATTCCCAAACTGAGGAGCAGGCGTGCTTGAGATGAGACACACAGTATCAGCTGTCAGGTAAATCTCAAATAAGATCTCTTGCAGTAGAAGACGTTGAGAGAAAAACACCGTGGGGCCCATGGTGTCCTGTGCATAGGCAGTGCAGAGTGTGGGTGCCTGCACAGTTTCTGCTGGGTTGTATCTGAGTGAAGGAATCACGGAGCAAATGCAGCTCTGCTCGCCCAGTGAGACAGGCTGTTCTTATTTTACAGAATTGATTTATTTCTTCAAATAAAGTTTTATCAGACAACTATGTCATGATTACAGTGAGGGGATATTTTAATGATTGCTTTGGTTTAAAGCTGTGTGGAGTACACTGCTGCTTTCATCCTTCTCTCTTCTCTCTGTATCTTTCCTCCACCTTTCCATTACTTTTCCCCATTAACGTTCGATGCACGCTCTAAGGTATGTCTGTCGGTGGGTATTACTTTCACCAGCCTTTCCTTGCAGTAGTATGTCTATAAATGGCAGACAGCATCATTCCTAATTACATGTTGCCCCCAGATGCTCCAAGGGTGATGCTGATGGATTGCTGTGTGGGTGGTGTTGAAGGGGCTGGGGGAGGGGAGCTGGGATGCAGCTCCTCTAAGTGGTAGCAGAGGTCTCTCTTCGGGTTGGGCTCACCAGTCCTCTCTCGTTAAAGTGAGCTCAAGAATCTCCGAGACCATGTAACTGGGCATTGGAAAAGGGGACGCAATGCAGGGAAGGCTTCAGAGTACAGCCCAAACACCCAGGGAAGCAGGAGGATCTGGGAGAGACAGAGAATTCACCCTTTCCCTATCCGTGCAGGAGGCACACAGCACGGAGGGCTGACAGAGTTGGCACATGCTACATCTTGCTTCCCCGGTCTCGCTTTCCCCGCCCCGGGTTCCGCGCCGGGCGCAGGGCTCGGGGCTCAGGGCTCAGCGCGCAGCCCGAGCGCAGCCGCCCCGCCACGGCAGGGGCTCGGCTCCTTCCCTTACAGGTGTTTCGGACAGGGACCTGCTGCGTGGGGTCAGAGATCCCTGGCGTGGTAGAAGGCAGAATGGGCTTTGGAATTGAATCAGGCTGCCGAAAGTGCGGCTGTGGGACTCGTTGAGCCGCTGACTCCTACGAGCTCCGCGGCCGCGCCGGGGAGGCACAGGCAGAGCCCCGGCAGCCTCTGCCCACGGAAAGCACCGCCCTTCGCCGGCCCTGGGACGGCAGCCTGAAGAGAAAAATGGAATGCTCAGTGATCCTGGACCTTAAAACGATGCTCACCAAACCCCAGAGAAATCCAGAGAACAGTGAGGAGGTGAAAGCCTGGATCTCCAGTCAAGTGTCGGTTTTGAACAGACCCTTACTCTGATAATGGGAAAGGAGGAAGTGAGAGAATGCACGTGTGCGAAAGCACATCTGCGAGATCTGTTTCCTTCTCTCTTTGACTGTTCTGTGGTCCTTTAAGGGGTTTATATTTAGTGTCCCTAGCAAGTCAGCCTGCCTGCTGGGCAGCTGCTGGGAAGACATGGACAGAATAGGCACTACCGGCTTTGGCGGCTTAAGCAATTGGACTCCATGGGTTTTTACATCTAAGGCTTAGTGCCAGGCTGGGAATTTGCTCCATCACAGTGTGCACTGAAACTGGGAAGTGTCTTGGGATGGCGTGCAGAAGCACATTTAAGAATGTAAGACATCAACTGCTGCATCAGATCGGTGGTCCATCCAGCCCTGAATCTGACAGTGCTGCCTACAGAGACCAGGTGAGCCTGTCCTCTCTGTACTCCCTCAGCATCCCCAGTGGCTAGATTTGGATGTTAGAGGCTCATCACTGCTTAAGCCTTCTAGTGTCTGCTTTATAGAGCCATTGCCAACTCATTTGATTGTATGAAGACCTTCTAGAGTTACTTGCCTGCAAGAGCTTTGTGACATACAAACTTAAGGACTTTGCTATATACTCCCCTGTTCAGGTACTCACTGAAAACGTTGAATAAAGCCAGTCCCACCATCAATCCCTCAATGTGGAGATCTTGCTGCTGCCTGTTTTCCACCCTGAAAAGTAGCTGTTAAGCCTTATCTTTTTCTTCATCTCCTGCCTCCAATTCTCTATCTGTAAAGAGTCTTCCTGTCACGTGGTGAGATAGTTTCTCTGATAAACTCTGGTATAGAATCTAATCAAAAATTTTATCAAAATTGGACAGTTCTGTGTCTGCTGCACCCACTCTCTGTCTTTACTGGTGCACTTTGAGGGCTGTGGTGGGTTGCTGAGGCAGGGCTTCTCTCTGCAGAAGCCACACTGCCTTGTTCCCAACAGACTATGCTTATCCTTGTCTATAGTGACTTTATTTTTTTAGACCCTACTGCCGTTAGTAAGGATGGATGGCAAACTTCCTGGTCTGCAATTCCCAGGGCCCCTTCTGAAGTCCTTTTCGTGGCTGTGAGTTGCAATGGCAGGTTGCCAGCCCGCTGACAGCCTGAGTTACCCTCCCCATCCCGTGCAGCCTCAGACTGAGGGGTGTGGATGAACGGTAGTCAGGGACAGAGTGGAACTTCACCCAGGAGTGAAAACCACCATCCACAGACGTGTCAGTAACTCATTTATTTTAACTTTAAAACACATTTGCTCGACTTCTGAAGGGAGTACTTAGGTGCCAGTTATTTTTCCCCCTCTTCCCTCCAGAGGGACAAGGCATTTTACATGGTTCCTCATACAATGGTCAGCAAAATACAGAGAAGATGTGTAGAGATTAGGTGGTAATACAACTTCTGTCATGGGTCTCATACTTGCTATTGGTATGTAATTGGCTCTTGGTGGGATATTCCCTACAGTGTGGTGGAAATACCTGGGCTGACAGTGTATTGGAGCGAAGGGGGAAGTGAGAGATTGTAGCGATACTCTGAAACCATGTAGATCAGGATTTAACAGAAGGCATGAACACAAAACTGAGTAACATAGTTAAATACAGACCCTTTGTGCTGCAGAAACACCACAATGAAATTTTTTTTCTTGGCTGTTAAAACAAGTGTCTTACATGATACCTGATGAGGGATAAATGCCACTAAGGAACCTCTGAGAGGATCCAGCTTGTGAAAGAGGCTGTAAGGCAGCAAAGACTTTACTTGTGCCTGCTCACAGGCAATGCAGTTTTGCAGGTTTTTTTTCCATGATCATCACCAAAATGGGAAGAAATAAAAAAAATAAATAGCAAACAGTAAATAAAAACACAGGAGGCAGCAGTAAAATGTCAATTTTTTGTTGTCCCCAATGCGACAGCCAAGGAGCTTTGTTCTGGGAAGAGAAAGTGCCACAGCAGGATGGGAATGCTTGCATTGGATGGGTTGTCATATCTGTCATCATTATAAACATGGACAGATGATGATGATCTCTCCATTCTGTTTCTAGTTTTTCTTAGTCTCCAGAGATGCTCATCCAGCTGTTTTCATGAGAAAATTTATTCAGCTAATTTGTCCACTTTCCTTTCTTGTTTTCTTACAGTGCTCCTTTCCTCCATCAAGCTGCTAACATCTTCTCTGTGCCCACTGCTGCATTAAGCCCTTTCTGTTCCTGGAGGTGCTGACTGCTTTCCAATGCCTGGAGATGTGTTAGTGTTCCTCCTTCACTGCTTTTCCTGCCCAATGTGGCATCCCACCCTGCTTGAGGAGGGGGCAAGGTGGGGGAAAGGATACAGGCAGTGACTGGGGCTCTTTGAGCGGGTCACTTCTCATAGATGCAGGCTCCTTCCTCTCCTCTTACGGACCCATCCCTTGGGTACTTACCCCACATTTATTTTCTAGCCTGCAGCTTCAGTGTGGCTAAACCCAGGCAGCTGACAGCACAGCTTGGGAGTTCAACTACTTCTGTAAGATTTTGAAGGCAAGCAGGTTTCACAAGGCTGCAGCTTAAGGGAAAGTATTTCTAGAAGCCAGTTCCTCTCCAGAGTTTTCAGAGAAGATGTATATGATCACTGATGCTTTCCAGTCTTGGTTTTTGGTAAGTGAGTTGAAGAAAGGTACTTTAAGTACATTTTTCTTTTTCCCCCAGATAATAACTAGGATATAACAATCCTTCCTAGTTGTGTGGCTCTCCTCACCCTGAGCTTGTCACAGCCTGTGTCTGAGGAGGACCACTTCAAATGAGATTTATGTGCATTTGGTATAATTTGAAACAGACTGAAACTTAATGTCAGGGCATTTTGTGGTATGCAGAGCCTTAAAATTATGATGGAAGTCATCTGGGGACCTGCCTTGGCAGCATACAGCCTTTCTCACTGGAGTTGTTCCTACCTGCTTACCACAGCCTGCAAAACAAACAGCCACCCGTGCAATCACAGTGCAGAGAAAATGCCGCGGTGATGGACAATGTCCAGGTGTGACCTTTCACCTGCTACCGTAGCCAAAAATCTTCGTGGGAAGAGTGCGTGATGGAAAATTATGGGATAATAAAATCAAAAAATGATCAGTCAGGTGTAGAATTTTGTTGTTAAGAAAGTATGAACTATTTTTGAACTACCCAACCATCTGACAGACCAGGCCACACCTGAAAGTGTGCCTGGTAAAGCCCAGGTTGGCTGAAGTGGTTCAGCCCAAAGGGCAGCTCGCTGCTGGGGGGTGCAGAGAATATCATCATGAGCTGCTACAATGGATGCAAGAATCTGAGCACACAGTCTATTATCAAATGCATGGCGGAAACTTGACATTTCAGCAATGTAATGTGCTTTTTTTTCCCAGCAGAATGAGACTAATATGCTCCATTTCTGTGCTTGTTGCAGCGTCATTCACATCTGAGCAAAATAAATGGGAAAGAAGACAATTTTGGTATCTATTCTAGGCATTCCTAATTTTAGTGCCATTAAGGAGAGGGATTTTTCCCCCCTGTTTTTCCTCTTTTTTTGGAAGAAAATATAACAAAGCACATGAATCTTAGAATAAAAATAATTGTGAAGGGCAACATCTCTGCTGGTTCTTTAATACTGGCACTTTGATAGCTGCTGTACATCCCTTATGTTGTCTGGAATGCAAACCAGCCATCGAACTCTGAAACAGTGGAGTTATAAAATCTTTCCAGCTTCTCTGAACCCCCAAAGAGAACCAGCACTTGTGTAGCTGAAATAGACAATCACCATGAATGAAACCTTCTTAAGTCAGTGCCATCAATACAAAAGATTACATCTCTAGTCTGTGTGCATGTGGTTTTGAATCCCAGTTTTTGAATCAGTCACCTGTCTCCCTTTTGCAGCTCCTCTTTCTACTGTTGTGGTAGTTCATAAGAAACCAGATCTGTGTATCAAAGGAAAAAGGTGGAGAAAGGCTTGTGCTCGGCCTAGCTTCTTTGAAATTCATGCAGACATATTTATTTCCCCTATGATATAGCTCCTATTATGTGCTTTGCATCTTTAAATGTGTGAAGCATCATGCCTGCCTGGCAGGACCCTGAGATTCAAGACGGAAGAGAGACAGGCTTTGTTTTCTCTCTCATGGAGATTTTGCTTTTGGTCTGTCTTTACCATTATGTTGGCTTGTTGAGAGAGTTAGTAAAAACCACTGCCGTGTTTTCCCAGTTTCTTTACATTTTCTGTGCACAAAGAGCAAGATGCCCATTTCCCTCCTGCACAGGGAAATGCTAGGAAAAGAAAACATACAAAACCTCAGTGCAAGAAGCAGTGTCTCCACTGCAGAGCCTTCTCACAGCAGACAGGCAGGCTGCACACTCGCACTGGAAACTGTAAAACAAAGAAAAGAAACTCACAGGCACACATTCTGGAGTGCCTAAGGACTATTTCTGTTCCTGCCAACCTGCTCCCAGCCGGGACAATAACGAAGGCACGCTGCTGCTGGAGGCCCCATACATGCCACTGCGTTTTGCAGATGAGGCGTTTGCCATCACATTTTCACATCCTTTCATTTTTCTACCTTGTTCATCCATATTCTAGAGTACAAGAAAGTAAGAATGCTATGGAAGTAAATCTTTGCCTGAGGTAGATTACTAGTTAAACTGGCTAAGCACTGGTCTGATTTTGTAAGTTGTTCCACATGAGCAAGCGGAGGGGCTGCAGCCAGCAGGGAGCGAGGCTTGGCTGCATCTGGTGGGGGTAGCTCTCCTGCAGGGTGACAGGTTTGAGCCCTGAGTTTTTCAAGAATAACTTTCCTTCTCCCCACACCTATATGGGCTTCAGAAGCTGCATGGTGGCTGCTTTCTGAGAGGAGGTGAGTCTAAAGCAAGCCAAAGTGAGTGAAGCCACATTAGCATTCGGGTTTGTTTGTATGGTCAGAGGCTTAACCATGCTGTCAGTTCTGATGAGTTCATGAAGAAGTTATGGCAATTTGTGGGGAGGCCTCCAGGCTTTCACATGAGGTGTGGACCGACTGTGGTTGGAGCGGCATTTTTTTTCCCCCTGTATAAGTGACCTCCTTGGAAAATAAACCCCAGGACTTATGTCAGAGGAGTATTCCGCATGCATTAAATAGTGACACAGCTGCGGTGTGTGTAGCTGTGTGTGCACAGGGAATAGCAGTGCTCATACCAACATCCTCCCTCAAGAGCCCTGTTGCGGGAGGACAGTTATAAATAACTCTTTGGCCACTATAATTGTTCTGCCAGTACAGGCTGCCAGAGAAATACATTGACTCAGCACATGCCTGAGCAAGGTCCTTTCCCAGGCAGCACCTCCCACTGCACAAATGTCCCTGCAAAGTCGTGTCGGTGCCTGGTGGGGCAGCGAGCCCCATCTGGCTGCTGCTGCAAGCTGGCATGAGCCAGTGCTGAATCAAATTAATGTTTGTAAAACATACTGAAGACAAAACAAGCACTGCTTATGCTCCAGTTAATATTATTTCAGCACCCCCAGTTACAATTCTGTTGTTGCAAGAACTGCAGGTGCCTTTCCCTTCAGCAGTGCTCTGGGTGTTTCCCGTGGAGAAATGGACGTTCTTCTGTCACTCTCACAGAGCCACACTGGTCCTTACTGAGCCAAGTAAGATGGCCTTGGTCACTGACAAGAGGAACAAAGTTGTCCCTCATCTCAGTGTCCTTAATGTCGTCTGCTGCAATGGTTTTGATGCCTTTTCTGGCTGCCACAGTTTTACCAAAGAAAACATCCTGGCCCTGTACCAGGTAGGAGGCTACAGTTGAATTTTTTGCTGTTGTTCCTGAAAGGATATGAATTATTTTTGATAATTACATGGGAGACTCTTTTTCTAGTTTAAAAAATTGCTTTCAAAATAGTAATTAGGAAGCTGTCATTGTTCTTTTTTTTCAAAGCAGGTTCTACATGGAGTAAAAAACCTAGAGATGTGATTTTCTTTTTATCACTTGGAGTACCAAAATGGCTATAAATGAATCCAAATGTAATTTTCTTGGGAAAATAATTCCTCTGTTATAAAGGCCCTTTTTGCTATACATTTCAGGGGCTGTTTTACCTGTGTAATTTGAAATTATTCAGGAAAAATCCCAGCCTTTTTTGTTCATGCAAATATCGATTCTGCATTTTTTATTCTGCTAATCCTGTCTCTGAGACTGCTTTTCTATTAATGTCTACAAGTGATTGCAAGAGACTTATTATCTTCAGAATATCACTCTAACTTTGCAAGAACCTATTTGAACGTACACAGTTCCCTTGACTGCACGGCTCCCTTTAAACCAGTACAATTTCTTGGACATACGTAGGTCTACTAGTGTGTTATTCTTACATTGCTGTATCTCTTTCCTGAAATGGTGGTGCATCATACCTTTATGTGAGTAAAATTACATGTACAGTAAATGTTTTACCAGTATAACTACTTTGGTAAAATAAAATTATACCCTGTCTAATTATAATGAAAAAAAACACAGGGTGTTGACCAAGACTCACCAGTTAATTCTTTATTACAGTATGTTTCCAGCTGTAACAGAATTTAAATATCATATTTTCTCTTGTGGGTTATTTTAATTTTTTTCCATAATGTCAAGGATTTATTATTTCTAAATGCAATTACAACATCAGTTACAATGGGAACATTTTTATCTTTGCCCTGTGTCCCGCAGAGACAAACCTTGAGAAGTCAAACAGTAAGCTTTCAAAAATGAGCTTATCTGTGAGGTTAAACAAGGTGTGGCAACCCTGACATGGGGCTCCTGCATCAAGAAAATGTAATTTTTCCAGCCCCTTATAGTGGTCCTCATTCTGTAATGTGAAAATAGTTTTATAGATGTGTATTTACGTATTTTTAGCACTGTCATATACTGTGTTTTCAATGGAGATGTTATATTTAGAAGTTTCTCAAAATGTGGAGCATGTGTTAAGTTTCTTTTGCGTAATCCATCAAGACTAATTTGATTTGAGACCGGTGCCTTTTTTTTCCCCCATCTGTTTGGAAAAGTGCAGTTGTAGAGACATCAGTCATGTAACACTTTCTGTAAAACAGCTTTACTGACAGTTGGGAGTTGTCAGTAACCATGTGGATTTCAAGCTCTCAGTCTGGCTACGATGAGAAAAACCCTCTGACACATAATTTCCACAGAGCCACAGAATTTAAGGCTGGAAAGACCCAGAGTTCTCATCTAGCTGACCTCCTGCCTAGCCAGCCCAGAGGTAAGTCATGTTTCAGGCCTGATAGCTGCAGAAAACACCAGCTTTTGGGACAAACATACACTCAGTTTAGTGGCATTTGCTCACCAATCACCATTAATTTATTTCAGTAGTTAACTACCATTATTTATTTCATATATATGCTGTGTACATAACTGTGGCTTGTTTCCTGTTTCAGCTCATCTAGCTTCAACTCCCAGCCTTTAGGAAAGCTTTAGGAGATGCTGAGTCTGTGTTCCTTGTCTAAACACGTAGAGACCAAACTGTGTGTTGGGTGAGGGTAGAAGTGGCAGATGCCCCAGAAAAGCACATTGCTGGAAGCAGGAAAACAGTTCTGCAGAGGTAAAACCATGTCCCTGCTGTCCTTGCCCACAGTCCACTGAGTTTGCTACCCAGGGCTGGGGCAGAGGCAGGAGCAGGGCGCAGCCTCGATGGGCTTGATGTTGGCTTGCAGGACTCTGCCTTTGTGTAGGAGATGGATGAAAACACATTAAAGTGCCCATAAAAGCTCTTTTCTTCTCAACTAGGAAGCAGCAAAACTCAGTTTTGCCCCTGTGATGTTGAGAAATGTGGGATTGTCTCTTCAGACCAATGCAGCGATCTCCACTGTGTTCACCTTTGGGAAGACACCATACTGAAATGTTTCCATCTCTCACCATAAGACATTTTGTCCCCTCTAGGACTCTCTCCTGTCCATTGTGTCCCACTCAGGAGGTGGCCAGCAGAGCAGCCCACGAGGGTGAGTGTCAGAGGTGTCATAATTTACTGCATCATACTTGGCGTATACCCAAGTCTTTTCCCTAACCTCTGCTCATCAGCATGGGCTCTCTTCTGCTGTGAGCCTTTCATCCTTCTGTGTGGCTGAGCTTGCTTTTGGCTGCATTGGAAAGCTTATGGTCTCAGGGTGCCCATGCAAATGATCAAGTTGACTCTTTGGGTTACGATCTTTCCTACTCATTGCTTACTGTTGCCTTGATTTTGGAGTTTTGAAAAACATTACTCAGGAATCACTGTATCACATATTTTGTGCAGTGCAAAAAAATGAGATTGTGCATATTCAGCTACCTTCTTGCAAATTGGAAATGAATCCACTTAATCTTATTTATAATCATATTTTTCTATCATTTCATACCATTATAATTTTATTCAGTTACTTCCAGAATCAATGAATTCATCTAGGTCAACATCCTGCTTGAAATGGGGCTGTGACCATGGTGGATGAGGTCAGCCACACTACAGCTAGATCTTGAAACACCTTCAGGAGCAGAAGTTCCACAGCCTCTCAGGGCAACCTGTTTCAGGGTTACCCTGCCCTCCCAGTGAATGTGTTTTCTCCGGCCCAGACCTCAGCACGTTTCCACTCCTACAGCCTCTAGGACTAAGAAGACAGGTTTGACTCTTTTCTGTATAGCCCCCGTGTTCCAGCAGCCCTTAGCCTTCCCTTGATCAGGCTGAACAGGCTCAGCTCCCTCAGCCCCTCTCATGTTGCTCCAAGCCTCTGATGATCTCAGCAGCGCTTTACTGGACCCTTTCCAAATTGACACATCTGGCCCTATGCCCTCTGTAATCCCCAACTCCTTTTAACCAGGATGGCTCCTCAGCGAGGTGCTTCCCAGCCTGGAACAGATCATGTTTCCTTGTTGAACATCATGAGGTGTCTGTTGGCCCAGATCTCAAGTATATAAAGGAGCCTCTGCATCGTAGCTTTGCTGTCTGTCAGTGCAGGCAGCTTAAGCCATCAACAAATCTGACTGTGTCACCATCAAGGTATCTGATGAAGATACTGAGCAGTCTGGATTTTGGTACTGACCCCTTGGGTGCACCTCTGGTTACTGGTGACCCATCAGGCATGACCAGACAGTTTTCAGTCCCTCTTTCAACCTGTCTTTCTAGCCCACACCCTCAAAGCTTCCACATGATATTATGTGGGATGATGTCAAAACCTTACAGGGTACATGACACCCAGCACTTTCATCCTCACTCATTCAGTAATTTCATCTTAGAAAGCAGGCTGGTCAGTCAAATTCAGTTTGCCATCAGTAAGTCCATACTACTTGTTCCCAAATACCTTTTTGTTCTTTATGGCCTTGGAAGTGGACACCAAGAGGGGCACGCTCCCTCATCTTCTAGTTGACCGAGATGATGGTCATCAGCAGATAGTTCCCCAGTGTCCTTTCTTGCCTTTCTAAAGATAGATGAGGTATTAGACTTTTTCCAGGCGTTGGGGACTTCCCCAGTCTAGACAGCTGTCACAGACAGCAGTGTTACAATCCCATCGGCCAGTTCTTTCAGGAAATGGGTACTGGCCCTCATGTCCATCCTTTGTATGTTCCCTTTTTGCATCTGGTTTCATCAAGAAGATGCTTCTGTAGCCAATTAAGTATTCTGCTGAAATGCCATCTTCCTGCACAACAGGATATTTTTTGCTGAGCTACTCAGTAAGTTGTCTTTAAAAATCATTCAGAACTTCTGGGCACATTTCCACTCCGTGGTTGCATCTCAAGGGATTTTATTTAGCAATGCTGGGAGTAAACTGAAGTTTCTTTTTCTGAAATCCAGGGCAATTATTCTGTAGCTTATCTTCCCAGCCTTGTTCTGAATCCTGAATTTAATGATGGTGACAGAAGATAAATCCAGGCTGATACTGTGACCACATTCACCACTGGAAGTCGAATGTAATCCTCAGCTGTCCCCTCCAGCATTCACGTGATAGAATTATCACTTGTGCAGTATAAGGAGCTCCTGGATTGCCTGGTCATCACTGTGTTACACTTCTTGCAGGTGCCTGGATGTTTGAAATGCTCCATAAGGATCAGGGCTGAATAGAAGGACACTTCTGCCAGTTTTCTGTAGGAAGCCCCGTTCACAGGCTCCTCCTGGCTGGAAGTGCTGTGAGAAGCTGCCCTGTTTCCAGCAGGTCTGTCCTCTCTGCTTCTCACCCAGGGGTTCCTTCTGGTCTCAGCTTTCCTGCTGGAGCTTGGTACAGTCAGGGAACTCTTTAACGCAGAGCACAACTCATATTGTTCATGTGTGATTCACTGTGATTCACATCTTCTTGATTAATTTTGAATCTCTTGATTCATATCATTCTTGTTTCCTAATCAAGATGTCACTGAACTCTAACCTTACAGTCAAATGCAGTCAAAGATAAGAAATCAAATTATTTTTCTTATTATCTGGGCTTGGTATAGAACTGTAGTAATAATAATAATAATAACATATATTTCTTCATCCTCAAGTTCTTTGAACCTGACCTGCACAGAATTTAGTGTTCTCTAAGTCAAGTCACCTGCACACGATGACATCAAAAGATGAAGTTCTGTTTGCCATAGAGAACTGCTTTTGCACCCTAGAATACTACAGCTGTGAAGGTGGAAGGTATTAGAGGGGCATGTGAGCAAACCTTTGTGCTAATGAAAATACTGCACCAACATTAACATCAGGCTGAACAAGCAGAATTTTTTTCTTTATTGGTTAATCCCCCAAAGCCCCAAACAATCATGCAAAGAATAGACTCTTTTGAATGAAAGTCACACATTAAGTTTATGTTTTATATTTTGCCTCCACACCAGTTGAAGGCTTTTTTTTTTCTTGTTTTCCCATTCATTCATTTGATCAGGTTTTTGTCTAAAAGAACTGAAGTAAAGTTGGTGGGAGTTTTTTTGTTTTGTTTATCGTGGGGTTTTTGTTGGGGTTTTTTGTTTTGTTTTGTTTTTCGGAAGCAGAAAGCTTGATGCAGATCTTGGGCTGTTCCTGTAGCCAGAAGGTGCAGCAGCCTGGCTGCACGGTGACTCATGGCCCTGTGCCACATCGCAAATAATGCTCTTATTAATCTCTCCAGGCTTTGTTCTGGCCCCCCTCCTAGCGGTGTCTGATTTCATGGTGTGGCGTAGCCAAAGGTCAGATAAACTACATGATGACCAGAGTTGCTACTGCAGAAGGAAATCGGAAATGCCTCTCCCAGCAGTTTCAGCAATGAGAATGGAGAGAAAAATAATTTCTTTTAGTACTAACCTGCCTGATGTGTCATCTTGTGTTGCTGTTTCAGTAGAGGAAAGCTGTGGTATAGCAGTAACCCAGCGAAGCAGCCAAGCCCAGCTGTGTTGCAAATGCTTCTGGATCTGCCTGGCTCAGAACGTTTTTCAGCAAATATGTTCTTTCTTTAGGTGTTTGATCATTTGCAACAAATGATAGTCCCAAGCTAGAAGAGATACTGAGCTTTGTCCCTAACTGAGCTGGTGTCATTGACTGATTCATTAATTACCCACTTTTCCCCAGATTAGATTCAACATACTGTTCACAAAGAGATAACCAGTCACAAATTAGTCAGGCTGAAGTTTGACGTACTTGGTTACAGGGCCATTTTTTTGTTACTAGTTTCAGATGAGTGATTACGCATGTGAAACTAGCAAGTGCTTCTTGCAAGTTGTTTCTTTTCCTCCATGGCTACCCGAAGTGTTTTTATTCAAATGCAATGGAACCCATACGCCCTGGACTAGGTGCTTTGTGAGCAGCTATCATGGCCAGACCAAACATGAATGCTTACTGTAAAGTGGTGCGTGGTTTTCCTTGCTCTCCTTTGAACCAAGCTGCCTGTGGTTTCTGGGGACTGCTGTCTCCGTGCTATGGGCTCTGGCTAATGCTGACACACAGAGGACTTACCTGGAAAAAGAGGGGACAACAAGACAGCATCACTTCCTGCACACACAGTCCTGCCCATTTCTATCAAAGGCTGAGACCTCGCCGAAGCTTGTTCCAAGAGAAGCTTCCTGGGTCACATTTAAATGATTTGGGGGGCAGCAGAACCTGCTGTTGGCTGGACAGATGCAGGAGAGCAATAACATTGTTCTTCTAAAACCTCAGCATTTCATGGGCAGGCATTGCAATCCCAGCCTCATGAATTTCAAAATCACATTTGGGCCTGTCTACAGTGTGTGGGGCTCTGTTTTTCTGTCATACAGAGACACGCCAGCCCTGCTCTCCATTGCTGTGCTTGGGCTTTCCCTTGCAGCAGGGCTCCCACTGCCCATGTAGGCACAGGTTCTGTTGGCCAGAGCCTGCAGTCATCTGTTCCCACCTGGAGCGAATGCCAGCAATTGCATAAAGCACAGAAAAAGGCAGAGAGTGATCCAAGTGGTCTGTGTTAAACCTGGCCTCCATGACCGCCAGGGCCAGGTGGGGCTGTGCACTGAGCAGATTTGGGACTCGTCAGTCTGTCGGCTGCTTCCAAGGGGATGCTCCTCATTGTTTTCCAGCTGCCAGCGGCTACCCCAAGCCCCGAGGCCCTGTGGGACCCTTACCCCAGAGCTCACCCTGTTTCTGCACCTCAGCTCACTTGCTGCACCATGGGCCATGGCAGGCACCGAGGAGGTGACAGCCAGGGCCAGCCCTCCTGCCTCAACCTCCAGTGTCCCCTTTGTCAGTGCCGGCCCTGCCTGGTCTCAGATTAACCTGATGGCTGGCTGGTGGCAATTGTGCGGGAGCCCTGCCCTCTTTGGCTCGCTTAGCCAGGGGGGTTTGTTTTGCGGAGCGTGGTTATTACTGCTCTGCTTTTGTTCTTTGTCATCAGTCCTGCCTTATTTTTATGTGCATTAACTGTTAATAACAATGAGAAGCGCTAAGCTTTGGCAAGCAGCTGAGCTCTGCACAAAGCCGAGGCCAGCACGGCCGCTGGCACGGGGCTGCTCGGTGGCACGGCGGGCGGCAGGACACGCGGAGCCCTGGCTTCGGCCACCGCCGGCACCGCACGCTGCCCGGCATCCCGGCAAGGCAGCGGGGGAGGCGGCACGGGCAGCCCAGCACATGGCGGCACGGGGCTCAGCGCTGGCCTGGCTCCTCTGCAGCCCGGGCTTCTCCCAGCACTGCCCCTTGGGCTCCTTCCCACTCTCCCGGGCAACTCGGCATCCCTCGGGAAGGCGGCGGGAGGAGGGAGGAGCGGAGGGATGAGAGCTGGCTTCACTCACAGATGCTGCTGCTGCAGAGGGGGAGGCACCACCGCGGGAATGTAGACGGACAGGCAGAGGTGATTAATAGTGATACATATTATTTTAATTGAGTCATGTTTGGCCTCTTGCTTTGCCAGTACTCAATTTTTTTTTTTTTTTTTTTGCTATTGTTGTGATGTGAATTTGGAATTAATTTAAAGTATAATAAGAATCCCTCAGCTGGCAAATGCAGGCAAGACTGAAAATTAAAATGCTATGTAAATCTCACAAGATTAGGGCATAAACTGCAGCAGGCAGTGGAATGGCTGAAGCTTCAAGAAGCTGGAAAAGCTCTCTCCACATTATTCCTGATAATACAAAATCAATTTAGGTTGAATGCATTTTTTCCAAATAACCATCCACCACATTCTATTTGATATCACTAATGAATGCAGAAATTGGATCTTAATACATTCCAGGGAAATATTCTGCAGAGGTTTTATTAGTTCTAAAAATACTTGGTGGCATTGCAGTACTTTGTCATTAAAATTGCCCGGTTTTGTGATATAGATATTGTGGAATTGTAATGAGAATGCTGCAGCACTGGCAATGGCAGCATTTTGTTTTGAAATCCCAGGTCCTTTCCGAGGGTTTTTGAAGCAGCGTTTGTGAGCTGCTGCCACAGCCGAGAGCAAGGCAGCTGGAAGGCAGGGTGGGGATGGGGCACGGCGACAGGGGAGGTGTCCCCAGACTCACGGACAGCACTGAGCTCACAAACACGACTCTCGGAGCTGCCTTGTCCTTCCCTGACGCCCCTGAAGAAAAGGCAACAACAAACAATTCAATGAGTTTCTCCCAGCCGGGATGCAGCGCAGGCTCAGGGCTGCACGGTCCCACGGTGGCACCTCGTGCTTTGGGGGCTGCAGGCGCTGGCTGAGGCTGCTCCTCCCAGGAATCCCAGCAAACCCCATCCAAAGGAGGGCATCTGGCATGAGGAGGGCGGGAAATCCCAAAGAGCCCGACAAGGAGGTGAGACCTGCAGCCCCGCAGCTCGCCATTCCTGCGGCCACCGGGCTGGCTGCTGAGGTCGCCGGCAGCTGGCAGCGGGCGGGATGGCACAGAGCCTGGGAAATCATCGCTGCCGAGCCCTCTGCGTGCAGGGCACCCGCTTCGGTCTGCTACGCTTAGGAGGAGGTGGAAGTGCCTGCCTTGGCTGTTGCTTGGAGCTCCATCTGCAGCACTGATGAGGAAAGTATCGTTCCTCCTGCGCGGAAGCCATTAATTCCCAGCTGCGGGAGAGGGAGCCGGCGTGGGGCAGAATCCAACCCGCTGCCTGCAAGAAGGTGCTGCGGAGAGCGGGCCTGGGCTCCCGGCAGCTCTGTGTCACCACACGCTATTTCTGACCTGCCCAAAAGTGCTGCTTATCTCTGCAGATTAAGGGCAGCCCGAGCGCCGGGCTCCCCTGCAGCCTTTCCTCCCCTCCCCTCCCCTCCCCTGGCTCAGCTTCCTCACCTCGGGAATCGCGATAATAATATCTGCCCGTGGGAGCTGCATCACTTACAGCCAGTGGCTAAATTGTCAAACCAAGTGAGAGAAAAGGGCTGTGCATTGTTAGGCTTTCCATCAAGATTTTTTTTCCCCCTCTACCTTTTATTGGTAAAAAACTAAGTGAACTGAAAATGAGACATCTGGAAAAGAAAAAGAACACCATGGGATCTAAATAAGACTGTTCATGTGAGGCTTCCTACTATCTTTAACTATTCTATTGTGCATACAGAGAACTCAGCTCTGGTCCAGAGGAAAGTGAAGATCCCCAATATGAGGGCTGTTGGAGGCAAAGTAGAGAGATGAGTTTCAACAGCAGCATTAATACTTTTTTTAACATCCTTTCAGACATGGTTACAGCTCCCATTTATTCTGCTACTGATTAATTTGATCAAACATTGTGAACAAATAATTTGTATTAAAAATCGTGCGAGTTCCACCCTTCCTGTAGTTGGCTTCAGGCAGGTATTTATTGGATAACATAGTCTCAGACTAGTGAATGTTGACATTTAATTAATATGGAAGCTTAGCATTGTGAATATGAAGAACAGAAAAAAGGCCCAAGAAAATCCTGTGATAATGAAAGGAGATGACAACCAGGTTCTGGTAGTCAGACATTTCTGTTGACATTGAAGGGTCAAATGTAGATATCTGGTGGAGGGCTGCAAATAACACACTGTGGGTCAGGGTTTGCATGTACAAATAGTTCCACACAATGCCCGACTTACACTTGAGCTGCTTGCACTTACACTGGCAGTGCTAGGGTGGGTATTTTTGACATGACTATACTAGGAAGATGCTACCAAAATAGGGAAAGTGGTGTGACGTACCAGTACAGTCCTACGGCTGTGAATGTCCACCATACAGCTTATGGGATTGCTTTCCACAAAATGTAGAGGTTAAAAGCCCCCAAAATTAGGCTAGTAAAATTGAATCTATGTTAGGGGATTAGGTACTGTGACCAAAAAAAGCAAAATTAGGCTGGTAAAACTGCATTTCTGTTAAGGGATTAGTCACCGTGACCTGCACGCCTATGCCAGCAGAACTCTGGAGTATCTCAAAAGTACTTGTATCCTGTCTAACTTGTGATGGGTAACATCCGTGCCCATGAAAAGCAAACAAACTGCAAAGAACTTGATTGTAATAAAAAGTGAGTGCTTTATCATAGAAATGTACGGGAAGTGTTTCTCTTGTCATGCATAAATCACGAGCATGGGGTTGCCTGAATTTTCCATTCCATTAACTCTGCACTTTTTGAGTTGAGATGAAAATAGCTGGAGAATGGAAATATTCTCTGCTGTACACTGAGGCTATCACAAGACATGTTAAATTGCCCTGTTACTCTGTTGGGCATTAGCCTGCCACTAATTTCTGTTTATTATGTGGTTTACCTTACAAAGTAATTGTGTTCAGAATCCCGTTTATTGCATGTGCAGGAAGGACATTGTTTTTTCCTTATATTATTGGGCTTTATTTATCCCCCATACTTTCATCTACTTCATGCTGAAATTTGACAAAATTTAAAAAGGTGAGAGTGAGTATTTTTCTCTGTTTCATGTTTGGATTCAACAGAGAAGTTTCTACTTAGTGGAAACAGATATTCCATTAAAAGTCCACTGCTGCTGTATAATTTAAATGCTTTTTCAACACCACAAACTACCTCAAGCCAAACAGCTGGTGTTGACTAAGAACGGTATTTCAGCCTGTTACATGCTGTGATTATTACTTCCCAAACAAGAGTTTATACTTCATTTTCAGTGAAGATTAAATTAATTAGGATGTCAATGTGATACGGGAATAAGGAGGTGAGTGAAATTAACAGTTTTCACCTACTCTGAGGTTTGTTTAATTAACTATTTTAATTTGGAAGTGGTGGTCTGGGACTATATTTTAGCAGTAATACCTCTTTTTGAGCAAATAGTACACTTCACAGGTCATGCAGGAAAACACAAGCTCATCAGAAAGCTGATCAGTACTTCCATTTTGACTACGCATGGCATAGTAAAAGGAAAAAAAAATCCTATTGAACAGATTAAAAATCTACCTTTTAATAGCATGTATTGAAAATGAGCAGTATCCTCCCAACAAGTATGAAGAATTGTAATGTGTGAAGAAATTGTATCCTGCCCCTTTATTATATTTGAATAAATTCCTTTCTCATGTTGCTGGAAAATTGTCACACTAGAGAAAGCTACTAATTCCTCTTCTCTCCATTAAAATGTAGTGAGCATTCTCCTAAACCATCAATATTATTGCAATGTTCCTCTCTCCACAGATCAGGGTCTATTTCTCTCTCATCAATAATAGTTTAAAGTTTAGTGTTTAAAATCTTATCTCTGCATTCATAATGAATTGTTGATATAAAAAAAAGGCTTCCTTTCTATCCTTACAGTTGTCTCAGGATTTCATAAGTCATTTAAAAAAGAAATAAAAATGAAAAACATCTGCTTTAGAGACCAACCCCTAAGAATGTGATTCTACAACAACGCTGGTTGCCCTCACATGCCCTTAATGACCACTTATTGGCAGTAACATAACTTAAGGTTTTAATTGATGTTTTAGCCAGGCTTTTGACTTCAGAGTAGTATTTGTAAAGATTCTAATTATCATGATATAGTAGAAATTAGAAGGCAATTTGTAAATGTTTAGATCAACGTGATTAATACAGTAAAACCAGAGCAGCCTGAACATGAATACAGCTTTACTTAGTGGAGCAGTCTGTGCTTAAAAAAATACCTAAAAGTAACGGCAGATTCAGGTCTTAAGAGATAAAACACCATCAGTCTGACCAGATTCTCATTTCCACAGAGATGTGGTGTGTAGTACAACTTGTATTCCACCAATCCCACAAATATAATTTGAGTTCCATCAATTGCATAAACAAAACTACTCTCTTCTCCTGTTTGAATTTCAACCACAATATTGATGGATCTGAATATATTTGTTATTTTAAAATATATAATCAAGTAAATCTTAGTGCACAGTTTCTTCATGAGTTTTTGAGAAGCATGTAGATATCTGAGGTATTTTGAGTGGACCTTGTGGAATGTTTCTTTCCATGAAACACAGCCCTGGAAATCTGAATTTCCACTATGAGCTGTAGTAAATTCCAGATTCCCTTTCTGTCAAGATTTTCTCACTTTTGGTTAAAAATGACTGTATTGGTGACAATCTCATCAAAACTGGACAATATTTTGTCCCTCTGAAGCATATTTGAAAATACTGGATTCAAAAGGAATGCAAACAAACTGAAAACAAATTAATTAAATAGCAGAACTCTTTTGTAGTAACATTCTAAGGCATCCTCAGCCTTCTGCCTTAACACTCACCATTTAAGAAAAGACCAATTTAGAGGTTGCATTTGCTGTTCCAAACAAGTGAGAAAAGCTTTAACTGTGCATTTCTTAGTCATACAGTTTCTTAAAAAATGTAGTCATTTAACATTTCCTGACCATAGCATTTTTGCTCATCTCTCAAACTGTGCTCTTTGCATGCAAAAGCCAGCCATCAGGGTTTAAACAGGCTTCCCCTACAATTCTTCTAAAAATTAGTTTCCTTTTATAATTTTGCTACAATCTGAGGCACCTTTATTTCATAGAGGCAGAGAGGACAGAAGCAGTTTGTTTCTGGGCAGCACGGAGTACCTGTTTTGAGTTAGCTCTTTCTTGTCTGACTCCCCTGAATGATTCTATTGATTTCAAGGGGTCCACTTGCATGAGAAAAGTGAGCAGCAGAGACTGGATGCTCGTTTTATTGTTTCATCCAGCACAGATTCATTTTATAGGATCAGTTATTCTGTGTGATGAATGGGAAGAGCAACTAAAAAATTGAGCCTAGAAATCTAATGTTAGCAGTGAGCGTATGAAAGTCCGATTGTGAAATATGATCCAGAACACATTTACTAACAGACAAAACTCAGGACTCATTTCTCACACAGGCAGGACTGTTAAAGTCAGTAATACTTTGCTTTTCCATTACAGCCAACAGGATTTCTGCTGCACAAAGGCTAAGCAAAGCAAAGATAGAAAGATCTGGTGCTTGGAGCAGTAATGCTTTCATTTACTAAAACCTGGTGCGTGCAGAAGGTAGAATTAATTTAATCGCAAATAAATGTCAAGACATAAATTAATGAAATAATACTAGATTTTGCTACAAGAATATGTTATGCGTAAGATATTCTTTTGTGTCAGTCCTCCTAAAGAGAGGGAAACAAAGGAAAATGGGTAAGTGGAAAAAAGGCTGTACTGAAAGCACATACAGAAATCAAACACAGGAAAACTGTTGGGGACTTAATAGTGCTAGAGGTAAATTGGCCACTATTCTTTCTATCAGAAAGAGACCAGAGTATTTGATTAAGTTAAACAGGAGCCAGTTCTTTGTTCCTGAGAATAGAGAAAGCGGCATTTCAACCAGACAACTGAGACAGAGAACCCAGGAAAAAAAATCTATTAAAGAGATAACAAAGGAGAAAAGCACTTATACTAATTCTGTCAAAACTCATGAAGCATCCTGAGAGGTTTATAAAGGTGATATTCTTCTAAGGCACGTAGAGATGGCTATAGTAGAATATTTGAGGTAGGTCCAAAGGATTGGAGATTTCTTTACAAGTTAAAGGTCCAGTAATGCCTATGAAATAAGCTAAAAAGCTACATCTGCAAGGGCCAACAAAACAGCACAGCTGTGTAGCTTAGAAATTAAACGTCATAAAGACAAAAGCACTCAACCTCTGTAACACTGAAATTATTTCAAGAGGCTCTGTAGAAAGGCAGGCCAGCAGATTTGATGAATATTTTAGTTGTTTTGCCTAGAACAGACACCTCTCATGCCCTAAAGAAGAGGCTGACACTAGTATTGATATAAATAAGAAGATAAAAAGCTGTGATTTCTTGAAGTTGATCATGTCAAATCAGTATGCTTTTATCTCCATGGTAATTTATAATATTTACCAAGTGTAAAATAAAACAAACCCTTGCCTGAATCTATATTCACTTAAATCAATGTTCATTCTCAAGCAAAAAATAATTCTAGCTGTCTACTTCCACATATTTGTCAGGTTTTCAGATGTGAAGAAACAGTCAGTTATCCTGTAAAAAAAAGTCTAATTCTTCTATTTCTGATAAATCCACACAGAATGTATTTTACAACAGTTTGCAAACAAAACGCATTTTGCACAAATACAAAGGTATCTTAGTAGGGCTAATTTAGGGTAGATACTGATTTGAGAGCAAAATATGGCCCATCAGCTTCCATATTTAAGTTAATGCAAAGATTTATTAGTCCTCTAGGTAAACATTGACCTTGGCTTCACCTTGGTCAATATTTACTTCTCAAGTTAATAAATCTTTATATTAACTGCAATTGAAGTCACTCTCTTCTTAAAAGATAAAGACCAAACAGGTCCTCATATGAAGACAGCATTCATCAGATAAACTCTGCAGCTTGATTTATCTTTTTGCCCACTTGTCTTAAAAAAATGGTGATCCATAGATTGTGAAAGATGTTCCTCTCTGGAGGGAAAGAGGTTTGGGTTTGGGGGTTTTTTTAACCTGTAGACTTGTGCATTTTACTTACATTTTAAGGTAATGGCACCAGCTTTTTGTCTCTTACACTTGGGAATCTTCAGGATTTCCAGGATGTTATTCCAAAGGATGTTAGAACCCTACACAATCTATTTACCTGTAGGCAAGCCTGGGGATTATTTTACTCAGTGGGCAGCCCTCTTGGTCACTGACTTGGTTGCTGTTTGGTTTCAACAAGGTGATAGATGTAACTTTTTGAAATTCATAGCTATTTTGGAAAAAGTGGGGGTGATGAGAATGACACTGCAAGGAAACACCAATAATAAACAAATCAACTAACATGTGAGGACCTTGGAAAAACAGGAAACTTTGAACTTATCAGAAGAGAAAAGACATCAAAGACTTGACTTAATCCAGCTACCAGGAATGGGAATCTGAATTTCTGTAAAAGAAATTGTCTCAAGGAACATTTGAATAAGTAGAGGATGTAGTTACAATTAGAGATTTCCTTGAAATTAAAAGTGAAAAGGAAAACCAGACAAGAACAGATTTACATGTCTTCTCTTTCCATGATTTCAAATATTATTGCACTGATTAAAACCTCACCATGCTGTTTTCTCCACATATAACTTGTGCTTTTAAAAGCCGAAACAAACAACATATGTTTTGTCCATGGGTCTCTCCCATTGAGTCCGGATTAGATTATACCACATTTCACTTTTTACTGGATTCTAAACAATATCAGGTTTTTCTGCTTGCACAAAAATTGAGGACTTGCTGAGAAATACTCAATTACAGGGAAATTGAAAACTGAACTTTCTAAGAAAGAGAACTAAAGCAGCAATAACTTCAGAAACTAAATGGCAAAGCTGTTTCATTTTTAAAAACATATTTAAGATCTCACTTAAATAAACATCAACCACTTTACTTATGCAGGCATTCCCTTTGAAGTCAATGGGATTAGCCATGGATAAAATTCATCCCAAATTCTGTGTAGAAAGACAGGTACAAAGTCACTGAATCACTTAAATCCCCCAGAGTCTCAGGCTTAAAAGCTGCAAAGGTTTCTTGTTAGTCCTTTGGACTGGAGTGCTTCAAAATGTGGAAATCTGGGGGGCAGGATTTATCCTCACTGCAAGATGCTTTAAGTCTCTCCAGTTACATTCCTCTCTTCAGTTTCAACATCCTCTTGTTTTCTCCATGAAGCGCTGATGAGTTTACAATGATGCTGTGATGCCTTTCTGCAGGCAGTGCAGGGAAATGTCATGCAAACTCCATTAATAAATCATCCTATTGGCATAAACTGCTTGAATGGCACAGCCAGCTCTACTAGCAAGACAATGTATTTGCCTGATTGTGTGTGTGTACAAAAGTATATGTACTCATCTTTCAACCCCCCAAAACCCCAATTCACGTTTTTATTTCTTTTTTCCCCCCTTCGTTGAAAACAGCAGCTTAGCCAGTAAATGATGAGGCATACAAAAGGATACAAGATGTGTAAAGCCAATGGTGACTGGTATAATACACCTCTGACTTTCATTGTAAATGATGAAACTATTCAGAGCCGTACTTCTCTCTACACTTCCTCATTTCTAGTTCATGAAAATAAAACACAGATAGAATTTCAGCATAGTTATAAAATCTGCCAGGATTTAAAAAGAATTTTTAAAAGAATAAACGTGAATAAACATGCTTTAATTTACTGGCATGAGAACTGAGGGCTGGGAATGGAGCTGTTTGAAGGCTATACTGCGAGCAAGTGGCAGTCCTCAGAGAGGGAAAACCAAACAAATTATGGCTGCTGACTCCCAATATTCCACTTTAATTGGTGGGGGTTGTCCTGGAGAAAGATACATGAGCCTTTACCCGGCGGCAACAGGAATCTGACATATATAAATACAGGGGCCCATTTGCGCTTGAGTCATGAGCCGTCCGCGCTGGGAGGTGGCCCGAGTGCCAGCGGAGCCGCTCACGCCGCCGTGCCCGCAGCGCTCGGAGCCCGGCTCGGGGTGCGGGAGGGACCGGCGCCGCGCCGGGAGCGCTGCACCGCGCCTTTCCCGCACCCCCGGCCGCGCTCCGTGCGCGGCCCGCAGCCGTCCGCAGGCTGCGGAGCGGGGGCTGCGCGGAGCCCTCCCGCCGCCCGGGCTCGCCCGCCCGGTTGCCATGGGACCGGCGCCGGCCGCCCCCGGGGCCGCCGCTCCGCCGCCGCGGCTCCGCTCCGCGCCCGGCGCTCGCCGCCCTCCCGGAGCCGCCGGCTCACGGGAAGGGGGAGGGGGCTCCAGGGCGCTCCCGCTAATTTTAACAGCCTGCTCCTTTTTCTCTCCCCGAAATCAGGCGGCCGAAATTGCCGGAGAAGCGCCCCCGCCCCCGCGCCGGGGCTCTCGCCTTTGTTGTGCTGAGCCCGGCACCGGCGAAGGCGCCGCTAAATGAATGGTAAATTGTCTTTAAAAGGCGCTGGCGGGCGATGCCCGGTCCCTGGCGAGCCGGCGGCGGGGGCGGGGGGGCGGCCAGTGCCTGGCGCTGGGACACAAGAGGCGCTTTGGGGAGGTTTCAGACACCTTTCTTTCCCCATTTAATCCCCTCTCACCCTGTCGTGACCGGTTCCCCGACACACTGCGTGCCGAGTGAGCCGGACACGCAACGTAGGTAAGGGCGCATGTGTGTAATTAATAAAGTAAATTAAAGGGTTTTAAAAATTAATTCTACTCATTTAGTCACCAATCTGTTAATGAGGCATGGAAAGCCCCCGGGATCGATAGTCGGGAGTAAAACCGAAGTAGGTGAAGGAGGTGCCTGCTGAATGGTAAAAGGTTTATAGAGGAAGTATCCGTATCTCAGGCGATATAAATATATATAAAAGGATGTGTATAAATCTTTGCCTGCTCTGGCGGGGTCTGGATTCCATCGACGCGATGGAGGCAGCCGCCGTCTCCCTGGTTTATGGGGCTCCGAACTTTCCCTTGGCCGGTACCGCGGGGCTTCAACCTTTGCTCCGCCGCATCCTCCCAGCCACAGGAGCCTCTGGCTCCTACCATAAATATTAATACTCTGCGTTAGTGCGAGGCATAATTATCTCCCCTTAATTGCAAATTCAACCAAAAATTGAGCCTGCTGTCATTCAGGCACCTCTAAATTATTGTAATTAGGGCTTTTTTTATGTCAAGTGAATCCCTGGGCTGAATGTTAGTCCTTGTATGCAGTAGTGCAACATGTAAACCATATGCTGTGCCGCTGCTCGGGAAACCCCACCGCCGGGAGAAGCCGCCCCCGGCCCCGCTCCCGGGGAACGGCTCGGCTTCAGGCAGGGGCTCCGGGCGGAGCGGAGCAGCCCCCGGGGAGCCCCTCGGGGTGTGCCGGCCGCGGCAGGGACGCCCAGAACCGGGGGCGGTGCGGGGGCGATGCTCCGCACCGGTACCCGCAGCTGCCGCCGCCCCATTTCGGCACCGGCGCCGCGTCCTCCGCGGCCGCCGGGAAATCCCCCCTCGGAGAGCCGACCCGCTCCCGCTGCTCGCCCCGGCCCTTTGTTCGGGGGCCGGAGGGGGCCGGGGTGGGGTCTCCGAGCCGGGCAAGACGGGCTGGGGGATCGCCAGCTCCTCGGCTGGGGGCTGAACCAGCTTCCTGCGCCGGTGTGGGGGCTGCCGTCTGCAGGTGCTGCCCGGACTCCTGTCTGTTCCCATCGTCTTTTGGGAGTGAGAGAACGAGTCGATCCCCGACACAGATCCCTTGAGTGGCCTGGCACCGTGTGAGCCGCAGGTGAGGCTGTGGGAGGGCACAGCGCAGTGCCAGGGCGTGCAGATCCAGTGCTCCAGTCACGCCTTTTTCCTCACCCATCCTGCCGGCCGAGCAATGGGCAGAGCTCTACTCCTGTGGCCTGCAGCCCTTCCCAAGGCACCTGGGGCTAGGGCCTTCTTCAGGCTCACGAGATAAGCTGTCTTTCTCCCTAGTGCGGTGGTAGCTGAGGATACTATTGTTGACCGATGCCATGAACCACTCTGTGAAGCTGGGGTGCTGTGCAGAAAGGAATACCAGGTTTGTTGGGCCAGCAAGACAGATAATAAGAAGGGAGCCTGAAGTCTGTGCTGAGGACCTTCTGCCAAGTTGAAGGGAGCCTATGTCTCTGTCCCCTGTGAGATTTATGCACTTCATGCAGTAATTCTCATACAAAATACATAAGCAGGCTTTATGTCAGATGCTGGAGTTGTCCACTTGTATGTGAGCTGCTAGTGCTACTGTTTGCGAGTCTTAAATCCTGTCTTCCACGCTGAAAGGGTGAGAACTAATAATTTGTATGGAAACATGGCATCAAGCTTTCAGAAAACTGCTTAAAACCACAAGTTTTTAAATTAGTGCTCAGGAAATGATCTACTGCAGCAGTAGAGCTGTGTGAGCGCAACACGTTGTTACCTAGATGGGAGATGCTGCTGGCTGTGGTTGAGATCTCATGTTTGGTGGCAAGGCTGTGTAAGGAGTTCTTCCCCTCTTACCTCCAGTTTATTCATTCCTGTCCTTGTGCTGCCTGCAGTGCTGGACTTGCAGAGCTATTTGTGTGGCTGTCAGTGATGAAGACTGAAGAATTGTTATGGCTATTTTTTTATTCACCCCCAATTCTAGTAACTTGGAATTCTACTGGGAAATTTTGCGCACACGCCTACACTGTGCCTTCATTAGCACAAGTCACACAGGACTCACCTGCAGCTTCTGATTTCCCAAGCCATGTGATGGAGTGCAGGATAGATGGAATTATAATCAGTGAAAAGTTTACTTTTCATGATGCATAGTGTTCTTAGCGGAAGGTTTTTTTCTGAATAAGAAATTCACACAATAGAATATCATTAAAAAAAAGTGCATAAAATGGAGCACTCCAAAGTAGGAAATGACAGGATGAAACTTTTTCCTGCAAGTTAATGTAGTCTTACTATAAAGGGCTTTTTGTCCATTTAGATTTTGAGATTTTACCTTATCTTTGCTGCAAGACTCTCCCATTTAATGAAGAAGATACCTCGTGCCCTGCAAGTGAGCCCAGATTGTGTTTCAATCCCTGTCCTTCCCTGGCATGGGCTGCAGTGTTGGATGGGCAGCTGGAGCAGGCAGGGCTTCTCCTGAGGGGAAAACCCACAGGCAGCAGCTTTGCCTCTGATGAGACAGCTCATCTGTCACTTGGGCTGGCCCCGCCACAAACTTTTCTGAGATGGTTGTTCTGTGCTGTGCTTAGTTCTGGCCCTCAAAGGGCAGTTGAGACCTGAGCTGAAGCGGATGTGATTTGGGAAAAGCTTCTGTTTAAGTTGTTGAGAGCTATGCTGTGAATCCATGAAGTACTACGAAACATGAAGATATCAAAAGGCTCAGCTCCGAGGGTTTCCAGTTTGGAAATCCAAAACTCCAGGCACTGCCATGTCTCACTGTGCCTGCCCAGCCGCACCTGGGGCCTCCCTGACCCTGCCCATGGCCCAGGACCCCATGCCAGCACAGCCCGTGGCTGTCAGTCCCTGCCCCAAGGGAGCAGCCAGCCCTTATTGCTCCCTAAAGAAAATCGTTTGAGAGATCTGACATTTCAGCTTAAGTTTTTTTCTTTCATTTTATGCCTTGCATATACAACTAAGAGAATAATGCCACCTTGCCTCACAGTGATGTAGTGCAAATAAATTAGTATTTCTAACAAAATGAGCTGGCAAGGTGGGAAGGCCAGAGAAAGCCCCAAAGAGAAACTGGTGGCAAAGTGAGAGGTTGGAGAGCCCCCACAGGAGCACAGCTACAGCAGCTCCCATCTTCAGGCAACCACATGGGAGTGAAGAATTGGATGCTTCTCATTGCACTCTTTGTGGTTGTCTTGAGCAGCTAAATTGCTCAAAAACTAAAAGGTCCTTTCACCAGACATGTTAGCTGCTCTGTAAATCTGAAAATAATGTCATGCTGTGATATTTTCCAATCTGTGGCCTGTTACTTGCCTCCTCCCAAAATTTTACTTGCTGAAGTGGTTTACGGGGCAGAGGTGACTGTTCCGGCCCTGTTGAAGTCAATGGGAATTTCCCCCTGACTCATGAGCGCTAGTATTTCCCATGGGGCAAAAAAATTTGCATTCCTTTACCTCTTTAAATGCAGCCCAGGCCAGTGCAGATTTGGTGAGCCCTCAGTGTTACAGAAAGCTCTTTCCTTGAGCCTGCAGATACTGCCCCTGTTTGACGCAAACTGAGTTGTGTTTTAAGTTCCAATTTTAGAAGCAAACACAGATGTGATAATTACCACCTATGAGCAGGAAACCAAGATGGTGTAAATGGGTCAACATGCTGCCTGGGCTTGAGCCAGAGGAGTGTTTTATTTATGTAACAGAAACCATAGTTTGTTTAGAAGGGAAGTTTTAGATTAAATCATAGTCCTTTAGAAACAGGGATACTTAGTGAAGCTTGTGTTATTGTTAGTTCTCAGTAATTCTGCAGAGTTGACATCTGCTGTGTATTTTATTTGTTTTGTATATTATTTGCAACGGTGTTAATAACACTGTTTGCAGTATTAATAATAGAGGATTTCGGTGAACTTGTGCTGAACTGTGTGCAGGAAAATTATTTGGGATGGTACTCAGGGGGCCAGTAACATACCATCTGCGAATTAGCAGTCATTAATTAGCAGGTTTGGTTGGAAAGGCCACCGTGCAGGAATGACTGCCCTTGCCCTCCGTTTGAGCTCTGCCCCGGGGGCAGCATCCCACCCCGACGGGCAGGAGCGAGCCCGGGGAGCGGCGCTGCCTCGGCGCTGCCTGAAGCCGGGCTGACCGCAAGGAAATGGCACTCACATGTCTCTGGCCTGCTTGGGAATGGAGGAGGATGTGAGGGTGAGCTTCCAGAGGGAAGAGGACGCTTTCCCGGAAAATATATTTTTGCGCTGATGAAGAGTTTCCGCCGAGTACCTTCGCAGCAAAGCAAAGCGGATAATGAGATGCAGAGCTCTCCTTTGCCCAAGCTCTCACAGCGCGCTCCTTGCCAGGATCCAGCCCTTGCTCGCTGTGCTCACATAGTCTCAACCCAGATTGTCCTTGTGCCCAAAACAAAGCAATTTTGGGAAGCGAGGCTTGTGCGCCGCAGCTGAGGAGAGGAAGGCGGGAGAGGGACCGTATCCCATGGAAACTGCAGGGGGCACAGTGTCATTACGAGAGGGCCGCGGTAATTAGATGCTGTTGACTCGCCTTCCCCAAAGACAAGCTCAGATGGGGCTGGGAGTGGCAGAAAATCAAGCCCCGGCTCTGATTACCCTCCCCGGGACAGGAGCCGTGGTGTGATGCCAAGGCAGCACAGGGCTGAAGCCGCTGCGGAGCCCAGGCAGCGCCTTGGCACTGCCGCACAGTGACACTGAGGCCAAGGCGCTTTGGGGACACAGCCCGGGGCATCCTGGAACACGTTCGCTCCCGCCCTCGGCGGTGCAGGGATGTGCTAAACACCCAACACTGAAAACTTAAGGGAATAGGTTTGCCTCGCCTTTTCAAAAAAGTTAAAAAGCACTGAACATTAAAGAATTCTTGTTAACAATATGTTTTCTGCTAATACCTAAATTGTATTATCATTGAAATATCTTAGTTTAGAAGCTGAATACATTCACTGTTGCTTTTGGTGTATTTTTCTTACATGCAGCTGTGAGGCACAGGTCCCTCTCACCTGTTCTGGGTCAGCAGAATGAGGCAATTGCTTTCGATATGGGTACACAGATAGGGCCATTCGAATGGTATCTTGTTTTTTTTTTTTCCCTGCGGAAATGCCTTGTATAGCTGACATCACCAGTTCAGCAATCTACAGTGCTGAATAATCGTAGACACGTTTGTCCTAGTTATTCCCTTGGAGGATTTTTCCACCTAAGGTATTTAAAGGAACATACTCTTGCTGTTTTAGAAATACTGTCAGATTATGGTACTACTAAAGTTCATAGACTTAGTAATTATTTTCCCACAATTAAAACCCCAAAGGCTTTGCCTGTAGATATAGAACTCTTTACCAGCTCAAAATGTTATAGCTGTCTAAGCAAAAACATTAATTTATATAAAAACATCCTTTCATATTAAATATGTGTGTGTGAAGTGACTGTTTTCTGGTCTTAGAACTGATAATTTAGCTCTAGAAACATTTGTTTCTCTGGTGTGTCATCTCTCTGAAATATAGCTGGGTACATAAGGAGTTCGATACTGCTTGAGAGCTTGCTCTTTCTATATACTTGGAATAGTGTTAGATTTTGTAAACTTTCCACCCTCTAATATTTGTCTCAAGGGATCAGAAAAAAAATACAGATTTTTTTTTTTCAAATTATGTCCATGAAAATGACAGTTAAACAAGAGAAAACTACTAACAAATTTAAAAAACAATATGAGGACTGTTTACCTTTATGTAAACTTAATCTTCAGGAAAACAGAGGAAAAGAGAAAATGGTTGGGGAAATGGTGTTTCCAGAGCTTCCAGGAAGCACTGTTACCAGTTTAATAGAATAGTAATTAATAGAACTTCAACAAAAGTATTAATGTTATTAAATAAAAATTATTGAATTATTAGTAATTATTAATTTTATTTCCTTATTTTGTTTTTATCTGATACCAACATTATTTGCAGATTACCAGTCAAATAGAGCATTAGGATTTATTCAGATACTTTACTACAAAGCTAGTTAATTAAGGAAGTTTATTAAATGTTATCCAAAATACACTGTTCATAACAGTACAATGAGTTGAAGGGATTTTTCCATGTATCTATTACTTCTGCATATATTTAACAACAGAAGGATTCATTTAAGTTGGTGGAGGTTTCACCTATATTTAGGTGCCTGCATTTTTAGCTGGTAAAGGAGTCAAGCAGAGAAGAGCCTGCCAACTACTTTCTTAGGTGGAAGAAGGAAAAGAGCTCCATGGAGAAGAATGCGCTGAGTACTTTTCATACATGGAGTTACTTAAAATCCATTTTCCAGCTCAGCAGGTTCCTGTGATGAAAGGAAACTGATCAGAGAAGATAAGGGCTGGGGATTCCTGCAGGTGAAGCGTGGCTCAACTGCAGGGAAGATGAACCCCATGGTTTCTACCCTCTGACTTGGCAGCGCCACCTTGCCCTGACCTGGCCTGCTCTGCCCTGGTTGTCCTGGAGCAGACACATCCCCGAGGGACAGCTTTCTTCCCCTCCCTTGACTTCTGGCCTGTCAGCACCTTTCTGCATCTGGGGCTAAGCTCTGCTATTTCTGAGGGGAACCAGAACAAGTAATTCTGTCCATCTGCCTTCACCCTTCTAGCACTTCCTACAGATTTGTGTTTTGTGATTGATCCTAAGCTCCTAATGGAACTTCGCTCTGAGTAAATATTCACATGGTGTCTCATTTACTGCCTGTTATCTTGAGGGATTTTGCTTCCATTTTTCCTTGTGCATGGTGATTAGTCCCCCTTTTCTATTGGAACTCCTGCTCCTCTGAAGATGTGTAGGAACTTTGTAGCTCAAAGCAATCTGTACCTCCTTGTTAAATTTGGTTAAAGCTGGCCAGAGAATTTGGATGAGAACAGTATCATACACATACAGAGACACATGGTGCCTTTGCAACTCAGTTTCCTTCGGAAACAAAGTTAAAAAAGACATCCGTATTTTTCCTAAGATCAGAAGCCAAATGAATACATCTGTGTCCATGGGGAAATCCTTCCTTTCCGACTTCTGTACTTAATAGCAGAAAGCTTAAATGCCATACTTGAAAAAAAAAAAAAACAGCTAGCTTCATGGGAGGCTACAAAACGTACGGGTCTGGCCAGTGTCCATAAAAGAGTTGGGTGGAAAACTAGTTCCAGGGTCAGGAAGGACAATAGCTATCCAGCCCAACTTAGGCATGCAGTTGGTCCTTGACTCACACTTCTATGACTTGTTTTCCAATTTTTTATCACTTTTGTCTATCAGGAAGATGAGAGATTTAGAAAAGTGGGCATCAGGATTGCACATAGTAATGGTCTTGGGAGTGAATAGTACTGTAGCAAAATCAATTCCTTTCACTCAATATTTCCATTTGCACCTTATACCACAGGCTTGTGTTCTGGATGGACTTTTCAGCTTCCCTCTGAGAAACTGATTTTCCAAGTAGTGTTCCGTCCTTCCAGCATCCCCTGCATTTCTGATTTCCATTTGACTTTTCTGAAATGTCCTGTAGGGCTGTGTCCATTTATCAGAACTCACAAGGATAACATGTTCCCTTCACTACTTTCTGCAAACCTTGGTTTTAGTGCCATGCACAAGCTCTACTAAGCTCTTATGACATTGAGTAGACCATTAAAAAGACTGATAACTACTCCTAGGGGGTTCTCTCAGGAGAGGCCCTTTCGGGTATTTTCTCATTAAATGACATCTTACATTTTTATATTCTTCATTAGGATAGTTTTTAATCTATATATGGCTTATTATGTTCATATAAAGAATACCTGTTGTGTGGTTTCAAGTCAGACATCTGGAAGAGATGCAGCTGTACCAGCACAGCCTCCTGCTTTCTACTCAGCTGTCCACTGATGTCAGGCAAAATGGTCCTGAGGCATGCCTTCTGAAGCATTTTTCCATGTTTTAAAATAAGGAGGCATAATTTCGCTTTTTCTGTACTTTTAGGGGAGCTAGGGCTGTCCAGGCAGAGTCTGAGGTGAGAAGCTTGGTGTAGGTACAAGAGCTGTGTGCGGACCTGAAACACAGAGTGGAGGATGGGGCGGAAAGGGGTCAGTCCCAAGGACCAACACTGGAAGCCTGTGTTGGTTATTAAAGCAGGGATGGGATCTACGGTTTCTAAATCTTGCCCTTCTTTTGCAGCCCCAAAATAGCTGAGAAGATTCCCGGTGAGTTGTGCCTTGGTTCCCTTCCAGTGCTGGTCCATGCAGATGTAACAACCTCCTCCTGCTGCCAGCTGCTTTCTTACCTCAAGTGGCAGATGTGTTTGTGATGAACCTAAGGATGTCAGCCCCAGTGCTGAGCCCTGTGCTTCATCCATCCATCTGATACAATTTCTGCTTTGTTGGGGGATTTGCCTTCACTAAAATTTCTTCATTTGCTGTAGAGGTGGTATAACAATTGTTTAATTATTAAGGCAGCCAAATGAGGGTCTGGAGAACTGGAGAATAGGAGAACAAGCCTATCCTTGCCACTGCTGCAGGGCTCTACATTTTCCTGGCCAGATTACTATTTAAGACAAATCTTCTCTAGGCGAGCACTGTTTTCATGTGTGTGAAATGAGACCTGTGGGAATGCAAGACACTCAGAGGTGGAGTTGGCATGATGAGAGCTGTGTTTTGAATCTGTGAAGTCTTATGTAATGCCCAGTGCTTTGAAAATAGGTCACAAGCGTCATAAAATTAATATTTCTTTTTTGTCCCCTAATCTGTTTCCAGTTCATGGTCTGTAAAATGGGTATAATAACGATGTCTCACATCTAACGTAGGAGAAAAATAATACAAAATTAGAGTAATGATACATTTGATGCAGTGATGAATGTCCATAAGGACATGAGTCATTCCTTTAGAATAGCAGAGTTTCAATAGCATGTGCAAAAAATGTATTGGATTATACCTTGAGTTACAGGAAGAAAAGAGAATTCTGGGCTTCTGTTTGTTAAACTAACACCGTCTCCTCTGCATGGAATAACATAAAGGCCTTGCGGCTGAACAGTGTGCAATCATGTAATCAGAGATCATATACTAAAATCTGATAAACAGATACACATCTGGAGGCAAATCAAAGTTGCACAGACCTTTAGTTCTATTATTTCCCCAAATCTAGTGTCAGAAATCCACTAATGTGTTAAATATTTTATTTCAATAGACTGCCCGAAAGATTGTTTATCAGGAAAACAATATAAAGACCATCACGAGCCGTTTTGTGTGTCCGTCTTGCCGTACTCCCTCCCTGCCTGTTGCCTTGTACATGTCGTAAATCCTCCACATTGTTGCTCTCTAAGGAACTGTGCAACTGGTTCATTGTTCGTTTGTCAGTTTGCATATGCAAATGGCACAGCGCCATACATTTCAGCAGCAGAAAAAGCTGTTTCTATAATCAGGAAAACTAGCAATTAATGAGGTGGGAGTAGGAGCAGATATTGCTATAGGCAGGAACAGCAGGCTTTTGTGCCGTTCCTCCATGACTTTCTGTGTCTCCGCCTGGGTTTTAAAACTGTTCCGTAGTCGAGACAGCCCCTGGTCATTGTCTTTCTGGTCAGTTCTGCCTTCCACGGGCTCGGCACTATGCAAACATGCAGTTGAAAACTCATTCACTCTGAGAATGAATTTGAAGGTGAGGAGACTTGATTTGAAAAAAAACGACGTAACTGCATGGCTTTTAGAAATGTCATTCTCTCGGCACACGTGCTGCTCTCTGGGCTGCCTTACTGCTCAAGGCGGGAAAATAAGAAACTGCTACAATCAAGGCAAGCAATCACCAGAGATGAGCATGTGTATGAGAGCTGGGAGACCCTGCCTGGAGGGACCATGGGCAGGAGATGCTTCATTCTGGACATTTGCTCTGCCGTATTTTCTGCGTATACTTCCACGTAACCCCTGTATTTATCTAGTAGCACTCTACTCCGGTATAAACTGACATATTTTACAAATGGTTTGGATTGTAGCATGGTATTTAAAAGGAAACACAGATGTTAGAGAGCAATTCAGAGAGGAAATGAAAAGAGGAAGAGCATCTGGAGACCTGAGTCTGGTTTGGAGCTCTGGTTGTTGGTTGATTTAGTACTCTGGGGTCTTTGCAATCAGATCTGGCCTTTCTGCTTTTAAGTAGGTGCTCTGAAGTATTCCCCAGCATACCTGACTTTGTTCTGGGTATGGAACCATGCACTGTGCAAGTTTGAGGCTCTGGAGAAAGGACAGACAGTGAAATTACTTTGATGCCAACTCCAGTTGCAATATTCACAGCCACAAATGTTAGATCCCTTTCAGAACTTATCAACCTTCTAGTGACACTGATGTCCACAAACAGTTGTCTGTTCTATGAAAAGTTTGGCAAAAGGCAACACCCAAAGAGAAGAGATTCTAGGGACTCAGGTATACCAAAGGGCTTTGTGTTTCAGTCACTGCTCAGAGTCCGGGTAAAGCTGGCAAACCTGCTCCTTTCACTGGTTTACTAGACAGGTTTGTGAGCATCTGCACAACAAACTGTTACACCACCTGTGGCGATGATAAATATTTTATACTGTGCAGAATTTGTGTCTTGGTTACAATTACTTGCATGTTTCTGTTGTGCTTGTGTCTGTTTGCTGAGTTTGTGCAGATGGTATCTGTGCATCTGAACAAGCTTGACAGAAAATTCTTGTGTTATTCATCTTCTCTCAGGCCGAGGAATAAAGAGCTCAGGAGCAGTTTTGTGTTGGAAATGTAGTGGTGCAATGTTATTGTAATTCCCTGGTATTTGTTGGGAGAGGTGTTTCCTTAACATCCCCACAGCCTCTCTTTGCTCTCCCTCAGCCTCTCTTTGTCCTCAGTGAAATGTGAGATTTAATGAACTCTAGGGCTTATACATAGTCATTCTCTTTTCTCAATTAATTTTATTATTTAAATAAACATTTTTATATTTTGTACCCTTCCTTTGTCAATGCATAGCCCTGGAAATACCGAGCGATTTATCTTTTACTATCAGGGATGTAGTTTCTGACTCCTAATAAGTAATATAGCTGTTATCTGTGTTTAATGTAGAAATTTCTTTCTTTCCTTGAGCTTTGGTGGTGTATATTATATGCTATCTAAATCTAGTCAAACTTAAAAGCATCATAGAAGACATTTGATGGAGATCAACCTTAGGGTCAGTTCTTTCTTGTCTTTGGAGTTTGCTGTGTGAAACAAACAGTGTGAAGGGAAAAGTAGAATCAGTGAGATGAGGAGATGCAGGGGTCTTTTCCACAGACTTTTTTCTGATTTATATTTAAAGTTACCAAAAATAAATTGTAAAACAGATTTTTTTTTTTTTTAGATAGTCCTTTCATTTTATTTTTTGCTGGAGGAAGATTTTATTCTGCTCTGGGGTATTGACCATGTAAATCCTCTAAACACAATATTCAAGCCTCCTGGAGGTTTCTGCCAGTGCAGCTAATTCAGGCTCCTAGGACTGCAGTGAGAGAAAAATATGAGAATAAATGCAACACTTGTGGAGGCCAAAGGTATTAAAGGGTTCAGGGAGGGGTGGGTCCACTGAGGGCTATTAAACATAATGGCCCAGATGCAACTGTGGTGTTAGTGGAGATGGGGACTCTAAATGCAAACTCTTTGGTTAGATCAGAAGATTTTGTAGTATTATATATGTGGGTTTGGAGATTTTTTTTTTTTTAGTATGTGTCTGTTTTCTAGATAACTAAATCATGTATGAGTGTTGCAAGTGTATCAGTGTTTTTATTTCTCAAAGATAGGAAAGAAAATGTACCCTTTATGTAGCTTCCTTTAAATAATATAATATGTAGGAGAGTCTAATAGATTCAGCTCTAGGCAGGCTCCACAATACTTGTTTTTGAGGGACTTTTTTGTTCTTTTTGGAAATCCAGTAGAATATTATCAACATGAATAGGATTGAATCTTAAATGCTTAAAATTATCAAAGCTATACATGCAATTTAGCTAGCCACAAATTACATACAGTAACAAAAATATCACTAGCAGAACTTGTAAAGGACTGTACATATGGGTTATGGTGAGCTTCAGCATTTAGAGGAAAAATGATGAAAAGAAAGAAGAAAAGCAAGCTGCTTATGGAAATCATTTTCTGGCTAGCCTGGGTCATAAATAATCTGTGCCAAAATGCACAAAAAGCACTAAAAATATTTCTTCAATGCAGGTTTGACTGTTCTAGTATTGGACAAAGCAGCTAAGTTTGCACAACTGCGCAACTGCTGTGTGCATATGTTGCCTAATTTTTATCAATTGTTGTTACCCCTTCTGTTATAATGAAGTCTCCATAGCTAGGACACAGAAAACTTTGCAGCCTTTAAGATTTTACAGAGTTAAAAATAAACTGCATACATAAAAAAATTGAAAAAATCTTAATTTCTTTATAAAACCAAATGACACCATTTTTGACTCCATGTGAACAGGAACACGTAGGTTGTTTTTACCCCACATTCATTGTCTTTTAAAGATAATGCAAGTTTGATGCTGCCTTTATGTGCCATCATTCTCTTCATATTGTGAAAAATGCTTTCATGTTTCTGATAGGGAAATGATAATTTGCAATCTTGAAGAGATTGTCACATAAAGGAGATTGCATGTACTGAGCTGCATATGCTGCACAGATGAGGTAATGTCTGTGGTGCACACTTGAGATTAACCTGTTTGAAGCACAGAATACCATTTTAATGATGAATTAAAAACCAAAGGCTTGTGTGTGTGTGTGAACATATTACTTTGGGCAAAAAGGTGAAATCCTTCTCTAAGAAGGTTAAATGTGGAAGAAAAACACTATGCTGCAGAAATGAGCTGGAGAATTAATCCATTGTCAGAGGGAGTTTGGAGAAAAAAAGAGTATCTTCCCAAGATGACACATGACTTAATGAGGGGATGAAGAAATGTACTGGAGGTGTAGAGGGGAAATAGATAAAAATAATTCCTGTTTCCTCTTACCATCAGACTTCCAGGTGTTACATGTTTTCTTTGTCTCTTGAGTCTAATAAAAGACTTGTGGGAGTCAATGAAAATATTTTTGTCTCTGTGTTCTATTTTTCCCCAATAACAGAAATTCTGAGAAAAAAAATGAAACACCACTGTAGTCTGAAAGGCATTTCTTTAGATGATGTAGATTGCAAATTATTTCCTTACAGGACAAGAAGTACAATCTTGGGTCATAGTTCATCTTTTAAACCAGTTTTGATCAATTTTCACAAAAAACAAGGCTTTAAGTAATTGCCAGACAAATTCAAAACCTACTCGCTATTGCATGTGATAAGCCATGTTGAAACATATCTTTATGAAAATAATTGAGATATCATCAGTCCATATACTACCTGAAATAAACTGTTTTATATACAGAGGGGGAAGAGCATGTTTAGTAAACTACTACGCTGAAGCTTTAGAAATACAGAACAGTATTGAATATCTAGATAGATTTAATAATTGCTGAAACTTTGTAGCCTAAAGATTGAGAGTTTATTAATTTTCCAGATATCAGGAATTTCAGCCTCTGTTGTGCAAAGAAACTTCTTGCTTTAATTATTCTATTTCTTTTAAACAAAAATTGTAAGCTGCTTCACTAACATGCTCCATTTATCATGACAGTCTTAAGAGTACACCTTCGAAAACAGGTTTTGTGTAACTGCTGAAGCGGAAAGCTGAGAGGTAGCTTTAGTAATTGAAGAAGGTTTGTGTTGTATGGTGAACTTCTTGTGTGGATAGTAACAAACGACAGCAAAACTTCAATTGTTTGCTGATGTCCCATTGCCATGCAATAATATACATGTCCTATGTCCAGTTGCAGATATATATATTAACAGGACAATTATATTAATATATAATATATATTAATATAGAGGTCCTCAGACAATTTGAGCCTGAAG